>OX377619.1:2649150-3947718 GCA_947397865.1 Polietes domitor
ATATTTTTATGGATATCAAAGATAACACTGTTCGACAGTCCCTACTACATTTGAACCAGATGGTATACATCTGAAACTATAGGTGAGAGTTTTTCATTTGCTCGTGCTGTTGCCCCTTGAACGGACTATAAAGTTCCAAAGCATACAATTTTTATTTTTTTTTTATTTTTAGCACCCTATGACACCGGTATAAAGAGAATTCTTTAAATCTCAAGCTTCTATCTGTATTAGTTTAGTGTTAACAACCATTTTATGAATTAGAAAAACTAAGGGGTAAACTTGAATTAGATGTGAATGCTGAACTGATGCAGATATAAGTATGATATTTGAAGTATTTTTATTAGATATTCTCCTTTTTAATGTTACACTAATACCGTTATCATAGGGTACGAATAAGTATATAAAACAATTTTTTGAAAAACTGTATCCTTTGGAACTTTGTAGTCCTTTCAAGGGGCAACAGGATGAGTAGATGAAAAACTAAAAACGCCAAGTAACTCCATTTTGCCTATAATTTCTTTCGGCTCAAGTGTAACGATTTTTTTAAATATTGTTGTACGGTGTAATGTTGAGTACTTTATTTAAAAAACTGAAACCTTAACAAAAACTGATCAAAAGTAGTCTGTTTCGTACTACCTTGAAATAATAAATTTGTATTTTTTACAAAATAATTTTTATGAAAACAACAAAAAATGTTCGAGAGATATAATTTGCCATCATATCTTGCGGAATTTTGCAGCTTTATGAGATTTTTTCAAGCAATTCTTACTTTAAATGTGGATAAATCTTTGTATGGAGGCTATATCAAAATTTGGACCTATGAGGTACACTTTCAAAACATGTGTTTCTGAGCCAAATTTAGCATTTCATGCCGCATCTCATCCAGATTTGTGGTTAAGCGAATATTTTAAAGCGGATAGAATTCAAATAGTGTAGTACCTTTCTATATGAAAATTTGTATGAGGTCCACTTTCAAAAGTTGAGTTTGTAGTACCACATGCCACACATGTTATGGATGGACCACACATATTATGTATATTTTTAATTTTGTCAGATGGCGAATGGAATATTTTCCCATCTTGCACCACTTCGGCCATATTCAGTTCATTTAAAAATAATCTGTTTAATGCTTTCAATATGTATGCCTTTGGGGCTTATTTATAAAGCTTGTCAAAAATTACCCCTAATATTACACAGCAACATTTCCATGGATATTAATTTGAATATTTCGATTTCCGCGAAATATCTGCTTCATTGTTCTAAGAGAACAATGTCCTCAACCTAATGCAGTGCAGTGTGTGTGTATAGCCCACAATGCCTATGATTGACCACAACAACACTCGTACATATTTAGTTAATTATGATACGATAGACCAGCTGCGAACCCACCTGTGCCACATTCGGTCAATGGCGCTTAGGCTCACACAGGTAATTAGTGGGATATCGCCACATATAAAACTCTGAATATGTGGTGATGGTTTTGGGGGGGCGAGACGAGGGCGAACATCGCTATTGCTATTGTCTGTGTTTGTGGCCAGTCTGTGGCATTCAATTTGATGGTTACGATTGTTTATCTTTTGAATTTCCATTCCATTTGTCGCCTGTTGTACAGTTGCGTGTCCATAATCTCCTCCATTTACATACTTTTTAATATTAAATAAACATTCCCCGGGGAAATTATGTTAAGAGCGCTTTTCTGCACACAGGATTTTCTTCTGACCTCTTCTCCTTCTTTCCTTCCTTCTGCCGTAAGGGGGAATAAGTAATTAGACCGTAAGATATGAGCACAAAAAACACTATGAAAAATTATACGCTTTTAGCGAAAATTAGTTTTTATTACAAAGAAATTCTATTTATGTCTAAGGAATCCAAATACGGGCCGGGAACAGTTGTTAATTCATGCCGTGCGTATGTGTTTTTGGGTGAATGCATAGCGGGAAGTAGGGAGACTTGGCGATTATTCAATCATGCAGACAACAGCTTCCTGCGGTGTCAATATGAAATTTTCAAGATCTGCTGGGGCTATTTCAATTCTATTGAAAGAAACAGAGAAGCAAAATGAACGAAGGATGGGAAAGGCAAATGTTATGGGCACTGCTAACTGAATGCCAAGTTGTTTACATTGTATTTACCCTTTGTCATAGATGGAATTGATGCCGGACACCAGCACTGTCAATTGCTTGACATCATCCAACACCTCCAGCATGTTCACCACTTGCTCTTCGCGGCTAGTATTGATAATTGTAATCACAGACGATTGACCTTTCAGAGACCTGGAAACATTTTGTATGGAATTTTTAAAAGAATATTAAGAAAATGAACTATAGATTGACTCTTTTGCGGAGAGCCATGCCCTTTGTCCTATTTATGAAGTTCTTATGGGAGAGAAGACGATGTTGGTGAGTTTATAATTGTGGTTATGTGTATTTTTATCGATCGATCTGTGAGCATTTAATTCTTTTTGAAAATAAAGCCAGAAGACAGACGTATTCGTGTGAGACAAATAAATCATCGAATCGTGATGACGGTATACATTTAGAATTATAGGTTGCAGAAATTAATGATTGTAGAAATATACGAAAGGAATGTATAGCCACCGAATAAACCCACATGGCTTGTAAGAACCTACATTCATACGTTCTGTCGATTCTTTCATCTCAGACGAATTCGTCTTCTGGAAACCGACTACTCTAGTATATTAGTAGTAGAATAGTATTTTTGCTCTCATGAATATTTCGATCCTCACAATCAATGATATTTCCATTCCATGTTTGTTCTCCAGAAAGAAGAACCCGTTCCAACGGCATTTACCTGATCACTACAAAGACGTTTCGTGTGATAGCTTCAACTGAGGTACGGCCTTGATCCATCACGGCCAATTTTCTCAGCTGCACCAAATCTTTGTAAACATTGTAGTGGCTCTTTTCCATTGTCTTTTGCAGCTCCAAGTTGAGCTCCTCATAGTTCGGATGAACGGGAAGCCAAGTTTTGTCGGCATTTGAAAATCCTTAGAAATGAAAATGTAAAAGGACGAAACACTTCAAAAAATCTCGCTTGACAAACCTGCATTTTTCTCGCCACTCCATTGGAATGGCGTACGTTCCGGATCTCGGGAAACTAGTTTATAATCATCAGGGCCAGCATTGCGAGCAGGCGGATCAACGGTATCTTCCCAGCTAATGTCGCGGAAATCTTGCATTCCGATTTCTTCACCCTTTCAAGGCCAGCAAAAAACAGAATTAATTCACTGGGAGCGTGACTATCTCGTAAAGGCGACTTACATTGTAGGTAACAGCTACTCCAGGCAAAGTCATGACCAGCATGTTCATGGCATCCACACTATTCGCACCCAGTCTTGAAGCTATGCGTGGATTATCGTGATTACCCATCACCCAGTTGGCCACGTGTCCACGCGGCATATATGTCAGCCACTTTTGAATATTGAACACAAAGTCTCTGGCATCCGATTTGTCCGTGATGTCGGTTAGAAGGAAGAAATTAAATGGAAAATGAGGACCTTTGGCGCCGTCCTCATTTTCATAGTAGTCCATTAGAAACTTCAAGTCGGCATAGGCTTCAGTCATCATAATACGAGCTGGACCACCGTGTTCTTCAGTATATTGCTCCAGCAGGGATCTCCAATGATACAGCATGTCATAAACTTCAGGCTGTTAGGATTAAATGAGTTCACAAGTTAAAAAGGACAGAGTCAGCTTGGAAATTGAGTTTAAAGGGACTTGCCAAATCCTTTGTGTAGATATGATCGCTGTAAAGATGCGAGAGTTTGTCCTGAGTTTTGCCGCTTGGTGGCTCATCTCTTAACTCTGGATCCTCAAAGAGATGATTGACGGCATCGACACGGAACCCACTTACACCCCTGTCCAGCCAAAAGGTAATTACTTCATCCATGGCCTCGACCACTTTGCTGTAGCGATAATTTAGATCTGGTTGCTCCGGAGTGAACTGATGGTAGTAGTATTGCTCTCGCCCGGGATGCCAAGTCCATGCGGATCCATAAAACACCGATTGCTAAAATCCACACAATACACAATTATTCACAATCACTAAAACACGAAACTGTGCATTTTGAACTGAATTACATACCCAATTGTTGGGCGGTTCTCTTTCGCCCTTCTCATTTAGTTTGCCATCAGCCCATACATAGAAATCCTCGTAGCCTTCTTCTCTGGCCGCTGACTTTTTGAACCATTCACACTGGTCAGAGGAATGGTTGGGAACGAAATCCAAAATGATTCGGATGTCCAAACGATTGGCCTCTGCGATCAGCTCATCGAAGTCTTCCATTGTTCCATATTCCTCGTGTATTTGCTTGAAGTCGGATATGTCATAGCCGAAGTCAACCATGGGCGACTGGAAGATAGGGCTTAGCCAGGTGGCCGTAATGCCCGTTTCGGCCAAATAACTAAGTTTCGACAAGACGCCTTTAAAATCGGAACAATTAGATTTCGAATCGAATTAGTGTATGTCTGTATGTACCTCTCAGGTCCCCAATGCCATCATCATTGCTGTCCATGAACGATCTCGGATAGATTTGATAGAACACCGCCTTCCGCCACCACTCATTGTCTACGGGAGCAGTGCTCAATTCGGATGCTTTGCCAGCCATCGGTTGATGTGCGACTAACGTTGCGAGCAGAAATACGAAATATTTAAATGAAAACATTTCGAACGAGTGGCAAATGCAAATGAGATTTTCGCCAAGAACCGATCTGTGCGTCCGTCCGTCTATCTATTTTTCGATTCTCTTTTATTGTATGTTTTGCTTCAGCGTATTCGCTGGGCACAACTGAACCTTAAACTAAATTTCATTGATGCTTAAATATGAAAATGATGGCACACATCATTATTGTTGGCGATTTTCACTAATTACTGCCTGATTTTCAACGCTTTTTTCGTAATAATTTGGTTATTATTTTCATTAGTAGAATAACAATAGTTGGCGGCGATTCCTTATCACTGATATTTGTTTAATTAATCGTTTTAATTGTGCCCGCAGATCATGACTGACGGAGCGACTAGCTTTTCCAACACGCTACTTACAACGGCATGTGTTTTGCATCGTTGTTCGTTCAACAAAGTGTGGCGTGTTTGTCACACAGCCAAATAATAGAAAAACGAATTCGCGATAAGAGAGCAGCTAGCTGTCATTCCAAGTGCAGAGTGGGCCAAAAGTTGCTAGACCTATGTCACATCAATGCAATATGAGGAAAAAATTTATTTTGTATTTTTTTTTAATTTTATTTTTTTATTATTGGACAGGCAACCTAATTGGGGGTCTCGCTGAATAATTAATTGTTGGTTAATTTGTTATGGATTTACTCCCAGTTTCACAATGTCTGATTAGAACTAACCAATAGTTATAGATGTCAAACTCCACTCAAACTGACAACTAAACTGCCGGTTAGTTGTAACATTAAGTTACACAGACATTGAGAAAATGTAGTTTTATATTCGTTTAATTTATTCACATACATACATATATTCGTTGAACTTCAATCTGATTTCTGTGGGTATGAAATCCTTTCCTTGTCTCGACAATCTTTGAATAGTAATAGTAACAGTAGACACTAAACTCATTCACTAATATTCTTCTGAGAAAAAATATATATGGATTATAACTTCTACATTTATCCATTATTATCCTGCCATTAAAAATATCAAAATGCACACAAAGTATATGTTTTTGCATATTGTTAATAATAGTCCGATGACTTTTGGGTCAGCATGTTCTTATGTGTGCACTTGTGACAAAACAACCTAATTGCTCAAAAGAGCTTATATTTAAAACTTTGATGAATAATTATTTTATTTTCAATTTGGATAGTGCATTGTAACATAAAAGGCTCTGCTGCCATACTTACTAAGTTTCTTTTAAATGTACTATTTTGAGATATTTGTCATAATAGGTGGGGTCTAAGCACAATCCAATCCAATCCAATCCAAACAATCGTTTCAGATATATATGTATAATTCTAATTGTCTCTAATTGCAATTATACAAATAGATCATCACCTGAAATACTGTACATCAGAAAAAAATGAAGATTGAGTTTTTGATCTTAGTACAATGTACTAATTGGTGATTTTATCTACGAAATTCTATAAATTGTAACAGCAAATTTGTACGAAAATCTTAACTATTTTTTCCAGTGTACTTATAGTTTCTACTTTTTTGCATTGTTGTGTTAAAAAGTGCCCAGGAAACACCTGTGCTATAACCTCAACAGTTTAAATATTATTCAATTATTGCTCCTCCTTAAAATTGGGAAAGTGTATTTCAGGTGACGACGATTCCCAGAAAACTATACTAATTTACCAATTATGGAAAGAAAAACAAGTTAATAATGGTAAACAGGACTGATTGTTAACATAAATAAATACGTATATTAGTGTGTAACAAACGATACGGTGCACAGTGGGATTTTTTGTGCAATAAGTCATTTTTTCGACACATAAAATTTAAAGGTGTAATGATGCAGTTTTGTAGAAAATTGATTCAGTATGAAGAATCCATAAATTGTATCCCAAAAAACGTCTATTTGTCTTTGAAATAATGACGTAAAGTCACATTTAAATATTGAAAACTGTTTACGCACTTCTATAGTGTTTATTCGTAAGATAATTTTATTTCTTTGATTTAAATAGTGATATTTTTCTGTGTATTTTAAAAAAATATATATAAAGTTCGCTCATATGGTTTAAAAGATATGATAGAATAAAATTTGTTCTATAATGTGCCGTGATTGCAAACTTCCTTGGAAGAAAAAAAGTTGCTCGGTCGCGCTAGGTGCTCCCGCTTTAATAAAATGAAATGTTAGACTCCAGACTATTAATTAAAATTAAAAAAGTTTAAATAATTAATAATCGTTTATAAAATCATAAAATTTCATGAAGTTTTTAATTTTAAAAAATTACAAAAAGATAAAAGATTATAGAAATTATAGATTAAAGTTCTCCAGAAAGTGTGATAGAGTGGCCAATTTTGATGAAACTTTTTTTTTCTTTATTGAGCTACCCAAATGTTCAGAGCAAAATTTCAACATTCTACGACCACTCCTTATATTTTTAGCCAAACTTTGTATGAACAAATCCCTCTGTGCGGTGTATTGAAAAGCTGGTTACACTATACAACAAATATTTTGTCGAAGGACTATGTAAAGGGTGGTTAAATTGTAAGGGCCGATGTGAATGTGAACTACACCTAAACGTCAAGTTTTTTTCTGCATTTCATTTGACATTTCTCAATTTCAGACTAACTCAATTTGAACCATGGAAAGATATTTTTTTTTATTATGAAAATGGGCAGGAAATGGCAACAGTGGGTGATAAATTTTCGAAGAAAATCATCTTCACTGATGAGGCACATTTTCACCTCAGTGGTTCGTCAATAAACAGAATTACCGCATTTGGGCGAATGATAATCCAAGAGTGATTGTCGAAAAACCAGTGCACCCACAAAGAGTGACTGTTTGGTGCGTCATCGAAGATCTGGACCATTGGATGGAGGTGTGCCGCCGAGGTCGCGGTATTTTGTTCCATACATAATTGAACCACACCAGTATTATCATAATAAAAAGAAATGACAATAATTTCCTAAATAATTTGTGTTTTATTCAAAATCAACATCGGCCCTTAAAATTAACACACCCTCTTTAAATGTTTCTCATGTATTTTGGCGTTCTATACTCGAAAAAGATATTTAAAAAAAAATTGAAGAAAATGTTTTCCAATATGCCAATTTTCATAAAAAATAGAAAAAGAATTGTTTTAGTATAAATTGTTTTTTATATTTGCATATAAGAAAAAATGTTTATTTGAAAAATATCTCTGGATAAACCTAAACATTATGAACCTCTTTGTATGAGAATTTTAAAAATATCGATACCCTGACATAAAAGGATACCTACCTCATAATTTTTGAAAAATCGATTTTTTGTTAATTATCACCGCACTTGTCGAGTTTTGTTGAAATAATTGATTTACAAAGAAATATGATTTTCATATTAGAGTATTTTCTAGTAGCTGCCAATTTGAGCAAATTTGAATTTTTTATCGAAAACTTTTTTAACGATAACATGTCTGTCTGGCTGTCATTACACTTCAGTTTAGTGTTTAATTTTTATTTTTCTTAATTTACTTATAAATGGTACAACTGAACATTTCAATTTGAAATCTGAAACTTTAGCCTGGAAAAATTGTTGACTCGGTTATCAAACTACCGCGTTTTTTTTCAACTGTCAAAATGTGTATTATTAGTTGCGTTAAGCGAGGTCGCCCTGTACATATTTTCAAATAGATATTTAATAATTAAAAAAACAATTTACTTCGTTAGGAACTAACTAATAAAAAATGTATTAAAGTATTTTTCCCATCTTTATTTTTATTGGTTTTTTCGTGTCAACAAAAATTGATTTAAAAAAATCCCTATTTGTTGGAAACTCTTTCTAAACCGCTGCTTCTATATGACGGTGATATTCAGAAGATTTGTAAGGGCTACTAATCTTAACTTAGAACCTGGCATAATAGAAAATTATTGTAAAAATATTAAAGAAACTTTCAAGAAAAATGGATAAAATATTGAAGAAAATTTTTATTTTTTTTTTCGTAAAAATTTGTGTTGATTTTTTATTTTTGTTGATGTTTTTTATTTGTTGATGAAATTCAACTCAACGTACTTCGAAACGAAAGTGTTCATTGTTTTGCTTAAATTGAATATTCCAGACGATCCAAGAAAATAGAAAATAAAACGTTAATTTTCTATAGAGCCTTTCGAAGTTTTGAGAAGGTATTTTGGCAGCATAAATTCAACAGAAATCTCAAATAAATTTGTATTTTGTTGGCTTTCTAAATGTCACCATGTTATTTGTAAATAATTTTGCATTCTGTAAGCAAAAACGGCCATGATCTAGGACAATATCCGAGTTCAAAAGAAATTGACCCTTTAAATTTAGCGAATTTTATATACCTGTTGAATTAGAAAAGTTTTATAAATTCCAGTTAATTAAAGTATACATAACTCAGTATGCAACTAAAAAGAAAATCGTATGCCTTCAAATCTTTCCAAAATGATAATGGGAACTAGAATTTGTCTGAATCAATGTTAGAAAATTTCGTAATTCAGTTAATATAAAATAAGTAATTCTCCATTAATCAGTATATCTGTGTGCATTTAACATTATATTTTATTTCTATGTTTCTATAAGAATCTAACAGTAGTATGATGATTATGTTGTCTCTCCTGAATTTTATGATTTTCCCAGATAAACGTCGTGAAACCACAGCTATTTATCTGTAAAGTTGAATTCTTGGTAACGCTTGGCTGGACTCGAAGCCTACCTAAAACTTAGATTAGGCCTCTAAAATCAAAACAAGATGGACAAATGCAGCTGCACGGAATAATTTTACTTTTACAACTAATTGATTATTTTTGGTTACCCATTGCCAAGTTTGTCATAGCCTCTTAAAATGGATGATTAAGTCTTCCCTTTAATGTAATCTTAATATGCCCTATGCCAAACAGGAACACTATTGATGATGATCAGAATTTAAGTTTTGTGTTAATGCGATTAAACATCACAACAAGTTGGAAGACAACTCAACCTCCAACTCAAGAAAGTGCGAGCGACCTTTCGCTCCGACCGCACAGACTTCATATTAAACGCTATTAATGGTGGAAACACGTCCATCTCAAAAAATACTTAATTACAATTTATAGATTCGTGTTGAAAAATGAAAAGAATGGCTGGATGGAGCACGCACTCCAAGCAGACTCTCTCAACGTTAACAATGCTGTGCGATGATTATTACGTTCTCATTACCGTAATGAAGATATACGAGGACAGGCGTCATTCGGTAACTCTTCATCATTCATCATCCGTTTAGCACAGATTTTAGGGGGGGTTGCAGACAGACAAAAGGAAACACAACTTCTTCAGTATTGAGTTTACAACAAAAAATATGCCTGTCTTTTCGCTGAGCCTGAAAGTATGCTTCAAAGCATGGCGACAACAATAAAAATGTTCGAACAGCCCCAGCCCAGCCCCCAATCATTGTGGCGTTAGTCTCATCGGCAAAACATACATGGCCTTGTAGATAAATACTCTACCCGCAATTGTTGTATCCATTTTGCCGAAGAAGTATAAGAGCGAAGGCCCAAGAGGTTGACGTAGGTCGCTGATGTCATTTGTATTTCACCATCTTTGCGGAGCCGTGATATTATATTTGAAAGCTTTTAAATGGCATTGTTCAGCAGGGGAGGGGGCAGTTGTTAAAGAGACCTAAAACGAGTGCCCACTTATTTGGTAGTCTTTCTATCGGATTTTATTGAGGAAAATTTATCGAAAAAGTGTTAAATTTTGTTATGAATTTTCAATCGTTTTTTAGTTTTGACCATATTTGACATCCCTATGGAGTGGGGTGTAATTTATCGCATGTCATCAGGAAGGAAGCAGTTTAGTCATTAAGAGGATGCGTAGATCTGGGTCATAATTCACACATACGTAATTCACCCATGTCGTAAACTACGAACGTTGGAGAGTTTCTGTTTCCATGTGTAATGGGTATATATTTCGATAAAAATATTTGATAAAAAAAGTTTCATTGGACAACATTTAGACTATTTACATAACAAATCACAAACGATTACCATAGCAGTTTACGAGATGTCGTATGGGTGAATCAGGGGTCTAGAATGGGGACAATCTATTTTCATTGACAAGTGACATCTTATTTATGTATTAACTTGTTTATTTATTTTATAAGAGGTTCTGGTTCGATTTACCCCAAACCAATTTAATAATTAATTTCTACTTCTTTTTAACGGAATTCAAAAATAATTAACTTATTTTTAAGCGTTTCAATTAATATCTCTCCTATAATGTTCCTCGAACCTAATGTAATATGCGAAGCGTAAATGTTAACCACTCGGTATTTGAATGTTGACCACTTCAGGGATCGATGCTGTGTACCAAAGTGGTATCCCAGTAGAAAAATTCTTCTGAATTCTGTCCGAAATTGGCCAAGTTTCCGATTCTGATGCCGATGTCTTCTAATGGGCGAAAAACTCTGAATGATTTGCCTTGAAGAATTTGTCGTACAGATTTCTGTAAGAATTAAAAGCTAAATTCTTTGGGAAATTAATTCTGATGAATTTTTTAACATGTCTCAATGAAGTCCGACAGAAGACTGACTAAACAGCGATCCGAATTTTCGACCGATTTCTGAGCGTTTTTCCGATATGATCGACCAATTTCCGAAAAACGTCTAAACAAACATCTGAAAATGGTCCGTCTTTTCCGTCCATTTCCTAATCAAACATTAGAAAGTGACATTTCCAACCATTTTCTTACCACTTGTCCGATTTGTCGATTTGACCTGTAATATTGACCAATATAATAAAAGTTCTTTTAATTATTCTTTATTCTTCATTAAAACATAAATATAACATTATAAATTATTATTAGTTGGGTTTTGAATTTTTGGTATATTCACTTACATATATTAGAATTTTTATGCACATATTTTAGTAGAAACTTTTGACCCCTTTTTTAGGAGTGTTTTTTACCCTTTTTCACAAAAAGGACCAAAAAGACCCCTGCAAGTTGAGAAAGTAGGGAGTTAAAATGTTCCACAAAAAATTTCCTCGTAGTATTTTAAGTAATATTTTTGAACACATCCCGTACTTAAAATGTAAGGGTTACAAGGTTTCCTATGTCGATTCATCATAAGAATGTGAATATTCACCCCCTCTAAAATGACCACCACACGTAAGCTTTCAAAACGCCGATACACGTATATTCTTTTTTACCTCCTCTATTAGAATCCGTTACCAGTACCTTGATAAAGTTTCACTTTGTAACACAAAAAGTTTTACTTTGTCGGAGATTGCATCAGAAAAATTTGTAATATCCCAGTGAACAATTGTTTCCTACTTAGAACACATCATTTCACCACTTCCAAAATTACACAGTCGCTTAAGAAGGGACCTAAGAACATTACTTTAAAATTTCAACAAAATTTCGAAAATCAAAATAAAAGAATTAAAATTACCAAAACTTAAAAAAATCTAACCCTGATATAACAAACCACATTAATATTTTAAAAGTAATTGAATTTGCCTTTAAAACAACGTATAATACATTTAAATCGATAAAGTATTTCAGGAGTTACAGGCGATTGAATGACCACACCTTTTGAAAAAAGTAGTATTTTTTCACTGTTAAATTGGTCATAACTCGTGAAAAAAATTCAATTTTTTTTCCAAAAATACGTATACAATATTTTATTAGAAGCCATCGAGGTCAAAAATCGCACCGCTTGATATGGAATGACTCACATTCAACTTTGAATAAGAAAAGCACATTTTTATTCGATTTTATCATTTTTTTTAATTTGTTAAACTCCACACTTTTTGTGCGATTAGGGTTATGTTTAATGAGGCAAGTCAAGGAAGTGGAAATATAGTGAGCAAGAATTAAAAACGCGTTTTAAATGTTTTCATTTTAATATTTTTAATTTCGCATTATTATTGTAAGATAAGTGTAAACGCGGGAAAAGACATTCGATGTGAAATTTCGAAAGTGGGAGAGGAATCATGCTATGTAAAGGCTGCTTTTTTGTCCATAGTCTGGTCTACTTTGCGTTTAAAAGAACTTGACATTTTTGAAGGATATAACTTCATCACAGCACAGCTTCTTGCAGAATTTTGCTCTTCCGTTTCATCTCTTTCGAGTTTTTATATTGAAAACTCAGCATGCAAATCTTAAGTGACACGAAATCGACAAAGTTCACAAAAATAACTTAAGTGGTATTTCCTAACCACTTTGCCCTAAACTGGTGAAAAAGAAGTGCCACCTCACCTCACTTTAAAAACTAACCTCGTAGTGGAAGAGACGTCTCCATCGGAACAATCGAACGGCAAAAGTACATCAAGCAACTTCCCCTTTGAGCCGTGGATGTGCGTTCTCGATACATGATGTTAATCTGTGGCACAGACTGAAATTGAATTTTTGCTGAAGTTGCTGAAATTCCCCATAAGAGTCTTTAGCAATATTCATGCGAAGCATAAAAATAAAAGTGCTCCCAAAAAAGACCAATACCCTGGGGGGTCCGCAAGTAAAAGTCGAAGTTTAACCCCCCCCCCTCCACACATATGAATACATGTATGTACACATACATATGTACATACATGTCTATATGACCTTGTAGGGCATGTAACAAAATCACATGCTGATGTTTCAACAGCAGACGAAAATAAACTCTGTTGGCGTGGTTGGAAGTTTTCAATAAATACGACCTGCCAACCGAACGAACCAGTCACAGCAGCTTAAAGGAGCATCTAAGCGAGAAAAAGGATTGTGAATTTTTTACAACCCATCCGAATAACGAACGTGTAATAAAACTGCAACATAGTTACACACACAAGTATTTTAAAGTCACATTACCACCGCGACATAAACGCGAATTCGGAATTATCATTTAAAGATGTGCAAACACGTGGAAAACATTCTGCAACATTGTCTCTGATCTCGCCACTTCATGGTTCGGACATATCTGGCCTTGTTGTCAATCCATATAAACGTCGACAGAGGCCTAGATTCGAGAAAACCTAATATTACATACAAAAATCGTTGCATAAACGAAACCGTTTCGTTAACGAGTTTACGTTGATGCACAGCAATTCGACTTCAGTCCCAATCAAAGCAACATTGAAGCTACCATTTGAATGTTTAAACGTTTTACATACAACGTTTTTTTTAATTTTCGTAGTTTCGATTACATTTTAGTTTTTTTTATCCCACATGACATTTTTGATGGCTGTCACGGTACCGTGATGGTGGCCAAATGCCAATGCCTGTGGCTTGTCAACATACACTTCAAAAAGCCTTAATAAAAAATAAAATGATAAACTTGATATCATGTTTTAGAAAGTGTCAGAAATTTTGCAGAAATGTGGTTTAATTAATTTGAATCATGGCTCTCTGTCGTCTTTGATTAAATTTTGAATTTCATTTTGAACTGAAAGAAACTGTACAAACTGCCTCCTTCACACCGCGAAAGATCTGTAATGTTAAGCTTCATTTCCGTATGGACATGACAGTTGTACATACATACATATGTATGCGTGTAAGCGTATTTTGTATACTAAACATATGTACATATGTGAATATGAATATGAAATGGAAAATATGTTTTGAATATAACTTTTCTATTTACACAAGTAGTCGTGTATGTCGTTGTGTACATACATATATACGTACATTACGATCCATGTTAACGGTAAGCACATGACATATTTTCATCTGTCATCTGAGCTTAATAAAATCATTCCTGTCAGTCAGTAACAGAAGAGCAACGCTTCTGGTTGGTTTTGCCCAAAACGTTTTTATTGTTTGTGTCATTCAGCTGATAGGACTCGCCAACATGGTTACAGGCCACATATGTATGTATGTACATTAGAGCGACTCACGGGAAAAACAAAGCTTTATTATGATTATTCCTAAAATATGTCGGAGGACCCACATCCACAACATGCGCTAACGAGTTAAACCGTTTTCAATTTACCTCTAAATATGAGTTATTTAATCCAAATTTGGACCAAAATATGATTAAAATATTGTTAAATAATATAATTAATTAAATACATACGGCTGTTTTTCGTTAAGCCGAGATAACAAGCTGCATTAGAAAAAGCGTTAATAAAAATTTAATTTTTTGTTCAAAATAAAAAAATATATTTTTACATTGTCGCCAATACAATATAAATAATTGTATCACAACAAATTTCGAAAAAAAATATTTTGTGTTGACTTTTTTGGACTTAGCCTCGATAACCATAAATTTGACTTACACTGGATAATTAACCAGGTTAAGTCCAATTTTTTTCTTTAATTTTTTTATTTAGGTTTTTGGTTATCGCAACATCCTTATTATTGCTATACTAATTTTAACATTGAACAAGTAAGGAAAGACTAAAGTAGGGCGGGGTCGTCTATATGATACCCTCCACTTTCTACCTTGAATTACAATTGAATTCGGGGAAAAAGTAAATTCTGGAAAGATTTTTGTGAGTACTACATCATGAACCGTTATGACCTATTTGGATATTCTGCCAAATTATATTAAAATCTGTCAAGGTATGTATATGTGTGAGAGAGAAAAAGTTAAATCGGAAAAAAACAGTTGAATGAGGGTTAAAACCTGAGACGATATGGGCCACGTTCGCCATGTTGGCCACATTATAATGTGTTTTGCCAAATTTGAAGAAGGTCGATTGAAATATGTAGTTTCTATGATGCCTATATCTAAATTATTTGGCGCGGGGCACAATAATTTTTGTAAAACATTATATTGTAAATAAATATTGAATTAAAAAAAAAAAAATCCGAACCGATATGACCCACATTCACCACAGATGTTTCTAGCTGAAATACGAAGTTTTGCACCAAATGTGAAGAAAATCTGTTAAAATATGTGGTCTCTAGAGCGGAAAAAGCCAAATCGAAAGAAAAATTTGTCTGGGAGATATGTCTAAATCTGAACCTACCCGGACGCGACATTCGCACGCCTTAAACTACGCCAAAAAGAAGAAAGAAACTGAAAAAGCAGATCAGGCTTTTTAGTGTTCTAAAGCTCTTAAAGAGTACTACATTTTGAAAATACAGGATTTAGTACAAATTAGTACAAAATTATAAACAATTTAAATTGTCCGTACTAAACAGAAGTACTTTTGAAGCTCTTATATAAATATAGAAAGCTCAGCGATTTTTTGATAATTTTGTTTTTCCATATATACATCAGAGAATATATTTTGTTCGTAGATTTATGAAATATGAGAATTATCTTATACGGATGCAACAAAACGGACGCTATAAATATTTCGACGCGTAGTAAAGGGTGATTTTTTAAGAGCTTGATAACTTTTTTAAAAAAAAAAAAACGCATAAAATTTGCAAAATCTCATCGGTTCTTTATTTGAAACGTTAGATTGGTCCATGACATTTACTTTTTGAAGATAATTTCATTTAAATGTTGACCGCGGCTGCGTCTTAGGTGGTCCATTCGGAAAGTCCAATTTTGGGCAACTTTTTCGAGCATTTCGGCCGGAATAGCCCGAATTTCTTCGGAAATGTTGTCTTCCAAAGCTGGAATAGTTGCTGGCTTATTTCTGTAGACTTTAGACTTGACGTAGCCCCACAAAAAATAGTCTAAAGGCGTCAAATCGCATGATCTTGGTGGCCAACTTACCGGTCCATTTCTTGAGATGAATTGTTCTCCGAAGTTTTCCCTCAAAATGGCCATAGAATCGCGAGCTGTGTGGCATGTAGCGCCATCTTGTTGAAACCACATGTCAACCAAGTTCAGTTCTTCCATTATGGGCAAAAAAAAGTTGGATATCATCTCACGGTAGCGCTCACCATTCACAGTTACGTTACGATTCGCATCATCTTTGAAGAAGTACGGTCCAATGATGCCACCAGCCCATAAACCGCACCAAACTGTGACTTTTTCTGGATGCATTGGTAGCTCTTGCAATGCTTCTGGCTGATATTCACTCCAAAATCGACAATTCTGCCTATTTACGTACCCATTGAGCCAAAAATGAGCTTCGTCGCTGAACACAATTTCTTTCTTTCTGAACTTTCTTAACAGAGCACGCATTTTGATAATAAAATTCAATGATTTGCAAGCGTTGCTCGTTAGTAAGTCTATTCATGATGAAATGTCAAAGCATACTGAGCATCTTTCTCTTTGACACCATGTCTGAAATCCCACGTGATCTGTCAAATACTAATGCATGAAAATCCTAACCTCAAAAAAATCACTCTTTATAAAAAGTAGTAATTTTCATTTTCATTTATTAAGTCTATGGAAATAACTCCTTACAGACAAGCAATGTATTACAATTCATTAATAATATTATACTAATAACAATAATAAACTTAATAATATAATAATATAATTATTAATAATAATATAATTAATATTATTCATTAGAAGCATAATTAGAAAAATGTCTATCGATATGAAAAGGGTAGTAATGTCTCAAAGATCGTGACGGCGCACTAAACTGAATGAGAGAAAGTAACTCTGGACAATCCACAGTGGCATTTATAACACCATGAAGCTATATCTCTTCTAGAGGGCAAAGATTTTGAAGAAAGAAGTAAACATCTACTTTCGTACGATGGAATTGGTGCAGAAAAGTTTAAAGAGTTTAAAGCAAACTTCATAAACGTTTTCTGAACTTTCTCAACACGATAACTATGTACTGACGCATTTGGGCTCCAAATGAAAGAAGCATATTCAATTTTTGACCGAACAAAAGAACAATATAAAACCTTTTTCGTATAAGGATCTGAGAATTCAGCAGTATTCCTACGTATGAAATACATAACTGAATAAGCCTTAGGGATAATATAATTTAGATGACTGAGGAAAGTTTCGTAAATTTTCGTAATAACACTTCAAATTTTAATAAAAAAATAAAAGAGAACTAGTTAACTTCAAGTAATAATAAAAAAAGTTGTCGAAATATGGAAAAAATAAAGTTAAAAGCTATTAGTGTGGTCTGATTTCATTTGTTGGTAGACCTTTTTTGGGAGATGCCCATATGTAGGTCGGCTATATCTAAATCTGAACCGACTTTCTTAAAATTAAATAGCCTCCGTCCATAACCCATACTTGTGCCAATCCTTTTAGGATCGGACAATAATTGCGACCTGTACTTTGATTACAAGAATATATGGACAGACGGACATTGCTAAATCGATTCAAAAAGTGATTCTAAGTCGATCGGTATAATTAACAATGGGTCTATCTCGCTTCCTTTTGGGTGTTACAAACAAATGCACAAAGACATAATACCCTAGTGGAGGGTACAATGAGAAAAACAAAGAGTTCCACTTTAACGCAAAGCACTTATTGGTAGATGCAATTCCAATATTTGTTAATAACATTCTGCCACAAAACAATGACTTTCTTTTCACGAAATATTATGTTTTTTTGCAATTCGTTGTTGATTTAAAAATTCACAATGTAAAAATTTCTGATGAACAAATTTCGAAAATACGTATATGTATATGGCTGAGCTCGTTAGTGAATGTTGTTGAAGGCGAAATATTTTAGGAGTAAGCGTAACACATATCAATCTTGATTTTCGGGGGATAACTTTTTTAGTCGGTTTAATGTACATACACATACATTAGGCTGGGTCGCGGTCCATACAAATGGAAAAACAATTTCCAATCACTCCACGAAAATAATGTTTGGACTGTTTAATGATGATTTGGAAAATATTTCGTTCCTAGATCAAGCCGTCTGTGAGTTAAACGCTCCTGAAATTGCTCTTAAAAATCATGTTTTTCCCGTGTAATTTTTTTTCATGTTGCATTTTTGTCCAATTGTTTTCTGAAGTAAAAGATTAATTAATTTATTTAGTAGATTAATTAATTTAAATATAAATTTTGATTATGTGGTGACAACTGAAGTATTTTATAAAAAATAAATAGCGGCAGTCAGTTCCTTTCGAATGATGTCTAAATGATGAACATCGGATGGAAATTGACGCCGCAGCGCTCATTTTAGTAAAAAGAGTTCGAACATTTTGGCTCTGAAAATCCATCGTCTGTATTAAATTATTTTACAATAGTCAGCCAGAGTCAGTGACCTCATTTTTTGTCCTATATTCATCATTTAGGCATTCATTCGAAAGGTATTGATTCCTCCTATTTACTATTTTTCATAACACCTCTTACAAATGTTTCCAAGAAATATGAGTTTTTTGCTGTCACCTTGAAAAACCACAAAAAATCAATATAAACGTCCAATAATACGACCAACGAGTTATTCTAAGACAAGAAGAAACAATTTTATTTAAAGTGCTTCCAAGGGTCTATTAGTTCAGAAAAAATTTTGACAAAAATGCAACATAAAAAAATAGCACCATAAAAACATTATTTTAAGGGGCGTTTAGCTCACAGATGGCTTGACCCAGCGACGAAATATTTTGCAGATCATCATTTAACAATCCAATCTTCATTTCTGGGGGGTGACCAGTGCAATTTATGTTCGTGACCCATCCTAATATACATACACGTAGAATGTAAAAAAAAAACATTTTCCTATTCCTGTTGTTGTTGTTTTTTATTTTGTAATCATTTAGACAGGCTGCAAGGAAAACGTGCTGAGTGAATATTCTTGCAAAGAAAACCTTCGGTGGATTGTCTACCGCTTTCCCTGCCAAATAAAATCTTTATCGCCTTTATTTGGTCGTTGTAATGATGATAAATTCTTTTGTTCGACTTTTGCTTGGTGTTGTTGTGCAAAATCCTTTTCGTCTACCAGGAATATCCTTCTCTGATGCCATTGTTAATGCGGCTGTTGTTGTAATAGAATTTTTAGCAATTTCATATGAAATATTCGGAGGACAATGCAGAACAGCTCAGACCCAGTGTGTGCGAGATTCCTAGGAATGTGTAATAAATAAATTCCAGAAATATTTACACGTTTTGTCAAACAAAAAATTGAATTTACTAAATGTGTACACACGTACGTACATACATACACATACATATGTACAAATATATGCTATTGTCTGATATCTTTACTATACTCCCCCTTTTTTCCATCTAATCCCTTTACGCTCGAAGGCCGAAAGGAAAGAAATCTCTTTAGCGTTCGTCCTGACACAACGAAGAGGAGAAATGAGTAACATTTTTGTATCGCATCCATCCCAAGGTGGTGAACTATGTACACTATAATCGTAATGTCCGAATGTTAGATGTGCCTTGGAATAGAAATCGCACGTATCGCAGAGCAAGGCAATCTGTCTGGGAAAATGGAAATGGGCAGGAGGACAGTAGATTTTAAGAATGTATGCATGTAGTTAAGTTCATTCCATTGATATTTCTGTATTTTCGATTTTAAGAACATTATTCTTAAAGTTCGCACAAGACATTAATATATAGATAGCTAGAGCTGTCAGACCAGTTTCATTTATGTAGGAGTTAGCCCATTTATACAATATGCGAAAAGTCGTATACAATAGCCGACTAGTCCTAATTCCGTAATTTGTTTTATTTTAATACGCAAATTCATTGATTAAATGGCACCAAAACCATTTGCCAAATTAGATGGTTGCAAAAGCAAATTCAATTGGTATTTTTTTTGCAATTCAATTTCATGCGGTAGCCTTTAAGCTCTGCCAGAACAGTGGTTAATACATGCCAATGGAAAAGGAGTAGAATTTCTTATATCTTTCCCCACTTACATCCAGCCTACTGTTCCCTTTTTCACATTGACTTCGAAACATTCAACCTCCCATTGAATTCCTATCTAAAAGGGGTCGGAATACTTGAAATTCGTATTTAAATAAATCGAGAAAAAACGGCAAATCTCATTTGCATCTTTTTCGAATATATGACAGACAATAGAGCGAGGGAGAGAGAAAGAGACAGACAGACACACATGAACTTTATCCCTTGTTATGTTTATTTCATTCGTTATAATTTCGCACCTACGACCCTTTCCCTATGAAAACAAAAAAATGAGAATAAAAGAGTTGCACTGAAACCTTTTTCCAACTTTGCATTGAATACACCTCAACTTGTTGGGGGTGAGGGTTGAGGGAGTTGGTGAGGGTCTGATGTTCATAATAAACACACTTTATGTAAATATCCCAGAGACAAGGACTAGGAGGAATGGGGGCTTGTTGAGGAAATTTCCAAATGAATTCACCAACTTTTTATTAACCCTTTTAATTTGGTTGAGATGGTATTCTTGGACAACAAAAAAATCCAACAATTCTCATTTTAACTAAGCTTCTCTTTGGAAAATATACCTCTATATACCTATACATACATATACAATACAAACGTTTGTACTGAATAGATGAATTGATGATTTTTTCTAGCCGTATTGAAATAACGAAAGCAATTGAAAAAAGGAAATATCACTAATTAGCGAAATTTGCTTTGCCTTGGACGACGTGCTTGTTATCATTTGATTTGTTGATGTGTCGCTGGTATTGTTCTCAGAGTCTGTTTGTATCATCATTTTCAAAAGAAATCAACAGCAAACACAAAAACAAGTCGTAGTAAGTTACGTTGAAATGATGATCCCATGAAACCCTACGATGCTGTCGGAACAATTACATTTACGGGTCAATGTATTAAAACGTTGTAGAGAGTGGTTCACAAGATTTATATAAGAAAATTGCTGCATATTATGAAAGTGCTAAAGATTAACCCCCGGTTATTGTAAAATAAATTCGCTTTTTCAATATGTGAATTTCATCGTCGAATGAATATGCAAATACTTTCAACTACACTGAAAGAATGTTCGTTCATAATATTTATGAATCGATTTCATTAAAGTGTTTTCATAAATTTAGTGAATTTTTTCTTAACATGTATGAAAAATTCATAAATAAAATGAAATATTTCATACAATTTTTTCATAAACATTTCATATTTCAGAAAACAAAATTGTTAAATTAGTGAAACTTAGTTTTATAAGATCTAAGAAAGATTTCAAACAATTCTTAAATATTATGAAATATGTCATAATCAATAAAATATTTGTGTTATGAAATAAATGTCTTCATAAATATTATGAAGGATTTCATAGTTTCTATGAAATGTTTCATAACATACAACTACATTTTTAGTGTGTCGACTTTATTCGGTTGAATGCTAGCAATTCTCATTTGTGCTCTGTTAACTCTGACATAAGTATTTACACCGAATTTGGTGAAAGACATACTCATTGGAAATGATGTTGTGTGTTGATTGGTTAGTCAACAAGTCACACATTCTTTTGTTTTTTTTTTTTTTGTTTATTTTGGAAACTTCAATATAAATTATTAATTATATGAATTATTATTATTATATTTATAAAACTTTTTCATTTTCATAAAATCTATGAAAATGTTCATAAATCATATTATATTATTATTTCATAGTTTCTAAGAAATGCTTCATAAATTCTATGACACTTTTCATTGATTTGTGCTTTATGAAACATGTTTCATAGATTTTATGAAGTGTTTATTTGGCGACTTTTCAATGAAACATTTCACTGAGGTTAAGACAAAATCATAAATAGTATGGAGATAATTCTTTCAGTGTAGTTAATAAGTGAATTCCATTGCATCGAGGGAATATGAAAAGTATTTTCAGTAAACGGCTTACAAATTTGTTCATTGATTCTCTGAATTCGTGAATTTTTCAATTGAATCGAAATTGTATTTTTTCTGTGCACCAAAAGTTAAATGATGTGTAGATTAAAAATCTCTTTCCAGAATGTCACTACCAACAACAATCTCATCATGTTTTTGTTCTACAACAAAATTCTTTATAGTATCAGTTGTTAAATATATTTGTTTTGGATGAAAGCAAGTAAATATTAAACAATACTTTTATCTCGAAATGATGTTCATACTATGCAGTGATTCTTAATATTCAAATAAAATTGAAATGTATCTCAGACTTCCTTTGTATATAGTTTGCTGACACTATCTCAAGTTCCATCGATCGATGCACAACAATACCAAGTCTAAACGATTTCTTGTTTGGGGCGCTCCCAACATACATATGCTCACACTCAGTGGGTTTCATAAACACGCAGCGCAAGGTTATCCAGTTATCAATGTTAACAAACAAAAAAACATAAAACGCAATTTCACATCAAAACAAACTGATGAATTTATTCTTGATTAAAGTGACTGCTACTGAATACGGACTCTAAACTAAGGGAATATATAAGAGTATATTTATGTAGGTATTATCCACGTTTGATATATTTTTAGAGGCTGCCTTCACATGGTCCATCCTTCACGCTCTTGAGGACGCGTCCCAGTTTCCTGTATTCACGTTGGGTACACTCAAATTCACAGCGGTTGACGTAAGTGATTCCATTTGCACCACACACCGGCTGCTTGTTCTTCAAATCACATGGGCAGTAAATGGCCTGTGTCACACTCATCAGGCTTAGGATGACAAATATCAGAACACTGAAGTACTTCATTTTCACAAGCGCGTTTCGTATCTTCTTCCACAGATGAACTCAAACAAACTGAAACTAACTAAACTTCCAATTAGACTTTCAACGAAGTGTGGCTACCCAAACTAAAAAATAAAGCTTCGAAAGCACTCACACTCACTCACTGATGGAAAAAATCTCTTTTTAATTATTTTGTTTATTCTGAGTATTTGGACTTTTAATTGTATGAAACAAAACCACAACAAGTGTGCACGTATGTACATACTTGTTTAAATATTTGAAATGTTTAATTGCCGAGAGTAGACAACGGCGGCAAACAAAAGACACACGCTCTCACTCTCGTTCTCTTCTTTGTTTGAGTCGAATTCGATTGCATGCTAACTATGGCAAGGCATGGGAAGGTTAGACTCAAGATCCACGTCCGATGCCGACTGAATGCTAATTGTTGTTGTTATTCTTTTGAATCTGTGCTAGAATTCTAGAATGGTTCTAACTACCCCAACGGTTTGTATTCATTTTCAGAAATTAAATTTTATTGTTTTACAATCATTTCTCTTCAACAATCTTTTAACGGTAAATACAGCAACTATGCAATATGAATACAATTTTGCAGCCGTTTGATCATGTTTGTGAGTAATATAATAGTTTAATAATAGTTTCCTTATTACTAATACAAGTCAGAAACAAATTTGTGTCAACTGTTAATTTTTCAATAACGGTGGAGCTTTCTGAAGAAATTGAGAGATTGTTTTGTTGCGGCCGTTTAATGAGGCCTGGGTGTAGTTAAAAATGATTGCTGGAATCACATCCATTTACTTACGTGAAAACATATTTGCCTACTTTTTTTTTGGGTTCAATTGTTTATATATATACATAAAATTTTTACCATACACGTCTATATATTTTAGCATGCAATAAGCTTCTTCTTCGTGTATAAAAGCAACACAATAAAACCGTGTTTATACGACAGTTTAACGCGTACTTTCCACAAAAGGTTACACCAAATGGTCGTTTTTATTCAAAGTGGTGAAATAAATGCCAAAAGTTCCCATATATTTACAACTTGAGGTTGACCAGAGAAAATCAAAATGAAAAATTAAGAGAGACATTTATTCGAGTCAGAGACCCAAATACGTTTAACGGAATTACAATATGGGCTTCTCTTCTCTTTCGCCACTGTGTACAATACATATGTATTTATTCAGGTGCTGATTAAATTTGCCAAACCACAAACAATATTTTTGAATGACAGCAGTGTTGCCATCAGTTCCCATTCGATGGGGAAATATAGTAGAATGACAAAGAGTTGATACATGAATTGCGCGGAATAGGACAAATCGAAGGAACAAATAAAATAATAATAGAACCACACTACGCCATTTCCACTTGAAATTGGAAACTTTCAATTAATTTTGAGAAAATTCTAATTAAAATTGAGACTTTTCCATTTATAAAGAGTGATTTTTTTGAGGTTAGGATTTTCATGCATTAGTATTTGACAGATCACGTGGGATTTCAGACATGGTATCAAAGAGAAAGATGCTCAGTATGCTTTGACATTTCATCATGAATCGTCTTACAAACGAACAACGCTTGCAAATTATTGAATTTTATTATCAAAATGCGTGCTCTGTTAAGAAAGTTCATTGCGCGCTTCCATTTTATGGTCAGTTTAATCGACCCACTGAAGCGGCTATTCGGGCTATTGTGACTAAATTTCGCACCAAATTTACATTGTTGGACATTAAACCACCAACACGCTTACGTAGAGTGCGAACTGAAGAAAATATCGCAGCTGTATCGGCCAGTGTTAATGATGACCACCAATTTTCGATTCGTCGCCGTTCGCACCAATTGGGTCTCTGTTACTCAAAAACGTGGAAATGCCAAAATTGGACTAAGCGGATGGACCACCTAAGACGCAGCCGCGGTCAACATTTAAATGAAATTATCTTCAAAAAGTAAATGTCATGGACCAATCTAACGTTTCAAATAAAGAACCGATGAGATTTTGCAAATTTTATGCGTTTTTTTTTTAAAAAAGTTATCAAGCTCTTAAAAAATCACCCTTTAATTGCGAAAATTCCAATTGAAATTGAGAATGTTCGTGATTTGCAAAAATTCTATTTACGTGCGAATTTATTACATGGACGATATCTACATAATTGAATTAATTGTACCCCAAAAAATATGGATTATCCATTACGTGTCTCTAACAATACTGTTATTTGGTCCAAAGTTAAGGACGATAAATGATTACAAAATAGCATTTGAAACTGTTTATTTCAGAAGGATAATTCAACAATCTCCAGGCTGGAAGCAGAAATGCGTGGGCCTGAACTTTCTAAAATCAATCAATCAATGAGAATATTCTCAATTTCAAATAAAATTTTCACAATTAAAATTGGAATTTTTCTATATGAAGTGGAAATTATCTATTTCAATTGGAATTTTCGCAATTTAAATTTTACATTTCTATTAGAATTTGAAATGGAAATTCTCAACTTTATATGATTTTTGTAATGAAATTTTCAATTTCAATTGGAAATGGTGTATTTTATTCATGTAAATTAATCTTAGTGTATGTAGTTGCAATCGGAATATTACTGTTAGATAACCCTTACGTTCATACAATTGACCTCATGTACTAGTTTAAAAAAGTATCCACATCAAGTGGCATGATTTATTAACCTGGCAACACTGCGCATATAAATTGTGTTTACTGTATATAGTCATACATTGCGGAAGACACAGTCATACATTACGAAATACACAGGTGACAAATCCTGCGTTGAATAATACCAAACAGAAATAATTTTTTTTCGCCGCAAACACCTATCGTTATGAATTATGTTTGTTATGAATTATGTCAGTGACTAGTTGTCATTGCGCCACATTTAATAATATGATTAATCTAGATTTAAATCGTCCAAACATTGATGACACATATTGTGAGACTGTGTTAAGCTTCCCTAGCATAAAAAATATTCCACCAAAATATATCACCGCCCGTTGGATGCAGCAAAACAAAGAAACATAAAAAACAAAAGGACTGGAAATTTTGAATCCTATGTCGATAGTAAGACTGATAAATTCGCTCCTAATCTTACTAGTTCATCTTAAAACTTACCATTGAACAACAACTGCAATTACATTTTTCACCAACAGTTTACCACTACAAGATCCACTAATCAGCTGTTTTGTGGCAGGATTACCATATTGTTTAAATGCACCGAAAAGCACGATAATAGTTGGATAAATCATCTAATCCATAACCCACTGGTTTTTCAGCATACTCTACATATATATACATACATGACAGCTAAAAACTCATATTTCTTGGAAACAATTTGTAAAAGGTGTTATGACAAATAAATAGAAGGAATGAGTACCTTTCGAATGAAGCCAAATGATGAATATCGGACGAAAAAATTAAGTCACTAACTCCATTTTTGTGAAATAATTTAATGCAGGCGATGGTTTTCAGAGTCAAAATCTCTTTTTACAAAAATGGCCGCTTCATACCGATGTTCATCATTTAGGCAGCATTCGAAAGGTATTGACTGCAGCTATTTATTATATTTAATTTATTATAAAAATTTCAGAAAAAATTGGACAAAAATTAAACATTAAAAAAATTACACAGGAAAAACTGGATTTTAGGGGTGTTTTCAAGAGCGTTTATATCATAAACGGCTGGGTCTAGGAACGTAATATATTGTAAATCATCATTAAACAATCAAATCGTGAGGTGACTGTAAGTTGTTTTTACATTTGTAAGGACCGCGACCCAGCCTAATGTATATAAATCCTCTAATTTTTAGAATTTTTTTATTGCACTTGTAAAAAATTCAATCATAGAATTGGATAATTTTATTTAGCAATCTCCTTATATATAATGGCGAATTTTAAAAACGTTGTTTGTAACATATTTCCTTCGTTTGAGGCGAACGATCAAAAATCACTCAATTCTTACATGAATTCTCTAAAACGTACAAGCTCTTTGCGTGATTTTCTATAGACACAACGAATTATAGACTGAGTGATTTTGGATAGTTCGCCTCAGACGAACGAAAATAAGATACAGAAACAAGACCTTAAACATATTTGCAAACTAACTTTTGGCATAACAATTGTTTTTATACTTTAGTTTAAACTTTTAAACATCCAAATGGATCGCTCACGTCAAACACATCACAGAGTTGTATTCCTCCACTTACCTAACTTGGGAAATGTTGACGTGAGTTCCTTAATATGAGACACCAAGAGTGGAAAAATACCTCAATACCTTACTTCATTCGTTTTCTTTCCATTTTCAGTATTATAAGCGAAAGAGAGTACCAAATTGAGTGAATTAGAATGTACTTTGAGTGAAATAGAATGTACTTTTTACACATTCGCCACCTAGTGGTCTTGGTTACAACTACAACTATTTTATTTATGTATTTCCATTTTCTTTGGCCGCTCCAAAGATAATGGAAATGCATAGAAAAAATAGTTGTAGTTGTAGCCATGACCACCAGGTGGCAAAATACATTGGAATTAAATTTTACTTCATTCGTTTTCTTTCGATTTTCAGTATTATAAGCGAAAGAGAGTACAAAATTGAGAGAATTAGAATGTACTTTGAGTGAAATATAATGTACTTTTTACACATTCGCCACCTAGTGATCATGGCTGCAACTACAACTATTTTATCTATGTATTTCCATTATCTTTGGCCGCTAATACTGCTAACACTTCTAACAGTGCGTGTGAGAAATTTCCTCTCTAGCTGTCGCATGTTCTCTGCTGTTGATTAGATATGACATTTTTGTTAACAGCATTTCGTACCACACAACTCTCTTGGGCGTGAGAAGAGAACACTTTCCAAAGACTCACGCTAAAGCTTATTTGATGAACTTAAAAATAGACAAATTGATAATGACAAAACACAGGCTATTTGTAAAGCTTCTTGGGGAACAAATACAGCCGGTGTGCTCCAGCCAAATACAGGGTGCGTTGCGTTGTTTGTTATCAAAGACAAATGTTTGTATACATTTTCTGTTTGTCTAATTTCTCTTCTCATTAATTTATTCATTCAATGAGACAGACAGACAGACAGAATAACATTGGCTCATTATCATTTCAAAAGAATTTTGCGGGTACTTTTCACACATTATCGGCAATAATATGGAAATGGCCTTTCCATAAAAATGTATGCATAAGCACGGCCAACAAAGACGGGGACGGGCAGCAACGACGGTGACGGTGACGGTGACATAAAAAACCCCCAATTAAGCCTGTACACAAAACTCCCCCCATTTTGCCGAAGGTTAATAAAAATGGTAACAAAACAAAAAGCAAAACAGAATACGGAAAATACAAATTCAACCCTCTGTGTCGATGAATGATCGCATATGCCTTTTCATAACCAAAAGATAAGATAGGCAAGCCAGTCAGTCAGTCACTACACTACGTACAGTAATATTTTTTCAATTGGAAGATTTTTTGTCTACAAAAACAAAAACCACCACGCAGGAAAGTCACTTACTGATATAGCCAAGGCAGTGTTGACTAATCGAGTCAGTCGGCTAGTATATTTCAATCGCTAAACATACCCAAGTCAATCAGAAAGAACCGAGGATGAAGTTCTTGTATCTCATCTGCGCTTTGGTGTTGATGATCTTCACCTTTGGCACCCAGCCATCCAGTGGGGCCTTGTGTCCATGTCCCCGCAACTACGATCCCGTGTGTGGCTCCAATTCGGTCACCTATTCGAATCGCTGCGAATTTGAGTGTTCCAAACGAGAGGTGGAACGTAGCGGACGCAGTTTGGGCATGGCCCGTTCTGGACCCTGCTAATCGCACAAAAATGGATTACCTGCTGCAAAATTACCTCGAAATTTATCCATGGGGTCAACTATAAAATGTGCTTGTGCTTTTTTGTTTGTTGTCACAAAGCCAATAAAATTAAAATTAGCTAAACTAAAGCAGTGGGGTGTGTTTTTTACTTGGTTTGTGCATTAGTGGAAGTTTCAAATCTGCAGATATCCTCGCACGGCATCTGAACAATACATCGGCATCCATCACATCAATGGAATAAATCCAAAAATAAATACCTAAAACTCAGCAGAATATGGGACGGGGAAGTACTTTCGAAGGCCAGTGTGGACAGAGATGAGTGCTGGGCTATGTAAAGTTGCAATTCGGTTTGATGATCAAAAACCCAACATGACATGCATGAAATGTCATTTGTCTATCAGTGCAATTAGATAACCCAAATACAGATTAAACATATCGCAATAGTCACCGCAAATTACCCCCTCAAACCATAGACCGCAACTTGTATTCCGCATTACAAATATTCGGTATTCCCAATACACATATGTATTTACATGAGTATGTAACCGCAGATTAAATGTAAAGGTTATCAATAAATTCCTGTTTTTGTTTTATTTAATATAATTAAAATATATTTCTAATTATCCACGAATACAATTGTTAGTCCATATTGCAGGCATCGCAAACTCGAGTCATGTTCAGAATTGCTCAAATCAGCAATAATTATGTATGTATGTACGTGGTCAAAACAATGATTAAGAGATATGATTTTTTTTGTGATTTTTGAAAAATTCCCTACTTTGAAAAAAATTAGTGACACTTTTTTTCTCGAAAATATTTTTTAAATTTAATTTGTCTATAAAAATGGACTCATGTAACATATAGGCAGAGAGTATCCACTACTGAGAGTGGAAAAAAGGCGATAAGAAAATCGTTAATAAAGAGTTAATTTGTTACTCAAAATAAAATAAAATCCATTTACACATTTCGTCAACAATATTATGAATGTTTGTATTAAAAAATAATAACAGTGTTTTTTATACAGATCGGCTTAGAATCATTTTCTGAGTCGATTTAGCAATGTCCGTCTGTCTGTCCATCTTTTCTTGTAATCAAAGTACATTATTGGCCGATCCTAACAAATTTGGCACAAGTCAAGGTTAGATGATATTTAATTTGAAGCAAATAATATATTTTACTCGATTTGCTCAAATTTGGCAGAGTACGTTATATTTCAACTAGAAACATCTGCGGCTCAGATTGTATATGTAGCTCCCATGCAAATTCTGCTCTAGATTTGACTTTTTCCGCTCTTGGGATCACATACTTTAACTAGAGTTCTCAGATAAGGCGATTTTCCGCCAAACATGGCGAATTTTAAATATGTTTGGCGACTTTATTTTCGATTTGGCAACATGGCGATTTTTTGACGATTTAGAAAACAGTTGGCGATTTTCTTACCTAATTTTTAAAAAAATTTTAATCTGTCCTCCGATTTTATTATATTGGCGTTACTTTGTAGAGAAATATTTTACAATTTGTATGCAAGTCATAGGTATACGTTCATGTGAAACTGAACACTTTTTTAATTGCCATTTCCGATTTCTTTGCATCTTAGTAGGATAACTGCTCTCTATAAAATATTAAATTTATAGAGTACGAAAAAAACGAATTTTTTTTAATAGATATGATCAATTGAGAATTAGTAAAATCAAGATAAAAGATTCGAGGTAGAAACATTGAAAATGAAATCAAAGAATGAAGGTTTATTTTCTTAAAAAGCCAAAAATATGCGTATTCCCGTCGATTAACAAACCATGTACATTTTATAATTGAGAAATAATAATAATTAAAAAACTGTAATAAATGTAGACGACCGAAAACGCTATTTTTGAACGAATGTATGCATTAACTTTTCTACTAAAACTGATTTTTTAAAATGCATATATGCTTTTATTGTGACTTGTTTCTGTTTCGTTCCATTTAAATTATCTGAAATAATATTTAGGAGACATTGGTCTATTGAAAACTGCTTCATAAAAAAGAAAAAAATATATTTTTAACGTTAATTGTTTTTTAACCAGTAATCCCTGCGTTGAAAGTGTATTCTGCATTATGAATTGCCTAAACTAGATCACGGTATAAGAAAATTTTTAACTTTTATTAAGAATAATGAAAACCAAGAATATATGTCTTAATTCTTTATCATGAAATGTTGTAAATATTCAATTCAAATATAATATCTCACAAGATCTAAATATAATTTTTTTTAACAAAAACTGAAGTTTTTAAATTTGGCGGTTTTTACTGATTTCTGACAATTGAGTTGGTATAAATCTGACAACTCTGACTTTAACCAATTGGCATCAAATTTGGCAAAATACATTATTATATTTCAGTTAGAAACACCTACAGTGAAAGTGGGTTTTAACATAACCCTCATACATATGTCCTTCCAGATTTAACTTTTTGCACCTTATTGTGAAAGTAGGTCACATTGGTTCATGATAAATTACCCATACAACAATCGTTCACGATGTGACATCTTTTCCCGAATTTAATTGCGGAAGTTATCACATATTCGGCCGCGCCCGACTTTAGTCTTTCCTTATTTGTTTTCTTGGCAACAATGTGAAAAAGTATTTTTTATTGTTGAGCGAAAAATTAACGTTCGATCTGGGCCACCGACGAAAAATAGGAAAATATTTTGGTGCCGATTTTAGAAATGCTGACCCATGACGAAAAAGTTTCACTCCAGAGAAAATGTTGCCACTATTAAAAAAATGTATACACAATTAGTTTTCAATATATTCGCATAATTACACTAATCAATAATAAATGTTGCGCAGTAGAGATTTTTTAATTGGACTTTTCATTTCAATGAGTTCATTTCAATGGTCATCAATCATCAGGGGAGGAATCACTCAAATAGGCCACAATATCAACAATATTTTAACTGCCATTTTCGCCAAGTCTACTTAATACGCTGTTAAAGCTAACCAAGAGTTAAAGCTTTGGTGGAGTTTGAAATCTGTGTAAGACAGTTGAGGGCAAGTGTATTGCAAATAATTAACATGTTTTATTTGGCAACTCGTTTTTAAAGCGGAGAACTATTAAATATTGTAATATCTGTCGATTACAATATTGTAAATTGTACAAAAAAGATTATTATTTTTATGTTTTATTATTTACCAGCTTTTTACATGGCATTGCACGGGTTAATTTTTTTCGTTTTTACCCTACTTCCACCTGATAGCTACAGTAACATTTTCAGACGTATCGGTCAACCGGTTTGGCGTCCTATACTGAACATACAGACACACATTATTATTAACTTAAAATTATTAACTAAAAAAGCTAACGGCTTCGCTTATATTTTTGTTTGGACTTTTTATCCCCGCTTATTCTAATCGGCTTTTTTATAGCAGCTTATTTTGCCCAAATAAAAATGTTTGAAAACGATTTTTTCAAAATGAAATAGAGCAAATAAGAAAAAAGCACTTTAACAAAAAAAAATCAATTGCAAAACTGACTTTCCACATCATTTCTTTAATCTATAATAAAAACTACGTTTAATTTAGTATGTTTAAAATTATTAAATTGACAGATAAGTAGATCAATGTTATCAAAAACCACTTCGTGCGGCACAACAGGAGATAACGTAGATTACTTCAAAATTTATTATACTATTTTATTTTGCCAATTGGTCTTGTCATCAGAGCCTCAGTCTTACGTGTCTGTGTTTCCCTTCACAAACCGTGAATGTGAAACATAAAAGGAAAATTACTTCAATGCAGCAACAAACCAAATAATTGGCTCCAAATTGTGATTTCTTTTCTGACTAAAAGCGACATACTTCAATAATAGTTTCCATTATTAAGAGGACTTTTTCGATAGGATTGTATTAAGGTATCGACTAACGGATAAATCAAATGGGAACGTTTTAAAACATTTCCCTCTGATTGTGTCCTATATGTTTCAGAGCGATGTTCTTGACACAAAAATATATTTCCAAATGTATTATGTATTTAATAACTAGATTATTTCAAAAAATAAATTATTTCTAGGGATTATTGTCTGCAGACAAATTGCAATTTCTATTGCACCGATTGAGATCCCAATAAATAATTTAAACATAATTTCAATAGAAAAATTTAATATCATATTGAAGATAGTTTATAGGATTCACATTTGAACTTTATCAGTAAAATATGTTTTTTCAAACATTTTTATAAATGCGTTATATTTCACGTACAGACAACAACTATGTAGGCATATATATTTTTGTTCTTGAAGGATCTTTCGGAAGACATTCCATCGATCACGCTCACCATCTGGATATGAATAAAGTATCAACATCATTCATGTTGGAAATCAAACAAATCTATTTCAAGAGCTGTTTTTTGTTGTTGTTTTATTCCGAATTACAAAAAACAATCAATCGATCATTATACAAATATATTAGCCGCCAATTGAAATTCGTTTGTTATATGGATCCAGGTACTACTTGTCGTTCTTGTCGCCGTTAACAGCTGCCAGCATGTGCCAAGCCAATGCTTCTGCCTTTGCGGGCCAGTTTCTTTTGGGCACACATAAATTCACACGAATTGGGATATGTCTGGGAATCGGTGGCACAAACAGGCTCCAGAATGCGGGAACACATGCAGTCGGCTTCAGCTTCACTGTCACTGGCAGCCACGCGTATATCGGCCGTAGCAAAGGCCATCAATGCCATCAAAACAAGGGCGAAAACTGCGAAAAATTTCATGGTTCTTTGAGAAGTTAAGATCAGCGTTTAGTGTTTAGTGTTCACCACTCTAAATATTTCAGTAAACTGAGTACACAATGGTCGAGTTTTCCCGGTTATAAACAACTCATTCAACTCCATTTGTTGTTAAATTGTGCTGGCTTATTGGCTTTTGAACGACGTTGATAAGGAAAAGTCAAACGCAGTAACAACGCTAATATCGACGTTATATTTTATTTTATAAAATAACATTGTGCTTATATTAGGGACAAACGTGCACACACACACATGCATGTGGCTAGGAATGATTGCGGGTATATGCCAAGATAGCCTATTGAATTACAAACAAAAACACCAAGCACAACCCAGCAAACCATTTCGATCAAAATGAGCATGTGGTATTACTATATTACTGTGGACGTACCAAAAAATAGCAGTCTTGGAGCATGGAAATAAATATCTAAAATATAATATAAAATAGTAAAATAGAAAAATATTTATTTACATTTTGTTTTTCACCTCACACAATCGTTTTTTTTTTCAATTCTACACCTTTTCTAGATTATATTCACAACATAAAAATTTATATAGAGAAACGTAAATTCATATTAGGAACATCTAAATTCATAATGGGTAATGTAAATTTGTAATAGAAACATGTTAATTCATAATGAGAACTGTTAATTTATATTGAGAACTACACCTTCTCAAGTTTATAATCAGAACATATTAGGAAGATATAAATTCCTAATGGCTAATGCAAATTTATAACAGGAACATGTTAATTCATAATTAGAATTGTTAATTTATATTGAGAACTATTAAATCATAATAGGAACATACCAATTCAAAATGAGAAATACAAGTTCGTAATCAGAAAATCCAAATTCATAATACGAAAATATGTTTTCTTATTCAGAAATTATTAATTCATAATGAGAAAATATAAAATCATATTGAGAATATATAAATTTATAATGAGAATATTGATAAAATATATGTTTCAATGAAAATATCCATAGAAGAACGTACACACATAGCTTCGCTTATACATTTTACTTTTTCTCATTATGGATATATATTTCTTGAATATGAATTTATATTTTCTCATTATCAGTTTGGATTTTCTCATTTTGTATTTATATTTCTCATTAAGAATTTGCATGTTCTTATTATGGATTTATATTTCTCAATATGAATTTACAGTGCTGATTATGAATTAACATGTTCCTATTATGAATTTACATTTCTCAAATTCAATTTATATGTTCCTACTAGCTGAACCCCGCCCGCTTCGCCAGGCAAAAACACAAATGGTAAAATTAAAATCAGGTTTCATATTGATCTTATCATATTGATATTATCGTGGTCAGTAATATATACGTTCCAATTTTCAGCCTTCTAGCTAAAAAAACACTTTTGCCACGCCCCAACTACCCACCAAACGAAAATTCAAACTCCAGCATCATATTTATCTTTCTTGTGGTCAGTAATATATACTTTCCAATTTGCAGCCTTCTGGCTCAAAAAACACTATTGCCACACACATAAAATGAAAATCCAAATTTCGGCATCATATTTATCATTCTCGTGGTCAGTAATATTTATGTACCAATTTTACATCCTATGTCCTTCCTTGGGCCAACACGAATTCATCAAGCCCAAAATCGTGAAAATCAGACGGTCCGTTATAAAGTTTTGCGTGTTCACACGGACGGCATTCTCTTTTATAAATATAGATTATGAATTAACATATTCTGATTATAAATTACATTTTCTCATTATAAACTTGAAAAGGTGTAGAAGTCACTAAGTAGTGACTATATTGATGTAACTGTCTTGCCAACACTTCTAGGATAGGAAAGCGATTATCGCCGATATTACTTTCAACTTTTTAGCGTAACGTTCTTGTAAGATCTCTGATTTAGAAGAATTTGCATAGCCCATTTATCATCATTCTCAATGTGCGAACTTTTTGAATTTTGCATTGAAAACTACAAAAAAACATTTACTAACAAAAAACACAATTCCGACAATCTTCACGCGCATGAACGATATTAAAGGCATGGAAATTGAGTGACAAAGTTTAGACATCGCACAGACCGTTTAAATCCACACTGCCTGTGGCAAAGCGTATGTTGGGTGCGGAAGAGGCGTTATCGCCAACGAACAAACATCAGATTTGTTCGTTGCAATTATTACAGAATTTATTTTTAAAGCAACGTTAATGCCAACTCCTCAGATTGATATGAAATCAATATTCTTGGACTTGTGGTGGAAATGATAAATCAAAATCGAAGTCGAGTACTTTGATTAGAAAGTAGCGCAATAATCTTGAGCGAATTGAAATTCTAACCAACGAATGAATCATCTGTGGCCACATTTAATTATATTTGAATTTATGAATCATTTCTTAAAGAAATGGAAAATCCAGACAATATTTCTTTCTTTTGACATTTTACAGCGAAAAAGTCATTACATTTTTAATAAGGGTATATAGCGTTCACCCCCCCCATTTTCAGTGGCAACAATTTTATTTCGAAGCCATTTCAACCTGAATGACTCCTGTCGTGGTGTCGGTGTGTCAAAACACACGAAACCACAGACATCCCATTTTAGGGTTTAGCACAGGAAACTAATTCTGTTCGCAGACTTGGTTCGTGCACTGACAATCAAACAATGTGATGCCAATATTTCAAGCATATGTATGGAAGTTAGAAGGAAGGATTTTTTAGAAGTGTAGAAGTTTCGTGATAATAAAATATATAGATTTCAGCCACCGTTTTACAAGCTTCAAAGGATTTAATTAACCTAGGAAAGAGACAATGGTGTGAGAGATACTACAAGAGATGTGGCAAAAGCATAAATATTTTATATATTTCAAGAGTTTATAAAACATTTAACAAATATAAAATTGCAACCCATTTGGACTATACGTATAAAATTTATTTTATTGTTATTTTACTATAACCAAAGCTTATGCCATTTTCACTTGGCTAGATGGTCTCAACATTTTATGACGATCTAGAATATGTGAAAGACAATATGTTAAATGGTCTCAGATCGATGTTTCCCACAAGCATATTGTTACAAACGGAATGACAAACTTAGTATAACCCCATTCTGTGGCGGGGGGTATACAAATATTTTTGGCATAAATAACTTTAATTATCACACAGAACTAATATTTGCGCAGCTTCTATTGCCGCTTAAATAAAACAAATTAATGAATTCTCAGTATTATTCATTTACAAATAATAAAATATTTTAAACCCATATTTCAGGTTTAGGGCACATTCAGACTGTACTATCGGGCCTTGCGATCTATTAAGCGGTGGAATGATAAGAAAGGAATGATTTGGCAATTTTGACAATCTTTAGGTTTTTTTAAACATTTTCAAAATAGGATCATCAGATCAGGGTGTTTTTATAGAGAAACTAACAAATTAATTAAAACAAATTTAATGCATTAAATCATGCCTGTAGTTTTTTACAAGTTTATTCTATGTAAATTAGTATATTATTATCCATCAATAATTCTTCATTCCATTGTGATGCGCTTCGTTGTTTGCATTTTTTCATGTGTAAATGGTACACAAGTTTTAGCATTCGATTTTCTTAAAGTCGGAGAGAATTCCAGTGGATTTCTCTGAAACAAAAAAGTTTGACCTTTAAGATAGCCTGAATGCAGCTTTGTTAGATAAAATGGTCAAAATTGTTATCAAGCGTGTTTTAGTTGGGAACTTGCAATAATTTTCAAAATGAGTAGTTCCTCCTATTAAGTGCCGTAGAAAATATTTATTAAGAAAATTTAAAATTATAAGAAATACATGACTTTGACCATATCGCAAAATACAGTTCCGTAGTTTGTTCTATATTCTCGGTCCTAGAATAGATCACGAATGACATGACTTACCATACCTCAAAGTACATGTCTGTTCTATACTGTATACTCTCAGTCCTAGAATAGTTGTCCTTGAAACTATAGTAAAAAAATCTCAGAGATCTAATAGATCTCTCAGATTTTTTACCGAATTCGTTTTTTCACTAATATGCCAAAATATTATTATTATTTATAAAAGTATAAAATTTGTTTTTTTAATATTCATAAGAAATGAATAGTGAGTTGATAATTTACTCACAATTTGGGACCAGTTCTGTGAACATCCCCATCTCAGGATGGGTATGTTTATAGCTAGAAAGCCCAATCGAACAAGCTCATTTTCGATTGTTTTTATGAGTAGATACATATAAATATTTGGTTTGTAACCAGATTGTTTCATATGCACTATGAAATTCATTAAATTTGCTCCCGAAATGAATTTGTTCATTTCTCTCTCGACGCTCAAGCAATTATTGTTTGTATGAAGTTTTCTTTTCAGTGTACTCAGTTCATTGAAGTCCTTTTGAATGTTTTCCTTTATTTTCAATTAGATTTACTTCACTTTATCCTCAATGGCTGAGTGGCATTATAAAACGGGTTTCTACTATTTATTTTCAATGACCCAAAACCTGTGGCTTTTCTCGTCCTTTAAGATAAGTGTAACATCCGAAGTACATCAACTTCATCCACCACCCAACGCCCACACAGACTTAGTCAAAAGGTGGTCGGGTTATAAATTGAATTGAAAATATTTTGAGATAGGTAGCATATGCTGGACATTGTACTCTTAAATACCTGATGAAAAGGAAAATTGCCATGGAAATGATACAGATGAGCTTGAGCAATATCGAACAAATGCTATTATCCTTGTAATCTTTTATGGGTTATGGCGTATGTTAGTTATCAAGATTTAATACAGGAAGAAATTTATTTTATAATTTTCCATCAATTTATTACAAAATATAAAATATTTCCTATTTTTCTTTTTTGTTTGTTTGCAGTTGCCAGTACACCCGAGAACATACCCAAAAGGGACGATTCTTCTTGCTCGAGTGGTGGTGGAAATAGTAACAGCACTGCCAGTGGTGGTGGTATTGGTTGTTCCGTGCAGACTGGCATCGCAACGTCCAGTAACCAGTCCGATTGTAGTTCGAGTGCACAAGCAACAGCAGGCACTGGATCGGTCTCAGGAGGAGGAGCAGCAGGAGGAGGAGTCGGCGGTATCAATACTCACGACTTTGCCAAGATCACAAGTCCCTCCGGTGTTGATGGCACGTCGGAGAGTGTAAATTTCTCAATTACAAATAATAGCATTGTGTCTTCTCTAAATGGTCAAGTTGCAAGTAAGTATTTGTTGTTACTATTGTTGTTGTTAGCCATACATTTCATGCAATCATACTTTTCCATTAACATTTCTATCATCTCGCAATTGATTGGGGGATTCAGCAGAACTTGTGCTTGTATTAGAGATACTAGCGAAATGAAAATGGTTTCATCATATCGAGAGACGAGGAACGCCAATTAATGATGGGCAATAGAATGTTAAATGCGACTTCGTATTTAAAAAAACACACACATATTCGGGCTATGGAAAGGAACTGAAATTTGAGTTTGAACCTTAACAACAATGTATACCCGGCGAGCTTTGCACCGCTGCCACAGAAGTTCAATAAGTATATCGAAGCGATTCTTCTGTTTGTCTATCTAAGACGTCGAATTCTCATAGGCAATTGAAATTGGAAAATTGCAGGGCTTTTGTTTATCTTATCTGAGGTTTTCAATGAAACGCATTACAGATTAGATGAAAATGTTCCCGTTAATGTAAGTTTGGGTAAACGAAATCTACATCAATTTTTGAAATTAAAGGCATAATAGTTTTTCGTAGTGAAATCCAAAATTGCTGTATCAGTAATAATACAGCTGGCAAAAATACAATGTTTAATCTGATCAAAATGTCTGCATTTTACCAATTGCATTGAAATAAGAATTGAGTATTTCTTATAAGCTTCTGTATTAGCATCGTACCACGAAAATAGTCGTTTATATTCAAAAGAGGGTGGATTACATACGATATCTAAAATTGATTTGTTGTGTGCATTCATACAATCAGCATACATCATTTTTTTTTATTTTTTTAATATTTGTACTCTCATTTTGGAAATATAGGTCTGATCTAAAGAAAATCAAACATAGAACATAGAACAATCATCAAAAAATGTGAAAAAATTTATATATTTTTTCTTGCTTGAAAAAATCATAAAACACAGAAAAAATCGAAAATTCTCTCTTCGTGAATTAAGGTCACAAAAAGTTTGTTAGTTATATGGGCGGTACCCCGACTCATCATCTAATCGTGACTTAACATAGCTTATGAAAATGCTTTTAACGAAATTAAGATATTTCATGATAATCAATCCAATATTAGGGTCGCCTCTTTGAAAAAGTGCGTGGCTCCGTCCATTTTTTATTTTATTCTAAATTACAAAGACTATTAAGTGATGGATACTGCTTTTAAGAATTAAGGTAGTTTTTTATACCCCCAATTAAGTATTTCAATTTTGGTGTTATTCTCATACCGTCTGAGATGTCTGCAGTCAATTTTAGCCATCATCGTTCTAATTGTTCTCGATGGGAAAATATACGCTCTTTCTCACATCGCTGGTACTTAATCTTCCATTTATCGCTTTCGTCCATTCCGCCATCAGCCAGAACAGAAGCACCCCATCCGTGCATCCCTTTCCGTGCTCACATGTCTACATTCGCCAATACATATTAAGCCGGTACAGATTTGGGTTTAAATCTTTTGTTATATTGGCAAATGTTGTTGCATAAATCTTTGTGTCTTTAATAAATCCTTTGAGTACAACTAAAATAATTTATATGAAGTACACACACTCGCTGCTATAAGTACAGACACAGATACACCTTGTACATTGCAGATACACTTGACTTTACATACATAAGTAAGTACATTAGGTCGTATGTTTTTTATATATTTATTTATTTATTATGAATTTCAATTCAAAATAAATTTTGGGTCCAGGGATTGAGTCGGGGTGACTAAGACCATTGTAGCTAGTTATTGCAGCGACAGACCAGAGCCTCTGGTGGGAATCGAACCCACAACCCCACGCTACCAAATCGACTACCGGGGCGCTCGTATGTTTTTTAATTTCGCTTTATTGATTTGTAATAGCAAAAACTACTTTTATGTCTTTCATTGCCACTGGATAAAAATTTGTATTGAAAAATAGGCCAAAATACAATAAATTTACTCTCGTATTTTAAAAAAAAAACATTAAAATAAGCAGAATTTATAATAAAATAAATAAATATTTCATAACATAGAATTGCTTGAAGACAATGACTGTTGATATACAAAACGGCCTTTTTAGCTTTTAGACAAATGAAGGCGAATTCGAACGCAACAGACCTTCATTTACTCCAAAAAGTGAAAATTCTAATTGAATTTTTCAATATTTTGCGTTTGACTTGAAATTTTTGTTCATAACAGACAATCGGTCGCAAAAAGCATATCCATTCGGAAAATCCGATTCTAGTCAGAACATTTTATTATTTCTGATTTAGCTGTGATACTTATTTATCAATGTTATCTCTCTTTATCTCGAAATCAGATTACAAGGAACAATTTCGTGTAAAACATATATCGGTATCTTAATTTTTCTAAATCGCGTTTCTTAGATATTCTGATAGAAATAGATCATGGATTCATCATAATATGTGAACAACGCGATACATCGTTATCTTAATTCTATAAGGTCGTAGCTGACATTTTTCGAAATAGCGTTTCTTTCATATTCCGATGTAATCCAGCTTTTTATACGACTCTGGCCTACTTATACATATACTTATGCCTAGCAATTTTGAGGAATTTTTGCGTATTGGGAAAGCAATTCCGAAACTTTTCTGTAACAACGTAGAATCGATACGGCCCCGTATTGTACATATCAATAAAAATATGTATGGTGTACAGTGGCAGTCAGAAGTATTTGCGATAATTGAGCATTATGACATTAAACTGGAAAATATGTTTGACGATGCTACTTTAATTATTACGTATCTCTTAACAAAAAGGGACATTTTTGATTGACTTGACAATGACTTAATAAATCTGTCAATTCTAATTGTATATCCAAAAATTAACATGAGAACGAAATCCATCTTTTTAAATGCGGCTTCATTCCTTGAATGGGTTTAATTTGTTTCTTCTTCCACCAGTTTTGAATACCGAAACTGTCTTAATATTCATACATTCCAAATCAATCTGATAGAACGGATTGGATAAAACCTATATTATGTGATAAAATGTAGCTCATTTGAATAAGGAATCAGCATTGTCCAGTATATAATACGTCGACTCTTATTACAGCATAAAGAAAACAAACTAAAAGATGAAGATATTCCAACATTCAACACTGTAAAAATGCAATGAATAATAACTCCCAGAAATGAATGAATACCAAGACTCTTTTTCCAATACACTGGAGGGTCTAATAAAAGTGTAGAGTACTGGCCCATTGTGTTGGACATTTTTGTCGGGTTCGATTATTCTATAAACTTAAATCGTCCAAAACTCAGCAAATTTTCAAAATATTAACTCCACTTAAAACAATTCGGGAAATTTTGAGTGTCACTGTATTATATGTTCCATGTAAATATAGATAAGAACATGTATACACATGTGACCTATAGTATGCATTCATACATACATACATAAAGTTCTACATAATATACTGCAGCAACAACAACAAGAAATAAAATAGAAAACAAATAATAAAATCAAACAAAATGTGTTTTCATATGGGCGTGTAACTATGGACGACTGATACTCATACTTTCGAGCACACACAGAACCAGGGTCGTCACAGGCCCTGGACTCTTCTCCACATAAAATCTGAATTTAACGACCATAATACAAATATGTACATGTCAAAGAATAGCAACAAACATGGGGGGACGAAAAACCTGATTAAAATTGGCAACGTCAAGAAATAGTGGACAAGTTCCTGTGACAGCTTGCACGCCGAAGCATCGAACACATATATACTATATCCAACGTCGTTATCAAGGGTAAGAGGCAGATCGGTGTGTCCCATGATTTAATTCCATATTTGAAAGTGAATTTGTGGACTTTCGTAGGCCCCCTAGGCTGTTCCTTGGCCCGACATTAGACGGCTCTGGATGAAATCAAATAAACGAAATGCTCTAAAAACTTATTTGAGCGTTAAAATACAAATAACACATCTTTCAGTAGCAGTGCCAACTCTCCACACACACACACACATGTCGAGTATGACGGTGTATGTAAAACAAAACGGATACACTCCGACCCACCCACTCCTACACACACATTCATTTGTATGCTCAGATGTGTGTGTGAGTGTGTGTACACTACGCATTTGTTAGGCATTAATGAACTTTTTGGGATATCCTGAAGCTGCTAAAGACAATGGAACGAACGCACCAACATCCGATCCCATCATCACCAACCCCACCACCACCCTCAAATAAAATTAGTTGCGTAGAATTGGAGTATATTTACTGATTTGTATACATAAATTGATTGCTTCTACGTCTCGTATCCCGTATTCCGTATCCCAAGAAGAAAAGCCCCCATTATATCGCAAATATGTAGAAAGCAACGATACGGACCAACACCAGCAGCTTACATCGACGACGGTGATGGCGAAGGCGACATCAAAGACATCACCAACAATTCATTTTGCGATATTGAGCTAGGAGTACTTATTTATTTATTTATTAACTTCGTTTCCATTTCGTAGCTGTAAGTATGTTCTTTATGCCCGATGTTTTTCGGTTTAATTTGGCCAACGAGTTGGAAATTTAATGTTCGTTTACGTGTTGCCTCTGTGTTAGTTGGAAAGTTATAGTTTATATATGTACATATGGGTACGTCCATGCCAAGTCAAGGACGAACATTGTATTTTAAAAAGTCAATCATTGAGATTTGTATAGCATTTCTAATAAATGTTGCGTCATGAAAGACAATAACATACGCCAAAAATAATAACAGATATGATTGGATCTCACTTTTGAGATAGTATATCTCAGAAATTCAGAAAAACTGTTTTTTTTTCTGAACCAACATTCAGGTGATATCCCCTATATGTGCAGTGCATTGTGTTGGCGGAAGGAAGATAAGGTACTGGAAGGAGGAAAGAGGAAGTGGAATCTGTTGACATCTGTTTTGAATTTCTGAATATCATAATTGGCGGGATAGGTATTTGCCGGAAGACGTTCCTGGTAAGTCGCGCATCTCTACCGAACATTCTCACGGGCGGTATAAGATCACGAATATCCGAAGAACAAACACCATAAAAGTATTGGTAAAACAACGACACACAACCCACATTACAATGACGTTCAAGGGAAACAAGAGAATTGGATATCCTACCGTCACCTATCAACACCATCGCCATCGTGGTTTCTAGAAATAAAAAAGTCAAATCGGGAGCGAAATTTGTCTGAGACCTATATATAAATCTGAACCGATCTGACTCATTTATATCATGGCTCTTTCTAGTTGAAATATAAGATGTTTTGCAAAATTTTATCGAAAATCGGGAGTGAAGTCAAATCGGGAGAGAAATTCGTATGGGTGCTATATCTAAATCTGAACCGATTAACTTCAAATTAAATAGCGTTCGTCCTTATCCCGAAGAACTTCGTTGTGCAAAGTTTCTTTTGGTCCTAACCACAAATGCGACCTGTACTTTGATTACAAGAATAGATGGACAGACGGACGGACGGACATTGCTAAATCGAATCAAAAAGTGATTCTAACGTTTGCTTTTGGGTGTTACAAACAAATGCACAAAACAGACATAATACCCTAGTGGAGGGTATAAAAACACAAATTAAAGAGATATGTTTTCACTCAACGAAAAATATGTTTTTTTTGTTTTTAAATAGTATTTTAACATTTTCTATATTTCTTTCGCAAATCATGTCTATTTATAAATTTAAACACACATTTCTGTTCTCTTCCAGGACACGGTGCTCTTACTATAGTACGGCGTTCGAATAGCCGCAAAAGTTTCTCTCAACTTGAAACGCAGCATTTACATCAACACCAACATCAAGTATCTACTCCAACCCCTTCGTCTACCAGAGGCTCGTTTCTATCGGATGATTCTTTAGGAAAGGCGCCCGCCAACTCTGCTCCACAGCACGACAATCGTCTCAACGAATCATCAGCAAACAGTACACAACAGACCTATTCCTTAGCACAAACACCCCCCACCCACAACGCTCAGCTACAAACGAAGCAACATCAACAACAACAACACCAACCACCACCATTAAAAATGCTACCCACATCACCGAATTCGAGCAATACAGCACCACTACTACCAACAGCCACCGATACTCAGGATGATAATATGTCCGAATCCATTATGTCCATGGACGAGAGCGCGTCCGCACTCGCGTCGGCAAAAGCCAGTGTCGATTTGGCTACAGAAAATTTACCAGCTGTCGATACACCAGATGCCTGTGATAAAGCTGCGCTGAGGTAAGTTGAAAACCGGAATTGCGCCCTATATTTAACGAATCGAACTGCAACCAGTTTTGAAATATTCGAAGGCATTGAAAGCTTTCTACGAAAAAGTCCAGAAACAAATAACTTTTGATTGGAAATGAAATTGAGCTAGTTACTACACCATTTTCAATTGTAATTCGAAAAAAAACACTTGAATTCAAATAATATCGATTGAAGCTCATGATGTATTTGGAATTTCAAATGGTGTCTTTAGAATTTCAAATGATGTCTTTTTAATTTCAAATGATGTCTTTTTAATTTCAAATGGTGTGTTTTGAATTTCAATTGGCAAGTTTTGAATTTCAAATGATTTTTGATTACAAATGACGAGTTTTGAATTTCAATTGACTTTTTTTGAATTTCATATGGAATTTTTGAATTCCAAATGGTGTCTTTTGAATTACATCTGAAAATGGTGTGGAGGCATTATTCTCAAGAATTTATTCTACGGTCGTAGACAAATACTTGTTAATATTGTGTAGAGCTTCTGGGACCTTCGATTGACATCACTAACATTGAACACAAGGATAGGAGTACAGATTGCAACGTACATTATTGAAGGATAGTTCTAAATGAAGAAGCTAGATAAGTTGTAACTCAGAAGTTAAGATTTCAGACAATTTACATTGAAAAGGATTCAGAAACTCTTGTGGGTGTTTGCGGAGCACAGGTATAATTTAAAAACGAACACTGTAGAAACACATTTTTGGAATGCATCTTATCATTGCATTGGACAATTTCGTTCGTCCGGGATGTTTGTCGAAATTATTTATTTTTTCCAAAATTTTTAGTCACTTTGACTAAATATGATCCTGTGAGTATTTGTAGATGCTACCAACGAAATGACAAAATGGAAATAGTCTCCACCGGACATGTTAATGTGCCAGAATTCAATAACAAATCGTTGCAACTAAGATAATCAATAGATTCAAATAACAGGAGACACCCTATTTGTGCGCGTAATCTAGTGATAATTTAAAGATTAGTCTGGTCAGTGTGACAACTGTGCGAATTAGTAGTATTATCATCAATAAATATACATTTTAAGGCACCCATGGTGACAGCGTGATAACTATGCGAATAAGTATCATCAATAAACATAAATTATACGCCACCCATGGTGACAAGGAAATTGCACAATATATATCGATCATTTCGTGCAAGAACATCACATATTTTATTCAGGTTCAGTATAGCGATTTATGGATTATAAACAATCATATCTAACATGATCGCTACTCTTTCGGTAAGATAATATATTTATTTTACAATTAGAATAGCGATCATGTTAGATATGGTGGTTTATAATATTTAAATCTACTGAAATTATACTAAATAAAAGATGTGACGTTCTTGCACGAAATGAACGATAAGTACCTGTGTATATTAGACTGGCCCAAAAATTGAAAAGGGGTTTATTTTTTCCTTTCTATATTCAGATAGCAGAAACTAAATTTGAGCACGAAGAGGGGACGCGCATATCGACTTAATATTGGAAACCCCTCTATAAATGTGTACTAATATGATCTTCGTATTTTATGGAAAACCGAAAACGTATATTTTAATTAATTGATTGATTTTTTTATTTCAAGATGCACAATGTCAAAATTAAACTTTAGTCCCTTATTGAATTAAACCAATAAATTGTAAATAGTTGTTAATAAACCTACTTTAATAATTGTTAAACCTGGGACCAAATACGGCCTCCGTTTTCCATTTTTCCATATATATATTTTTGTTTTTTTCGTTTAACTCTCACTAACATACAATTTTTCGGTTTTCCACAAAATACGAAGGTCATATTAGTACACATTTTTCGAAGGGTTAATGAAACGCTGGCCGGCTAATATTCTATACCCGAGAAGTGTGTATTGTTTAATAAGAATAGGAGAAAAAGTTTAAATTTTCTCAACTTCGAATTTTTGGAATTTTTTATTAATTTCTATTTTTGGACAAAACGAGTCACTTTAAACACCGTACAATCGTGCGTTAGTGTCAACCGATTTCAATTTTGTATATCTCGTTCGGTTAGTTACTTATAGTAATTATGTCCCACTTAATGGGAACAGTAATAACAAATATTGATAATTTTATTAACATCAAAAAATTACATTTTTCACCAAAACCTGAGAAGGTTTGCATCAAAACCGCTTGGCACTCAATGTGTTAAATAGCTGTTTCCAATATTAGATCAATCTGCGCATTCCCTTTTCGTGGTCCAATTTCTACCAAATTTCGTGTCTGCTATTTTAAGATGGAAAGGAAAAACATTTAGAATGTATTTTGAAAAATCTCATTTAGCACTTGGGCTACTCTAGTGTATATACAGCATTTCTATGTAATTTTCAATCAGATTAGTTGTATAATTTCTGAAAGAAAATTGCTATTGCAATTCGTTGTAACTACGAAATATCGAAATATAAACTACGTGTCGAGCTCGAACAAAACAAATTTAAAGATTATTTTGTGATTCACAATATTTTTCCCTCCTATTTCCTCTTTCCAGATTACGTCATCTTTTGCGCATGCTTAATGCAGGCGAAATATCAGCTGATGTTTTGCAAAAGAATTTACACTATGCCGCTCGAGTCCTGGAAGCTGTTTTCATCGACGAGTCCAAGTAAGTATTGTTCCGCTTAAGAAGCGGAAGATTTTCTTTTTCAAATATTTTTATAAAAAGTCAGCTTCTTGTGAGGCTGACTCTAGTGCAGAGACGCGCCCGCAATGCTAACTTTAAATAGTAGAAAAAAGATCAAGGAATCAACCAGCGCTCATGTGATAACTGCAGCTGACGCTAAATTCTAAATTGCGAGCAACTACTAGAGTTTTAGAATAGTTTTGAAAAATTCGCCATAGTTTGTAAACTAAAATGCCAGAGAAGCGTTTGATTTCAATTGGATGAATGGTGAGATAAAGCTTCTTTGGGCAGAGCTTTTTTGATAGCACAAAGCGCATCCAGCATTCACTGTGATCATAACAAAAAGGTTTCTCTCTCTCTTCTTCACACGCTCAACATACTACATACATAAGTAATAATTATTCGTCACTCCTCTCATCATCTCAAACCGAATCGAATCGAATCAAATCAATGAATGTGAGCTCACTGATCAGTGTTCGGAGTGAGGATACATGTTCGTTTGTCATTGACATCAGGCATCAGACATCCGTTGTTGTAAATAGAGCTCATCTGTGACATAACAAGTCGTTTGAATGCTGTCTAATGTACTCGTACTACTCTCTGTCTCTCTGTCATCATCTTCCTCACCATCGTAACAGTTCCCATTTGGTTTGTCATGTGCCGCAGCCATTAAAGCGAGCGGTCGTTCGAATGTTCGATGTTGACCCGCCATTTCAATGTATGCCAATGTTGTTGCTTTCAATGTTTTATGTAAAGCGTATTTTTATGTTTGAAGTTGTTTCCTTTTTATTTGGTATAATTTTGATTTTGTTTTTGTTTTCTCTCCTCATCGCCAACGAAACAAACAAAAAAATAAAAATAATGTCAACATTTTCCAGAAGTCCCACATCGGGTAAAGCAAAGATGAGGCAAAATTCCTGTTCATCTGTCGAATGTGAAGAGTAAGTTTTGTGGTTTATTAGCCAAGTCATCATGATGGTGATTTCAATTTATACGTTCTTCCTTCCTTTAACAATTTGATGTCTACTACTCCTCATCCGCCGCCTTTTACTAAGCCCTTAAAGCGTTTATGCCACTTGTGTAATTGTCTAAAAATATACATACCTACATGTACAAAGGATAGTTTTGTGCGAGTTTTTTTTTCATTTTAGGGCGGAACTCATCTAATCCTTTTTTGGTTTTTCTTCAAGGGCATGTTTAGCATATTCCTGCATAAATGTATCTGCTAAGTTTCTTCTTCTTTCATCATCGTCGAACATCATCGCAATCATAAAAGCTAATACGCCTTTCCTTTAGCCTATATAAATACTCAAATACTCGTACAACGAATGACTTTCCTTGTCAGCATCAGCAGCAGACATTTCAATCACCATCACCACTAGCATACCGCATTCCACATTCTGCATCATATATTCCTTTCTTCCCATGTGAATAGATAATGATGGATCGTCATTAGTTTTCCGCCTACGTTCTGTTGTTATCCTTTAGAAATCGGAATTATCTCATTAAAATTTAGATTCGTGTTGGTACTCGCTCGTTACACAAATTATGGCATTTCAACGAAGGGATTCTTCTACTCCTCCTTCTTCTTCTTCTCATTTAATTCTCATAGATATTAACGTCGTCAGTGTATTACATTTTTGAATGTTTAGATGAATGTATTGTCTATGTTTGTGTGTACATATCTATCTATTTTCAAATATTTTTAAGTCCGTTTTAAAGAAAGAACGAGAGAGAGAAATGAAATGAAAAGAAAGTAATATGTGTAGTTTATAGAAGCGCTCTTTCTATGGTTGTTGTTTTCCTTTAAATTTGAAAGTTTTACAGCTATTTACGAATCCCAGGTAATTGGTATGCTCCCGTTTTACTCTCGGTGTATTGCATTGAACATTAAACTAAAACTCGACAATATGTATCGACCTTTAACTTTCTACACTTCAGTACTTCATTTCACTTTCTGCATTTTATTTCCATTCTGTACAGCTGTCCCTATTATATTTAGTTTTACACGTGGTGCCAATTAAAGCGGTCTCTAGGATAATTTGCAATTTTAAAATATATATATTATTTTGAAAATCAATTTAAAACTGCCCAAGTGGTCCTGAAACATATCAACTTGAGAATATTTTATTGTAAATAATTACACTTTGTCAAAACACAATGAAATGTTGGGATGATAAAAATCCCGACTTTAAAATGTCGATACATCAATATTAAATTGGTTCGCGATCCATAAAACAAATATAACGAGAATTCGTCTTAAATATATAATATGGCCTTTTGTTAATTTAGCCTAAAACTATTTTATAATTGCCAATGTGGGTTGTAATTTTACTTCAAGAAAAAAGGTATTACAAAATGATTGTGGCCAAAAACAGGTTAGAATTATATTGGGACTAGGGTATCCAACCGATTAAATTTTATTCGATTATTCGAATAATTTTTGTCAAATATTTGTTCGAATAATGGAAAAATCATGAATTTCGAATAACGAATAATTCGAATAAATTGTCCCAAATAATCGATTAATCGATATTATAAGTGTTGCCTTAGAAAACTAATGCAATTGTCGTCTGCTTTGTATGATGAATTGATTTTGGATAGCCGGTTTGCCCCATTTGGGTAAAAACTATAAAACCCCAAATATAAAATCCAATAACCACTATTTTTTCGATTTTTGAAATGTATGCTCCATTATCCGACTTCATTTTAAAAATAGCAAAAGCTGACCAATAGCTTCGGTATTATTTAAAATTTAGTAAATTCATAGAAAAGTGATAATAGCAAACAAAATTGAGGTTAACACCGTGATAATAAAGTCAGTTCTGTTATAAATCGCATGATCCATATTCGAAATCAATGGATAACTTCTGATATTATGCTCAATTACGGGAAGGTTCTTTATTTTGGCAAGAAATTAAGATTTTTGTCAAGTTCTTTTGCATTTCGAATTTGAAACTACAATTTTGAAATAAAATCGGATACGTAACAGATAGTAAATTTAATGTTTTGCTAGCAAGAGATATGTAAAATGATGTTTCAACACGGTACCAGATTTGCGATTAATTATTGCTGAATTTAATTGGTTTATGCATTAGGGTGAGTTTTTTACACTTTTTCAAAATATGCAATCGGCTCTAGCAAAACTGAATATGCAATAACAACAGTAAAATATTATTAATATTTTTCTTCAGAAATGGTTGACTACTTTTTTTCGATCAAGTTTGAAATCTCGACGAATGAATTGACCTTAGTTATGGCAAAATATTGAATATAAATTTTCATTCAAATTTCGCATTTATTGCAAATTTGTTTTCCGGCGGAATTTTTTTCTTCAAAGAAGGCTATCTCGTAGTAGGTGAACAAAAAAAAACACAAAAAACTCAGCCCAATGTGCAATTGTTACATCTTTGATGAACTTCAGATTTATTTTTATTCCAGTGGTTTTATATTCCGTTTTACTCTGACAAAATATATCCGATACTTGCAGAAAAACCTAAACCGGTTTTGCTTGAAGACAATTTATATATCCATTTTTTCTCTCGGCCGTACAAACAGTATTCTGAAAATGACATTTTACAAGAGTTTTCCACAGAATTTCCAAAAAATGTATATAACACATGAAAGGCGGCATGTTATTAATAAATCGCTCGACAATTTGAAAACGTTTTCATCTACTAACGATTTAAGCCAGAACCGAAAGATTTTAGGAATCTTGGCCGAGGTAACTTTCGCGGTGATAACTGAAGCAGCATTTATTTGTCTTCTATCCCAATTAATATACACTAAATTTAACAATTTCACCAAAGGTCTTACCTATTTCGGACTGGGGACTCTAAACCCCATTTACGTGATTTTTTCAATCCTTACAAATATGCTCAGTTATTTGAAGAAATAAATGCATATTCTGATAATTTTTTAAGAAAGTAAAAAATAATAATCCTCATTGTCATATTTTTGCTATCAAAAGTCTGTCATCAGCTACTGTAAACTCAACTGAGTGCATAACACATAACAACAAATTATGTGTTATTTATACATACACGCACAACTACATTACATTGTATATTTTCACATCCTCAAACATGTCAAACAACGAGAGACAACGTTTTTGTGTTTCAAAATCAAAAACTAGGAAAACAAATATGTAAAAATAAGTACGTACATAAGGCTGGGTCACGAAATCTAATAGCTGCAGTCACCCCCAAGAAATGAATATTGGATTACTTAATGATGATCTGCAAAATGTATCGGTTGGGTTAAGCTAAACGGTCCTAAAAACATCTCTAAAATCCATGTTTTCCCCATATAATTCTTTATGTGACATTTTTGTCCACATCTTTTTTCTGAATTAAAAAAGCACTGACAGCACTTTCATATAAATTAGTAGTCTTTTCGCTTAGAGAGTTTTGTTTGTTTTTTAGAGTGACAACTAAAAACTCATATTTCTTGTCAACGTTTTACAAAAGGTGTTAAATATATAGCAGGAATCAACCAACGCCTTTCGAATAAAGCGTAAATGATGCATGACTCCATATTTGTGAAAATAGTATAATAAAAATATAAGAAAGAAAATAATTTAGTATAAATATAATATTTGTCAGAACATTTTCAAACTCTTTATAAAAAGTGCACGAGGAAAACATGATTTTTAGAATTTGTTTTTTAGGACCGTTTAGCTCACAGACAAATATTTTGTAGATAATCTTTAAATATTCCAAATTTGATTTCCTTGGTGGGACTGGAAATTATTTTTTTATTTGTTGTATGACCGAGATCCAGCCTAACGTACATATATTACAGTGTCAGAGACAAAATACATGTTTATGTATGTATGTCTAGCAAACCAACTTTTTTGTTTTTATTAAATAAAGTGCATAAACATGGGTATGTACGTACATACATACTATGTACATGGTGATTAGAATTTTTAAATGAACCAAAATGACCCTTTAAGCATCATTACACGACCACTTTGTGGGAGTACGACAATTGAAAGCGAAAAAGTAGACTTTTCAACATTGTTGGCACTAACCCACCCTTGGACCTTGGTTTTGTGTCCAGTATATTTTACATTTAATTACAAGTTTTGGCTAGAAGTAAACAAAAGTTTGTGAAAAAAATTAATTAAAATATGCAGAAACAATTGAAAGTTGTAAGTCGCAATTCAATTTGGCTAACGAAATGGTTCGAATGGAAAGTTAAACACAGTGGGTGGCTTGTGTCGTCGCCTCTTTATCCATCTGCCATTAACGTCCTCCCGTATAAATTTATCATTCGAGCAGTGCAACAGTATTGAACGAGGTGTAGAGGGACAATATTTGTATCCGATGGCATGAAAGTGTGACGCTGCGTCGCGAATTCAAACGTGTTTTGAATTTTCATTTTTGAATATATTCAGAAATCCTACAAGTGAAAATGAAAAATTACTGTATTTACTTCAATTGTGTTACAAGTTTTAAGCCAACCCTGAATTGACAAACTCTGTTTTACTAGCTTATTTAAATAACAAATATTTGTCATAAAAAACGCTACATCAACATGTATTGAAAATAAACTGGCTATTTGTATCAGCTAAATCCAGTTGCCTGCAATTTTGTCTTATAAATCAGGGTGAATATATACTCTACCAGGTAAAAATACGTGAAACACTGATATATCCGATAACATTTCGCATTACATTAGCTGTGATAAATCAAAATTAACTTAGGCAAACACATTACATCAACTGACAGCCGTCCCAAAATTTCTCTCTACTTCAACAGATGCTCCAATCGAATTGGATTAAAAGCAAATCCAACTATGCGCGCCATGTTTAGAAACTCCTTTGTTTACACCAATAAATATTAAAATATTGGCTTTGTTATATTTTTTGAAAACAGGAAAGAAAATAACGTTAATCGAAACATTTCCTTTATCTTTATCTTTGTTTTTTTTTTTTAATTGCCGCCACTTGCCAAAACAAATGATTTCGCAAATAAATTTATTGTGAAATATTAAATTTGATTTGAATGAATGATGGATTTGCCTTTCGTTTCAAATGAACCTTGCGATTGCTCCTTACTCTACTGCTAAATGCTGCATTTACTGTTATTTCCCAACGACATTTCTCGAATGAATCTTTGAACAACCAATTCCAATCTTTAAAATGTACAGAGAGGAACCAAAGAACGACAAATGCAATGGTGATTGCAAAAACGTGGAATGCCAGCAACACCACCATCAATCACATGACAAACATACGACGTCGTTGGCAGCAGAATGTGATCAAACAAGATCAAGTGATAACAACAATACCGATCAAAGTTTGTGCTCTCTGAGGACGAATGAAGAATCGTCTAATACACCCGGATCTGAAGACGCGTCCAGCAATCAAATAAGCATAGACAGCCGCACAAAGGGTGTATGTTCAGCACCCCAAACTCACAGTGGACCCACGGGACCACCAGGAGTAGGGGAAAGAGGACATAACAAAGATAAGGACGACGACGAGAACAAAGATACAGCCAATGCCACCACCACCTGCTCAACATCGTCGTCGTCCACGTCAAACCAGAATAACAGTACAGTTAGCAGTAGCAGTTGTAGTAATAAAGCAACCATACAAAGGCAAAAACGTCTGAGAACTCCGGTCTGGGCCAGATCCATGTCGACAAACAAAACGTACATAAATTGAAATTATTTTACAAAATTTATTTAACAGTCTTGTACTTACTTACCTTACGTTCTGTTTATATCCTATTTTAAAAGATTTCACTTAATTTTTGTATAAATTTTTTAGTTTAACTCCAGTCACACGTAACTATTCAAAAATACACTAAAAACACTCATAAAGTCTGTCTTCCAGTTAAGTTAACTTGGTTGTCCCAGTCCATATAGGGATGCTTGCACTTTCAGATTTACGGTACAAACTTTCTGCGAACAAAACATTGCGATGGATCACCCAAATTCCGATAACTATAAATTATCAATAAGTTATCAACTTTTTTGTCATCACAAAAAGAATAAATATAAATACTCAAATAAATTGAAAATAAATAATAAATTTTTATTTACTGTTGTTTCATCAGTTTATAAAAATGCACAAATTGTACCAAAAATCTTAAAGTGTAAAAACCCCTTATCTCAACTTTGACTTTTGTCTTCTTTACTGTTTACTGTCCTCGTCTTTGTTTCCATTGTCTTCTGTATACTTTTGCTCTTGTACATATTTTCCACTATAATAGATTATTGCATGTTTTGGTATATTCAAAATATTGATAATTTTTTTATTTACGATACAATAATCAATAAAAGCATGAAGAACTGTTTAACTACTACATATACAACCGTACAAAATATGTATCTAAAAATAATAATGTCACTCACGCCGTCTGTAAATAATTGCATTAACTCCGACGACATCCACTCAAAGTTTCGCGTTAATCAAGTTAATACTTGATTTGATGGGTCGTATTTCCTTGCTTGAGAAGAGAATGTTATGAAATAAAACTTTACATCATATTTTTTTGTTGTGCTGTCGGTAGTAGTGTTCACAGCGATTACCGCCAAATTATTTTTGAATGAATGTGAACATTCGAACATAATACTTAACATAATAATACATTCCCCTACTATTTGCTTCAAGTTATAAACGTCATGGTACCCTTTGAAGAGGACATTAATACGATGACATGTCACATATACTCAGGAAGATAACTCTACTCGGGTACATCTCCATTTCAAATCAAAATACCTTGTTTATTGTTTTAAAATAAAAATGAAGTAAATTTGTACAAAAATTGTACATAAATAATTACAACATATTTTTCTTAAAGTTCTAATAAACGGACATCTCCAATTTGATGGAGTGCTCTTATGCTAGCTTTCACTCTGTGTACTATTTAATACGGTTTTTGTTTTCTTTGTGTCACCCAGTTGGTTGGCCAGAAATCCAAAAAAACGTTAGCATGTACTAACTTAATGAAAGTGTAAATCGGCCATCGGAATAATGTCGAAAATCGACACGAAAACATCGATTTTGATCGTTTTACAATAATACAAAATCGATTACACAGTCGATTTTCAACTCAATTTATCTCATCGATGACTAGTGCGAAAATAATTATTTGGCGATTACCCGCCAAATTAGCTGTCAAAAATTGTTTATGTTTGAATGAATGTGAATTGTGATTGTGTGCTGTTGTTTTTGCAAAAGTAATATTGAAATTGTGAAGAGCTGGCTCTATTGCGTGTATTAATAAAACTATTAAGTTAACAACAAACAAAGTGGCATGTCAAAAGTTAAGGTGGACAAGCAGTCACCGAAAGACAGCGCCAAAGCAGAAAACAGCGACAATGAGTCGATAGGAGTAAGTGAATCAAAGTGGACGAAGCTCACAGGCTAAATTATAAATCTATTATTTCTTAAGGACGATACAGCCAGTGTTGCTACAAGCACCACTTCTCGTAGTAAGTCGCCTGGTTCGAGAGGAGGACGTAGGCAGAGTAGAGGTAATAGCAAATCCAAAGTAAAAAGGCCCGCCTACAAATATGAGTAAGTTTTATTCCGACGGATAATTGACCTGAAGACTATAAGAAACTTGTTTTCCCTCCAGTTGTCATTTGAAAGAGGACCATGGACAGGCTATATTTGGCGTTTCCTTTAATCATTTGCTTGGCAAAGATCAACCAATGGTTTTTGCTACAGCGGGAAGCAATCGATGTAATATCTATGAGTGTCCCCGCAAAGGAGGCATTAAACTTATTATGTGCTATGCCGATCCAGACGTAAGTTTTTATTTTATAAAAGGGTGATTGCTACTGCAGGCTTGGATATTGTCCATAGCATATCTCACGATCACAGTGATCCACATTTAAATTTAATATTTGCGTTCTTCCTCAGCCTGATGAAGTCTTTTACACCTGCAGTTGGTCATATGACATAAAAACCGCTGGTCCTCTCTTAGGAACAGCTGGTTATCGCGGTGTTATACGCGTCATTGACATTCATAAGAATGAAGCAGTCGGGAATTACGTTGGTCATGGTCAGGCCATTAACGAATTGAAATTCCATCCAAGACAACCGAATCTCCTTTTATCTGGCAGCAAAGATCATGCAATACGTTTATGGAATATACAAACGCATGTCTGTATAGCCATATTTGGAGGTGTGGAGGGTCATCGTGACGAAGTCCTGTCTATAGACTTTGATTTACGTGGTGAACGTATTATGTCCAGTGGCATGGACCATTCATTGAAGCTGTGGCGTATTGACACACCGGAGTTTAAGGAAAAAATCGAAATTTCTCGAACTTTTAATCCCAATAAATCTCAGTTGCCTTTCCCAACCATAATGCAACATTTTCCCGAATTCTCAACACGTGATATACATCGAAATTACGTCGATTGTGTGCAATGGTTCGGAGACTTTATCTTGTCGAAATCGTGTGAGAATTCAATTGTTTGCTGGAAACCGGGCCAACTTCATCAAACCCTTTCACAATTGAAGCCGAATGATGCCTCGTGCACGATCATCAGTGAATTCAATTACGACGAATGTGAAATATGGTTTGTACGTTTTGGATTTAATCCTTGGCATAAGATCGTCGCTCTGGGAAATCAATATGGCAAAGTTTACGTGTGGGAATTCGACCCATCTGACCCAAGACACACTCATTCCAGTACCTTGAATAATATCAGATGTACATCGATTGTACGACAAACGACATTTTCTCGTGATGCCACGGTATTGGTATGGGTATGTGATGATGGTACTGTTTGGCGCTGGAATCGTAGAAATTCGGAATTCTCTGATGTTCATACACCATAACTCTTTCCTTTTTGTTATTGCAAACACTGCACATTCATGATTAAAATAATAAATACATAGTTATAGTAAAAACCTAAAATACCAATTATTCGTTTTTCTATTGAAAAGTACTCAAAGATAATTAACTATTAACCTTAAAAAGCCTTCGTTTGATGTTCAATAATTCAAGCGACAGCCAATTCTACATCAAGGACGCACTAGTCGCGAAATGTCAATAAGCATTCATACATCTTCACAGATGTAAAGTAGATTCTAAGAAAATGAGAATTCTTGTGATATACATACATACAAAATAATAATATCGATTTGAACGAAAACATTAATGAAAATTGATAATAAATTACCATTATTTCACAAAAAAGCCAGATGTCTAAAACGATGCATTTAAATATTATTTCGTTGATGATAATCTAGATTAATAATTAATTGGCAAAGGCCATCTTGATGTGATGAAACAAATTCAAATTAAATGTCGACTAGGTTGGAAATGTTTCTTCTGTATTTGAAGAAGAATATATAAGAATAATGATTTCATGATTCAGTAATAGAACAATGAAACTGTCGTACAGAATGTTTAAGAATTAGCAAAATTAATTTAGTTTATTCTTCGTCCACATTTTCAACTTCTTGATTACGCTAAATTGTGTAGGCGCATCAGGAACAATATCGTTAATGATGACAACTATTGAACCTTATCAGGTATTAAATTTCTATGAAATCCCTTCAGATGACTAACGGTACGGTTTACACAGGGCACATTGTTTAAAAGGTGTCAACGTTGCTTGTGGTGATATTGCATAACCAACCAACGATATACGTGTGTTATATGACTGCATTAGACATGAAATGTTAAATATTATATTTTGGAGTTATAGAGTCATTTGTAAATTGCGATACTCTAAATGGAAAGACAACTAAATTCCTCACGCAATATTCCCATTGCGTCTCTTAATTATACCTAGTCACTCTCTGTCCATCATTTCGTCTGAAGTGTCCCCATGGTGGTATTATTTATTCGGTCATTTTACATTTTCGTCATTTTGTCTTTTCATCTTGTTGCTTTCACTGGTTCCATAAGTGTACCTGTGTGTCCTTATCCTTTACCCTTGAGGTCCTTGTTAGTGGTAAGCGCTTGAAAGCAGCAACAATAAAAGGGGACAATTTGAAAATGGCGTACATATTTTCCGCATTGTGGCAATTCCCTTTGTATGGCCAAACAGACAGACAAATTAAAGCTTAAAAATGTACAAAAAGTCTTCAAAGAAAAGGTTTAAAATTATAAGAAGGCTAATAACGGTATTCATGTCAAATAAATATGTATGGCTTGATTATGTGTTAATTGCAGTTGAGCATCGATTATCCATGATTAAATTAACCGGTAATAACGAAAGGAAAATGTTTTAATTCCAAACGATTAATATTTGTTAAAAGACATAGAAAGGCACAAGAAAAATATAATTTAGTCTACGAAAATTTAAAAAACATGTTTATTTTCAAAAATCTAAAAAAGGTATCTCAATTAACTGGAAAAATCGATTACTCAAAATATTTCTGGTCCCGATCATAATCAATGCTCAACTGTATTTATATTATATTATAGTACTGGAGGAGTTTTGATGTTGTCGAAGAATTTCACAATTCACATTTTTTTAATGATAATAATTGTGTTTTTGTACTTAAAGGTTATTTCTATGAAACAGTTTCAATATTATAAATGACTGAACTTGAAGTTTGCATTAGGGTTCCAGAGCATTTTTGTTCCATGAAATATAATATTTCGTTACGAGTACGACCACTACGAATCTACCAGGGTTGTTGCAACCATTACTCCAACCTGAAGAAGATTTGTTCTACAATAACCTTATCAATGAGATGCAATGAGAATTCCTTTATTTGTAAATTCTTCGAGCTAAGTTTGAAGCAATAAATCAAAACAAGCAACGGCTTTCACCAATTCGACTAAATAACAAAAAGAAATTTTAAAAATATACATGTTTTGATTTGGTTTGCTTTGATCAGCCAATTGACTATAAATAAATATAGTGGTCGTATGAAATTTTACTAATAACTGATGTAATTAGATGTATGAACAGCTTCTTTGGGATATGATTTGATAAGAAAACTATATAATTTGTAGACAAAGGATGTTAGACGAGATGTTAGCATGTTGTTTTACAATTTTCTATACATCACTTGAGTTAACTTGAATATGAATTCGAAAATTTGATCGAAAAGTTGCAATGTACATCATGTATGTGATATGATAGTCGTATTTCAATAGGAGCATGCCTCAATAAAAAAATAATGATTGTATAATTTATAATAAAACTAATTATATAGAGTGTTAAATGAACTGTGCCCTAACCAGTGTTCCTTAAGAACATCAAAGTATGTCTAAAAATAACAGTCAGTAAACCACACTCCGTCCCTAAGTGGGGGGAATGGACGCTATCGCAAACATGCATTGTTCGTGGTTCATTTGGCGTCTTTAATAAAGTTATTATGAAGTGGAGACACATTAAGTTTCCTTTTATGTTTTAATTAAATTGTATTTTTTGTCAAATTCAAAATATAAGCATTTTGTTTGTGTCAATACGTGCGAGTGTATGTCTGTTCGTGTTAGTATGTAATGTATGTTTGTATTTGTACTTGTCTCCCTTTACTTTAACATTCTAGTAGATGTTCATCGGCGTCCTCTTCGCTACAATACTCCAGTGCCACGCTGAATGTTTCTCTGGTGAATAGACGTAATCGCAGTCGACAATACGTATCTGTACAACACCATCAGTCCAATAACAACAGACACAGCTATAACAATCATTGTCCAGTGGGGTTGGTTGCTTTTGAAGATTCCTCCTTGTTTGGTTTTTCCTCCTTCCATTATATATGTGTACATAATTTGTTGTTGCCCTTGTTGTTGTTGTTCTTATAATAGAAAATCATGAGATTTTCTCTTGTTATTGTTCACTCGTGAGATGTTTTAGATTAAGTCGAGAGTATTATTAACTTTAGAAAAACGTAAAGTGTAATAAGTGTTGCGGGGGTGAAGTGTAAAAAGCAGCTTACTAATAATATAAACCACAGCAGTACAAACATACATACCAACCATCCCAGTAGGTATTTATTTACATAGTGTACGAAGAGCACCATCCACAAAATCTATCTTAAAGTAGTAAAGCAACCGATCTGACCGGATGATGTACACTTACACCACTACGTATATATGTTATATGTAATCCCTCGCACCGTAGATAAATGTGAACAACACACCACCCAGGGCAAATAAACAAACCATTTATTTGAATTTAATAATAATCCTTATTTGCAGCATTACAAAAATATTGTTGTGGGTAAACAGAATTTTCAATTGCAAAATTGAACCAAATACAAAAAAATGTATTTTGGTCAAGTGCATATGAAATGATTGCAACTGAGCATATTAAAGCCAATAATCAATCTATAATCTAAAATGTCCCAAGCCAAGCGCTGTGTACTCAGTGTAGAAAAATTGTTTATCGATTATATTAATATTGTTAACATTATTGTCATCCCAATAATACTATAGTACTTCATGTTAATAAGTATTTATTAACATGAAGAACATGAACAGTCTTTCTATCGAAAGTCGAGTTCGACAAGTTATTTTGCAAACCCGAATTTAGCAGTGAAGTTTTTCAATATTCTTTTGTGAAACTTTCTGGTAATTGTTTTTTGCGTTGACAGTGATCAAGTGAAGATAAATCAATTGAGGGAAATATATTGTCTTTGAATTTAGATCTAAATGTTCTCGAAGTTCTTCGTTATAAAAGTGAAATTCATAGTGCCAAAACATTCTGTTATATGTTATAATATTACATAAAACTTTGCAAACATGATTATTTTTTTTAAGTATGTAAGTATTATTTTGTCCCATACTACAAGTACAAAGATATGTTTGCAGAGGAGTATGTATTTTGGAATAAAATTTTCATTTTAATTATTTGATCTAGTTTGTAGATATCGCAAATACAACCATGTACATGTATGAGTATCTTCACAATAACTTTGTGGTGCGATGGTTTAAGGATTTGAAAGGATTAATTTGCATGTAAATACCATACACTATAGTTCATTTGAATAGGGACATCAGATGTGTAAAATGTTCCATCAAAATTATTATTTCAAATAGGAATGATTTTCGTTTCTATTCTATAAACCAGTAAGGAAAGGCTAAAGTCGGGCGGGGCCGACTCTATGATACACTCCACTTTCAATCCGAATACAATTCAATTCGGTGAAAAAGTGAAAACGGGAAGGTTTTTTGTATCCTGTAAATGTATGTGTTTGACAAAAAATTGTATATCGGAAAGGACATTTGTATGAGGATATATTGAAACCTGGAACGAAATAGGTGAAATATAAAATGTATAGTTTGGCCAAAATCGGTTAAAATTATGGGAGCAACATTTGAATTTGGGCTATATTTAAATCTGAACCGATCTTACCCACTTTCACCATAGTTTTGTTTAGTCAGATTATAAGATGCTGTGCGAAATTTAAAGAAAATCGAGCACAATATGTGGGTTTTAAAGCGGCAAAAGTCAAATCGGGAGCGACATTTGTATGGGGGCTATATATAAATCTGAACCGATCTTACCCAATTTCTGCATAGTGTTTCTAGTTGGATTATAAGACGTTGTCCCAAATTTAATGAAAATCGGGTACAATATATGGTTTTTAGAGCGCAAAATTCAAATCGGAAGCGACATTTGTATGGGGCCTATATATAAATCTGAACCGATCTAGCCCGCTTTAGCCACAGGTGTTTCTAGTTAGATTATAAGATGTTGTGCCAAATTTAAAGAAATTCGATTAGAATATGTGGCATTTAAAGTGGAAAAAGTCAAATCGGGAGCGCCATTTATATGGGGGATATATCTAAATCTGAACCGATCTAACCCAATTTCTGCATAGGTGTTTCTAGTGAGATTATAAGATGTTGTGCCAAATTTAAAGAAAATCGAGTACAATATGTGGTTTCTACAGAGGAAAATATCAAATCGGGAACGACATCTGTATGGGGGCTATATCTAAATCTGAACCGATTTGACCTATTTTCTTAGTTTAAATATAAGATGATTTGCCAAATCTGAAGACAATCTGATACAATATGTGGTTTCTAGAGTGGAAAAAGTCAAATCGGTAGCGAAATTTGTATGGGAGCTATATATAAATCTGAACCGATCTGACCGATATTCACCATGGGTGTTTCTAGTGGAAATATAAGATGTTTTACCAAATCTGAAGACAATCTGATACAATATGTGGTTTCTAGAGCGGAAAAAGTCAAATCGGGAGCGAAATTTGTATGGGAGCTATATATAAATCTGAACCGATCTGACCGATATTCACCATGAGTGTTTCTAGTGGAAATATAAGATGTTTTACCAAATCTGAAGACAATCTGATACATTATGTGGTCTCTAGAGCGGAAAAAGTCAAATCGGGAGAGAAATTTGTATGGGAGCTATATATAAATCTGAACCGATCTAACACATTTTTACCACAGGTATTTCTAGTTACAATATAAGATGTTTTGCCAATTTTAAAGAAAATCTGTTGTAATATGTGGTATCGAGAGTGAAAAGAGTCAAATCGGGAGTGAAATTCGTATGGGGGCTATATCTAAATCTGAACCGATTTTCTTCAAATTAAATAGCGTTCGTCCTTATCCCGAAAAACATCGTTGTGCAAAGTTTCATTTGGTTCTGTGTACAATTGCGACCTGTATCGTGATTACATGAATAGATGGACGGACGGACGGACGGACGGACGGACGGACAGACAGACAGACGGACATTGCTAAATCGACTCAGAAAGTGATTCTAAGACGATCGGTATAATTAACAATGGGTCTATCTCGTTTCCTTTTGGGTGTTACAAACAAATGCACAAAGACATAATACTCTCGTGGAGTGTATAAATATTGTCAATTTAAAGCTTCGGTCACACTAACGTTTTACTTTCGGCGCAGCGTTTTTCACAACTTCTGGTTTCTTATGTGTTGTCCAATCAGTTGTTCAAGAAAAACGCAGTGCCGAAAATAACAATTAAGAAACTCTCAAAGAACATATAGTTATAAGGAACAAAATTTTACTTAGGGCAGGATAATTTGTGTGGAAGGTGGATCAAACAACTTATAAAGTCGTGAAACGGATTTGGTCCAAACATACTTAGTGTCTTAAGTCACTCCTTCAATGCGTTACACTTTTTGCTGTCCCAAATGATATATACCCTCCTACTCTGTGGAGGATATAAAAACGTTGGTTTGCCCGCAGCTTAAATCAACCATAGGACCATCACACCAACGCCGGAATAGTTTTGTTATTTTCGGTATCCACATATAACTTTTGTATATTTTGGAGGTTTTGCCAATTCGCTTCCTTTTAGTATGTGTAGCTATTCTAGTGAAATGAGGCGTGTTTGCACTCTCTGTTTGTAAAAGATGTACGTAAGAGATTACAGCTTAAGCTAATGTGAATTTTTAATTGTATTACGTTCGTATGTATGTGTGTTTTTGTTTATTTATATTCTTATATACACACATATATGCGACCGACACCGCATATTAATTTTACAAGAATATAAGGCTCAACTGTAATACCCAAAATAAGTCAGTGAAGGAAGAAAATGTCTTTAAACGTATTTACATTTGACTCAAATTAATATTTGATGACGTACTAGGTAGTGTGTTGCCCGGTATACCGCCGCAACCCTAGTAAAAGATTGTTAGTTACTCGTTTGGAGGCTTGTAATGGATAACCATACGACAAATAGGTGGAAATTGCTATAAACGTTCCTATCCTGAAATGTCAAATGAGATATATCACAGCATATCCCGATCAATCGTATATCCTTTTCAGAATGCATGCGATTCAATCGATTTCAGCTTGATATACCAAAATTTTTATGGAATCTGACATTTGCAAATCGACCTTATGTTATTCAGTTCCCATTACCGCCAAGTCCCATGTTCTCAACATCGAATTTAAGAACATCATTGTACACCTCTAGTTGTGAACAATCTGTTAACAAAAAGTATTTCTCTATATTATTAAAGACAGCCTATGGATAAATACTGATGGTATGCGTTTAATAGCACACTTAATTTGTAGATATCGTATCAGTTACATATTTACAAAAAATATATATTTATTCGTCTATCGCCACACAGGCCGGACAAGTGCATATAAAGGGTGTTTTTAATCATGCAGTACTGTAAATCGAAATTTACAGTCGTTCAAAATGTAAACTATACTTCTGTTCGATTGGGCTGTCTAGCACGTACGTGTACACGTTTTCGAGGCGGGATTTTCTGCTTCTTTTGATAATTTTTAATCAGGAAGAAATATCGGGCAGCACCATTCTCGATAACTAAACGTAAAGTAAAAAGTCTGTTATAAACAGCAGCGAATGTCTGCTGCCAAACAGCAGGCAAATTACTGCTATTACAGCAGATTTTCTGCCTTAACAGCATTTTTTCTGCAATCTTGAATCAGCATTCACACTGCTAAAGTGTTTGCAGTCTGCTAAAATTGGCTGCTGTTAATTAAATTATAAAAATAGATAAAAAATAATCGTTTATAATTTAAAAGCCTTTCAGGCGAAGACGAATTAGGACGAATTTCGTTTAATATTAGCTTGGGCAATATGCGTATCATTAAAAAGACAATCACAATATAACTTGATAACTTTTTTTTTTTAAAAAAACGCATAAAATTTGCAAAATCTCATCGGTTCTTTATTTGAAACGTTAGATTGGTCCATGACATTTACTTTTTGAAGATAATTTCATTTAAATGTTGACCGCGGCTGCGCCTCAAGTGGTCCATCCGCTTAGTCCAATTTTGGCATTTCCACGTTTTTGAGTATCAGAGGCCCAATTGCTGCGAACGGCGACGAATCGATAATTGATGGTCATCATTAACATTGGCCGATACAGCTGCGATATTTTCTTCAGTTCGCACTCTACGTAAGCGTGTTGGTGGTTTAATGTCCAACAATGTAAATTTGGTGCGAAATTTAGTCACAATAGCCCGAATAGCCGCTTCAGTGGGTCGATTAAACTGACCATAAAATGGAAGCGTGCGATGAACTTTCTTAACAGAGCTCGCATTTTGATAATAAAATTCAATGATTTGCAAGCGTTGCTCGTTAGTAAGTCTATTCATGATGAAATGTCAAAGCATACTGAGCATCTTTCTCTTTGACACCATGTCTGAAATCCCACGTGATCTGTCAAATACTAATGCATGAAAATCCTAACCTCAAAAAAATCACTCTTTATTTCATTGGTAATAAATTCCCATATAATAACATTTATTCTAAAAAGTGTTGTTCATAAAATTGTTAACTGGCAATATTGTTCTATACGTATGCTTAAAGTTTGAAGAAAGCGTTTTTTCTTTATTGCTAAAAACAGCAAACAGCTGTTTGCCACTTCAGCAGATACAAGTCTGCTATCTCTTTTTCAGCAGAAAATCTGCTCTTACAGCAGACTTTCTGCTTTCATTTACTGACAAATTTCTTTGAGTGTAAGAGAACATTGAACAACTTTCTCATAAGCGAATAAATTTCATCGAATATTTAGCTAGTAAGCCCAATTGAGCAGGTCAAATAAGGACAGGCGTGTGCCGTTCACGCCCCATTCTTTTGTTCGGTACTTAAAAAACGCACATTTAATTGCGTAGCGCAAAAATAATAGCAATTATCCAAAATTATCTATTGTGTATTTTAGCATCAAAGACGTTAATTAATCGTTATTTTATGGTATTTCTGGTGGAAGGCGTATCATGTGATATTACGTCGAATCAAAGGAAAACAAGATTACAAAAAATTATGAATTAGGACAATGAAATTCATTAAAGAATAGTAAAATTTCTATCAAAAATAATGGACTATCTCGAAGTTTGCCTATTTTGATTTTTTCTGTAAGTAGTGTTGTCACTCTATAAGTGTATTTAATATAATATTATTATTTTATTATTAATTTCGTCGACTTGGAGCCGTATATTGTAATTTAATATAATTGGCCTTTGGGCACACTCTGATGTATTTTTAAAATTAAGTAATTATATTGTTTATTCATTATATAAAATTGAAGTAACCATATAAAATGACTAAATAAATATATGTGTTTATTTAGAAAAGTACTAAAGGAAAAGACTTTATAAAGATAAGTCGTTGTTGCCTCTTAGTCATCATCATAATGATTTGCAAAGTCCAAGTTAAAGATATGAATACATTCCCGACATTGGGATCGGTTTTTAGATCAAAGAATATTCAATTAAACAACATAAATATTTCATCCAAAAAGCTATAGTACTGCCACTTAGTAAAAATCATAGTTTCCTTTTAAATCTTACCCGCATATACATTCATAGATAGTAAGTAGTCTGTATCATACGCGTTTATTAATTTTAAATATTTGACAACATTATGGAACTGATAAAACTTCTTAGGTAGCCGTCAATTAATGGAGACCGTGTAAATGCCGAGTGTACTAATCAATTATTTTTAAAATAAATACAAACAACACAGACATGTGTACATTAAACTGGGTTGCGTTCCATATAAGTAACTCAAGTTGGCCTTTACTCCGACTTTGGGTCAAACCATTCGAGTATTTGTATGAATTTTAAATAGAGAAATAAGTATTGTCGAAATAGGTATTATCGTTCTGAAACAATTAAAATAGCACTTCCCGTGTAATATTACATTAGAAGACATGGTTGGAAAGGTAATACTGTTGATAACGGATATAAGAAACTCGAAAAATAACACCGATTTTCTTATATGAGCTCTTTTCTTATAGAAAAATATTAGTTACAAGAAAATAGTTTCTTATACGCGTAACCATGTTATATTTATATTCTGGTATTACAAGTAAAATCATTTTTAATATTTTTAAAAAAGTATTCATTAAACAAATAAATAATAGTAACAAAAACAACAAAATAAAAAATTCGTAACTGAAGATAGGTTCAGGTGAATATAGTTTTCATTAATTTTAACGCTACACAGTGGTCCAGAATCAATTGCCATCGACCAAAATTCTATAACTTTTGATCTATTAAAGATTTTTGAGTTTTTTTGAAAACCTGAAATTATTCAAAGACCAAAAAATACTCCTTTTTTAACGAAAAATAAGAAAAGTAATTTTGGATTAATCGGATCGGATTCCCCGATTTCCAATGTCAATATCTCAAAATAATAATTGGACGTTGCCTAATTTATTTTTTGTAAAACTGGAAAATGTTTTAACGTTCTTATAAGAAATCATTCCAAATGAGTTCGAGAGTTTTGGTGATTGACTGTCAGTTCTTTTATCGTTTTTTCTCTTGAAAGAGTTTTTCTTATATGAAATAATTTTAGTACTGAGAAAATGTAAAAAGGCACGATGTTTTGGATCAGATATCTTAAAACCGATTTTTTCTTATAAGAAATGTTCTTATATCCGTTACTTACTGTAGCTGTTTTCAAATCACGAAGTGTTTCGGGTATAATCAAAAGATTTTGGCAACCAACGAAAACATATTTTGAGACAAGCGTTTTTCGTTACCCACTCCAATATATATGACGTACTTCTCATTCTTTGCCAACGGCCTCATAAAAATAAAACGGACTTAAATATGTATGATTTAAAAACGACTATATTACTTGAAGAAAATCCATTAGAGAACCAATGCGATCCAGGCATGACAAACTTTTGCCTGCCCTGCCCTTCCCGAAAATAGAAAACCTCTTTCGGCCATATTATACCTACCATATCAATAATGTCGTTATCAAAGTATAATGAACAGTATTTGTCTGGAAAACATGCCACATTCACATAAATATACTCGTGCATGAAGGTGCCTATATTTATGTACATACCACAGAATAGAACTTTTTAATATCGAAAAATAGTAACATTTAAATCAATCGCAGTGTCCACATTTGAACGAACGTACGTGAGAAAAAATTATACATATGAAAAATGTAAAGATTTCAATTCAATATCGGAATAATTCAAATTGAAATGCTGGTGCAACAACATCCGTCATACAAAACTAAAATGTACGTAAATTCGATTATGTTCACACACACACACATATACATTTGCATGTGCGTAATTTGATGAAAAATAATTTTATTAAAAACATATTCACAAATAAATATGTATGTATACGAGTGTACATACGAGTGCATACGCAGACAAGCGTGCAATTTGAACACTCATCCGGCATAATAAAATAATCTGTGATGACACTCGCAACGGCGATAAATTCAAATGTAATCAATGTGTAATGAATATGTTGGATATATGTATGTATGTATGTGTAATTGATTTCGTACATAAATATGTACAGATGTATGCATGTAAGTGTGAATTCGAATAATTTATTGAGTGAAATGAATGACTTTATTCCACACACTGACACGTGAATTACATTGCAGCTGCCCATTTGCTTCGCGTCTGGGTCAAAAAGTCATAATGTATTTGAATATTCTTGCTAGAAGTGTATAAAGGACGTTCTGTGTATTAGGCCAGACAGAAGATATTCAGGTTATTAGATTGTATGTATGTGAGTAAAATTTAATATATGAACAATGCTGGTATATAACCCTATATTTGTACATTTGTTTAATTAAGTCCCCTATCCCCAATTTTATTGGAAATGCGATTATTTTCTATGCGGAAATGGGTCAGTCGCTAACTATCATTTGTTGATAAACTCGAACTCCTCGAACTCAAATGTAAATTATTTACATACAATTTGAAGGTCACATTGATATCTACGTTACTTGCCATACCACAAAGAGACATAAATTAGCCCTGTCTTCATTCCTTCTTTACTTTGGCCAAATTCACCATTAAATTTTAGTGCATTAATCAATCATCATTTTGTATTTTGTTTCTTCTTTGCTCCCTTTCGTCACTTTGAGCTGTAGCTGGACGAAAGCGAAAGTGAATTATAACAAACAAATGAATGTAGAAATTGCGAGAGACAATAGTCGAAGAAGAATAATGAATATTTGAAGTAATTTTCGTATTCGTTATATTCGTTTAGATCAATTCGTCTTTTACACAACAGCACGCGATACACAGGCAGACATATCTATTTGTATCATATACATATCTATGTGTGTGTGTATTACAATTCCCCACCATCAGTCATCGAAACCATTGTGGCCACTGTCAAGTTGACCTAAAGAAGAGAGTTCTAGTAACATTTGGGCAAATCGATTGATTCTAACTAAGTGAAATTTTATTATTGTTTTGGATATTACAGTCGCTGTCGTAGTAGTGCAGTTCGGTCACACAGCCTAATCTACCTATGTATGTATGTCCTTAATGTTTGTCGTTAGTGTTGGAAGCATCAGCACACATACCCAGCAAAAACTGCCGTTACCAAACCAAAATGTATTCATCACTTACCTTTCGAATTATCCTTCGAATTACTTTTACATGGGAATGTCATTGGGTCCCATAAACTTCACTAATAATTTCAATTTATTATCCATGGTTAATTATATTTAAATATAAAAGATTACACCGTCCGACAGTCCATGTCACACTTGAACCGTATGATATACATCGTATGATATACATTGGCGTTTTTAGTTTTTCATATCCTCATCCTGTTGTCCCATCACAGGACTGCAAAGTTCCAAAGGATACAATTTTTCGAAAATGTGAATAAATACTTATTCGCAGCATATTATACCGCCTTTATCTTCAAAATTAACGACCATTTCACGTTTTATCCTCTTTAAACAATTAAATTAATTACTAAACTAATCCAGCATTAAATTTGAAGTATTTTAACAGATATTCTCCTCTTTATTTGAAACTTATATCGGTTGTAAAAAGTATTCAAAATAATTATTTGAAAAAAAAAAAAAATATTCATTAAAACCTTTCGTCCTTTTAAAGAGCAACAGGGTGATGACATGAAAAACTGAAAACGCCAATTATATTCACTTTGCCTACATCTACAGACGTATCGGATGGCATCATGTGTAGGGTGGTAACATCCGATTGTTGTCGGACTCGGAAATAAAATCAACGTCGAGCTTGAAACAAGGAAAACATAAATACGATTTCATGACACCAATTCATATCGTAATTGGTTCTCAATTCCTATAAATGGACAATTCCGAATTTGATTCTGCAACTGCCCTAACTTTTTGACCCCTTGGATGTTTCTCTCCAATTTCAATAGGCTTAGCTATAAATCGATTACATCCCCTACAGAGTAGAGGAGGGTGTTATAGACTGTTTAACTCATCAAAGGAGCAATTTAATACGCTATGTTTGTTTGGACCAAATGCCTTTCATTACATTTTCAACTGTTTCCGATAAGAAATATCGAACAGAATCTATGGAAAACCTACATTAGAGTATTACTAAATCTATATACTATATACATCCATTAATTTAACTCGTACGTTGGAATCGTGTTTGGTTTTGTTTTCCACGAATGCTGATTTATTTTCGTTTTTACCATGTAATGATAAATTAGATGTCAAACTTCATATAAGCTGGCCCGTGTTGTTAAGCGCCAACTTTAAATAAACATCTGTGTTAATTAATTTGGTTATTATTTCATACTTTATACTGTGAATATTTTGTTATCTTTATAGCTTTTGATTAATTAGACGCTACAAATGATTTAACATCGCCCGAGACCACATACATGTGTATAAGTCTTCTTATAAGTATACATCTTACTTGTGGCCAGATTAATCTTACTTGCTTATGCAGATTAAAAAATTAAATACGGAAAATAATTTATAAAGTTAATTGGAAAATTTCCACCTTTAAATTGTCAAATGTGTATCAAATATTTGTCTATAATTATGTATAATTATAATTATGTATGTATTTCTGCAGCTTCAAAAATTCGTATTTGTTACATATGTTAAGAAGACTTTGTCTTGGACGTTTTAGTGTCACCTTCTGCGTTATAACAAATAATAAACTTTTAATAAAACATATCTACTAAAAAGAGAAATGTGAATAAAGGGAAAAACATGAGGAAAAATTAATAATTCTTAAAATATAAACTAAATACAAAATCTGAAAATTAAAATAAAATGAAAAATAGTAGGTACATATGGGCATCTCCCAGTGACACGGACGCGACATTCTCACGCTTTAACGCGCAGAAAAAAACTGTTGTTCATTTGTTTCAGTAAAATACGCCAAAAATAAGAAAGAAACAAAAAAGTCAATCAGAATTTGTAGTGTTCTAAAACGCTTAAAAATATATTGTCAGAAATATGAAAACGATGCCTAAAGGAATAAAATGCAAAAAATAAAACAAAAGCCGTGAGAATATGGCTCTTTAAGACTAAATAACTAAGCTGCAATAACAAAATCCTAAATAAAAAATTTAAATTTCACTCAAAATAAAAATTGTCTCCAACAGAAATGAAAACAAATTTTGAAAAAATAATTTTATGTTAAACATTTTGGACTCAGCCTGGATAATTATCCAGAGTAAGTCAAATTTATGGTTATCGATGTTAAGTCCAAAAAAGTCAACGCAAAATAATATTTTTCAAATATTTATGTTGTAGTGGGCTACAACTGCATCTGTAGATTTCACAAATAATCGCTTATCTCGAAATTTCGACTTTTAGATTTTAACGCAAAAGTGTTTAATTATGCATGTTCTATCTACATATTTACGTTTAAAGTTATTTGAAACGCATATAATAGTCTAACTGTAGTATGAAATGTACTGGAAAAAGTAACGTATTTTAGCACATGAGTGGTTATCTGAAAACCCCGTTTCAGAGGGGGAGATCTAAAATGATGTGTACGGGAACGCGGACAATCTATTGTCGATTTCTTCAGTACACCCCAATGTACAGCCATTTGTGGGCACGCAAGGTACTATTACATGTAAGATACAGTTCGCGTGTTGTGAGGACATCCTCAGACTACTAACATTCCGAATGGATAATTGTGATGTCACTTAAAGAACATTGCCAATATTTGCTTCTTATCGAATTTAAACTTGATTTTTGCTTGTCGCTGGTGATGCCTGCGGCCCTCCATCCAGAATATCCCATATCCACACCCGTTGTTGTTGTTTCCTTTACAGTTTTCTCCATTATTTCATATTCATTTGATGTTCAGCATCATTAAGGACTAGGGTTTCGCTCTCTCTCACAGTTATTGTTGTTGTCGTTGCCAGCAAACATTATAGAGGCATAAAACTGAATGTGATTGTTGTTGGCATCAATACTGGAGCTCGGTTCGATAGGACTCGATGGTTGGGTGAACTTTGGTTAGGCATCATTAAAAGTGAGTGGATGCGAGTATGCATGGAAGTAAACAAGCACATTCACATTTACAATGTCTTAACAGCTAATTTTCGTGTTTTGTTTTCGTTTCACTTACCAATGAAACGAGGCAGCAGTATTTGATAGATACATTACGTTATTATGGCAAATAATCATGAAAACGCCTTTATTCACGGACACCCTGCATACTTATGCAGGCGCATACATACGAACAGATAGATGTACGTATGAGGCATCATCCTGTTTTAATTATGTTTTGCAGTAATGCGAATACACTTTGTCACTTCGCAGAGAAACAAATGCTGCATCTTATTTTACGCACCTTACAATTCAAAAATGTTGTATGCAAAATTTTTTGTTTAATAAATATATTTTATATTAGCTTATTTCTCGATGTATTGTTTTGCGACAAAATACCTAGAAAAGTCATCGGAATGATAATTTTTCATTATTAACACAAGCAAAAAAAATTAAATTAAAAATCCAAGAAAATTAGTTATTTTATTTTTCTAATGGTGCAACCTACAAAAATATCAAAAACAAAAATTGTTCCAATTTCTTTTTTAATGTTTTTATTTCTTTTTTTTGAAACAAGTATAAAATAGTTTGATATGCAATAGAAGCTTTACAAAGAAGTCTTTACACTTGAACCGGATGATATTCTCTCATCCTGTTGCCCCTTCACAGGACTACAAAGTTCCAAAGGACACAGTTTTTCCAAAAAGTTTTTCTGCAATCTTGCATCAGCATTCACACTGCAGTCTGCTAAAAATGGCTGCTGATAATTAAATTATAAAAATAGATAAAAAAATAAGATTGACGGCGAAAACGAATTTAGCCCGAATTTTGTTTTATATTAGCTTGGGGCAATATGCATATCATTAAAAAGACAATCACAATATCTTTCAGTGGTAACAAATTCCCTTGTAATAACATTTATTCTAAAAAGTGTTGTTAATAAAATTGTTGACTGGCTATATTGTTGCTTTTTCTTTATTGCTGTTTGCTGTCAAAAGGGATACAAGTCAGCTATCCCTTTTTCAGCAGAAAATTTGCTCTTACAGCAGACTTTCTGCTTTCTTTTACGGACAAATTCCTTTGAGTGTATTAAAAATACTTCAAATATCATACTGCTATATGTATTAGTTTGTCTAGTTTATTCATATCATGTTTTTTAAGAGACAACATTTTAAACGGTGGTTAAATTTAAAACATTTTAGCACATATTATCTTCTTTGATTTGGCATTCATACTGGTGTCATAGGCTGTGAATAAGTGTTAAAAATAATTTTGGAACTTTGTAGTCCTTTTAAGGGGCAACAAGATGAGAAAAAAGCGCCAATTAACTCTATTTCACCTTCAGATGTTTATCATCTGTTTAAACTGTCGGACAGTGTAATATATAGACAATTTTAGAGTTAATCTTTGCAATGTGGATAATATTTCTGGATAATTGGTAGATTAGCATAAATCATATATCCTTTTCAAAACCATGCGACTAAATCAACATATCCTTTATTCGTTAATGTCTAAGTGTATGTACTTAAATGTTATGTCATGTTTGCAATGTGAAATATATGTAAAATTGGGACATTTCTCCGTACATAAATCTTGAAACCTATGAAGCTGTTAAGAAGTTTTGTATATTTGCCCTTTTGAAAATGAATACATGTACTTCCATTTCCAGTACTTTCTATGGCCACATTGTGCCATAGAATACATTTTAAAATCCTTCTCCTAGAGGTTACTAACACTCATGTTTCCTGTGAGTATCTATTAAAATTACCAGGTATCTTTATTTAATAATCACTGTAATAAAGTCCTTCAAAATGTGTAAAAGTTTTATTTTTCACATTTTGTCTAGATGTTTTCTAATCCTGTAAATGATGGTTATTACAGAACTGGACAAATGGGGTCCTCTGAGCATTTCTCCAAATATGCATGTTTAGTTGACCTACGACTAAGATGTAGCGTTGCAGCAAATACACATCACAAATAAAAAACGTTCATGTGTTCGTATCTTTCCTTGAGACTTCCGTTCATTGTTGTTGTTGCTGTTGTATATAGTTAGGACCTACAACCAAGTACTGTTTGATAGCAGGGGTAACAACAACGACAGCACCGGTTACAATAAAAATTTATTTGGTTTTAGCATTTTGGATGACATTTCATGACTCCGTGACATTTCTTATGTTTGTTGTAGTTGGTTAGGTGGTTTTTATGGCCGTATGGTCAAGAGAGAAACAGGGAGAAAAACTTAACGGGGTAGAATCAAACGGAAAAGAAATTAGCAAACGAAAACACGCAGCTAGAAAGACAGAGAGAGACTAGTGTAAAGTACTATTTGTAGTGCCAACATAATTGATATCCTTTTTTACGAAATCCTTACAACAACCACAAGAAAAGCAACAAATTTTGTAGTTTAATCTAAATAGCGTGAGCTGGCAAAACGAACAGAAATTTAGCCCAGGCGAAATGAAATGAAACAGCAGATGTGGCAGGAGAATGAGGAGAATAAGCGTTCTTTAATTGCCATCGCCTGGAATGAATTGAATTGGTGGACACTTGAAAGGATGGATGGTTTATGAAGTGTGTACATTTTCGCCAGTATTTAGTTTAAATTTTAACCTCGAACTATTGAGTCACAACTCTCCAAATACTATTTCAATCAACGGATGAGCGGTCGAACGCTCGCGCTTCTTTCGCAAAGACTCTTCAGTATAAATTCAAACAAAAAGGAAAATAATTTCCTGTCTAAATATTTGAACACGCATGAGAAAAATCATCGTAATTATCCTTTGAAACTCGCAGCCCACAACGATATGAGCGAACAATAAAGTCCATCGCTGGCTGTGTCTTGTGTCTTATTAACTGCATGCAAGATCGTGCTTAGGCATTTGGTCTTACACGTCCTCTGGGCCACATCTATGTGGAATCTCCAAACCAACGGCAGCAAACAATAGCCAACATCATCAGTGCCACCACTGCGAACGTCATCAAGAAGAACTGTTAAGATTTCCGTGTGTCGAGTTTGAGTGGAGGAGCGACATGAGTCGCTTAAGACGTGAAAATAGTCGTAATAACGTGATTACCGTTGAGCTCATTCAGTTCATAATCCAATACCGTGCTAAGGAGTCGAAAAAAAGGTGTGCATTCCACTTCATATCGCCAAATCTCATAGATTTAAAATAAAACGAGATTTTGCCATTCCATCCCTCCACAAGTTGGAATCTCATTTCCAGTCAAGTGTTAATTCAATTTTGTGTGTGTCAAGATCTTAATCTAAATGTTGTATTTTGATTACGGAAGGAAAGTGTTTCAATATTAATCCATCCCCAACAACAATAACTACCTACTCAAGAATGCACCGCTTTTTAGTTGAACCATCAAATAAATAAAATACGGCAAAAAGCAAACATAAATAGTTTATACACGCAAATTAAGTACGTATCCAGTAGAAAATTATTAAAAAAATATTTGCAAAGAAGTTACGAACAAATATCACAGTGCGGCAAAATTGGGAAATTTTCCAGACATTCCAAAAATATTGGTAATACGGTAAAAAAAAGGTTTATCAACCGATTTTCAGTGTCTCCCCGGATTTATCCGATGTGAAAGTAAATACTAAAATAGTTGCCATGTCTTTACCTACCGTTTGTTTTAAATGTTTTGATGGAATTTCTGTTGGGCCACATTTTGAGAGATGTGTGTGTCATTTTTATACCCTCCAGCTCCAGGATGAGGGTATACTAACTTTGTCATTCCGTTTGTAACACCTTGAAATATCGAAATATTGATCGTCTTAAAATTCTAAGACGAGATTCTAAAGCGTCCAAATTTTCCATAAATACGTCTTGTAGTCGTTGATCGGTTGGGATTGTTACTGGGCGAAATCGATCCAAAGGGAAAAAATGTTCCTTCACAAGGACTGAAAATACCCATAACAACACCTAATATTTTAGAGTATTTAAGCATGTTTTTTCAATATGTCTGCTTGTACTTACTTGATATTTGGTATTCGCATTCCCCGAATAACAAAAAGTTGTACCATAAAGTGATTCTTATTCGTAGGAGGTGAAATGGGGCAAATAGGGATAAACATGGAACCTATCAAACGACAACAGCTAGAAACACGAAATTCGGTGTGTACATTCCCCTAATTGAGTAGATACATAGAATACAAGTATTTTTTCCAAATTCGTTCTTTTAAGTACTTTCGGTAAAATGGGAATAGAGGGATAAAAATGATACCAACCTAACGACTGCACCTAAAATAATGAAGTTCCGTGTATACATTCCTCTGATTGCGTAGACACGTAAAATAAAGAGATTTTTCGAAATTCGTACCTTTTGGGATGAAAATGGAAAAAGTAGATAAAAATTGTGTCAACCAAATGACTGCAGCTAGAGCTATTTGTAGTGCCAACATAATTGATATCCTTTTTTACGAAATCCTTACCACAACCACAATAACAGCAACAAATTTTTTAGTTTAATCTAAATAGCGTGAGCTGGCAAAACGAACAGAAATTTAGCCCAGGCGAAATGAAATGAAACAGCAGATGTAGCAGGAGAATGACTGCGTAGACACGAAAAATAAAAAAGGTTATTCCAAATTCGTACTTTCTAGGGGTACAATGGGAACAGAGGGATAAAAATGGTACCACCTAGACGGCTACAGCTAGATTGATGAAATTCGGCGTGTACATCCTGCGTAGTAATAAATACATTTTAGAAAGCCGTACTGTTAAGGGGGTAAAGTGGGAAAACGGGATAAAAATGGTAATAAATAAATGACCGTAGCTAGAATCATAGAATTTGGTGTATAAATTCCTCTGATTGTATAGATACACAAAATAAAAAGATTTTTCTAAATTCGTAGTATTTTACTTTTACGGCCAAAATTGGTTAAATCACGAAGTTAGGTTATTTCGCAATGTGTACTTGCATTGTCTCGATTTTCAAATTTGTACTTTCGGAATTTCAATTGGATGGAAATACAATCAACTGTAACTCCCACAATCTACCAATACTTATGGTAGATGGTTATTTTTTGAAGTGTAATGTTTTCCATGGTGGAGGGTATATAACGCCGTTTTTACTTGGTTTTTTGATATTTTGGGGTAGCAATTCCGCCACATCACCTAGATATGTAAGGAAATTGGTTTTATTTACAAATCGTTAAATGCACTTTATACAAACAATCTCTGAAAATTGGCCTGCTTTCCCTCGAACAATATTTCTGCTGTTTATTTTGCTTTTCTCTTGGTACTAACTTACTAATGCAGCAGAACCAAACCAAGGGAAACTTTTTAGTTTTTTTTTTCCTGCAGGGAGTGCAGTTTTAATTTTTAGTTATTTTTCCTCGTCGTCGTCTGGGCGATTTCCAACAAATTCTCTGTATTTATTTTACTTTAAAAGCAAAGTTTCTGCCACATGTTTTTTCTGAAGATATAAAACGAAACGAAAGTCCTTTAAAAGTTTGTAAAGACATAAGTTTCTCTTAAAAGAAATCATGTATGGACTACGCACATACATATAAGTACATATATTTAGAAATACGCACCTATGCACAAAAATTACTTAGGTGCGGATGCAGGTTCATCTGTACGACAAACTTGCACGATTAGCCCAAGCAACGACTGTCTAGTTAAGAAGTTACAAACTCCTTCGGGCACATAAGTTCGCATGAATTATGACAAACAATGAAGGGGAATTTTGTTTTCTTTGAAATTTCTTGACACAATAGTAAAGAAAGGGCTCAAAAGAGAAATATGCATTCCTCAATTTAAATCGAGAAAATGAAAATTTCAATATTCAATTTGAAATTTCTTTCCCTATACACCACAAACTAAAGATCTGTTCTTCAATTTTCGCCATTATTATCTTCCCGTCTTTATTATTTTTGTTGAGTATATATGTGCCAGTTAGTATGATAGTGCTATAAGTCAAAAATCCAAAAAGTTGAGATATGCCAATTTTTACTTTGATGAGATCTCTAATTTTAGAAATTTTCTTTTTGTAAAATTGTAATTGTTTTTAATATGAGTTTGAAAGTGGTCTAAGTCACACTATGTTTTGTTTGTTTTGTTATTTGCCCCACCTATGCAAGGGACGATTTAACAAAATTCTTTGCTATAGCTACGTTCTACAACGAACAAAAATTTATTTAATTCATAAATCATAAAAGCCTTGTAAATATTAAAAATATATTTAAATTAATAGCAAATTGTATATTTTTAATTAATAAATGTATGTATATATAAATGAATGCTGTTCAAGTTCGTTAGCTCGCGATCAACTCGCAAAACCGCTAGAAAAATTTTGATGATATTTTGCATGTGTGGTTATTTTGGTTTGTGGAAGGTTATTAGTTATATAAGACTTTAATTGGACAAAAGGGTTGTGGCACTGCTCATACTACTCAAAACTTTAGATGACCATATCTGGACTGTGTTTTTTTGCAATTTTTTACGACTGTGGTTTTTATTATTGGTTTATTAAAGGTTTAAACTACTGTCGCGATCCACACCAAATGTCGGAGAAGAAATAGTCACGGACTATATTATGCCATGGACAATGTGACGCCTGCAAAACCAACTATTTTTAAGGATCAAAAGAGAAATCTTCCTGTACCTTGAGTATTTTTTTATTTCCGAACGCGAAAACTCCCGAATTGAGCGTGTTGTTTCTTTGTATGTATGCAGAATTATCTTCATAATATTTATTATTTTGTCTTAACCTCAGTGAAAATTTCGTAAAATGTATGAAACATGTTTCATAAAATATAAATCATCGAATTTATAAAAAATTTCTTAGAAACTATGAAATTAAATTAACAGAGCACAAATAAGAATTGCTAGCATTCAACGAATAAAGTCGACACTCCAAAAATGTTGTTGTAAGTTATGAAACATTTCCTAAAAACTATGAAATACTTCATTATATTTATGAAGACATATCATAACACAAATATTTTATTGGTTATGACATATTTCGTAATATTTAAGAATTGTTTCGTTAATACTATGAAATCTTTCTTTGGTCTTATGAAACTAAGTTTCACTAATTTAACAATTTTGTTTTATGAAATAGGAAATGTTTATGAGAAAATTGAATGAAATATTTCATTTTATTTATGAATTTCTCATACATATTAAGAAAAAAATCACTAAATTTATGAAAAACCTTTTATGAAATCACTTTATAAATATTAAGAAGGACAATTCTTTCAGTGTGGCATTTACTCGCTTAACAAAAAGTTTGTTTGTTAAACGAGTAAGGTACAGTCAGACTATTATTCCTGATCCCTTAGCAAGTCTTTCCAATCTAACAGGTCTCATATAAAATAAGTTGCTTGAAAATGATCCCAGTGTGTATGATACAATACAATTTCATAAATTGGACTTGCACTGCCGCCTTTTCGAATCTATCCGTTTTTTGTTGTTGTTGAGTTTATGCTTTTTATGATTTTAAGGACCAGTGTATCCCGTTGTAAGAATGATAAAGTAATGTTTGGTTTTCTTTATAAAAATAATATTTTGATATTCGCAAGGCGAATGGAATGTTGAATAAATAAAATCTCAATCTATGAAATTATCATTGTAACGTGACACTGTCTCTGACATTGCACGATGGTTTTTGAGGAGGCCTCAATTTTTGTCAAACCGTAGCCCAGCAAAATGTTAGATTGCCTGAATGTCACTAATTTAGTTGGTTTTCATCGAATAAGTTTATAATTTACTGTACAACATAGTGAATGTTAATGTTAATTATTAAATAGAATGCATACGAATAGTACCCACAACCCACCCAACCCCGCCATCCACAAACACACCAGCTACACCTGTTTAGGACGCTTCTGTAGTTTACACGAAAGAGGCCGCAGAGTACGGCCGAATCCAATGTCAGCAAACCGGAAATGGAGACGTGGTTCGTGTCAACTCTGGCACTCTGTTATTCCATATCCACCAACACCAACACCACCGACCATAGTTACTTATACACATGAAAACACTTCATACTTGTATACACATGCCACACACCCACATCCACATCCACCAAATAATAATTTAATATTGAAGCACTTTTGAAACAAATGATTTTAATTGATTTCTTCTAATTTCCCCCTTTGAAGTGATTTTTGTTTTGTTTTGGTTTTGCTTTTATGCTTTCCTCCTAAACGAGCTCCTAGTTAATATAGTAATTACTTTTTCTTTTAGGTTTTCTACTGCATTTCGTTTGACGTTTTCTTTTTCGATTCGGCTTTTGATTTTTATAATTTCACTTTTGTCGAAATGAGTGCAATGATGAAATACTAATTTCTGTGGTTTTCTTCTCTTTCGCCCAATAACTCCCCATAATTCCTTAACATATCCTTGAAAATCCTTTGCGAACCCCTTTAGACGTCTTGCCGATGAAGATGATGAACTGTCTGAAGTGCAGCCGGATGCTGTGCCACCGGAAGTCCGTGAGTGGTTGGCTTCCACGTTTACACGCCAGTTGGCCACGACACGCAAGAAAACTGACGAGAAGCCCAAATTCCGTTCGGTGGCTCATGCCATACGAGCGGGTATTTTCGTGGATCGTATTTATCGCAGGGTATCGAGTACAGCGCTAATGACATTTCCGCCGGAAGTAGCCAAAGTACTAAAGGTAAGCCCGGACGACGAAGAGAACTTAAATCGAACACTTATTCTTATTATTTGTTCTTGTTTTTATATCTTCCTCTTCTATAGAATTTGGACGACTGGTGCTTTGATGTATTCGCTTTGGCCGAAGCTGCAAATGGCCAGCCTGTTAAGTACCTTGGCTATGATTTGCTCAATCGTTATGGCATCATTCACAAGTTCAAGATTGCACCCGCTACATTAGAGACATTTTTAAATCGCATCGAGGAGGGCTATTGTCGGTATCGCAATCCATATCATAACAATTTGCATGCCGCAGATGTCACCCAATCTGTCCATCATATGTTGTGCCAAACGGGTCTTATGAATTGGTTAACAGATCTCGAGATTTACGCCACCTTATTGGCTGCTCTCATACATGACTATGAACACACCGGCACCACGAACAATTTCCATGTGATGTCCGGTTCGGAGACGGCTTTGTTGTACAATGACCGCGCCGTTTTGGAGAACCATCATATAAGTGCAGCTTTCCGTTTGCTCAAAGATGACGATTGCAATGTGCTCTCAAATCTGTCGCGAGAGGAGTATCGGGAATTGCGGACCCTCATCATCGATATGGTCCTTTCGACGGACATGTCTTTCCACTTCCAACAACTGAAAAACATGAAAAACCTTTTGACACTGAATGAGGCTACTGTCGATAAATCGAAGGCACTGGCCTTAGTTCTGCACTGTTGTGACATCTCGCATCCTGCCAAACGTTGGAATCTTCATCATCGCTGGACGATGTTATTGCTGGAGGAGTTCTTCCGTCAGGGTGATCTGGAACGAGAATTGGGTCTGCCATTCAGCCCACTGTGCGATCGCAACAACACTTTGGTAGCTGAATCACAGATTGGTTTCATCGATTTTATTGTGGATCCTAGTATGTCCGTCATGGCCGATATGTTGGAACATGCATTGGCTCCCATTGCACCCATGTGCAAAAATGTTAATGCCAGCATAGATGCTGGTGACGTGCCCGTTGATGGGCCCGCTCCACCCGGTAGTGCCGGTCGGAACAGTTTGAAAGGTCGGTCCACCTGCGAAGCTATCACCGAGGACAATGAGAACAAGTCATCGGAGGATAGTACTGCCCAATCGCAGGCAGTGTCACAGAGTGCTGGTGGTGGTGGTGGATCCAGTTCAACAGCAGCAACCGCATTTAAGCAAAAGTTTACAATTCGAAAACCTTGGGTTGCATGTCTGGCGGACAATAAGAAAATATGGAAGGAACAAGCAATTAAAGGTAAGCGAGCAAGAGTTATCTGCAATACATGTCTTTCGAACGACACTCATTGTTCCAACAATCACTGTTCCAAGTTGCTTACTCTCATTATAATACACACAGTTAATTCTCTGAACTTCCATCAAGATATCCACGTTTATTCCAAATTCTTAATAAGCGTCATATCCAGATCACAATGTATGACTGAAATGAATTGGCTTTTTTCTCACTCATATCGACTTTCACTCTCAGAGAACATCGAAGGACTTTTATTTCGCTTAGGGCAGGATTATTTGTGGCAAATAGACCCAACTTCCACATTTGCAAAGCAATTGTAAAAATATGATCAAATATGAAGCCATAGTGGGCCTGTTCGATTGGGCTTAATATTTGTATGGAATTTCCCCGCTTAACAAGAAAATAACTTACTACTCTCTTAGTTACGGAGTAAGGAGGTGCCAGATTTTTTATATCTGATTTATTTAAATAAAACCAAATGGATAAAAAGGCCACCTTATCAAGTATCTTAATTATAAGCTAGTAAGCCTAATCGGACAGATCTAGTGTGAATACCGAAAAACTACAACGTTGCCTTGCTGAAATAGAAAAACAATTTTAATTTCTGAAACTATGGTCATCATCCCACTCAGAAATTTGAAATAAGCAAAAATACATAAACAAATTAAAGATATTCAAGGATTAAGGATATTTTTGTATATGGTGATATACGTAAAGTGACCGACAAAATTTCAAAATCAATTTATGATTTAAAACTTCTGATAATACATTTATTGCTTATATTTCAAAAAAATAATGACAACAATAGGTCTGATCATTCAGAGATGTCGTAACAGGATTTCCGTTAAAATTTAAATATCCTATATTCATGAAGAGATATCGGTGACGTATACTTTAGAAGAAAGTGTATGAACTACCTTTTGATAAACAAAAATGAATAAAAAGGCATGTAATGGAAGAACATTTTCGAATTCAAGAAAAAAAACCTCAATATTTTCTTCAAAGCTAAGGTTACACCCGTTACGCTCTAGTTTGTTGTATATCTCCAATAAAACGCTAAGACATATTTCTATTTGCAATGATATCCAGATTAACCTGCCGTTTTCAATTGGGAGTATAATAAAAATCTCCGTCAATGAATATGGGAGATATTTAAACATATTTAAGCAAAAGTTTCACACCCGTTCGAATGGAATCACCCATATGTATATTCATAAAGAGGAGGTGGAAACCTTTCAGACAATAGCAATATCGTTAAAATCGAAAGACGCTTCAAAAAGTTATTACATCATTAACGAAGCTAGCTCTTTATACAAATCGCTCAATATTATACACTTTGGACCACTGTAAAACTCAAACCACGTACTACTTTTACCTAAGTTGAACGTCATATAACACAAGAGCGAGTAGAATATATCTGAAAATTTTAATGAAAATCAAAGGTGTTGAATTTTCAAAACCAAAGTTTTTGGGTAGTTTTTCGGTGGGATTACCCAGGAAATAAGTAAAAAAATAGATTTTCCTTTTTATGACGAACTAACGTTACGTTCCGCTTTAATTTAAACAAAGAATAAAAAAGTTATACTGGGGCTCTGATCTGAAACCAAGTAAAAAATACGGGAAATTGAGACGGTCGGAAACTTATATTATCCTCCACCATATAGAGGGTGATTTTTTAAAAGCTATAGGAAAGTTTTTTCAAAAAAACATATAAAATTCAGAAAATGCATGAAATCTTAATTTGAATCGATAGTACGGTTGACTGCACCTCAAATGGTCCATCCGCTTAGTCCAATTTTGACATTTCCACGTTTTTGAGTAACAGAGGCCCAATTGCTGCGAACGGCGACTGATCGATAATTGATGGCCATCATTACCACTGGCCGATACAGCTGCGATATTTTCTTCAGTTTTGCACTCTACGTAAGCGTGTTGGTGGTTTAATGTCCAACAATGTAAATTTGGTGCAAAATTTAGTCACAATAGCCCGAATAGCCGCTTCAGTGGGTCGATTAAACTGACCATAAAATGGTAGCGCGCGATGAACTTTCTTAACATAGCACGCATTTTGATAATAAAATTCAATAATTTTCAAGCGATGTTCATTTGTAAGACGATTCATGGTTAAATTATAGACCAAACTGAAGATGTTTGACAGTGAAACATAAAACACGAAACGTGCGTCAGCTGTTTAAACCAGTGTTGCTAAAAAGATAATAGCTAAAAAATCACCCTTTACATCATTCCTCAGTATTAAGTAGTGGTGGCAGGTTAGATATCATCTCTATTACGTTATATTAGTGAACTAACATTTCACTAATATTAGATTTTTCTTTAAGTCAGGATAACAAGCTGCGATAACAAAAACGTTAATAAAAATTTAATTTTTTTGACAAAATAAAAAATTATTTTTTCACATTGTCGCTAACTACAATATAAATATTTGTAACGAAACAAATTTTCAAAAAATATTTTGTGTTGACTTAGCCTCGATAACCATCAACTTGACTTACACTTGATAATTATCCGGACTAAATCCAAAATTTACGCGAAAACGCGAAATTATTTTTTCAAAATTTGTTTTCACACACATTGATATTGTTTTTTGCGACAATTTTAAAAAATTGAGTGAAATTTTAATTTTTTATTTAGGTTTTTGTTATCGCAGCTTAATTATCCAGTCTTAAAAAAAACAGTCCTATTATTGAGCGCTCCATAATTTACAAATACGTACTCAATATTTACTCATTGTCTTACTGTTTTTGTTTTACAGACGCCGAGGCCAGAGCAGCTGCAGCGGCTTTGGAAGATCCTGACAAGCAACCTGAGAATTAAAAGAACTCATTGTTGAGAAACTCAACATACCAACCGAAACGTCCTTTGCATGAACTTTAAAACAAAAACATTTGGATGACAAGCTCAAATATATTTAAAAACAAACAACAAATGAATTTTATAAAAGAGGACTTCTCAAAATTGAAAGCCATAAGAATATAACAAACAAAACCACAACAACAACAACAACAACTTATTCAACTATTCATTTTACATAATCGCTTTAAGAAAAGAACTAACTATTGTATTGTACTTAATAATTGAACCAAAAAAAAACTCACACAAAACAACAAAGAAGCAAAATTATTAAAAGAAATATAAGTTAGATGAAGACAAACAAAAACACCACATGAATACGCTTGACTAAATAAAATATGTATGTATGTATGTATGTTCTTATTTCAAATAATTTGTAAATACTGAAAAACGTCTTAAAAATATATCTATAAATAATTTCATTAAAAATATGTATGTATGTTTATGTGTATACATTAGGGTATACCGAAAATAAATGAACTTGTTTTGGAATGGGATATGTAGGATATCTTGTTCTTGCAACAGATTGAAAAATGCATACAGAAAAATAACGAAACTAGTGCTAAATATTTGGCATACAAGTGCTAAAATGTTTTCGCCATAATCTGCTTTCAAGTCGTACTTCATGTATACTCTGCCACCTGAATCCAGATTTTAAGATCAGTACTCACGTTGGAAAACTTATGCTACATATTTTTGATTCTAAAATCGTACTCTTTTCCCTGTTTGTCAGTCAGTGACCCTAGATGAAGATCTCTCATTGAAAACCAAACCTAAATTAAACTTGTTAATTTGTTTATTTTCCTACCATGCGTTTTCAGAGATTTATACCTAATTATAAGATGATATCTTAGTGAGAAACAGGACTTGAACTAACGCAACTTTTGGGAGGAAATAAAAAATGTACATTTTTTTGTAGGACAATTGTTTTTAAATTTGAAAAATATGGCATGTTTCATGATATAAAGATTTCTTACTCAAGCAAGCTCAATAAAATCAATTTTTTTCTAAATGTTTATATTTTAAAATGATATACAAAATAATGGATTCGGCGAAGCAACGATTCAGTTTGAACTTAGTTTCTCACCACGAAGACAAAAACTTACACATGCCCCGGTAATTAAAGGTGAAATATTAAATTTCCTAAATTTACCTTTTCAATGAAAACATACTTATACTAAGAGAAATATCACATCTTACAATTAATTACAGAAAATTATGTTCTTTATTGGATGATGTACATTATGCCACAAAAGTCAACAAACGTCGTTAAAAATTATTCATTATTTATTTTTATTTTCTAGAGACTGGGAATTATTTTCCAACTTCGATCTAACAGTATACCCTAACCCGAACAACATAACAACAATTATTGTTTTATTCAAAATTTCGTCTGCACACTTTTGTGACATAGTGTATACAACTTTGCCTTTTAAATACATACTAAATTTAATATTTTTAACTTAAAGTCATTGTGCAACCTGAGGGAATTGTTATCTGCTTTCGTTTTATGATGGCAGTAAATTTGCTCCTGACTCCGAATTTGTTCTATTCCGAAACCCAACATTTTTGTCTTACGATACATCCCAGTGTATATTCATGACATATTTATGTATGTATGGATGTACGTACACACAAACCCCGATAAGTACACGGTGGTTCTACATACATTTATGCAAAGAGTTCACGGAACGCCCTGATTGTCAACCCGCTTTCAACTTTTAATAGCATATTATAGGACGAAATGATTGTGTTCCTTAAGAGTCCTTTTGTTTTGTAATTGTTCCAAAGATAAAGGGTTCGATGCCTTGCAAATGATATTATATTGTGGAGAAGACGAGCTGACCTTTTAGAGTTTCTTTCTTGATTGAAATGAATGAAACGCATCTCACTCAAAACACAAAATGTATTTGTATTATGTTAGAAATATGGAAACGGACTTTTAACTACACTGATAGAAAAAAGTCTGTTATTAACAGTAACGATTGTCTGCTGTCTATCAGCAGGCAATTTTCTGCTATTACAGCAGTTTGTCGGCAATCTTTCATCAGCATTCACACTGCTAAAGTGTTTGCAGTCTGCTAAAAATGGCTGCTGTTAATTAAATTATTAAAATAGATAAAAAACGTTTACAATTTAAAAACCTTTAAGATTGACGCCGAAAACGAATTTAGCTAGAATTTCGTTTTATATTAGCTTGGGGCAATATGCGTAGACAATCACAATATCTATCAGTGGTAATGAATTCACTTATAATAACATTTATTTTAAAAAGTATTGTTAATAAAATTGTTATATTGTTCTGTACATATGTTTAAATTTTCAAGAAAGCTTTTTTTCTTTATTGCCAAAAACAGCAAACAGCTGTTTGCTATTTCAGCAGATCTGCTTTTCAGCAAACTTTCTGTTTTCTTTTACTGGCAAATTCCTTTGATTGTTCGAACTAATTTTTCATGATGTAAATATTTGTATATATTTCGATATATTACAACAACATATCATTTTGTATTTAATTGTAAAAGTATACCAGTATAACTTGGCTGGGTTAAGGTAGAAGATATGTTTGCTCTTCGACATGTAAAAACGTACTCTACAAATTGCTCGACCACGACTACAGCTTGCATAATGTTTCGACTCCGATAAATATAACCAAACGAAGATACTGTGGAATATGTTATTATAAGTTTGTTTCATTCCAAAAGTTTATAACATGATATACGAATTATTTTTTCTACTAATACGCTTAGAGCAAAAAGTCTGTTATTAACAACAACGATTGTTTGCTGCCAATCAGTAGAGACTTTCCTGCTATTACAGCAGATTTTCTGTCATGAATTTTGCCGATCAAAAAATGATTAAAGAAGGGTCTTAGTGTGACCAAAAACCTCATTCGAATTTCGGAATTAGACAAATTATATTTACATCATAAATATAAAATCCAATATCCATTGTCCAAAAATGGCTAAGGCAGTCAATGACAGTTAAGCTAGAATGTATATTAAGTTTGGTTTGCGAGTACCTCTGCTTGAATATCGCTTTCAAATGAATATATTTTACATTAATTTTGATTGGCTTGTCCATAGCGAGCCGTGCGGGTTAGATTTATGAAACACTCAATATGAGGACATTTTAAACAGTTGCTACCCATGTTTTCTACATCTTGAGGAGAGACTTATCGTATACAATGACCTAGAAGATCTAACTTTTCACTTCTATTCTTTTTTACTCTACCCCTCTCTCTCTCTCTCTCGAATATCTCTGTCTCTTGGATCGGCCTCCGTTACTCTCTGCATAAGTGTATGCGTAAATTTAAATACATAAAGTAAAGAAATTATTTATAAAAAATACAAGCAAAACCTACATAATTAAAATGTTAAACCGGAAGAGCAGATAACAGACATGGAAAAGTTAGATGAGTACCAACATTTTAAGTTTATACTTATCCACAAATTGTATATAATTTATAATTTTTTATAAAATTTGCACTATAACTTTCTCTCTATCACTGAGTACACTCACTCAGTGTCCCTCTCACTCTCTCCCTCTGTCTCTCTATATACATAGTTGTCTATACAGAATTAAGAAAAATGGTTTTTGTTTTATTGTAACATCAAAAAAATAATGAACCGCAACACAACTATTTGCTAAGAGAACTATTTAGCCTATAATATTTAATAAACTATTTACTATATGAAAGATGAATATATTTTAAAGAAAATGTTATTTTTATACAAACATAAAAGCTTCGGTTGAACAAATGTCTTTTGTTATCACAGATTATTTTGGTCTTTTGGTTCTTGTTATAAACTCAATTGAGAATACACACACAAAGTGTTTAAAAATATTTAAAAAACGTTTTTCAAAATGTCTGATAGCGGGACCAGTCTTTTAAGGTTTACCATTGCTCTGAAACTTGACCATAGGGAAAGAAAACTCCATTTATTATTTCAAACATAGAAAAGTGTTTCGCGGGACGAAATCGCCAAAGCTAATCCGATATTCCTTTTTATACCATTCGTAACTAACAAACTGCTTCGGTTGCCAATAGAAACCAAAAAACTCCAAAATAGTACAGCCACGATCAACTTTCATTTAAAAAGTCAAATACTTAGTTTAGTTATCTTTAGAATTTAGTTTAAATCAGAGCAATGGTAAATGTACTTAGCAGTAAGGTACCATAATATCAGCTGAAATTGGGATCATAGCTTTATTAAGGTAGTAAAACAATTGATGAAATACACAAGATATAAACAATACAAAAAAAACAAAAACAAATATACTATATGTACTACTTAAAAACAAAACATAGTTATACATAATTATCACCAACAAAATACAACTAATTGAAAACAAAACAATTGTATTTAACCAAACATTGCACTCAACAAACAACAAGTGTGTACCGCCCTAGCAGGCTGCATAGGTCTTGTACATTGCATGTGAGGCTAGACAGGCACACACGCTACAAGACGTCGTTTAAACTTTAAGATATTATAACCGTAGAAGGAGTCGAAAGGAAAGTCGAGATTCACGAGGAGACCTTTTCCCAGTGTGTCCAGGGGTTTGCTTTGGGATTCGATGTAATGCAAGACTCAGACGTAGCTGTGTCTTCAATTACACCCACCAAATATCTCCGGAAGATGTTGTTTTTCCCTGAAATGTCACCTTTTACATGAACGGAAATTGGAAGAGAAATTTCTACGATGATGAAAATCCATAATAATTTCATATATTTGTTATTTTACAGGCGATGCTAATTTGTCTGACTTCTCAGTGCTAAAACGTCTTTAGGAAATATGACGCGCAATAGTATCATTTCTCGCCACAACTACTCCCAAAATGGTATCACTTTTAATGTTTGACTTCGGAAAACCTGAGTTAGTGGTTAGCTCGTTCATCGAATGCCTCTTTACTCTCAGGCACATCTGAACACAAGAGATAAGCGTGTCTCCCTCTGAGGTCGACGATTGCTTTGTGGAATAACCATGACAGACTGCCAAAGGAGTAATGGTTCTTCTGAGTTAATTCAATTCCAGACTGCCAGAAGCTGGTACTCTGAAAGAATTTTCCTTCATAATATTTATGAAGAGATTTCATAAAAGGTTTTTCATAAATTTAGTGAATTTTTTCTTAATATGTATGAAAAATGAAATGTTTCATACTATTTTTTCATAAACATTTCATATTTCATAAAACAAAAATGTTAAATTAATGAAACTTTGTTTCATAAGATCAAAGAAGATTTCATTGTATTAAAGAAACAATTCTTAAAGATTATGAAATATGACATAACCAATAACATTTTGTGTTATGAAATGTTTTCATAAATATACACAAGGATTTCATAGTTTTTATGAAAAGTTTCATAACTACAACTACATTTTTAGTGTGTCGTCTTTATTCGGTTGAATGCTAGCAATTCTCATTTGTAATATGTTTACTCTGACATAAGTATAAACCCTGATTTAGGTCAAATACATATTCATTGCAAAGACTCGCGCAATTTTTTTTATTTAATATTTTGATTTAATAAATATTATGAAGGAAAATTCTTTCAGTGTATAAATTATTACTATTTATGAAACTCTTTCATAAAATTAATGAAGTTTCTTCATAAAATCTATGAAATTTTTCATAAATCATATTATGAAAAATAATGAACTTGTATGACAAAATTTCATTTCATAGTTGCTAAGAAATGTTTCATAACTTCTATTACACTTTTCATTGATTTGTGTTTTATGAAACTTTTTAATGAACATTTTCACCGAGGTGAAGACAAAATCATAAATATTATGAAGATAATTCTTTCAGTGTAGTGAAGCAAAACAACTTTTTTCCTGTGAACATACTTGATTTTCTGCACAGCCCATCTCGGATCGTGTCTTGTTAATGTTCTATGTAAAATATAATTTAGGATATTTATCTATAGAAATGATTCTATTTGGGCAACAAGTCTACATTCTGAGCGTGGGAATTGCGAGCAACATAATATATGGCAGCAATAATGGATAGAAATCATAATTTCATTTTGAAGGATGTATGTGAGTTTTTATTTTGAGAAATAAAATTATTTATTACTTGGAAGTAGTCGTGAGTGTAATGAAATGTCATTACGTGGTAATGACACAGGCTTACAAAGTTTTTGCTTAGTAAATCAAATCACAAAATTGGAAAATCTATGAACAAACTGCTTAACATGTTAAAGGGTCATTTCGACTCTCAGTATTTAAAAATTCTCTGTTTCAAGGATGCAATAGTTTTAAACAGAGAAGTATGTGCCAGTCTTAAATCTCTAGGTACTATGTCCAAAGAGTATAGAATTTAATATAGGCAACGTAAGTTTATCTGTCACGACAGTAATATGAAAGCTAAAATAAATAAATGGTGTTCGTTTATTTATGTTCACATACAGATACTGAAAATTTGTATAGAAGTTTGTATAAACTTACGGTGTCTGCAATAATTTTCATTGTAATTGATATGGTTGTAATGACGTGTACTCGAAATGACTAATATATGGTTTCGTTAAATTATTTAAAATGATAAGCGATCGATCGATTCCATAAGGCATTGCAACATGTTTCGTGGATTTATTCTTCCATAATTAAATAAAATAGAAAAAAATGACACTGGAAAATGTAAATCAATAAATTAATTTAATTCTTTTTTTTTGGATATAGAATTCCTCTTGAATTCACAGAATTGGTGATGATTTCTCGAAAAGTACATTCATTGGTTCTGAAAACCATCTTTTGTATTAAAATATCTTTCGTCCGAGTTTCATTATATAGGCTTCACCCGAAAGGTATTGATTTCTTATGTTGATTTTTCATAACACTTCTCACAAAATGTTCCCAAGAAATATGAGTTTTTAGTTATCACTTTGAAAAGCACAAAAATGACTACACGCCTAATAATACGACCAGAGAGTTATTCAATTTAAAGTTCTTTCAAGGGTTTATTAATTCAGTGAAAATTTTGACAAAAAAAAACAACATAAAATGTTACATGGGAAAAACGCGATTTTTAACCAAACCAAATTTTATTCCTGGGCGCTGAAAACATATTTTTTCGTGGCCCAGCCTAATGTATATATCTAACGCAGACAATCTGCGCACGCTTTCCCCGAAATATACAATCTCTTGAGTCCATTTCCATTTCTGTATTAATGAGTAATGCATAAGGCATGTCAGTTCATTGGAGATAGTACCGAACCTTCTGGAATTATTTTCACATCCACGTTTTGCTCGACCTACGACAAATTTATTTTTTTCTGCACTCAGTGCCTCTAAGACTGTGAAATTAAAAATAAAACTGTTACATACACTCAACACAAACAAAAATTATGTTAATAAATTTATAAAACTTTTGTTAAAATCTGTTGGAGAACCACTCGTGAATTTTTGTTGATTTTTTCTTCAATGTGTTTCTTTAAGTATACTCGAATCTAAAGTTTCAAAATCTGTTGGCGCATATCGTTTCTCTATATTTTAAGCAAATAAAATAAAAGTACTTACTATTGAATAAATAAATAAACTTGTTGCAATAAATAAAATATTTGTTATTAAAGTATGCAAACAATAAAAACAAAGACGGTGTGTAGTTTTAGTAGAAGACTATTAGTTGAAAATATTAAGCTTAATTTAAATAAAAGAACGCAGCGAGAAAATACTAAGTGAAACAAACAACAACAACTAGAAAATAAATACTAAAACAAAAAACAAGTAAAATACATTGAAAAGAAAGCAATCATTTAAAATTAGTTGGTTTATGAATAAAAAGAAACAATCTTACAAAAGAGATATATTGGAATATATATATTCATATATATATAAAGTAGATGTAACAATGACAAAATACAGCAAATTACATTATTCCAAAATAGAAGAAAATATTAGAGACAACTTTTCCTAACTTTGTAAAAATTTGCGTACACAATACTTTTGTCGAATCATTTCTTTCGTTACTAATTTAAAGTCAAGTTCTATTTGAGTTGATATTTCCTATAAGCATAACAACAACAACAACAACTATATTAAGAATTTATTAAAATTATAATTATTTCAAAACTCACCACAACAAATTTAACACCTACAACTACTACTGTAAACCATTGAAAGTAAATATACAAATTTAAACTTAACAAGACAAAAACACAGCAAATAATTAAAGAAAGACATTTATTATTATTATATCCATATATTTAATATATACATTATAAATAATTACAATTAAAACCGATGATTCAATAAAAATACATACAAATACAATAAAAACTACTTCTTTATTGCCATCGTTGCAGAGGGTTAGCCCAGAAAATACAATATTTTGGAAGATGTTAATTTATTTTTAGCCACTTTGTATTGAAAATTGTAGAATTTTCCGTTCACACTTATGTATTTTCAGCATTAAAAAAGACAACAACCCAATCTTCCTCTCCTGAGTTTTTAGCCCACCAGAGCCACCCCAAACAACATTGGTGTTTCGTACGATCCGTGCAACCACCACGATGGGTGATTTGTAACTACTTTAAAATGCATAGCACAGATAACACTTTTTATTCTGAATAAAAATTGGCTGCGGCCCATATTTCCCGTGTTAAAGTGTATTAAAGGCATTTTATTAATTAGTACTTTTCATGCAAAGCAAGGCAAAAAGCGAAAAACAGAAAAGGATAAAAACCGAAGGTGTATCACATAAAGGGATTGCTTCAAAATTAATATATTATGACTGTTTTTCTTTAAGACTGGATAACAAAAATCTAAATAAAATGTTAAAATTTTACTCAAAATAAAAAATTATTTTTTAAAATTGTCGCCGAAAGCAACATCAATGTGTGTGTGAAAACAAATTTTGAAAAAAAATAATTTTTGTGTTAAAATTTGTGTACTTAGCCTGGATAATTATCCAGTGTAAGTCAAAATTATGGTTATCGAGGCTAAGTCCAAAAAAGTCAACACAAAATATATTTTTTTTTGAAATTTTGTTTTTATACAAATATTTATATTGTTGTTGGCGACAATGTGAAATAATATTTTTTTATTTTGAGCAAAAAATTAAATTTTTATTAACGTTTTTGTTATAGCACCTTGTTATCCCGACTTAAAGAAAAACAGCCCTATTATTAGATTTAAATAGGGGCTTTTTCGAATTTTTCAAACCAAAGCATTTTATACACTCCACGAGAGTATTATGTCTTTGTGCATTTGTTTGTAACACCCAAAAGGAAGCGAGATAGATCCATTGTTAAGTATACCGATCGGCTTAGAATCACTTTCTGAGTTGATTTAGCAATGTCCGTCTGTCCATCTATTGTTGTAATCAAATTACATGTCGCAATTATGGTCATCATCTTATAATCCAAGTAGAAACACCTATGCAGAAATTCGGTAAGATCGGTTCAGATTTAGATATAGCCCCCATACAAATCTCGCTCCCGATTTGACACTTTCCGCTCTAGAAACCCCATATTGTACCCGAATTTCTTTAAATTTGGCACAACAGCTTATAATCCAAGTAAAAAAAACTATGGTGAAATTGGGTAAGATCGGTTCAGATTTAGATATAGCCCAAATATAAATGTTGTTCTCAAATGTTTAACCGATTTTGGCCAAACTATACATATTATGTTTCACCTATTTCGTTTCCAGATTTCAATATACCCCCATACAAATGTCCTTTCCGATTTAACATTTTTTGTCAAACACATACATTTACAGGATACAAAAATCCTTCCCGTTTTCACTTTTTCACCGATTTAAATTGTATTCGGATAGAAAGTGGTCCCCGCCCGACTTTAGCCTTTCCTTACTTGTTTTGTTTTTGAGTCTGTTCGATTTTTTTTTTAATTTAATTATTATTTTTAATTTATTATTTTTTTAATTTCGCACTATTTTTGTGTGATAAGTGTAAACACGGGAAACGACTTCAGATGCAATTTTTGGAAAGTGGGAGAGAAATTATGCGATTTCTCTCGCCAAAAATGTACACTTCGAATTTTATGATTTTAACTTCGTACCATTTGTATCTCTTTGCACATTTACCCCTTTCTCAACCAAACTTTGCACGTGGCAATTTTATCCCCAGGCTAAATATAATATTGCTAGCATAAAATATTTTTCTTCAAAATTTGTTTTCATACACACAATTATATTGCTGTTGGCGAAAATTATAAAAAAAGAAATTTTTTATTTTGAGTGAAATGTTAACTTTTTATTTGGGGGTTTGTTATCGCAGCTTAGTTATCCAGCCTTAAAGAAAAACAGCCCTAATAATAATATTTTGGGTGAACAGAAAACAAATCAATCTTTCATTTTAGTCGGGAACATCGACAACTTTTATTTTGTGTATATATAATAGGCTGGGTCGCGGGTCATACAAATGGAAAAACAATTGCCAGTCTCCCAGGTGATCGCTGTAATTTATTTTTATAACCCATCCTAATATATAATATATATAGTGTGTATAAAATCGAAGATCCATTATCTACCACAGTGCAAGATACTAAACCTCTTGAAATATTTGTATATGTTTTAACGAATTAAGATAAAGCAAGATGCTGAAATTTGTTAACTGTAATTAAATCAATACATTAAGAAAATCCGTTATATATTGTTATATATAACATACAAGATTTCAAAAAAGCCTCAATAAATTTAAATTTACAAATTACACAGTGCAAGATAACCTAAGGGGCCAGCAATGTCTTTGGATACACTATAAGTACTACGGCTTAAACTTTAAACTTGCATTAAAGAAAGAAAAACATACATGGCTGGCAAACCTTAGGTGATGGCCTTCGCCCTCTGCAATTTTTAAGGTGATCAAAAGTGGTATTATTTACACTCTTTTATTACGGCTGGCATTGCAGCCAGCCCAAAATCCACACCAAACAGTGACTCGTTGTGGATGCAGTGGCTTCTCAATAGTTACGTGTGGGTTCTCTAAACCCCATATGCGGCAATTTTGTTTATTGACATAGTCACCGAGACGAAAATTAACTTCATCTGAAAACACGAAAAAATTCCGCGTAAATTTCTTTCAATTTGCGTTAAGTTTTTTATGTCAAACATAAACCTGAAAATAAAAATGAATTTTATTCTACCTTTCAAAGTCAAAGTAATCGGTAGTTCAAATTTAAAATGTTACATGGCCCACCCTATATGAAAGGTCTTACCCCTACGAATTAGCAACAAAGCCGCCAGACCTACCAGTGTGAGGACATCAACGTATTTCCTTACAGTATAAGTATAACGGCCAAAACTGTTATGACCAACTCCTTACATTGCATAAAAATGCATCTCTGCCAAACCTTCGGGTCGGCTTTAACCCCTTGCAATATTTAAGGTCGAAAAAAGTAGTGTTATTTACTTAATGTTATTATTTGTTATTTACTTAATTTTTTACCTTGAGCTGAAATTGCTTGATTTCACATGCAGTCTCAAAAGGCTATTTGTAGTATTTTTTCCATAAATTATCAGAATCGTAGAATTTCGAAAAATATTTTTGATCACGAATAAGAGCAAAGTAATTACACCAGAAGCTACGAATTTAAGCGGACCCGCTTATTCCCCGCTTAGCGTAGATTCATATTTTTTGTTCTAAAAATTTTAAACTAACAAAATTATTGGTACTATTGTTTGTTCACTTTTTATTTGGCTGTTGTAGTTTGATCTTACATATTTAGAGGGAGCTGAGGTGATAATCCTGAAGTCTGAAGTGTACTATACTTCGTTCCGGCATGTATCCGATTATCGCGGTAACCTTTGTTCATAATCGTTCTCATGTTATCCGTTCTCTTCTTCAAGGTTGATGTTAAGGAAATGGGAATGAAATTGTTACCGAGTTACACCCCTATCTTATATAACGGCTAATAGATATTTGTTTCTTCCCTGGACCTTGGGGCAGTCGAAAGACAATTGTTATGTGAAAGTGTGTTCGAATGAGAAAATTGCTGCAGAATCTCTTATATATGATGAAAAGTGAAATTTTGTTGATGTTGAATTTTACCAGTGTGCCGAATCGAACACAGAACTTTCAGATTGCAAGACCCGCACACTTCCACTGAGCTATGAAGGCTACGCTGTTTATATCCAAATACTTGGTGTGTCTAAAACGCATATGTTCAGCGGGAAATAAGTTCGCGCAAACCAGATGTTCGTCGAACTCGCTGGTCTAACGCCTGTTTAAAGAAAGTCTAGAATTTCAATTTTAATCAAATAATAATCGATTACTGCTCTCGCTTTTATGCTGAGTTTCGTTATTATTCTTAAGAAGAAGAAGTCGACTTACCAAACACTGCAAAGCAGCAACCGTGCAGAAGATTAGGGCAGTTTTTCTTTAAGCCGGGATAACAAGCTGCGATAACCAAAACGTTAAAACGTATTTTTTTACTCAAAATAAAAAATTCTTTTTTCACATTGTCGCCAACTACAATATATGTGTCAAAACAAATTTTCAAAAAAATATTTTGTGTTGACTTTACTGGACTTAGCCTTACACTGGATAATTATCCAGGCTGTCAAAAATTTTTAACACAAAATAATTTTTTCAAAATTTGTTTTCACACACATATTTATATTGTATTGTATGAAATTTTAACATTTTATTCAGATTTTTGTTGTCGCAGCTTAGTTATCCAGTCTTAAAGAAAAACAGCATTATTATTAATTGAGAAAGTAAAATCCCAAAAAACTACCTCCGTGAAGTTACCGACGTCGGTAACTTTCGATAACTATTTTTTCTGTAAATAACAGGGTGACACAGAGAAAATCGTATAAAATTGTCACCGACGAAAAGATATACCGACGACATAAATTGAAATATTTCGAATGAATTGTAGCCAAAAAAAGTATAAGGTATTATAGAGGAAAACAGTGCGATCATTTTGATATGTTACAACTACCCAAAATAGGCCTTTTTTTTGGACAAACTTTGAAAAAAAGTATCCGAACACTGGAGGGCAGTAACTATATTCCAGTGTCAGGACCAAACGGAGAATTCTCCGTAAAAGATCTTCTGTAGAATTGTAGAGGAAGTCAATTCGAACATTTTGGTGTATCACACTTACCCAAAATGAGTTTTTAGTTGAATAAATAATGAAAAACTCTTTCCAGACACTGGAGAGCAGTAACTAAATCCCCGTGTCAGGACCAAACGGAGAATCCTCCAAAAATGATCGGATCACATACAAATTTAACATTTGAAAATCGACCTTATGTTATTTCAAACTGATTATTTCGATTGATTTCGCCAGCTGACTGAAAAGGCTATTACATATTTTCCGAAAAGTCAGATTTCGCATGCAGTCTGAAACAGCAATAATAGCCATTTTAGATTTCATACAAAATCGAACTTAATTATATTTCAAGTGTACAATTTGTATGGGATCTGATAAAAGAAATCGAGCTAACGTCGATTTGGCCGGCAGTCTGAATAGGCTATACATAAATTTAAAAAATTTGACAGAATCGAAAACGTAATCGTAAATCGGTATGAGAAAATCGATTATGGTTGATATTCTAAAATACAAAATCGACTGCAAAAACTCGATTTTTTGTGTCGATTTTCGTCTTACCAATACGCAAAGCAACCGGATAGAGGAAAAAATACCAAAGACGTGCAGAAGATTATTAATTGAGAAAGTAAAATCCCAAAAAACTTCGTTAACAAATGCAATTATCAAATAGATTTAATAACCGCCCTAACATTATGGCAAGACTAAGACTGGTGGAAGAAAAGCAAGTGTAAGACGAAACCACCGCAGCTGACAATTAAAAATCGAAAAAAAAACAAACTACTTTGTGGAATTTATTTGTAAATAAAGTCTTCATATTAGCTCGCTTCGCTTAAAATATTCAATATTCGGCTCGAAAGCATTCATTCATAACTTTTTGCAAGTTCCTTTTGTCCTGTGTCTGAAAAGGAATCAATCAGACCCAGACCATCATCAAGTGCACCCCACCCACCCCCATACCATACATACAACATACAGATGAACAAAAATGGAAAAAATGGTAAGTTTCACATGTTTCTTTTGGCTTCGAATAAATTTCTCGGAGCCAATTAATGAAAGTTTGTTCAGGGTTTATTAATTGAGAGCATTCTAAATATGTAAATATTTGTTTAATTTCGTTATTTAATTATGTCTCTCGAATTCTTAATCGCTGTTGTTATTTGTTGTTCTCATTATGTACACAAATATGTCCAGATCCGGGACGTAGTTACTCCAGGTGTTGTGTATATTGTATATATACACAATTACATATAGGAGAGTTGGTAATGTTTATCGTCTGAGTTTGTGTGAAAATAACAAAATGCTGCCGCAAATGCATATGTCCAAACAGTGGTGTGCGACTAAATAGCAAAGACATCTGAAAGAACAACTGCCGGGTGTTTTTTAGATCTTCGATTTTCCCGTTACAAATTGGACAGATCGGACAACGCTATTATCAATTGTACACAGTTTGGTTTGCATTTCATCAACGCTTGCAAATTTATTCCGAGAATTATGGTTCAGTAGTTCTGTGCAGAAATTGCAATAATCTGTTCAGTGATTAATAGACATGCCAATAGAAAACATTGCTACATCTACAGTGCAGAGAATAATAGCGACCGTTACCTCTTCAGAACGGCGAAAGCAGTACTATTGAGTCATTATTTCCGATAATTTCGGCGCCACATGCTATAAAGGACGTCAAACAATCGACTTTTGAAGTAAATGATTGGTGAACACGTTATTTCTGGAAATGAACCATGAGATTTAACGTCTTTATTTTACAACACTTTGGGAACTATTGCCGAGATACTGCCCCATTTCATGATGAAGTGGTTAAAAATAATCTTCCAGAATGCGCCACAAACTCATTCTTCATGTCCATTTTGTAATAAATTGATTCATAGCACTCTGGTAAACGCACTTTCTGGGAATGTTCGATTTTCAGTATTGTATTGCAAAGAAAAATCGGAAATTAGTCATTTTCGTAAACACTGCTCTTGCACTGAACACAAATGTTTGCATGTGTGTGTAGCGTCGTATTTCTCGGGTGGTGCTGCTGTAGATGTGTCTCATAAAAAACTTTATTTTGTTGTGTCTTTCGGGTCTTTTTCTTTTGTGTCTGCATTTTGCATCTTAACAACATCTGATCACAAGTGGGTGAGTGGGTGGGAGTAGATTGGATACAACTGTAAGGCAAAAGCACTCATAAGAAACTACAATAAAGTCGGCAAATCTTTTAATATACAATGCATGCATGTCTCCATTTGTTCGCGGCTGCTCTTGCTGGAGGTGCTGAAGTGCCATGTAAACCAAACCAAGAAATCTTACGTAAAAAATTTGGAGTAAAAACCTAAAAGAGATAATGACACATTTAATTAACCCCAGTTTGCACTTTTCCATTGACGTCATTGTCTGCCCACTGTTTTGAAAAATAAGTGTAAGATCGACATAGGTTATTTGAATGAACAAACACTAATCTTGAGTTTAAAAATAGTATTGTCTCTGCGATAAGAATAAATTGACAAAATAAGTTGGGATCTTCAGCATTATAAAAGAAAACGTCGATGTCATTAAACTCGTGACGATGTTTATGTCCCCTTCTTATCAGTTAATATTATAAACAAATTATTTTCGTACCCAAGAGGCAATAAGAGCAAATGACTGGCACCAGGAGGGAAGCCCAGGCTCATAATGGTGACATGAGACTTCAAGGGCTCGCAACTCATTTTTTCTGTTTTCTTACCGAATTTTCTGTACAATGGAAATTCAAGCGCATCGGATATAACAATAGCTGTCATTTGCGTTATCCACAGACGCTCACTACTGAGCTAATCCTGTCTTTAATTCTTTCAAAATGTTATATGTTCAAATTTTACATTCCTTACAAAATTAAATGTACAACGGATTTCCAGCAGATATTTGGTATACAAAATGAAAAAGTTCTGGTTAAGATCACTCTGGTAAAGTTTGATCGTGGTTGCTCATAAAATGGTCAAAATATATGTCAACAAACATGTTAGAAAATCGCCTCACCTTACAACCAGCCCTCCCTATGAAAACGAAAAACATAGTCACCCCTATAACGAATAAAATTTCCCGGGGAATGAATTATTCCCTCAAATTTCCAGTCGTGATTTATAAAATTTTATCGAGTCCCTTCAGCTTTCTTACATCGATTTGATGCCTTATTTATATTACAAAGCAAAGAAGTGAAACCTATCCCCAGGTATATACACCTGCAAGGGAATAGAAAATCCCACATGAACAAATTCCACTTTTATTCGCGATAATGTAGTGTATATTATCGTGGGTGTGTCATTATTTTCCACGCCCTTAACAAATAAATACTTGAGCAGTGGGAATAGACGTTTCAGATTCTAATTGTATTGTAGTATTTAGCATAACTATAGGGTATTAATGCAATTATATTATGATTTCTATGTTAATATTATTGCTGTTTTATAATGTTTATTTATATGACTGATCGTGAATTTGTGTACAAGACGATTTTTATTTCCAACAAATAGAAACATCAAGAACAAGTTGATACAAAGCACTGCATTTGGTTACAGGGCACACCACACGGCCGCATTGAATCTGCCAAGATTCTTATCAATGGTTTTACAACGATTACTTCATCCCAAATCAAAGTTGTTATACAGTGGTCACATTGACAACAATGAGAATTGCTCTGTTTATATATTCTTTGAATTAAGTTTGAAGCACAACTGTAACTTACACCAAATCGGTTTTGTATGTGTCTTCTTGGAAAGCGACAAATGCAAAATATTGTTTAACTTGGAATATTATATTGTACTTTAATATAATTTAAAACTTTCTATGACTTGTTCTGATCAAGTAATTTTTAAATATTTGTTTATATTTACACATATATTTATATTTTTGCATTTACATTCACTTCATTTTTGCAGTTTGGAGTATCAGTTCTAGAGTAACGTGCCAAAATAAAAAGGAATAGGAAAATAATATGATTCCCTAGGAGAATCATAAAACATACTAGTCACATCAGTAAAAACACACAAACATACATACCTATGAAATAAAGGAAACAAGAAAGACATCGATTGCATTTATTAGTCCAGAATAGTTTTCTTAATTATAAGGAAGGAAGCAACAACAGACCACAAAGACTTTATTGTATTCATATAACCAGCACATACAAATAAACAAAACAAAAATGGGTAACAAAAATTCATGCTGTGCCTATTCGAGTCCACAATCGGATCGAAAATCCAAAGATATACCGCCCGTTTATGAGGAACGCCATCACATACATCAGCACACCTCGCAACATCATCTGGGTGATGGTGGAGCTCACTCAGCCTCCACAGCTGCCATTCATCACAGCTCCGAAATGGTGGACAATTCACAAACACTTCAACATATATCAGAACGCGAAGCGACGGAGGGTGAAGAAGATCCGTCCGTTGATCCGACGGCGGCAACAATGTTCCTGGAACGCTCTAAAGTTGAAAATGGTGGTATAACACGTAAGCGATCTCAACATCAAATTGCACAACACAATTCTACCGGTGGTTTGAAGAAGTCATCGTCCTGTTCCACGATTTACTTAGATGATAGCACTGTATCTCAACCGAATTTAAAGAACACCGTGAAGTGTGTATCCCTGGCCATCTATTATCACATTAAAAATCGTCAGTTTGACAGACGTCTGGATATCTTCGACGAGAAACTGCATCCACTGACGCATGATCAGGTGCCTGATGATTATGATTCGCATAATCCCGAACATAGACAAATCTATAAATTTGTGCGTACTTTGTTCAATGCGGCCCAGTTGACAGCTGAGTGTGCCATCATAACACTAGTCTATTTGGAACGGCTACTAACGTATGCTGAACTAGATGTGGCGCCATGTAATTGGAAGCGTATGGTATTGGGTAAGATTCTATTGTCACGTCTTTCAAATTTAAGTCCTTTCAAAAACGTCATTCTTCTCTTTCAGGTGCCATTCTTTTGGCCTCGAAAGTATGGGATGATCAGGCAGTATGGAATGTGGATTATTGCCAAATTCTGAAAGACATTACCGTCGAAGACATGAACGAACTAGAGAGACAATTTCTAGAGCTGCTACAGTTTAACATTAATGTTCCCTCATCTGTGTACGCCAAGTACTACTTCGACTTGCGCACTTTAGCTGAAGCCAATGAATTGTCATTCCCCACTGAACCGCTATCAAAAGAGCGTGCCCAGAAACTGGAGGCGATGTCACGAGTTATGCAAGATAAAGTCACAGCCGAGGCATTGAAAAATGGCATTAAGAAATGGTCGTCTATGGACAATATAAGCCAGGGCGGACCCAGACGAAGCGTTGCTATTTTATCGTGATTTTTATTAGTCTATTAGCAAGGTAAACTCCACAACATTAAATTCCAAATCACATCACTGTAATTCGTTCGTGTCACTAAAACTAACCATTTTCTTATTTGTAGGTTCGATTATTATTTGTTTTTATCCAAAGTTGAGGTTTGCAAACTATTTCTAAAAAGGAAACCAATTGCCAAAATTAAATATTCTTTCTTTTGTGTGCACACCAAACTAAACTTTTCTCCGATATTAAGGTGTTTGCTTAGCAAATGCTGAACACAAAAATAAATATTATTAATATTATTATATTAAACTTAATAGTGAAACGTTTTAAAGTAGTGAAGTAAACATATACGAAATTAAAATCCCATACAAACTACTGTACTACTAAATAACAAATGCAATTTTCAAACTTATTATTTTTAAACTTGTAAACGAAGTACATTCGTTAAAATATTTTTACCATTTCATCTAATTTGGCTGCTATTATAATCATTTTTCATTTTTTTTCTTTGTTTTTATGTATGTATATTGTCTTTGTATATTAAAAAAGAAATGCCCAAACAGAACTTTTGTAATGAATTTATGTGATGTTTAATTTATGTTTAATTAAAAGCGAAAAAATTTTTGTTTATAAATATACTTTTAATTATTATTAGAAAATAAGATGAAAAGCTTCCTTAAAAATCTAATGAGCCAATAACAATAGTACTAGGCAGCACAGGATAATAGATTTCACACAAATTTCTCCAATTATTACGAAAAATCTGTCTCAAAATTGAGATATGCATTTGACTGAAAATGTGCGAACCCCAAGAATGCAGATTCAGCCTAGTATCATTTTCCTGTTTACCTTTTCATAATATTTTGCTTCCGTTTCTTCTTCTCTTTACAATAAATAATATCATTAACTCCAATTAATTAAAGAATAGAGAAACACGAAGCTTCGTATGTGGTCAATGATGTTCACTATTTTTTGTTTTAATACAACAAGCATGGATAAGGAAACACAATCATGTTTAAATTAACCAAATAACCAATGCCGTACGTAATCAATCACAGGCATGAAATTAATGAATTGATCGAGTGTGCGTAGTGTTATTTTTTGGTATCCTTTTAGAGAGAATAATAACTCGTAAGTGGTAATGAATGTAAGACACATTTTATTCGATTTACATAATCGGAAGGAAGAATAGGTCATATTATAGGTTTTTATATATACATACATACAAGGGATTGTATGAATCAGAAGCATTGTAGACGATTTTTACATAACATTAGTTTTAATATTCTGTTTCGTTTTGATTTTATTAAGAAAAGCACTAAATACATACTTCATGAATACCAACAACCATACCACTTGGCATAAGAAAACATAAAACATACAATACATGCGTGATTTACGTATTCAAAACTTTGTAAATTAATTTTACAAAAAATAAAGGAATCGATTTGAAAATGAAGAAAATAAACTTCAAAATTTCAAAGTCACTGTTTCATTTGTAGGGCTCTCCGATAAAAAAGCATAACACACAGTTCAATCCTTCATTTTTTCTGTGGACGTTTTGGCCTAATTCTAATTTTACAAAAAAGGAAGTGGTTACTATAACAAAATATACCTTCCCAATCGGTGTACTAAAAACTACTTCCGTTGGTTCTCACTTTGGTTATGAAAGAAGATACAGTAATTACTGAATAATATATCCCCAACAATATGAATGAAAGCCGTGGCGTGGCGAGAGCCTTGAATTATTTTTTGTAATAAAAATGTTTAACATGAAAAAACGAAATATTTTTAAACTTAATTTATATTTTTTATTATTGAAATTTAAACATTACTTTTCAAAAGGGCAATATGAATGCATACAATGGACAATGTATTTGACGATCAAAATTTTGAATTGAAAATTAAACCAGTTGTTCGAGCGACACTACTTGGTTTTTGTACCGTGGCTATCCCAATGGACATACCGACGTCGGTAACTTTCGATTTTAATTTGATTGTGAATAAACAGGGTGACTCAGAGATGTGTAAAATCATATAAATTAGTAAAGAAGTAAAATAGTACCATTTTTATCAACTGTCACCAACGGAAAAAGTTACCGACGTCAACACAACGATCATTTGACATGTTACAAATATCCAAATTGGTTGGACAAATTTTGGAAAAACGTGTGGTAACACTGAAGGCCAGATCAATACGAACATTTTGGTGTATCAAAGTTACCCGAATAAGTTTTTGGTTGAACGAATAATAGAAAAATGTGTGCAGAAAAAGAATATAATCGAAAGCTACCGATGTCGCACAGTTTGACTTTTAGCATATTTAAGATGTCAATAGTCCACAAACAAAAGTCACAAATGTCAGGTCCCATACAAATTTGGTGAATTTTTGTGAATGTTGCACTATCCCGAATAAGTGGATTTCTGCTCATATCAGAACGATTTACAAATTCCAGATCTCATTTCATTTATTTCAACATCACAATACAAAGGCCAATTGTTTATATTGCGCACTAAATACAACATTACAAAAATACAAAATAAATTACAAAAATTAAAACTATTTTAAAACTAATATTATAAAAGTACAAAAAAACTTAAAACGTAAATAAATATATATAGAAAACAGTAATGAATGGCTCCCCAGCCAACAACAAAGATCTCGTACAAATTTGACATTTGTAAATCGATCCTGGGCTGAAATCGTTTGATTTCGCACGTAGTCTGGAAATGCTATTATAGCTTGTAAAATCTAATTGAATTGACATAATTTCGATTTACAAATGTTAAAATCGCCTTATCACACGAGTCGTATTACTTCGATAGCAGTGCTGTCTCACATATTCAAATAACGTGCGAAACGGCACTATTGTCACAACGACTTGTATTTGTATGGGCAGCGTATGTCTGAATGGGCTTTTAATTTAGACATGAGCGCTGTTTACTCTTTAAGGATTTTTTAAAAACAAAAAATTTACTTCGAGCTTCAACAATTATTATTAAATACTTTACGATTTATTGTAAAACTTGAAAATAGGTCATGGTGAGAACTAAACATTCGATGGAAAGAACTTTTATGTGTAATTAAGGCTTGGAGTATTTTTTATCTGAAAACCCTTCACAGGCCCATTCAGACAGAAGCGACAAAAACAACATCGTACGATTGTCATACAGACTTGCGTCTGTGTTGTGTTGCCTGGTTGAATGGGACTTAAATCGTTGAGTGTAAATAGCGTTATACGTCACATTGTACGCTTTTAATTAGGCCACACTAGAAGGTTGCCATACTAATGAAAGCAAATTAATGCGAAAAATACGAAATAGTCGATGTAACAATGTTGTTTTGATGAGAAGGAATTGATTTATTTCGTCTAATAATATTTACAAGAAAGTTTATTTAAATCTCGATCAATGCACGTGATTGGCCTGTGGCGGTGAAAGTAAATACATAGTACGACATATGAACATTCATATGTATGTATGTATGCATTTGGCTTTTTTGCAACGAATCGAATGTACCTGTGAGAAGAAAACTTATTAAACCACGTCATTTGTGAAATGAGCCAATCGGAATGAACCAACTTGATTGAATTAAGAAGTGCAAACGGCATGAAAAACAAATACATACATACAAAGTGCTCCATCTGATGGGATAACACCATTAACTAAAAAATCAAATCTACAATAATATTGCAATTAAGTAAGATACTACTATTTGGAAAAATAGATTTCTTATGTAAATCATTGCTGTCTCAAGTTTTGTGGGGAAAATGGCAACACTGTGGTGAAGCAACAACAGCCTACAGTAAGAAGAAAACAGAAAACGTCAAGTTGGAGGAGGAAGTGAGTGACGGAATTTCACTTTCTAGGCGAGAGAAACATACAAGTCTAAATTATTTATGTTATCCGTGGATATATTCGAGTCGGAACGTTAAAAACAGTGAAACGAAACAATAATTTGTTAAAATTTTGTCGAATATTCCGAAAATAATCGTGGAAAGGTAGAGAAAATATTTTTCAACACATACACAGAAAGCAGATATAATAGGTTGACGAGGAGGAGAAAGATCTACAAACACATCCACACAGTAGATAACAATAATATATTTACGTATTTAAACAAAAACAAAAATAGTGTGAGAGAGGGAAGGAAGAACATAATAAAGAAATAATAACAAAACATCGTAAAAAGCCAACCAAATAAATTCAAAGTGTTCTCGTTAGAACACACGACATTGTTATTATTTTCCACGGTCAGCCATCAAGTGTGGAGCCCAGATAATTGCATATATTAGACCATAACAAACGCCACCATTATGGATGAAACCAATACAGCAAATTCTTCGTCTGCCGCTGCTGTTGACGCTGCTAGCACTAAAACCGTGGATGCAGCACCACCCACTACCAAGTCATCATCTCATGTCAAACTCTTGATTAAGGCCTCCAATCAACAATATGAGGATCAAATCATAGAGAGTGACTTGTTGTGGACCGTGAAGAGGCTCAAATCTCATTTGGCTTTGGTGTATCCCAGTAAACCGGTGAGTAAATATTTGCATTTCTATTCTAGAGCTAATAAATTATGAAAAACAAATGATCTAATAGCTTGTGATCGATAGGCTTTTATTGTATTTAAAACAAACAAGTAGATAAAGTAGATTGGAAATAATCTCGTCAGATTTGGTCTAATTTTGTCAGCGTTTCCGTAGCACGGCGAACTCATTCTCAGGACTTGACGATTGGGATTTTCGAAAAAATTGTTTTTGCGGAACGGATTCATTGCCCGTTTTATATTTTATTCATAATTTATTAACTACCTCTTTATATACAAATTTTGTATTTTTTCTGTTCACATTTGTGGTTTTTCATCTTTGAAAAATTTCAACAACCCAATCATCTGAGGTTCACTTCTGAGGTTTGTTTCAATTGTGACATCATCCTCTTTTAGTGTTTTTGCTAAAAGCTCTACGATGCACTACAGAAAATACTATAATGAAAATGTGATACAAATATCAACCACATCGGTTCAGTAGAAACTTAAAAAAACGCGATAGAAAAAATATACAGATATAACTTCTAAGCGCCACAACTTCCGTTGTGCGGACATGCATAAAATATTCATTAATGTACGTAGGAATTAAAAAAAGGTTTTTTTTATCCTCAATCATAAACATTACGACTTGGAACTCAAGCTATCCATAGTATAGGTAGTATAGTCTTTCCCACATACTTATAAAATGAAATCATCGGATTGGTGAATGGTATAGCTTTGCTTTGCATGCATTGAAGATATCTCAAAGAGCTACTGTTCTTATTGTAGGCGTAGGCAAGCACGTACTTCAAATGGGATTGTACTAATGATTGAAATATCATAAGTTTTGATTTTTCATTTAACTTTTCATTCATTTTAAACAATATGATCTCATGTATATCCCACTTCAAATTGTTTTGCAGTGTCACTCAAAGATCGAACGCCCACTGAGTGATCTCAACGCATTTTTCATTTACATATATCGAGAAAATCGAACTACTTTAGTCTTATTTGCACTGAGTTCGACATTTTCAAATAGTGGAATTTTTTTATAACCTACTTTTCAATTAATATTTTATGTTCTATTAGAACAAAAGCTTTAGCAAGCAAAATCCAACACCACAGGATCTGTCAATATTGCCCGATTCATGTATTATAGTTTTCGAGATATCAAAATTTCAATTACATGGGCGAATATTTTTATTTAAAAAAGAAAATACTTCTCACAACGTAAATGAGTTCTAATGGTAACTAACTTTAAATTTATCTGTATAGCCTTAAAAAGTAATCCATATATATATAAAACATTTATTCGCAATAATACCTATACAATCTCTTCACATTCATAATAAATACGCTATTACGTATATTCAAGTGCTTCGTGGCGTCGTTATCAAGAAGCTTTCTTACTTATCAGCGTTTTTTTACACTGACGGCGAGAACGACAAGTGGTTGTTTGCCATTTGCTAGAATTGGTATTCCAAATACCCCCTCCACACGAAACATGTACCTCTCACATTGCATTTGATATAGAAACATTCCAGTCATAGGCCCAGTGTCTCAAATAATAAACGAATCTCATTCGGCCATAGCACGTCATACTCGTATGTTCGCATGATCACTATTCCCTAAGTGTGTGTATTGTTTTTTTATAACAAATGATCTTTGTTTATTTTTATGTCTGTATGTCGGTTTTATATTTTATTGAGGAATGTTTTGTTACTTTTACAGCCTGCAGTGGATCAAAAGTTGATATATTCGGGACAATTGCTGAATGACACTCTACAATTGAAGGATGTCATACGCAGCTACAAAGACGTCTACACACACAATCATATAATCCATTTGGTGTATACTCCTAAGAATTTGCCACCAATTACCCCGGTGACGACTAACTTAAAGAAACCAAAACCTACATTGCCTTCATCGGGGACCAACATGTCGTCGGATGATGGTTTGCGTCAAAGGCATACATCTGTACACCCTCCCGTACACATGGCTGCTTCGGGAAATATGCAACAGCAACAGCTACCGCCGGAGCAAATGGCATATTATTCACAATATTTACCTCAAACTGTGAATGGTAGTGCCGCTTGCCCACCATTGACCGTTCCAGGCTATAGTCAGTATAATATGCAGGCAATGGCAATGCAACAGGCTGCTATGTACAGCTGGATGCAGCAAGTTTATTCGCAATATATGGAACAGTGCCTAAGAGTGTAAGTACACTTTTAAAAATATATAAATTGAATGAACATTTCTCAAAATCATAAAATGAAGAATATTTAGAAAATGCTGGCTTTTGTAATATTACTAATTAGCAATTGTTACAGATCCAATAACGTGAATGGAACGGCAAATGATGCTACCAGAGCTGCCCTGCCGCCTTTTTCAACATTTCCACAAAATCCTTTTCTACCCCAATTTCCTCAGACTGTGATATCTCCGATAGCAGCTACAAGCACTGTTGTGGCGGAACAGCAACCACCGCAGGATCCGGAGCAACAAGCGCAGGCGCAAGTTGCTCAACCTAGATTTCCCAATATGCCGCAGGATGAACCCGATAATCGAGACTGGCTGGATAACATCTTCTCAATAACTCGGTTGGCATTATTTTTGACAATATTGTACTTTAACTCGTCGCCATTACGATGTTTGGCTGTTGTCATTATTGCGGGTGGCATATACCTGTAAGTAGAAGCGCTTAAAAATTATTGTTGAAATTAATAATATAATCCTTACTTTGTTAGGTATCACATCGGAGTTTTCCGTTTACGCCATGAGCGGAACAATAACAACTTAAATCGCAATAATAATGCAGTGCAAAATGCAGCTGTCGACCAAATAAGACAGGGCGTCGATCAGCAACAACCACAGCCACAGCAGCAAGTGCCTGATAATGCTGAACAGGAAAATAATCCAGTTGAAAATAATGATGACCATAATACTCCAGCGCCTGCAGTCGGCGAAAATAATGAACAACAATCAGCAGCCACAAATTCGGACACTGTCGAAAGTGATAATCCTCTTAACGATAATAACGAATCCATGATTTCCACGCTGCGTACGTTTGTGGTAACATTTTTCACCTCCCTATTGCCCGAAACACCGGCCCTTTAAGCCAAAAATCGGGAGTGATATTGTGAATATAGGATATTGGATATTATGCTTTAATTCTCGGTGAAATTGTTCTCCTCTTGTGTAGTTCTACATTTCCAAATTTGCCATTGGGCTTTGTTTTTATGTTTTGTATACCTTGCGACATTTATTTAAATGCTCAACAATATTTATTGCACATATTTTAGGCCTGTGTTAATATAATTATGTATGTATATGTACGTTTCTATATCACTTCAAAAACACCCCTCTGAAGCTTAATTTTCTCATGTAATCCACAATCGAGCGATGCTTTTCATGTTTGTTTGTTTTCCTTTATTTTAGTTTATATTCCGATAAAAATGAAATTTTATAATATTGTGAATACGAAATTCCGAAAGTGAGAAAATAATACTATTAACTACTATACAATGTTATTTAATTTAATGTTTTTCTTTTTCGTTTAGTGTATGTGTGTTTATTATTATATATTTCTTAGTTTTAGTTTAATTATCTATGAAAAAATCAAAATCTAAATGTATAAAAATAATAAAATGAATAAAATGAATATAGAACTGTATCAACATGTTTTGGAATGAAATCAACTTAGTGATATCTTCGACGTTGAAATCAAGAATCATCATTTTAAATGAAGTTGTCAAATTGGATGCTGATTTGAGATAACCTTTCTAAAAAAGAACCAAGTCTTTAAAAGTACGAGAATAAACGGAATAAATATTAAACATCAAATAACCCTGAGTGATTTTTAAAAATATACCTGGTATGTGTGACAACTCACAAAATAGTGATTTCGAAACTGACAAAACTTTCTGCTATGAATCGAACAAACCCTGGTCGGTCCGATATACATGTGAGGCCGTATTATGTGCGTAGATTAGACCAACCTTTGCCTCTTTAGCCAAATAAAAGCTAATACGTATATCGTAACCCCAAATAGAAAATATGCTTTTAAACACAAATTCGATGCGTCTATAAAATTGTAAAAATTGGGAAAAACTTCTGATATAAAACTTTAAAACTTCAATAAATAAAAATGGCCAGTCATGAAAACAGTATGATCTATCTGCATTTGAAATGTTTAAGTAGATTGTATTTAAGACTTGACGTTTAAGCTACAGAAATGTATGAAATTTATTGTGAAGACTTCAAGTTAATTACAAAAGTGGAATCGCGCCCATGTCTTTTTCCAACTGTATGAAAGTTTTAACCGTACAATACGTCGCACTATTTTTTGTTCTCCAACTTTATAAAAGTGAGAGTTACGTCTTTGGACGTGTAAAAACACCAAAAGGCGTAAGGGCCCATCCAGTGATACTAAAGAAGGGGAAATAGCGAAAATTGAAGTTCAGAACTTTTGTTTGCCGGCGGAAAGGGAAATCTCAAAAAGAAAATTGAATATATTTTTTTCTGATTTAAATCGATATTTGACGGATACATATTCACCCTTATCACGAATAAAAAGGGAATTATTTTACGTGGAATTTTCTATTCCTCTGTAGGTGTAAAATGGTGATATGAATATAACCCAGGAATTAGTTTCACTTCATTCTGTTGTTATAGAAATAAGGCTATAAAATCGAAGCAAACCAGAAGAACAGTCTTGAAAAAAATATTTAATTCAAAATTTCAAAATTTAATTGTTTAAATAAGCTGTTATTTTTCAAAATAAAATATTATTTTTCAAAATAAAAGTCCTTTTATTTTGTTTCACGAAACGTTCGTCAATTTCTTGTTGGGTTCTTCAGGGGTTTCGTCTATTTTAAATAAAACAATTCCCAAACAACGAAAGTATTAAACTTACATGAATATTAATTTAAGTAAGTTACATTGATTTTTTCATTATATTTAAACATGCAAAACAACATAAACATGACTTTGAACTAATATCACATATTCCTATTTTAGAGTTTTTTATTCGACCCACATAACTATAAAAATTCAGGGAAATCCTAGTTTTCATAGAAATAAAGAAGACATAATTCAGACGAGTTTTGAATTATTTTGGTCAACGGATTTGCTCAGTAGGTCGTCTTCAAATTTTCCAATTTTTTAATACAAAAAGTTTTTACATAGTTTCAAAAATTCTAAAATCGTAAAACACCAATTAGAAAAAGTTTGGTATATTGTTCTTACTAAGAAAATATTACCACATCTCTGCGGTAAATAAAGAAATAGAATAAGTTATTGGACGTTTATAGTATATTTGAGGTTTTTCATAGTGACAACTGAAAACTTTGTCGTTTTTTGTTGGAGTATTAAAAAAAATAAATAGCAACAACCAATACATTTTCTCTTTTGTAAAAAGAGATTGCAAACTTTGGATCTGAAACATATATTACACCTACTGTACATACAATATCCAAAAACAGAAATATTCGGCCCAATTACGGTTGTCGCCGTCGTCGCAATATTGAAGCGAGGCGACAACATTTGTATTATGGTTGTCGCTTTTTGTCGATAGCGACGAAAGATTGCGATTATCGTTGTCGATACAACAGTCGAAGTCGAGTCGATGTTTGAGAATATCTGTCGCCGTGTATTTTTGAGGCGACGTTGATGTTTTACACATATTTGTATTTTTGTACTTCCCGCTTGTGTACTTAGAAGATGTATAAAATGAAAATAACGAGCACGAAACAATTCGAAATTTTAGTTGCCGAACTGGAAAAAAATCCAAGTTTGGCAAAAGGGTTTTCCGAAAGCCACGTTCCGGCTAATTTCAAATCGGATTGGGAGGCCATTGCAACAAAATTAAATGCAAGCGGGCCTCCGGTAAGAGACACCGATGGCTGGCAAAGAGTAAGTTTATAAGTTTGTTTTATAAGTTTTTATAATCTTGTTTTATAAAATTTTATAAAATCCTCATATGTTTGGAAGGATTTAAAATTCAAAATAAAAAAGAAACTCGTGCACAATAAGTGCGAAGCCAATAGCACTGGGGGAGGAATTTTTAAACAAATGACTTTGTCGCCGTTGGAAGAGTCCGTTGCAAATTTGGTGCAGTTCCAAAAGTTGCTTACCCACCGGGTCATACACTTGGAATCGAAGAAGTGGAGAACATTGACGTTGACACAGTTGAATTTGTATATGGAATCGAGCAGGTAGAACCAGCTGACGACGAAAACGAGCATCTAGGATAATCGCTGGTAAAAAGCCCTCCAGAAAAGACGCAACTGTTGAATTGTTGAAGGAACAATATAAGCAAAAAAAAAAAAAACAAAATTTTTATGTTTTTTAAAAAAGACGTTCGTTTGTTTTGCGCGGACTTAAAAATAAAAACAATTTTCTGTCATTTATAAGACAATAACAAAAGAGTGTTACCAACTTATTTTTTAAACTGTCGATGTCGCTCCTATACCTCACCGTAATACCATTTTAGAAGCGAGGCGACGGCGACAAGCACACAGCGTCGACATCGACTATCGAAGCGACAACCGTAATTGGGCCGATTTGTTCATAATATAAAATAATAGATTGAATTAATAAAAAATTGAAATAATTTCATTATTATGGGAGATATGCCAGATTTCATAAATTTGCTAATATTTTCTCATTTCACAAAAGTATTTTTAATTAGTATTTTCGTCATACAGAAGTGAAGAGCAGTATTTTGTCGTCGTCATTGGATGGACTCCACTTTCCCCGTAAAACTCGTTTCAATACAATCTTTGGAAGAAATTCGTTTCAGCCGCTCTTTTTTCTCAAGTTGTGTGTTTGATTTATGTTCAGGTTTTGAGGAGGTGTTAACAAGTATTTTGTATTATATAACATGCACAGTTTAATGTGTAAAGCTGTATGTTGGCAATCATTATTATGCTGTAAATAAATGCCGTTTCTTGGAGGACCCAATGATGGGATTAACCCTAGGATTCTCAATGATGTACCACGAAGTACGCAATGTGGAAAATTACCTTAAAGTGATTATTTCTTTTGACGACTATGTTAAATGGTACATATAAATTCGGGATGATATTCTTAAAGGCATTGTGACAGAGAAAAAAGAAAACAAAATTATTAGCTAACTTTTACTTTAAGTTATTTATTATAATAATAAATGGTCCAAACAACGTTTCAAATACATCACCGTTTTAAATGTTTTAAATTGAGAGGGAACAAACCCATTGTTTGAGGGAACATAACCAACAAGAGCAATGCGTTCATTGATAAAATTCTCTGCGATTGTGAAGGTTGTAAAAAATTTCACAATATTTGGGACGGTCCTCCGTAGGAAAATACTTTCTAGCTAAATCCATGACTACACATTCTCCTTGATAAGCTTCACGATTGCCGTCAATAGCTTTTCCTGTGTATATCTAATCTCTTAGGGGATAATTTGTATCTGCATCACACATCCAAAAAACGTTCATGCCACATTTAACTGGTTTCCATGTTTGGATGATTCCATGTTTGCTACAATCAGGCACCAGATGTCATCTATGGCAGCTGATGCTTGTCGCGCAGATCGGGTATTCGATGTCGGGATCAAACGATATAGCACACAGAAATGATTCCACGACATCTCGAATTTAGCAGTTTTTAACTTTGAAAAATAGTTTACTCTACGAAATTACTTTAATCGACACAAAATACATTTTTTGTAATCAAAACACCTTGCCTATAGAATTCACGGAAGCCGATTTTTAATTTTTTGCCCCAAAAAAAGTTATAGCACTTCAAACTCAAATTAGGCCTGGCCATACCACATTGCGAATCCTAGGGTTAAGATTTTCTAAGAAGTGTTAAGAATACACATGCTTGTCCATATTTCCATCTATAAATACAAGATTTCCAACTCCTAGGACAGACGTACGGTCCCATACCATACCGTCTTTTATATTAGACGCTTGATTTGGTATTCTCCACACCATGCGTCGCCCATCAGAACCGAAAGTATTATATTTGCTATGCATAACTGATATCCAAAATCGGCTCTGATGGGCATCATGGGACATCATATTAGATATTAACTCGGCCATTCACATTTATGTTTCTGATTAATTGACATCTGGGAAAGATCCAAATAATGTACCTGAAAATAAAACAAATAATACAACCTACATACCTTTAATTGCTCAAATGAAGTAATAATTTGGAATCGATGACTTCTCCTTTGTTCTCATCCAATAAATTTGGTGGCCAAGCGTCAATTTAACTCCTTTTTGAGAGCTAATTTCTTACTTCAAAAAAATTAACTTGGCACTATAAGACAAACAAGTAAAAGATTAAATTAATTAATTAATAACAAGATTAAATGCACCATTTTTTAAGGTACGTGAAACATTGGTAATACATATGTATAAGTCGTTAATAAATATGCGTCTCCAAAACTAACATTTCAGCTATTTTACTTGACTTGAGGCTGGTACAAGGCCACAGATGTCTATTGGCGACTAATGGATGAAGTGGTAACGGAGAAAACTGAATAAGCAGATTAGAAAAGCTTCAAATAGATACATATATATATAAGATACGCTCTAAAAAAGCTGTTAAATTACCGCTTGGCCACCAAATTTACAAAATGTCCATTAACCAAAAACATAAATGCGAATGACCGAATTAATATCTAATATGATATCCATCTATTTAATTTATAACGGTAACGCCAATGTCTGGTTAACCTACAATTATCGGTAACTAATAGTTACATCTGCCAATGCAGAGTGCAATTTGCCATTTATAGCTGTTACTTATCTCTAACCAGCGATGATGTGTGATGGGTGTTCATTGTTTTTTATATTTTTAGTTCTTGTTCAACACTTCGTGTAATTATTAGTTCCGAATGAATTAAAATGTGGAAAATTACGTTTTTTTCTTCTAGGTGGTTATCTGGCGATATCTCGTTTTTATCATCCAGGTGATATTTTGGCGATATCATCTAGACTTCTTCCGGATGATAATCTGGCAATATTGCCGATTTATCATCCAGCAGAATTGCATTGGAGTATCGCCCTGGCCGCACAATCTTCTCCAAATGAGGTAATTCCGCAATACGAATATGATTGTTGTCGCAATATTATTTTTCTTCTAGGCATTACGAATTCGAATTAACAATAAAATCAAATATGCATACGAAGTCGTAGGGAAAAGATTGCAGCCAGTGCAACAGCACAGGCCACACACACTCTTGGTAGACACGTGTTTCGTCTGTTGTGATCTGTCTTATCAATGCGGCGCACAGTGCGCTGTTTCATACATTTTTTTCACATCGCTCCGATATTCCTGAAATATTCTTCTTTAAAAAAGATTTTACACGTGTCTTAGGAAAAAAATATACATTTTGTTATAGAGATACAGGCTATGCAATTCTGCAAAAAAACTTATTAATCCTGTCGACAAGTGTATATTCAAATTTCTGTATTTTGCGTTTAGTTTAACTGATTTTAAAGTTATGTAAGTTATAATTATACTATACTTATACACTAAGAAAAAATGTCTGTTATTAACAGCAGGGATTTTTTTCCAAAAATACGTATACTATATTTTTAGGAGAAGAATACATACACAAACTTTCAAAATAATCGCAGCTATCGAGGTCAAAAACCGTACCGCTTGACATGGAATGACTCATGTGACGAAGTTGATAATTACAGACGATTGACGAACATATTGAAGCTTCCCTTTTGACCGAATGTCACATGAAATATTATATGAATATGAGGTATCTTTCTTTCGTACTAACACACAAGTTTGGTTTTTGAGATACCCCAGAGGAGAAAGTCCTTAAGCCCGAGTGAATGTCGACAAAGCAGGAGACCTTCACCTTGCGTGATTGCAGAAGTCACTTCTAAAACTTGACGTCGGAGTCAAAAGTGATCAAAGTAGAAAATGTAGCTGTCGGACTATAAATACACTCAAAGGAATTTGTCAGTAAAAGAAAACAGAAAGTCTGCTGAAAGACCAGATTTTCTGCTGAAAAAGAGACATCAGATTTGTATCTGCTGAAATAGCAAACAGCTGTTTGTTTTTGACAATAAAGAAAAAACGCTATTTTGAAACTTTAAGCATATGTACAGAACAATATAGCCAGTCAACAATTTTATTAACAATACTTTTTAGAATAAATGTTATTATAAGGGAATTTATTACCACTGAAAGATATTGTGATTCTCCTTTTAATGATACGCATATTGACCCAAGCTAATATAAAACGAAATTCGAGCTAAACTCGTTTTCGCCGTCAATCTGAAAGGCTTTTAAATTATAAACGCTTATTTTTGTATCTATTCTTATAATTTAATTAACAGCAGCCATATTTAGCAGACTGCAAACACTTTAGCTGTGTGAATGCTGATGCAAGATTGCAGAAAAACTGCTGTTATGGCAAAAAACTGATGTAATAGCAGAAAATTGTCTGCTGATAGGCAGCAGACTATCGCTGCTGTTAATAACAGAGTATTTTCTTTAAGTGTACAGACGCAGGAAACAAAAACAAAACAAAATGCACGGGGTCAAAAAAGTTTTTTGAAATCGTCTTCAAATTATTTCAATTCTAAGAGGTGACCGGCACAACTTTTTTATCGACCCACGCTACTGTACATAGCTAATGGTCATACGACGTATGAATGACTGACAATTTGTTTTAGTGACTTTTTAAAAGCAACTGTTGGTATCACTGGCCGAGCACTCTCAAAAATATGAGTTCGTTCATAAAGGCGATAAGAAGAAATCACGGACATTAGATGCCACGCACAACCCACTACGCCGAAATCTCCAATAATATGTTGTTATCGACAACAATGTAAAATGTATGTGACATGTTTACATAGGATCACTGTTATCACACAATCGCAGCGCTCGTCGCTCTGCGTCCAGTTGGGATAACATTTGAAACTGCAAACAGAACAGTTATCAGTGCAACCCTACATCCATACATATGTATGTCTGGTACACGCATAAGCAGAGGAGTAAAAGCGAGAGTTGCAGAGCAGCACAACGAAGAAAATTCGATTTTGCGCCATCTCCCATTCAAAAATAAAGTCGATACTAACACTTGCACATACGCACACGTACACTCAGAAGCAATCACACAACCCCAGCCATGGGCACATGGACAGAGGCAAATCTGATAGGGGCTCGACTCTCGTGCGATTTTGGTCAGAAGTATTTTAGTTGTCGAATAAAACGGATCTCTGGAGCGGATATACACGAACGAATCCCACTCGTAATAATTAAAGTGATAGAAAGAAGCTAAGTTGGTCTGGTCTTATCAGTGAATTTAGTGTTCGCGTGTGTGTGATTTAAATACGTATGCAAAAATATGATGCGACTATTGCAGTCTCGTGCAACGGCATGTTGTGCAAAAGATTCTATAACAAAGTCCTTCAGTAGATGGCGTCACGTAAGAATAAAACTGATATGATCTGATCTTATAGACTTATACTCATTAATTGTCTTCATTTCGTTAGCATGGAAGAGTGATAGCCATACGTCGCGAAGACCAGTCGGTGTGGGAGAGAAGAGCTGCCTTTGGTCCATCGCATGTCCAGAAGTTGGTCAAACAGGGCGTGAAGGTCATTGTACAGCCCTCGAACCGAAGGGCCTATCCCATGCAGGTAAGAACCATGTGATATCCTGGCGTACCGCAATGCTTCGCAAAATTTCACTTTGAACAATGTGAGATTATCATCACATACTATATTATGACTGATATTCTTGTGACTGCCCCAAAATTCTTATCATCCTCAAATATTTGCAACAACAATTAGTGCGAGTACATGCACAGCAAGCGTCAAGCAGCGTGCACAACGCGTTGACTAGCTGCTGAGTTTGTTTCTGTGCAAGGTGAATTCGACGACCGACTACAGCTACATATGTATATATGTTTAGATAGATTACTTACTAGGCTGGGTCGAAATGCACCCAAAAAAGCGTTCTAAATTCCAATAGAGATGGACTAAAATTAAGGAAATCGGTATTTGTTTTGAACCCAGTGTGGCTTCAGTATAAAACATTCTACCGGTCAACTCAGATATTCCAGCTTTGAATGCACCTTTCACTTGGAATTTTCTGCCTTTATGTATATTTTACAAAGATTAATCGAACTTCAAAAAAGTTCAAACCAAGGATTACCTTATACGGAAGCTATCAGAATCTTATCTGGGAAAATCTGATTTCACACCACCCTAATGTTCACTTTAGACCAAGTTAATTTGAAGTGTCACATCGATAGATACTTCGTACTTTCGCTTTCAATATAACGTTTTTATTAATTTTCGAGTATGTGTGCACGCCAGTTGTTTGTGTGAGAGAATATTCGCAGAAGGTTAACACTGAGATATGTATGTAGGTATATCTATGGAGTCAGATGACTATTATTAAATAAACGGCTGTTATCGTAAGAAATCCTTGTAGGATTGTTGTCGTAGATCAGAAGCTGTCATGGAGAATTCTCGGGGAAAACGCGACCATTAAGCCAAAAAGTTATTTAACTTTTTGCTACCCTAATGCGACGTGACTGAACTAATCATCGATTTTGAAAGATAATCAGAAAGATAAGATACATTTTTTTGGGAATACCAACAGCATAAGGTATTTTATACTCCATTGGTTGAAAATGACAGTAACCGGAATCCGAGATAAGGTATTGGATCGTTTCAAGTGCTTCGCTGATGATTTGATTCTGATGACAATTCTGAATATGTATCTCGATAAAGACAAAATAGACAACTTATGTTGTAAAAATAAACATCAATTTCTTAGAGTAAGTTCTTATTAAAAAATAGAAAAGCCTAATTTGTAATTCTATACGTATAGTTTCCGAAGATACATACATGCACATAAAAGACGAGCCTCATAAAATACGACATACATTTGCGGAGTTCACGATCCTGTGAATTTAGATTTGTATTTTTGATCAATTTAAGTTTTTAGTACATTTTATATGTTTACAAAAACATATTACATTACTTTTGAAATGCAACAGTTTGTCAAAAATACAATTTATTGTAGAGCACGATTTACAACGATATAGAAACTTGTATTTATGGTAACAGTTTCTCAGAAATACATGGGATTATGAACTCCACCATTGTCAAATCGTATTGTAATTATACTGTGAGAGTTTTTATCCGAAATTGTAGACGTTAAAAGACTTTGGTTTTTGTTTATACCCTCCATCAGGGCGTATTTATATAAGGTGACAGCAACAGAGCAAAAAGAAACAAGTTAAAAGGTGTTAAGTTCGGCCGGGCCGAATCTTATATACCCTCCACCACGGAGTGTATTCCACACTATTACCGGCAGATTAGATGCTGTCGACATTACATAGAAGTGCACTAACATATTAGGAAAATTGTCATTCTTTATTATTATAATATTAATAGTCATCTACTATATATAAATATTAGGCAGAAATCTCCAAAAATTGACCCTAAATATTGTTAGGTAGTAACAATTTTCCTCTAGCCCGATATTCCCCATTTACAATTTCAGCCTAAATGTCTTTACGATTTTGATAGGAAAAAGAGTTCTAATATTGGTGATCGAATATGTTTCAGAGTGGAAGACACACTTAATTTCATTATTTTAGCTACACCCGTTTGATTGGTACCAGTTTCACTCGTTTTTCCATTTTTATCCTAAAAATATGAGTTTAGAAAAAATCGTACATCTTATTTTCTGCGTCTTCGTGGCCAGACGAGTGTAAATACTGAATATCATGAATCTAGCTAAAGCCGTTAGATTGTAACCAAATTTAATTTCATTTAATGATGCTACAAATATCGAAAGATCTCTATTTTAGCGTCAGAGAAGTGTACACACTGAATTTCATTATTATAGTGCAGCCATTTGGTTGGTACCATTTTTACCATTCGCCCCATTTTCCGCATAAAAGTACAAATTTCGAAAAAAATCCTTTTTATTTCGCATCTCAACAGTTAAATGAATGTATACACCGAATTTCATGATTCCAACTTCAACGGTTGGTTGGTACCATTTTTATTTCTCTTTTCCAATTTTAAATTACGAGTTTTGAAAAAACCCTCTATTTTACGTATCTACGCAATTAGAGGGATGTACATTCCAAAATGCATGTTTATAGCTATTGTCGTATCATTGGTACCATTTTTTATCCCTTTTTGTCCCATTTCGCCCGCTAAAACGTGTATTTTCTTTTTGGTGCTTTTACGCTACAAGAGGAATGTACGTAACAAATTTCAAGTGCATATAAAGCAGAAATTAAAAAACAAATGCTTAAATATTCTTAATATTAGTATTTTAATGCCTTGTTTGGGAAAAATTTTCCCTCTGGACCGATTTCGCCCACTTTCAATCCCAAAATTTTCTCTCTGGACCGATTTCGCTCACTTTCAAACCCAACCGATCTGCAACCATAAGACACATTTAGGGAAATTTTGAACCTCCTAGCTAGCGTGCTTTCAACAGACGGACATGGCTGCATCGTTTCCGTTGAATATTTAAAGGTGTTACAAACAGAATGACAAAGATGGAAGGTATAAACAGGATTTTTTTTTAAGTTTGTAACACCTAAAAGGATAGACCCACCAGTTGTTGTACTGATCCAACTTAGGATCGGTTTAGCCATTCGAGTCTGACCAATATTCTTGTATAGATTGCAATTGTTGTTCGATCTCAACAAAACATATCACAAGTGTCTTTTGTCGCACATGGATGAACGCTAAATAATATCGTTCATAAATAAAGTATAATAGCTCCCGACACGCTTCAAAAATTCATAGAAAATGGGGAGGCGTGGCTTGCTCTCGCCAATAAAAGAAAAAAATTTGGATAGGTGGATTTTCAAATATATGTACTTTAATTCACTAAACGTTGAAGATTGAATTGCATGAAATATATTTTGCTGTTTTTCAGTCATAGATTTTTTAATTCAGATTTTGATCAATATCCACTCTAATATATATTATTCCTGAATCACCACCGCTGTTAGAATTCAATATGTAATTCATTTGTAGAGTCCTTTCTTTCCGATTTTGTAGCATATTTTATAGTATTTGGACCGTAGGTAAAATATAAGGTATTTCATAAATTGTATGTGTTCCCTGGATTGCACATATTATCCTGCATTCTGCGTTCATGTTTATATTTAAATTCATCAGATGAATGTATAATTCGAATTTCATTATAATAGCCGCATTCGTTTGATTGATACAATGTTCAATGTACAAATTAAAAAAAATGTTTAAATACTAGGTTTGGGGTTTCCCGGACTTTTTTTATTTCCCGGGAAAACGGAAATGAAAAGTTTCATTCCCGGGAATTCCAGGGAAAACATAATTTACTTTAGGTACGTTAACCCATTAAATTACACCATACACGTCCGTGAACACTATTTAAAGGTTTTCGTACATTTTTGATAATTTTCAATTTGAATGCAATTCATAATAAAACAATATGGCACAAGGGATCGGGAAGAACAGAACAAAATAATATTAACCTAAAAATAAATATGTTTTATTATTTAGTAGTTATTACGAAAGTAATTGAAAAGAAAATTAATAAATGAAAGTAACATTAGGGTTTAGTGTTAAAATACTGACATATTACAAATTAAAAACGAAGTTTTTGTTAAAATATTTAAAAAAATATTTTCCATTTTAAAAATATTTTACTCTACGCATATAAGAAAAGATTGGAGGAATCATAATATTGCACATTTAAATCACAAGCACAACGGACTCACATCTACGCTACGTTTCCAAGTGAACAATTTTAAATTTTATCCCTATTTTTAGACCATTTCTTAGTGGTTTCACATCGTTAATGAGATTTTCATTATTTATTTCGCAGATTTAAAAAAAAAAAAAAACAAGAAATTTAATGTCATCCATACTATTGCCAGTATGATGTTTTTGTTTGACGATAAAAATCTTGCAAATATTTTCACAAAAAGTGTGTATTCCTGTATCTGGTATTCACAATTTTCCTTTTATATAGTATAACTAAATTAATGCTCAAAATAATCAATATAATATTTTTTAATATTTCGCGTATTCCCGGGAAATTTAAACTTTTTTTCTTTTATCTTCTTCTTTCTTTCTTTTATCTTCGATCTAAGATGCAATTCAATTGAATTTACTATTACCCCCTTTTTTAAATAATGCTGCTTAGGAAACTGTTGCATTTCACACAACATAAATAACATATAGGCGAAAGAGTTTGTATTCTGTTCGAACTAATTTTAATAGATTTTGTTTCTTTTCGTAACCTGTGCTATTTGTGTGAATTTCCAATGTTGTCCAATTGTTGTTCGACAGATGCAAAGTGGAAATTTCCATTGGCCACGCTTCTTTTATCATATCACACAATACAAAATTGGACAATACAACAACCACAATGCGAAGTTATGAATCCATTATCTCGGACACATACATATGTAGATCGAAAGAAATAGCAACAGCAACTACAACAAAAATCGCGAAATCGCGTAAAACCAGAATCACACATAGTCATAATTCAAATTTCTCAAATACACAGATTAGTGTCCCTGATATGATATTAAAAATAAACGACCGACAACAACTACAATAACAGACTTAGATTAAATTCACCCAACCGACAAACATAGTACCGAGATACACCTCCGTGATGGCCCCACGCTGAGATAAGGTCCGGAATATGTTCACATGTGACTACATAAAGTAAACGTAGATTAGCGGTCGTTCGGCCCTAAGCAACTGCGAGTGGTTGCTACTAGAGTGATCAAACCCGAGACCGAAAACCGGGTTTCTCATCAGAGACCGACCGTCGGGATTTTAAAATCGCTGTTTTTGGAAAACCGGTTTTTTTTTATGTCGGTCTCAACCGGTTTTTCATAGTACAAATAAGCCTCTTTTTGTTTATAATATGCAACTTTTAATATTATCACAAGCCTAAATATATCTCAAGCCTGCCTCTATTTGGGGTATTCTTAGCAATTTTAGCAAAAAAAATACGAATACAGCAAAACTGTGGGTCTGAAATGACGAAGAAAAATATATAATAAATATAAAAATATATAAGAATGTGATCATGACATCAGGATTGTCCTATCCCCATGAACGAGTATGCACAATGAGTCAACTTTTTGTGGAATTACCCTATAATGAATAATTTCCCACATTTTACTGTTTCATGAAAATCCCGAAAAACCGGTTCGACCGGTTTTTTCATAAAAAGAAATCCGGGCAACCGGGTTTTTTGAAATCACGGTTTCCGAAAACCCCGAAAAAACGACATTGCAGGTTTTTGGTCACTCTAGTTGCTACTCTCCTAATGCTGTCGCATTTTTCTATTTATAGGCTTATCTGCAATCGGGAGCCATTATTAAGGAAGACATCAGTGAGGCTTCTGTCATCTTCGGTGTCAAGCAAGTGCCCATTGATGCCCTCATTCCGGGGAAGACCTACTGTTTCTTCTCGCACACGATCAAGGCTCAGGAGTCGAATATGCCTTTGTTGGATGCCATTCTAGAGAAGAAAATCCGTCTAATCGACTACGAGCGCATCATCGATGAACGCGGCGCTAGACAGGTTGCATTTGGTAAATACGCTGGCGTAGCTGGCATGGTAAATATTTTGCATGGTATTGGTTTACGTTTGTTGGCCCTGGGTCATCATACACCCTTTATGCACATTGGTCCCGCCCACAATTACCGAAACTCGTCAATGGCCCGCCAAGCGATACGTGACTGTGGCTATGAGATTTCTCTGGGCATGATGCCAAAGTCTATTGGTCCCTTGACATTTGTGTTCACCGGTTCCGGTAATGTATCGCAGGGTGCTCAAGAGGTATTTCAAGAATTACCCATTGAGTATGTGCCACCTGAAATGTTGAGGAAGGTAGCCGAACATGGAAGTAAGAGATTTTAGAATTCCAGAAATAGTCCACCTCTACTAAAAATACAAATTTATACCTTCAGGTCAAAATAAACTTTATGGCTGTGAAGTAAGCCGGTCCGACCACTTGGAGCGCCGTGATGGCGGAGGCTTCGATGCCAAGGAGTATGATGAGTTCCCCGAACGCTACATATCCACGTTCAGCCAAAAGATCGCTCCCTATGCATCTGTGATTGTAAATGGCATCTATTGGGCTGTGGGTAGTCCGAAACTAATCAGCATACCCGATGCCAAGAATTTATTGAGACCCGCCAACACGCCTTGGCTGCCCACAAGCAAAGGAAGTCCCTCTCTGCCTCATCGCATGCTGGCTATTTGTGATATTTCAGCCGATCCCGGTGGTTCTATTGAATTTATGAACGAGTGCACCACGATCGATACACCGTTCTGCTTGTATGATGCCGATCGGAATAAGGACACCAAGAGTTTCAAGGGTCCCGGAGTTCTGGTGTGTTCCATAGATAATATGCCAACACAACTGCCACGCGAAGCCACCGACATGTTTGGTGAACTCTTGACTCCATTCGTTAGTGACATCATTAAGAGCGACGCTAAGAAAACCTTGGAGGAGGAGGAGTTTTCATATCCCATTAAATCGGTAATATGAGTGAGAGATCATAGTACTGACTGAATATATTGCAAACCTATTATTTTCTAATTTGCAGGCCATCATCGCAAGTAACGGGAAGTTAACGGATAATTACGAATACATTCAAGAACTGCGCGAATCTAACAAGTGAGTAGATTTGTTGGACAACTTTCTGGTTTTGGAAGATAATCTAAAACTGTATTATATTCTTTGCAGCTATCGCTCCCGCCACAAGATCGAAGGTCGTTCGGATTCCGACAAGAAGGTATTGGTATTGGGAGCCGGTATGGTCTCCGCTCCATTGGTTGAATGGTTGCACCGAGAGAAAGACGTTTCCATCACTGTCTGCTCGCAAGTCAAAGAAGAGGCCGATCGCTTGGCCAATCAATATGCCGGTGTAGACAGTGTTTATCTCAATGTCACAGAGGGTACCGATCATCTACAAGAACTCTGTGGCAAGGCTGATGTCGTAGTCTCATTGTTGCCATACAGTCTCCATGGCATGGTTGCCAAATGCTGTGTGGAGGAGAAGACACATATGGTCACTGCCAGTTATCTGAACGACGAAATCAGTGCACTACACGAGGAGGCTCGCCGCAATGGTGTTACGATCATGAACGAAGTGGGTCTTGATCCTGGCATTGATCATCTGTTGGCACTGGAATGTATTCACGAAGTACAGGAGAAGGGCGGCGTTATCGAGTCATTTGTTAGTTTCTGTGGTGGACTACCAGCCCCGGAGCATTCCGACAATGCTTTGCGCTACAAATTCTCTTGGTCTCCTCGTGGTGTTTTATTGAATACACTTTCAGCTGCAAAATACCTAAGCAAAGGTCAAATTGTAGAAATCTCTGGAGGCGGTGATCTACTGTCGAATCCCAAGAATCTGGACTTTTTGCCCGGATTTGCTCTAGAAGGCTTCCCAAATCGGGATTCGACCAAGTACTCTGACCTTTATGGCTTGGGTCGTGATATCCACACATTACTGAGAGGCACTATACGTTACAAGGGTTTCTCGGAGTCCATACAACCTATGCAGTTGTTGGGTTTGATCGATCCCGAACCCCATTCTATGTTGCATCCTAGCGGACCCGATGTAACATGGCGTCAACTAGTCATTCATATGTTAGGCTTGGTCGACAGCAGCATTTTCTACGAGAACTTGAAACAAAAGCTGGTAGAACGCATCGGCGATGCCGACTGTGTCGAAAGCTTGGGACTGCTGGAAGACACGCCCGTTGTAAAACTTAACACACCCTTGGATACCTTGAGTCACTACCTTTCGAACCGATTGGCTTTCGGTAAGTAATTGTTGTTTAAATTAAAGCATTATTGTCAGGAATGTAAACTTTATCGATCCTTTACAGAACGCAACGAACGGGATTTGGTCATTTTGCGCCATGAAGTTGGAATCCGCTGGCAAGATGGTCGCCGCGAAGAACGCGGAATTAACTTTGTGGTCTATGGACAACCCCAGGGCCATTCCGCAATGGCAATGACTGTAGGTAAGCCAGCCGCCATTGCTGCCAAAATGATTCTGGATGGTGAGATACAAGAACGTGGTGTTGTGCTCCCCTTCACACCTGACATCTACCGGCCAATGCTTCAACGCCTGCGCGCAGAAGGCTTGACAGCCACGGAAACGTCAAAATGGATTCAATAAATAGCGTAGAACACTTGTAATTAATTGTCCCCTTGTAATATTTAAATTAAAGTTAGATTTCTAATTATTCGTTTTAAGAATTGTTTAATAAATTAAAGATTAAACTAAAATCCAAATGCCTCTTACCTACATAAATCATAAACACATAACTTAAATCGTGGAAATTGGGTGGAAAATTATGAAAAAAGTGATGATGGTATTTGACAGTTGTAAATAAATGTTCTAAACATCCCTAATTGAGTTGAACAAATCTTATTGTCCAGCTGGTCCCAACTTCTTTTAACAGTGTATCAAAGTTTTCATTCTTTGGGAGCATTATACTAAGTAAAAAAAATTAAGTTAATGTTTGAGAATTTTATAAGAATCATGTTTGTGGAAGATCTTAACCCGCTTTAGCCGTGCTTAAAAAGTTTTCTACATCGTGTTATCAAATTCCATCATATCGCCGTTTCTAACATTTTGCTTTCCCAGTTATCAGTCAAAAATTGTGAAAAGAATATTTTCAAGAAACCCACATAGAGAAATTTTAAATAAATGCAAAATATTCGGTGGAGAAGTTTCAACTTCGAACTGTCAAATATACAAACGTTGCGAGAATGGGTATTTCACGCATATGTTGAAAGACTACGGTCGGGCGGGGCCGACTATATGATACCCTTCACTTTCTACGCCATTGCGTTTCAATTAGGTGAGAATTTTGGAAAGTGTCTTATACCGATGATACCCTCTTTCACAATTTATATTTCTTGTTCTGAATAACATCTGTTAAAAAATGTGTTTTCTAGAGCAAAAAAGTAAAATCGGCGACATGTGTATGAGATCTATATATAAATGTGAAACGATTTGACTTATTTTCACTATAGATGTTTTTAAAATATAATGTATTGTGCCAAATTTGATTAAAATCGGGTAATTTTGGTAGTTTTTAAAGCAGAAAAAGTCAAACGGGTGTAATATTTCTACGGGAGCTATATAAATCTGAACCGAAAATGAAAATGAGTCAATCATTTTCACCAGAGATGTCTAATTAAATATAAGGTGTTGAAAAAAACCTGTCAAAAATATATGGTTTCGAAGGCGGAAAATGTCAAATCGGGAGCAATATATATATATATATGGGAATTATATACAAATCTGAACCGATCTGACCTATTTTCATAGGTATAATATAATGCCTTGTGTCAAATTATGTCAAAATCGATTGTATTATGAGGTTTCAAGAGAAGAAAAAGTAAACTTGTATGACAGCTATATATATATAAATCTAAACCGATCTGGCCGACTTTCACCACAGATATTTCTAGTTAGAGTATTAGTTTTTATGCAAAATTTGATGAAAATCGGTTAAAAGAATGAATTCTATAGCGGAAAAAGTCAAATCGTGTATGGGAGCTATATATAAATCTGAACTGACTTGACTGATTTTCGCCACAGATGTTTCTAGTTCAAATATAAGGAGTTGAGCCAAATTTTAAGAAAATCTGTCCACATATATGAACCGATTTGCTTCAAATGAAATAGCGTCCGTCCTTGGCCCATAAAACTTAATTTTGCCAATTTTCGTAAGGATCGGGCAATAATTGCGACCTGTACTTTGATTACAAGAATAGATGAACAGACAGACGGACATTGCTAAATCGACTCAGAAAGTGATTCTAAGACGATCTGTATAATAAACGATGGGTCTAACTCGTTTCCTTTTGTGTGTTACAAACAAATGCACGAAGACATAATACCCTAGTGAAGGGTATAAAAATAGACATAGCCAAAGAGAAAAGTTGTAAATGTTCTTATATATATATAGATTTTGTAAAGAATTTTGATTTGATATTCCGGAACTCCAAAATTTCTTCTTTCTTCCCGCTGAATTCGATCACATTAATTCCTCTGTTGCAATCAGCACTAAACAGTTAAGCAACACAGTAAATTACATTTTAATAGATTTAATTATTTAATTCCTATTTTTTAGTAACGCTTTCCTCTTTTGATTGTTTACTTGAAGTTTCTTGTCTCGTTTGTTTACTTGTTTGACAGGTTCCAGGTTCCAAGTTCCAAGTTCCAATTTACAGATACAGTTTTTACTCACATATCGAGAAACAGTGGAATATTTTGTTTCATACTTTCTCGATGTGAGAAGTTCTCACAAAAGTTACAGAACAAAGTTACAGGTACAGATCGCGAGAAAATTACAAAACAAAAAAGTCAAGCATACAAATCATTTTAGTAATATCTCCCGCAAATATGAAAATTTTGCAATAATGTCGAATTTGTATTTTTTGTTTACCGTGCTCTAACGAAATACCCACATTTTTGTCGGAAATGATCGATCTTCCAAAAAAGGACGAATCCTAGTAATTTTTTGTATAAAATGGTCTACTCAACATACATACATACAGAATTATGGGGTCGCTATTCTGTTCCAATCAAAAAGTCTTATTTTGTCGGACAGTGTAATTACTTGTAAAAGAAAAAAACCATGACACACAATTAATTTATATACTGCACTTTGAATATGGTATTACAACTTTAGTTCAGGTCCATATTCGACGAACAGTTACATAAAATAGAACAATGGCGACAACATAGAAGAAACCATTACACAATTCACACTGTATTTTAAATATTATGACACATATTTTTTATAATTAGGCAATTAGTGTCACGATCTCTTACATTTAAATGTTCCCAATATTTGAATGATCTCAGTATTTTAACGTGTACATCAATCGTGTAATTGTTGATGGTTTCATGATTGATTCAATTGGAATTTATTCGGTTACGGGTTCAAATGGGACTTCACTTTTGTACTTTTGAAACCAAACAGCGTAATCCAATTTTGCCATTAATGCGACGTAAGTAACTGATGTAATGAATATTTCTTAAGCTGTTGCTAAGCCAAATGTGCTGCCATATAGCGGAAAATGGTATATTTTCCGAACAAATAGCAATCGATAAAAATCAATTATTCAATTAGATATGAAAAATTGGTATAATTCATTTTTCAATATTTTAGTTTTATCCCGAAAGTATAAATATATTCATTACTAGAATTTTTACCCGGCACACAGTGGTTCAGAATCAAAACCCATCGGCCAAAATTCAATAACTTTTCTCTAAAAAAACAAAATTAGACAAGGACCAAAGGATTATTATAATTTGGGCATAGCATCGAATGTTATAAAATTTAGCATGAGCATAAAGGAAATTTACTTACGTATCTACTTTTCAGAAGTTAATGGGAGAAAAATGAGGAAATTGCGTTTTGGAACTTAAAAATCGCTAAATGTATCCTATTGTCCAAGAGGGCAATTTCGGGCGGGCAAAAAAACGTGGAACCCTTCAAACTTTCCAAATATGTATACATTACGTTAAAGGCTTTTGAAGGAAAAAATGTTGTGTTGGTCCAAAACAGATATTTGTTCAAAAAGGATATTTTTTAAAATATTTATTACAAACAAACTATATTTGGCACAAACTTAGACGTCATAATAAAGCTAATAATCCACAATTTCTAATAAAAAATTAAGTGAAAAATCTCTTAAAATGTGTGAGAAAGAGTTCGGCAAAGTTATAAAAAGAAATTACGTTTTTTTTTTCAATTTTCAAAATTTGAAAAACGTGAAAATCTATAATAAAAAAATATTTTTTTTTTAATTTTGGCCGATGGATATAAATTCTGAACCACTGTGCGGCGTTGCACGGGTCCATTTTTCCCTATTCCCCTATTACGTATGCTTTTGAAAAGAAAATGAGTACTAATTGATAATTTTAAAGTATAGTTTGTGTGGCCAGTACCACGCCCTTTGTCCTATCAGGACCTAGTATAATCAGAGACCGTACTACTGTCTACTGGTTAGCTACAATTTTCAGACGAATCGGTCCACCGGTTTGACGTCCTATATGGAACATACAGATACACATTCATTTGTATATATATAGGATAATGTCTATAAAAAATAAAATAAAAAAATATTTAAGAATATTTTTATTTTTCATTTTAATCGGTGGTTTCTACCTGAGCCAAAAAGTGATCATGGTAAAGAAAGAGAACTAACTACAAATTTTCCAAACAGGGTTATGTCAACGGTGATCAGGTATTTTCTTTGTTGCCGTTATGCAAACTGAATTTAAATATGACACAAAAGATCGATAAAAAGATGACGAGTCATTTGCTCTATTACATATTACAGTTCAGTAACATGTACGTCTGTATTTGATTTATTCCAACCAAAAATTTGGCATTATAATTGCGAAACAATAAAATTCAAGGTCCGATCCGGAATAATGTTAGAATATAATTGTTTACCACCAGGGTAACTATTCAACTGGAAAATTGAGACACTAATTACACAGAAACGCGTCAATTGCGATCATAACCATCGACCTTCATGGATTCATTGAAACGAACCCAAAACCGGTTGCAGAAGAATACTTGCTTAACAATAAAGATATCATCCTTTGAAAGAGCTGCATTCAAGTGTATTGTCCTTTTTCGGCATTCCCATGAAAAACTTAAGGGTTAGTCTTAGTTTAGAATTTTAAAAAGAAACGTACACTCACACAGGTATACTACTTCACAATCGAAAATTAGTCTTCGTGAGTGTTGTTTGTTTCGATAATGGTGGAGGAATATGTGTGGCACCCATACTAGGGTGGACCATAAACACAAAAAGGGTAGAACCGATAAAACTAAATCTCCTAATCTTAAGAGGTACTATAGTATGTATATACTTAAAATAAATAACATATACTCTAGATTTAGACTACATGATGCAGAATATCGGTCCATACACCCTAATTGCTTTGAAATTTATTTTACATACAAGGATATATATTTGAATACAATTATTTTTTATATAAAATGTTTGTACCAAATATAACAAGTAAAAAAACGTTAAATTCGTCCGGTGTTTCAATGCCAACATATTGCAGCGATTTTTTCTCCGTGCAGACTATGAAAAGAACTTGCTTCCATGGTCGAGATGTATTTTTAAAAGTTTCGTATACTCTATGTTTTTCTATAAAATGATGGGCCACACTAATGTCTACAAACCCACCGCAAACAAACGCATGCACACAGAACGCTTTTAACAAAAGTTTATATTTTTTAATACATTTAAAATTATGTACTTGCGTACATGTGTACACACATATATGAATTGTCGTGGACATACTCGTACACGCACGTTTCGATAATATTAGTGAGGAAATTACGGTATTCTTTCATCTGACAAATTCAATCCAACAATAAGTCGACCGAATGATACACTAAACCGCAGTCAAGGCAAGCCATTGAATTGTGACTACAGTTCAGTTTTGGACTATAAAATATTCATCTAAAATAGTAAGAAACGGGCTAGCTTTGGAATGTCAAAGAAGTCCGATGCGAGCGATTTACGATATTTTAAAAAAACCAAGCTTCTGTCGGTTAAATTGACTTGGAAGTTCTAAGAACTTCTATTTTACTTACGTTCGCAACAATCGTGTCAACATTGGATTTCAGAAACCAGTCTAGAGTGTTGGTTCAGTGAAAAAAAATCCAAGAGAACATGCATTCATCACTCTTACGGTCATTGTACATACCCACACACAACCTCTGATAGAAATAAAGTCTCTTGCCAGTAAACTTGAAAAACATCCCATTGTGCGGCGGTTCGACATATTAATTGCATCAATAATGATATAGTCATAAGAAAAATCTAATAAAGTTATTTACTATCGCTTTTTATTCAATTATTATTCTTAAGTACATATAACTTTTCAATGTAATAGCATAAAATTATTGCTTTGTATGTGCATATGTACACTTAAAGAAAAAAGTCTGTTATTAACAGCAGCGATTGTCTGCTGGCTATCAGCAGGCAATTTTCTATTACAGCAGTTGTTCTGCAATCTTGCATCAGCAGTCACACTGCTAAAGCGTTTGCAGTCTGCTGAAAATGGCTGCTGTTAATTAAATTATAAAAATATATAAAAAATAATCGTTTATAATTTAAAAGCCTTTCAGATTGACTACGAAAATTAATTTAGCTCCAATTTCATTTTATATTATTTTAGGGCAATATGTGTATCATTAAAAAGACAATCACAATATCTTTCAGTGGTAATAAATTCCCTTATAATAACATTTATTTTAAAAAGTATTTTTAATAAAATTGTTAAGTGACTATATTGTTCTGTACAAATGCTTAAATTTTGAAGAAAACGTTTTCTTTATTACAAACAACAGCAAACAGCTGTTCGCTATTTCAGCAGATACAAATCTGGTATCTCTTTTTCAGCAGAAAAATCTGCTCTTACAGCAGACTTTTTGCTTTCTTTTACTGACAAATTCCTTTGAGTGTATGTATGTAACATTGAAGAAGAATGTGGTCAAGAATTAAGAAATAGTTCCCGATAAGATTTATGTCACATAAAAGCAGAATTTTTCGATAAGTGGAAAAAAGATAAAGATACAGCAACATACTGCGAGTGGATATTAATCGAACAAGGCAGAAACTAGAGTTTGGGGAAAAATTATGATTATGATGGAAAGGCTCACTGAATCAGCTCAGAAACTGGGATCAAATTTGGTTATATGGATGTATGCGCGATTGTAGCTGGTTGAGAAGTTAACAATAACACAGTCCGACAATTTTTAAAAAATTCGTTACACTTGAACCAGATCAAATACGTCTGAAACTATAGGTAAAATGGAAAACGCCAAGTAACGCGTTATTAGTTTTTCATTTTCTCATCCTGTTGCCCCTTCACAAAGGATACAATTTTCAAAAATTATTTTAAACACTTATACTCAAGCTATGATAACGGTATTAGTGTAAAATTACAGTATAGAATATATATTAAAAATTCTTCAAATATAATGGTTCTATCTGTATTACTTCAGCATTGAAAATTATTTCAAGTTTACCCTTTACCCCGGTATATTACATTCAAACGATAAAATTAAACAAATAGCATATAACTTTTTTAACCAAAAAATCAAAAATAATATGAAATGTATAATTTTTTCATGTGCATTTTAGACTTCCTACAAAAAAATTGTTTCATTAAATCAAAGAAAAATATCATTGTATTAATTAAATTCATATATATAGCAACTCTTGAAGAATTGGAAGAAAATATACAATCCGCCATTGACGCCAGATTTATTGGAAAAAGTTGTTAAAAATTGTACTGGACATATTCAATGGACCATGTAACTCGTGGCCGCGGCGGACATATGCCGGAAATCATATTTAATAAAAACTAAATGTCATGAAATTATCTAGCAGATTGTAATAAAAAATACATCCCAACAATATTTCTATCTTGTATTTTAAGTTCTCAAGTTCTTAAAAAACAAACTTTATTTGGGTCGGACATAAGCAAATATCAATGTTTTCCAAATTTTGCGTAAAACTGAAGCTTAATTCGTGAAAATGCGAAATGTCGAAGTTTAATAATATAAATACCAAAACACTGACCTCGAGCTTGAAAAATTATTATTTAAAAGTTGAAATCGAAAAGGCCGAATAAATATTGAAATATATAAATCTGATTCAATATAATAGGGCTGTTAAGCAGGGATAAAAGTTGCGATAACAAAAATATTAATAGAAATTTTATTATTTTACTCAAAATCAAAAAATATTTTTCACATTGTTCAAGTATTGATAAGATACGTGGAAAAATTTGGGCTAACTGAATACTTAATTGGTGGAATTGCGCAATATCGGTATTTAATAAATAAAAATTTCAAATGAAAAATTATTTGTTATAAGTTGAAATCGAAAAGGCAGAATAAATATTGGAATATATAAAACTGATTCAAAATAATAGGACTGTTTTTCTTTAAGCCGTGATAAGAGCTGCGATAGCAAAAAAGTAAATAAATTTATTTTTTTTAAATAAAAAAATATTTCTTCACATTGTCGCCAACTACAATATAAATATTTGGGAACAAATCTAGTTTAATGGCGATGGTAAAAAAATACAGCCTTGTAGAGCGTTAAAAATTACAAAAAAAAAAGAAAATTTTTTTGGCGCTAAGGTCCACATTCCGAGATTGGGGCCTTGAAAGTTCGAATATATAATTTGAGCTGTAGTCATCGTTCGTGATCCGATCGGGTCGATATATATATATAGTTGGAAAGCTTATTGAATTTACTATAAGATAAAATCATTGACCCATCGGGAGCCAGCGTTAAAAAAGTGAATTTTGAACACGCAGACAGAAACATGAAGTTTTTTTGAGTAGCCGGCCTTTGACCGGGGTTAAAGATTTTCTCCTCTGGGGTATGTCCAAAACCTGCTACGCAGACTAAAATTCTGTTGAGTAGCCGGCCTTCGGCCGGGGTTTAAGATTTTCTCCTCTTGGGTATGTCCAAAACCGGCTACGCAGACTAAATTTATATTCAAAATTTATATTTTGTAAAAATTAAAAAAACACTCGGAAGTTTGTAAAACAAAGCCAGAATATGGTTGGCTCGTAATTGATTAAGAAATCGATAACTAAATCATAGGACAACTTTGAAGTTGAATATCTTCGGTTCCAAGAGGGTTAAGGAGCTGCAAACTACCTTAAAAGAAACCTATATATATGATGGCGTACCTCAATATAGGACTTATTTCCAGATAATGTCGATTTTACCGGCACAGTTCTTCGACAGGTTGCACGTTGGAGGATCTTTAATGTGTGTATTCAACGCTATTTTGATTGCTGAATCATTTGACGGCGGTAAAATGAAATTCTGCGAGAGAATCGAGTTGGTAGCGTGCTCGGCTATCGCTGCAATAACTAGCTACAATTTCTATTATAAATTTTCTATTATAAATTTAGTAAGAAAAGTTTAGATGTGAATTCTTAAAATTATCTATGTCTCTATGTCTGTATGTTACGTATAGAACGGCAAATCGGTGGACCGATTCGCCTGAAAATATTACTGTAACTAACCAGTGGACAAAAGGATGGTTCCTCGCTATACTTGTTTATGATAGGACAAAGGAGCGCGGGACTGCCCAAACAAACTATACTTTAAAATTATCAATTAATATGTCCGACATAAATAAATTAGCTAATTAATTAGTTAATACTTAATATCCTATATATTATGTAAATTGATTATGTATGTTTGCCTATGGCGGGAGAAGGCACGGCACTACTTACTTACTTTACTCTTGACGTATACGTAACATTATTGAGCCACATCACTCATACGTCATGAGACTGAATATTGCACATTACTTACATCCGTGGATGAGTATACTCTTTTTTACCCTCCACCTCCAGGACTAACTAACTTTGTTATTCCGTTTGTAATACCTTGAAATATCAACCTTAGACCTTTATAGGGTATATATATTCTTGATCGTCATAAAATTCTAAGACGATCTAGCCATGTCCGTCCGTTCGTCTGTCCGTCCGTCTATCCGTCCATCCGTCCGTCCGTCTGTTGAAAGCACTAAGTTAATGATTTTAAATTTACTATCTTATAGTAAATTCCATAAGCTTTCGAACGATATATATATCGACCCGATCGGATCAGGAATGATGACTATAGCTAAAATTATATATCCGAACTTTCAAGGCCCCAATCTCGGAAAGTGGACCTTAGCGCCAAAATTTGTTTTTGTTGTGTTCAGATCAAAAAGTTCTATCTATAGTGAATATTTGAAACAATACTGAGAATCGCACTTAAACTAGATTTATGCCATATTTTGTCGATGAGCGTGTATAACATTTTCTGATGTTTTTGGTTTTTTAATCTCGAAAACTAAATTTTTCTTGGATATTTTTTGAATATTTTATATTTCCAAAATTAGAGTGCAAATATTAAAAGTATGTATTGGAATTTTGAAATGTATACATAATGAATTGTTATTTGCAGTACAAATGCACACAAATTTTTAGCTCTCGAATACATTTGTTTTAGTTTTTGTTGTATAGTGTAACGACACTTCTTCTCAGTGCAGGGTGTAGGGTTCCAAAGAAAACGCACACAGCAACAATTGACCACTCATTCACTCGCTACTCGTACTAGGCTTCTGTGCTCTCGATTTTAGCATTTTCAGTCAAGTCTCTAGAATCGCCCGGCATAGACGTGTTTGAAGAGTGTTCAGTTGAACAATCGCACAGAAAGAAGTTCCTTTCGTACGTGGTTGGTTGGCTGGTTAGTGGTTTATTGGAATACGCGTTACTCGCCGACATATCCACATAAATACGTTTCACGGCAGCGATTGTTATCATCGTCATTATCATCGCCATCATCATTGTGGAATAGCATTCACTCATTCATATAATTAAACGTTCATATGTACCTATGTATGTCTGTATGAACGCTTAAATGATTTGTACGATTGTTTTAATCTCGTTGTTTGTTTAATTATGTGCTATTAAATTTGAAAATGGGGTGAATATTTTGTTTTGACCGATGAAAATGTTAAAATTTCAAACCAAAACTTTCGTCAATTCAATGATTAATTAATTACATATCTTAAATACATGCAATGGATTGTAAAAAATGTCATGTGAATATCGGATCATTATTTTGATATAAAACACAACAAAACAAACAAAAAATCACATAGATCGTTACCTTAACCCCCCACGAAAGAGCAAAAGAAAATTGCCACAAGCAATAAAGTCAATCGGGTTTAAATAAAAAAACAAAAAATTATAAATTTCAAATTCTGTCAATGAGTGGTGAGGTAATGACATTGCTGGCGGCGGCTTTATATTAGATAGAGGCACGAGTTCAGTTGTTTGGGACGGATGCCCAAATTGAACGGTGATATGAGTGAAATACAGGCATACATCTGAATGTACATGATCCGATACTACACTTCCATACATACATATGTATGTCTGTACATATGTATTTATTAGCGTCTTAATGAACTAACCGCGCCACCGTGCTTTACAATTGGGATCAATGTCAATGAGTCGTTCCTTCTGAGATTATGATGTGATTGTTGTGTGAAAACGCGCGTTTATTTGTAACTGGGAAAACATAAACGCTCAAACTGCGTACAGTGAGAGTCATCCAAAATCGTACAGCACTACATTTAAATTGGTGTCGCAGCATAGGACTGGCAGTTTGGAAGAATACAAGTGTGGGTAGTGCAAAAAAAGTACAAAATATTGAAATCGACCAAACTATGAAACACATTTTGAAACTATGAATGTTGAAATGATCACATTTGAAAAAATTTTCAAAGAGGGTATATGAACCTCATTTACAACCGACATTTTGCAGTTGCAAACCGCCCGAAGAATATATCTACGTCGTTATGTTATTCAACTTTTGACCGAATAGCCTCTATATCAGCACAAAATCGGTTGAAACATATGTAAAAACCCAAGGTCAGGTCATCGAGATAGAGTCTGACTGATGACGTTATTCACAAGAAAACTGAAGTTCTTTCACTTCTCTTATTACTTGGTTGTTTATCAAAAGTTGGCTTGTATTGAAATAACAACAATATTTGATAATATGATCGATTTGATGATTACTCCTTTCCTCTTTTCAACTATCTTCCTTGCTTTAGTGACTGTCAATAGATTTTTAGTGATGGTTTGATATCTAAATTGGAAAAAAATCCGGATATCACGTACAAAAAATATAACACTCATAAAAGAGTTTCTTAAGGGATATGGTATGGTTTTGAAATCGTTTAAACCATATCCGTCCGTCGAAATCATTAGCTCGAGTATTCTAAAGCGTTTGAGGTAAATAAGCTTCATATTTTGTCTAAAGTTAATGACACTGCTCGATTTTGGACAACACTCACTGTACTAAGCAAATTGTACATACTTGGACTCGTATAAGTAGATGCTGTTATGCTACAAAACGAAAATGACGAAAACATTGCGAAGGAAGTGCGAGTATTTTTGATTGCCCATCTTCCATAATAAGCACAGTGTACGATTATTTGAATTTTAAGGGCATTTTATGTTCTGTTAGCAAGTATATTTGTAATGAGTATAGGAATTTTATTTAAATTTAAGATTTAAATACAGGAGGTTTTGTAAAACTAAATGGCAACGATTTAAAAATATTTCCCTCTGACAGGTTGATCATCTGTCCTTATGATGACGGAACTCGTGAGTGCAAATATTCCATTCGAAATTCGGGATTTGATTTGATTGGATATTTCTTAATATTGAGCTTTGTCGTATACTAGACATCGCCATGGTACACTGAAATAATTATCTTCATAATATTTATGATTTTGCCTTAACCTCAATGAAAATGTTCATTAAAAAGCCGCCAAAGAAACATTTCATAAAATGTATGAAACATGTTTCATAAAGCATAAATCAATGAAAAGTGGCATAGAATTAATGAAGCATTTCTTAGAAACTATGAAATGCAGTTTTTCATAGATTTTATGAAACTTTCATAAATAGTAATAATTTATACTGAAGCTTTGATATAAGAAAAAAAAAGGTCTGACTCGTTGACTAATCAATCAATATACACCACCATTGCGAGAGTCTTTGCAATGATTATGTCTTTCACCTGGATCAGGGTTCAGAGTTAACAGAGCACAAATGAGAATTGCTAGCATTCAACGAATAAAGTCGACACTAAAAGTGTAGTTGTAAGTTATAAAATATTTCATTAAAAGTAGGAATACCTTCATTATATTTATGAAAACATTTATACAAATATTTTATTGGTTATGACATATTTCATAATATTAAAGAATTGTTTCGTTAATACTATGAAATCTTTCTTTGAACTTATGAAACTCCAAGTTTCACTAATTTAACAATTTTGTTTTATGAAATATGAAATGTTTATGAAAAAATTGTATGAAACATTTCATGTTATTTATGAATTTTTCATATTAAGAAAAAAATCACTAAATTTATGAAATCGCTTCATAAATATTATGAAGGAAAATTTTTTCAGTGTACCAAATTTTGAGTTGTAGAATAAAATTTGTTTTTAAAACCCACTACAATCATATTCGGGACAACGCTCCCCATCTGAATGGGTCCGACATTAAATGAAAGTAGGCACGTTCCTCTCGCGGTTTAGGCGCTCAAAAGTATTAAGAAGAGATTACTCAATTTAAGTAATTTTTTAAATGAGTGAATAAACACAGTTTGAGTAAATTTTACTTGATTTGAGTTCACTCGTACCAAACTCAAAAAATAACACTATGCACAACATTTTTTCCGAAGAGCCAAATTCCAATTTTCGTCGTCTATAATATATGTACACTTTCATAGGAACAGAGGTTTAGGGAAACCTCCATAAATTGTATTTTTTTCTTGCCATAAAAAACAGAACAAAATATTTCGTTTTATTTTTTAATAGCTAAAATTTTAACGAAGAACATAATGTCTATATGTAAAAGATATATGGATAAATGTAAAGGTTATGACACTCTTGAAGACGCCAATGATTTCTTAAAAAAATCTAGATTTTTAAATTTTTGTTTAAATAGCGCTAAATAATCCTTTACAAATTAGATAGCAGTACAGAGCGACCTCGTCTACTGCAACCCTCGATTACCACAACACCTCAATTTAGTAAACTTTAGTTTTCTTTCAAAATCTTGAATAAAAATATGTGGTTTTAGAATATTAGCATGCAAATTTTAACACGATTATGTCTTGCTCTCATTTATTTCACTTTAATTCTTAATTTTTATTTTACACCAGATTATTGGTGGTAGAATTAAACATTCGTTTCAAGTACAAATGCAATCTGCAATTTGATCCTGAAAAACATGTTGACTCGGTTATCGCAACAACCACGGTTTTTGCAACTGTCGAAATCTCTATTAGTTGTGCAAAGTGAGGTCACACTGTATTTGGTTTTATATTGCAATAGCTGAGATCTAAACGAAGTCAACAAGGGCTGCAAATAAATGTGGAAGTACATATACATGTCGTCATAGTGTATGACTAGAGGTCTGTTTCTGTAACTTATTTTCGTTCGTCTGAGGCGAATGATCCAAAATCGCTGAATTATTACGAGAAATCTATAAGTCATTTCCGTCTATAGAAAAGCTCTCAAAGAGTTCGTAGCTAAGATATTTCTTATCTACGTTTCATAGAATTCATGTAATAATTGAAATATTTTTGATCGTTCGCCTCAGACGAACGAAAATAAGTTATAGAATCAGACCCTTCAATTGAAGTCTCCATTATTTTTGAGGGCCATAACTTTTACATTTATCAATAGATTTTCTTTGTTGTTGTTTTCTTCGTTAAAATGCCAGGTTTAATAAAAAATATAAATTACGATAAAATATTCTTTTATCTAATTTGTAAAGCAAGTTTCGCTCTATTTAACCTACAATTTAATAAAATTAAAATTTGATATATTTAAATAAGTTATCCATAGATCTCTTACATATAATTTTACAATGTTAGGTACATATTTTTGTTAATTTTTTTTTTCTTTTTTTTTCGAAAAAAACCTCAATTCTTTATAGACTGTTCTTAAAGTACTGTTTCTATGTGAAAGTCAAACTATTATTTTTAGTTTTTTTTGTTGCATAAAAAGTATTTATATGAGTAGCTTATGATGAAAACTTTAATAATTTTCTGAAGAAAAATAAGATTACTGCGTTACTTTGAAAAGTCTACACAAATGTAGAATCAGATTTCAAGTTCTACCATGAATTTTCATGTGTAAACACCCCATATACTGGATAAAATATAAACATCAATTATACCTCAATCTAAAATAAGTGGTTATATTTCTTACACCTGTGTGACAGGTAAGCGTGCACATTTCATGCATATCTTTTCGCAATAGTCTCATTTCTATAATACCGAGGAGTAGAGTACGGTGCTCCCTTGTCCCCGAAAATTAAAAATCACACACTGTGCGAAGTTTTCTTTCTAATCTGTTTCCTACTAATTCGGAATCTTGCGATAACCATGAAACACTTTCAGCTGATTAAAGTCAAATATCGTTGATAACGCCTTTTCTCTGTGCTTTTTTGCGTGTAGAACGACACAAGTTTAGAATTCCATAGATTTTTTGCGCCAGTCGGAAGATGGTGTGTAAAGTGCACAGACGTAGGAAAACAGAACGAAATTAAACACAAACAAAGTATTTAAATTTCCCAATTAAACAGCGAGTGAAAATAAACAATTTGTGCACACACATACGTACAAACGTACAAATATAGTACATGAGAGTGAATGTTTGCCGGCTGTGGCTGCTGAGCACCGAGTAGAATCCATCCACCAAAGAGACATTGAAATAATCGTGACAACATGTTGGGCGTCAAATATTTGACGGAAGCCCATTTGAAGGGCTTCGAAAAGTACAAGGTAAGTAAAGTGGACTAGTCAAATGAGCAATAATTTAATTAAAATTACGCCACCGGTATGATGGGCTGGGCAAAAGTGAAACGAACATCCGCACAAGCCTAATTTTGTTGTTTGCACTAGCCAACATTTTTCAATTAAAATTTCAGCGTAGGACATAAAACTTACAATTAAGGGTCGTCGTTAACACCAGACAAATTAACTTGAAGTCCAGAAATCCAAAACAAAACCGGCATTGACTAAAGTTTGTATTTACATTCACATTGACCTTAGATTAGTGTTAATGACCTTTATAATTTCACCACAAAATATGAATCAAATCGAAATTCTATCTTCAACTGAAATAGACATTGAAATACGAGATACATATACATTAGGGAGGACCATGAATGTGAATCGTTTAAGAATACGTCGTCCATGATGATTACAGTGAACTCCTCTTTTCCTCATTTAAATATGATTATTTCCAAAAAACTATAAAAATATTGTTTTTATTTTAGATGTCACTAGATTTCAATGACTGACAACTACAATTCTTGGTTATCTCTAACTCTAGGATAACCAGACTTAATAAAATGGGGGTTAATGTTAAAAATCTCTATTGCCTCTTTTTTGAACAATCTGTTCAAAAGTTACATTTCCTGTCTTCTCTACCTATAATACTGTAGTGAGTACATTAGGATGGGTCACGGAAATAAATTACAGTGGTCACCCCCCACAAATGAAGATTGGATTATTTAATCTGTGAGCTAAACGCTCCTGAAAACACCTTTAAATTTTTTTATGTTGGATTTTTGTCCATTTTTTTTCTGAATTGATAGTGCTTCCAACTTTTAATAAAAATTTTTATTATTGTCTTAGAATAACTCATTGGTCGTATTATTGGACGTTTAGATTGTTTTTTTGTGGGTTTTAAAAGTGACAGCTACAAACTCATATTTCTTGGGAACATTTTATAAAAGGTGTTATGAAAAATTAATAGAATGAATCAATACCCATCGAATGATGCCTAAATGATGAATATCGGACGTTAATTGACGTCACTGACACCATATTTGTGAAATACTTTAATACAGAAGATGGCTTTTCAGAGCCAAAATGTTCAAACTCTTTTTACAAAAATGTATTGACTGTAGCTATTTATTTTTTATAAAATACTGACACCAAATACGAAAAAGTTTTCAGTTGTCACTATGAAAAAACGAAAAAATGCTATAAACGTCCAATAATTCGACCAATAAGATACTCTCAGACAATAAACAAAACTTATATTTAAAGTGCTTCCGAGGGTCTATTAATTCAGAAAAAAATGGACAAATATGCAAGGTAAAAAATACACGGGAAAAATATGATTTTTGGATGTGTTTCAGGAGCGTTTAGCTCAAAGATGGCTTGACCCAATATTTTGCAGATCATCATTAAACAATCCAAACTTTATTTTCGGTGGGTGACTGGAAGTTGCTTTTCCATAGCATATGGCCTAGAGTACATATGAAGCCTATATTACATACGAATGTATGCCATGACAGAGGGTGTATAAGCTTCGGTGTAGCCGAACTTAACGCCCTTCTTACTTGTAAACCATAATATTCTGTTTCTCGAATCTTTTTGTTTTCGTTATTCCACGTTCATTTATTCGCTTGTTCTTCCAAAGAGGATGTCATCTTATCATTATTTCTGTTGTTGCTGTTGCTGCTCTGCTCAGTTTTGTTTTTGTTCTTTCGATTGAGTTGTTGTTGGTTCCGTTTTTTTAGCAGAGAGCGAGCGATCACTCGGTCCATTGCCCCCTTCTCTTCCGCCATCGCCTAATTTCGTTTATTTGCAAAAGTGTCATTGACCCGTGAAGAGCTGATCTTCATTCTCCTCTCATCACTTTTCTTTCTTCATTGTCCAGTTTCGCGGTTCCATTGTATGTTTACTTCTCAATGAGATCTTAAATAGTTTTAATTCTTTTGATGGAATTAACAACGATTCTAATAAATCCATCCATTGGAGCGTGTGCGAGTAGCAGAAAGCAGTGCGTGCAAATGTGATAACAGAGTAGAGCGTCTTATCAGCATCACTGTCATTTGCCTATTCCATGGCACGAACAAAATGAAATGTGTACAGCCTAGGCACATGCCTACATACATACGTACATATGCAAGTAGAGGCAATACAGACCGGCCGGTGAGGAAATGCAAAACCAAACAAAAAGCACGATAATCGGAAGGAAATTGTACGTTGAAGCAACGAATTTTGTCATCGAAAGTCATCCAGCATTGGCGCAATGAAAAATTCTTCTTTAAGTAAAATAAGGCGCGAAGGCCGAACTTTATAAACCCTGCACCATGGATTGCATTCTGTCGATAGGCTGTCGATTTTCGTAGAAGTGCAGCAATTACAGGGAAATGTTACATTTTTTTAATATAGACAAACCAACCAATTTTATAAGTAAATATACAAGTTTAAATATTTTAAACCACGCTTATAAATCCCAATTCCATGATTTTCGACTTTCAAAAATCTGTTTATGTTGCGTAGACTACGCTGTCGGTGGAATGTATGCACCGAATTTCATGATTCTAGCTACGGCCATTTGGTTGGAACAATTTGTATCCCCTTTTCCAATTACCCCTTAAAAGAACGAATATTGAAAAATTTATTTACGTGTCTACACATTTAAAGGGATGTACACATAATTCTAGATGCAGCCGTCCATTTTTATCCCTCTATTCCCATTTTACCCCTTAAAAGTACGAATTTGGAAAAATACTTTTATATTATGTATCTACACACTGAATTTCGTATTTCTAGCTGTTGTCGTTTGATAGGTACCATCCTGGAGGGTATAAAAAGTGTGAAATAAAATAAAAGGACTCTTATTTTGAAAATTAATATAGGTCTACTTAAATGACACCACCGACACTCCATATTACACTTGAACCGGATGACATACGCCTGAAACTGTAGCCAAAATGGATTTAACTGACGGATTTAGTTTTTCATTTCATCGTCCAGTTTCCCTTTCACGAGGCTACAAAGTTCCAAAGGATACCATTTTTAAAAATTGTTTAAATCCTTATTTACACCCTATGATACCAATATATCAGGCTGGGTCGCCGTCCATACAAATGGAAAAAAATTTCCAGTCATCCCACGAAAATAGTTTGGATTTTTTTATGATGATTTGTAAAATATTTCATTCCTAGATCAAGCCATCTGTGAGCTAAACGCTCCTGAAAATAACCCTAAAAATCATGTTTTTCCAGTGTACTTTTTTTGTGTCACATTTCTTCCCAATATTTTTATTCACACTTTAAATAAAAATTTTGATTCTTGTCTTAGAGTAAATTATTAGTTGAATTATTGGACGTTTACATTAATTTTTTTGTGGATATGCACAGTGACTACTGAAAACTTTTCCGTATTTGGTGGTAGTATTTTATAAAAAATAAATAGCTGCAGTCAGTACCTTTCGAATGTTGCCTAAATGATGAACATCGGAATGAAATTGACGCTGCAGCGCTCATTTTTGTAAAAAGTGTTTGAGCATTTTGGCTGTGAAAACCATCGCCTGCATTAAATTATTTCACAAAAATGGAGTCAGTGACGTCAGTTTTCGTCCGTTATTCATCATTTAGGCATCATTCGAAAGGTATTGATTTCTCCTATTTATCTTTCATTACACCTCTTACAAAATGTTTCCAAGAAATATGAGTTTTTAGCTGTCACCTTGAAAACCCGTAAAAAATCAGTATAAACGCCCAATAATTCTACCTAAGACAAGAATTAAAATTTTTATTTAAAGTGCTTCCAATGGTCTATTAATTCAGACATTTTTTTTTGCAAAAATGCAACATAAAAAAATTACACGAGAAAAACATGATTTTTAGAGGTGTTTTCAGGAGCGTTTAGCTCACAGATGGCTTGACCCAGTGACGAAATATTTTGTAGATCATCATTAAATAACCCGATCTTCATTTCTGGGGGGTGACCGCTGCAATTTATTTTCGTGACCCATCCTACTGTATATGTGTCGAATTAAAATGGATAATATATGTTAAAAATACTTCAAATTAAATGGTTATATCTGTATAAGTTTAGCATTAACAGCCATTCCATGTTTTCCCTATAAAAATAAAGTATGAATGAACTAAATAACCTAAGGAAGAAATGGTTGTTAGTGCTAAACTAATCAAGATAGAAACATGAAATGTAAAGTATTTTTAATAGATATTCGCCTCTTTTATTTGACATGTATACGGATAACTTAGGGTACCCTATGTTAAGTATTTAAAATATTTTTTGAAAAATTGTATCCTTTGGAATTTTGAAGTCCTGTGAAGGGGCAACAAGATAAGGGAATGAAAAACTGAAAACGCCAATAAACTCAATTTTGCCTATAGTTTCAGTCGTATATAATCTGTTTTTAATTGTCGTACGGTGTAATCAATCAATAACAAAAACAACTGGAATATTACACATGACAATAGTGTAGATTGCCGAGATTACAGATTACCGCAGTCACTGACCGTATAATAATCCAAACTATATATTTAGAGTTGGTGTCGGCTTTACCTTTGAGTCACTCTAACGTACATACATTACGTTGTACATTAGGGTAAGTTTTTACCCTTTTTCAAAATGTGCAATCGGCTCAAGCAAAATCGAAAAGGCATTGGAAAATCCATTAAAAACTGCCTTGGGTCTTTCTGGCGCCAAAAAAGTTCCTCCGTAAATTGGTTTGAAGTTTTGAAATTTTTCGTAGTTTTCGGATATGACAAAATTGTAACATTTTTCTTGTCGATATATTGTTACTGAGATTATATATGGCCTACAATAAAAAAATACCAAAAATAATATTTTCCGAAAACCGGTAAAGGTTGCGAGACAAAAAAAAAATGGCTGACCAGTTAACCGAGAAGGGTTTTGATTGTCCCAATAATGACATAACTTACTAGGCCTAACCCTACGGTGGGCGTTGTCTTCTTGGTTGATATTAATATGAAATGTTTGAAAATAAAAAAAAATGAGAACAAATTTGCCCTATTGTACATGTGTATATTGGCTTGTAAATTCATTTAAAGTGAACAATGAGCGCTTTACGAAGACGAATGAAGAGGAGGATGTGAAGCTTAAGTGAATAACGTAATAAATGCAAAGTTTGCAGAATGTGATGAAAGTTTTCTCTCAGCATGTTTGCATCTTGAAGGTATACATCTCTATTACCGTCATCATACGGAACTACAAAAAAAATGTTGATCAGTCTGACGATCAGATTAGAGGAAGACGGAGCCAATTTCCAGTTAAAAGTTAAATCCACCCTAGTAAAGCTGAAAACAAGAACAAGGCAAAATCAATTGTTGGGTAGCAATTAAACTATGCAACCAAATTGTGGACGGGGTCTAAATTTTGTGCATTCTGCATGAAAACTGTTCCATAAAGACAAAAAATTATTTTTTTATTAGAATTCAAATACATTCGGTACTTGTACTTTTGGGATAATCAGTCAGAAAAATTGGTATTTTTAATAGTGGGTTTTCACATGAAATGAAAGGATTGTCAAAATTGAAGGCGGAAACACGTAGATTTACAATTTTTCGGATATATGATCCTATCTTATGTTTCCATAGCGTGTCTTCTGCGACTTAAAATGCTGAAATTTTAACGGCATCATGGCCTCAGACTTTCATGTTATCTTGCTCTAACTAATAGAAAAACGAAGAAAACATCGCCTATTTCAAAAATATCTATGTAACCATTTAAACGCAGAACCCTACAATGAGGTAAAATTATCTTAAATGTGTGAAAATTGAACTTTGTATAGCGCTAAATCAATATTTTCTTCATATCAAGTTCAAACATGTCGTAGTACATGCTTTGAACTTGATTATAGTAAATTTTTCTCAACCCAATTAAAAAATCACACAGAGCGCCCTGGTAGTGTGCTCGGCTATCAGCGTGAGGGTTGTGGGATCGATTCCCATCAGAGGCTATGGTCTGTCGCTGCAATAACTAGCTACAATTGTCTTAGTCACCCCGGCACAATCCCTGGATCCAAATTTAGAATATAAATTTACTTTGTATTGTAATTCAGAATGAATAAAAAACAAGTAAGAAGGCGTTAAGTTCGGCCGGGCCGAATCTTATATACCCTCCACCACGGAGTGCATTCCACAGTATTGCCAGCAGATTAAAGGATGTCGACTTTACATAGAAGCACAGTACCATATTACGAAAGTTGTGATATTTTTATGCACATTACTATGTTTGTTTACTATTTCAAACTATAATGTATACTTTTGCGCACTGTTTAAAATCGACTACTATATATAAATAAAATGCTGAAATTGTTAAAGTGAACATGCCTAAATATTAGGCGATTGTCAGTCGCCATTAGGGAGAAGCATTTTCAGATACAGCCAAAGTGATAAGAAAAGTATAAATTTTAAAGATATCCCCATTCGCCCCATTCTCCGCCCAAATGTACAAACTTCGAAAAAAAAAAACATTTTTCGAGTCTGCATAGTCTTTCAACTTCAACGGTTTGGTAGGTCCCATTTTTATCCCTCTTTTTTAATTATATCCCTTAAAAGTATGAATTTCGAAAAATCCCTCTATTTTACGTGTCTATGCAATTAGAGGTATGTACATACCGAATTTCATGATTCTAGCTGTTGTCGTAACATTGTTGTCTATATCTTTGCGGTGCTTCCAAGCTACAAGAGGAATGTCCGAAACAAATTTCAAATGTATGAAAATCAGAAATATAATTAATAAACCAAGGCTACCAATATTTTTATACTATGTATATATATATATAATGGAAATAATACTTCAATTCTTAAAGTAAATATAAGGGAGCAATCATAAATACCCTAAATATTGGTGGATAGAGAGTGTATTTTCAGCTACAGTCGCTTGGTTTGTTGTATTTCCATCCTATTTTAATTTCAAAAGTATAAATTTTGAAAGTACCTTATCTCTCACGTACGCAGTATAAGACAACTTCACGATTCTACCATTTTTTGTCGTAAAAGCAACAAAATAAAGTACGAATTTGGAAAAAAAATATTTTACGTGGCTATGCAGTCAGAGGAATGTATACACCGAATTCCATGATTATATCAGCGGCCATTTTGTTGGTACCATTTTTATCCCCTTTTTCCAATTTTGCCCCTCAAGAGTACGACTATCTAAAATCTCTTTATTTTACGTATCTACACAATTAGAGGGATGTACACTCCGAATTTCATCATTCTAGCTGTATTCGTTTAGTTGGTACTATTTTTATCCCCTGTAGCCATTGTATCCCATGAAAGTACGAATTTCTAAAAAACGATTTATTTTTGTGTCTACGCAGTCAGAGGAATGTATACTCCGAATTTCTTGATTCTAGCTGCGGTCATTTGGTAGGTACTATTTTTATCCCCTTTTTCCATTTGAACCCCAAAAAGTACGAAAGTTCTTTTATTTTACGTGTCTACGTAAACAGAGGAATGTATACATCGAATTTCATTATTCTAGGTGCAGCCGTTAAGTTGGTACTATTTTTATCCCTCTATCCCCATTTATCCCTTAAAAGTACGAATTTAGAAAAAATACTTGTATATTTTGTATCTACTATACTAGAAGAATTTACACGCCAAATTTCGTCTTTCTATTTGTTGTCGCTTGGTAGGTACAATTTGTATCCCTTTTTGTCCCATTTCGCCCCCTACAAATAAAAAACACTCTATGGTGCCCTTTTGTGCTATAAAGGAAGTGTTCATTGCAAATATCAAGTAAATACAAGCTAATATGTTAAAAAAACATGCTGAAATACTCTAAATATTAGGGGTATTTTCAGTCCTTGTGAAGGAAATTTTTTTCCCTCTTGGCCGATTTCGCCCACTTTCAATCCCAACCGATCTACAACCATAAGACACATTTAGGCAAAATTTGAACCTCCTAGCTCATTTCGTTCGGCCGCTATCGTGCTTTCAACAGACAGACAGACGGACAGACGGACATGGCTATATCGTCTTAGAATTTTACCACGACCCAGAATATATATACTTTATGGGGTCTCCGATGAATATTTCAAGGTGTTACAAACGGAATGACAAAGTGAATATACCCCCATCCTGGAGGTGGAGGGTATAAAAAGTCACACAAACTGAGGAAAATTTTGCTGATTTTTTCTTCAAACCATGATCAAAATTTTAGTATAAATTTGGTGAACATTTCCCAGCGCTTTTCTTTAAACCAAATAAATTACACAATGCTACGAATAAATTAGAAAACTCTGAGAAGTGATAGTATTTTTCTGGTAGGTATTGTCGAGTAGAACAGGAATCTGTATTTGAAATTGGTTAGACACCACCAAAATCTAGTGTTACGGGTAAAAATTCAGTTTTTCGTACCTTTGCACACTTATATGCCTGCAACTTGTTTGCTTATCAGCCGATTATAACTTTCTCTACGGATTTGAAAAGAAAAAACCCGGATATTTCGATAGATATATTGCTTAATTAAGAAACTGTGTATTTTTGTCCAGCAATCACAGTTTTTTAAGCCATTTTTAACTATATTTCAACTTAAGCAATGTTTTTGCACATTATATTGTTTTGTAAACGTGTCACAAGTAAACTTATTTAAGTAACACATAAAGAAAGGTGTAGAACGCCACTTTGTCTTAAAAAATCAGTCAGTAATTGACTGAGTTATTGAAGTTCTTATAAATACCAAATTTTTGAAAAATACCAGTTTATGTTATTCCAGTTTACATCTCTGATTATTTATTGAAGTCCAATCAAAATACGTAAAATTCCTCAAAACATATGACAAATTTCAAATACAGATTCCTGTTCTACTCGACAATACCTACCAAAAAACTAGTGTCACTTCCCGGAGTTTTTGGACTGTCGCACAGTATTATTAATCGAAGTGAGGAAAAATTTACTTTGCTTAAGGAAAAGTGAACTAAAAATAGGTTCAATGGAACTAAAACTTAAGAAAATGTTTTCCAATAATTAAGCTTCAGAGTATACCAAAAATGATAATAAAACCAGGGTGGACCTAATTTAAATGGTCGGCTATAAAAAGTACTGATTATTTTTTCAAATTTCTGGTTTTATTGGAAAGGTTGGACTTTATCATTTAATAATGGAACACAATATCATTCATATGATTACCACGACTGGCTTCACAGTACCTCATGCGATCAAGTATGGAGCAGGTTGGACTTTATCATTTAATAATGGCACACTATATCATTCATATGATTACCACGACTGCCTTGACAGTACCTCATGCGATCAAGTATGGAGCAAAATGCACACCAACCAGTGAGTCATTGTGGATGCATTGGTTTCTCAATAGTCACGTGTGGGTTCTCTGAACCTCATATGCGACAATTTTGCTTATTGACATAGACACCGAGGTGAAAATGAGCTGCATGAAAGCTGAACGGAAGTCCGATCTCTTCTCGGAAATTTTCAACATAAATTTCTTACAGTTTGCGTTAAAGACTTACTACTTTGGAAGTAAGTCCCATTTTGAAAATGTCAAATATAATCCTGAAAATAAAAATGTCAAAGTCATAGTAATCGGTAGTTCAAATTTAAAATTTTAAATGGCCACCCTATACATCTGCCATAAAGAGTTGAGCAAATGCTAGATACGCGCCTTCGCATGGATATTTGGAATAACAATTGATGTGCATTAGGATGGGTCACGAAAATAAATTACAGCAGTCACCCCCCAGAAATGAAGATTGGATTGTTTAATGACGATCTGCAAAATATTTCCTCACTGGGTCAAGCCATCTGTGAGCTAAACGCTCCTGAAAACATCTCTTAAAATCATGTTTTTCCCGTGTATTTTTTATGTTGGTTTTTTGTCCATTTTTTTTGAATTAATAGATTAATTGCATCCAAGCAATTTAAAATGTTATTATTGTCTTAGAATAACTCATTGGTCGTATTATTGGACGTTTAGATTGATTTTTTGTGGGTTTTCAAAGTGACAGCTCATATTTTTGAGAACATTTTGTAAAAGGTGTTATGAAAAATAAATAGAGTGAATTTATGCCTGTCGAATGATGAATATCGGACGATAAATGACCTCACTAAATCCATATTTGAGAAATAATTTAATACAGGAGATGGCTTTTCGGAGCCAAAATGTTCAAACACTTTTTACAAAAATGAGTGCTGCGACGTCAATTTCCATCCGGTGTTCATCATATAGGCATCATTCGAAAGGTATTGACGGCAGCTATTTATGTATTTATTATAAAATACTGACACCAAATACGAAAAAGTTTTCAGTTGTCACTATGAAAAAACAAAAAAAATGCTATAAATGTCCAATAATTCGACAAAAAGTTACTCTAAAACAAAAATCAAAATTTATATTTAAAGTGCTTCCTTCATAAAAAAATTTGGACAAAAATGCAACGTAAACAAAATTACACGGGAAAACAACAAAAAGATAGAGTAATATTCGTCAGTCCATATCCGATCGGATCAATATATATATATCGCTTTGGAAACTTTATTGAATTACTATAATGTAGCTGATTGACATTAATACATCGTTAACCTATTGGAGTGAATTTTGAAACCGATTGTGTTAGTAAAACCCGAATTATTGTCTTTTAAGGTATTATGCAGCTCTTTAACCCTCTTTCCTGGGCTGATTGCAAAATTGTTCGTTTTGTTTTGCCCAGCTTTATGCCAAAGAATATGTATGAAGACGCGCTCAACTTTATTTGAACTGAAAATATCATATTTATTTATTTTTTTATTTTTATTTCACAGTACAGCAGTATAGACACGAGCTATCTGAGCGTTTATGTGATGCATCCGTTTTGGAATAAATGTGTTCAGGCAAGTATCTCTTCTGAGAAGCGGAGACTATGCCGCTATTTGGGGATCCACAAGTGAATTAACTCTGAGTCATTTTAGTATCTTCCGATGTGGTTGGCGCCGAATATCTTAACATTCGTGGGTTTCCTTATGACAGTGGTCAATTTTCTACTGTTGGCCTATTACGATTGGGATTTTGCTGCAGCAAACCCCTCAGAGAATACGGTACCCAGATGGGTGTGGTCGGTGGCGGCCCTAAATATATTGCTTTACTATAATCTGGGTAATGTAGCGACAGATTCGCATTTTATGCGAACTACTTAGTGACTAAGCAAATGTATTTCCACTTACAGATGGCATGGACGGCAAGCAGGCACGACGCACGGGCACAAGTGGCCCTCTTGGGGAGTTGTTCGATCATGGTCTCGATTCCTATTCGGCTGTGCTGATTCCGATCTATATGTTTTCGCTATTTGGCACGGATGACCTGCCAGCCATACGTATGTTCTTTGTGATATGGAATGTGTTCCTTAACTTCTATCTGACCCATGTCGAGAAATACAATACGGGTGTTATGTTTCTGCCATGGGGTTATGACTTCACCATGTGGGTAAGTTAATAGGGCTAAAATCGTCCGACTAACTGCTGCTCATACATGCCCTTATATTACAGGGCGTAAGCATAACATTATTCCTAACTACTATTGTGGGACCTGGTATTTGGCGCTATCGCACATTCTTTAATCTCTCCATGGCAAACATATTCGAAATTATTTTGATTGGCTCGGGTATTGTTACAAGTCATCCAATTATCATCAAGAATATTTATATGTAAGTACTAATCACAATTTCATTTCTTTGGGGAATGTTATGATCCACTCTTTAGGTCAGTGATTCTCCCAAACGAATGAGAAGCACAACTAACTTTTCGAATATCAGTCAAAATATATATGTACATATTTATATTTTTTAATTTTATGTCAATAAAAATGGATTTTGATTTAACGTTTGTCATTTGTTCGTTGCAGGTCCTATAAGAACAAAACCGGTAAGATGCGACCCTTTTTGGAGGCCGCCCGTCCTATGTTTGCCTTCCTCTGGCTGTTCCTATTCACCACAATATGGGCTTTGTACTCACGCAACAACGTTCTGAGCTTGGAACCGAGGATCATGTTCATTTTGTTTGGGACACTATTCTCAAATATTGCGGTATGATCCAAGACTACATCATCTAGGGGCCTTGTAATCTGTATAAGCGATTGTGTGTTTCAGTGTCGATTGATAGTATCCCAAATGTCCGATACTCGTTGTGATGGCTTCAACATTCTAATGTGGCCCCTGGTGGTCACCGTGGCAGTCAGCTGTTTTCCTTGGTACGAAAAAGTGTGGGGCAGCGATATTGACGCCGACCTGGAAAGATGGATTGTCCAAGGCCTGACGATATTTGTGACAATAGCGCATTTACACTACGGACAGGGAGTGGTAAGTGCTTTGCACACACACACACACACACACTTTGTTAAGTGTTACTTGATATCTTGGTTGTTTTCAGGTTCGCGAAATGTGTAACCATTTCAAGATTCGCTGCTTCAAAGTAAGAGAACATCCGTCATCAGGCACAACTTTGAAGGGATCGAAGCATGATTAACTCCTCCATCCACCCATGTCATTGTTGGATTTATTTACACTAACACAGGGGCCAAATGAAACAAGAAACGTGTGATTGTCTTAACCAAGGATACCCAATTGGTGTCCTTGCCTTTATGTTGTGTCGTCCTGGAAGGGCGGGGCGTAATTGAGAAATTGGGCACGCCTCGCTTTTCTGTTTTTGCGATTTCTATGAATAAGCTGAATGTGATCTTTATGTATTTATTTGTGTGTATGTGTACGAGTATGTATGTATGTATGTATTTATAGTTACCCTGGAATGTTGTGATCGTTTGTTTGTTTGGAATGCATTTTACAATAGGCATATTTGGTTGGCAATTCGCTCACTAAGGCCACACATTACTCGACGTTATTGTGTAATATGATTTCAAGCTTCGGAAATCGAAAGGATCAAATCTCTCTAAATCTTTGTTCACGTCTCTGACTTGCACTCTTTGCGTGTGACGGGTTTCCATCTCCGATTAGTGAACTTTTTGAAATATAATTTATTTTCTTTTTCTCTGAATTGGTACACTTTGTTATCATCACACGATATGCGATTCTTTCTCTCATTATCTATTTCCATAAGAATATATATTGTCGATATTATTATTGTTATATTAACGTCGTGTAAAATGGCCCATTTGTTATATAACTTGGCTGTATCGTCCCAAATTTTAAATAAAAGTATTAGAGCAAGAATTTTATACATACATTTAAACAAATTAGAAAGTGAATCTAAAGCAACTATTTGGCTATTTGACTGCTGGATGAAAATTGCCCAAGAATTAAGACAAATAAGCTGATATGCAAAACTAAAACCGGAAATAACATATTTATATATACCTTGCTATTCCGAAATGTGGGACAATCACTAGTCAAAATAACTCCACGACTCTTGAAAGACTGCGACACAAATGACATTCCTATGAAAATTTTATTAAAACACACATGACAGTGTTGTGACAGAATTTTATATCAGAAGAAAGCGTAGATTACACATAGGATTCTATAGGATTTTTGTCCAACATCTAAGTTCAATTCCTTTTTTTTGTATTAAGCATTTTAATGATAATTTTTTGGTTATTCAACTAGAGTTATAGACAAGCAATTAAATAATTTAAAACAGAAATGATAGCATCTCGTGACATTTGCTCTATTACCGATATTATATGACTACTATTTTCCCTAAGAGCTACTCTTTAAGTTAGATTTAAATCCCTGAGAACACCTGTAAAATCTGTGAATAAATAATTTTCAGTGATGTAGCTAAATGGGGTATTTGAATAACCACCTGAGTATGAAAAGGACAAACAAAAGTTTTTGATAATGTGAAATCCATAATCCCCAGATTTTTCGTTTTCAAAAAATTACCAAAAATATTAAAGTTTGGATATATACCATGCTACCCTGTAGGATGAGGATATAAATGTAACTTTTTATTAGGTCTATGCATGGGTGTACTATTCTCTGGGTATCCTATAAATTTAAAATCAAAAACATCAAATACCTAACTCTTCCCATATTTCTTTGGAAGATTCCATCTCGTCATTAGCAGATGATAGGTAGTATTGTCGAATGTGAAGACAATCACAAATTAATGGATAATTAAGGGACGGTGACAATAACCTAAATAAAAAGTTAAAATTGCACTCAAAATAAAAAAATGTCAACGCCAATATCAATCAATGTGTGTCCTTTGAAAAAATATTTTTATATTATATATTTTGGTTTTAGCCTGGGAAATTATCCAGTTTAAGTCAAATTTATGATTATCGAAGCTAAGCCATATATATATATTGTTGTTGGCGACAATGTGAAAACATATTTTTTTTGAGTAAAAAAATAATTTTTTATTTACGTTATTGTTACGCAGCTTGTTATCCCGACTTAAAGCTCTATTATATTATGTTTTTTCACCTTGCAATATTACTTTCTATTTACTTTTGGTATTTCACATCAAATGTAATGTTTACGACTTTGGAGGAGTCATATATGAAATTTTCAGTCATTTTCAAAGCTTCCCAGCAAAGTCATTACCTTTCGAATTACTTTTACAAGGGGATTTCATTGAAGGAAACGACTTATTCGGAGCCATACCAAGAAACTAAAAAGTAATTACAGCCACGCTTACAAAGATTCAAAAAATAAGTAAATATGTGGATTTTTGGGGCCCCATGAATTGCAGTCATAGTTTCAATGACTTTTAGATAATTTTGAAGGCTTTATATGTGTTTTTAGTTTGAACAATGAAAAGTTGCATTACAAATAACTGCGTATATAAGTCCTAAGTCATTATTTTTTAGTTGAAAGAAACGTGAGGGTAATGATATGTCATTAACTGGTAATAGTAATACATATGCTTACCTTGTTTTTACTTTTCTGATGTATTATAAATCTCGATTTAGTAGTAAGCGAGGGAGATGGCTACTTCAGCATAAACATTAACCGAAAAGTCTAGATTTTTACGCTTCTCAGCAAATTTTGTGGACACACATTTCAAACATCGTTGGGATAGAGAAACTCGATAAATGTCATTCGATTAATCGACGTATATTGGTTCCATTCAGTCATATTTATGTAAATGTTACAAAAAACTGTTATAGTTTTTGAGAAAAATAAATTTCTGTGAAAATTAAAAAAACGTTGGGAACAGCCGGTTAAACCGAAATTTAAAATACCGGGACGGTGGAAAGAGAAAACCCATCGTTTTATCCACCATCTTAAAATATATATTAAGTTCACAAGACAGTTTGTTTCCTCAATCAATTTTAGACAAGTCTAAACCCTCATGATTGTCTATTTCATCTCGAAATACCAAAACTGCTTCCTTTATTTGTAGAACGAATTTCTCTTGAATTTTGTGTGTGATAAAGAGTTTTCAATATTAAATTCATATAAGAATCGTCCAAATACTGTCTCACATTTACATTTCTCGAAATTGTATCGCGCTGGCGAATTATATATTGAATTATAAAGAAACCAGGGTTATGCTTGCGAATATCCTATATGAATTTTACGATTTGATCACACACTCTCGACTATTGGGAATATTTGAATCTGACTAGATTTTAAGAATATTATGAATTTATTTATAAATGTGGGATTTGCATGAGTTTGAAGGGCATTCCGTCCGGGTTGTAGAACGTACCTCTGTTTCTGATCAACTCTTTTATATTTCACCTGTGTGTACAGATAACCAAAACAGCGGAAGAGGAAATGCAGTCGCCCGAGGAATCCGTTTAGCGTCGAGCAAAGACAAGCAAAACATCACAAACTAAGAGTTAGCAATTAGTTTAAATGAATAAACCTTCAGAAATACCATCTAGATTTAAGACAAAAACATACAATCTTTATTTAACATACATATATGTGACACTTATTTATAATAAAAACACTTAATGAATTGTTAACTAACTATTCCTTGGTTCACAAAATAAAATGAATACCTTTTCGTGGAAGCGAAAACGGAATTTTGTAAAAAGATTCGTTGACATTCGATTCATTTCATTGATCATCACGCGGACAGCTTCGCCCTCCTCCGCCAGGCGTTGCGAAAACTCATTGATGAGTAGTGATGCCAGACCATGTCGACGATATTCTTCTCGAACATGCAACGTTCCCAGGAAGCCGCAAGGACATCTGAAAGAAATTACGTGTGGCAGGAGCATAATGATAATGGACATTGAACAATCGCACAAACCTGGTACACCAAGCTATTAACTCGTTGGAATCTCTGGAGTAGATTCCAAGGCTAATGTTGTACCTAATTAATGATTCCAAAAAGTCCAAGGACCCCTCTTGGCGAGAATACCACAGATCATTTACGGTGACAGCGTCTGATATGCTCAGTGGTCGGACTTCATAGTCGTCAGGGCAACTTTTAGAAGGAAAAAATAGAAAGGAACATTCAGAAAGCAATGACATGGACATTTCTTAAACGAAGTACTTTTTAATAAACTATGACATACAAATGAGTGATCCCAATAACATATGTATGTCGAAAAATACCGATTGGAATAGATGTATATGGAGAAGATAGTGTTAACGATATATGAGTTTTTAGCTATTTTACAACTTATTATTATTTATGATATTATTATTTCATGATATTTTGTTTGTCACAAAATTTAAAATATTTATCGAGGGCTTATATTCGAAAGTGGCTATGAACAAAAACATAATTTTTCAGGAGAGCGAAAAAACGGTTATATGGTTCATAGCCACGTTTGGATGTTTAAAATTGAGCACTATGAATGGTGAAATAAGTATATAGCCATTAACACGCAAATATATAAGTATTAAATCTTACTTATATATTTGCTCTATAACGTGAAATGAAATGTTGGCAATGTTGTGTAAAAAACGCATTTTCTGGGATGTACTCAGCGAATTTAAAGCTTCATGGGTCAGTTTGGCACCATTTTTATCCTTTTTTCCATTTTTTTTTAAAAGTGAATATTGCGGTAAGGCACGGTAAACAAAAAATACAATTCGTATATTTTTGGAAAATTTTAATTTTTTGTTTTTTTTTTTGATTTTCTCGCGATCTAGAAAACAAATCCGACTGAATTTTTGTATTAAGAAGTCAGTCGCGAAAATCGCTGCAATTGTTGAAAAATGGAAATTGCTTATATTTTAACTTTCTCCATCCAGAATTTTGAAACTTTTCTGACACAAATATTCCCCATGAAGTCAGAATCACATGCAAAAAAAAATATTTTGGTATTCTCAATATGATAAAAAGTTACGCGGTTTTTTTCTAAAGATACTTTTCACAATTTTTGACTTTACAGCCACTATTTATCCTATTTTAGCGAAATGACGGAATATGATAGTACGATACGGCTTTTGAAAAAAAAATCTATGACAGATGACATCCAAATCTGAGAATAGTTTGGCATCAAAAACTTATTTTCGAGAAAATGGTTCATAGCAACTATTGAATAAAGCCCTCGATATGTGCTTTCAGAGTATCTTCTTCAGACTCAATGATAGAATTACACTTTTAGTTGTTTAATGTTTATCAAGTGCGATAATTTGAGAGCTCTCAAGAATATAAGTCGAACCGATTTACGGAGGCATTGTAGAAAGTAGAAAAACTAGTAACTTTTTTGAAACTTTAAAAATGTGCGTCCATTCTGTTCAAAGTAAAGAAATAAATAATTTTAGTAAATTGTTCATACTCCAATTTAAAATCAACTTTGTGCTCAACTTAAGTTAAATTTTCCATAAACGTTAAAAAACAAATAATTCCAAATCACGTGGGAACAGTGAAACAAGCACTTCAATTATTTCCAGTGGAGTAGTAGTCCTTCAAAGGAGTAAATTTACTTAGAATGAAGAAAAAATCTTAGATTGAAAATTGGCTTCTTTAATTTGGCACAAGCTAATTTTTCCGCTTAACAGTATTTATTCGATAAAATGTAAAGATTTTAGACTTTTCTTAAAAGCGATTTGATTACAGAAAAAAAATAATTGTAATCTGATTTTTTCAAAATTAATAGTTTTTAGATCTTATTTGCAACCAATAACTCTTTTTGAAAATTCTGAAATTTTGCCAAATTATTAATCAAATACAGTTAAATTAAAAAAGCCCGTTTGTTGCAAATAAAACACGTCAAATGTACTTGTGTAGTCTATCAACTAACATTAACGTTATGTAGATGAATACAAACACAAAGTATCCTTTTGTCTTGCTTTAGAAAGAAAACTTTTAATTAAATTAATAAGGTCACTTGTTTTTATTAATGTGTATAAAAGATTATTATTTTATTGCGCTATAGCACTACGCACAGTGGTTCCGAAACATTTTTGATCTTTCAAAAACCGATGGAGCAATACCATAATTTATTCAAATGTAAGAAAACGCCAACTTATGTAAGTGTTATTAGAATGTAATAACACTATCCAACAAAATTTTTGTCGAAGGCTAATGTAAAATATTTTCAGATGTATTTTGGCTTTCTAAACTCGAAATTGATATTAAACAATTTTTTATGGATAATTTTATTTTAATTGGTTTTACTAAAATTCCTATTTTTGCCGAAGATACCTTTTTATGATGGCTACAAATTTTGCGAATTTCACTTTCACACAGTAACATTGGTTTAGCAAGAGTCTTCTAAAAATTGCAAAAAAAAATATATTTTTTTTCCAAGAAAAACTTTTTGTTGTCACGAAAAAATCGGGAAATTTTTTTTCTTTTTTATATAGAAGTTATGACTATGATTTTTATATTTTAAAAATAGTGCGAAGAAACTCTTTAGAAATTATTTTTTACGAGAAAATCTATGGATAAATGTAGAAAATATTGACCTTCTTATAGAAGTAATGTCGTCTTCACGCATGACTAAATCATTTAATATAAGCAAATATTTCCTAAGCTGCTTTTTTACTTCCATTACTTCTACAATAATTGTCATAACTTCTACATTTATCCATATTTTTATACTTATTTATTTGTAAAACCGAAAAGGAAGCGAGTTAGACCCATTGTTAATTAAACCGATCGTCTTAGAATCACTTTTTGAATCGATTTAGCAATGTCCGTCCATCTATTCTTGCAATCAAAGTACAGGTCGCATTTGTAACCAGAACCAAATGAAACTTTGCATATCGAAGATTTTCGGGATAAGAACGAACGCTATTTAATTTGAAGAATATCAGTTCAGATTTGGTCATAGCCCCCATACGAATTTCACTCCCGTTTTAACTCTTCACTCTAGATACAACATATTTTAACAGATTGTCTTGAAATTTGGCAACACATCTTATATTTAAACTAGGAACACCTATGGGGAAAATGGTTCAGATTTATATATAGCTCCCAAACAAATTTCACTCCTGATTTGACTTTTCCGCTCTATAAACCACATATTTTAACAGATCTTCTTCAAATCTGGTACAATATCTTATATTTCAACTAGAAACACCCATAGTGAAGATGGGTCAGATCGGATCAGATTTATATATAGCTTCCATACAAATTTCGCTCCCGACTTGACCTTTTCCGCCGTAGAAACCAAGTATTTTCACCGAATTTCCATTATAGTTATTCTTATAAATATTATTATCCAATATGAATGACATGGAGAATTTATTTTATTCATAAACACGTTACCAAGCCACTGTGCATAGTAATCAAAATATATAAATTGTCCTTCAAATTTCTTTGTTAGCTACAAATAATCCTACACTTGTACAGTGTTCAAGCAACAACAACTAATCTTCCAGATGATGACGGTCTTCTCTAAAGAAGGGGGTCACTCATTGTTGTTTTATTTATTTGCAACTTACTTTATATCATTGAGCGTAATCGAGTCTTGGTCTCGTTCATACGTTCTTAGGGTGGCCATCCTATATTTAACGCTAAGCCCTTGCAGCGTTTTCTCCACAATGTCGATGAGGATAGCCGGAAGTGCTGTGATTTTATAGCGGCGATTCCAGTTCAACGACTTGAGTGCCGCCGATGCCTCCTCCTCGTCGTACACCACGCAATTGATAAACAACTGATACTGATCCTTGATGGGTGATGACAAGCGATGTGACTGTACTTGGGCAATGTGTGTGTGGGCAATGTTCACGCTACTTACCTCAATTATGAAGAAACCCTTTTCCCGCCATGTGTTGTTTACCACGTACACTTTGATGAAGTCCAAATGCGGATTCAGCTCAAACCATCTGATGAAGTTCGTCAGTGTGTAGAAGCCATGGCGCGTGGTTGGCGATTCCTTTTGGTACAAGTCGCGTAAGAATTTCAAGTCGTGCAAATTGTTTAAAATTTTTAATGTTTTCATGGTTTTCTTTGTTCGCTTTTATTGGAGCTTTGTCTGTGTATTGTGGGATTCTAACTAAACGGATAACATGCAAGTGACAACAACTGACAAACGATAATAAACTATACAGCCGATCGAGAGCTACTTTTAAGCAAATCGCAAAAATTGCATAATCGCAGTGAGATCGGCGAGAGAAAGAGTGAGAGCGCGAGTGCATTCTCTTCGACTGCTGCTACTCTCCATCAGGCCATGCGAAAGTGTTGGTCACAGTTGGGAATGTGCGTAACCAATAACATCGATCGGTAACAGTAAAGCCCAGCTTTTCGAACATTCCGCGGGATGGTTTGTTGGTTTCGTTGACCAAGGCCATAACGTCATTGCCCAGCTCCGCTATGCAACGAGAAGTGGCACGCGTGACAACACTGCCCAATCCTAAACGTTTGTAGTTGTCTTTGACCTGCAGAGCTCCCAGGAAACCGCCCTGTAGACTAAATGCCAAAAACATTATTTGGACCTGTTGATGAAATGTGACCAGAGTGTGAACTTACCGCAAACACCAGGCTGCTAACTCATCGGTTCCCTCAACATACACTCCCACATTGGAATTCCAGTCGATGAGACGTTTTATGAGAAACAATGAACCTTGATGGCGATTGGGCCATAGGGTGTCTATTTCTTCGGCATCAGCTGTGGAGGAAAGTGGTTTTACATAAAATCCCTTGGGGCAGCTAAAACGACATAAAATTGAAAAGAAAGAGTCAACAAATGACCCAAAGTAAACTGGTCTTAAGTAAAATATTTATTTCAGTAAAAACCGGTTAGTGAAGGCGGCATGATACCCTCCCTCCACCACACAATGAGGCGTTTGGCTGGTGTGACTTCAAAATGCACATACAGTCAGTGACTAATGTTCAAATACACTTTTCAAATTTGGAGCTTTAGGAAAAGTAAATATTCCATTAAAATTCTAAGTATGTTGTGGTTTCTTACTGACTTGGTCGTGCACAAGTCTAGCGCAAAACTAATCCAAATTTGAAAGGGGGTATTTAAATATTAATCACTGACTGTAGGTGTATCTGAAGTTTTATGGAATATGGAACTTAGTACGCCACGCAAGTCGGCTAATTTCAGACGTAATAGTTTCAAAAAAGAATGCGACAGGCTCGAAACGTCTTTTCAGAACTTCATCAGATTTATAAAGAAGAACCCTGGAACCTTTGTTTTTGAAAATACGTTAGTATTTGATTGAGTTATTAATTTTTTAATACTAATTTCATTTTTTGTCATTCCAGTTCACATATGTATCTCATAGTTTTAGTTCAGGTCCAATAAAAATACTTAAAATTCGTCTAATTGATAAAAACGACGAAAATTTTTTTCAAAAAAATACCCTAATTCCCAATTTGGTAAAAATGTGTTCCAAAATTTGGAATTTTTATTCTATTTTAATATGGAATTTATTCTATTTTGGTGAATTTTATTTAGTTTTATTGGACTTCAAACAAATCATAAAATAATGTGAACTGGAATAGCCAAAACTTGTATTTTTGTAAAGTGTAGTTATTTTAATTTAGGAATTTATGTTGATATTCGACCTCGATTTTGTATATTTATTGTAATACTATTGAAAATTCAAGCACGAGATAAATGAAATAAAACTTTCAGTCGGAATTATATACCCTTACTCTCAGAGAACATCTGTATGAAAATTAAAAGGAATTTAATTTTACTTCGGACTGGATTATTTGTGTTGGAGGTACTAGGGGGTTCGTAAATGGTATAGGAGGAACTACAAGGGTTGTGGCAAAAGCACAAATATTGTATACTTTTTAAAATAATTATGAAATCATTTTCAAGTTGTAACTGATTTCGACTCTCCGTATCGAAATTATATCAGATCTAATTTAACCAGAGCTTATGCCAATTTGCGCGGAAGGTAACAGAGGGGATGTTTAGTATAAGTTTCACTGTCATAAGCGGTTAAGCGGTACTGAATACAATCGTCAAGTGCTGGTTCTTACTTTATCTCCAATTTTATAGCCTCTTCCCGCGGCATGTAGTACATCAGCGTTAAACTGTCATATTCGCATTGCAGTCCCTTGTTGTGCACAACACTCAGCACCGATGGCCGATGGCACTCTCGAAACGAACTCACTTTGAATCCAGTGGACCAATTCAGCTGCTCCATAGCATTTGTTAGAGCGTCACAGTTGGCCGTGCTAAGAGAACCGACAAATAACTGATACCGGTCTACGATCACATAGAGGCCGTCGTTGTTACATTCATCATCAGCGCCCTCCCCTCTCACCGTGTAAATGGTCAGATTCCGTATGTTACCATCCAAAGTTTTCCACTTATAAAAATTATCTAAGCAATAGTAACCGACACAATTCTGGGGCCAATCTTTGAGATACAAATCCCTCATTTTCCGAATAGCCTCAATGTCAGTGATTTCAGTTAATGTTGTGGCAATTGGTAGACTCGACATAGTCGTATTTTTAAATTGCAACAGTCGTATGAAAGCGAAAGTATCTGAGGCAGAAACTCAAGTGTGTTTAATAAATCTTAATTGTGCGACTGCAGTTGACTGCGAGTGAACGTCCGTTTCGAATGATTCAGCGACTAACAACAGAAAACTCTTTCGATGTATCGATGGGACTGTAGCCAGAGTTGCCAAAATCAAGAAAACGTACATATTCTATTATCACCTACAACTGATTGCAGTTAGATTTTATCAGTCCTTAGTAATGCTCTGTTTGCACTTCGCAAAGAGAGAAGTACGCACACTCAAAAAAAGTGTATTAAATTCGAGTAAAAATTTACTAAAATTAAGGAAATTTATATATATTTGGAACCCAGTATGCCTTTATTCTATTTAAGAGTATTTGTTATTTTTTGGGCTCGATTTTAATGTGTTTGATCATCACACTTTTCTGTAGACAATGTGAGTTATGAGTCCAGAAACCGTCGTGTTGTGTAATTGCCGTGATTTACTGAACTTTTTAATATTTGCATTTGGATCCGCAACACTTGAGACCGAGGTAACGGTTGCAAATATTTTGGCAACTCTGGCCTGTATCTCACATTAGATTCATACGCCTCTTAATAATTTAATAAGAGAACATGTTTTCTCTTTTCTATTCACTTATGTTATTTTGTCATGACAACAATGTGGCCAATACTCCCAAAAGCTCACAGAATAAAATACAAAATTATTTTGTACGAAGTGATTATGTTTGCAATTATGAAATTTTGATTGATATAAGACACTAAAAATAAATTAATATAGTAATAACGCCCAATTGGGATAAATAGTAGTGTTTCATTCACGAGCAAGGTACAGCGCTTTTGAAATCCCACATATACATATCTCCCAATAAAGTCAACCAAACAAATTAAATCAGACCACACTAATAGCTTTTAACATTATTTTTTCCACATTTTGATAATTAATATTTATTATATTATTTTTATTTTCATTAAATTTTTATTTTCATTAAAAGTCGAAGTGTTATAACGAACATTTTTATTTTAGTTTACTATACTTGGATATATTTGTCGCCTCCGTATTCGTGCTGTACCTAACTAAAAAATCTAAGAGATAATTCTCATATTTCACAAATCTACACTCAGAAAAAAAGTGAACCATAAAATGAGTTAAAATGAACTAAAATTTAGGAAAATTGAACTTTGTATAGCGCTAAAGCAATATTTACTCATATCAAGTTAACTTGGTTCTAGTTCAATTTTCCTCGAAATAAGTAAATATTTACTCTAACTGAGGCAAATTACAGTACGTTTTTTCCTCAAACCAAATCTAAGTAAAATTATGTAAAAGTTTTCCTGAATCTAAGTACAATTTGCTGATTATATACTCAAAACAAGTTCATTTTTACTTAAACTGAGGAAAATTTGAACTTAAAATAAGTTCAATCTAACTAAAATAATTCACACAATTGATTTTGCTTCAGAGTATTTAAAAAATGACTGCATCACTACATTTCTCAAAAGTTTCATTTTTCTATTATAAATTAAATAAAATATTCTTGTTCGAAAAAAATCCGATGGAAATCATGATCTTAAAAAATGGAAAATAAGACAAATTTCATAGGATAACCTCATCTACTTTGCTTCCAGTATGAAAATTCGTATCTCTTAGTCTATGAAAGAAATTAATAAAGATATATATCATAAACACAAATCATGATACCTCTGCCACAAAGAGCACTGTTATTACTTCTGCGAAGACAAGATAGGCGCCTTTGCAGTGGTTGTTTAGAATAATACTTGAAGTATTTGAGAAATAAGTCTCTGAAACGAACGAGAATTGCTTCTTAGATTAATATTCCAGAATTTTCTGAACAATTTGAAGAGATTTTTTATAAGTTCAATAGTACTTAAATATATGAAAAACTCGACATTAACTTAATTTTAATAACTGACCACATTTTTTAGTTAACATTTCCTAAATGGATTTTTTTCCATATAAAAAATTTCTTAATATTTTTCTTACCTAAAATCTTGTATATTTTCTTCCACACAAGTACGAATTTACTCAATTGTAAGGATTTTTATTAGATCCAATGACATGTTTTTAATTAAAATTACTACCCTATTTCTAGTAAATGAACTATTTAATATGGCTTTGAAATAAGTTAAGTTTACTCTTACATAGTTAATTTTCCTACTTTTAATGAAATTTTTACTAAGCTGGAGTAAAATTGTTGAACTAAATTGGAGTATGGATTTTACTCAAATTTAGGAATGCTATTTTTCTGAGTGTTCGAACAAAAGTTATGGTTATAATGTCGACTTTACACAAATGGCTTTAATTATAAAAAAATTAAAAAAGTCGAAATAGTCAATTTTATGTTAGCATAGTTTACATTGCGATAAACATATTTCATACAAATATGGGATTTGCATAAAAATCCGCTGTCTATTTATGAAACAATGTTCATACATCACTGATGTTATGACAAAATCGAAGACATTTTTTCAGTGCATTTTAGACCTTGGGGTGGTGATAAGTTTTACCCCCTCTTTACGATTACTCTCTGATGTTTCCCTCTAGAAAATAAATATAAACAATTAAAAAAAAATACCCCACGTCAGAGATTATGTCCAAAATGTTCACCTCCAATATTAAAAGGTTAAGATTGATGCCTACAATAACCTCCAATTTAATCACCAAAATCCCCTATCTTTCCGGGACGTATCACTGCCGATAGTAGTGAAAGTACAAAACCTTAGTAACCATTTATGATATTAGTAACATGAGTGTCACTAATATCATAAATGGTTCTTGAAATTCAAATTCATATTCCACAAATAATTTTTTATATGTTTTATATGAAAGCTGAATTATGAGTTTATTTAGGCTGAGCATAAATTCATTGGGTTGGCAGCACTGTTATGTGTTTCTAAAATTAATTATTTTTAATTTGCATTGCATTGCAGAAAGATTGTTTGACAGTTAACATCGTAGAATATTATATTAATATATTGAGCAAAAATAAAGAACAAAGCAAATGACCAATAGACTAGTTGAAATTGAGCTGGACAAATGGACGGCATTGCGAGACTTGTATGCGGAACACAAAGATCGCGCTTCGAGTTACGTTACCATACAGACATTCATTGATTGGATCAAAAAAGAGTCGTGGCTTCCACTGAGAATATACTCTCTCAATGGAGAATGGGAAACGGACGGCACATATGTTGCTCTGGTGAGTAGTAGTTTGTTCACAAAACTAATGGCAATTGAGATACATAGAGAGGGAGAGAGATGAGTGAAGTCTGAGACAGGTTGTTTAAAGGATCAGTGTAATATGTTCAGAGATCAACAATTTCATTCTACATTTAACAGTATATAAGGTCTAATTACACTGTGAAACAAAAAATATTGTGCCCGAGATCTAAAAATGTATTTTTTGTGTGCATTGAGGCAGGCAAACCAACATAATTTTTTCTATGGATATTTTTTTAAGTTTGTTACAAAATTCCAATTTTCGTTGATCAATTAAAGGAATTTATGATGGCTAGAAATCACTCTCAAATAGAAACAGTGGTTTAGGAACAGTCTACAAAGAATTGATTTTTTTAATAAAAAAAAAAAAACAAAATAATTTTTTAAAAAATCATAAAAACATAAAATCTTTTTGATATCGTTCTCGGGTTTAGAAAGCCAAAATACACTCAAAATTTTTATACATGACCCTTCGGAAAATTTGTTGTTGCATAATTTTAGTTGAAACCCGAGTGCAAATGCCAAAAATATATTTAAACCCGTTTTTTTTCAACCACAGCAATTTGTACTTCAGTTAACAATGAAAGGCAATTTCTTTTATTTTCTGTTTATCTGCAACATTTAGTAGTGTTTTGTGATAAAACAGGTAAACATTTATTAAATCCGCTGCACTGATAAGCATGCAATTGTGTTTTTTAGAAAATAAGATTTTTACTGTCGTTCGTTATACACGTACGTAGCAAATTCGTTGAAGATTTATTGATGGGTAACAAACTTGTGCACTATCAACCACAGTTCTTCATAATCATACAATTAAAATGAAAATTAAAGCAAGATCATATAGACCGAAAAAAAACGAATGAAGGATAAACAAGTAAGTAAGCTTCAGTCGGGTAAGCCGACTTATGTATATTAGGCTGGGTCTCGGGCCATACAAATGGAAAAACAATTTCCAGTCACCCCACGAAAATAAAGTTTGGATTTTCTAATGATGATCAGCAAAATATTTCGTCACTGGGTTAAACCAACCTGTGAGCTAAACGCTCCTGAAAACACCTCTAAAATTCATGTTTTTCCTGTGTAATTTCTTTCATGTTGAAGTTTTGTACAATTTTCTGAATTAACAGATCCTCGGAAGCACTTTAAATATACATTTTGATTATTGTCTGAGAGTATCTTATTGGTTTTTAATTTTTTGTTCGTTTTTTCATAGTGACAACTGAAAATATTTTCGTATTTGTTGTCAGTATTTTATAAATAGTAATAGTAATAAATAGCTGCAATCAATACCTTTCGAATGATACGTATATGATGAACATCGGAAGGAAATTGACGTCGCAGCGCTCATTTTTGTAAAAAGAGTTTGAACATTTTGACTCTGAAAAGCCATCTCCTGTATTAAATTATTTCACAAATATGGAGCCAGTGACGTCACTTATCGTCGGATATTCATCAAGGCATCATTCGACAGATATTGATTCCTTTTATTTATTTTTCATAAGCGTAAAAAATCAAGCTAAACGTCCAATAATACGACCAATGAGTTATTCTAAGACAAGAATCAAAATTTATATTTAAAGTGCTTCCAAGATTCTATTAATTCAGAAAAAAGGTTTTGGACAAAAATCCAACATAAAAAAATACACGAAAAAAACATAGTTTTTAAAGGTGTTTTCAGGAGCGTTTAGCTCACAGAACTCTTGCCCCAGTGACGCAATATTTTGCAGATCATCATTAAGCAATCTAATCTTCATTTCTGGGGGGTGACCGCTACAATTTATTTTCGTGACCCATCCCAATGTATATACACCCTCACTCTCAGGGAATATATGTGTGGAAGTTATAAGGACTTACATTTTACTTATTGGTGGATAATTTTTGCAGAAGCTACTGGATGGTCCGTGACACATGGTCCCAGCGTTCACATTGTAAAACAATTGTACAAACATTATGAAATATCAAGTCATAGTATAGAAGCTATGAATGATTTAATTTAAAGTTTTTCTGGCTAAAGCGTAAATATTTTTTTGGTTTTTATAAAATCATTTTCAAATATCAAATTGCAAATTATGTATGGATGTTATATCGGTTTATTTAAAAAAAATTATGCCACTTTGTGTGGGAGGTACCAGAAGGGATGTGCCAATATCGCCCATATTCCATATGAATGCAACCTCTATAAAAGCATTGCCAAATGTCAAATTTCATCCGATACCGATCATCCTTATAGAATTTATAACAGCTTTAATTTCACGTAGTTTAGGGTGATTTGTGTGAGAGGTACTGGAAGGGGCGTGGCAGAGCCTGCCACATTTTGTACACTTAAAATGATCATAAAACATTATCAAATACCAAAAAAATAGCTGATTCCGAATATCCGTATCCGTCTGAATATGGGTCATTTGTGAAAAGTTTGAATTGATTTCTTAACTCCTTTCCAGAGTTATCATGTACACCAGCCAGACAATGTGCATGGCTCTAACAACTTAAAAAGCCATGAAACGGATTTGGTCCAATATTTTCATTAATTTAGACATTTTGCATGCTTTTTTTACTCTTCTTTTTTACAATTCAATATACGAAATTGCTTTGGTTAACGAATGCAAAGATTAGGCATCAGAAAAATAGCGACGTTTTAGTGAAATGTTTAAACTATTTTAAGATACAAATCAATTATTTTGGCATGTTTTCAAGGAGGAGAAAAACAGTTAGTTGTTCCATTAATACATATGTATGTCTCAAAATTACCTAAAATAAGCCGGATCTCAAATTTCAATTAAATCGTACTGTTGTTCCCTTCCTTCTCACTATTTAAGATTTAATAGGTGAATCCTTTGAAGTGAATTCAAATTTCTTCAGTTCTTAATAAATATTCTGATTAATTTTAGTATGATGGTGCCGACTTTTGTCCCCTAGTGTATTGCAATACATTGAGCGATAATATGCAACGTTTGGTGTCGAGTTTGAACTGCTTGGATCCGTCGAGATATCACATGATATCGGGATTTCAAGAGCGCATCTACCCAGCGATAGAGCGGCATTTTATTGATATTGGCCTAAAGAAAGAACAATTGGTGGCCAACGGAACAGTCTGGTTTCATATACCCAAATCAGAAGCGTTAAAGTTCTCCACCGAGTGAGTATAATCAATGTTGTTGTGCATCCAGTCATGTTAGATATTCCAACATATTCCAGACCGCCAGAAAACACAACGCTAAAGCCACTGGATGAAAGCCACGCCAATCAAGTGACCAACGTTTGGCCTCTGCGAAGAGATGGAGCTCTGGCATTTGTTAAGCTTTTACTGAGAATGAATGAAAGTATTGGCCTCTTTGAGGGTGATGAGCTGAAAGCGTGGTGCTTAAAGTATGAGTGATATTCCATTAGCGTTGAGGTTTCCTGAATTTGCCCTTTTTTGAATTTCAGACTTCCACTGGGCTCTCTGGGTCTATTGCAAGTCGAAGAAGCTCATAAACGTAAAGGCTTGGGTAGTTTGGCTGTACGTTGTATGTCCAAGCTACTGGCGGAAAAAGATATAGACGCAACTGCTCCTGTGGTCTTTGCAAATGTGGCTTCGCGTACTCTGTTCGAGAAATCGGGTTTCCAGATTATCGATAAGGTTTATTGGGCTGGTCGACCTGCCGTTGAATAGTTGGTGATTAGCGTGTCCTGTAATATGGTTTCAGTTATGAGAATTGTATTTATTTATTTATTATGAATTAAACTATAATGTAAACTTATATTATTCTGGTTCCAGGGATTTTGTCGGGTGGCTAGTTATTGCAGCGACAGATCTGAGCATCTGTTGGGAATCGAACCCACAACTCCCATGCTGACAGCCGACCACACTACCAACTCCACTACCGGGGCTCTCACAGAACTATAAAAAAGTAATTTAATTCAGAAAAATTAAATATTACAAAAATCATTTAGATCCATTCATTCCTTTTGACGTCAATTTCCATATATATGCATATTGTAGTTCGTCATTTTAATAGAAAATAAGTAAGGAATGGCTAAAGACGGGCTGGGCCGACTATGTGATACACTCCACTTTCTTTCCGAAAACACTTCAATTTGTTAAAAAATTGATAACGGGAAAGATTTTTGTATGCTTCCTAATCATAGGCTAATATGACCTGACCCAATTTGTCAAATCGAGAAGAATATTTGTATCGGGGCTATATCCAAACATGGAATGATGTGACCCATTTACACAATAGGTTCTTCCAGTTCAAGTATAACGTGTTATGCTCAATATGAAGAAATTCTCTGAAAATACGTGGTTTCTGGAGGGAAAAGTCAAGCTGGGAGCGAATATAAATATAAAGCTATATATGAATCTGAACCGATCAGACCCATTTTCACCATGGGTGTTTCTAGTGGAAACATTAGATATTTTGCCAAATTTGAATAAGATCTGTTAAAATATGTGGTATCTAGAGCACTAAAAGTCAAATCGGGAGCGAAATTTGAAAGAAATCTGATAAAATATATGGTTTTCCCAATTTCTATATTATATAATAAAATCTTATTATCAGTGAATTCTGTTTAAGAGTTGCTTTTATGCGTCTTTTTCTTGAATTCTGCTAATATATGCTTAAGATGAAGAACGTGAATTTTTAATTGGGAAATAGACATAACAATTTTAAAACCAATATTCACTTTTATTTAAAAATAATATTTACTTATATTTATATGTCATACTCTTCTATACATATAAAGATAAAGTTTCATGAAAACGATTTTTTCATGATTATGATAATAGTAAATAACTATTTGTCATTTCATCAGAGACAATCTGATATCTCTTTTCAGCTGAATTTCCTGAGATATATATGTAATATATAATATATATGTTTTGGTTCACTCTACCAGAATACGTTAACCGAATTTTGTTATTTTAAAAACGATTTGATTTTGCTGTATTTTTAAACAAAATAGAGGAAATGAAAATAAATATTTTATTTAATTGCAAATTGCAGATATTTTGTTACTCCATGCTAAATTAAATTTGTAGTTTACGGCGAATATAAAAAGAAATGAGAAAAGAACATTTAATAAAATTGTCGTCTTCTGATTGAAATCGGGACTTGGGGTGGTATTTGGGACATGCGTAGTAATTTTAAAGAATACGCGAAATACTGAGGAATTCAATTCCAAAGTTCACCACCTTTTGACCAACTAAAGTTCTGTTCTTGAATTTGAACTTTCTCTAAGAGAAAAGAAGAACATCTTGTTTATTAACTGTCCTTGATTTCGAATAAGGATTAATAATGTACTAGAAAGCATTGATTTTCGTTAACCGGTAATAAAGAGCCAGTACAGTTTACAGTACTGCCAATTACACTGCAACAAATAAACTACAGCCAAGTCTCGCCCTGTATTATGGGGAGGTACTACACCGAAATTTATTAATGACCGCCGTACAGTGAAAGAACTGGGACGTTCGGTAGGGTAATAAAAATACATTCTTAGTGATGATGACACTAATGCACAAGGGACATCGACTTCCCATCATAGTAACGTAGCTACGAAATGCAACTATAATCCAAAAATATGTTCAATAGATTCGCGTACTTTGCTTTTTTCACATGCTTTTGGGCCACACTAATGTTCATATAGACAAAGTGTTTATGTCACACACGCACACTTGTGTATGTAATGCAAACTGTATTCATAAGATTGCATTTCGCATTGTTGCCTGATAAACAAACAGCTGATGACTGAGTGGCCGCCCCATTTCCTTCTCTAACTGTGCCATCGATGAGCAGTTTTGCGCGAACTGTGTCAGGTTTTTTTTAGACTTTGGCACGTGAAGAGCGTTTTTTTCGGCGCTAGCAGACACAATGTCGAATAAATTAGTTGAGATACCTTTGGAGAAGTGGCCTCAACTGCGTGACTTGTACCGGCAACATAAAGACCGAGCAAGCTGTTACAACACCATACAAACCTTTATCGATTGGATTAGTCAAGAGCCTACTTTCCCGCTGAAGATTTTTTCCCTCAATGGTGAATGGGAAGAGGACGGTACATATGTAGCCGAGGTGAGTATGATCTAAAAAGACGTTGATAATCCCAGATAAAACTAATATTAATTTTGTGTCACTAACAAAACTAGGGACTCAGCAAAACAAATCCGAATAAACTTATTATTACAATATTACTATCGATAATAGGTCTGCTTTTCTTTAAGACTGTATAACTGAGCTGCGATAACAAAACCCTAAATAAAAAGTTAAATTTTAACACAAAATTAAAAATTATCGAGGATGAGTCCAAAAAGTCATAATTTTTGTTTGGATACAAATATTTAAAGTGTAGTTGGTGACAATGTGGAAAAAACAATTTTTATTTTGGGTAACAAATTAACGTTTTCGTTATCGCAGCTGATTCTCCCGGCTTAAAGTAAAACAGGCCTATTATGGTCATTCCGCCAATCAGTCACAATAAACTATTTTCTAAAAACAGACCCATATTGAACATAGTGAACTATTTCCGTATTGTAAGAATTGAACCTGATCATGAGATATCCCAACGCTGAGAAGTCCTTCAAAAGTACAACTAAAACAAATGCACATAACCTATAAAACATGTTATCGTGTTTTACTGTAGCTGTGATGAAATAATCAAATATATTACTCGAATTTCAGACGTTGAACCAGGTGTTCTGCAACACACTAAGTGACGACTTGACGCGTTTGCTGGATGCCTTGAATTGTTTCGATGCCTTTAAAGTCGTAGCGGGTTTCCAAGAACGCTTGTTGCCAGCCGTAGAACAACATTTCTTAGATTTGGGTTTGAAAAAAGAAGATTTCTGGTGGTGTGGTACTTTCTGGTACCACATACCAAGAGATGAAGCTCTGAATTTCGATATAGAGTAAGAACATATATATGCATATTAGTGTCTGTCACATATATGATTGTAATTGGTTTCTTATAGAGCCCCTCAAAATCTAAGTATTAAATCGTTGGATGCAAGTCACGCAGAACAAGTAAACGCAGTATGGCCCCACAGAAGTGAGGGTTCGGTGGCATTTGTCGCAACCCTAATAAGATTGAATAAAAGCGTGGGTCTATTCGAAGGCGACAAATTGGTGGCTTGGTGTTTAAGGTATGTACATACATACATATATTAGTGCGATGGACGGAAGATAAATGCTAAAGGGTTGCCCTATTTTATCCTTTCCAGACTGCCGCTGGGCTCACTTGGGCTGCTGCAAGTTGAAGACTCCTACAAACGTAGAGGTCTCGGTAATCTGGTCGTACGTAATATGTCAAAATTCTTGGCTGAAAGTGATATTGAGGTTACCGCTTCCGTGGTTTTTGAGAATGTTGCCTCGCGTTCCATGTTTGAACGATTGGGTTTCAAAATAATTGATAAAGTCTATTGGGTATTCAAAGTAGGAGATTAATGATATTATTATTAAAGAATAAATACACTAAAAATAACTTTATACATTTTATTTATTGGCAAATGAAAATCAAAGATAAAAAACGAAACTAAAATTTCGGAACTCAAATAGATTCGAAACCATAAAAATTAGGGCGGGTTGATTTGTATGGATAAGAAAATAAAATAAATAAAAATCGTATTGCAAAAACGTAATCTACATTAAATTCTAAGAAAATTCTCCGCAGAAACCATGGGTCTAAAATCAAACTCTAATCCGCGCCTCTCGACTTGAAATTTTTTACTTGGGTGAATATTTTTTTTAATGAAAAAAAATTTTGAGTGTAGCAAATATATAAAGTCCAAAGAACTACCTTACTAAACAATTTTATTCAGAAAATTCGATTTCTTTTTGGAAAAAGCTTTTTTTATATAAATTTTCATATACATTTTTTTCATATAAATTTTCAAGTCGAGAGGCGCGGATTAGTATTTTATTTAGATACATGGTTTCTTCGGAGAATGTTCTTTGAATTTTATTTAGTTTACGTCTTTGCTATACGATTTAAAAAACAAAATCAACCCGCCCTAATAAAAATAGTTTGTATTTATTTGCTATATAAAGTAAAATATCAGTTATTACCACAAATATTCTGTAGTAGTAACTACAAAGGTTTTGCAGTTTGGCTTTAGGATTTGTATATAGTGCTCTATCAATTATCATAATATATCGTGGAAAGATGCCGATTTTATGATTTCCGATTTTGCTTGTGTGTAATAACATTAAAAATTCAAATTTTCAAAATATATGCATCAGAGAGGGTACACTTCCACAATATTTTAAGTTCGTTTTTTAAAAAATTTTGTTTAATTTTTCCATTTATATATGTTGTGATACAAAATTCAAAAATATTTGATTTTTATCACATCAAATATTTTAGTAACATCGCTGTTAAATCATCGAGCATCATTTATAGCTCGATGATTTAATGATTTAACATTAATGATTTAACATTTAATGATTTAACATTAATGATTTAATGATTTAACATGCTAAGAGCGAGATTTCAATTCTATGTAAGTCTACCCTCTCTGATAAGCATGTATGCTCTGGTAGAAATTAGATTATGCAGTCGAGAGTGGGAGACATCTCCCTTAACCAGTGATGCCAACTCCAGGGAACCAAAACGCGTAAAAATCTTCCGAAAACGGGCCAGAAAGGGCTAAATTATAAAAATGTGACCGTTGTGAATTCAATCATTCTAATTTACAAAAAGTATGAAATTATTTCAAGTTTGTTATCAATATAAAATGACATATTAATTAAAAAATGTAACGAATCTAGAAAATTAAAAACTAAGTACACCAAAAATTGTCAATTTAGGAAGATTGAACATGACTGAATGTAGTACATATCAACCAAAATAGCTTTTGCATCGTGATTTATATTTATCTCTTTAAATACAATATTTTGATATTTTTTCTTTCGAAATTTGATATTTGGTAGTGTTTTGTGATAAAAAAGGTAAACATTTATTAAATCCGCTGTTTATCAGTGCATGCAATTGTGTTTTTTTAGAAAATAAGATTTTTACTGTCGTTCGTTATACATTGGGTAACAAACTTGTGCGCTATCAAGTTCACAGTTCTTTATAATCATATAATTAAAATGAAAATGAAAGCAAGATAGACCAAAAAACGAATGAAGGGTAAACAAGAAAGTAAGCTTCAGTCGGGTAAGCCAACTTATGTGTGGAAGTTATAAGGACTTACATTTTACTTATTGTCGGATAATTTTTGCGGAAGCTACTGGAAGGTTCGTGGCACATGGTCCCAGTTTTCACATTGTAAAACAATTGTACAAACTTGATGAATTATCAAGTCATAGTAGATTCCATGCAGCAGTATAGAAGTTATGAAGGATTTAATTTTACCTAGGATATAGACAATTATGTGGGAGGTACATACATAAAATCATTTTCAAATAGCAAATTGCAAATAATTCTGACTACCCGTAAGGAAGTTATATCGGTTTAATTTAATGAAAATTATGTCACTTTATGTGGGAGGTACCAGAAGGGATGTGCCAATATTCAACTTCTATAAAAGCGTTGCCAAATATCAAATTTCATCCGATTCCGATCATCCTTATAGAATTTTTAATAGCTTTAATTTCACGCGATTTGTGTGGGAGGTACTGGAAGGGGCGTGGCAGAACCTGCCACATTTGGACACTTAAAATGATCATGAAAACTTTATCAAATACCAAAAAAAAAAACTGATTCCGAATAGCCGTGTGGAAGTTAAATTGGTTTGACATATGAATATGGGTCATTTGTGAATAGCAGGACCGTGCGCAGGATTTTCCCCTGGGGGGGGTGGTTTTCATCTTCACTCATAAAAAAGTGAACCCTATAATGAGTTGAAATTAACTAAAATTTAGGAAAATTGAACTTCGTATAGCGCTAAAGCAAAATTTCCACAAATCAAGTTCAAACTTTTCCTTCAAATTAGTACATGCTTTGAACTTGATTCTAGTTAAATTTTCCTCAAACCAGTTAATATTTACTCAATCTGAGGAAAATTCCAGTAAGTTTTTCTTCAAACCAAGTACATTTTTACTAAATCTAAGTAAAATTTTGTTGAAATTTTGCTAAATCTAAGAATAGAATAATTAGAATAATTCTTAAAGTATTTAAGAAATAAGTCTCTGCAAACGAACGAGAATTGCTTCTTAGATTAATATTATTAATATTATTATTTTACTCAATTGTAAGAATTTTTACTAGATCCAAGGAAATGTTTTTAAGTAAATCTATTACCCTATTTCTAGTAAATGCACTATGTACTATGACTTTGAAAGAGTGAAACTTTACTCATACTTAGTTAATTTTCCAACTTTTTAGGAAATTTATACTGAACTGGAGTAAAATTGTTGAACTAGATTGTAGTATGAATTTTACTCAGATTTAGGAATGCTATTTTGCTGACTGTAGTTTTACAAAAAATAAAGCAGGTGAAAATTCTGTCAATTATTTTAGTCAATTTCCAATCGTGTGCGTTTATTTTATTGCCAGGATCTTCGAGATTGATACATTCGTCCGACAGACATCGCCGGCAAAATTGCATCATCATATCAGTACACTCAAAGGAATTTGTCAGTAAAAGAAAGCAGAAAGGCTACTGAAAGAGCAGATTTTCTGCTGTTGAAAAAGAGACAGCAGATTTGTATCTGCTGAGATGGTAAACAGCTGTTTGCTGTTTTTAGCAATATAGAAAAAACTTTAAGCATATGGAAAGAACAGTATGACCACTTAAATATACCTGTTAACAACACTTTTTTGAATAGAAGTTATTATAAAGTAATTTATTACCACGGAAAGATATTGCGATTGTCTTTTTAATGATACGCATATTGCCCCAAGCAACTATACGCTTATCTATTTTTATATTTTAATTAACAGCAGTCAATTTTAGCAGACTGCAAACTCTTTAGCAGTGTGAATGGTGATGTAAGATTGCAGAAAAACTGTTGTAATAGCAGAAAAGAGTCTACTGATAGGCAGCAGACAATCGTTGCTTTTATTAACAGACTTGTTCTCTAAGTGTAGAATTTCTTTTTTTAATAGTTGCATATGCATTACATACATACATATCGAGAACTTATATTCATAAGTGGCTATGAACAAAAACACAACTTTTCAGGAGAGCGATAAAACTCCTTTAATTTGAAGAAAAATGTTTAATCATTCTTCTAAAGTTTAATCCAAAAACGGCTACTAATTGCTACGATTAAAAAGTTTTCGAAATTTCCTATTATTCGCGGTTTCATGGTTCATAGCCATGTTTAAAATTGAGCACTATGAATGTTGAAATAAGCACATAGCCATTTATGCCCAAATATATAAATAAGATTTATTGTAAACTCAATAACGTTTTTCATGAAATCTTGGCGATGTTGTATAGAAAACGCATTTTCTGTGATGTACACAGCGAATTTAAAGATTTCAGCTTCATCCGTCAGATTGGTACCATTTTTATCCCTTTTTCCTTTTTTTACAAAAAGTGTATATTGCGGTAGGGCACGGTAAACAAAAAATACAAATTTGATATTTTTTGGAAAATTTTCATTTTCACGGGAAATATGACTAAAACGATTTTCATTCATGACATTTTTGATCTAGCCAACGAATCCGGCTGAATTTTTGTTTGTGTATTAAGAACCAATGTCGCTTGTAACATATATGTAGCCAGTCGCGAAAATCGCTGCAATCGATGAAAAATCCATAATTTGCGATTGCAATTGCTTATATTTTAACTTTCTTCATCCAGGATTCTGAAACTTTTCTGACATAAATATTCTCCATGAAGTCAGCAATCACATGCCAAAGAAATATTTTGGTATTCTCAATATAATAAAAAGCTACGCCACTTTTTCCAAAATACTCTTCACAATTTTTATTTTAGCCTGATAACTGGGGAATCAAAATACTATTAACGCGAAATGATGGAATTTGATAGTACGATATGCCTTAAATCTAGAATAATGTTTTAAACAAAGTCGTTGTAGCGAATTATAACCTCCGGTTATATGCTGCTCCATTGTTGAACTATTTTATTTCTATTATTTGTATGTTCATAGCCACTTATGCAGTCACAAACTAACGTGTGAGTGGATAGCCAAATCAGAAATTTAAAAAATGGCTTTAGAAAAAATTCTTTTCCAAATTTATATGACAGATGAATATGAGAATAGTTTGGCATCAAAAACTCATTTTCGAGAAAATGGTTTATAGCCACTTTTGAATATGATCCCTCGATACAAATTTTGAAGAAATATTACACAAAAATCGAGCAAATTCCTCGGTGCTTAACCCTTCAGGCCCGCATTTTTTCTATGATAAATGTAGACAACGTATGGCTCTAAATAGAATGTCTAATGAGTTTTGGGGGTTTTAATTTGTATAGGACATGAGTAACAGGATGCTTACTCAAAATCTTTCTACGCATATTCCGATTAAATGAAAAATATTTGGAAATGTTTCTTCCTTTTTATAACAGATTTTTGTACTCGATGAAATGCAAGAAGAAACACCTAGATTTTTTAATTCCAAAAAAAAAAACAAATAATTGGTATTTTATTTTCGTCTTCCTACGTTGATCCAAGTTACTGAATTTGTTGTTTCTCTTTTGAATAATACTTGTTACATATGTACAAAAAAATACTAACTCTGAAAAATATTTGACACAAGTGAGAAATATAACAAAAATTTGAGTATGTTAAAACTCTTTTAAAATTGCTAAAAGATTTTGTTATTAAATTTCCAAACTTTCAAGGAAGTGTCCACGATTTTTTATGTAATTTTCGTGTTTTCACGATTTTACTGCAAAATTACCATTTCAGACGAGTTATTTTAAAAAGACCTTAAAAATTCTATAATTTTTTGCTTCAGAAAGTATAGACGGTTTTAAAAAGTATATGTTCGAAACCTCTCTGGGGGGTTTCGAACATATACTTTCCAGAGTTATCGCGTACATCAGCCAGACAATGGGCATGGCTCTAACAACTTAAAAAGCCATGAAACGGATTTGGTCCAAACAACAATATTTTCATTAATTTTAACTTTTTGCTTGTTTTTTTACTCTTCAATATTTGACAAAGCTCCGAAAAATAATTATCAAAAAACAAAAAAGTCAATTGAATGCCGTGATCCAAATAAATCGTACCTTCAACAATCCTTACGATACGAAATTGCTTTGGTTAACGAATGCAATGATTAGGCATCAGGAAAATAGCGACCTTTTAGTGAAATGTTTAAACTATTTTAAGATACAAATCAATTATTTTAGCATGTTTTCAAGGAGGAGAAAAACAGTTAGTTATTCCATTAATACATATGTATGTCTCAAAATTACCTAAAATAAGCCGGATCTCAAATTTCAATTAAATCGTACTGTTGTTCCCTTCCTTCTCACTCTTTAAGATTTAATAGGTGAATCCTTTGAAGTGAATTCAAATTTCTTCAGTTCTTAATAAATATTCTGATTAATTTTAGTATGATGGTGTCGACTTTTGTCCCCTAGTGTATTGCAATACATTGAGCGATAATATGCAACGTTTGGTGTCGAGTTTGAACTGCTTGGATCCGTCGAGATATCACATGATATCGGGATTTCAAGAGCGCATCTACCCAGCGATAGAGCGGCATTTTATTGATATTGGCCTAAAGAAAGAACAATTGGTGGCCAACGGAACAGTCTGGTTTCATATACCCAAATCAGAAGCGTTAAAGTTCTCCACCGAGTGAGTATAATCAATGTTGTTGTGCATCCAGTCATGTTAGATATTCCAACATATTCCAGACCGCCAGAAAACACAACGCTAAAGCCACTGGATGAAAGCCACGCCAATCAAGTGACCAACGTTTGGCCTCTGCGAAGAGATGGAGCTCTGGCCTTTGTTAAGCTTTTACTGAGAATGAATGAAAGTATTGGCCTCTTTGAGGGTGATGAGCTGAAAGCGTGGTGTTTAAAGTATGAGTGATATTCCAATAGCGTTGAGGTTTCCTGAATTTGCCCTTTTTTGAATTTCAGACTTCCACTGGGCTCTCTGGGTCTATTGCAAGTCGAAGAAGCTCATAAACGTAAAGGCTTGGGTAGTTTGGCTGTACGTTGTATGTCCAAGCTACTGGCAGAAAAAGATATAGACGCAACTGCTCCTGTGGTCTTTGCAAATGTGGCTTCGCGTACTCTGTTCGAGAAATCGGGTTTCCAGATTATCGATAAGGTTTATTGGGCTGGTCGACCTGCCGTTGAATAGTTGGTGATTAGCGTGTCCTGTAATATGGTTTCAGTTATGCGAATTGTATTTATTTATTTATTATGAATTAAACTATAATATAAACTTATATTCTTATTCTGGTTCCAGGGATTTTGTCGGGTGGCTAGTTATTGCAGCGACAGACCTGAGCATCTGTTGGGAATCGAACCCACAACTCCCATGCTGACAGCCGAGCACACTACCAACTCGACTACCGGGGCTCTCACAGAAATATAAAAAATTAATTTAATTCAGAAAAATTAAATATTTCAAAAATCATTTAGATCCATTCATTCCTTTTGACGTCAATTTCCATATATATGCATCCTCGATTTTGTAGTTCCTCATTTTAATAGAAAACAAGTAAGGAAAGGCTAAAGTCGGGCGGGGCCGACTATGTGATACACTCCACTTTCTATCCGAATACACTTCAATTTGTTAAAAAATTGATAACGGGAAAGATTTTTGTATGCTTCCCAATCATAGGCTAATATGACCTGACCCAATTTGTCAAATCGAGAAGAATATTTGTATCGGGGCTATATCCAAACATGGAATGATGTGAACCATTTACACAATAGGTTCTTCCAGTTCAAGTATAACGTGTTATGCTCAATATGAAGAAATTCTCTGAAAATACGTGGTTTCTGGAGGGAAAAGTCAAGCTGGGAGCGAATATAAATATAAAGCTATATATGAATCTGAACCGATCAGACCCATTTTCACCATGGGTGTTTCTAGTGGAAACATTAGATATTTTGAAAAAATTTGAATTAGATCTGTTAAAATATGTGATATCTAGAGCACTAAAAGTCAAATCGGGAGCGAAATTTGAATGGGAGCTATATATAAATCTGAACCGATCTGACCTATTTTCACCACAGGTGTTCCTAGTTTAAATATAAGGTGTTTTGCCAAATTTGAAAACAATCTGATAAAATATATGGTTTCTAGAGCAGAAAAAGTCAAATCGGGAGCGAAATTTGAATGGGAGATTTATATAAATCTGAACCGATCTAACACATTTTCACCACAGGTGTTTCTAGATGAAATATAATATGATTTGCCAATTTTGAAAACAATCTGATAAAATATGTGGTTTTTAGAACGGAAAAGGTGATATTGGGAGTCAAATTTGTATTGGAGCTATATATAAATCTGAACCGATCTGACCCATTTTCACTATAGGTGTTTGTAGTGGAAACAGAAGATATTTTGCCAAATTTGAAGAATATCTGTTAAAATATGTGGTATCTAGAGCAGAAAAAGTCTAATCGAGAGCGAAAATTGAATGGGAGCTATATATAAATCTGAACCGATCTGACCTATTTTCACCACAGGTGTTCCTAGTTTAAATATAAGATGTTTTGCCAATTTGAAAGCAATCTGATAAAATATATGGTATCTAGAGCGGAAAAAGTCAAATTGGGAGCGAATTTTGTATGGGGGCTATATATAAATCTGAACCGATCTGACCCATTTTTATCATGTGTGTTTATATTGGAAAAATAAGATGTTCTACCAAATTTGAACCAAATCTGTTAAAATATGTGGAATCCAGCGTGAAAAGAGTCAAATCGGGAGTAAAATTCGAATGGGGGATATATCTAAATCTGAACCGATTTTCTTCAAATTAAATAGCGTTCGTCCTTATCCCGAAAAACTTCGTTGTGCAAAGTTTCGTTTGGTTCTGGCTACAATTGCGACCTGTATCGTGATTACAAGAATAGATGGGCAGACAGACGGACGGTTCGATTCAAAAAGTGATTCTAAGTCGATCGGTATACTTAACAATGGGTGTATCTCGCTTCCTTTTGGGTGTTACAAACAAATGCCCAAAGACATAATACTCTCGTGGAGTGTATAAATACTGAATAATGACAGAATTTTAATAATTGCGGGCAGTATTTTATAGAAAATCATTCCCTCCTTGAAGAGACTGTGTTGGAAACAAATTATTATTCTCGATTTTATTAAGCACGTGACTAAAATTGATCCCTGTTTCAAATATTCTTAAATCAAAATCAGTCTAAGATATAACAATTTTTGATCATGTGCCTAGCTTGTATTCTACGATACAGCATGGAAACGTTGGGGAACCTCGGTATGTGCTAAGCAACTAAACGGTTACTCATTTTTAGACAGGCACCACGTCATTAGACTACAACAACATGTCGACATCATGCATTTTCCAAGAACTTCCTTCCTTTTCGGAGGTACAAGATTCGAAATATATTCTAAGGTTGCTTTCCTCTATGACAAGTGAGACCACCACATGTAGCTACGCACATCTTACACATTCAATAGATGTGGGAAATATTGAATTTTGTAATAGTAGTTAAGTGCAAAGGTCGACATGTACCATGGTGTGATGTAAGACAAAAGATTCGTATGACATTCAGTCTCCTTCCGAGAGAGCGGGCTCAACAATCTCACTTTCTTTGCTGAGTCTCTTGTATTTCCAGCTATGGACAAAGTAGCAGTCGAGCACGTGGACAACTCCTCACAGTTGGCGAAAAGATCTCATTTGACTGTTGCCCAGATACGAGATACGCTACCATGTGCACTGTTACTCTCAAATTATCACCAGCTGTTGATACCGCCTTTGTTGTGCTTAGTACAAGAGAGAGGGAGATTCATTGAAATGTACATTGGTGTAGCCCAAAAACACCAGGTACGCGAATCTTTTCAAAATATGACAGATTAGGATAACGAAGCCATTACCTAATCTTCATTTCAGGCCTGCTCGATTGGGCTTACTAGCTTAATATGTGTATGAAATTTACTCGCTTACCAAGAAAGTAGCTTACTACTCTCTTAGTACCGAGTAAGGCGGTGCCAGATTTTTATCTCTGATTTATTTAAACAAAAGCAACGGATACAAATGTTGCCACCTTATAATGTCTCTTAATTGTAAGCTAGTAAGCCCAATCGAACAGGCAAAATAATCATGCTTATTTATGAAAACCATCTACATTTTCAATTTAACTCTGTAAAGATTATAACCATTTATTGCTACCTGCAACGAGTTGCACGTGATGACTTTGAAAAGGAGCAAAGACCCATAAATTGAAGAATTACATAAATATGAAGGCCACACTCTACACCCAAAATCTAAGGATAAAACAAAAATGGTTTGCTACCTAGCAGCAGTCACTTTTCATTTATTACAGCAGTTTTTCAGCCATAACAACAGTTTTTGTTTCAGCATTCAAAGTGCTGAAGAGTTTGCAGTCTGCTAAAAAATAAATCAAATATAAAATACACAATAGGCATTTAAAAGCCAACTTAATGTTCTATTAGCTCGTGACAATAAAATACAGTTGCAATATCATTCAACTGATAATATGTTATAAATAATAACTTCCTATTTTCTAAATTGTATTGTTAATGTATTAAGTTGCCTTGCAGCGGGTTAATGAATGCAGTATGGCTTCGTTGATAGTTTTATATATATCGAGAATCTTTCCGTAGGTAGGAGATATGATATATTATATTTCAGAGAAAATTATAATTATAATCTTTTATATTGTATAATTCATATACAGGTATGTTATACAAATCGTTTCTTTTTAAAACGATACGTTTTTATGCTTTAAAACGTAGATATATTTTGATATGATATGTTTTATACGACTTTTTATACTTCGTCATCTAATTTTATGGCGGGGGTAAAGTAATAAATCAATTTATTCCTTTTATATAGCATACAAAATAAATAAATAAAAACTAAAAGTCGAATACAAAAATTCAAAAATATCAACACAATAAAACTTATATTCTAATTCTAACATTTAAAGTTTTCAGGATTTCTATATTATATAATAAATTCAGTATTCTGTTTAAGAGTTGCTTTTATGCGTGTTTTCTTGAATTCTGCTAATATATGCTTAAGATGAAGAACGCGAATTTTTAATTGGGAAATATACATAACAATTTTAAAACCAATATTCACTTTTATTTAAAAATAATATTTACTTATATTTATATGCCATACTCTTCTATACATATAAAGATAAAGTTTCATGAAAACGATTTTTTCATGATTATGATAATAGTAAATAACTATTTGTCATTTCATCAGAGACAATCTGATTTCTCTTTTCAGCAGAATTTCCTGAGATATATATGTAATATATATGGTTTGGTCCACTCTACCAGAATGCGTTAACCGAATTTTGTTATTTTATAAACGGTTTGATTTTGCTGTATTCTTAAACAAAATATAGAAAATGAAAATAAATATTTTATTTAATTGCAAATTGCAGATATTTTGTTACTCCATGCAAAATTAAATTTGTAGTTTACGGCGAATATAAAAAGAAATGAGAAAAGAAAAGTTAATAAAATTGTCGTCTTCTGATTGAAATCGAGACTTGGGGTGGTATTTGGGACATGCGTAGTAATTTTAAAGAATACGCGAAATACTGAGGAATTCAATTCCAAAGTTCACCACCTTTTGACGAACTAAAGTTCTGTTCTTTAATTTGAACTTGCTTTTATTTCTCTAAGAGAAAAGAAGAACGTCTTGTTTATTGACTGTCATTTGTTTCGAAAACGGATTAATAATGTACTGAAAAGCATTGATTTTCGTTAGCCGGTAATAAAGAGCCAGTACCGTTTACAGTGCTGCCAATTACAGTGCAACAAATAAACTACAGCCAAGTCTCGCCCGGTATTATCATTGCGCCCGGTATCTGGGGAGGTACTACACCGAAATTTATTACTGACCGCGGTACAGTGGAAGAACTGAGACATTCGGTAGGGTAATAATAAATACATTTTTACACTGGAGACATCGTCACTAATGCACTAGGGACATCGACTTCCCATAATAGTAACGTATTGAAAATTTGAAAGTAGGCTACGAAAGACAAACGCAACTATAATCCAAATATGTTCAATAGATTCGCGTACTTTTCTTTTTCATATGCTTTTGGACCACACCAATGTTCATCCATGCAAAGTGTTTATGTAACACACGCACACTTGTGTATGTAATGCGAACTGTATTCATAAGATTACATTTCTCATTGTTGCCTGATAAATAAACAGCTGATGACTGAGTGGCCGCCCCATTTCCTTCTCTAACTGTGCCATCGATGAGCAGTTTTGCGCGAACTGTGTCAGTTCTCTTTTAGACTTTGGCACGTGAAGAGCGCTTTTTTTGGCGCTATCAGACACAATGTCGAATAAATTAGTTGAGATACCTATGGAGAAGTGGCCTCAACTGCGTGACTTGTACCGGCAACATAAAGACCGAGCCAGCTGTTACAACACCATACAAACCTTTATCGATTGGATTAGTCAAGAGCCTACTTTCCCGCTGAAGATTTTTTCCCTCAATGGTGAATGGGAAGAGGACGGTACATATGTAGCCGAGGTGAGTATGATCTAAAAAGACGGATAAAACTAATATTAATTTTGAGTCACTAACTCAGCAAAACAAATCCGAATAAACTTATTATTGCAATATTACTACCGATATTAGGTCTGTTTTTCTTTAAGGCTGTATAACTGAGCTGCGATAACAAAAACCTAAATAAAAAGTTAAGTTTTAACTCAGAATTAAATTTTTTTTTTTAATTGTAGCGAACGGCAATATCAATGTGTGTGTGAAAACAAATTTTGCAAAAATAATTTTGTGTTAAAAATGTTGGACTTAGTCTGGATAATTATCCAATGTAAGCCAAAATTATGGTTATCGAGGATAAGTCCAAAAAAGTCATATTTTTCTTGAAAAGTTGTTTTGATATAAATTTTTATATTGTAGTTGGCGACAATGTGAAAAAAAATTATTTTGGGTAAAAAATTACTTTTTATTAACGTTTTCGATATCGCAGCTTATTATCCGGCTTAAAGTAAAACAGCCCTATTATGCTCATTCCGTCAATCAGTCACAATAAACTATTTTCTAAAAACAAACCCACATTGCACATAGTGAACTATTTCCGTATTGTAAAGCAAATCCACATCCACCATATAACCCATATATTTCGTGTTTTGCTGTGATAAAATATTAAAATATATTACTTGAATTTCAGACGTTGAATCAGGTGTTCTGTAACACTATAAGTGACGACTTGACGCGTTTGCTGGACGCCTTGAACTGTTTCGATGCCTCCAAAGCAGTAGCGGGTTTCCAAGAACGCTTGTTGCCAGCCGTAGAACAACATTTCTTAGATTTGGGTTTGAAAAGAGAACAATTCTTGAGTTGTTGTACTTTCTGGTACCACATACCAAGAGATGAAGCTCTGAATTTCGATATAGAGTAAGAACATATATATGCATATTAGTGTCTGTCACATATATGATTGTAATTGGTTTCTTATAGAGTCCCTCAAAATCTAAGTATTAAATCGTTGGATGCAAGTCACGCAGAACAAGTTAACGCAGTATGGCCCCACAGAAGTGAGGGTTCGGTGGCATTTGTCGCAACCCTAATAAGATTGAATAAAAGCGTGGGTCTATTTGAAGGCGACAAATTGGTGGCTTGGTGTTTAAGGTATGTACATTAGAGCGTACCAGGTTACAAGTAAAAAAAAAAAAGTTCGCCGTACACCTTCGAATATGAAGTATTATTGAAAGGTAGTTTCAAAAAAATTTTTTTTATTTTTTTATGCCGAACGTAGGGGTCGCGCTTTTACATTTTTCTATATAACTTCTGCATTTATAAACGGATTTTAAAGTGTGATACATCGATGTTTTTGTCCGATTTTTTTGTCTTTGAAGTCATTGAGCTCAAACATGATTCATGATTTTATGCGAGCTTTAATTTTCGATTATTAGAGTGGTACATTAGGGTAGTAGCAACTGAGAAATGATGGGTAAGTACCAGAAGGGGGTGCTTGAGCTCAATGACTTCAAAGACAAAAAAATCGGCCTCGTCGAGACAAAAACATCGATGTATCACACTTTAAAATCCGTTTATAAATACAAGTTATATAGAAAAATGTAAAAGCGCGACCCATACGTTCGGCATAAAAAAATAAAAATTTTTTTTTGAAACTACCTTTCAATAATACTTCATATTCGAAGGTGTACGGCGAACTTTTTTTTTGAGGTACGCCCTAATGTACATACATACATATATTAGTGCGATGGACGGCAGAAAAATGCTAATGGTTTGCCCTATTTTATCCATTCCAGACTGCCGCTGGGCTCACTTGGGCTGCTGCAAGTTGAAGACTCCTACAAACGTAGAGGTCTCGGCAATCTGGTCGTACGTAATATGTCAAAATTCTTGGCTGAAAGTGATATTGAGGTTACCGCTCCCGTGGTTTTTGAGAATGTTGCCTCGCGTTCCATGTTTGAGCGATTGGGTTTCAAAACAATTGATAAAGTCTATTGGGTATTCAAAGTAGGAAATTAATGATATTATTATTAAAGAACAAATATACTAAAAATCACTTTATACATTTTATTTATTGGCAAATGAAAATCAAAGATAAAAAAGAAACTAAAATTTGGGAACTCAAATAGATTCGAAACCATAAAAATGAGTGCGGGTTGATTTGTATGGATAAGAAAATAAAATAAATAAAAATCGTATTGCAAAAACGTAATCTACATTAAATTCTAAGAAAATTCTCCGCAGAAACCATGGGTTTAAAATCAAACTCTAATCCGCGCCTCTCGATTTGAAATTTTTTACTTGGGTGAATATTTTTTTAATGAAAAAAAATTTTGAGTGTAGCAAATATATAAAGTGCAAAGAACTACCTTACTAAACAATTTTATTCAGAAACTTCGATTTCTTTTTGGGAAAAGCTATTTTTCATATAAATTTTCAAGTCGAGAGGCAGATTAGGATTTTATTTTAGATACATGGTTTCTTCGGAGAATTTTCATAGAATTTTATGTAGTTTACGTTTTTGCTATACGATTTAAAAAACAAAATCAACCCGCCCTAATAAAAATAGTTTGTTTATGAAGTAAAATATCAGTTATTACCACAAATATTCTGTAGTAATAACTACAAACGTTTTGCAGTTTGGCTTTAGGATTTGCTCTATCAATTCATCATATATCGTGGAAAGATGCCGATTTTATGATTTCCGATTTTGCTTGTGTGCAATAACATTAAAAATTAAAATTTTCAAAATATATGCATCAGAGAGGGTAGACTTCCACAATATTTTAAGTTCGTTTTAATTAAAAAGTAAAATTTTGTTTAATTTTTCAATTTTTATATGTTGCGATACAAAATTCCAAAATATTTCATTTTTATCACATCAAATATTTCAGTTAACATCGCTGTTGTATAAATGATGTTCGAAATTTAACATGCTAAGAGCGAGATTTCAATTCTATGTAAGTCTACCCTCTCTGATAAGCAAGCATGTATGCTCTGGTAGAATATACATGGTAGAAATTACATTATGCAGTCGAGAGTGGGAGACATCTCTCTCAACCAGTGATGCCAACTCCAGGGAACCAAAACGCGTAAAAACCTTTCGAAAACGGGCTAGAAAGGTCTAAATTATAAAAATGTGACCGTTGTGAATTCAATCATTCTAATTTACAAAAAGTATGAAATTATTACAAGTTTGTTATCAATATAAAATGACATATTAATTAAAAAATGTAACGAATCTAGAAAATTAAAAACTAAGTACACCAAAAATTGTCAATTTAGGAAGATTGAACATTACTGAATGTAGTACATATCAACCAAAATAGCTTTTGCACGTTATTTTATCTCTTTAAATACAATATTTTATATTTTTTCTTTCGAAATTGTATTCTTTTGTTGTATTGTTATTTTTATTTTTAAAAATCGAAGAAAAATACTATTAAAATAATTATATCCTCCAAAAATGTCAATTCCTTCTAAATCTACATCTACTTTTAGAATTTTATATAAGTTGAATATGAATGAAAATTTGAATATTTAATGCAAAGGTATGTCGCTAAAAATAAGCTTGTACATGAACAGATTCTATTTAATACTGTCGTTCTTTATTAGCATGAGCCCAAAAACGCATCAGTAAACACAACGTTACCAAAAGTGCTTAACCAAAAAGTGAAAAAGGGCTAAATTTATGCGTTTTTTTAGTATCGGGCTAAAAATATTATTTCGGGTGTCAGACAACTCAAAGCGGGCTAAATCTAGCCCGAAAGGGGCTAAGTTGTCATTACTGCCCTTAACATCCCAGCAAAAAGAGAGCACTCAAAGAAGTGAAAAAGTGTTCATCCTGTGATTCGGAAGTAGTGCAAATTGGGATCTTCAGCAATGAATTTAACATGGAGTTGTCGTAGGAGGGATGTCCTTTATTTTGAAACACTTACAAGTTATTTTAAAGTGTTGCAAAGGAACCACTTTTTCACTAGTTTCCACTTCTGTTTTATAAAAAATCTGCATCTACCGGGGCTAGATCAGCGGACCTTCTGGTTGCTACTACGACACTGTAACCATCTCACCTATCCTCTGTTGTGAGTGCTGAATAACTAAAGTAAGCCATTTTGTTCGTTAGAACTGACAATATGAAGCTTTACCAAATATTTATTTAGTATGAACTAATATATAACACAAATAAATATTAAATTAAATTAGCATTAAATAAATTAAACTACTTAATTTTACAGTTATTATGTAGTATTAATAATAAATAAAAATGAAACATTTGAAGTACATTAATAAAGCAAAAAATTTATATTTTTAAACAAAAATTTTTAATTTTTTAAAATTATAAATGAAACAAAAAAAAAACAGAGCCACGATTCGAACCCGAGACCTTCTGGGTGCAAAGCGGACACCTTACTTCTGTGACCTCATACTAAAAATTCGTTCCTTTCACTTGTGAAAATGCTATTTGTAAAATGTAAGTTTTTTTAAAAGTATTTAAAAGAACTTCCTCAAAATCGGTAAAAAATTACACTTGGATTTTGAAATGCGATTAAAATGTGCTTTCTGCGGAAGTAATTCCATTTTTTGCTGAGATGTTAAGCAAATTTGAGCAACATTGATAATGTTTACAGTTTGTGAAGGGGAAATTTTATTTAATTTTTCAAATTTTGAATGTTGTGAAAATAATGTATATATGTATGTGTTACAACATCCCAAAAAATATTTTATATAAGTAATCACATTAAATATTTCAGTTAACATCGCTGTTATACTGATGTTGCATGAACACTGACATGTTAAGAGAGAAATTTCCACTGTCATATGCACTCTCGCATGTATCTTCTACAGCAAACTCTTTAGAGCACACTCTGTAAATAATTCTTTGAATCAGCTTTATTTTGAACATTCTATTAATTCGGTTAAAAAGCTTCTGCGCTGAAAGAGAACTTCATGTTCATATCAGGGATGGAAAACTTGGATATTCAATTTTTGAAAGATTTCATTCACAACTTTTTGTGTGGGGATTCACTTAATTTCCCTACTGTTTATTTCACCAAACCATATGAACCAATTATAAAAAGATTATTAGTGTTATTTAAAATCGATCTAGCTGGGCTACGCTACTACTTTTGAAAAAAAAATTATAAACATACATTACATTTCATTGTCATTGTGCGTAGGTGAAAGATATAACCGAAATATTTTGGGGTAATCATGAAACAAACTTGACATTCTCTTTTGGTGCGGAAAACCGCAACTGTTTTTACGACCCGGTTTAATGTATATGCATCAACTTGTTCGCACCATTTGGTTGGAAGTAGTGGAAGTACCCCTTCCTATATCATATAAATTTCTATGGAACATGAAGGCAAAAGTCAGCATTCAAAAAAGAAATTAAATCTTATCAGTGGGAATTCATATCAGACCAATCTACCGTCAACCAGAATTTTACCCTATGAAAAAAAAACATTAATCATCGTCGTCTATAAAGCCGGTCAAGATTTATATGAATTCTGTTTTACTCGTGTATGTTATTCTGGACTGGTGAACTGATTTTATTGCAATTTGTTATTGCGGAACCTGCGGAACGATCTCCATAGTGTATCCATAGTGTGTACTTTGTTATGCAAACAAGAGGTTAACAAACCAATTTTGATGTTTTACAGCAGTAAAAGGTAAAAGCTTCAACGATAAGGGTAGCCTAACATATAACTTGCAATACCAAACTCGTTCACCAAATTCCATCGAAAAATTCCGTTATCATAAATTTATGCCCAAAAAAGTTGCATAACTACTGAATGTATTTAAACCTGTCAATTTGGATAATTTACCGATTTCAAAAAAATCTATGGCCCTATGATCCAACTAGGAACTACGGGATGCTGGTCAAATAGCTCGGAAAAGGTTATTTTACGTTTGTGCAGGAAATGTCAAATGACTGTAAATAATAATGATTTCGACACAAGAAATAAGGCAATGCCTGTGAGGTGAAAAACCTCAATAAAGTGAAATTAAGTTTTTTATATTTTAACCACTTATGTATAGCCCTTTGGAATTTTCTTAGATGCACAATCGTAAAATAACCTTTTTATTCAGCATCCTTTATATTCTATTCGGTCAGCATTCTGACATTTTATTTCGAATTTGTGTTCTCTTCTTTTAGATTAAAGCTGGCTCTCTTCTTTTTTTCTTATTTTTAATAGTATTCGTGTTTGAACAATCGATTTTCTTAACTTCAAGAGATTCAATATTTCATCAAAGTATATTTTCTCATATCCGCGGTTTACAACTATTTTTCGAATATTTGCTAATATTTCTTTTCGATGATCCATTGCCACAATCAATGTACTACGTTCAACTGTCCAACTAATAATTTTCGAAGTCTAAAACGTAGCGCAAAAATAGAAATTAAATTATGGATACTTTTCCGCTATTATCCTGCAGAAATCCACAAAATGAAGCATAACATGTTGGTCGTATGTAGACTTTTGTCAATGCATCTTTTAGTTTTTCGTGAATATTTTTCTAAGTTAGTGGTGAACTACGGATTGTTTTGGTACTTATTAATAAAAAGAGATTTCAAACAAAACTGCACTGTATACGACCACTGTATATTTGAACAATATTTACTCCAAATAATTTGAATAAATTGCTCCTCCTTACTAAACATAGGTGATTTCCTCCTGTACTGTAGCCAAACACTATTGAACAACACATTCATATTTGATATACTTCAAACATGTTGAAATCCCAACCCTGGTTTCAATACACGTACTTGTAGAGGGAATTCGCCAGTAGATGTCAGCATACAATCACGAAAGCTCTGATAAGAATACAAAAACGTGATAGGGAGCAGGTTATTACAATAGGTGTCACCAGTGTTGGAGTCTTGCCTGGTGCACCATCGGACCAAAGACAATACAATTTTATATAGACTTTGTACGTTTATAAAAAGTTTTGCCAAAAGATGGGGACTGCGAGTGCGAGACTTTGCTAACATCATCTACAGATATATTCCATATTAGGGCTGTTTTTCATTACGACTGGATAACAAAGCTGCGATAACAAAAAAATTAAATAAAAGTTAAAATTTCACTCAAAATAAAAAAATCAGTTTTAAAATTGTCGCCAACAGCAATATCAATGGGTGTGTGAAAACATATTTTGGGAAGAGAAGTAAATGGTGGCCAGTCGTACACTTCTCCCCTCTAGGGTCTATTTCGGGGCAGTTTTGGACCTTTCTTTCATAAAAAATAGGCAAATATTGGAGGTTAGTCATACATTTTACTGCACTAGGGGCCTCCATGTGGCAGTTAGAGAGGTGGGAGCAAATTTTATAAAATGTAGTTTTTGTATGGGAGCCCAAATACGGAGTGGATAGGGGGCAGGTATGTTTGGGGGAAATGTTGGGGAGAGAAAATTAATGGGGTTATCTTACATGTCTTCCCTCTAGGAGTGACTAGGGGCTGGTTTGATCCTTTCCTTCATTAAAATAATTATAAAAATTAAAAAAAAATTAAAAAAGGGTTGAAAATGGAGGTACGTTCTGAGAAAATACTGGGGTTGAAAAAGTATTGGGGGTTGGTCATACATTTGACATCACTAGGGGTGGGAGAAAATTGTATAAAAATTAATTTTTGTATGGTAGTCTCATTATGGAGTGGCGATAGGGGGTATGTTTGTTCGTAAAAAATGTTGTTGCCCTGCGCCTCCAGGGCAGTTTTGATCCTTATTGTCATAACAAAATAAAAAAATAAAAAAATCGTATGGGGACCACCCTAAGGGTTGATGATACGAGGGAAATATGTTCAGAGAAAATGTGGGGGTTGAAAAAATATTGGGGGTCGGTCATACATGTAACTCCACTAGCGGCCTCTTTGGGCCAGTAAGAGCGGTAGGAACAAATTTTATAAAAAATAATTTTTGTGTGGGAGCCCCCCCCTAACGAGTGGGGAAAATTAATGGGGTCGGTCTTACATTTAACTCTTCTGGGGATGACTCCGAGGCATTTTTGGGGCTTTTTGTGTATTTTTACCCATTTTCCCTCACATTTGACCCCGATGAGGACCCTCGTACACTCACCCCACCAGCCCCATTTTTTGGCTCACGTATTTTTTTCCGAACCTCACACAACTAGTGGTTCTAGCATATCAAAATCGAAAAGTCGTGCACTATTCCACCCCTAACTCCACTCCACTCTGGTTTAAGAGTTCGAAATTATGAAGTTTGGGATCAACATGGTACAGAAATGGTACCAACCAAACGGCTGGAGCTGGAATCCTTAAATTAAAATTTGGAAGGAAACTGTTTTTGAAGATTCCTGCCTATATAGTCGAGGACTATCACGTTATGTAAACATTTTGGTAGCCTCGTCCGATTAGTGGGATTGGTCATCAACATTTTTAAATGTTTCTAATATTATAATAATGAAACATCACAATTTAATTAAAGCAGTGAGCAGGCGTTATAATTTGCAACAGTGAACAAATATCGCACTTCGCATTCAAAATATCATATTTTCCTAATATGGTACTGAATTTCTACGTAAAGTCGACAGCATATAATCTGCCGAATGAACTCTGCGGTTGTGATTCGGCTCGGCCAAACTTAACGCCTTTGTACTTGTTTATTCATAATTTCAAGGCAAAAGTGACATATTCTGAAAGAAAGGTGTCAAAATATAGTTGATTATGAATAGTTTAAATATTGTATTACGTTTTGAGAGACATAGAAAACATCGAGTTATAGAAAAAAAAAACGAAATTTTAAAAGAATAGGAAATAGGAATGTCAAATTCTCTCGCACATACGCAGTCTTTACACAACACAATGTTCAATCGAATTGAAATGCCTTGTGGACAGTGCTCTTTAATTTGTTGCCAGCTCAGGAAGCTATAATCTAATCTAATTACTTGGCCTGTCAATCCAAAGGATTACGTTGATGTTCTTTCGTCCTTTCGCTACTTCGTTATTTCATCGCTGTGTGTCCTTGTTGTGTTGTAATGACCCAAATCCTTTCAAATGTGTTTATGTTTGAATTGTCTGCGCCGACTAATTACAAGCTTATTAAGTCGACTGAATTAACTCAACTGAACGGCATCAAAATACCGCATGGCTGAAATGATTTCGCAAATGCTTGCAATTATAGAATTTAAGTGAACCCTTTTCAAATTCCCAAAAAACCTACCTGTCATTTGAAATATGAAAACAATTTGAAAACTACATCTATGCGTTATGGGGGACAGCTAAGTTAGGATGGCTTATTTTCCTTATAGTTGCCACTTCGAGGTCTACGAGGCTTAGTGAGTTATATTTGTTTGTACGAAAGTTGTAGGGATTCATAATCTATGATTTCCTAATGGCTTGACCAACATGTTTAAACTATATTTCATCCGTATCATCCAAAATCGTTCATTTGTATGAAATACGTTATTTATTATTATTATATTATGTAAAGAGGATCATTGAGGAGCGACACGCGGTCCAGTTAATCGGTTTATTTCGGACGTTTCAACTCAGACCACTTTATTACCAAATCAACTACCTAGACCATTGGCATTAGATTAGGCCACAATTTGAATGTGCTGATTAGACATTTTATAATTTTGATTTTATTGTGTTTGGCCTAATCGTATTTATTTCTATAAGATGTATGTAAATGTATGTTTTTGCTAATAACTCCTAAATTGAATATGTAAATAAGAAATTCTTTTTATTTCATTACTTTCATCGTTTCAATCGATTACAATTACAATTTTATTTGACACCAAGACATTATAAACATTCATCAAATAAATATTTTTACATTACACCAATTTGAGGTTCATCCCACTGAGTATATATTAGTCTGGGTCACGAAAGAAATTGTTGCTGTCACCTCCCCCAGAAATTATGATGGGTTTAGTCAGTGATGATCTGCTAAATATTTCGTTGCTGGGACAAGCCGTCTGTGAGCTAAACGCTCATGAAAACACATCTCAAAACATGTATTTATACACTCCACGAGAGTATTATGTCTTTGTACATTTGTTTGTAACACCGAAAAGGAAGCGAGATTGACCCATTGGTTATTATACCGATTGACTTAGAATCACTTTTTGAATCGATTTAGCACAGTTCGATATTGTATCCAGAACCAAACGAAACTTTGCACAAAGATGTTTTTCGGGATAAAGATGAACGTTATTTAATTTGAATAAAATCGGTTCAGATTTAGATATAGCCCCCATACGAATTTCACTCCCGATTTGACTCTTTCATTCTAGATACCACAGATTTTCTTCAAAACTTGCAATATTTTCGACTAGAAACACCCATTGTGAAAATGGCGCCGATCGGCTCAGATTTATATACAATCCGATACAAATTTAGCTCCTAATTTGACAGTTTCCGTAAATTTTAACAAATTTTCTACAAATTTGGTAAATTATCTTATATTTCAACAAGAAACAACTATGGTGAAAATGGGTTAGATCGGATCAGATATGTATATTGTTCCCATGCAAATTTCAGATCTTCTTCAAACTTGACAAAATACCTTATATTTCAACTAGAGACCTATGGTGAGAATGGGTCAAATCAGTTCAGATTTCCAAATATGGACCCACTTTCGCCATAAGTGAACGTGTTATGGAATATTTGAAGAAAATGCTTGATTGGGGGAAAATTAAAGCCGGAAGCGAAATTTGTATTGGGGCTATATCTAAATGCGAACCGATTTGATCCATTGTCACCACAAAAGGTTATAGTTAAATTATAAGGTATTTAAAAATATATTGTTAGGAGAGGGGAAAAAATGAAATTGAGAACGAAATTTATATTTTTCATTTTCAGCAGAGATATTTCAATTTTAAATATAAGATGTTGTGTTTGAAGAAAATCTGTTAACATATTTCGTTTCTAGAGCGGAAAAGTCAAATAGGGAGTCAAATTTGAATGGATGCTATATCTAAACATTAACCGATTTGCTTCAAAGCAAAGCGTCCGTCCTTGACTCGCAAAACTAACTTGTGGCAATTACAAGAATAGATGGACGTACAGACAGACGGATATCGACTAAATCGATTCAAAAAGTGATTCTAAGTCGATGGGTATAATTAACAAACGGTCTATCTCGCTTCCTTTTGGATGTTACAAGGAGGGTATAAAAATTACACTAGAAAAACATGATAGGCTACTTTCAGCAGCGTTTAGGTTATAGACGGCTTGATCTAGTCCAGATTGAATATTATTAGTATTATTAGTCATCATTAAAAAAAACATTATTTCCGTCGGGTGACTGGAACATATTTTTTATTTGTAAGGACCGCGACTCAGCCTAGTATGAAAATAATTATACATATATTGATATTACAGATCATTACTAGCAACTCGGTCACACAAATGATGCTGCACTTTGACATAATAGCCACTCATCCAAGCCACCGTGAATTGTATATATAAGTTTCGGCTAATATACCAAATGAACAGGCTACATTAAAATTTAGCTTTAATTTTAATATTTAAAATTGTAGATAGTATATATAATTACCGAGGGTGTATTTCAAGACACTTCGATCGTAGTGACTTTGCATCGATTTACGTATTATAATTTTATTTGAAAGCTAGAAAGAAGAATCTCCACTGTATTATCTTGCATTGTTATGAATATTATACATCCACGAAATAATACTTCAAAAAATGGACCGATATAATCGACTTCAACTTTAGATAAAAAAGATATCACTGCAGCGGTAACCACGATGTGACAGATTTGAATAAAAATTTGATTTTCTAGGCCCAAAAAATTAAAATGCTTCTTGTCGTTCAAATACCGAGCGTTCGTTGCACCAGAAAATGACCTATTTCGGTGATTAATTATAAGTAAATTAATACGCTGTTCGAAGTCTATTCCGTCTGCCATACAATGTTGCATTGCAAATATTGCATTTCAGTCAGTCTGTTTAATTTTCACAAACACATAACACACACACACACACAGCATTTACAACTTGCCTTCAAGGTTGACTCAGATCTCAATGGTGACTATTTCGAATAATTAAGTGGGACATCTCAAAGATGTGATAAATAAATTCAATTTCGTATAATTTATGCACATTTCAGCTGTACTTACACACACACACACGTATATACATTCAGGCATACCTACACTACCACAAATACTTGGGCACACACACACACTTTCGTTTGGGGTCTGCACTTGTTGTGTATTTACCTGAAGTGATATAATTGAAATATACGTAAATGTAATGTAATTGTCCTGATTCTGGTTCTGTGTTTGTTTGTCTCAAGTAAACACTCGTTACACAGACGTACACATACATACACGTACACAAACATGTATGCATGTCTGTGTGTGTGTGTGTAATTCCACCGTACTTGTATTTATTAAATTACTACAGATATTCGGTTTGTTCCTTCCCCCTGTCGGACACCTTGCAGTAGTTATGCACAGTCAGCCATCCACCCTACGGCCTGGCCTCCATTCATGGACTTACATTCATACACACATACATACAGACATATATTTGCCATCGCAAATGCTCGTATCGTTCTGTTCGCATTCATTAAAAGCATAAGTTTCTTTTTTATTTCAATATTTACATAAAGTTTGTAAGTGTGTGTGAGTGTGTCTGTTTGGCTGCATGTATCTCTTGTGTTCTTGTGCTCTTGGTTTGTGCGATATGTCTGAATAGGTGCAGGTATGTATGGGCATACATATGTACGTCTGTGTGGGTGTGTGTGTGTGTGAATACATTGTGCATCATTACAATGATTATAATTATCAAAGAAGATTAAAAGAAAATAAAGGAAATGCGAGAAATGTGTATAACTAAAATACAAATAGAAATAATCAAACAAGAAGAAGAATCATCATCACCAGCAGCAGCAGTAGAAACAGCAACAACAAGACCAAGAAGAAAATGAAAACGACAAAAAAGGAGAGGAAACTTAAAACGCAAACAATACAAAACAAATGCAAATGCAAATCTTCCACTAACAAATTACAACAAATTAAAGAAGTTGTTAACGAAAGCCCTTCAATGGCAATGGATGAAGGCGAAATCAGGAGAGCAACAACAACGAGAACATCAAGTGAACGAGCAGTGAATAGTGACGAAAACTACGTCACAACTTTGTCGACAGAACAAAGTCGAACGAGCTCGGGAATGTTCTTTTCTTTCAATTCATGTTTATTTCTTTCGCTCACAGTCAATTGCCATCGGCCAGGAGGGGAACATCACCTCAAAGCAGTTGATCCGATTTTGATCGAACGTCGGATATGTAAATCAGTTACCGATATATCGTAACGGGATTTACGTTTGTACACGCAGAGAAAAAATACATTACGCTGAAACCAACATTTTAGAGAAATGAACTTCATTTGTGAGTTGCTTTTGAGGTTAACGTTATTTTGTTTGCAGCAAACATGTCACATCTATCGTTGCAAATATCCAATGGATGATTGGGAAATATAAACTTTTCCGTGCAAACATATTACAACAATTGTGGTTCTCCGTGTAGATTTTAAAGATCATTTTTATCGTTCTATTCTTGACATCTCCACAGGGAAATATTACAAATAAAGGGTCTTGCAATAGGTACTTGACAACTTAGAATTTCATTTGTGAACGCACTATTTCATTGATCATCTAACTGTTACTTTCCTTTTTTTCAGTGAACTCAACATTTTCATCAGGGTAAAGTACACGAACGAACAACGTATGCAAATTAAAAAATGTTCTACCGAAATTCGGAGTAGGTGACCACAACTTTAAGAGCATTAACTCCAGTTTTCGTCGTTATTCTCGCCCTAGTGGACAAGTAATAACTAGTTTAGTGCACAAATTTGAGTCTACATATTCATTGTGTGATGCTGCCGTGCCAGTGAGAAAACGGGTTGGGCGAAGTGACGAAAATATCGCTGTCGTTCAGGCGTCCGTATCAAACGATCCAAGTCAGTCAATACCGCATCGCCAAGACCACTTTATGGCAAATTTTGCGTTTGGTTCTCCGATAGGGCTCTGGAGATGAATAGGTCCAAGATGATGAATTTCATCGCAAAATCATCTTCAGTGACGAAGCACATTTTTGGCTCAATGGGTTTGTCAATAAGCAAAATATGCGTTATTGGTTTGGGGAAAATCCACATGTGCTTCATGAATCACCACTTCATCCACAAAAAAATCTGTTTGGTGCGGTTTGCATGCCGGCGGCGTCAATAGGCCATATTTTTTCGTCGACAATAACGATCGCCACGTTACTGTGATCGCGCCATGATTACCGATTATTTTTGGCCCGATTTGGAAAACATTGGACGTCATGTGGTTTCAACAGGACGGTGTCATAAGCCACACAGCACACGATACAGTGAACTGGCCGCCTCGTTCGTGCGATTTAATGCCTCTAGACTTTTTTCTTTAGGGCTATGTCAAATCATAGGTCTATGTCATCAAGCCGATGACGTTGGAAGAACTCAGAGCCAACATTTAACGCGAAATTTAAGTAATGCCGCTATATTCGTGAAAATCGATATTTACATTTCTCTGCCAACTTAGGCATCACAAATAGATTTTTCGAAATGTGTATTTTTAAGGAGCGAGTGGGATAAAAATGGTACCAACTAAATTATTGCAGCTGGATTCGTGAAAATTGAAATGTAAATTCCTCTGAAAACGTAGAAGAGCAATCTAAATGGGTTTTTCGAAATTGTGTACTTTTAAGGGAGGAAAGAGACAAAAAGGGATAAAAATGGTACCAATTTATATATTGCAGCTAGAGTCGTGAAGTTTGATGTGTAAATTCCTCTGACAACGTAGAAATGCATTTTTGTACTTTTAAATAATGAGCGGCATAGAAAGGGATAAAAAATGGTACTAGAGCATTGCAGCTAGAATCGTGAAATTTGATGTGTAAATTCATTTGACCATATAGAAGCGCAGTAAAATTGAATTTTTCGAAATTTTTATTTCTAAGGGGTGTGCGGATCAAAACTGGATAAAAATGGTGTACTACCCTTAATTACGTAAACGCGGAACATTTCAAAATTTGTGCTTATAAGGGGGATGCGGGACGACAAGCGATAAACGTGGTACCAAATAAAGAAAATGTTTTTAAGGGAAGCAAAAACACATGTTACCTATAACGATTATTCAAAATGTGTACTTTTTGGGAAAGAAGTGCAAAAAGTTATAAAGTGGCCAGCTGCACCTAGAAACATGAGATCGAGGATATAAAAAACTCTGCGGTTGTTTTTTGTTCAAAACTGGGTAGAAAATTATAAAATTTATGCATACTAAAATAGTACACAAGGACAAGAACATTCCTTTGACTGTGTATGAATGCTATCTAATAGGATAAAGAAAGAAAATTAAATAAATACTATCCAAAAACAGAGACGCATAAAACAAATAATAGGCTTTTTCGAGTGCGAAGCAGATGGTGCCGCTAGTCATGAAATAAGTTTGCTAATATAGTGAAATCTATTGGCATCTCCTGCTTATTTAGTAAATTACTCGTCCTGCTTAGAATACCGTTACGAGGGCAAGTAGTTGGTGTTAACCTTTAACCTGCGCTTTTCTTACAATTCCATTATCTGTGATTTGTACGTACGTATGTGTGTGTATCGTACTATGGAATATATATCTATAATTGGACATAAGCTGAGTTGGTCGTATTGTCCGACAGGATACGTTCCCCGATTCATTCCAAAGAGCAGTGCAATGCGAATGATTTGCCTGTTGTAGCCATCGTTACTGCACCTGGCTTTGTAGGTAAATGACGTGCGTACAGATGCAGCGACGATTCTTTGTTGTGTTGATACATTTGTTGCTCTGGCTCCTTCCGGGGTCGGTGCTGTCCTTGTCCTGGCAATGTCGGCGACTGTGAATGAGCCAGCGAGACAGTCTGGCAGACGGATGCAAGGAAGAAAAACATCTTGCATGTAAACAACAAATCGTGGAGCAAACAAGCGCAGCACAGCACAGAATACCTTTTAGGATATCCTGTGTCTGTTGTTACGGGATTCCAAAAGAAATAACCGACACGATGGTGTTGCTGCTGCTGCTGCTGTCTCTAATACTGGTGTTTAGGTACATGTTCCATCTGTTGTATTGTTCCACCACCACTGCCGGGGGAACATTCACTTCCACGTTTCACTTGCACAATAGTCGGGATGTTATGTGCCCCAATCACCACACACTCATGCAAACAAACACCAATTCCACGACGGACACGCGGAGCAACGCACAGTGGGGGAAAATGGAAAAATGAAGAAGCAAGTAATTTTTTACAAAGTGAAACATGTACTTCTGGAAGAAGGGCCACAACTACATTTATCCATAGGTATAGCTATTAAAAACTAAATATTCTAATTTGAAAAGGGGTTTCTCATAAATATTAAAAAATCATAATTTAAAAAATCTCTTGCGCCAATAAAATCCAACCGATTAAATTTTATTCGATTAATCAAATAAATGTCTTCAAATATTTGTTCTAATAATGAAATAATCATGATTTTCGAATAATTCGATTAAATAGACCCAAATAATTGATTAATCGATATTATAAATTGATTTAGAATGATTTGCTGACTTTGTTTGGTGATGTTCTATATAAAATCCTAATTACATAAATATTATTATTAACTCTAATTTTGAAACTTAATTATCAAATTTGATGTATTATTTCCATCGACTATATCGGTAGAATTTCAAATAAAAAATTACTATTCAACTTATTCTGAATTTCGAATTAAAACCTTCAAATAAAGTCGAATATGTCTGAATCTTTTAGAAATATATCATGATCTAGGCTTAGGACTAATATACGGCTCTAGTCGTTTTGAAATATATGATTGTCAACATTGTCTCGCCTACATAGCTCCTATTAATTATGATTTATTGAGATGGGTTCGATTAATAGGTTAATCAAATGACACTTGGGGTTATTATTGAATTAATTGGAAATTCGTTCTTTCAGAAAAAAGATTAATCGAATAATTCAAAAGTCCGAATAATTGGACACTCCAGTACATTTATCCATATATAAAACAAGATTCGACCGGGCCGAATCTTATATACCCTCCTCCACGAAGTCCATTCCATAGATTACTGGCAGATTAGAGGCTGTCGGCATTGCATATAAATGCACTACCAAATTAGGAAAATTGTGATGCTTCATTATTATAATATTAATAGTCCTCTACTATATATAAATATAAAACTTTAAGTGGAATAAAAAATAGAACATTAGGCAGCAAACTTCAAAAATATGCCTAACTATTATTAGGTGGAAACAATTTCCCTCAAGCCCGATTTTTCGCATTTTGAATTTATTGATTACAGCCAACATATATATAAAAGATCTAATATGTTACAGAGTGAAATATACACCCCTTCTTTCATGATTTAGCTTCAGCCGATTGATTGGTACCAGTTACACTTATTTTTCCATTTTGACTCTAAAAGTACGAATTTAGACAAATTAGTTCCTCTTTTTTTCACGATTCTAGCTACAGTCGTTTGATTGTTGCCAATTGTAATCCAATTTAGATCCTGATGGTACGAATATCGAAAGATCTTTGTATTTTTCGCGCCACCGCATTTTCATTATTATAGCTGCAGCCGTTTGGTTGGTACAAGTACAAATTTCGGAAAAATACTTTTTATATCGCATAAATGTATTTTTTTTATTTCGCATCTCCACAGTCAAATAAATGTATACACCGATTTTCATGATTTAAACTTCGGCGGTTTGGTTGGTACCATGTTTGTCCCTCTTTTCAATTGTATCCCTAATGGTACGAATTTTGAAAAAATCCCTCTATTTTACGTATCAACGCAATTAGAGGGATTTATATTCCAAATTTCATATTCCTAGCTATTGTCGTATCATTGGTACCATTTTTGTCCATTTTGTCCCATTTCGTCCTATAAAACGTGTATCTACTTTTTGGTGTTTTCAAGCTTCGAAACAAATTTCAAGTGCATATAAAACAGAAATTAAACAAAAAATTGCTTAAATATTCATAATATTAGGAGGTACTTTCAGTCTTTGTTAGGGAAAATTTTTCGCTCTGGTACGATTTCGCCCACTTTCAATCCCAACCGATCTGCAAGACACATTTATTATTATTTGAACCTCCTAGCTATCGTGCTTTCAACAGATAGACAGACAGACAAACATGGCTAGATTATCTTAGAATTTTTCCACGACCCGTATATATACTTTATGAAGTATCCGATGAATATTTCGAGGTGGTACAAAGTGGTGGAGGGTATTAAAAGTAAATCTACCATGAGCTTAGTGCCATAACTTCCCCTCTTGTGATCACATCAACAGTTTACTGAGATGTAAATCATCCGTAAATATTATGAGAAGTAAAATGAACGCAGTTCCTCGACATTTAGGATCGCACAAAATCAAACGTATGAAATTTGCAGAGTTAAACATGACTACAAATTGAAAGGCAGTATCCATATCCTTTTTAATCCCATCTTTCACTCGAGGTTATTTTTTCGGCCGAGGATAAATGGATTTTGGATGGACCTGCCGGAAGTAACTACTACGTAAAGAAAACCCATACTTCTGTCGAAAACGGGTGGTGGTATGCGTTTTTTTCAGCTGCAAATTCTGCTCACATTATCCAGACTATGCAGTTTGGTGATCATCCAAAAATGCCATCAATATTTTTACAGACTTTTAGCCATTGCGCTCCCATAGTGCAATGTATCGAGCTGAGCTGGCTGGCATAGGGAACGATTTCTCCATTATGGTACAATGGCACGTTACACTAATTTCTGCAGTCAAGCGACACAGTTTCCCATGTTGCCTTAACTCGTTGAGGGATTAAGTGCTGCAACAGTGTAATCCTTCGCTTGGTTGTGCATGGAATTTTTCAAAAGCGTTCAACGGAATGACGCAAGTGTGCTACACACAGTGACGTAAGTGTAGCGAAGCGAAAAAACATGTTCGACCAAAATATACTCGTTACTTAGATGATGCCAGGACGGAACGTGGATGGCTAGGAAAGCGGACAAAAGCGCAAAAACGTGAAATATGTAACTAGCGGTATTGGGTAGAAGAGAATTGCTCAACAGCCTAATATTGAGAGATCTGAGAGGTCATTGTCCTAGACACTCACTATCGGTATGATTAGTCAAAATTGGTGGGCTTTGGAAGAATTCCAGTGGACTAAATTCGATCTTAATGGACAATTTTGAATCACATTGGGCATAAATGAATATAGAATACAATTTTACTTTGTTTTGTTGTTCATTAAAATAAATAAATATTCGCTTTTCCATACACCCTTGGGAAAATTGTCATTCTAATGTGCTAAGGCAACTTATTCACCTCCGCAAAATGCATATTTTGTTATAAGAATTCGCATTTAACCCTCAAATGCATGAGGTCAGCTGCAAGAATGTAGGCTAAGCTACCCTCTGGGTACTCACAAGAACTTATTTCCGTACGAATAATTAGTATTATCAATTTTGATTTCAATATAAAACGTCACTTCTAAAAATGCGTGCAAAAATTGCAATCGTCCGCTTCGAAGGCTTATTATGAGCTAAAGCACGTTGCAAGCCCCGCGAGTAACAATATAATAACAATATTTGGATGAAAGGAAATATTGTCTGCTTCAATATAACGTATTCGGTATTTCATTTCGGGTTGACTTACTAGAATATCACATGATTAAAGATATGTACCATATAAGTACGCTATGCATTTAAGGGTTAACACAAATGCTGATTAAAAAGATTTCTCCTCGTGCGAATGATTAATCTGAATATTAGTGTTACGCATACGCAAAAGCACAAAAATATTTCACTGTTTCCAATAATTGTTTGGATCTGTTGTTGGAAAACGTTGGCGTTGACTAGGACGGCCAACTTAGATGTTATAAAGTTTGAAAGCGTGAGTAACTCCAAAGCTTCAAAACAGATTAGGCAAGTTGTTTGGACATAATTTCTCAAAAAGTGAGAAATTATTGGTATTTGAGGTGTGGCAAAGTCGAAGCAAAGGAGTTTCATTGGTGTAGAGAGATGATTAGTGTATAAGTGAAGTACTTTTCCATTGTCGATGTTCCTGACTGAAATGTAAGATTGGTTTGTTTTATGCTTTCTCCCAAAATATTTTACTTTTATTATTGTCCGTTCGTGAGATGGGCGGGTTCAAAATAACCTCTATAAATCAGCCTTTTCTCGGTGAGAATAGTATGAAAAACCTGCTAGATATTAAAAAACTAGCCGGAGTTGTATCAAACCATATCAAAAACTTGCAATTTGACCCAGTAGAAAGGGTGAGTTTTTACGTTTTTTGCGCAATTTTTGATTAATTTTTTATAAAATCCGCAATAACTTGAACATTTTTTGTCTTTAGAGGCTCGTTGGAGAGGCATTGATCGTCAATTGCGATCTTTAGAACTTCTTAACCGATTGATGGCCGCACATTTTATCAAACTGTTGGTTCTGAATGTATTAAATGTGAAGAAAAAAAGGAAATATGTGATCATTTGCAGCGTAGGATCACATAGTGCAGCACGAAGAAATCTATATATATAAAAGAGTTGCGTTACTGACTGACTGACTGACTGACTGACTGACTGACTGACTGACTGACTGACTTATCATTGACCAGTCCCCAGACCAAACGGCTGAAGCCAGGGTCATGAAATTTTCAGGGTAGTTCCCAAATATGACGTAGACGTCGACTAAGAAAGGGTTTTACGAAATTCGTACTTTTAGGGGATAAAATGGCCCAAAAAGGGATAAACATCGAACCTTCGTCCTGACTAAACGGCAGTAGCTATAAACATGAAATTCGGTGAGTTCCTTGCAATGACCATGTAGACGAGCTACAAATAGGGATTTTTCGAAATTTGTACTTTTAAGGGCCGAGCGGGACAAAAAGGGATAAAAATGGTACCAACTAAAGTATTACAGCTAGAATCGTGAAATTTGGTATGTAAATTCCTCTGACGATACAGAAACGAAGTAAAATTGGATTTTTCGAAATTTGTACTTTTAAGGGGAGAGCGGGACAAAAAGGGATAAAAATGGTACCAACTAAAGTATTACAGCTAGATTCGTGAAATTTGGTATGTAAATTCCTCTGACCATATGAAACGAAGTAAAATTGAATTTTTCGAAATTTGTACTTTTAAGGGAAGAGAGGGACAAAAAGGGATAAAAATGGTACCAACTAAAGTATTACAGCTAGAATCGTGAAATTTGGTATGTAAATTCCTCTGACCATATAGAAACGAAGTAAAATTGAATTTTTCGAAATTTGTACTTTTAAGGGGAGAGCGGGACAAAAAGGGATAAAAATGGTACCAACTAAAGTATTACAGCTAGAATCGTGAAATTTGGTATGTAAATTCCTCTGACCATATAGAAACGAAGTAAAATTGAATTTTTCGAAATTTGTACTTTTAAGGGAAGAGAGGGACAAAAAGGGATAAAAATGGTACCAACTAAAGTATTACAGCTAGAATCGTGAAATTTGGTATGTAAATTCCTCTGACCATATAGAAACGAAGTAATGTTGGATTTTTCGAAATTTGTACTATTAAGGGACGAGCGGGACAAAAAGGGATAAAAATGGTACCAACTAAAGTATTACAGCTAGAATCGTGAAATTTGGTATGTAAATTCCTCTGACGATACAGAAACGAAGTAAAATTGGATTTTTCGAAATTTGTACTTTTAAGGGGAGAGCGGGACAAAAAGGGATAAAAATGGTACCAACTAAAGTATTACAGCTAGATTCGTGAAATTTGGTATGTAAATTCCTCTGACCATATGAAACGAAGTAAAATTGAATTTTTCGAAATTTGTACTTTTAAGGGAAGAGAGGGACAAAAAGGGATAAAAATGGTACCAACTAAAGTATTACAGCTAGAATCGTGAAATTTGGTATGTAAATTCCTCTGACCATATAGAAACGAAGTAAAATTGAATTTTTCGAAATTTGTACTTTTAAGGGGAGAGCGGGACAAAAAGGGATAAAAATGGTACCAACTAAAGTATTACAGCTAGAATAGTGAAATTTGGTATTTAAATTCCTCTGACCATATAGAAACGAAGTAAAATTGGATTTCTCCAAATTTGTAGTTTTAAGTGGCGAGCGGGACAAAAAGGGATAAAACTGGTACCAATTTTACTATTACAGCTAGAATCGTGAAATTTAGTGTGTAAATTCCACTTATCATATAGCAGCGCAGTAGTTTGATTTTTCGAAATTTGTACTTCTAAGAGGTGCGCGGGACGAAAAGGGATAAAAATGCTGTACAATCCTGTGTTACCAAATAAAGTACATATTTTTAGGAGAGCAAAAACACATGTTACCTATAGTGATTTTTCAAAATGTGTACTTTTTGGGAAAGAGGTGCAAAAAGTTATAAACTGGCTGGCTGAATCTAGAAACATGAGATCGAGGATATAAATGGTTGTAATTTTTTGTTCAAAACTTAGTAGAAAACTATACATACGAAGTAGTTCAGCTAAAATAGTGCATATCGACAAGCACATTCCTTTGACTGTGTGTGAGTGTTAGCTAATAGGAGCTTACCAAATTACTATTTTAGATTTATCTATATCCACCAAAAGAAAATTAAATAAATACTATCCAAAAACCGAGACGGATAAAATTAACGAATAACTTGATTTTTCGCGTGCGAAGCAGCGGGTACTGCTAGTATAACCATATACGGACAACACTGCGTGATAAAAGACCAATAAAAGACCCTTGTCTCCCTGTGCTGCCCAAAGTCATGCACTTTTTTATGGGACCCAAAGATTTGGGGCATCGGTGTCATATTTGCAAAAAGAGATCATTTTCGCAGGCTCATATCTTGCAAACCGTTTGGTATTTTGATTTACTCTTTGAGGCAAAGTTGTAGCTCTTGTCATATAGAATTGTGAACATATAAAGTCAAAAAACTTCATATTGAAGGTGAAAATCACAAAAAAACTTTAAAGAATTCGATTTTTTTAACCTTTTTCCCTTGTTCAGTTCCATAGGTACCAAAACGTACCAAATTTTTGTAGTTGATTGTTACCTTAAATTTTGGTAACAATCAACTACAAAAATTTACCTAAGATCTCAATTAACAACTTTCTATAACATATGAACTTCCTAGGAATGATTCTTAACACCGTTTAGGTAGAAAAAATATATCTTGCAGGACTGTTTTTGTTAATGATCAGTCCGACCTCAGTGCGTATGAGTGATGTTATACTTAATAAATAGCACGTATACGCTACCTACAGCCTATAATTTTTCTACGACATTTGCGATTTTGACCTTCAAGATGAAGTTTTTTATTTTATATGACCACAATTTTTTTGCTTTACGACAAGAGCCTGAGAAAATGATCAATTTTTTGCAAAAATGACACCGAGGTCCCCCAATCTTTGGGGCCCATAAAAAAGTGCATGACTTTGGGCAAAACTGGGAGACACGTGTCTTTTTTGTCTTCAATCATGTAGTGGTTATATTTCCACGACTTAAAAAATTACACACAGTGACATTCTAGTCTTATGTAAAGCTATGTTTTGGAAAAAAATCTGACATATTAGTCTTTTCCTGGATAAATAGGGTGGAAAACTGCACATACGTTGTTACAATAACAACGCGCGATACGATTTCACTCCTCAGAACGAATCTATATAGAAATGAAACTATAGGCACTAATAGCTAAACTGCAGGCTCTGCGAACGGTGACCCCAGAGAAAAATGGCCCCAACGCAAAAATGAAAAATAGCTCGAGAAAGTTGTATTGATCACAACAACACGCAATTTTGGGGTGAGACTTCATTTTTTCTTGGGGCATTGATGCATTTTTAATTTGGCCCATATTATTTTTTGATTGACCCAAATTTAAAAAAAAATAAAAATGGCCCCAAAACATTTTTTAATTTTCAATTTTTACTAAGATTCTAATTTAGTTGTGAAGTGAATTTAGTAAAGGTGATTTTTTTTTATTTTTTATTGGCATCCTCTAAGCTTTCAGAGCGTAATGGTGGTTTATTCAGTAATAATGGAGTGTGTATTTTTTTGTTGGAAAAAAAGAAATTCTAAACTCCTTTTTGTGAACGAACAAAAAACGGTTTATAAAAAATCTGTATATAAGGATATTGTTAAATATGAATGTTGGCGCGATGGGTGTAAAGCCCGGGTCAATATAATGACCAATGTAATATGCGTATTTGCACAAAGTTATGTTAATCATAATCATGATGAAGAAGGAAATAAATATAATGAATTATGTGCACTAGATCGCATTAAAGATGAAAGTGCGAACATTGCTGGAGCACTTTGAAGTATTGTTTTAGATATCAGTTTCGTCAATATGGAGATACATTAAAATGTGGGTTTGTATTTAATGTTTGATTAAATTAATTTGAAATATGAAGAAAATTTATATGGAAGCTATACAAAAACTGAACATAAGTCCATCTGCGTACTTTCCACAGAAATGTGCTATTCTACTGCTCCCTAAAAACGGCGCAACAAATCGAAAATTCCAAAATTCACCAAGCTTTCTATGCTATGGAAAAATGGTAGATTATACAATATTTTTATGGATCTCTTAATATATAAATACAAAAATAGTGGATTTTAATAGCCATAAATATATAATGTTACAAAAATAAATAGATCCTTTAAGTGAATATCGGTTACGTACAGAGTACATCGTACACACAAATGTGAGACATGAGTGTGACGTTTACACCTATAGACATTTGTGTCGGTGCGGTCCACCTCTAATCTTAACGAAGAAATCATTTATATTTCTAGAAAATATATGGATAATTATGGTCCCGCATAATGACCCAGTCATATGTCTAAGCGGCTATGTATACTCCCGAAACTATAGTACAAGTATTAAAGGTACCATCGGTGAAAATTGCAAAAAGTTATCCATTATTATCGAGTTCGAATTTACACCAAGGTGATTCCACCTAATTCCAATTTGTAATTAAAAAAAGATAAATATTCGTAATGTTTCGTAAAATGTCACGCCCGTTACAATTTAAATATCATACATTGCTTATATTCATAAAGAGATGTCGGTAACGTATACGTTAAAAGAAAGTGTATGAACTACTGTTTTGACTATCAAAAATTAATAAAGTCATGTAATGGAAGAACATTACAGAATTCAAGAAAATAAGTAAAATCTCAAGATTTTCTTCAAAGCTAAGGTCACACCCGTGACGTTCTAGTTTGTTGTTTGCAATAATATTCCGATTAACCTGACTTTTTCAATTGGCTATAGTACAAATCTCAGTCAATGAATATGGGAGATAGTTAAACATATTTAAGCAAAAGTGTCACACCCGTTCCAATGGAATCTCCCATCACTAAATACAAAGAAGCACTCCAAAAAACAATACAAATTATTATAAACTAGTGTCTTCGATTTTTGGGAACCATTGTGATAATGTGAGATTGTTTGGAATAAGAAATTGACCCAACATTTACACTTAATCATATCATCGCTTAGTTAACCCGAACCTAAAGATGTTTGACTCCCTAGAAGACACACATTACATACAATTCTGCTCATGACTTTAGATTTATGAAAGAGCGAACCATTGTATTGATTTAAACAAATTCTACGTTTTAGTATTCCTCTATTTGAAGTTACCAAAATCTTCATCATCATCATCTTTAATCGAATATTTCGAGTTTTTCTTTTCCTGGCTTTTTCATTTCCCAGAATATTTTGAATATTAATATGGAATATTTTGATATTTCCCGGTAACTCCCGCTCTCTGCAAATTAAGTATTTACCAATGCTTGATTATAATTTTAATGTGAAAACTTACACGATTTTACTAAATAAAAAAAAGCTCTAGTAAGGCTATTAGATCTTCAGTAACTAGAGTTATTTGGCATTTTAGGTTTTTCACATCCTCATCATTTAACCCCATGAAAGAACCTCAAATTTCCAAAGGATACAATTTTTCAAAAATTATGTTAAATACTTATTCGCACTCTATGATATCGGTATAAATGCCAAATTAAAGAAAGGAATATGTGCTAAAAATACTTTAAATTGCAAGCTTATATCAGTATTAGTTTAGCATTAACATAGAAGCATGATATTTGAAGTATATTTAATAGATATTAATAATTTGACACTAACACCGTTATCATAGAATGCGAACAAGTATATAAAATACTTTTATGAAAAATTTTATCCTTTTGAACTTTGTAGTCATGTGAAGGGGCAAAAGGATGAGGAAATGAAAACGCCAAGTAACTCCATTTTACCTCTAGTTTCATACGTATATCATCTGGTTCAAGTGTAATGACTTTTTTGAAAAATTGTCGGACGGTGTTATCGTTCAATTTAAACAATTCAACTCTTCTTTCAATTGCAACAAAATTTGGTTATACCAAATCTGAGAAATTATTAATTAAATACTGTGTTAATTTTTGGTGTTCAAAACATCTTATTCCATTATTTCAAGTTCAACTCCGGGAAGTAATACCTCATAGATTTGCATAAAGGACAATGTCCCACATTTATTTAGATAATCAATAAGAACAAGTAACACGAATTTTCATAAACTTTAAATTTGATGATTTGTTCAAAATACAATTCAAATAAAAGAAATTTCAACTGGAATATTGTCCTGGCTCAGAACTATTTTGAAAAATACAGAAATACGTAAACAGTGGTGGGATTTCATTTTGAAACGTTATTTCTCCCTTTAGTTCAGCGAATTTCAAAGATGTTAAAGTCAATATTTACTCATTATTCAAGGAGAGATTGCTACAGCAATCAATCATATAAACAGAGCAAATAGTTGAATCAATGATTTATGGTATATATTCAGTGGCAACACTTGTGATTTTAAAGACTCCTTTGAATTACTAACGTTGAACAACATAACGATGACTCTCCATTCAATTGAAGGTTTAAGCTCTTCCTGCCGGAGATGGGGAGAAGTGCTCATTATACGGAATCGGTTAAAGGATTAGTATAATTGCAGATAACATAAAGCCATTGTGATGAAATGTTCATTGGGTCTGTCAGTCGCGTCACACGTCAGCGACAAGCAGTGCAGTTCGAGCTATGCTGTTGGTGGCATCCACATCATTACGATGTCCTTGTCATACAGGGCTCGGAGTAACGTGATGAATAACTTTAGCTACGACTAGAGCTGAAGGGTCCATTGCTATTGACTCTATTGCTGATGTTGTTGTCGTCGTTGTTGTTGCTGTTGTTCATAATTAAATTTTGTTCGAAATGAGAAAATGTCTCTTTGGATTGCTGGCTCCGCGTTCTCTGTGATATTTTCTTTGTGTCACTTTCTTAAACATTAGTTACAGTAAACAATGCCAGGAACAGCAACGACATCAACGCTTCCCCCCTCCCGACATCAACTACACCGAGCATCATCTTTTCCAAGTAAACAGCAGCAACATAAGCAACACAATGGCAGCAGTAGCAGTAGCAGCCAACAAAAGCCGTAGAATGCTTCTTCTAGGATACGGCTTTTGATGCAAAGTGGAATGTACAGCGAACGTTTGTCTGCGATTGTATGAGTGCGAGGAGGCTATGTTCTGAAGAAGACGTTACAAATTTAATTCAAAAGTATTTACAAAATTATTTAAACGCTCCCTTTTCTCAACTTAGCCAGTGTTCGTTGCTTCGTTCGATTCGGCGACGGATGGATTCCCCTTCGTACTATTATAATGTTTCCTTTGACTGCCGTTTTATGTAAATATTTGTACAGCAACAAACAGCAGGAGCTGAGGTAGCATCACCAGCACCAGCAGCAGTAGTAGCTGTAGTTGAAGCACCAGAATCGTTTACGATAAACGCATCACAGAGGAGAGCCGTGGAACGAATGCGAGACAACAATTGTTCAGCTCCTTCGAGCAGCAACTAATACAACTACAGCGGTAATGGCAACAACAAATAAAACCAAATTAAAGTCAATTGGGAATTGAAAATGGGCTATATCCATTGGCGTCGGCAAATAGTTGTCGGAATATTGAGAGAAATATCCTCGGGTGGGAGAAATAAAGAATCTGGGAAATTGGTAATGTGACATGCCAACACAATCAGAGGAGCTCAGCACTTCAATCACATTCTAAAATGGATTTAAGTTTATCATGGATGGAATTGTTATTCGGATGACAATTTTGGGCCATTGAGTTTGATAGATCATATATATACCAGAATGGATAGAGGTGATTTTGAGTGAATCTGACCAATTATGAAGAATACGAAGAGTAAATCATTGGATAAAAGCCCACTAATCGGATCGTCAGTAAGGTTTGGGGTCCGGGAACACGGGAAATATTAAAGAACATTTTATTGGCATTTTGAAGATTTATTTAGATTTACTATATACATAAATTGGAAATTTTAGATATATTTCAAATTCATATATACATATATGTATATTTACATTACTGACAATAATAATGAGTATTTGATTATATTATATTGCTACAAACAAAACATTAGGGAATACAAACTTTTTGTAAGGATATTTTGTGAAACAAAAATATCATACCGACAATACTATGGCTGAGATAATGTCAATACTTAACTCCTCGTGTATTAAATATCTTGTTTTCCTAGAAGAATCGACAAAATAAAATCTTATAGAAGGTCAAAATTGTAAATGGTAGCGTATACGTGCTGTTGCTTAAGGATAATATCACTCATACGCACCTACCTAAGCGGTGTTAAGAATCATTCCTAGGAAGTTCGTATCTTCTAGAAAGTTGTTTACTGAGATCTTAGGTACATTTTTGCAGTTGATTGTTTCCTTGAATTTTGAACGGTTCGCTATCTATGGACCTGAACAGAAGAAACAGGTTTTTGCGATTTTGACCTTCAAGAGGAAGTTTTTTTGATTTTGAATGTTCACAAATTTGTTAAGTTACTTATATTACTTTATGACAATAGCTACAACAAAATTTCAAACGGTTTGCGTTCATTGAACCTGAGAATATGATCACTTTTTGCAAAAAATGACTCCGAGGCACCAAATCTTTGGGGGCCCAAAAAAAGTGCATAACTTTGGGAAAAACTGACGAGACACGGATTTTTTTTTGGTCTTTTATCACGTAGTGGTGTCCGTATATGGTCCGTATATATTATTATATACTGTGTTAGTCCAGAGTAAAATATTTGTAAAATGGAAATATTCGTTTTTAGTTTGCAATATGTCAGTATTTTAAAAATACATTAGCTACTAAATGTTAATATTATAAACCATAAATTATTGTTTTCCGGAAATGAGACTTTGCATTCCCGTTTTTTCGGGAAATGAAAAAAGTCCTAGTTGTCAGACGAGCTCCGTGGAATGACATCCAAGATGTTGACCTTGAAATAATAAAATTGGATCCGAAAACGATCAGAGTCAAAAATAAATAAGACGAGTTTAAAGGCGAGGACATAGCCCCCATTCTTGCTCCGTCCATGGGATAACGAAAAATCAAGCGAAATTCTTGAATGTAATTTCAGATTTTTCAATTGTAAACCAATGATGACTACCAAATGACAATGAATTTGTTTGAAGCAATAATGACAACGATGATGATGTCGTTGGTGGTTGGTGATGATGATGTCGCGGATGGTGATGGCGCTGGAGCTGGCGATGACAATGTTGGTGGTGATGTTGATGTTCATGGTGAGGCAATGGCCATGTCGATGATATTGAAGCACTGTCGTCGCTGTCACTCTGAGTCTGAGTGCGAGTGTGAGTGGGTGTGTATTGGAGATAAGCCATCTCTAATGCTACATAAGATGACTGAATTTCCTTTCAATTCAAACTCAAAGGAACAATAAAATTTGTACAAATTGACAAACGCACTAAAAGATAACGGCAACAGCAATAGCAACAACGACGACGACAATGGCATCGACAGCGAGGACAGCGGCGAGGCGAGGCGAGGCGACATGGCTTCAAAGTAAGAATCACTTGTGTCGAGTGCGTATTTCTAATGCGAGTATGATAATTTCCAGATTATTTGTTCTATCGTAAAATTTGTCGCTGTCGTTTCCAGTCGTTGTCGGTGTGTTGGTGAGACGATAGTGAACTTTGCTATTGAAATTTTTCACTTTTCCCCCTTTTGTTGTTAAAGTTACCCTCCGCTCGGCGTTTTGTTTGTCGAAAGAGAAAGGAAATTTATTCCTTTGATTATTTTATTTGCTCAGAGTTTTAAGGATTATGAAAAGAATAAAAAATTTGATAAGAAATAAAATGAAATAAAAAACAAAGGCAAAGGCAAAAACGAAACGAATTATTTTGTTTTTCAGTTTTTGGTCGTCCTCTCTTGTTTTCGGTGTTGTGAACTCACTTTTAGTTCATTACTGGTTAGAAGCCACAACGACATACATACACAAACACATACACTCAGACAACACAGGAGCGGTGGGTGTATTGCGTTCATTCATTCTGTCGGTCGTTCGTTGGTACGTTCATTCAAGCCATTCATTGACCCACATCCAAACTGGTGCCGATGAGAAAATTTCTAATGCCAACAAATCACTAAATATAAGTAAACACACGGACATTTTTTCATTCGTTATACATAGCTCCGCACAGGGTGAGCTGCAAGGTTGTTGACATATACAAGGGGCTGTGCAATGCTCCAGTATACATCATTGCCCTTTTTGGTATTAGTATTGGCGATAGTCGTGAACGGTAGGTAGCACGTCCAAGTGCTTTTGTGAGAAGTCCAAGGATTTTTATTTTCAATAATTCTATTTTATTTAAAGATTTACATTTGCTAGCTTACATTTTTATAGTTTCAATAGCGGTGGTTCCCAATTATTCTTTTATTTTTTTATGATTTTGAAAGAAACCCAAAATGGTGAAAGTGTCCTACCCTTGGGTACATTCGCCAAGAACTAAAGATTCAGTTTTTCACTGAAATACACACATTTTAATTAGAGCTTAATAAAACGAAGAATTGATAGAAAGCGTCTATTTATTTAAAACGTTTCGTCATTTTTAAATTACGGAAAATATTCAATGAATCGAATTATCTTTATTTTAATTTTTTAATTTTTAAAATAAATGAAATTTTAGTTTTTATTAATACACTTTGGTGGCTTAATTTTGAAAAGGCGAAGCTAATTTTTTTCTAAAATCAAAATAATTAAATTTATTGTCCGTTTAAATATTATGTTGGTTGGAATCGTCCGAATATGTAATACCACGACTTTTCTTTGAATTTGTCAGTTAATACAGCGATGACATGAATACCAATTTTAAGATGTGTGGTGACGATCCATGTTTCTAGTGATACTACTTGATGGAATTCTATTAAAGAAAAGTATGTAATAATCAGTGGTTTGTACTGTAGAACACCGCACAAACTGACAGCTATAATCATCGGTTAGTATTAGGGTTTGCATTATCCTGTACTTTTTATTTCCTAGGAAACGGGAAATCACCATCGTCAACATATTTCTTGCTACATAAAAACTTTTTTTCCAATTAAAACAATCGAACTTTAGTAAAGTATATTTCTCATAAAAATATATTGAAATCATGTTTAAAAGGATCATGGCGGATTGTGACAACAACTGACGGACATCCCTGCAACCTAACCAAACCTACAAGAGAATGCCTAATTAGCTTGGCATATTTTTTAAATTAACCGAGATTTTGAAATATAATATAATAAACCTAAATTTATATTGTGATGCTGCAATATTGTATTTTTTAATACATAGTTGTTAATTTAGATTGCATGGATATTGCATGGATGGACGATGTACGAAAAGTTTATCGGACTTTATTCAGACAGATATCAAAAATTTTGAAACTTAATTATTTTAAATATTAATGGTATTTTATAACATTCTATTCTGCTATATTCACTTCATATCAATTATATATAATAAATTATAATATGCAAGGTAGAAGATTTGTATCGCCTTGCTGACACATATAAAATTAAAAGTGATCTCTGTTAAATTATTTTGGTACCTTTTACAATTGTATATTGAAAACGTGGTGAAAAAGTGTGCGAGAAATAGATAACCTTTTGATTGAATTCCCGCGGGAATCCCATACAAATTTCCCGGGAAATTTGGAAACCCTAGTTAGTATTAACTTCCGCTTATTTTTTTATTGTTAACGGCCCTAATTTCACTTAATTTGACAACTGTAACAATTTTACTCCAACCCCGTAACTACTTCTTCTAAACCGTGAACTAATCCAATATTAAATCAAAAACTCAAAATGCCATATTCCTAATGAAACAACAAGAGCTAAATACCCCAACGTTACATACAAGCTTTCATCACCCCATAACAACAAGTAAGGAAAGGCTAAAGTCGGGCGGAGCCGACTACATGATACACTCCACTATCTATCTGAATACAATTCAATTCGGTAAAAAGTGAAAACGGAAAAGATTTTTGTATGATTCCTAATCATAGGCTGATATGACTTGACGCAATTTGTTAAATCGAGAGGAGTATTTGTATCGGAGCTATATCCAAACATGGAGTGAAGTGACCCACTTTCACAAGGACCTATTGTGTTCAAGTATTACGTGTTATGCTCGCTTTGAAGAAATTCAGTGAAAAGCGGAAAAATTCAAATTGGGAGCGAAATTTGTATGGGAGCTATATATAAATCTGAACCGATCTAACACATTTTTACCACAAGTGTTTCCAGTTGAAATATAAGGTGTTTTGCGAATTTTGATGAAAATCTGTTAAAATATGTGGATTCTAAAGCTGAAAAATTCAAATTGTGAGCGAAATTTGTATGGGAGCTATATATAAATCTGAACCGATCTAACACATTTTTACCACAGGTATTTCTAGTTGAACTATAATATGTTTTGCCAATTTTGAAGAAAATCTGTTGAAATATGTGGTATCTAGGGTGAAAAGGGTCAAATCGGGAGTGAAATTCGTATGGGGGCTATATCTAAATCTGAACCGATTTTCTTCAAATTAAATAGCGTTCGTCCTTTTCCCGAAAAACTTCGTTGTGCAAAGTTTCGCTTGACTCTGGCTACAATTGCGACCTGTATCGTGATTACAACAATAGACGGACAGACAGACGGACATTGCTAAATCGACTCAGAAAAAAAGATTCAAAGCCGATCGGTATAATTAACAAAGGGTCTATCTCCCTTCCTTTTGGGTGTTACAAACAAATGCACAAAGACTTAATACTCTCGTGGAGTGTGTAAAAACACCCAAATACCATAGAGCCCCCTACCAGTTTTCATACAAACAACTCTAAAGCCCAACCATTCGTAAAACAGCAACAATAATAATAAAATGCTGATAGACAAGGACCGATCCCCAAAATTCTCTCCCTCCAAAGTGCCCACCGATCTCTCTCTCGACGTGTTTCCAATTAAACGCACACTATGTATATACACGCAACGTTCAGTTTCTCTTACTTACATGTACGCGTGTTTTTCTCACGCACACTTAGACAATGTAAATGTGGTTAAATAATCATAAAATTTATTAATGGATGGATTTAATTCAAATAAATTTCTAGATCGCGATCCTGATATTTCAGAACAGAAATCTATGCTGTAGTCTTCAATTCCATTGTCCCCTTCCAAAACTAACTTTCATTTTATATGTATACATAAATATTGCAAATTAAACAAGCAAAAAGGCGTTAAGTTCGTCCGAGCCGAATCTTATATACCCTCCACGACGGAGCGCATTCCAGAGTATTATCGGCAGATAATTAATTAATTAATAGTCCTCTGCTATATCTATATGTATAAAAATCAATGTGTGTCTGTATGTTGCGTATAGAACGCCAAACCGGTGGACCGATTCGTCTGCAAATTGTACTGTATCTAACTTCAGGACAGAGGATGGCTCCTGGATATACTAGGTCATGACAGGACAAAAAATATTTTAAAACTATCAAAAATTACTCATTTTATCTTCCAAAACATACTAGGGGAATAGGGAAAAATGTACCCGTGCAACGCCGTATACACAGTACTAGTATAAATATAAAATTGAAAGTGTATTCAAAAGACGAAATCAATCTTCAAAAATGTACCCTAAAAATTATTAGGTAGCAACAATTTCCCTCAAGTCCGATTTTCCCAATTTGCAATTTCTTGATTCCAGCTACACTTAAATATCTGTAGCATAGGAAAAGTTCTAATATTGAAGATCCAATTTGTTTCAGAGTGGAATATACGCACCAAATTTCATGATTCTAGCTACAGGCGTTTGCTTGAAACCAGTTTCACTCACGAAGAATGAATTTATGAATTGTTGGTACTATTTATATCAACTTTCGCGTCATTTGCTCCCTAAAGGTACAAATTTAGAAAAATGTCTTTATGTTTCGTATCTACAGTCAGAATAATGTATACACCGAATTTTATGATTTCATCGTCAGCAAATTGTACCAACCAATTTTTATCCCTCTTTTCTAATTGTATCCCTTAAAAGTACGAGTTTTAAAAAATCCATCTATTTTACATATCTACGCATTTATAGGTATGTACATTCAAAATTTCACCTTTCTAGCTTTTTTCTTATAATTGGTATCATTTTTATCTCTTTTTGTCCCATTCGTTATTTACTTTTTGGAGTTTTCACGCTACAAGAAGAATAAACGTAACAAATGTTAAGTGAATATAAATCAGAAATTAAAAAAATGCTTAAATAGTCTAAATATTAGAGCGTATTTTCAGTCCTTGTAAGGGAAAAATTATACCTCTTGACCGATTTCACCCACTTTCGATCCCAACCGATCTGCCATAAGACACATTTAGGGAAAACATTTCGTTCGGAGGCTAGTGTGCTTTCAACAGACAGACGGACATGGCTAGATCGTCTTAGAATTTTACCACGATCCAGAATATATATACTTTATGAAGTCTCCGATGAATAATTCAAGGTGTTACAAGCGGAAGTGAATATACATAACCCCATCCTTTGGTGTAGGGTATGAAAAGAAATCGAAAGGATTTTATTATACTGGAGCCTGTTAAAATAGAGTCTTTGTAGTGTAAATCAATAGATAAAACTCATTTCGATTATATTTTATTTGATTTGTACTAAATTCAAGTAAACAAACACTAAAAAAATATTATCTTCAGAAATTAGCTTTTTTGGTTTGTTTTATTTCGGTCTGTAATCAACATTTGATTTGAATTGGAATATTCTCGTGGCTCAAGACCATTTTGCATCTATATTTTATGGAATGCATATTTATTTACAAATGACATGGTGACATTTATTACTTGGCTGTGTGAAAGGATTCGAGCAGCGACTTTTCAACAACATATCCGGCCTTGATAAATGGAAAGTAGGCGTATTTCATACCCAAATTCGCCCAAAAAAGTCGAATAATATCCAGTAGATCAAAAGTTATGGGTCTATACTGGCCGAATCATTCAAGCTCTTAAAGAAAGCGGAAGTGACTAAACATCTATTCGCCATAGCTGGACAGAGATACAGGAGGTGTTTAACTCTCTCAATCTCCTCCTCGTTCTCACAGCTCCTACGAAAGTTGTTTGACTCTGGCTAGCTCGCCATCTATATAGTTCCCTGGAAAGTCCCCATGCCCAGGCACCCAATAAGGTGACTAGTCCCTGGTTGGTAGCAACAGTTCCTTGTTCATTCCCTATTCGCCTATCCACCAGGGTATTTTTAAAACAATTTCTTCCTAATCCACATGGTCTGGCATTTCCTTTTGGGAATTTGGATTGTCGCCATACTGTTGGGACACCGTGTTTAATCGCTCGCTATGTTTGCAAATAATTAGAAAGAAAGTTTAAATTGCTAACAGCAGCAGGATTATTGCGTGTATGGCCACACCTTTTTGTTGATTTTTTACACGTCCTTTTGTTTCGTTGTTCGGTTGTTCGGTTTTTCACATTATTTGATTTTACGGTGATTTACGATATTTGCACGAACTGTTTGCTTATAATATTTCTCCCTTAATTTTGTTATTTTTTTCTTGGCTCGGTGAGTCTAGCATTGCACCCTGTGTCCCGGCAACGATAGAACTGGGAAAGAAAGCAAGAAAAATATAACAATCACCAGAGCCCACGCATCGTCGTCACAAAGTTCACTCACACCCGTTGGCCCAGTGGACAACAAACAAAGTGGAAAGCAAACTTTGGCAACAGTATACAATTTTTAACTTGCGTTTGGAGTGGAGTGGAGTGGAGTGGAGTGGAGTGGAGTGGAGCGGGTGGACAAAACAATTTAGCGGCTGTGGGCTGAGGTGGGAGCTTATGGGCTGGTCGGGCGGTCATTGTTGGCTGGATATGTCCTTGAGAAAAGAGTGTGTTCCATTTACGCACCAAGCGACGCGGTGCGGTGCGGTGGGGCTTGGAAGCCTTCATTAAAAATTTATACTTATTGATTTTCGGTTCATAATGTGTTTGGGGTTCATTCAATGTTCCATCAGGAGCAGTGCTGTTCTTTGGATGGTTTCGTTCGGTTCGGTACGGTTTGGTTTGGAACTCTGTTGTGCTGGCGTAGCCTCATCGGCATTCCTTTGTTAGAGGAATTTGTTGTAACTTTTCATAAAGATTTTTCCGAAATGACTGGATGAATGAATGAATGAATCAATGAAGGGCGGCTGGTTGGGTGGCGGTGGTTGGGGTTTCCTATGCTACGCTTCAGTTTGGTTTGCTTTGGTTGGGTTGGGTTGAGTTTGGTTTTGTTCAATTGAGTTGAGTCGGTTGTTTGGATGGTTGGTTGGTTGGTTTGTTAGTTGCCTTTTCGCTTTAAATGCGCTGAAATCGGGAATTTTTTAATTGAGTGGAGAGCGTGATTGACAATTTCAATTATTTAATGTTTCCAGTGCGAGGAGTCGAACGTTCGAACGTTCGATGGTGGATGGTGAATGTTGGTTGACGGTTGAATGGACTCTGGGTGGGGGTGCGGTGGTTGGTCTAGTGCTTTGCTGTTCTGTGCTCTGTGCGGTGGCAAATTTGTAGCTGCTTCCAAGTGAATGATAGCGAATCAACAATTTATCTTATTTTGGCAACATAATTAAAGAGATTAATTGTTGTTTATCCAAGTTGTTGTAGTTGCCACCACGGCTACTGCTGCTGTTGTTATAACAAGTGTCGGTGTTGGTTGCCACAACACACGAAAGCGAACTGCTGGACCATACACTCGACAATGAACGCACAGCATAGCTCAGCTCAGCACAGGACATCATCATCGCCATCACCATCTCCATCATACGGTTCATAGTTGCAAGAAGATTGTTTACTTGTATCTGTATTTGTAGTTGTAGTGGTGCTATGGTTATTGTTGTAGTTGTTTGTATGTGTGCGGTGTGTGGGTGTTGCTAGTGTGTATATATTTACACGTCATGTATGAATTTGTCTGTTTAACATCACAACTGTTTGACTTATGCTATTGTTGTTCCCATTTCGCCTAGAAGAGATAGCCCGAGAACAGGCCCCGAAACCAGAGGACATGGGTTAAGGCGAACAGAGAGCTGGATCATTGCAATGAGAAATGGCAGGTTGAAAGCAATTCAGAAGGCAAAAGCCATCATGCAACGCAAACTATTTCTTAAATGAAAGCTACTTAGGTCAGGATTTAACTCGTACGTATGTATGTACGGAAGGTATGGTCCGGAATTCATGCAGACAAGGTAGTCAGGTCGTACAGTTTGGGTGTACGAATGGATTATTTGCCGAAAATGGGGACTTGGTTCACCACGTCGACCCCGTGTGAGACTTTACCGGGGAAGGGAGTTAATAATTTCACCTTTTGCACATTCTTATGATGAATCGGTACAGGGACACTTGTGATATTTACATTTTAATAATGGGTTATATTCAGTAATATTACTTAAAACACTTCGAGTAACATTTTTGTATTTATTTAATTATATATACCCCCACTAGGGTATTATGTCGTTGTGCATTTGTTTGTAACATCCAAAAGCAAGCGAGATAGACCCATTATTAAGTATACCGATCGACTAAGAATCACTTTTTGAATCGATTTAGCCATGTCCGTCTGTCCGTCCATCTATTTTTGTAATCAAAGTACAGGTCGCAGTTATTGTCCGATCCTAACAAAAATTGGTACAAGTAAGTAATACAAAAATTGGTACGAAGCTAACCGGTTCAGATTTAGATATATCCCCCATACAAATGTCGCTCCCGACTTGAATTTTCCGCTCTAGAGACCACATGTTTTAATCAACTTGCCTCAAATGTGGCACAGTACCTTGTAATTCAAGTAGAAACATCTATGATGAAATTGGGCCAAATCGGTTGAGATTTAGATATAGCTCCCATACAAATTTCGTTCTCCATTTCAATTTTTGCGCTCTAGAGATCACATATTTTAAACAATTGTCTTCAAATTTGGCACAAAACCTTATATTTTATCTAAAAACATCTGTGGTAAAAATGAGCCGATCGGTTCAGATTTAGATATAGCTCACATACTAAATTTGCTCCAGGTTTGACATTTTCCCCTCTACAAACCACATATAAATTTGGCATAATACATTACAATTCAACCAGAAATATCTATGGTGAAAGTTGGTCAGATCGGTTCAGATTTATATATAGTTCCCATACAAATTTTGCTCTCGCTTTGACTTTTTCCGCTCTAAAACCACATATTTAATTTGATTTTCTTCAAATTTGGCACAGTTCCTTATAATTCGGCTAGATACATATAAAAAATATTATACGTCAAATTTCAGTATAAGCCGCCGAACAAAATAAATCAATAGATATAATATATGAGTCATTTCATGTCAAGCGGTACCGTTTTTGACTTCTATAGCTGCGATTGTTTTGGAAGTTTGTGTATGTATTCTTCTCATAAAACTATTGTATACGTATTTTTAGAAAAAAGACATTTTTTTCAGGAGTATGGTCATAAATCCAAAAAACAACAAAAATAAAAGAATTAAAATTGTAAAAACTTTAAAAAATCTAACCATGCTATAACACAACACCTCAATATTTTAAAAATAATTGAAATTACCTTCAAAACAATTTACCTTCACAATTTAAGGAGTTTCACTGTTAAATTGGTCGTAACTCGTAAGGAAAATTTTTATATTTTTTTTTTCAAAATATTAATATTAATTAAATATTAATTTTTGTTTTTTGAATTCTAGGCATCTTATGTATGCTGATGATTTAAAGATTTTCAGGGCTATTCGATCTTTTAGTGACATACAGTTATTGCAGGATGATATTGATAGATTTTCCCTTTGGTCTACTTATAATGGTCTTCCAGTCAACTATTCTAAATGTCTACATATGACTTTCCACAGATGTCGTAATCCAATAATTTCTCAATACAATATTTCAAGTCATAATTTGGATATTGTGTTGGAAAAGCTTGATTTAGGTGTTTTGTTTGACTACAAGTTAACTTTCCTCAGTCATCTAAATTATATTATCCCTAAGGCTTATTCAGTTATGTATTTCATACGTAGGAATACTGCTGAATTCTCAGATCCTTATACGAAAAAGGTTTTATATTGTTCTTTTGTTCGGTCAAAAATTGAATATGCTTCTTTCATTTAGAGCCCAAATGCTTCAGTACATAGTTACCGTGTTGAGAAAGTTCAGAAAACGTTTATGAAGTTTGCTTTAAGCTCTTTAAATTTTTCTGCACCAATTCCATCGTACGAAAGTAGATGTTTACTTCTTTCTTTAAAGTCTTTGTCCCCTAGAAGAGATATAGCTTCACTGTTGTTTTTACATGGTATTATAAATGCCACTGTGGATTGTCCAGAGTTACTTTCTCTCATTCAGTTTAGTGCGCCGTCACGATCTTTGAGACATTACTACCCTTTTCATATTGATAGACATTTTGCTAATTATGCTTCCAATGAATCCTTAATTAGATCAATGAAACTTTATAATTCTATTTGTGAATTTGTAGATTTTACTACTTCTAGTCTTATTTTTAAAAAATTGTTAAAGAATATAATTAATTAAGTTTTTTATTGTTATTAGTATAATATTATAATTGAATTGTAATACATTGCTGGTCTGTAAGGCGTTATTTCCATAGACTTAATAAATGAAATGAAAAAGACGTATACAATAACTTTATGTGAAGAATACATACACAAACTTTCAAAACAACCGCTGCTACGGAGGTCAAAAATCGCTCATATAACATATCATATAAAATATCAATACCAACTTGGTTGCAAGAACTTATTTATTGCATTTTTCCTTTAGGTCTTGTTAATTAAACGTTTCATTTTGTTCGACAGAGTTTTGTTTTTCAATTTGTGTAAGTTTATTAGCTCCTCCGTTTGTTGTTCTGGACAATTGAGACGAAAAAGAAATTCTCAAATCTGGAAATTTACATCAATTACGTGAAGGTCACATTTCCATTAAATTTAATTTTAAACTTTGGTAACCCTTTCCTTGACCCATTCAACATATTTTAAAAGGTACTACTTTCATACCAAATTACTCAGTGAGCGGGAGAAATAATATAGCGTTACTCCTTCCGAATGTGGAGAGTCCTGCACGAACACAAAAATAATTTCATTTTAAGAGCAGAGAATTAATGCCGACCTCCAACATGTATAATTTTAGATATTCATCACATTGCTGGCAAGCGATTGTGCAGTGCAGGGTATTATTGGCGAGTGACAAAGGGGTAATGGCAGAGGCTCCGACGGAGCGTAAGAGATGTATGTGGCGGAAAACTCACAAATGCCTTCTCACACAGTTGTTACATTGTCAAGTGTTTGACCAAAAAGTCACAGGAGTCATTCACAGTCATTTTGCATTCTGTTTGCGTTACTTTACTTTCAACTTTAACTTGGCTTGATTCAGCTCGGCTCGGCTCGGCTCGGATCAACTCGACTGGAGTGGGTAGGGGGAGTGTACTGAACTGGACTGGACTTGGCATAACTGTAGCAATCATTGTTGATTGCGAGTAGTGCTGACAAGGTCCGTGTATTATGACAATCCCTTCAATATACTTTCACGCACACACACACACATTCATATACATATATATGTATGTGCATACATGGGTACGAGTAGCGGAGAAAGGGCTACGAGGACACTGACATCTTTGAAATTTGATGTCGTTTCGGACAAATTTGTTTCCATGCAATTTTCATTACGTGGCTCCGTTTTTATCGCTCTTTTTCGCTCCCCCCCTACCAACCACTCGCGACTCTTGCCGCCGTTTAACTTTTTAACTAAATGATGGCGTTAAGTGATATTGTAACTACGAGCGACGAGCAACTGCTGCTGCTGCCGGTGTCGGTGCTGGTGCTGCCATTATTCCCTGTGATTCAATGCTAAAAGTCATGCTTTACTTAACCGAACGAACGACTGGCAGCAAAAAAGCTTAAAAAGAATGTGTAAAAATGACTTTGAGTGATTTTCTTGCCTTACTTCCACTGCCCCATACCCTCCCCCACCCTATACCACTCACAACCTCGTCCGTTTATCCCTTTCGTCGAACACTTGCTATGCATATGTCGTGGATGAGATTGCAAATGCCAAGTTATGTACCACACTTGAACCTTTCCTTTTGCCCCCCTCCCACAACTTTTCTCTGTGGCAATATCTCTAACTTCAGTCGAGTTTTACCCTTTTTTTCTTGAATTGTTGCCTCTTTTCTTTGTGGAGTTGGTTCAATCTCATTTCATGCCAACCAATTTGTTGTAAGAGTTGTATGTATAGGTCTCGTCTCGTAGGTATGATGGAGGATGAATGGGGTCCTTAAAGGAAATGCGTTTACAAACCGCAGAATATGCACAGTTGGCAGAAATCGGACAATTTGTCAGTAGAATTCCAATTAATCGCCTTAGATATTAGGGGGAGGGGGATAACCTTTATCATTACCATTGCAGCAACAATTCTACATGTACTCTTGAAAAGGTGATGTGGGTTTTTGCAGTGTTCATGGGCCATCCCTAAATTACATTAACATTACGGGAAAAATGAAGTCCCTTGTGGATAGGGTCCGGTCCTAGTTCCAACTCATACATACATATACATATATATATATATATATATATATATATATATATATATATATATATATATATATATATATATATATTAGGGGTGGGATAGTGCACGACTTTTCGATTTTGATATGCTAGAACCGCTAATTTTGTGAGGTTCGAGCCAAAAAATGGGGGTGGGGGGGTGGCGCTCATCGGGGTTAAGGTGAGGGAAAAGGGGTAAAAATACACAAAAAGCCCCAAAACTGCTTCTGAGTCGCCCTCAGAGGGGTTAAATGTAAGACTGATGCCCATTAACACTGTGTGTAATTATTTAAGTCATGGAAATATAACCATATACGGACACCACATGTACTTTTTTATGGGCCCCCAAAGATTTGGGGCCTCGGTGTCATTTTTGCAAAAAAGTGATCATTTTCTCAGACTCATATCTTGCAAACCGTTCGGAATTTCGATTTACTCTCTGGGGAAAAGTTGTAGCTCTTGTCATAAAGACCAAAAATTGTTAACAAAAAACTTCATCTTCACAACAAGCGTATGCGTGCTGTTGCTTAATGATAATATCACTTATACGCACTGTAGTCGGACTGACCATTAACAGAAACAGTCCTGCAAGATATATTTTTCCTACCTTATCGGTGTTAAGAATCATTCCTAGGAAGTTCATATGTTTTAGAATGTTGTTTATTGAGATCTTAGGTACATTTTTGTAGTTGATTGTTTCCTTGAATTTTGAACGGTTTGCTACCTTTGAACCTGAACCGGGGAAAAAGGTTAAAAAATAATTTTTATGTTTTTTGCTATTTTGACCTTGAACCAAACGGTTTGCAAGATATGAGCCTGGGAAAATGATCACTTTTTGCAAAATGACACCGAGTAGAGTGATCAAAAACTCGGGTTTTCTGCAATGTTTTCGGGTTTTTCGAAAACCGTGATTTCGAAAAACCCGGCGGTCGGTCTCAGGTGAAAATCCCGGTTGTCCCGGTTTTCGGTCTCGGGTTTGATCACTCTAACACCGAGGCACCAAATCTTTGGGGGCCCATAAAAAAGTGCATGCCTTTGGAGACACGTGGTTTTATCACGTAGTGGTGTCCGTATATGGTTATATGTTTTCGTGTTGCCCTGTGCAAGTTTCCCTCCTCAACATTTTTTCGAACACACATACCCCCAATTATCACTCGGGGGCTCTCATACAAAAATGTTTTTATAATATATATATATATAAAATGTTTCCTAAAAATCCCACACAACACTATCCCGCCCCTAATATATATGGAAAAAATCGTCCCTTTTAGATGGTTTTGACTTGGGCACTAGTTTAAACCACACTTGTAGCAATTGTTGTCTGAAATTTTGTGATTTTTCAACCTACTAAGGGATGCTGTGCAGAAAATCGGCTGATATTTAAATATCAGCCTACTTCCAGTGTTGCTATCGATTCGACATGTTGCCGTGCATAGTACGTGATTCATTTCAATATACCGTTGAATAAACATTTTGGTCAAATTTGAAATCCCATCAAGGTTTGGTATTCCAAAGTGTAGAGAGTGGGTTAGGCAACCATATGATCAGCCCGTTTTATACGTAAAAGACGTTGTTTTGTTAAATTTATTGCTCCTTAACCCACTGTTTCGTTCGTCATTCTCTCTTCGTCCTTCTTAGCAGTGATGTTGATTGATAGTGTTGGCTTTCGAAATGCCATTAGCTTGTTGCTATTTAGTAACAAAGAGTAAAACGAAATAAGTAAAAAAAAATTAAAGAAAATTAAAAATTTACGAAAAATCTTTAGGAAAATTCCCACCACAAATGCCTCCCGGGCACGATGAGTGCACAACACTCCTTGGCAATAGAGGAAGCAAGCAGTTGGTAGTAAATGGAGCTGGGCATTTGAAAAATGGACACATGACCTTTCGAACAAAATGGTTATAATACAATTAAATCTAACTACAAATTGCATGTCTGCACGTATAAATGAATGTATGTCACACGCACACACACACTCACACAAATGCACATACAAATTAATTAAAATTTAAAATTGAATTAAAGAAAAATTGCTGCAGATGCTCAGATACAGTCACTGATGTATGTGGCATACATGTGAGTAATTCCGAATAAAAAATGCAAATTCTCACTTTTTCATCCGGCAACTTTTTATTTGGATTCAACATTTCTGGTCTTAGTGTCTTCAGATGAAGAACATTTCATTTGGTTACAAGATAAGGCTCGAGTCATCTATATGTTGGAAATTTACAGTAATATTGGTTCTGGTTTGTTTTATGTGTACTCCAAAACGGTTTTATCACTGCAGAGCGTGTTCAAAATAACATCTTCTTGAAAATAATTCAAGGTGCGGATGGTAGTGAGGAAAAAACTGCGAGATATTGAAATCTGCACCGAGCCTTAACAAACCAATATGGGTCATATAGTATAAAGGTCAGATTTTGATGATTTCTTATATAATCCGCCATAACTTTCACATTTTTACTTCGATTTGTGTTTTCGGGGGCTCGTTGGAGAGACATTCCTATATGTGGACCTTTGGCTTGTAAACATAACTGCCGAGATGAAAATTCACTTCCCCAGAAAAGATAAAAAGGATAAAATGTTTGTCCATTTCGAGCTGATCTAAGGTCCAAACTGAGAAGCGATAACGAAACGAAGAACATCTTGTTAAAATTAACAGTCATTGGAATTGCACAAAACTGGCCTTACGATGACGACTTTCGAAATTGGCAATAATAAGCAATCTGAGTTGTCTCTTGAGCAATGCTGAGGCCAATAGTTGTGATAGAGGTTCATAGGTCTCATTCATTATTGTGAAGACTAAAGCTTTGGGCTGGTCTTATGTGTGGTGACCAAAATTGGATAAAGCCATTGAATGAATGGTTGTCAGGGGTTACAGAACGACCCTGAGAAAAGCCCACTTATTCCCTGAAATCCTACAAGTATTGCATAGAGCCGAAGTCATTTGGCCAATTGGTGGTTATTATCTCTTGAATGCTATAGATTCATATTCAAAGTGGGTTGAAGTTTTCAAAACTAGAGATATAACGAGCAACTTTATTATTGTCAAGTTGGTGGAAACATTTTATCGTTATGGCCTTGCTGGCGTCATTGTAACTAACAATGGACGACAGTTCACGTCAGACAATTTCAGGATTTTTTAAGGTGAATATTTTGACTTCTCCGGGCCACCGTGTCACAAATGGCAAAACCGAAAATTTCATAATTTTATTAATGCTAATTTGTTACATACATCTGATTTGGAAACAATTATCAATAGGTTGACTATCGTAACACTGATCACTGCTCTACTGGGCAACTGCCGCACAGTGGAATATTTTCATACAAGCTGTGAAAAATTAGAAGAAATAGAGCTAAAACCTTGGAATTTCGCACACATCCCTTATATCGTCAAACTTGATCACAAAAAAACCACGCCTACCTCGCATGTAACATAAAATGAACGTCATAAATTTCTTATTATACCCTCACTCTACAGAATAGGAGGGTATATATCATTTGGGACAGAAAAAAAGTGTAACGCATTGAAGGAGTGACTTAAGACCCTAAGTATGTTCGGACCAAATTCGTTTCACAATTTTTTAGCGTGTTTGAGCCATGTCCGTCCGTCCGACCGTCTGACTGGTTGGTGTACACGATAACTGTCGAAAGGAGTTAAGAAATCGATTCAAACTTTGCACATTTTTCCCAAAATTAGTTTACGTTCGAAGATGGGTGAAATTGCCACGTCCCTTCTGGTACCCCCCACACAAATAGCCCATATTCCAATGTTAAATTAAAATCAATGTAACTTCCACACGGATATTCGGAATCAGCTATATTTTGGCATTTGATAATGTTTTGCTAATAACATTAATTGAACTAAATATGACGTGTTTTGTCACGCCCCTTCTAGTACCTCCCACACAAATCACGCAAATCTACGTAAAATTAATGCTATTATAACTTCTATACTGATGATCGGAGTACTGTAAAATTTGACATTTAGCAATGTTTTTATAGTGGTTACATTCGTATGAAATATGAGCGATATTGCCACACCCCTTCTGGTACCTCACACACAAAGATGCATAAACTTTGGTTACAATAAAACCGACATAACATCCATACGGGTAGTCAAAAGCATTTCCAATATGATATTTAAAAATGGTTTTTATAATTACTTTAAAGCTAAAAAATGTTTACGCTTTAACCACACCCCTTCTTGTACCTCCCACACAATTGTCTCTATCCGATGTAATATTAAATCCTTCATAGCTTATATACTGGTGCATGGAAGCCACTATGACTTGATGTGTTTTATAAAAGAGGAAGCTGGGAACATGTGACACGAACCTCCTAGTCCACACACAAATTCGACTGGCCTTATAACTTGTATGTTCTCTGAGAGTGAGGGTATATATAGGTGGGTTTACTAACTGAAAATTATCAGTGCCACAGCCGGCGGCCACATATAAATGTTTGATTTTTACGATTTTCGAAATTTTTGATAAAAACTATTTTAATTTTTATTCGATGGCAAACGGCTATTATACTTTAATAAACAACTTAAGATGTTATAGCGGCTTAATATTTACATGAGCTCGTTTGCCATAAAACCTTACATCCTAAGTTATGCTTTAATTTTTTTCCAAAATACATTAACAGACAACAACGAAGAAAGTATTCTATATTTGACATAGAAGGTTTTACCATTTCAGTAAATAAAGTGATATATGCAGCCATAAGCAGAATATTATTTTTAAAGTGAATAAATACGAGAATATTTTAACAATATGCTGTGGCATCGGTCGGCCTAGCGAATATAGTTTTATACTGTACAAAAGTAACAATGCTGAATAAATACAGCCTTCAGGTAAACCTTTGTCTGATAAGTAATGCAAAAACGTATTTACACTTTTTTAAATGCAAAAGAACACTTCAGCAGCTCCTGTTTTCTACGAAATTCCAATACGTTGCATTGTTTCCGAGATACATCCCAATTAAATGAACTTTAAATGCATCCACAGCTAAATTTAGCCGCGATATTGGCAAAATCTTTTAGAATATGCTTAATAGCAAAATACAATCAATAAAGTCGAGATTTGGTCACATGAAATTGACATTCCTAGGAATTCAAAATGTCGGGCAAAAAAGAAACCTTACGTATGAGTAATGTTAATTAAGGATATCATTGCTCATTCGCACATTATCACATTGATCGCGAAAGTAAATAATTCTAAATTATCAACTCAATTGATCTAGTTTGACTTCAAATAGCTTCCATTTAAACAAAGACGTATATTGGTCGATTCAAATACAACAAATGTCAAAATTCTTGAGTAGATATTGAGATAATCTGAAATATATCGTTACGAAAAATTATAACCGGAACGATATAATGATCAAATTTAAACCGATCGTATGACACATCTGTTATAATCTAACAATCAACAAATTAACCAAACAGCTAGCGATTCTGTCGAATATGCTTGGAATCGCCCATAGGAGCATAATAGAATACACATTGAGAAGTTCTTCATATTGTTATGAGTGTGTGTTTGTGCGTATGTATGCGGCCTCAACATACATATGAGTGTATGAGTGTGCGTGCGTATGAGTGTTTGAGCATGTGTACGCCTGGGAGGCACTCATGCAAATTGAACTTTGGTTCATTGATTCTAACAAAAATCCAGTTCAATACCAAATTAAACCCAACAGAATCCCATGTGAACGCACCGTACCCGACCACAAACAGAACACGCACGAACACATGCACTATCAAAGCGATACACGAATACACACACACACATGTATATACATACTCATACAGAAGACAGATGTAACTAACAATTTAGGAGATGACTTGTGTGGATCATCCATTTTCAAAATTCAATGGATTCTAAATAGAACTCGTACATCGTGTGAATGCACTTTTGGGTCTTACATGTATGCTCCTAAACACACACACACTAACAGACATCATGCCACAGAGCAGTGCACACAGCATCGGCTTCGGCATCAACATCCAGTTGTAGGAGTATACGACCCTAAGGATGCATAATAATTAAGGATAATTGCTTAATTACTAAATCAATAAATTCTAGATAAAATATATAAATAATGAACTTACCAAGAAGATATCAATAGGCAGCCCACACATACTCACTCCCACATGTACACACATACACATGCACGCATGCATGCATTCATTCTGGGGCACCGCAGGACATACGCCCACAACGCACATCCTTCAATTTACCCTGGGAAACAGATACGCACACACACACACATGCGAACACCATTCAAGTGAAGAGCGCAAAAAGTGCATTGAACAAAACTAATTCATTTAAAGTTTCACACAATATTGACAGCAACAGCAGTAGCTGCAGTAGCAGCTACACCATCGCCACCGCCAACAATCACCACCAACACCGCCTCCGGCATCAGCAGTATTGGCCCAAATGTGAAGAGAGCGAAAAAAGCAAACTATAAAAGTGTGGAACTGAAGTAGATGCAGTTCGAGGGGTTCGATATAAGTTTGAACGTGTGTTTTTAGGCGGCACATCTCTCGTGGGATGTTCCGGCAACTGAAGCTGTTGAAATTGCAGACATTCCTGAACAGCTGCTTATAAATTTTGCCATATTCGTTAAATTTGACTGACTATGCATACTGTGAGGACTACGTCAAATCACCCAATCGATACTAAAACACCTTTAGTAATTAAAACCAATTTTATACGCAGGGAGGTGTAGGGTATCGGACCGCCCCCGTCCGATTTTAACTTTTCCTTACTTGTTTTTTTTAATTATCAAATTGGAATTATTATCTATGCAAATTATATTGATTTTATTTTAAACTAGGATTTATTTATTTAATCTATTGACATATTCTCTATATTGTTTTTAACACCGGTGGACAGTACTTATTGGATCTGAACAATACCATATACACATCAAACTAACGATCATACGTAAAAATGCTGTGTACTCGGTTTTTCATTTGGCGATATTTTCTCCTTTAAAGGGACTTCAAAGTTTTAAGGATATACAGTTTTCTAAAAAAATATTTATTATACTTTAGATGATGGCAGTCAATATGGGTATCAAATGAGAGAGCACAATTTCTAGAAATGAAAAAGAATGTTTTAGTTTTCCAGGCCTTTTAAAATTTTATCATTTTATATTCTTGAAAATTTCCAATATATTTTTCAGAAATTCCTAAATTCTACTCCCATATTATTATCAGTTAACCCAGCAAAAAGAGAGCACCAAAAGAAGTGAAAAAGATGTTCATCTTGTGATTGGGATCTTCACCAATGAATTTAACATGGTGTTGTCATAGGAGGGATGTTCTTTATTTTGAAAGACTTATAAGTTATTTTAAAGTGTTGCAAAGGAACCACGTTTTCACTAGTTTCCATTTCTGTTTTAAAAAATTCGCCGCTACCGGGGGTAGAACTGCAACAGATCAGCCACGTCTCTCTGTTGTGAGTGGTGAACCAAATCATTTAGTTCGGTAGAACTGACAATAGGAAACTTAACAAACTATTTATTTAATATGAACTAATATATAACGCAAATAAATATAATAAATACTAATTATATTTAAAATTGAATAAGTTGATACTACTCAATTTGTCTGATATTATGTAGTATTAATAATTTATAAAAATAAGAAATATTTTAAGTACATCAAAAAAGCAACTAATTTGTATTTTTTAAGCAAAAATTTTTAAATTGTTAAAATTATACAAACTGTATATACCTATAAAAGTAATGAAAAATAAAAATTAAAGCCACGATTCGAACCCGTGGCCTTCTGGCGGCAAAGCGGACACCTTTCCTTTGTGACCCATACTTAAAAGTCGTTCCCATTCAGGTGTGAAAATGTTATTCATAAATGTAACGGAATATTAACATATTATATTATTTAAGTACATCAAGGTAGAAGCAATTGACCAACAACAACTAAAATTTATATACAACCCTGTGCACCCTGTGATTGTCAATTCACATTCATATAATCAGGGCCGTGCGTAGGATTTTGACCTGGGGGATGGTTTTCAACTAATCTTACAAAAAGTAAAGTAATGGTTTAAAAGTACATTTCAGATAAATTATTTAAAAGGTATTTGCAAATTCTTAATTTTATATCTATAAAAGTCTAGAAAGATAGCAAAAATATTTATTCGAAACCTCTCCCCTCTTCACATGAACCTGCCACTGTAAATTTGACAATAAAAATATTGAATTGAAAAAAAAAATTAATCAGCTGTTCAAGCGACACTACCTCTGTTATTGTGCCATAGTATTATCATAAAACATTTCAAGCTGTAATTTCTACGGCTAACGTTTCAATCTCTTTTTCGCGAGTCGCTTTAATATGTATATACATATATGTGAGGTCTGTAAGAAGTCTAGTTCAGTAGAAATAGTGCAAGTACATCTTTAAATACTGCAAACTGGCCCAGAGGTATACATTCACCATGACCATACATGATTATTTGTAATACTTTTTAGATTATTTGTAATACTCTTGAGTTGCTTCTTTAGTTTTCGGCGTATTGATTTTATAGCGCACCACCATAATGTGATAGTGGATATGTAAGGAATACAAAATCAAATAAATCTCATAATTCCATTGGCATAGAATGAAAAAGTCCATATTTGTCATGGCTTCGTTATTTCTTTACATCTCATCTAGCTTGATTAACAGTAGCATTGTATTCAAGCTCTGGAATTAAGTCTCTTTCAAGGCGTATTTATAAATACGCCTTGGTCTCTTCCTACTTGTTTGCATAGCTTTTGAATACTTTGAAAGGGACGAAGTAATGTCCTTCAAAAAGAAATTTGTTTTATTTCCGTCAGTCAACCTCAATCAACAAACAAGACTGGAATAAATATGAAATATTCGTAATTACATCACTTTTTTCCCACTCACCTGAACACCTCTCAGCTTATCCTCTAAAGCACTAAATGCCAACTGCAAGGCAGTATATTCGTCGCGCAGTGTCGTATTGAGATTTTTCAATTCCTCCAAACTGGATTTCAACATCTGAACTTCAGCCTTCAAGGATATATTGGCATTTTTTTGCTCGGCGAGACTACGCGAATGCGGAAGCAATAGAATAGAATTAAATTAAAATCAAAATTATGTCACATCATCCATCCTGTTTTTGTCCTACCTCTGCTCTTTGCTGGCTATTATTTGCTGGTGTTTTTCCATTTTTACATTTAGGTCGACTATCAGCTGGGAATTCTCGCCTTTCCGCTTATGCAAACCGGTCAATTCCTCCTGCTGGGCCAGCAGTTTCTTCTCCAATGCCGCTATGGCCAATTGGGCGGCAGTGCTGTCTTTGCCGCCAAGACCACCACCTGTTGGGATGGCTGTGCGTAGTTGTTCATTTTCTACGGATATCTTTAAATTACACTACTCAACAAAATGAAAAAAATTTCATGTACTCCGGATGCGATAATTTTTTCTGTGTAGATAACCTTGACATGAGCTCGAAAAACGCAATAAAAAATTTTTTTTTCGGTTGGTTTTTTTTTTTATTTTTTTTTTTTTAAATTTAAAAATTTTTTTTTGGTTAATTTGTTTCGTCCGGCATAACTCGGGAACCACTAGCCCGATTTAATTGAATTAAATTTTAAAAAATTTAAAATTACAATTCCCTTAATCTGTTCATATATTGTTTTCCTATACAAGCAACAGTTTCCAAGTTAAAAATGAATATATAAAGGAAAAAACTTATTTTTTGCCTAAAGATTTAAAATTTTGTTTTTTTTTAAAATCCATAAAAAATCCAAAATGAAAAAAAATGTCAAATCTTATTACTTTTACGTAAAGTCACATAACCTATGAGCAAAATGAGACAAAGATCATGAAAATCGATGCACGCGTTTCGCTTTTATTCGCAATTGAGTAAAGGTATGAATTTCAAAAATTTGCTCGACATATGCACAACTTTGTCTATGGTAAGGTTTTTTCTTTTTTTTTGATTCTCAGAATTAACAAAACGGAATAAACAAAGGGTTATTTAATTTTTATGATTGCGTAAGCAAAGTAATAAACGCTAATAAATGTGCGTGAACAATTAAAAGGAAAAAAGGAAAGGGGACTTTTTTAATTATTTGGGTTTTCCGTTGGCTACCTGTATGATTTTTTTACAGAAATGCAACCCACATTTAAGGGTGGTCATTATTCGGAAAATTTAAGACTCACACATGGTGAAACAGGTATGTAGCCACCGTAAAAAAATATACACCCATTTATAAGTACCTGTCAGTAAAATACTAAACAATACACAGTATAAATAAGTCTTCATTGATCGATTTTACTCATTCAACAAGTGTCGACGAACGCGATAGTTAAAATGAGCAAACGTTCGCGAGGATTTGAATGCAATACCAATCCAAGTAATTTTTGTTACATGTGCGGAGAATACGTTTCTGAAAAAAAAACAAGCGTTGTTTTTCACCTAAATTGAGAGATTCATTTGAAGAGAGCTTCAATTTAAAGGTCTCAAACATAGATGAGCGGTGGACACCAAGTGCTCTATGTCCAAGGTGCTACGTACATCTAGCTGACTCAAGGTAAGTGTAGATTACGAAATTCAAGAACATATATAACTTATTATTGAAATTCTTTCAGACGACAGCCGAGAATCATCATGCCAATGCTTTGGAGAGCTCCGCTTTGCCATGTAACAGATTGCTACTTCTGTCTTAGCAAAAAAACAGGCGTGGGAAAAAATATACGATGGACTTTCGCTGCTGTTTCAACAGTGAATTTTCCAGTGCCATTTTCCGAAGAACCAGTGGACCCGCAACCGTCCGTTTCAAGATGGGCATCTAATAATGAGGCGATACATCCAACATCAGATCCGGAGACAGTAGAAACCACATCAGAATGCGAGTCAACATATACATTGCATGGAGGTCAACGCTTATGTTCCCAAGCAGAACTGAACGATTGGGTTAGAGAATTGAAACTCTCCAAGGAAGATGCAGAGTTGCATGCATCGCGCATGCAACAGTTCGGTTTCTTGGCTCCTGGTGTGGTGACAACAATCTACAGGAAGCGTCATGAACCATACGCAAGGTACTACACAAAAAAAGACAACATCTGTTTCTGTAAGGACATTCCCGGATTATTTGGTGAACTCGGGTACTCTTACGATCCAGGAGAGTGGCGTCTTTTCATCGACAGCAACAAGCAGAGCCTTAAAGCAATTTTACTGCACAACGGCAACGAGAAACCTTCGATTCCAATTGCTCATGCCGTTGACACCAAGGAAACATACGAAGTCATGGACAATCTACTAAAGTGCCTTAACTATGAGAGGCACGATTGGAAAGTTTGTGCCGACCTTAAGGTTATCGGTATCCTTTGTGGATTACAAGGTGGATTCACAAAGTACTGTTGTTTTCTCTGCCTTTGGGACAGCCGCGATCGTCAACATCATTACACCAGGAGGAGTTGGACAGAAAGAGTTAACTTCATCCCCGGCAGCGACAACGTGAAATATACACCACTCATAAAAAAGGAAAATGTTTTTCTCCCACCTCTTCACATAAAGCTCGGACTCATAAAAAACTTCGTGAAAGCTATCAACAAAGATGGCGAAGCGTTCGCCTATTTAAAAACCATTTTTCCTCACCTTTCATCGGCAAAGATTAAGGAAGGCGTTTTCGACGGTCCGCAAATTAAAAAGTTGTTGCAAGACCAACAGTTTGAGCACATTTTATCACCAAATGAAGCTGCAGCTTGGAACTCATTTCGGCAAATTGTTTCCGGATTTCTTGGAAACAACAAAAGCTCAAATTACAGAGAGATCGTCGAACAACTACTCCAAAATTATAAAAAAATTAGAGCAAATATGTCGCTTAAGATACATTTACTACACTCGCACTTGGACTTCTTTCCGGACAACCTGGGCGATGTGAGTGACGAGCATGGCGCACATGTAACAAAAATTACTTGGATTGGTATTGCATTCAAATCCTCGCGAACGTTTGCTCATTTTAACTATCGCGTTCGTCGACACTTGTTGAATGAGTAAAATCGATCAATGAAGACCTATTTATACTGTGTATTGTTTAGTATTTTACTGACAGGTACTTATAAATGGGTGTATATTTTTTTACGGTGGCTACATACCTGTTTCACCATGTGTGAGTCTTAAATTTTCCGAATAATGACCACCCTTAAATGTGGGTTGCATTTCTGTAAAAAAATAATACAGGTAGCCAACGGAAAACCCAAATAATTAAAAAAGTCCCCTTTCCTTTTTTCCTTTTAATTGTTCACGCACATTTATTAGCGTTTATTACTTTGCTTACGCAATCATAAAAATTAAATAACCCTTTGTTTATTCCGTTTTGTTAATTCTGAGAATCAAAAAAAAAAGAAAAAACCTTACCATAGACAAAGTTGTGCATATGTCGAGCAAATTTTTGAAATTCATACCTTTACTCAATTGCGAATAAAAGCGAAACGCGTGCATCGATTTTCATGATCTTTGTCTCATTTTGCTCATAGGTTATGTGACTTTACGTAAAAGTAATAAGATTTGACATTTTTTTTCATTTTGGATTTTTTATGGATTTAAAAAAAAAAATTTAAATCTTTAGGCAAAAAATAAGTTTTTTCCTTTATATATTCATTTTTAACTTGGAAACTGTTGCTTGTATAGGAAAACAATATATGAACAGATTAAGGGAATTGTAATTTTAAATTTTTTTAAAATTTAATTCAATTAAATCGGGCTAGTGGTTCCCGAGTTATGCCGGACGAAACAAATTAACCAAAAAAAATTTTAAATTTAAAAAAAAAAATAAAAAAAAAACCAAACGAAAAAAAATTTTTTATTGCGTTTTTCGAGCTCATGTCAATGTTATCTACACAGAAAAAATTATCGCATCCCGAGTACATTTTGACTGTTGACTAGTGTTATCCGATTTCAGCTGGGCTACATTGTCCTGCAAGCGATTATCTGTGGGTGTTGTTGGGAAAGGTAAGAATATCCATATCAAGGATACAGTCATAACAAGAAAAAAACAAAAAACACCGACAGAACGTCGACATCAGCATCAACAAGAACAACAAAACAAAAAGCACAAACACTTTTTTGAAAGTTGTTTAAAAGAACTTCCTCAAAAGCGGGAAAAATGCACTTTTGGGTTTTGAGATTCAATTAAAATGTGCTTCCTATGGAAGTACGTCCATTTTGTTGCTGGGTAAAACAAGTAAAAAAGCTTAAAGTTCGGGCTGGGCCGAGTCTTATATACCCTCCAACACGGAGTGCATTCCACAATATTACAGGCAGATTAGTGGCAGTCGATTTTATTTTTTATTTTTGATTCAGCTACAGACAATATGACTGAAAAGTATAAATTTCAAAGATTCGTTATGTTTCGGGTCCACATTGGAATGGTACGAGTTTTATTCCTTTTTCACTTTGATCCTAAATGTGCGAATTTTGAGAAATACTCATATTTTGCGTGTCTATGAAGACAGATGACTGTAAACACTGACTTTCGTGATTCTTGCTACAGCCATTTGCTTGGTATCAATCTTATCCCGTTTTGATCATAAGGTACGAATATAGAAATGTATCTTTATTTTTTGCATCAGCGCAGTCAGGGCAATGTACACGCCGAATTTCACTATTTTAACTGCAGCCGTTTGGTTGGTACCTTTTTTATCCCCTTTCGCTCCATTGTCTGCCTAAAAGTACAAATTTTGAAAAACTCTTTTCTCGTCTATAAAGTCAGATGATTTCAACTTTAGCGGTTTGGTTGGTACCATTTTTATCCCTTTTTCCACATGTGTCCCTAAATAGTACAATTTTCAAGAATCAATCTATTTTACGTGTCTAGGTAATTATAGGGATGTACACACCGAATTTCATGTTTCTACCTGTTGCCGTATCATTGGTACCATTTTTATCCCTTTTGCCCCATTTCACTCGCTAAATTTTTTTGTGCTTTTTGGTGTTTTCATGTTAATAGAGGAATGTATACAACAAATATCAAATGTATAAAAAACAGAAATATTAAAAAAATTGCTTAAATTATCTAAATATTAGGGGTATTTGGAGCCCTTGTTAGGGAAAGTTTTTCACACTGGGCCGATTTTGCCCACTTTTAATTCCAAGCGATCTGCAACTATAAGACACATTTAAGGAAAATTTGAACCTTTCAACAGACAGACGAATACGGCTAGATCGTCGTAGAATTTTACAACGACACGGAATATATATACTTTATGGGGTCTCCGACGAATATTTCAAGGAGTTACAAACGGACTGACAAAGTGAATATACCCCATCCTAAGGTGTAGGGTAAAAAAGTATTTTATTAGTCTAATATTAAAAAAAATAGAAAAATAGTGGGTAGTTCTTTTAGACTTTTAGAAGGCAATAGACACTTGAAACTAGAGATAGTATATATAAGAAGTGGTGATCTTTTCTCCTTTTTAAGGGACTCCAAAGTTTTTGGGATATATGTACATATTTATTTAAATATTTCTACCCATCAGTTATTGTCAGTATGGGAAACCATTTAAAGAAGACATTCTCTAGAAGTAGAAATATTATTTTCTTAGTTTTTGTATTGTTTTTTGTTAGAAATTTTCAAGGCGAAACAATTGTTAATAAAATGTGCATCGCCGCGTTCGATCGACATTGAATTCCTAGTATACAATTGATATTGATAATTGCTACACCTATAATTATTCTCTATATTTTTATAAACGTTGCCGTTTTCCCGGAAATTCCCAAATGTTCGGAAAAATGAAACCCTAATCATAAGACAATCCTACGGAGCATTACACTTTTTGTCTGTGACAAATGACATAGTATATCCTCCTACTCTGCCGAGGATATAATGACATTAATATGTATGTTCATATATTCAACACAATAATTGATACGCTTTTGATGCTATTTAAAAAGGTCGTTACAAATCAAATGAAATGAAGAGGCATTCATTAATATGGTGACATATTCAAATATGTTCATGATTCGCGGTTTACAAACAGACTGAAAATAGACAGCGATAGAAAAGCAGTGGATGAAATATCCACTAGAAGCAATTTCATTTTAAGGTCCCATATGCAGCGATACTATTATCGCTCGTTGGCGACTAGACTAGTGGGGACAACAACTAATTTTTCATATATTAAAAATAATTGATGGGGTAATTTGGGTTCGCTCTAGAGAATATGTATTACAAGTATCTTCGATTTCTGTTTAACCTACAAAATAACGCAGGTCGAAGAAAATAGCAAGTGAGGGTTGTTCACAATGATATCCTGCTGTTGAAAGAGTGTTTGTGACACACATTTCGTTGATTTCGTGTAACTTTTGCGTGGCTTCTCGCAAGGAGCGAAAAGAAAAACTAGTTTGGAAAAGTTTTTCATATTTTCCTTCTTTCATAATATTGTTGTCAATAACGCTATCAAGTTTGTCGCATTTCGCCTGAATATGTGGTGCGGTGTCCTTTCTTCCCGAGGAAGTGTCGGTGTGGGTGCTTTGAAGCTCAAATCAAATTAAAATCACTTTGTTTCCATTAAAATTGCCATTATTTTATTTTTACTCGGCATAATTGGAAGCTTTTAACGGAAAGCCATTTACATTACACAAGGCCTATCAGCCACATCTACATTTACACTCACACACACGCAGGCACAATCGTTTTTTCCCTCGACACACAAAAGTAATAGTTCGTATGTGAGTGTAAGTGTGCCTGAGTGTCTGTGCATGTGTGGATTTGTATTGTTGAAATATGACGACATTGGCTTCTTTTTTAATATTGTTCAAGGGTAAGGATATCATACTCGCATGTACGCAGACAAATTTTACTTCTGTCTTTATTTCATTAAAATAATGGCAGTAGACAATGGAAGGTTCAGATTCACATATACATATATACACACACGCACATGTACACACACGCATACAACCGTACATATAAATTCACATTGTTGCTTGTTTTTTGGGGCAAACAATGCCTTTATCCTTCTGAGCTGCAGTGAATACAAAATGTGGCATTAAGGAAAATATTTTGCTTTCAATTTATCCACAAACGGCGTGCGGGTTCCATCGATCGAAGAGCTTTTATCTTAAACGACTGGAGGCAAGGACCACTGATTAACGAGCAGGATTTAATGGAAGTACAAGCACCCTTCTGCAGCCAGTGGCCCTCCTCCCTGCATGAACATGAACTTATTTCCACAATGTCACCTACAGTCATTAGCTATGATGAAGGATGTGTGTCATGATCCACTGCAGGAAGATAAGTTGTTGCACCGCAATTGGGCTGCCCAAAATTATATTCGACTTCCAATTGGTTTGAATTATGAGTGGACAAAATCCTTTCAGAACATGACATTTTCAGAACAAATAAGTTAGAAAAACTAAGACCCTCCACTTTCTGCCCGAAGTTATTATCAATCCTATATTCAGTAAAATGTGAACACTAAAATGGAATTTTAGGAAAATTGAACTACATACTACTACTACTTCGATGTCTGTAGATAATGCAAAATAATTTAATTCGTATTCTGTGGTTCTTCACGGGAGTAATTTACTTTCATCCTTGTTAACATGTCAACCCAATTCTGGTGGGACCTTTTTGTGGGAGTTATCTCAAACATGAACGGATATAAGCCACCTCCACAACAGATATTCCTTAGTTTAATAATATATGCTTGTAACATGTAGCACTATGAAGTCCATTCGGGAGGCGCATGTCTATGACACCTAAATCAAAGCATATCGGTTTATGGTTCATTTTATCTAAAAATAGTTGTAGATGGAATATAGAATACTATTAGGTATCTAAGGTAGCTCTATAAAAATCTGGACAGCTGTTGTGGATATGATGTATGGATAGATATTTCTATGTGAAATATGGTGGGACATTTAAAATTTAAAATTTTAACTAGCGATTACTTTGACTTTGAAAGATATATACTATTAATTTTTAATTTTGTTTTTTATTTTTATTTTATGTTTAACATTTGCAAAATGGAACACTATACGCCCGAACAAATTCGCGAAATATTAAAAACGTAGTTCCAAAGTAGTGAGTGAAATGAAACTCATGTTTATATCAATAAGCAAAATTGCCGCATATGAGGTTCAGAGATCCCACACGTGACTATTGAGAAGTCAATGGTGTGGATTTTGGGCTGGCGGCATCATTGGACCATGTGCTGAAAAAGTGGGTTGATGGGATGAGGTACTTCCGAGCCAGTCGTGACAAAGTTCAACCTTCCAATAAAACCAGAAATTTGTAAAAACAATAAGTACTTTTTATAGCCGATTCTAATTCAAAAATTTTAAATGGCCCACCCTATATATAGTGATGTTCCAAATTTGAACATAATCAAATTGGAAATGACATTTATATGGGTCTATTTCTTAATCCGAACCGATGTTATTTCACTTCATTATAAAAGTTTCTAAGCGGAAGATGACGTGGTTTTATTTGACATAGTTACCCAATTCTGGATTATTCGCAATAATTTCCAGTTTTATAAAAATTGTACGATTACGCTGTGCAAAAAATTGCTTTTCGTTATATAACAATTTTGAAATGTTATAAATTGCAACAGAATATCATTCCAGGTATAAACCTCTACAAAACTTTGTTTATACTTTGTCGTTATTTGGTTTAGCTTTGTAGTTATGACGAATTCAATATTAAATCAAGCACAGCTTAAAATAAGCTGTGAACTACTGTACATGTCGACGTCACGTTGACATGAAGTATTGATTACAGACCGATATAAAACAAACGAATTTTGAAGATTGGAATTTTAGTAAAAAAATATATATCCGTAAAAAATGTTTATGCTGATTTTATGAATCAGTATGACTCAATGCACACAAAAATACATTTTTAGGTCTCGGACAAAAAATTATTATTTTTATAGTGTTATTTTTTGGGGCAAAACAATTTAAAAGTCAATAATATGAAGTTTCAGATCAATCTGAAGTTATCTCAAAAATTAGAAAAACTTATTTGCGTAAAAACTCAATTAAATTAAAAATATAATTAATGATAGTCTGTTCAATTACACTGTGTGCTCATTTAAATATAACCATATGCGGATTCCACTACCTGATAAAAACCCAAAAAAGAACAGTGTCTCCCTGTTTTGCCCAAAAGTCATTTTGTAACTCTTGTCATAAAGAACAAAAAGTGTGAAAATATAAAATAAAAATTAAAATGTCGTCGAACAAATCTGGTAGGCTGTAGTGTGTGTAGGTAGCGTATACGTGCTGTTGATTAAGGATACTCTCACTCATACGCACTGTAGTCGGACTGACCATTAACAGAAACAGTCCTGCAAGATATATGTTTCCTACCTAAACGGTGTTAAGCATCATTCATAGGAAGTTCATATGTTCTAGAAAGTTGTTTACTGAGATCTTAGGTAAATTTTTGTAGTTGATTGTTTCCTTGAGTTTTGAACGTTTTGCTACCTATGGACCTGAACAGGGGTAAAAGGTTAAAAAATCGATTTTTTTGAGAAAATGATCACTTTTTTGCAAAAATGGCACCGATGCCCCAAATCTTTGGGGCCTTTTTTGTCTTTTATCACTTAGTGGTGTCCGTATATGGTTATATTTTGTTGCACTGTTTTATAAAAATAGAGATACTTTCGATCAATGTAATCATTTGTGCCCACTATATAAAGGGATGTGGCAAACACGCCCGTTGTCACTGTTGTCTTACATAACTTTTTTTGTATCATTATTCAAATAGTAAATAATTTAATTACCACTAATCACGTCGTCTATATACAGGCTGCTGCCAATTTATGTACATATGTATGTACATGTATTGCAGAAATCTCTTCGGAGTTATATGTACATATGGACATATATTCAAATAATGATTGAACTCATTTCTCGGAGGGGCTTGACTCAAATGGCCAAAGAATTCATGAGAAGAATCTGGCTCAGCCATACCTACAGAGCCTCCCACCCTGTACGCAGAGGGTATAAAAATGTAACTTCACTTTGCGGACATACGGTCGGACATATGGTGGGCATATGTTTTACGTACTTTTCAATGAATGGTAGTAAATTCTTCATCAGGGATTTGCTAAAGATTGTATTATTGGTCTTCTGTGCATGTGTGTATGCGTGAGCGAGCGAGCGAATGCTGGCAAGTGTGTACGTAGCGGTTAAAGCAATGGCACAATAACAAAGATACATTGGTCAGTACACCCCTCCCCCAGCAATACCTACACATCGCAAATAGAAGAGGAATGTGCAAAGTTCATACACACGTACATATGTACATTAAACCGGGTCGGAACAGGTTGGTTTTTTCGCACATAAAATGATTTGTTTTAAATATGATCCACAAATATTTCGCCTATAGCTTTCATCTTTGCGTAGCTAGAGTGATTTTATATAAACATGATTTTAGAGGTTATGTAAAATCGTGTGGAAAACCACGACCCGATTTAATGTTCAAACGAGTACAAAGTAAAGGAGAATGTGCTGCTCAGTGGTCGTATATAAACAATTACTTCGAACTCATGCAGGCATATACACACACGTACACCTCCGAGTGTAGGTACATACACACAGAAAAATAAGCTTTGTAATTCTTATATAGATTTTAAGAAACAAAATAATGATGTAATCTTTTGTTTGGAAATAATTTCATTTAGGAAATTTTAAATAACACAAGTAAAAAGGCGATAAGTTCGGCTGGGCGTGTACATTCCCTTAATTTCAGAAACACGTAAAAAAAGGGATTTTTCGAAATTCGTACTTTTAGGGGGTAAAATGGAAAAAGGGGATACAAATTGTACCTTAGGTAACTTGTACACTTTCGTGATTTCTCACATGATTTTTCTTTGCGTGTATGTATGTATTTATGGTGGCAGTGCAGCACACACACACACGTGCACGCCCGTCAGCATAAAGAGGCACAGAAGAGGCATTCATTAAATAGCTTCGATGACAATTGTCCTGATGATGATGAAACAGTAATGAAATTGTATTAAATCGATGTGTGTGTGTGCGAGTGTGGATGCGGATGTGTGTATGTGGCCACATTGTCTACTGTCTTTCCATATTGTTGCTGCTGTTGTTATATACAGTTGCGGCAACTACCATTGTTGTTGGTGGTGGTGGTGGTGTTTATCATTGTATGTGTGTGTATGACCGGGCATACTTTGATAATGGTGTGAACAAAAGCAAGTGCCTGCCATTCGGACAATGGCACACACGGAGGGTAACCTCACAAATTAATTGTAAAAGATATTGAAAAAGAAAAATATACATTATTTGTATCTGTTAAAACGAGCAAACACACATCGACACACAAACACATTCGTATGCTCACACTAACAGGAAAGTGAATTATTTCATATGAACAAAGGCAACAACACGACCAATAAGAACAACAAGAACAAGAGCAACAGTAACGGCAATAACAGCAAGACAAATAATACATAATAATACAAAACGACCGCATACTGAATGAAATGAAATGCTTTGCAATGATACAAACATACAGACAGACATACAACATGAGCATATGTATGCCCATATGCCCATATGTGCATGTAATTGCCCTTCATATGTATGAATGTGTGTGTGTGGGTATGTGCGTAGGTCTGTCAGACGCAATATACCATGAGTGTCCTTGTACCGGCACACATTGGAAGAAAGTATGTGGTTCTCCCATTTATGGAATTATTGATTTAATTTTAGAGTAACATTAGTTATTTTCTATATAATAAAGTATAAAGTTTGATTTGTATTGCATAAACTAAATATCCCAAAAAAAGTCCACCAAAAAAATGAAATCAGACCACACTAATAGCTTTTTACTTTATTTTTTCCTTATTTCGATAACTATTAATATTATGGAATTGGAAGTTAATTAATTCTCAACTATTTTCATTAAAAGTTGCAGTATTATAACGAAAATTTCTACTTTATTTTACTATGCTCGGAAAATTAATTAATTTAAAAAATCTAAGAGATAATTCTCATATTTAACAAGTCAAGGAACAAAAGTTATCCTCTGACCTTAATTTGCATGTATAAAGGGTGATTTTTTAAGAGCTTGATAACTTTTTTTTTTAAAAAAACGCATAAAATTTGCAAAATCTCATCGGTTCTTTATTTGAAACGTTAGATTGGTCCATGACATTTACTTTTTGAAGATAATTTCATTTAAATGTTGACCGCGGCTGCGTCTTAGGTGGTCCATCCGCTTAGTCCAATTTTGGCATTTCCACGTTTTTGAGTAACAGAGACCCAATTGGTGCGAACGGCGACGAATCGAAAATTGGTGGTCATCATTAACACTGGCCGATACAGCTGCGATATTTTCTTCAGTTCGCACTCTACGTAAGCGTGTTGGTGGTTTAATGTCCAACAATGTAAATTTGGTGCGAAATTTAGTCACAATAGCCCGAATAGCCGCTTCAGTGGGTCGATTAAACTGACCATAAAATGGAAGCGCGCAATGAACTTTCTTAACAGAGCACGCATTTTGATAATAAAATTCAATAATTTGCAAGCGTTGTTCGTTTGTAAGACGATTCATGATGAAATGTCAAAGCATACTGAGCATCTTTCTCTTTGACACCATGTCTGAAATCCCACGTGATCTGTCAAATACTAATGCATGAAAATCCTAACCTCAAAAAAATCACTCTTTATTTGGCTGGGTCGCGGTCCATACAAATGGAAAAACAATTTCCAGTCACACCACGAAAATAAAGTTTGGACTATTTAATGATGATTAGCAAAATAGATCAAGCCGTCTGTGATCTAAACGCTCTTAAAAATCAAGTTTTTCCCCTGTAATTTTTTCATATTTTTTTTGGCCAATTTTTTAAATTAATATAAATTAAACGGGAAAAACATGATTTTTAGAGGTGTTGTCAGGAGCGTTGAGCTCACAGACGGCTTGACCCAGCGACGAAATATTTTGCACATCATCATTAAACAATCCAATCTTCGTTTCTGGGGATGACCGCACCAATTTATTTGTATGGCCCATCCTAATGTGTTCTCAAAAAATCGCTGAACTTTGTAAATTTCTATAAGAGCTTCAAAAGTACTTCTGTTTTTCGAATCGAATTTTTTGAGCAGAAACTGGTACTTGCACTTGTTCAGTTCGTTTATAGGTAGAGAAAATTGAGTCTTTTTACACAAGTCTGTTCATAAAATGATCCGCCCGACCACTTATCTTACGCGATCAACCAGCTCGGTGTACAACAAAAATTTTTATTTTATTTAATTAGAAATAATTTGATATATAGTACTTTTATGAATATTGAATTTCTGGACAATGTCTCTGTGTTATATTCCACAAACATAAGCAGTCACAATTCGATGTATGAGCTAAGATCCGAATTTAACGCATGCCATTTCATACAAATTCCATTTTAACGCCTATAAAAAAATAACAAAATAAAATTGAATATTCCTAAAAAATGTCCTTAAACAGGATTATTATTTACTAATACGAACAACGACAGATCAAAAGAGATTTCAAAAATGTCGTTTTTTAAAACAAAGTTGTCGAGTTGCATATGTTTTGTCCAGACCGATTTTTATATATGTCGCTAAAAATGCCGACAGCAAAGAAATGACAACAGAATATGTGAATTTTGGTAATTATTTGAAATCCTAATGCTGTATTAATATTTGTTTAAACAACATTGTTTTCTTTGTGATTCAAATTTACAAACTTACAGAGCCTATTAAAGTAAGTCATCCTTCGTTGGATATATTTTGACCACCACTGTATATAAAAATCAATATGTGTCTGTATGTTCCATACATGCCGCCAAATATTTTACTGGAGTTAACCGGAGGACAGAGGATTGCTTCTGGCTATACTGGGTCATGATAGGTGAAACGCGCGTGGTACTGTCCACTCCAAATATACTTTAAAATTATCAATTATTACTCATTTTATCATCAACAGCATACGAAGTCGGGGAACAGGGAAAAATGAACACGCGCAACGCCGGATAAAAAAGCTAGTTATATTTTAAATAAGAAGAAAAGGCTAAAGTCGGGCGAGGCAGTCTATATGATACACTCCACTTTCTATCCGAATACAATTCAATTCGGTAAAAAATCATAGGCCAATATGTAATTGGTCAAATCGAGAAGAATATTTGTATCGGGGCTATATCCAAACATGGAATGAAGTGACCCACTTACACAATAGGATCTTCCACTTCAAGTATAACGTGTTATGCTCAGTTTGAAGAAATTCGGCGAAAATACCTGGTTTCTGGGGCGGAAAAATCAAGCCGGGAGCTATATATAAATCTGAATCGATCTAACTTATTTTCACCATGGGTGTTTCAAGTTGAAATATAAGTTGTTTTGCAAGATCTGATAAAATCTGATAAGATCTGATAAAATATGTGGTTTCTAGAGCGGAAAAAACTCAAATTGAGAGCGAAATTTGTACCAGAGATATATAGCTCCCTGAATCTGAATCGATCTGACCTGGGTGACGCCATGGGTGTTTCTAGTTAAAATATAAGACGTTTTGCCAATTTTGAAGAAAATCTCTTAACATATGTTGTATCTAGAGTGAAAAGAGTCAAATCAGGAGTGAAATTCGTATGGGGACTATATCTAAATCTGAACCGATTTTCTCCAAATTATATAGCGTCCGTCCTTATCCCGAAAAACTTCATTGTGCAAAGTTTCGTTTGGTTCTAGGTACAATTGCGACCTGAATTTTGATTACAAGAATAGATGGACAGACAGACGGACATTGCTAAATCGATTCAAAAAGTGATTCTAAGTCGATCGGTATAATTAACAATGGTCTATCTCGCTTCATTTTGGGTGTTACAAATAAATGCACAAAGTTATAATACCCTCGTGGAGTGTTCAAAAATCATCATCACAGTATCAACACTTTTTGAAAAAATAATGTTATTTTACATTTTTTTGGCTAAGTCTGGATAACTATCGAGTATAAGTGACAGAAGTGGATATCGATGCTAAGTCCATGAAATTAAGTTTTTACAAATTTATATTGCGTCAATGCGAAAATATTTTTTTTATTTTGAGTAAAAAAATATTAACGTCTTTTATCGCAGTTTATTATCCAGAAATAATGAAAGACAATCATAATATCAGACGATTTTCACTGTTCCCTTAATAATATTATACCATTTTGTTGGGTGTGGGAATTCCCAATCTCAAAATTTTTATAATTTGGGAATATAGGGCGTTTAACTTTATGTTAGTTCTATGTTTCATCGTTATTGTAGTAGCTTGGCTAAGAGTTCGATGGAAAATTTTATAAATGATCGCATACTTTTCAGCATTTTTACAAAAAAAAATCGCCGTCGGTGGTTTAACATGGAATTTTTTCTCCCATTTTTGAGATTCCTGGACAAAATTCCAACATTTGCATTATATTTTTGGCAACTGATGCAGGACGGTTTTAGTTTCACAGTAACGAAGAACAAATCGCCCAATGTGTGACATATGGTATGACTGTGTGTTTGTTGTCTGTTTGTCTGATTCGTACCACATACTTATGTGTGTATGTGTGTACGTTCATTCGTACATTCATACCTAACAACAAGATATAATACATGAGACCACAAAACCAATGTCTGCCCATTTAAATAAGTTGTACTCCCCATAAATAAGAAAAAGGAAACAAACCCGTCTTCACAATGAAAAGGAAAATGGAACAAACACCCACAGACACACACACACATCCCCTTTACCCACTCAAACGACAATAAACAAATGGAAGACAATTCCATTTTCGGCAGCCGGAAGACCGACCTTGATTATAAATGTTCATGTGTTCCTAGTATGTGATTTTCGGTATGCTTCGACATATGTGTGGATGTGTGTTTGTGCGTATGTATGTGTTTGCTGGCATGCTATTACACGAGTCATACGAAATATGTATGTTTGTCAAAAGGGATTAAAGGAACAGGTAGCAACGATTCTTTTAATATTTTTACGCAAACAGTAGTTTCTTGTGAACTTTTGCCAGTCGAATATTCCTCAGACAGTGGCTAATTACACAGTGCAACACGAAAAAATATAACCATATATGACCACCACTACGTTATAAGAGTAAAAAAAGACCCAAGGATCGGTTGTGCCCAAAGCCATGCATTTTTAAGGGCCCCAACGATTTGGGACATCATTTTTGCAAAAAGTGATCATTTTCTCAGGATCATATCCTGCAAACCGTTTCATCTTCAAGGTAAAAATCGCAGGACTGTTTCTGTTAATTGTAGTCCTACTACAGTGCGTATGCGTGATATTATCCTTAATCAACAGCACGTATACACTACCTACACACACTACATACATACCTATAAATTTTACTAGAAAATACCGGCTGCTTCGTACGCGGTGTAAGGATATTTATTTCAGGATAAATCTCTTGAAAAAACGCTTTATGTTGCGTAACTACGTATTCACACCAAATTCTCGATTACAGATCCTACGCAATCAAGGGATTACTTTAAGTAGACAAACAAATTGAAACAATTTTTTTTTTAAATCGTATAAAGTAGAAAATTATTTGCCCGTTTCTTTCTGAGATAATTATACCCTCACTCTACGGAATAGATACATAAGCATTTGGAATAGGAAAAAGTGTAACTCGGAGTTATTTAAGACCCTAAGTATGTCCTAAATACCTTTCACGACGGTCTGTATGTCTAGATTTCTGGTGCACACGTAGCAGTATTATAGTATTATTATTTCCAGACTTAGTTTAAATTTGGAGATGGATGAAATGGATATACCCCTTCTGGTACCACCACACATATGGTCCATATTCCTAGTAAAATATTCGGAACCTATTATATATTAATACGAAATATGGCAGATTTTGTCACGCCCTTTCTTGTACCTCCCACACAAATCACCATTACGTAAAATTAAACCTTTTATAACTTCTGTAGGGATGATACGAATACTCTGAAAGTTGATCTTTGCCAATATTTTCACATATGCTTCCATATATTGGCATAAGCTTTGGTAAAAAACTGATATAACTTCCATACGGATAGTCCAGATCAGTTGTAATTTTAAATTTAAAAATGTTTCAAGATTCTAGGCCCAGACGTTGGGTCATTGTTGTGGTACCATTTTTATTCCATTTTTATTCCATCTTAACCCATTTTATCCCTTAAAAGTACGAATTTCGAAAAACTCACTTCATATCTGATCTCTACGCTGTAAGAGAAATGTACACACCAAATTTCGTGATTCTAGCTTTAGCCGTCTTGTTTGTACCATTTTTGCCCCATTTAACCCCCCAAAAGTACGAATTTTTCAAAATCCACTTTTGGGGATGCATTCATGCCGCGACAGGAATACCTATACCTAATTTCAAGATTCTAGGTCCAGCCGTTTGGTCATTGTGGTGGTACCATTTTTTCCCTTTTTACCCCTTAAAAGTACGAATCAGTAACTCAATTACGCAACTCTTATATATATAGATTCAATTATATTTTTAAAGCTATCACGCGGTATGTGAGTCCAGGAACATGTAAAACAAACTTGAACAAATTTTGTTAGTAAAATAACTAATGCATAGATATAGTATTGCTGCATATTTTTCACTTTCCATCATATAAAATATATCATATATAAATATATGTCGAAAATATTTTGCATATGCAAAAATCCAAGGTCTGCTATTGAAATGTTAAATATAAATATTTTGACATGTGTAAATAACAACAGGGCTTATGGTGAATTCTGCACTTGAAAGTGCAACGAAAAAGTTGTTGCAGTAAAACAAAAATAGTCGATCAAACATTTAATTGAATTGATGAAAAGTTTAGACAACTATAACATATTCAACTATAACTTAGATCTCCGTGGTGCGATGGTGAGAATGTGTGACTACAAATCTAACATCCCCGGTTTGATACCCGCTTCCGCCAAATTTTTATTTTTTGTCTTCAATAAATAACTATTTTAATCAATATGTGAGAATCTTTATTGAGTGAATTGCAAATATTTTCAATTAACGTTTTTCAACTGTTTTAGTCAATATGTGGATTTCTTTATCGAGTGAATATGAAAAATATATTCAATACGCGGCTTACAAATTTCTTTATCACACCATTTTAAATTTTGGCGTAGGGTGTCGTAAGGCGTGTTGTTGTGTTTAATTATCAAATTTACTTGAATTTAGCGTTGGCGTTAAACACACAATATATTGTTAATGTGGACCATATTTGACCCAAGGTCGACATGGACATAAAACTTCCAAAAAAGGAAATATCGTAAAATTGTGCAATGAAACATCTAACTCTTATTTCCTACAAGTGTTAAAATAATACAAAATTAAAAAATATATAAAAATTGTTTTTCCTGGAAAAATTTTGGTCCTTGATTAATTTTCAATAATAGAGTACATTTTTATTTTGACATTCTTGGTGATTATTTTATAGAATCGTTAAATTAATAAAAAATATATTTTTTTGGTTTTCAACAAATCACGATGTGTAATTTGATTTTTAAGGGCGTAATGAAATCCCTGGAGGTTTATATTCCTGACCCGCAAAGATATAAAATAATATAAAAAATAGATTTTCTCAACTTTTTGGTAATTTGTACTGATTTTAATTTTTTGTCTATGTCAACCGATTTTACCCCTTCTAACGCGGGAAAATGGTATTATTTAAATCACTTTGCATTTGTCCAGAATTATTTTATTTATTTTTTAAATATATAAAATGGAGATTTGTAAAAAAGTCAATAGAAATCTGACACAAGATCTAAAGAACGGAACGCAGCGCAAATAATCACTTAATTGAAAGCTTACGTTTGATATAATACGCCAAGAAGTGTTTGCGCGGTGCATTTTGGAAAATAAGGAAGTTAATTCTATACATCTTGTCCGAATGGTAGTGTAAAACTTATAAGTAATAGCACATAGCGATAGTTGTATTAACATGATTTTTTCCTTTCTAAAGTATTTTCCAACATTAAGTCGATTCGTGGTCCAGTTACTACAAAATTTTGAATCGGCTTAAGATGGAAACCGAAATATAAGCCCAATTCAAACATCTATAATACATTATCATTTCATGGGGCACTTTAATGTGCTCGTAAGACTTATTACGTTTTTGAGGAGAAACAACTTGATCCGTTTGAATAAAAGTACATGTTGTGTCTCCTAAACTAGATGTATTTTGTGATCACTGATGGGATCTCCTACTAACAAAAGCAGCTTTTTGGAAACTACTCATATTTGTCCCAAAACTACTTAAAACTTTTTCAACAATAATTAAGTTCGTCTTTTCTTTTATCGGCGTAGACAAGTTGAGAGTGCAACAGACATTTGTTGTGGGTTTATTTGTGTGCAGCTGTGTGTAAACATTTTCAGTTTAATTTCGAGTTTTCCCGCGAAAAACGTCCGTCGACATCACTGTCTTCGCAGAAAACTCGTACAAAGGACGGAGCTTCGTTCAGTCATTCATTTGAAAAAGTATTTAATATTAGTATCACAGCAACAAAATACCCTAAATTTAGACAAAATTAAGCGGCGAATAAATTAAATAAGAATATCAGCGTGCACACAGCCACACACACATCCACACATATGTACGAACGAACGAGTATGTGGGTTTGTGCGGATGCTCGTATGTGTGCGTGCGTGCGTGCGTGCGTGTAAAGGTACAGCCATGAGTGTGATTATTATTTGGCTGAATGTGTGCATGTGTGTGTGTGGGGGGGCACACATAAACAAACAAAATTAGATGTGTAACCTCAATCTGTGCGTGTATGCGAGTCGGTGTGTGGCTGTGTGTGTGCTTTATTAATGTTCGCCAAGGCCATCATCTCTCATTTGGCGGTGTCTGGGTACATATGGGAATGTACACTCACGCACACACAAAGAACTGCAGGAGTGTATGCGTGTGCATGTGTGTGTGTGTGATGGTGTGTTTGTATTTCATAAATGATTGCCTAATATAAGAATGTATTTGAGTACAACACATTTATCACAATAAGTATACCACCCCCCGGTAATTAGATATTACTAACACTTATTAAAGGCATCCCTTCAACTGCACACCAGTATATGCGCCCACACCAACACACACACACACACACCGTCACCTCGAACATTTACAAGGTTTAATGATTATTTAAATTTGCAAAAAATATTAAATCTCTTTTAACTCCTTTGCACGTGACATGTCGGAGTTTTTGTTCTTCCCCTGCTTCTTCATCGGCATTTTGGTATTTACATGACATTTTTGCTGCAGCACACACACATACATATACCAAAAGGATAGAGTTGTCTAATCTGAACACTTACGGTCGTGTTCTTTCGCCTTTTTCCTGGTACCTTTTGGTTGTTGCTGTGGGTGTTGTGTGGGCGCTGTTGTTGTCGTTGTCGCTGACGTTGGCTTTGTGTAGGGGAAATAAGTGTCTTCATATTTCGCTTAAGTGGAAATCATAAATTTTTGGCATTTGCACAATGAACGAGTTGGTACTTTTCAAGAATATTCCATTCTTTAGGCGGCTTGTGTGTGTGCTAGTGTGTTTTATACTTTTATTACAGGAAAATATATCCTTCGTGATGTTGCTTTCGAGTGTACGTACATAGTTGTGTGCGTACGTGTGTGTGTGTGTAAGATTTACATTGTCTCACCGGTACAACCGCGTTGCGTTGCCATAGCTCCGTACTCTCGTCTCCCGCCTCCCGACTCACAGCCACAATCATTATAAAGTGTCATCATATTTAAGACAAGCATTTTGGAGTTTAGCTTTTATTATCTGCACGTTTCGTTCGCTTTTTTGTCCTCTTCTTCTTCTTTCTCTTTATGTTGTAGCTGTGGTTGTTGGCGCCATGACAACCTTATAAGTCAAGGCAAACGTCTTGAGTTGTCTTAAGATTTCTTCGTTGGCTGTTTCTTTTTAAGGTAACGTCATTGTAGCGTTTACCTTCTTTTAACTCGTTTCACAATGGAATTAACCCATGGTCGTCCAAGTAAGTCGTAGCGGTTAGTAGGCGTCTGGAAATGATGTACAGAGGAGAAATCCCCTGATGGTTTCCACTCATAACCTACCTAAACTTTTACCAAAACATTCCAGGATATGCCACACACTCTCTAAACCTAAATGTAGGTTCTATATTGCTGGCAAAAATACATTTAGACAATTAATTTTCAAAAATCTAATGATACAGTTCTATAGAAAAGTGTTTCACTGAGAATAATCCATAATTAGTTTTAGTAAAAAGTCTTAGAAAATTCCAGCGAAGTCACTTAAATTGCATATGTACTTTGGTAGATATGAGAGAATTATAAAATTTATAAAATTCAACATTTGCCATTTTCCTTGAAAGAAAAATTAAGTTAGCTCCGTCTACCTTTTAATTCTTTTAATTTAACCAAAGCTATATCGGGTTTATTTTTACCAAGGCTTATGTCACTTTGTGTGGGAGGTACCAGAAGGGGTGTGGAAATATAGGCCATATTTCACACGAATGCAATATATATAAAAGCATTGCCAAAAGTCAAATTTCACAGTATTCCGATCATCCGTATATTAGGTGATTTCTGTATAGTCTAGGGTGATTTGTGTGGGAGGTACTCGAAGGGACGTGGCAAAACCTGTCATATTTTGTACACTTAAAGTAATTATGAAAACATTATCTAACAACAACATAGTGCTGATTCCGAAGATCTATGTGGAAGTGTTACATTGGTTTTAATTTGACATATGAATATGGGTCATTTGTGTTTGAGGTACCAAAAAGGGGCGTGACAATTTCGTCCATCTTCGAACTTAAACTAAGTTTGGGAAAAATATTACCATGTGCAAAGTTTGAATCGATTCATTAACTCCTTTCGAGTTAATGACAGACAGACAGACAGACGGACGGACGGACGGACATGGTTCAAACATCTTAAAATGTTGTATAACGGATTTGGTCAAAACATTCTTAGGGTCTTAAGTCACTCCTTCAATGCGTTACACTTTTTTCTGTCTCAAATGATATATACCCTCCTACTCTGTAGAGTGAGGGTATAAAAATCTTCAATTATCCCCGAAATATAGTTTAAATGAGTAAATGAAACAACTTTTAAGTAAATTTTATTTGATTTGATATTTGTAAATTGTGTCGTGGCAATTTTTTGGGTGTGTTTGCTATAAATAATCAGTTTTTATATCCAATATTTTGGAACCATTGGAAACACAAACAATACCTAGCCATTATCCCGAATAAAAAGGGGAATTTATTCACGTCGCTTTTCTACTCCCCTGCTGGCGTAAGACGGTAATATGAATAATACCCGTGAGTAGGTTTCACTTCTTTGCTTTGTAATAGAAAAAAAAACGAAAAATCGAAGTAAAAGTTCAAAAGAAAATTGAAGCAATTAAAAACGGACCGGCCGAACTTTATATACCCTGTACCATGAAGTGCATTCTACAGAGGCGGTCGATTTTCGCAGAAGTGCAATTTCATTACAGAAAAACGTCAATTTTCGAAACCAAAACAATTAAATATATTGAAAAAATAATGTTATAAATAAATATAAAATTTTTATTATTTCAAAACATGCTTATAAGGCATGGTTTATACTATGTATATCGAAATAATACTAGAATTCAGTTCAAAAAGTAAATATAAGAAAGCAACCTTCAAAAAAGCTTAAATACCATAAGTATTGGTAGATAGTGGGTGCTACAGTTGGTTGTATTTCCATCCTATTTTAATTCAAAAAGTACATATTTTGAAAATTCGTTAGCTCTTACGTACGTAGTGCAAGATAACCTAAAGTAAGAAAGTATGAACATCTTTTTATTTTTCGTGTCTAAGCGGTCAGAGGAGTATTTACACCGAATTCCGTGATTCTAGCAGCGGTCATTTGATGTACAATTTGTATCCCCTTTTCCATTTTAACCCCAGAAAGTACGAATTTCGAAAAATCCCTTTATTTTACGAGTCTATACAATCAGCGGAATGTATACACAGAATTTAATTATTTTAGGTGCAGTCGTTTGGTTAGTACCATTTGTGGTATCTCTATTCCCATTTAACACCTTAAAAGTACGAAGTTGGAAAAAATACTTTTATATTATGTATATATACTCAATTAGAGGAATGTACACATTTTATCCCTTTTCAGCCCCCTCCCCACGAATAAGAATCACTTTATGGTGCAGTTTTTTGTTATAGGGGGAATGTGCATATCCAATATTACATAAGAACAAGCAGGCATTTTGAAAAACAAGCTTAAATAATCTAAAAAAATAGTGATTATTTTGGCTATTTTCAGTCCTTGAGACGGAAAAATGATCCCCTTTGGACCGATTTCGCCCAGTTACAATCCCAACCGACCTACGACTATGATACGAATTTATGACGACCAAGAATATATACTTTACAGGATCTCAGGTCGATATTTCAAGGCGTTACAAACGGAATGATAAAGTTAGCATACCCCCATCACTATTTGAAATTTAAGGGGACAGTTCATTCCAGGAAATTTTTATTTTATTATGTATATCGTGATGTGTCGTATGACATCTTGATGGATGAAAGCAAATTTTATAGGAGTTTGTAGCCCCATTAATTTAATTTAAATTTTTATTGGTAATATTAAATACTTTATAAGAAATTCATTTCAATGCTCCTTTTTGTCGATGGCATTTTCTTTTCTCATATTTTTATTATAATTTAATTTTTGACCAGCGGAAGAAGGTCATCAGCGACCAAAATCATGATAAAGACATTGGACAGCCAAAGAATAAATTTGTAGATAAATTCGAATTAAAATTTAAAATTAAATATTAATATTTTTTGAAGTTCGAATATCCCCACAAAAGCCCCGAAATATTTTATTAAATCCTCACAAACATCCCCCTCCCCTTTTATTATTATTATTATATTATTTTTTGTACTTTTAACCATCCTGAAATTCCCATGGATACGGACAAATCCCCGTCTGTGGAAAGCCTGATATTCTGTTCAAAATTTCAAAGCATTCGGACCAAAACAACCAATTGTGAATGAAAACTCCAGTTTGAGTTATATGGGCGGTATGTAATGGACGTAGCCGATTTTGATGCAATTTTTAGAACTTTTTATTATGTCAGTTTTAATCTCTGTGCCAAATTTAAAGACATTCGGACCAAAACAAAAATTTGTGTATGAAAGTTTCGCTTTGAGTTATGCGGTATGTGGTGGGCGTGGCCGCTTTTGAAGAAACTTCACTGTTTCTTAATTGCGTACTGAAAATGCCAAGTTTGCAATCACATATATGAATCCATTCCATTGTGTGTCGCTAAACATCATGAGTAAACCTAAATTTACATTGGGCATGATGCCAAAAAGTTTAAATATTTTGTACGTTTAATGTAATTATAAAAATTATTTCCATAAACCGAGAGGTGATTTGTTTACTTTCGTTTTAGTATAATATTTATTTCTGCAAATGTTTTCAGACGGATGGCAGATTGTTGAAATATTTTCGCTCGTCCAACAAATGTTAACACTGGCGAAGTGTCGCTTCGCAGTCCCCAATTGGCCAAACGGGGTTAAAGGATGTAATAGCAAGAACAATAATTTTCATTGTTATTTAACCTAACGCTGCCATTACTGCTCCCAAAAAGCATATAAATCCACAATACGCTGTCTGACGCTGTGGCCCTTCCACGAGAGCAGCCAACAAGAATAGCTGCCCAATGATAGATGAAAACGATGGTGCCACCCAGCGGCGGCATTTACAAGGCCTTCCTTATTATTTAGGATATGTTGCAACAACATGTTGTATTGCGAGTCCATTCCATTCCAAAGGGTGTGGGGGCAACATGTTCCTCTTCGGCATGTGGATGATGTTTGCATTCCTCTTCGTCTATTTTAAGAAGGCTTGACGAAGCGGTATCATGTATTGATACGTCTTGAGTTTCAGAGCCAGTGGTTTCATGTCATAACCGGTTGTTTGTCTAAATACAAATTGTATTTGGTCTAAGAATAGAACACTTGTAAATTGCAGAGTGCGATGAAACAATGTTTAAAAATAAAATAGAACATTTCTGAAATGCAATATCGCGACAAAAATATTAAATCAACTTTAATCTCATTACAATTTAGAGAGGGCGAAGCATTTCAAGGGCCTTCCTTTTACAAAGGGAACGGAATGAATATGTGTGTGAAGGATCCCCCATATATAAGGCCTTCCAGCCCATGCTTTCCGCCGCTGGGCAACATCCTTGCACACACACCCACAAACATTGATACACTCAGAGGGAAATGAAAATTTGATTACAATTGAATACAAATGAATGTAAATTGTCTGATGGTTCTTTAAGATTCTCATCTTTTTTTCTGCTTCTTACATTTTTTCTCTCCCGTAATTCCAGCGACAAGCCAGTTTATATACATACATACATATATACAAACGTTAGTACGTAAGTATGTCTGCAAGTGATTTCGTTATAAATTCGAAAGTGGAGACGTTAGATGAGGATGGCAGCGGTGAATCGCATCACATCGACAATTGTCGCGACCGACGGGTGTGGGAAACGAATGTAACAATTGTCAGTCTGAGGACTAACAAAAATGATTAATGTAATTAAATTTTCAATGTTGAATTCATTTGAGATTCTGATCAAACGCATACACTCACAGTCACAAACACACACACACAAACGAAATTTGTTGCATACTTCGTTGGCAGAGGCGACACGCAAATTTGCCTTCTTTTTTGTTGGGGTGCTCAAAGGACTTTTGGTTGTTGTTTTACTTTTTTTTTTGTAATTTTATAATCGCATTTAACTTTTAAATTTCAATTAAATCATAGTTCTTTTACTTTGTACTTTGAATTAATTTCTTGTCTTTGACGTATTTGACAGAAGGGAAAACGAAAAAAAAAAAGCAAAAACGACAGATCAAACATTTTAATTTTCCAATACATTGACTTTATTGGATGGCTACGATTGAATGCCAGGACATGAACAAAGTGGGCCGAAATGAGCAATTTTATGTGGAATTGACAAATCTGACCTGGCTTCATCCTATCAAAATAATTATCCAATTCTAAATATCTTTTAAATAGATTTGAAATTAAATGTTTTTTGGTGGCATCAACATGTGATGTTTATGCATAAAATAACATTGGTTATTTTATCTGTCAACAAAGGGATATGTATTTCATGTCCAAGTCTAGTCAATTTTTATTCATTTGCTATGCGAACGATGCCCAATACGGTGCTATATTGTGGTTCACGACTTGATCACTCACAAACAGCAGCCCAGACTGACGTACTTTGCAGAAATGATGAGTGGCCACCACCCTCAATGAAACAGCCCCCATCCGAGAAAATGAAATAGTCCCCAAAATGTTTAAGAAATAATAAATTGGGGGTAATTTATTTTTTCCGGAAGTTATTTAATTATTTGGGACAGAAAAAAGTGTAACGCATTGAATGAGAGACTTAAGACTCTAGGTATGTTTGGGTCAAATCAGTTTCACGTCCGTTTTTAAGCTGTTTGAGACATGTCCATCTGCCTGGCTGGCTGGCTGATGTACACGATAACTCTCGAAAGGAGTTAAGGAATCGATTCAAACTTTGCACATCGTAATATTTTTCCAAAACTTAGTTTAAGACGAAGACTCACACAGATGGGTCATATTCCTATGTTAACCTAAAACCTATATTAAATTAAAATTTAAACCTAGATGTTTCAAGTTGAAATATAATGTGTAGCGCAAAAATTTGAACAATATCAGTTAAAATATGTGGTCTCTAGAACAAGTCTAGAAAAAGTCAAATCAAAAGTGAAATTTGTATGGGAGCTGTATCTAAATCTGAACCGATTCAAATTAAATAGTGTTCGTCCTTGGCCCGCAAAACTTACCTATGCCAATTTTTTTGTTTGCAACAATAGATGGACAGACGGACATTGCTAAATCAACTCTGAAAGTGATTCTACGTCGATCTGTATAATAAACGATGAGGCTATCTCATGTCCTTTTGAGTGGATGGTATACAAATATTTATGCTTTAGCCACGCCCTTTCTAGTACCTCCCGCACAATTACATCTTTCCTAAGTACAATTAAATTCTTTATAGCTCCTATACCGATTGATTTCATATTTGATCATGGTTTTACAATTATTTACAAACTGTGGAATCTGGATCTAATTATCACAAACCTTCTAGTATCTCCCGCAAAAATAATCCAACGCCAAGTAAAATTCCATGTTCTCGTAGAGTGAGGGTATCGGTCGGTTTATCTAACTTTCTTACTTGTTTTTAATTGTGGGATTATTTCATAATGAAATAACACCCAAATGAATTGATTGATTTTGGTCATTACTTATCTTAAATGGGGTTAATTTAATTTTCGCAATAAATACTGTGGGTAAATTTCTGAATAAAGGTTTCCTGCGTTGTGCTCAAAGATTTTCTCCTCTAGGGTATTCCAAAGCCTTCTACAAAGAGAAAAGTTCACCGGTCTTTGACCGGTCTTAATGATGTAATTAGATTAAAGGTACTATGGGGTTTATTTATTTTCTTTTGGGCTTGATTCATTGGGTTATATTATTTTTTATTCTGGAAATGACATCCAAATCTTTGTGGTTTCTTTCATTTCGAATTTGGGGTTTTCATCTATTTTAGGGATTTTTTTAATAATTCTTTTTTTTTCATTTCGGAGCTCAATTTATTGGGATTATTTCATTTTGTTCGTTTAGGGTCAAATGTCAAGTTTTGAATACACATAAATATACATATTTACATATACATATTTCAAATAAAATTCAATATAAATAGAGAACCCTATGGGATGGAACCCATATCGGAATATTATTCTATGGACCAGCAATTTTGTTTGAGAAAACTGCGGTTCAAAAAATCTAACTCATCCATATTGTTCTAGCGAAATTTACTGCATTCCTTGTCGCCAAGAAAAGCCATCCTATTCCCACTGTACCGAAAAATCAGAAGAGCCTTCAAGTTCATGTTTCCTCTCTCACTTTTGATTTATACTCTGCTGCTTGATTCAATAATTGAGTTTGGAATGCCTAGTGAAGATTGTTGGCGCCGTCTTGTCATAGCTCGCTCGTCTATTTGCTCCTGCTAGTCATCTAGTCATACGCCATGCTCTGCAACTGTGTGCATGTCTATCTATCTGACTGTCTATCTATCTGCTCGTATCTGTCTGTCGTTGCGTCAATATTAGCTGCCGTGTATTTTACATAATTAAACAAAAGCATTCAGTCTTTTCTAAGTACTTTAACAATTATTAACGTTTCATAAACTTAATGGTTTGTTTGGCAACAAAATGACGGCAAACGAATGAATGGTAAGAGCAAACACACGCAAACACACACACACACACTTACATAGCGACAGACAACTGAACTTCATTCAACTCGGGCATACACATATACGTACACAAACGTTAGTGCGTGTGTGTGGGGTTTCTAGGGTGGAGCAGGAAGAGGAGGCAAAGGGAAGCAGCCAAAATGTTAAAAAGTGCCAACTTAAATCAATGATTTAAATAAATGTAATTGATCTGAAATGAAAGTAAAGCGAAATGCCATTAAAAGTAATTATTTTTGTGCGAGTGCTTTCAATTTAATTACAGAAACAAAGATCATTTACTCGGAACTATGGCAAGTGGAACTGAAGGAATGTCGATGGGCAACACGGACGACGGCAACAACTGTGCCAAAAGCAACATGATAATAAACGGAAACCCATTAAAGAGATGCCGGAGAAATCAAACGGTGGCAGCCGACCCATCCACACATCCATACATATCATCACAAACATAGCCAAACACACACAAACACAGTGACAAAGCAAAACCACCCACATACGAGCTCGAAAATTGGAGTTCACTGGCACTAAGTGGAAACCAAATACTTGTCGTTCATTCATATTTCTTCTCATTCCAGTCGCCAAAAATCAATGTACAGTTGATGACGGAAAATAGACCATCTGTCACAAGGCGACAACCGATTTCGATTCAACGGATTCGCAGGATTCAGAAAAGGTCCAGTTGTGAGCCAATTTGTGTTACTGTTTGGCGAGAATAGGAAGTGACAGCCAGTCTCCACACGGATCAACCACGTCATCGTCATTGTCTGCACCCTACGATTGCAGCAGTGATTACCACCAATTCGATCGCTCTACTTGTCCACTTATGTTTGGGCTGCTCAACATTGAATTTGGAAAGAAGTTTGTTTTGATCTTCTATCTTGATTTCGAACGGAAAAGAACTGTCTCTGTCAAAATAACAACATGGCCCGGACGCGACATTCTCACACCTTAAACTACGCCAAAAACAAGAAAGAAACTGAAAAAGTCGATCAGCCTTTTTAGTGTTTTAAGCGTTTAAAAATATATCGTCAGGATTTAGTACAAAATTATAAACAATTTTACTTTGAAACAGACGCTATAAAAAACAGGAGTACTTTTGAACCTCTTAAAGAAATATACAAAGTTCAGCGATTTTGAGAACGATATATATATGTAAATGAAGGTCAGAGGATATATATATATATGGTTCATAGATTTATGAAATATGAGAATTATCTCTAAGATTTTTTAATTAGGTACAGCAGAAATACGGACACAACAAAACGATGCTACAAATATTTCCACGCGTAGAAAAAAAGTAGTAATTTTCGTTATAACACTTTAAATTTTAATAAAAATAAAGGAGAACACGTTAACTTCAAGTTTCACAATAAAAAAGTTGTCGAAAGAAGGAAAAAATAAAGTTAAAATCTGTTAGTGTGGTCTGATTTTATTTTTTGGGAGATGCCCATATGCATTCTATATGCTTCAATATGGAAAAAAAATATTTTTTGTTTTTGGAAGGGTATTCTGCATCATGAATTATACCAAAACTACGTCATGGCATGATAAATAGTTTGAGCTTTTAGGGCATCTATTGGGAATAATAAATACCGACGAAATGCTGAAAATAATCAATTTAAATATAACAGTACATATTGGTTTCACGCACGTGAAACCATACACCTTATATAGAAGAACTGTGTACTCAGCTTTCCATTTTGATGATCTTTTCTCATTTTACAGGAGTTTTAGTTTCCAAAGGATATAGATATTTTAATAATTTATTTGAGTAATTTTCCCAGCTATACAAATGTGATAAGAATGTCAAATGAAAGAGAAGAATTTCTGTTAAAAATACCTAAAATTCTATATAAGTTTAGCATTAAAAAGATATTTTCTATTTGCGTTAAGTTAGTAAGAGCAACCTTAAATTAATTAAATTCGTTGAATTCAACTTGGCACAAAAAGACAATGATGAAGTTGTCGTTGAAGATGTTATCGTAACAAACACTCTGTTTCGTTTCCTTATTATTTCGCACTAACTGTAGTTGTGCCCCCACTGCCTGCTGCAATAAAAAGACTTAAGCAAATAGACCAACGACAAAAATTAAGAAATGACATTGATTTGGAGTGGTACGTAATGAATTGAATATTGACGACAGAAGCCATCATCAACGACACTATCGTCACATCACCACACACAATTCCATCGACGTATGGATTGAGTGATACCATAGTGGTGTTTTATTTGATGTCCCAAACAATTGCTTCTATCCCAGGTAATATTAAATCCTTGATAACTTCTATACTAGTGGATGGAATTCACTATGACTTGATATTTGATCATGTTCTTACAATTATTTTATAAATGTGCAAGCTGGGAGCATGTGATACGAACATCCTAGTACCTTCCACACAAATTATCCTGCCCTACGTTAAATTTAATTCCTTATAACTTCCGTATATATGTTCGGTTTAGCAGACTGAACAGTATTAGTGGAATTGAGTTAAAGGTTTGGCTTGTGCTAGCAACCAAGGTCAATTTATTACGTGTCCTGACCAAATTTTATAGTGGATATGGTGGAATTTACTCTTTCAGTAATTTTGATAGAAATGTAGTGATTGTAATTGCTTTTGTTTACTGTGTTTTTGTGTGAAATATACCTAGGCCCGTGAATGCATTTCATTAGAAATGTTTCGACTCAAACAAAAACACTACCAATATCATACATTCCTACTACACACACACAAACGCGCTCTTGCTTACCATTCAAATACTTGAACTTATTTCAATAGAGTGACGCGGTTGACAGGGGGGGGGGGTGGTGTACGGATGAAAGTCTTGCGGAAGTAAACGCGACGTTGTTTTTGCCTAAACGAATAGTCTGTGGCTGTGTGAACGATTGTCTATGTTTGTTTGGATGTGTGTTTAGATACATTTATATTTAGAGCCATCAACACTTCCACATTCACATTCACATCTAAACTCAGATACAAACACACACTCACACATGTGCTCCCAGCCACTCAAAGACATACTTGTGTTCGTTCGAATGAAGAGACGTCTATGTCAATATCATGAAACGACCATATGTCGTCGTCCTCGTTCTCGTCCTTGTCCTCGCTGTCGCATCCTCCGCCGTCGTCGTCGTCGTTGTGGCAAACAAAGTTTCACGCTTCAATCTCGATAAGAAGAATTCATTAAGTTTCCATTAATGTATTTAAGCAATTAGTTGCTTTTAATTTATTTACTCTTGAACTTTGTTTTCCTTCGACTCCTTCGCCTCATCATTTCACTCGTTGTAAGATTTTCAATGTGTGTCTGTGTGTGTTTGTTTATTTGTGTGATTTTGACAGATTTTTGAATGCTTCTATTGGGACTATCAGAGTCTGTCCGTGCCTGTGTGGGGAATAAAGTACGTGATTGATAGTTGACGGAGAGGAAGAGGGTCTGTGAACGAAAGCACTGTCAGTCATTTTCATAAAACAACAATATTTATATGATTTTAAGCAAACAGCAAATGTAAACACATTCACACATATGTGGGAGAAATTCCAGAGCTGTCCGGGATGGAAAATAAAACTGATTCGCAACTCCAATATAATATAATTCAAAATCATTGCAAACTAAGTTTAGTCAGTCACCGTTCATTGTTTGTGAGGTGGTCCTTAAAAGGGAAGAAGATATGTAAGTAGGGTGGTCTGAGTCTTCATTACCGTTACTATTTCCCCACCCTGTACATCGGTTGAGATTTATTGTCATACAAATGTCACTCCCGATTTGACTTTTTTCCGCTCTAGAAACCACATATTGTGCTCGAATTGCTTAAAATTTAACAAAGTACGTCATAATTCAACTAAAAATATCTGTGGTCAAATTGGGCCAGGTCGGTTCCCACACAAATGTTGTTCCCGATTTGCCTTTTTCCAGACTAGAAAACACATATTGTACCCGATTTTCTTTAAATTTGGCACAGAACTTAATAATTGAGACAGCAACATCTATGATGAATGTCTGTCAGATCGGTTCAGATTTAGATATAGCTCTCATAAAAAAGTTTGCTCTCGATTTGGCTTTTTCCGCTCTAGAAACCAGATATTTAAACCGATTTGCTTCAAATTTGAAACATCACCTTATTTAGAAACATCTATTATGAAAATGGGTCACATGGTTCAGATTAAGTCTCCATACAAATTACGCTCTCGATTTGACTTTTTCCGCTCTAATAATCAAATATTTTAACCGAGTTTCTGCAAACTGGGCACAACAGCTTATATTCCAACTAAAAACATCTGTGGTGAAAGTGAGTCAGATCATTTCAGATTTATATATAGCTCCCATACAATTTTCGATCTCGATCTGACTTTTTCCACTCTAGAGACCACATATATAGTACCCATACAAAAATCGTTCCATATCGCTTTTTCCACGATTTTATTTTGTAATGTGGTAGAACGTGGATGGTATCATATAGTCAGCTCCACCCGACTTTAGCCTTTCCTTACTTGTTTATATTATTATTGATATTATTCTGTTTTATTCTTCAATAGCTAACATTCTAAGAAATAAAACAATTTCTACAGGTAAAAGATCTATGGATAATTGTAGAAGTCCTCCTTGTAAACACAAACAAATTAAAAAATAATGCAAAGTGGATGGCACATCCATTTAATCCAAATCCTAATTACATTAACCCCTATAACATTATCTTTCTAATTAAGTAATTTTTCACTTCTAAATTATCGATTATAATTATTTCATTTTAATTTAAAGTGTTGCACTTGTTGTGCTATCGCTCGTAGTCTATACCGCGACTAAAATTTTGGCTAACCACCCATCAACTTTCGAAATAAATTTAAAAATCTACCGGGACAGTGTAGAAATCTATCGACATATGTGAATGCTCATATGTACGAACAAACATACATACATATCACACTCACACATACATATTTCATTGAAAATACATGTGAATAGCTGTGTGTTCGATAGTTGCAGGTACGTCAGTTGGAATCCCGTGTCATTTTGCAGTCTCCGCTTCAACCCCATCCTTTCTCCAGTGGCTGCAGATACTTATGCATACATGTGTGTGTGTGTCTATGTGTGTTTGTGTGCAGAGTTTAGGATATATTTTGGAAACAATTTCCTTACAAAGAAAATACTTTCGAGGATTATCTTGAGCTGGAAAATGCTGAAGTATGCAAATACGAAGCACGAGCAGAACATGCATACACAAGACACCTGCAAAATGCTAACAGAAATTTCAATAAAATTTCTACAAATCCATATTCTGTCTAACGAAACATGCACATGCAAGCACTTGTGTACAAACCGACAGATGGGTATTTGCCATTTCGGGGAGCAGGCGATAACGTAAAAAGGGCCAGTAGTGCATTGGCAGCTGGGAAGGATAACACTAAGTTTATATACTTCTCTTCTAATAAGTCTGACTAGACAGTACTGATGGATAAGTGAAGATAAGTCTTACCAAAGACTATCAGTTATATCCTCAACCATAGGATAGAGGTATACTCAGTTTGTCATTTCATTTCTAATTTCGCTGAAATATCAACCTGATAACGTATAAGACGCTTGATGGTCATACAATTCTATGATGATCTAAGCATGCCCGTCTATTGAAATCATTCAGCTAAACGAAAATGTGAACTTCCTAAATTGTCAAGGATCTAGAGTGAAATTTTTTCCCAGTAATATTTAGAGTTTAGACAATTTTTTAAAGTTTCTGCCTTATATTTGCTTGACATCCGTGCAATCCTCTTATAGCGTGGACGCACACCATTGACCTTTTACTGTGGGAGTGGTTGTGGTCAATTTTACCATCTCATGACGATTGTTCAATTACTATCTTCTGTTGTTCAATTATTCTCTTCTCTTAGTATCTTTTCATATCATTATTAATATTTTTTGATTATTCTTCTAAATAATAATAATTTTCATCTATATAGTTAGAATTTAAGTGATTCATTTATGCATTATGGGGTGAAATGGGACAAAAAATGGTACCAGTCAAACAACAACAATTAGAAATTCGGTGTGTATTCTATCTACGGATAAATGTAGAAGTTGGGACGCTTATTGTAGAAGTAATTAAATTTAAAAAACCGAGTCCCTTTTATCCATATATTTTCTTTGTCTTGTTTACTTCGTTAAAATGGCCTTGTTTCCTCCGTTAAAATCCTAGATATTAAAAAATATTTTATCTAATTTTAAAAAGATTTTCGCCACTACATGTTGACATTGTTTTCTGCGGTAGTATGTTAGCTATGAAAATATTTTTTCGATTTTTTATGACCTCAAATTGAACATGTAAGCGGTGTGATCCCAACTATATTTCCAAAATGAGAGTACAAATATTACAGGTACCTTCGGATAAAATTGAACAATTTTATAAAAAAAATCAGTGCAATTTCTATACACTCTACGAGGGTGTTATGTCTTTGTGCAGATGTTTGTAACACCCAAAAGGAAGCGAGATAGACCCATTGTTATTTATACCTATCGACTTAGAATCGCTTTTTAAATCGATTTAGCCAATGTCCGTCCGTCTGTCTGTCCATCTATTCTTGTAATCAAAGTACAGACTGCAATTGTAGCCAGAACCAAACGAAACTTTGCACAACAAAGTTTTTCGGAAATAAGACTAACGCCATTTAATTTGCAAAAAATCGGTTCAAATTTGGATACAGCCCCGTACGAATTTCACTCTCGTTTTGACTCTTTTTCACTCTATTTACCACATATTTTAACAGATTGTCTTCAAATTTGTCAAAAATCTTATATTTAAACTAAGAACACCTATGGTGAAAATAGGTCAGATCGGTTCTGATTTATATATAGCTCTCATTCAAATTCCGCTCCCGGCTTGACTTTAAACCACGTCATAAAAACCACGTGTTTCACAGTATTTCTTCAAATTGAGCATAACACGTTATACTTGAACTGGAAGCATATATTGTGAAAGTAGGCCACTTCATTCCGTGTTTGAATATAGCCCCGATACGAATGTTCTTCTCGATCTGACAAATTGGGTCAGGTCATATTAGCTTATGATTAGGAAACACACAAAAATCTTTCCCGTTTTCACTTTTTTACTGAATTGAATTGTATTCGGATAGAAAGTGGCGTGTATCATAAAGTCGGCGAAGCCCGACTTTAGCCTTTTCTTACTTGTTAGTCTTTCCTTGTCGTTTTCTAGTTTAGAAAGCCAAAATTCATCAGGATATGTTATACATAACCCTTCCACAAAATTTATGTTGCATAGTGTAATTTGCCTAATAAGTTTGGGTGATTACACAACATTGTTGTTTTTATTCAAGAAATAATCTTTACTTGTAAAAAGGTGATTTATTTATTGAATAACGTTACTTGGCACATGCCACTTATCTGTGAATGATTATATCGGTCGGATACTCGGAGACATATTTGATCATTGTCGATAACATTACCGCTCTATTGCTCCACGATATATTTAATATGCACTGTTATATTTTCCTTTGATATCGACAGTATTCGTTCAAAATTCTGTGGTTATCGAGAATATCCTATTATGGATATTGAGAAAATCAAAATGAACTTTTTTTAATAGTTTTGTGTTTCGTCATTTAAGAGTTTGACTTTAGAGTGGAAGTATGTTGGTCTTCCTGGACAGTTTAAATATCCTTTATAGTCGTTTGTTCCTGAAAGCCTGAGTGTTTGCGCTTATCATCCAGATAACCCTGGATTGTCAACGGCCGGTGATATCACCTCATTTGAAAGAAAAAAACTTTGCACAGTTTCTCTAATAAATATCATAAGCCGTTCGGCTTTCTGTGAGTTCAACAACTCTCTGATTGTATCTTCGGGATGTTTGTGGTATAATTTCAATAGAAAGGTAGCAACTAAAATTAGCCGGAAAGAAAAAGCTTTAGTAATTCCGCCAACATTATCGCCGTTAGGCCATTATTTAAATTCAAACGTAGTTGAAATCTATAAAATAACATGACTCAATAATAATAAATAACTTTTCGCGAGTAATTACTTACAATTCAATCATTCGGAGTCGACGAATAAACTTTCAAATTCTAATGTGATTGATTAATGGCAGTTACGAAGTATTTGCAATTAGGAATTGGAAAGAGTCAAAATTTTCCACCTCCAAAGGCCTTCCGCAAGGCTCCTAAACCCCGGCCGTAGTCACATGGTGCATTGCAGAGTTAAGTTGCCTGCACTATAGTCAGATAGTCAGCTGAAGAAGAATAAAACGGAATGGAATTCAGACAGAAAAAGTTTCATTTCGATAAGAAGTATTTAGTAACGCAAATCCATGTTACACATAACGAAAGTATTGCAAAATGTTATATTGATTTGATTTACTTCCCCGTAAGCACCCAATTTACAACAAGAGATTCCAGGAACGGATGGATGGATGGATGTATGTACGTTAGGTTGTTACCTATAATACCACACATACACACACAGACACACACGTAGCCAAGCCAGAAGATAACAAAACTAACCCACTGACAGTTAAATGCAGATAGACAGGCTGGCAGCCAGGCAGGCAGACATGCCGATGGACCGATTCAACGTCTGGCAAAAAGGCACTTCGTCGAGCAGACAGAGGGACAGACACAAAATGAAGTATGGATGGATGGATGGTTGGATTTTTCTCCAGCAACGAAAAGACATCTGCATCTTTACGGATGCTCAGAAAATACCATCTGCATGAGATGCATCTTCAGATCTGTGTCTGGCAATGGTTGTCTCTGTCTATGTCGCTGTGTCTGTGGCTGTCAGCAAACAGTGCAACACTCGTACAAACAGTGTAAGGACTCTGCCATACCACGTAAACACCAATGTTCACACACACAGGCGCACACACACACTTGATTGTATCTGTAAAAGTGCTCGTGTGAGTGCCGATTCCATTGTCCGTTTATTGAGCTTTTTTTCTGCAATACGTAAACAACAACAAGGAATGCAAATTCAGAAAAATCTTATATAGGGACTTGTATTTATATACAATATATGTATATAAATATATACCATACATAGTGTGTACGAATATGCATAAACTTGTGTTTGAATGAAAACATACATGCCTTCCTTGGGAACGAGGAGCGTACAGTCAGTAGGATGAATTGAAACAGAGGCGGCTTTCCATTTACCTAATTAATACAAAGAGTCCTAGTTCCACGGTGGAACCTACAAAGACAGACTGTTTCATTACTGACGGAACATCGATGCGCCATAAACAACTGAAGATGCTAGTTTTGCATAATGACTTCGCATATTCGCTTATGAGGTCCATCTCGATATGGACAAGGATTGTGTTCGAATATCTTCTTTTCTGGTCAAGCGCATTTTCATCTCATCGGCTTTATTAGCAAAGAAATCTGCGGCATCTGGTGATCAGAAAATTGGAACGTGATCGTCGAGAAATCAACAGGACTGTTTTTCTTTATGACTGGACAACTAAGCTGCGTTAACAAAAACCTAAATAAAAATATAAAATTTCATTCAAAATATTTCTTTTAATTGTCATCAACAATAATACCAATGTGTGTATGGAAACGTATTTTGAAAAAAAAAAAATATATTTTATATTAGTTATATGAATTATTCAGTGTAAGTCAAATTTACGGTTCTCGACGCTAAGTCCAAAAAATTCAAGATAAAATATTTTTTTGTTTTGAAAATTTCTTTGGATAGAAATATTGTTATTGAAGTTGGCGAGAATGCGAAAAAAAATATTTTGACTAAAAAATTAATTTTTTATCAACATTTTTGGTATCTCAGCTTGTTATCCCGGAATAAAGAAAAACAGTCCTAATACATCATCAGACAGTGACCGATTCCGATTTTCTTTGAAAAATCTGCTGGAAAAGCTTCGGTTAGTGGTGAGTGTTTCAAAGGCATTGTGAAACATTTTTTGGTTCAGCAGAATGATAAGTCAAACTCAGTATTCGTGTTAATAGCCGTACCGGAGATGTCAATTGGCCATCTCGAAGCAGCGATTTGATGATTTTTTTGGTGGGGTACCATTAAGGACCGATGATATGCCAACAATCCATTAAACTTTAGATGAATATCGAGCAAGCCATTCATGATAAAAAACCACAAACCGTCACCAGGTCTTGGAAACATGAACGATAAGCCGAATAACATAATTTTTTAAAAAGAAATTCGGAACGCACTTTATAAAATAGTAACTCAATCCAGTCATACAATTTTTGAGAGGAAGATTTTACGCAAAATATTCGGTCCAACGCGTGATGTTAATGGTCCCCATTACGTCCAAAGATGCCACGATGAATTGCAAGAATTTTGTCAGGGAGAAGACATCGTAGACAGGTAACTTGGCACGCTTGGACAACAACAGTCTGGTCTGGTCTCCATTGACTCATGACTCATTTATTGTCTGTGGATTGTTGATGTCACTCCATATTCCACTCTGACCTTTCAGTTTGCTTGTACTTTGGATTTTATAAGGAAATAAATACAAATCCTCATGTGAAATTGCCTGTAGTGATTGTCTGCTGATACCCATTTGAGCAGAAAATCTCCTTGTCGAAAGTGCAGTATCGACTTGTATGGCAGTATCTACAGCTGAGTCCGAGCTGAGAGATATCAAAAATGATAATAGTGCTGCTAAACGTTCGTCTAAACTATTTTTGGGCGTAAATGACAGTTTCCAATGTGTGAAACGCGCACACTCCAAAGGACTTCAAATTCTAGTTTCAGTCGGTTAAACCGTCTTATATATACCATCACTCTCAGCATCAAAATTCCAAGTATTTGTCGGGATTTTTAAAAACTCTTATATAGGATATTGGTTTATAAAAACATTTTCAAATATATAATTGCAACTGATTTTGACTATACATATGGAATATGCCAGTTTTATTTTAATTATTGTGGAAGGTACCAGAAGGTACCAGTCTGGAAATTTCTCCCATATTCCGGATGGGTACAACGACTATAAAAACATTGTCAAATATCAAATTGTAAGTATTACGACCATTCGTATAGAAGTTATAAGAGATTTAATTTTACGTGATTGTTGGTGATTTGTGTGGAACGTAATTGAAGGGACGTGACAAAACCCGCTATATTTTGTACACTTAAAGTGATTATAAAAATGTCAATAAATTCCAAAATGTAGCTGTAGCCGAATATACGTTATATGGGTTTTAATTTAACATAGGAATATGGGCCATTTGGGAGTTACCAGAAGAAGAGTGGCAATTTCGCCCATCTTCGAACTTAAACTAAGTTTGAGAAAAATATTACCATGTGTAAAATTTGAATTCATTCCGTAGCGAGAGTTCATTCGAGAGTTACCGTATACACCACTCTACTCTATAGAGTGAGGGCATAATGCATCCGATTTATTACTAGTGTTGCCGATTTGGGCTTTTCCTACCAAAATTATAGGTCATTTTTCGTTTGGTAGGATGGTAGGCAAACCCTTATTTTGGTAGGTTTTGTCGACTTTTTGGACCCTTCCTAGATATTAAAAAATAATCGCAGCGTCATGTCAATTTTCGAAGACGTATATGAGTGGCAAAATATGGAGCAGAACAAAGACGCCACCTTTAGACGTGGACAAAATTTGACATTGAATGCTAAATTATATTGAATTTTGTAAAATTTTGCAAGAAAATTTGAACCTGAAAATTATTCAAATCATCCTTAAAATTACTTTACATTAACATTTCTCTTAATATATGATTGTCATAGCTTTAGGAATATACTCCATCCAAAGTGCTCAAATTTTCGAATTTTTATATTGGATTTCTAATCAGTAGATATGTTATTTTAATGCGGTAATTTCTATGAAATGGAATCAGCCTTTTCATATATTCTTAAGAGTTTTCATCTTTCAAGAACCATAAAAATACAGTTTCCTCACTTGTGTTAATTTAAACCAACTTGAGACAAGAGAATTTATATTTAGATCAAATTGTATCTGATGACATATCCGGAGGAAATATTCTACACCGTGACGACAATATCTTACCTTAAAAACATTAAAAACCCACCTGCTGACATGTTCGAAGTTGGGCAAAATTCGAAAAAATAACTCACAAATGCAAATATCTGTTCAGATATACACATGTTTTAATATGGATGATTATTTTGCTATAAGACCGAAGAGGAATTTACAACTCCTTTCTAAATTACAAGCTTTATTTCTAACTCACGTTTCATGCTTGAGGAAGATAACTTCCTTAAAGAGTATATTTTACGAATATGCTTTCAAGTTTGGCTGTAAGTTGTTTCCAGTCGAAATGGGTAATTAACTAATGTTAAGGAGGTAAACAAATATGAACTTAGTTTTTTTTGTAACTCTTACTCAGGTTCGAGATCATTTGTTTTTGTTTTCTTAATCAGAAAACAAAGTATTTAAGAGAGATTTAAGAGTTTGCGGGGCAGATATAAAACCAATAATTAACCGGAATAGTTGTTGCGTTGCACTGGGCATTGATTTTGCAATTTTTCTGATGGTGCAATCTCACAATACAAAAAAATGAAAAAAAAAATTTTTCCATAACCTATTTTTTCTTGGATATTTCATTGTTTTTATACCTAATGAACTAATGAAACAATTCTAATTTTGACGATTTTTCACTGTAATTCTGGTTGATTTTGTAAAAAAAATCGAAAACAAATTCTTAAAAAATAGAAGCCAACATTTCACCACTTTCAAACTCACACAGTTGCTTAAAAATAGATCTACGCACACTACTTTAAAATTTCAACAAAATGGATTTGAGTAATCATTTCGAAAATCAAAATTAAACACAGCACGTCAATTTTAAAAGTAATTGTAATTACCTTCAAAACTAGATATAACACATTAGAGTATATCAGAAGTTACAGGCGATTGAATGAACACACCTCTTGAGAAAAGTAGTATTTTTTCACTGTTAAATTGGTTATAACTCGTGAAAAAAAATTATTTTTTTTTCTCCAAAAATACGTATACAATAATTTTATGAGAAGAATACATAAACAAACTTGCAAAACAGTCGTAGCTATCGAGATCAAAAACCGTACTGCTTGACATGGAATGACTCATATGAATATTCTTGATCGTCATAATTTTCTAAGACGATCTAGCCATGTCCATAAAAAACGTGTTTTCGAGTACAGCATAATGTTGCCAAAACAAAGATACTAAAACATAGAAATACGCTAAGGCGAAAATACGAGATCGGAACTTTATTTTTGCGGCGTATAATTTCCCTTTTTCTGAACAACCCTAGTTTTTACCAATTCCGATTAGAGATAACAAACAGTATTATTTGTCAATCCCTAAACACACTTTAATTCGTCTTTGTACGAATTTATAGTGTGTTTTTTTATGTTTATGTAAATTTGCGATGTCAGAGGTGACCTCGAGCAGTAAATACGTGTCTGATTATATTGCACTTTGCCATAGACCATATATGATTATGGTGTAATGTGAATAAAATTTAATTTAAAATAGGAATGCCTTCTTTGGGACAAGTTCCAACATTTCAGGCACAATTAAAAATGTAAATTCAGAAAAATAGGAACTATTTTCCTAAAATAAAAATATTAGATTACAGGTGTTTGATGTTTTCATGTTAACACGTCCTTTAGAAAAGTACTGAAGTTTATGACTCTCACACAAACGCTATGTGGTTTATGGTTTCAAAAAATCGTTTTTTTTCTTGAAACGTAAAAAATATAATTATACACTCACTCTACAGAGCAGAGTGGCACAGAAAAAAGTGTATCTCATTAAAGGAGTGACATAAGAATGTTTAGACAAACTCCGTTCACGACTTTTTAAGCGTTTGTATCATGTCCGTCCGTCTGTCTGGCCGGTGTATACGATACGAAGGGAGTTAAGAAACTTATTCAAACTTTATTCGAAATCAGTTTTGATATTTAATAATTTTTCTTTAATCACTTGGAGCATACGTAATGTGGAGGATTTTGTTACGCCTCTCCTTGTACCTCCTACACAAATTACCCTAACCTACAAACAATTAAAGCTTTTATAAGTTCTATACGTCATTTGCTTGTTGTTGTGCTCACCTGGAATATAAGCGATACTCCAGACACATATTGTCATAGATTTTGGTTAAAATAAATATCTTCCATACGGATAGTCGCTTGTGGCTTGAAATTTGATCATTTTGGTTGTATGTATTTTTGACCTTTTAATTACTTCTTTATTTTATTATTGTCGAATTTATAAAAGTCGAATATCTTCTTTTAATTTGTTATTTTTATTTATATTTTATAATTGAGTCTTTTTCCGAAGCGACATTTCTAAAGTATATCGTCTCGCGTAGTTTCTCTCTTCCTCTAATATCTCAACGTCGTCGAAGTTAGGTTTGTGTCTAGTCAAGTTACGGTGGTCTGCGAGTGCGGTTTTTTGCTTAATTGGCTTGTCAATTGCTTTTTGGTCTGATTTATGAGATGATAGTCTGATTTTTAATTTTGATTTTGTCGTGCCAACATATACCTTTTGGCATATGTTCGACTCGTCACCGTTACATTTGATCTTATAAACCACATTTGCCTTTTCCTCCTTTTTAATCTTCGATATCGTCTTGCTGAATAATTTTGGGACTGTATTGTGGGACTTGTGGGCCAATTCATATTTTTCTTTGTCATAAATATTCGAATGTCGTAGCTTTTCGGGGAGTCCAGGTATATAGGTCATAGATTTATAAACTCTCTGCGGTCCATCCTTGTCAACTTTTCTTTGATTTTGTGGTAAAATGAATTCAATGCATTAAGTATATTATTCACCGCGGTTTTCTTAATAATTCCAAACAAGTAATCTACATTTTTCATCAAGATTTTTGGTTTTTCTATTGTAGTGTCAACTAATTCTTCAATTATTATGTCAGCTATTACTGGGGATGCTGGGGATCCCATCGGCATACCATTCTTCTGCTCATATAACTTGTCATCGTACTTGAAATAGCGAGTCTCCTTGAGTAAATTTTCCACAATGCTCCATTACTTTTCTATTGTCATTACGTCTAATTTAATAGGAATGAAAGAAATTAAATTTTCGTTACTATATATAAAGATGAATGAATTAGGATGCACTCAATAAAAACATCCCATTCTTCAGGAATGGAAGTAGTAAATTTTTGCTAATCGCCAAGCTGAAGAGCGAAAGATGTTTTCAGCTTTGCCAGTTGCTTAGGTGCTGCCTTCGTAAGCACTTGAACGAGAATATTGTTGATCTATATTTGTTTTTATGGCGTTATTCACAAAGAATAAGGTTTATACCCAAAATGCAACAAAACGCTTTTAGAATTTCCAACTACGACAAGTCCTATGGAAGCCCACACACACACTTGCAAAGTAGAGAACGCCTTGTGTGTGGCACGTACTTTCACATGTCCGTCTGAATATAAAATTCTTATTGGGACGGTGTGTGTGCGTGTGTGTGTTGCACACACTTCAATGAAACCTACAATAAAATATTTATTTGCATCATAATTTGCTTTCTTTGTAGCCAACAATTACGTGTGTTGTTATTGTCGTCCAAGAAGCGTTTGCGATACGAGCATATCCTCTTTGAGTAATGCATCCTTTCATGGTTCACTGGCATTGAATTCGTCCTTTGTGCAGGGCGGAGAGGGCATTTTTTCACATTCACATGTCGCATTTTAAATGCTGACTGCATTTTTCCATTCGGTCGTTGTGTTTGCTCGAAAGGAAATGACAACGTTTCCTCTTCAATTTTCTCTCGATTCAAAAATTGTGCACAAGATTTTCCACTTCATAATTCCAATGAATGCATGCAGTAGTAAAAATAAGAGAGTATATGTAGTACTACGTGTCTATTCTATTCTATTCTATTTACTTACGTATGTACATTGTACAAATACTACTTGGACATAATACAAATAATACCGACTTAATCTCATATTGAAAATTAAATACGCTCAGAATCAATGCGAGCATATGAACACTGAGGGTATTGGGCAAATGATTCACCACGTCTCGAACAAAAAATTGAAAACAATTTCTGAAATGCCTCTGAGTTAAATCTATTGGGTTCTCCAATGGCATAAGGAATTGAAGGATAAAACATCAAACTGTGACGCATTTGTTGTGAATGTCCGGAAGCGAATAACAACACCTTTCGTTCGTCACATGACCATTTTGTGTCCGTAATGTAAATAATACCGACTTAATCTCATATTGAAAATTAAAGACGCTCAGAATCAAATAATCACGTCTGGAGAAAAAACTGAACAAAATCCACTACTGGGACAGTCATGTTGGTAGCGGCATAAGGAAATTAAGGTTAAAACATAAAACTGTTGTGAATATTCATATGAAAATAACACCCTTGATTCATATTCACAGATGGTCTGTATTGGATTAGGACATATGACATATTTTTGTATTTGTGAAAATATTGCAAGGAGCTGTACTAGAGGGATCAACTTTTTTTATTTCACGCATTCTCCACAATTAAACGATTTTAATGAGTATTTACCATGAACCAAATCTAAATTAATCAAAAGTAAACTGTACCCATGGTAGACTTCTATAAAGAGTTTTATTGAAGCGAGAGATTTCTTTCTAAAACTACTCTGAGGAAATTGTACACGATTTTGCGACTCCAACAGGATTGTCAAAATTAAATAAGTTCATGATCGACACAGACAGAGTTCCTAAAATAGAGAAAATTGTTCATTCTACTTTCCCCTTTGGTTTTTAGTTAGGTCGCACAGCAGCAAGTCGGCTTGTTGGCGTGACTCCTCTTTTTTCAAACAAAGCAAATTTAACTTAGTTGTAAAAAAGTAAATGTCACCATGCCATTTGTAAATAAAAAATTGCATTCTATTAAATATAGATGCACAATGACCTTTAGCCGGGACAATATCCCAGTTCAAATCAAATATTTATTGCAGACCACAAAATACAAACGAGAAAAACTAAAAGAAATGTGTATATTTTATAAATTAAATAGTTTTAATTTTGACAAAATGTAAAAATTCTTCTTCATAAGTGGAACTTTATTTCTTCAAGAGAGGCCCTTATAAAGGTTTTTATGAATGTAAAACGAATTAGGTGAGCCAAAAACATCATAAAACAAGTAAGGAAATGCCGAATATATGATACCCTTCACATTCTACGTAATTGTAATTAAAATCGGTGAGGATTTTGGTATGTCTCCTATATTATGGACTGATGATACCCTCTTTCGCAATGCATGTTTCAAATCGGGAGCGAATTTTATATGGTAGCTATATCTAAATCTGAAACGATTTGCTTCATATTAAATAGCATCCGTCCTTGGTCCGCAAAAAGTCATTGTGCCAATTTTTGTAAGCATCGGGCATTAATTGCGACCTGGATTTTAAATCGACTCAGAAAGTGATTCTAAGCCGATCTGTATAATAAATGATGGGTCTATCTCGTTTCCTTTCCGCTGTTACAAAGAAATGCCCTAGTGAAGGGCATAAAAAGTGCTGCTACATTATGGACATGTACTTTTTATCCACTTTCTACGAATTATAATTAATTGATATTCTCTACATTTTGGCATATGCGATATATATTGAAACAACTCTAAATATCATGTATTCCCGTGCAATTTTTTTAATGTTGCATTTTTGTCCAATTTTTTGTGAACTAATAGACCAGTGGAAGTACTTTAAATACAAATTGGACGTTAAGATTGATTATTTTGTGATTTTAAAAGTGGCAGCTAAAAACTCATATTTTTGGAAACATTTTCTAGAATGTATTTTGAAAAATAAATAGAAGGGATCAATACCTTTAGAATAATGACGTAATGATGGATATCCGACGAAAAGAGACGTCACTGAAACCCTTTTTACCAAAATGAGCGCTGTGGCATTAATGTTCATCATTTAGACATTGACTACAACTATTTATTTCTATAAAATACTAACATCGAATACGAACAAGTTGTCAGTTGTCACTATGAAAAAACCCAAAAAATACTTTAAACGTCCATTAGTTATACTAAGACAAGAATTTAAATTTATATTTATAGTTGCATTATAAAAATGCAACAGAAACAGATGGCTTGATCTATGTACGAAATATTTAGCCCTCCCCACCGAAAGTGGGGTAACTGGAAATAGTTTTATCATTTGCATGGACTGCGACCCAGCCTATACATATATATATATGTATCGGGTGTGTTTTAAAAAGGTTTTATTGCAATATTAGAGCTAGTTTTCTTTAATTTCGGATAACAAGCTGGGATAATAAGCCAATTTTGTACTCAAAATATTTTTTTCACAATATTTCCTTATATTTAAGTTTTTCTTATTTTGTTATACCGGCTTAAATAAAAACAGCCATATTATGTTAAGTTGGCTCAATTGAACAAGCCGCAGATATTCACAAGGCAAATCTCCAAACTTCAATATTCGAAAAAATAATCAAAAGCATATGTTCCATTCACACGTAGTTGTCATATAATTTCAATTGACACGCAATGAAAATGGGTGAAGGTTAGCGAGTGAAAACGATTATCGATAAAGGACACTTTACACGATGTGATTTTGTCGAAACAGGTGACACCACCGGCAATAATTGATGTAAAGATATTTTAAAACAAGTTTGGAACCCAAGACCATGTATTGTGCTGACCGTGATTTTTGTGCGGAATTTGAGATAGGTAGCCATCTGTTTTGAACAGAATCCTATATCTAGGCCATATCACAAAGTGCCGCTAAGCTCACTCTAAACTCATTATAAGCCTTGGTGGTTGAACGTCGGTGCAAATAACCCATCATGGCAAATAATTGGTATTTATTGAATTTAAGTGCATGGGAACACACTTTGTAAAACGAAATAAAACCTAAAGAGCGCATTTTCAACGTCGTAAAATATGCGAATCACCTGTTGTGAATGGAGGAACGACGGCCCCGTCATTCACCGCCCCATTTGCAAGTCAAACAATCAAGTCTATTACCGACGTTCTGCTTATGGTTAATTTCTTATTTAAATTTTACGACTGACATTAAATTTTCCATAAAGGCAAACAAACTTCGCCTCTCAAGATTTCCTCCGAAAACCATTCAATTCCTTACTTCGAGTCAATAAAATAAACACGCTTTTTATCGTCTGCTTTGCATCAAAGTATGAATTTATGAAATACGAAATATGAAAAGTGAAAAATGAAAAATGAAAATGAGAAAAAAGGTTAAAACCATAATGCGAATGTAAACATGGAGCAATCTGCAATTGTGCTCGTTGTCGGAATGGGGTGGTAACTACCGGTGGCATTAAGGACGAGTGAACGGAGAGGCAATGAGGCGCACAAACAAGCATCCTGCGAGAATAGTAGGTAAAGATACCTTTTGGGTAGCAGCTGCAGTTAATTTCAACACAACGAGCAGGACTACTAGAGCGAAGTGCAAAGAAACAGAAATGTTGGGCACGTCCTGCGACTGGCTGGAGAATTGGAATACAGCTACAGCTCCTGCTACGCCGGAGTAGGACCGAACGAACGAGTGAAACAAATCACAATTGATTGTGAATTATTGGCAATGGAAGCAGGGGACTCTAAACAATACACTCCTGCTCCGAGTATTCATCTGGCCAGAGATGCCAATGGATGATGCTGCGGAGCAGGGAGCAGCTTCTGATACTGGGCTCCAGCAGATGTTCCTAATGATGTTAAACGAATGATGATGTTTGTAAGGTGAAAATTACCAACACAGGCACATGGTGGCAACTGACAGTTAATGGTTCACAATTGTACGCCGAGCAACGTGAGAGGGGCTCTCCACTTGGCGCAAGAGCGTGCGAAGAGACGGGCAGCTGCTGTGAAAGGTTTTGTTCATCCGTTTGTTAATGGATAAACTGACATCGGTCATTAAACTTGATGAAGCACAACATGAACTAAAACCATTAACTTACTACACACACATACACATGCACATACACGCAGAGATAAACACTTTGTGTTGATGTTGACTCCTTTACTCGTGTCCTTTGGACAATGTCTTCCTGTGCCAGTGGAGGAAGCGACATCAGCAGCCAACAGTCAGCAACCGGCAACCGACCATATTAATGAGATCATACAACAATTTGTTCGGATTGTTGTTCGATTCCTTTTTGTTTTGTGCTAAAGTTCTGTTTGTGATGTGCAAAGACCGAATGGATGACCTTAAGTTGGCTTTAAAGATTATTTCTGTTGACATTGTTTTGATGTCTCCCCAGATAACATTTAATATTGTTTGCACAACTCACATTCAAACTCTCACACAGACACAGACACGGACACACACACACGCATACACACTGTCTTACACTGTTTTACATACCATTCCCCATTCCTCGAAGACCAGTGTACGCCACCCCCCTCCAACGTGAGGTTGGGCAGGGGGATGACACAAAGAAACAGGATTGCGAATCCATGAATGAACTCATTCGCAGACACACATATCCACACGCTATGAGTCCTTTGAAGGAGTTGCAAATATCGTTGTATAGTTTCGAATGTGTGCAAATATACACACATACGTGTACGTGTGTTATTGTGATTGTGTTATAAAAATCCCTTTTTAAAAGCGTTTTAGTTTGTATTTTCCACTTCTTTTCCAGTTATTGTTTGTTGTAAACAGATATGTTGGAGGAAATAGAGAACAACATTTTGCGAACATACATTCGTATGTGTGTGTGTGAGAGTAGTCAGTTTATAGAGTTTGTTGGCTTTCTTTGTGCGACAGTTGTAGGCTTGTCAGGTTTTCAGTGTTCGTAAGCCCGAAAATGTCAGAGGTTGTGTGGGTGAGCGAGGGTTAGGTTGATAATTAAGTCAAGTCGCTTTGGAAGATCATTAAAAACAAATCGATTCAGAGATAGTGATCGTAGTGCTAGGGGTAACTGGGGTTTTTGAGTGAATAAAATTGACTCAAGTGTAATAAATTCTAAAATAGTGTAGTGTTATGGGTACTCGCTTGTGCTTATGTATATGTAGTTGTAATGTGACAATACAGCAGCACTTACCTAGTATTCCCTTTTAACGTGAAACAATTCGGACTTTATTTTTCAATATTTGGCAAAATTAGTACGGTTTAAGGGAAATCCAAGAAAATAAAGAAGACTGGGGAACGTTAACGCACCTCCCACACATTTGTCTCCATTATGACTTCATATTTGATCATGTTTTTACAATTATTTACAAATGTGGAAGCTGGGTCCATTTGCACAAACTTCTAGTACCTTTCGCACACATACTCCGGGGCTAAGCAAAATTTAAGTCCTTCCATACACATGCTCTCTGAGAGTGAGTGAGAGTAAGTCGGTTTAGCCGACTAACGTTTCCCTACTTGTTTTTAATATTCTATATATTATTTTTAATAATTATGGAGGTAAAAGAACTGGAAAGTCCCATTTGGATTCCAAAAATTCCGGAATATCTGGATTTCGATTTTCAAATCGCGGAATTTTTAAATTTTCTTTACTGAGAACAGTCTAAAAGTACAATCCAATAAATGAGCATTGCTCGACGAACTACACGGCCATAGTGTGTTTTTAATTTTTATACTACAAATAACATTTTATGTTGTATCATTGATGATGATTTTTAGACCAATGAATAAAAAAATGTTTCATAAGATTTAGAGTTCTGGTTTGGAAATTTGCATGGGGAGTAAACTAAATCTAATGTCATTAGCTTCAAATTAAATAGATTTGATTAGAAGAATATATGGACAGGCGGACATGGATAAATCGATCCAGAAAGTCATTCTAAGTGCACCGGCATGTTAAACGTTGGGTCTACATGGTTTCCTTCTGGATATAAGAAGAAATGTACAAATACATAATATTCCAGTGGAGGATATAAAAAGACGTACTGCTTTGTTGCACACCTTGGTGGAACAGTGCCCAAATGTCCCATAATTCACTTATTAAATGTCTCCCAACACATTAGCACTCAACGAAGTTGTTGTTCAAGTTCATTCTCGTTACGAAAGCGTTTCGTTGTTTTGTTTGGAGCGTGAGAAATACAACTACAGCGAAATGGAACAGACATTTTTCTTATATTCTCCAATTTTTAATGAAAGTTTGTACCTCTGAATAAGGGAAAAAAATACATTTCCCGATTTTCTAAAATATGAAATTGCTGACAAAAATCAGGAATTTTGTCATAAGTTAATTTTAAAAAGTCCTATCTTATTTCTAGTAGGAGATAGAAATATATATTTTTTAGCAAATTCAAGCCGATTGCTTTTAGATTCATATAAAATTATCAAATATTAACAAAATATATATTTTTAATTTATTGTTGAAGTCTCTGTATTTTTTTTAATAATCGATTACCTTTTCGATTTTTTTTAAATAATTTTTTGTCAGTAAGACGCTCCATAATTTTAATTATAAACGTGATTGCAGTCGAAATTAAAAATATTTAATAAGAATAATTAAAACAACTTACCTTAAGCTGGCTTCAAAACGTTGCAGATTTTCCCAACTAATAAGTATTGTTATTATTGTTACTCCAAATTTAACCCCTTGAGGACAATCAATTTGAAAAGGCGGTCCTTAATGGATTAAGAATTTCAAAAAAAAAAAAATTAGCGATTAGTTTTTTATTTGTTTTATTTTTTATTTTGTTTTAATTTATTAAATTTGTTTTTATTTAGACTGCAATCACGATTATAATTGTTGTACAGTAAGTATGGGGAACTGCATCACGAAACTTATAGAGCGTCTTTCTGACACTATTATCTGCTAATAAAAAATATTTAAAAAAATTGAGGTACATTTTGACTATTAAAAAATTACTGGAAATAAGGAATAAATATATTTTGTTAAGATTTAATAATTTTATATTAAATTAGGAGCTATTATCTTGAAATTCACAAAAATAAATATATTTCTTTGTAGGGGGTATGAGTAGATGTTTTTTAGTAGATAACTTGTGTGATTATTTTAATACAATTTAACATTTTCGTCATATATACGGAATGCAGACATCCCTTACCTACCAATAGAATAACAAAAAATTGAAAACCGTAAGTGTGAGGACTTTCTGAAACAGTCGCGCAATATGGACACAAATACGACCAAAAAGCAAGGTTTTTTCGGTTATTATATCTGAGCAATGCGAATTGCTAGGACAATTTTGATGCCATATTCTGATTCAGCACACTGATGTCTTCGAGACTTCGATCAATTGAATTCAGCATTGTAAGCTTTGGGTGTATAGTGACATAATTTTTATTTCTTTGACGCCCTTGAACTACAATAACATTTTGGGAAGGGACATCTTCGAAGGAGGGGAAGAAAACTATATATATATATCAAGAACATTTGAATCTGCAGAGTTATTAAGGGTTCCCGGTGAATATTTCAAGGTAGTGCATACGAAACTACGAAATAAATTTGCACTTCATTCATGGCACATGGTATAAAAATAGATATAGAAAGGAATACATCGCAATACAAAGTATGTTTGTTAACTAATTTGTGTCAAGGTGCGTGGTGAAGTGGAATCATCATTTCGCTTCCTGCTGAAGGACATAAGGCAATGCCAGCTGCAAAGGTACAGAACTTTTATTTACTGTAATTATTAAAGGTCTCTCGTGCATAAGGGTGCGTGAGCGCTTGTTTGCATTTGTAATGCTGTTCTTTTGGCCTTCCCTTCCTCTGGAGTGTTTATATTTCTGTGTCATTTCTTAAAAATGTGACAATCTCAAGTGTTGGTTTCTTTCAAAAACTTTCATGTTTGCTTTCTTGAAAATAATAAAAAACAAAGAAATAGAAGCAGAAGCAAAAAAGTACAAAAAGTGGTAGTAGTGGCGGCAACAACAGAAGCAGTAGCAACAGCAACAGCAGCAGCAGCAGTGGTAAACATTTCATATGTGGTGCCTCACGCACGCATACAGTGGATACGGGTTTCTTTTGTATGCGAATGTCGAATGTCGAAGGCACGGAACGCATGTGTTGCAAATGACGACCATTACCCACAGATTCATATTATATTGCCTGCCAGCACCAGCAGGCATTTCACTAACGATATCAAATCCAGTTGTGTCTTTGCTTTCCTTTTCGGGATTCGTTGTCGGCGTCTTGTGTTACGCCGGTTTTTTATACGTTCCGTACGTGTCTTCGTTTGAGTTGGTTGAGCTAAGCCGCATTTTAGATAAATGTAAAAAGAGCCAAATCTGCACTTAAAAGGGTTCCATTCACTTCTGACTGCGACGGTTGCCGGGACGTCGCAGACGTTCGGTCGGTGGCTACCCCGAGTTACCGCCTCTTCCTCTGACATCCTTCCGCCCGCCGTTGCTGTTGTTTCAACAAAAGTAAACATTTAACGACTACAACGACAGCAACTGTGTATGTGTGTGTGTGCGTGCCTATGTGTGAGTGTTCGAGCGGTGGGGGACGTATGAAAGGATACGCACTTTGACGCTTTTACGAGTAGTAAAGTGTTTGCAGCCATGTGTCATTTGGGGTGTATGTGCGTGTGTGTGTGTGTGTGTGTGCGAGGGTGATGTAGTAGAAGTGTGCGTGAGGAACTGAAATTGAATTGCAAATGTGTCGAAAATTAAATTTTTTTATTGAAAGCCATGAGCAGTGAATGAGTGGCAGGGTAGTGCGCTGGTGGCAGCCGGGGCAGTCAGCAATAGCTGTGGCAGTGGCACTGGCAGGGAGTTGACATTTGTGCGATAATGTGGCAAATGTGAATCCATTTTTGAACAGTATACAACGACAACAAATGCGTATAAAAAGTATAAAAATCCTTAAGCGCTTAGTAAACAAAAGGCAGCAATGCTTTTAGTATTGGATCATAAAGCAAAGACCGTATAAATATTTAAATTGGAAGCTTTTCTTTGCTTCCCGTCTCTCTGCCACACTTTTGAATGACATCTCTGGAGGAGGGTTTGTGTGCGAGTGGATGGAAGTCGTATTTTAAACGCAGCATGAAAGCGAATTTATTTTGCGGATTAAAATGACTTTGTCATCGATCATTTCTAAGTCTATTATGCGCATCAACAATCTAAACGCCAAGCGGTATTAGAGAGCTACTCCGAGTAAATAGTAGTTTTAATTTTCCTTTTTTTCTTGGAGAACAATTTTAATCGGGCCAGCCAATGAAAATCGGCATAATTTGCAACATCGTTTGAAACCTCACAGTGGAGGAAATGTTAAGCGTTTTGTATTTGGCTGGCGAAATAAACTACAAACGAACTTTGTGCCATTTTATGACATTTCTTCAGTAAATTAGTTTCCTTGTCATTTAATTTGTTTTATTGATATTTTTAATAGGAAAAAAGTAGAAAAAGCTTCAAATTCTTAAGTTAAATACTAAAATAGGGATGGATGTGTCATTGTAATTATTATTTTCATATACCTTGTCCAATGACAATGACACCCACCCCAATCTATTATAGATCAACCCGATTCTTGGAAAAATACCGGTCACATTCACTACTTTTAATATATACGTCGCTGGACCTCAATCCATTTATGCGAGTATATCACAGATTTTCAAGGTGTGAGTTTTTTGAGGAAAGCAAGCATGAGCTATGGATTGTGTAGCATCTAATGGGAAGGCTTTCTAAAATTCCTTTTTTAGAAGGCCTTTAGAAATGGATGTCGGACGTGTAATAATATCTATTTCTAAAGAAATTATGAAGGATATAATGAATATTTTGTTAAAAAAGTAAAAACATTTTCATTGTTCTTGAAGAGGAAGTCATTTTATAAGGCCTTCTAAGGGGGGGCCTTCCAACTTTTCTCCCTCAATATCTAATAATTATAAAGGACTAATTTTATATGAAACGGAAGAGAAATTTCCATTATGTTCTCCGATTTAACAGATAGTTTGCAAATGTTTACTTTTCTATAAAATATTGATGGTGGATCATATTATGAATTACAATACAAAATAATTTTTTATGAGGTAATTTAAAAATCTTAACTTTTTGTTATAGCATGATTAACATTAATTGAAAATGTCAACTCCTTCAAATATATTGGTGGTGTAATTTCAGCAGAGGGCGGTGCTGCTAATGACATTCAGAGCAGGATATCCAAAGCCCAAGGTGCCTTTTCACGGAAACATTCTGGTAGAAGCTTCAAACGTTTGTCAAGAGGTGTCTGAGAAAAATCTTGAAAATCTGGTGGCCAAATAGATTGTGAGAAAATTACAAAACAAATATTGCATGCATACAAATCATTTTAGCCATATCTGCCGCGAAATTGAAAAAAAAATTGCAAAAATTCGGAAATACCCACAGTTTTCGTCGAAAAAGATAGATCTTCCAGAAAAACATGAAGAATTTTAACCCTAAATTTAATTTGTATACCCTCTACCATAAGATGGGTGTATGCAAAGTTTGTCATTCCGTTTGAAATATCGACCTCAAACCCTATAAAGTTTAAAGCGATCTAGCCGTGTCCGTCTGTCCGTATTTTGAAAGCACGCTTGATATAAATACAAAATACTAGGACGTCTAAATTTTCCAGGAATACGTCTAATAGTCATAGATCTGTTGTAGATGGGATTGTAACTGGGCGAAATCTGACCAAAGGGAAGGAAGGGAATATTTCTCTAGCAAGGACAGCAAAAAGTCTCAATCAACGTAAACGTACACCATATAGTGCAAAAAGGGATACAAATGGTGCCTATCAAACGAAACAGTTAGAACCAAGAACATTCCTTAAATAAAAATAAAAGGATTTAATAAAAATAAAAGGATTCGTACTTTAAAGGGGTGAAATAGTAGAGGGATACAAATGGTACCAACCAAGCGGACGCAGCTAAAATAATGAATTCCGGTGCTTACATTCCTCTGACAGCGTAGAATTCGTACTTTTAAAGGGTAAACTGGGAACATTGGATAAAAATAGTATCAACCAAACTGCAACAGCTTAAATAATGAAATTCGGTGTGTAGATCGCAATAATTGCGTGGGCACGTAAATTTGTAGAAATTCTTACTTTTTAAGGGACAAACTGGGTAAATGGGGATAAAAAGGAACTAATCAAATGGATGCAGTTTGTACCATAAGAGACGTGCACAATAAAGAAAATGTAAGAAAAATTCAAACTTTTAGGGGAAAACGAGGAGAAAGGGGATAAAAATGGTATCAACCAAACGACTGCAGCTGAAATAATGAAAATCGGTGCATATTTCGTTTTAGCTTAGTGGACACGAAACATGAAGCTATCTTTCGATATTCGTAGTTTTAAGGAAAAATGGTCAATAAGGAATAAAATTGGTACCGCAGCTATAATCATAAAGATGTTTTTTTTTTAAAATTCGTACTTTTAGAGAAAATGGGGGAAAGAGAATGGAACGGCTGCAACTAGAATCATGAAATTCAATTCCAGCACTTATCTTATTTCGTACATTGCTGCCTTATTGAATACACTTGCAGTATTATTTAGATAGATACCGAATAGATAAGAAATATCATAATTTTCCTAGCACTTGTACGTAAAGTCGACAGACTCTAAGCTGCCGATAATACTGTGGAATGCAATCCATGTTGGAGGGTATATAAGATTCGGCCTGGCCAAACTTACCGCCTTTTTATGTGATTTTGCTATTTACGCATGAACAATTTATTTACAACTTTGGTGTCTTTGGAAACCCCACTGTAGTTTTACGACCAAAAAATTAAAATTTTGACTGCACAAATGGTCTACACAATATGCCCTTTCAGAATAATAGGGTCGCGACTCTGTTCCAAAAATGTTGTTGGACAATGTTACTAAATCAAACTACTTAAAGCTGTAGATGGCCTACTAAAATTAATATTTTCTTTGTTGTCATTCGTAAGGTGGTCAGTTTTTTACATTTTAGTGTGATTTTAAAGCATTTTTTAAATCCGCAATAACTTCCACTTTGTTGATCCGATTAGTGCTTTAAAGGGATCTCTGGAAATGTGCTGATCGCTAATTGTGATTTTTGGAATTTTTTAAAATTTTTTTAATTGTAGGTCCTTTAGGGGTTATGTTTGAATTAGTGACAAATCCTCTATAGTTCGTATGTTTATAATAATTATAAAATCAATATTTATCTATTTCGAGTACTCCTACGAGAGTTAAAGTGGTTTTAATTTAATATAGGAATATGGACCATTTGTGTGGTAGATCGTGTGGTTTTCGCCCACCGGCAAAGTGCAAAGTTTGAATAAATGCCTTAACTTCTTTCGAAAGTTATCGTGTGCCCCAGTCAGCCAGACAGATGGACGGACATGCTCCATAGTCATTATATTATTTTACTTAAGTGTAAAAACGTAAACTTATTGTATTTTAATTTATATACAATTCAGGGACACGAGACAAAATTCGGAAATTAATTGATATGTGGGATAACGGAGCGTATGATTAATATTAGCTTAAATGAACGTAACTAATACGCTACCCTTACTCTTGAATTCTTTGTTAAATTTCATTGACTCTGATAAGCAATGACCAATGCCTAGCCCGCACTTAATTGCGCGTACTATGATTTGGAGGAATTGAAACTGAAGTGGAAACATTCAATTCTCTCAATCACAGCAGCGAAAAAAGAATATCCCCTTGTTCGACTAATCGGAATCGCAACATCCACATGCACTCCATTAACTCATTAATGGTTATTATGTTGGGAGTGTATGTTCTCCCAGGAAGAGCAATGTAACCCGGAGGTTACTCGACAAAAACACGCTTTGTAAAGATTGAGTGATTTTACCGCAAAATCGGATATCGATACGTAGAAACGTGCAGACTTCTTCTTGTTTCGCCTCGTTCCACCCCCACCCCCTTTTCATCGATTCGTTCGCTTTGCATATTCGTTTATTACAGAGGATCATTCTATCCAATTAGTGAGCGACTCAATGCATAAGTTTCATTACATTTCCATACTCGTCTTCGTTGTCCTCGTCGTATGTACATGCTGTCCATGTAGGCCAAGGGCAATAAAGTTTAGTTACTGCTCCAACACGAATACATCCTCAGCTACACATACACACGAGCACATGTAAATGTATTCAACACACACAACACACTCGGGCACACAGCACGAGGTAGAGAGCATGACATTTAGGTTATGACAAGTGGGAAACGCGAAAAAGTCGACAGCGGCAGACAGAACACACCACAAGGAAACAAAAGCGCTTTTAAATGATTTGCAATTATTGTTTGTCGAACAAACATCCTTTGAGAATCCTGCGAACAATCTCGACACACACACATACACAGGCATACACACGGGAAGTTTTGAGTGTGTGCGAGTGTGTCAACCATTGACGTTTGCTTTTTTACATGCATAAATGCGATTTATTCACAATGAAACGCCATAAAAAGCAGTCACGTTTTTAAAGTGAAATAAAATCAAAAGGAAAAGGAAAAAGAACATCGAGGGCGTTGAAAATGAAAAAAGAAAACAATAAAAAATGCAAAAACACATACTCACCAGCACGGCGAACAAATGGAATAATGCTGGGGAAGGGACGAACGGATTACGAGTGTCAAAGGATTTACATTAAAATTCGTATGTCGCGATTCATACGATTGTTACCCACTATTGCTACTACAACAGGAGCAGAAAAATCCATCCAGCTGACATCACTCCGAGCACCGCAGCACACCTTCATAACTTAACTTCACGTTCACCGTGCTCCGTTCACTTGCCGACAACACATCGCTTAGAATCTTTTACATTTTCACCGATGCTTGTTGAGAATGTGCATGTGTGAGTATGTGTGTGTGTGTGTAAGAGAGAGAGTTTGTCAAGGTTTACGTTTTGTGTGATGTGAGACTATTAAAAATTTCATTTGTCAAAAGGATTACCACAGTAATAGGGTCTTAGCGCGTTGTAACATAAAAGCGAAGAACATCAACAAAAACCCACATCCACTCACTCTGACGAAGAGCAAGCGGCGGCTGTTCGTTCCTTCATGCATGCCATTCCATCCTATCCATACATCCATCCAAGCAGCAGCCGCCGCCATCCATACTGTCAGACAACAGGTGGCAGGATGTGGAATATGAATGTCGTCACGGTGTACGAGGTAGGCGACACAAGTTTCCAAGATAAAATTCGTCCAGATGGAGTTTTTCCCTGCAAGGACTGAAAATACCCTAAATTTAGATAGTATAGGTTGGGACATTTATAATTTTAAATTAGAATCGGTTATAAAAAAGTACAGATTTTTTTTTTTCAAATTTCTGGTTTTATTGGATATATCATTCATATGACTACCACGACTGGCTCGACAGTACCTCAGCCGACAACCCAATTTTTTAGTACATGGCCCGCCAGCTCGAAATCCACACCAAACAGTGACTCGTTGTGGTTGCATTGGCTTTTCAATAGTCACGTGCGGCAACTTTGCTTATTGACAGAGCTACTGAGATCAAGATGAGCTTCACCTGAAAACACGAACATTTTCCACATAAATTCTACCAGCTTGTGTTAAAGGCTCACAACTTTGGAATATAGTTTTTAATAATTCCCAATTTCCATTTTGCAAAATGGGTTGCTATACGGTCCATTTTGCAAATGTCAAACAAAAACCTGAAAATAGAAATAAAAATGGATGTTATTCTACCTTTAAAGTCAAAGTAATCGGCAGTTCAAATTTAAAATGTCAAATGCCCCACACTATATATATATTCTGAGCCGTAGTAAAATTTTAAGACGATATTTCCAAGACATTTTCCCCCTTAATATTTAGAGTATTGAAAAATTGTTTTTTTTTTTTGAAAATGTCCGCCTTATACAAAAAAGATGCAAAATACCATACTTTAGGGGGTGAAATGGGCCAGAAAGGGATACAAATAGTACGAATCAAACGACGACAGACATAGGCTTGTAACATAAGTGGATATTTCCAAATTCGAACTTTTAAGAGGTAGAATAGAATTATTTAGTGGGAACGTACCGAAATGTGTATACGCCGCTCTTACCGCGAATATGCAAAAAATAAAAAGATACCGTGGAATGTACTCGGTGGTAGAGAGTATAATAGATTCGGCCCAGCCTGAATTAACGCCTTTATTCGTGTTTCTTGGTTAAATATGAGACATTGTTGTGTTATATTTTCACTGTCATTTATCAAGTTTGTAATGAGTTTGAGAGTAGATGGTATAATTTGACGGCGTCACCCGGGCCTGCATCTATACCAATCTACAGGTAATAATGTGGAGGATATATAGGGTTTTCCAATAATGACGCAAAGCATTTGAGATATTTCCAAAACTTTATGAACTCGACTTTGTTCATATGGCCACCGCGGGCACGTCGGCAGCGGTCGATTCGTTGGACCCAATTTTCGATTACTCGGTCACACATTTCGGCCACTATTTCGCGTTCAATGTTGGCTCTTCCGACTTGTTGACATAGACCTATGATTTGACGTAGCCTCAAAGAAAAAGTCTAGAGGCATTAAATCGTACGAACGAGGCGGCCAATTGACATTTCATGACATAACACGCTCACCAAACTTATTTTTCGATAAATCGGTTGCAACGTGTGCTGTGTGGCTTGTGGCATCCTCCTGTTGAAACCACATGCCGGAGACGGACGCTATTTAATTTGAAGCAAATCGGTTCAGATTTATATAGCCACTATACAAATTTATTTTACAACTAGAAACATTTGTAGTGAAAATGGGTCATATCGGCTCAGATTTATATATAGCTCCCATACGAATGTCACTCCCGATTTGATTTGTTTTACTCTAGAAACCACATAATTAAACCGATTTTTATCAAATTTTTTACAACACCTTATATTTGAACTATAACCATCTGTGCCAAAAATGTGTCAAATCGGTTCAGATTTAGATATAGCTGCCATACAAATTTCGCTCCCGATTTGAGGTTAACCGCTCTAGAAACCAGATACCTTAACCGATTTTCTTCTGGATGAGATGGGTTCAGATTTATATATAGCTCTCATACAAATGTCGTACACCGAATTGAAATGTAGTGGAGTAGAAAGTGTAGGGTATCACATAGTCATTCGTGTACTTTATGTTTATCGGTGAAATAGTGCGTTCACAAAATTCAAAAAGTTGTCAAGTACCTATTGGAAACCCTTATTTTAAATGCTAATTTCCAAATATTAGTAGTAAATTATTAGTATAATTTGCAAATATTATATCTCAATAGACTTTCGATCGCGACAAATGACCCCTTACTTTGTAATCTGCTACTTTAATTATCCTTCCAATATCAATCAAAGTACTTAGACCCAGTGTGTTAGTTATTCTGCACATTTAGACCAATATTAAGATTCCCTAACTAGTAATTTCCGTTTACAAAACTTCTGACGCATCTCTCGCAATATGATGAACGGATATATACGGACAATATGTATGTGAGCGCGTGTGGATGCGGTATCTTGTATAATTGTGTTTGGAAAGAATACAAGTTTTCTATTAGTACTTTCAAGGAAAAGGATTACATTGCATTTGTGCCGTAACACAAGCGTACACTTGTAACTACATGCTCGTCGTACATTCTCTCTCACACACGCACACATACACACACACACCAGCGAACAGAAGCATTTCTCTAATTTGAAATTTAATTCACGCAACTCATAATCAATTATCTGGCAACTTAAAACAATCTCGGATGCCGGTGTGCTCATTCATACCCTGATTCACTCATTCCCGAACGTGCTTGTGTGCGTGTGTGAGCGAGATGGATATAGGGCGCAAATTGCCAACATACATCTGATGCAGGAAAAAAGAAAAGCGGCAACATTGTGGCAAACTGTGTGAGTGCCGTGCTGCTGTTGGCAGTCTTAACCACAACAGCCGAGCCGAGCCGAGCTGAGCTGAGTTTAGCCGAGCAGCACAACATTTTACTCTGAAGTGTACCTGTGCCTTGACGTGTTTCCTTTCAGACATCCTTCCTTCCGCGGCTGCATGCATCCTTATGTCTATACTTTTTTATTTGTTTTCCTTCTCTGCCCTCCCACCCCTTTCTCAACCTCCCGGCGGCTCTCTTGAGGCGTTTATTTATGTATGTATGTGTGTGTGTGCATGGGTGTATAATGTATGTTTCCGGTTTTAGAGTACATGGCTCAGTACAAAAAGAGAGTGGTGTGCACTTGTAATAATTGAGATTAATGCGGCATTGCATTGGCAGCTTCTGTAGTTATGCCATAAACACACGTACACACACACTCACTCACCCACTCACATAACAAGCGGTAACAGCAACAATTACAACTACAGCAATAGCGTATCCGTGGCGTGCCTACCGCGACTCCAAGCCAAGAAAAGTACTATGCGTTGACAGTCATCAGGCCAGATCGTCTGGCGGAGCAAGCGAACAGGTGCTGCGGAAATGCATTTGACAAGTTTCCCACTCAGCGCAAAATTAAGCCACATGCGTTTATGTAGAAAGTAATCATGCTGTGGCATCGTGGCGTGGCCCAGAAGCGTGGTATTCTGAAAGTGTTTCCATCAGTGTTGACATTCAGCTAATTTTAGGGATGTTTAAGTTGGTTATTTTAGAGTAACAATATGATCCCTCCACTCATTGTTCATTGAATGCCAAGGGCAAGGCTTACATTCAACGAAGTGAGTTCCCAACTTGTCCTAGGTAGACAAGATTCAAGTGGGTAGGAAAATGGCATAAGCTTTGTCCGAAATAGAACTTATATAACTTCCATGCGGATATTCGAAATAGTCAGTTGTAATTTGATATTATGAGCATGTTTTTCTGATTATTTTTAACCCACAACATTTTTATGATTTTGCCACGCCCCTTCTTATACCTCCCACATAATTGTCCGCATCCTATGTAAAATTATATCCTTTTTAATTTCTATAACGGCATCTGAAATCCATCCCTGGCATAAATAGTTCGGCCCTAAGTAATATAAGAGATCTTTTAAAAATCTGAAACAAATGCTTGGAACTTTAATTCTGAGAGTGAGGGTATAACCGACTGAGACTTACTACATACATTGTTTAATATTTTTTGTTCGAGTTTATGTATGAACCGGTTTTTACCCGTAACTCAATATTTTGTGGGTGACTGGCGAAATTCAAATACAGGTTCTTGTTCTACTTGACAATACCTACCAGAAAATACTATCACTTCCCATAGTTTTGTATTTCATTATTTTATGTGGCACAGTACTATGAAACAACTGAACGCTTTTTGGCATTATATGAAAAGTAAAAAGCTGCGGAAAAAAATAATTCGATTTTTGAATGAATAGTATGATTTGGGAATTCCCGTATTATTTACGTGAAACTAAATGAGAGAGCTACCTTATCCATATTGTTCCCATAAATATACCCGATACGGACAACATGTACACTTGGCAACACTGCCATTTTAGTTTTTGTACGGATGTTCGGGACTTGTGGTCTCTTTGGTACGCTTGCATTATTTAAAAGCAACACTTTGCTAAATTTTACATCTCTCCGCTCGCGTGTATGAATATTAAGTGAGGCTGTATGAGTGTGTGTGTGTGAGCGAGGTGGTGTTTTTAATGCCACAACCGCTTAAGCTACTCTCCGATTATAATTTCATTTACACATCGTTCTTTGTTGCTCCGGCAACGACAGGACGGCGGGAGTGCACTGTTCCGCAAAAGAAACTTTTTGATAACGCTTGTTGCTGTAATTGCTGCTGCTGTTGCCATTTTAACCATAGGACCGTTCACACTATACAATTCATTGTACTACATTGTGAAATGATAACTTTGTTATGGACAAGTTAGTATTTGCCCAAAAGGCATTTTGTCCACACCATGTGTTCTCCCCACCATTAAACACCATCATTTTTTAGTTCGTATAGTGTGAATGGGTCCAACTACAACACTACAAATTATCGCTACCATTGCAACTATAACTACATCCGCTGGTATGATTTTCGGCTCAGACGACTCTGCTGGTTGAGCGTGTGTGTGTGTGTATGGGGGTGTGTCGTGCCACACGTTCTCATAAATAATGAGGCAAATGCATGTATAATACATCTGTACAAGATTTGTTTACACGTAGTTCGGTGTGTATGTAAATCATAAACCAAGAGCAATTTCAATTTCACATGATTTTTTGTTCGTCTGGCTTTGTTTTGTTTTTTAATATGAGTGCACAATTTAGATTTCAGGTATAGGGGGAGTACAACCTCCGCTCTCAAACTCGAATGGAATATGCCCACTTGGAGGCAACGTTGAATGCAGAACCCAGCAATCCGTTGCATGTCGCTAGGACTTTTCCCCAATTAAATTAGACATGCCTGGTAATTACATTGATTCAGCTTGTGCGCTGACTCAAAGCAGTTCATGATTTTCTGAAAATTGAAAAGTTTGAAAACTGTTCTTTAATAAATTTGTTGCAATTGCATAACAATATAAGATACTTATAAGCACTGAGCATTTAAAGTCAAACCGGGCGCGGAATAGGGAGCGGAGTCATTAGGGTGCTACTCCAGAGAAGGTGCTTCTAGCGATTGTAGGGTGCAAATCAGCCTTTTCTAACTGGATCTGACGGGCATCACACAGTTCTAGTAGAATAATTCACGAGGTTATACTGGGTCTAACCGAAACGGAGGTGGTGCAAATTTGGAATCCTCGGTTCTCAAGAAAACCGTTTCTATATCATCTTAACAAACCTGTAAAATGAATACAGTCTAAGGACATAATTGTGGAAACTATAGCAAAATACGTGGAACTTAATTTTAGAGATTTCCACACTTTTTAGGATTTTTAATTATTTTCATAGAAAATCCTACACTTTATTACTAGATGTTCATTAGGAAAGTTTCTACTTTTCATTAATTGAGGGAAACTGTAGCTAAAGTTTGAATTCCGAATAGTTTTGAGTGCATCACTCTTCGAAGGATTAGGTGTGGTCCGTAAGATTGCCTTGGTCTTTAAATTGAGAGCTGGCATTATTTGTCCACTCTTGATCCACAAATTGCAAATCCATTTAGACAGAGGCACAAATTGTTTGCTGCCATATCACGTGTATCCTGCTGCCACCCCACATATGTATATATTCACACACACGCACACACATAGTCTCATGCAATTACGTGAGATTTACTTTTTCGGTTCGGAGATGTGAGGATGTGGACATACATACATACTTGCGTTGTTGCTTTTGTTGTTGTGGTTGCAAGGTAATTAGAGTCCTTGACTGTGTACTGACTGTGTCTGTGTGTTGCTTTGGCTTAGACGTGAGATGTGAATCGTGTTCTGTACATCCACACAGAAGTTGCTGAAGCAACGACAACAGTTTGTTTTGCTAAATTGTTACACTTAAGCAGTGTCTGTCTGTCGGTCGTTCGGTCTTCTGCGCCTCCTTCCTCTTCCGCCCCAGCGTCTCTAGCATTCAGGTGACTTGGGAAGCTACACAACGACCACGACAATGGCAAGGCAATACTGTCACAACAACAACAACAACTGGTCGTGTTATAAATACAAACTGGCAACTGACAACATACGAAACCTACTCCCGGACTCCTTCGACGTAAAGTTTCAACTAGGGCTGATGATAATGATGCCAGTGACGTCGTTGATGATGATACCGATGATGACGATGTGCACCTTCGTACATGGGAACCGGATTAATTTATGCTTCCATGTGACATCTTCTCAAAGTGAGATTCATATGAATTCACATCTGGGTTGCATTGCAACAAAGTGAATATAATTACTGCACAGCTAATAGTCCCTTCCCAGGAACTCGCCCCACCACCACCACCATTGCCACCGATGTCTGCAGAGGATCTGGCTGCTATTTTCAGTTATAATGAGAGGTTAGGTTAAATAATGCCCTACCCAGCAGATGGATTTCAACGAAACGAAAGGAGATGTTGCCACCACATTGGTGGTCAGTAGCAGTCAAAGCAGATGGCCCTTTGTAGCCGGCACTATTAAATCACTTCATGGGATTGAAAGCAGTCATTATAGTTTCAGCTTATAATCTTGCCAAGGTTTTTCAGATCGACACCATTCACTTTGTGGCCTATCTGCCTATCTGTGGCATCTGCACGCACGTGAAAAGCGTGCACGGCCATAAGACGCACTCGACATATGTCGGTAAGCAGACGAGTATAACTTGGGCTGAAATGCAAAATGACGTAACAGAAAAAAATGCAAATCGAGTTTGGCCTTGCAGTACATTTGAATAAAATACACAATATGACAATTTTTTAAGTCCTTCGCCAATTTATTAAAATATATTTTCGTTCGTAAAGTTATAATTAAAATTACATTTTTATATTTGCGTATGATTGAACTACATAATCTCAGAAAATCGTAGGTATATACAACGAACAGTATAGAATTGTTTAAACAAAATACGAATATTATGAAAATGTGGGTTTCGTCATTTTGCATTTCAGATGGCGATATGTGTGCATCTGTCCACCAGATGTTTCCACTCTCATCCCACGCAGCCGGTGGAATGCAGGTGCAGGCAGAAAGGCTTCCTTTTCTGGCAAAGACTGGATATTATTCCCATTAAGTAGGTTTAGTTAATTGCACTGATGAGTTGTGTGGTTAAAGTCGGTGTCTTATGACGCCAAAGCACACAAAGGGCAACAATACAGACTCATTTGTAAAAGCATGTGTGGGTTTTGTGTTTGTGTGTGTATGCACTTGTCTGTGTGTGTGGGTAATTACGGAACATTCTACGTTTACCACAAGTACGAAAAGCGACGTTTTGCTGTGAACCACCTTAATCGAGCGCACAGAACAACTCGGATGTCGGTGCAGCTCTTCTCACAGTGCAACGAAAAGTAAAGAAATTATTTTACCTTGACTTTAAACACCTGTGCGAGAAGGTTTGTATCTGGGTAGCATACCTCTCATCCCAGGCGCATAGTGGAAATACAATAAATTTTGAATATCTTAAAAATATACATGGACATTTTATCTTTCGGTCGAAAGGGACATCTTTCTTTTCCACCGACAGCAATTCCATTATAAACTTACATAAACAATTTAAATTTAAACATTCCATGCCGCGTTTGAGCCATATTCATAACAGGCGCGTTTCTTCGAAAAAAATGTGGAATTTCTTTCATAGAAAGCACATTTTAATCGCATCTCAAAATTCAAATGTAATTTTTTTCCGCTTTTGAGGAAGTTATTTAAAGAACTTCCAAAAAAGTCAATAATATTTATCATTTCACAGAGTTAAGGTGTCCGCTTTACACTCAGAAGCTCTGGGTTTTGAACCGTGACTCGAGAAAAAACTTTTTTGTTTTTTTTTTATTTGTTTTTTTTTTACTTTTATAAATAAGCAATGTTTAATTTTGTATAATTTAGCAATTTAAAAATTGTTGGTTAAAAAATACAAACTTATTGCTTTAAAAATATACTTCAAATATTTTATATTTTTTTATTAATTACTAGTTTTTTTACCCGGCGTTGCACGAGTATTAAATTTTAGTTTGTGTGGGCGGTACCACACTTCTTTGTCCTAAAATAACCTAGTATATCCGGGAACCATCCCCTGTCCAAATTTATTAATGCTAAATTAATTTAATATTAATTTATACTAAATAAATATTTTGTTATGTTTCCTATTGTCAGTTCTAACAAACAACATGGTTTGCTTTAGCTATTCAACACTCACAACAGAGGATAGTTGAGATGGTTAGAGGGCCGTAGTTGCAACCAGTATTTTTTAAAAAGGATAAGGAAACAAGTGAGAAAGTGGTTCCCTTGGAACACTTTAAAATAACTTTTAAGTATGTCAAAATAAAGGATATCCCTCCTATGACAACTCCATTGGTGAAGATTCCAATTTTCACTATTTCCGAATCACACGAAGAACATCTTTTTCACTTCTTTGTGTGTGCTCTCTTTTTGCTGGGTACACTCAGAAAAGTAGCACTCCTAACTTTGAGTAAAATACATACTCCAATTTAATTCAACAATTTTACTCCAATTTAGTAACAATTTCCTTAAAAGTAGGAAAATTAACTAAGTATGAGAAAAGTTTCCTTATTTCAAAGCTATAGCAAATAGTTCATAGGGAATAGTTCAGAAATAGGGTAGTACATTTACTTAAATCATTTCGTTGGATCTAATAAAAAAAATCGTACCATTGAGTAAATTCATACTTGTGTGGAAGAACATTTTGAAGTTTTTAAGTAAGAAAAATGTTAAGACATTTTTGTATGGGAAAAATTCCATTTAGGAAATTTTAACTTAAAAAAGTGTTTTTTTTTCTAAAAGTAAGTTAATATGTTTACTGAAATTTATGCCTAGTAGTAGTAATGAACTTATAAAAAATCAATTCTTGAATATTAATCTGAGAAACAATTCTCCTTCAGTTGCAGCGAGACTTATTTCTTAAATACCTCAAGTAAAGGGTGATTTTTTAAGAGCTTGATAACTTTTTTTTAAAAAAAACGCATAAAATTTGCAAAATCTCATCGGTTCTTTATTTGAAACGTTAGATTGGTCCATGACATTTACTTTTTGAAGATAATTTCATTTAAATGTTGACCGCGGCTGCGTCTTAGGTGGTCCATCCGCTTAGTCCAATTTTGGCATTTCCACGTTTTTGAGTAACAGAGACCCAATTGGTGCGAACGGCGACGAATCGAAAATTGGTGGTCATCATTAACACTGGCCGATACAGCTGCGATATTTTCTTCAGTTCGCACTCTACGTAAGCGTGTTTGTGGTTTAATGTCCAACAATGTAAATTTGGTGCGAAATTTAGTCACAATAGCCCGAATAGCCGCTTCAGTGGGTCGATTAAACTGACCATAAAATGGAAGCGCGCAATGAACTTTCTTAACAGAGCACGCATTTTGATAATAAAATTCAATAATTTGCAAGCGTTGTTCGTTTGTAAGACGATTCATGATGAAATGTCAAAGCATACTGAGCATCTTTCTCTTTGACACCATGTCTGAAATCCCACGTGATCTGTCAAATACTAATGCATGAAAATCCTAACCTCAAAAAAATCACTCTTTATTATTCTAAACAACCACTGCGACGGCGCCTATCTTTACTTGGTTTGAGTAAAAATGTACTTAGTTTTAGGAAACTGTTACTTAAATTTAGTAAAAATTTGCTTAGTTTTTTTAGCAAAATTTTACTTAGATTTTGTAAAAATGTACTTGGTTTGAGGAAAAATGAACTCGAATCGAGTTCAATGCTTGTACTACTTTCAAGGAAAAGTTTGAACTTGATATGAGGAAATATTGCTTTAGCCCTATACGAAGTTCAATTTTCTAAAATGTTAGTTCATTTTAACTCATTATAGGGTTCACTTTTTCACTGAGTGTATTAAATAGATCTAGTGCCATTATTTTACCTTCGTTTTTAACGTATTTTTGTTCACTATCCCGCTACAGAAATACAAATTGGATATTTTCCAGAATTTTCATTTTAATTTTTTAGAGTTCCATATTGTTTATTGTAGTAGCACCCTACGTATGTATTATAAAATGTCGGTGTTATGTAGACGTATACGTAAACAGAAACTTTTTACTTTCTTTTCATCACTTGATGAATTGGGATTTAGTTCGGTCAAATGGTATATTATGAATATGTTTAAGTTTTTATACCCTCCACGAGGGTATTATGTCTTTGTGCATTTTTTTGTAACACTCAAAAGAAAGCGAGATAGACCCATTGTAAATTATACCACTTAGAATCACTTTTTGAATCAATTTAGCAATGTCCGTCTGTCTGACCATCTATTCTTGTAATCAAAGTACAGGTCACAATTGTAGCCGGAACCAAATTAAAGTTTGTACAACGAAGTTTTTGGGGATACGGACGAACGCTTTTTAATTTGAAGCAAATCGGTTCAGATTTAGATATAGCCCCCATACAAATTTTACCCCTGATTTGACTCTTTTCACTCAGATACCAAATATTTTAACAGATTTTCTTCAAAATTTACAAAAAGTCTTATATTTCAACTGGAAACACATATGGTGAAAATGTGTTAGATGTGTTGAGATTTATATATACCTCCCATACAAATGTCGCTCCCAATTTTTTTACCGCTTTAGAAAACATGTTTTTTCACAGATTGTCTTCAAATTTGGCAAAGCATCTTATATTTAAACTAGGAACTCTTACGGTGAAAATAGGTCAGATCGGCTATGGTTTATATATAGCTACCATTCAAATTTCGCTCCCGATTTAACTTTTTCTGGTCTAGAAACCACATATTTTACAGATCTTCTTCAAATTTAGAAAATCTTATATTTAAACTAGGAACTCCTACGTTGAAAATAGGTCAGATCGAGATATAGCTTCCATACAAATTTCACTCCCGATTTGATTTTTTTCACTCTCTAACAGATTTCACATATTTTAACAGATCTTCTTCAAATTTGGTAACATATCTTATATATCAACTTCTGATTTATATATAGCTCCCATACAAATTTCGCTTACGGCTTGACTTTTCCGCCCTAGAAACCATGTATTTTCACAAAATTTCATCAAATTGAATGTGAGTCACTTCATTCCTTGTATGGATACTGCCCCGATACAAATATTCTTCTCGATTTGACAAATTGAGTCAGGTCATATCGTTCTATGATTAGGACATGTAAAAAAATCCTTCCCGTTTTCACTTTTTTACCGAATTGAATTATATTCGCAGAGAAAGTGGAGTGTATCATATAGTCGGGCCCACTTTAGACTTTATTTTTTCCTGGTAAAATATGTTTTAAAACAAAATTCTTGAAGAAAGGGGACAAGTTTTTGTTTCCTTTCTGTAGGCGTTCCACGCGTAAACTAAGACTTCTCAAACAAGTGCAAGAATTTAGCCAATAAAAACCTAACCAATGTAAACTGTTGTATGTGGTTTTGGCAGGTGCATTATTTAGAGTATACTATTGTTTTCATTTTGGCTTTCATTGAAGATGCGATATTCGGAAAGAGTTTTTAGACGCTGCACTCTATCGTGGTAAGAATATTTGTATAAATTGTTGGAATACGTTTAAGATTCTCTTTCTCCCATTTCTCTTTTATCGAGGTTAGATCTCAATTAAATACAAATTTCTCCACATTAATTAAACATTAGATTCCCTACTTGGAACTTGGAAGCAATCGGTTGCTGCAGGGAACTAAGTGCTAACGTCATGGCCCAGTGCACTTTCCAGCAAGAGTACGGGGAGCACAGTGGCTATTTGTTGCAACAGGCAATGCCACTCAGCTTCTAATAAATTATGTGCCTAAGCTGTGCTCCTTCTAATGAACCACCAACAACAGCTAAACGACGGTAAAAACTTAAACCATGCCAACCAAGGACACAACAATTGCAAACAACCAGCAAAACATAGCCCCCCCCATCTAATTTCAGGCAAAGTGCGGTAGAGGAAGATGAATGCAAGGGGTTTTCAAGCATAATTAAGATCAGTTCAATTTAGTTCAGAAGCCGTAAGGACAGGTGGACAGACTGGCCGACGTGTAGACACACACAACCAGACAGATGTGATGATAGTGTGTGTGCGTGTGTACGTGCGAGTGTGTGGGATATGTGTAAAATGGTCGTTTAAGTGTGAGAGTGTGTGACACTTTTGAAAATGATGTTTATATGTTGGCTAGTTGTTGCTTTTTCCATTTCATATATTTCTCTCCTTTTTTGTTCTGTGAATATTCGCTGTTCGCAGTTGTTAAATAGCAAATGGCGATGATGATGTTGCCTGTCCGTCCGTCTGATGCTACATGTCCTTTATATGTGTGTGCGCTTGTGTGTGTGTGGCTGTGAGTGGGTACGAGAGTGTGTGGTAATTTGTAGTGCTTTCGCGGATAACCGCAAAAAACTTAGCGTTGACATTTGGGAATTTTCATTAGAGGATTACAATGACTATGTATACATATGAGTTGACATACATACACATGCATCACATGTTTGCGTGTTCGTATGTGCAAATGGGACAAGTATAGTTTTAGGCACAAACAACAGCAACAGCAGCACTTGGTATGGGGTCACAAACAAAACAAAAATATCAACAGCTAAAATTATGAATGACAGCTTGTGTTAGGAGTGTGCCTTCAGACTTGGAATGCCGAAAATGCTATACGACAAATTAAAGCAATTAAGAATGATTCTACGTATATCTGACTAGAAGCACGATAAACGTGGATACTGTTTATTGCAAATTGGCGTCTAAGTAGGGTCTGCATTCAGGATAAGATCTTATTTAGCACGTAAAGCGGCTGGAAGCTTTTCTGGTTTGTATATCTCAAAAACAACACTATTATATGTTTGCCTGTGAAACCAATCTTGGTGAACATCTCATTATATTCATTCCTCTAGCCAAAACTGCAAATGCCAAAGCATATCATCGATTTTTTATGTATAAGACCCATCACATGTAGTGAGTGACAAATTGCAACAGAATTTCTTCAATTTTAACATACAGTAAACTCTCGGTAATGTGAAGTAAAATCCGCTGTTGTTCACTTTTTCGAATTTATTCGCATTTTCGATAGCAGAAATTTATCGCATCGTTTTGGATTGTTTTATGTAAGAGCAAAGCCTAAAAAGAATTAAAAGAACATGCAATTTATCCGAAACTTGTAAAGTTATTAGATCCGCAGTTAATTGATGGAGCCTAGTCATCCAAGCTGACTTTGGGCTTTTGCAGTGTAGGGGGCAAGGGTTCTAAGATTTTCCTATAACAAAAAATTTGATTTTTTGAGATCCAGGTGCATTTGCACAAAATAAAAATTTATCTGTAGACTCGTTAGCATTGAACATATGATAACTTTATTCCGCATACAAATAAACCAATTTACAGGATTTTTTCCGTTTTTTTCCGGTTCCTTTGAATAGAACAAATTGTTGATTTCCCTATATTAAACATATATGAACGCTGAAATTGTCTATAAGTGTAGCTTTACGCCTGACGAAGGATGACTGCTTACTGACAGTCATTGAAATAAAACTATTAGTAACTAAAGAAACAAAAATTCCAAGAAAATGTTGTTCTCTATTTAGAGCCATTAAACTTTGTTCAGTATTTAGAGAGTTCATACAAAGAAATAAGTGTTCACTATAGTGGAAGTTCACATTACCGAGAACTCACTGTACTACTTTAAATTTGTCCATTAATCATTTGTATTAAATATTTATACACTCCACGAGAGTCTTATGTCTTTGTGCATTTGTTTGTAACACCCAAAGGGAGTGAGATAGACCCATTGTTAATTATACCGATCGACTTAGAATCACTTTTTGAATCGATTTAACAATGTCCGCTGTCTGTCTGTCCGTCCATCTATCAAAGTGCAGGTCGTAGTTATTGCTAGAACCAAATGAAACTTTGCACAACGAAGTTTTTCGAGATAAGGACGAACGCTATTTAATTTGAAGAAGGTTGAGACTTAAATATAGCCTCCATACGAATTTCACTCCCGATTTGTCTCTTTTCACTCTAGATCAGAGACAGAGAGATTTTCTTCAAATCTTGCAAACTATATTATATTTTCTTCACACAACACTTGTGGTGACAATAGGTCAGATCGGTTCAGATTTATATATAGCTCCCATTCCAATTTCGCTCTCGGCTTAATTTTTTCCACCACAAAAACCACGTATTTTCACCGAATTTCTTCAAATTTAGCATAAGACGTTAGACTTGAACTGGAAGAACCTATTCCATGTTTGGATATAGCCCCGATACAAATATTCTTCTCGATTTGACAAATTGGGTCAGGTCATATTAGCCCATGATTAGGAAACATACAAAAATCCTTCCCGCTTTCACTTTTTTATCAAATTGAATTGTATTCGGAGAGAAAGTAGATATTCGGCCCGTCCGACTTTAGTCTTTCCTTACTTGTTTTAAAGTTAGTTTGTTTTAGAGTAAGTACCAGGAACAGTAAGTACAATGAAACTTATGGAGCGTCTTATTGACACTACTAACACAATTTATTTTACAAAGTTCGTAAATTTTTCTGTTTATAAAATAAATAAAAAAACAACTAAGGTAAGGATAAAGTTGGACGGGGCCGACTATATGATACCCTCCACTTTCTATCCCAGTGTTTGACAAAAATTTTTAAATCGGAATGGACATTTGTATGGGGGTTTATTGAAACCTTGAACGATGTGAACCGCTTTCACTATGCTGTTTATAGGTGAAATATAAAATATAAAGTTTGGCCAAAATCGGTTAAACATTTGGAAGCAATATTTGTATTGGGGCTATATCTAAATCTGAACCGATCCCGCCGATTACCCGCTTTAACCAAAGGTGTTTTTAGTGGGATTAGAAGATGTTGTTCGAAATTTAAAGAAAATCGGGTACAATATTTGGTTTCTAGAGCGGAAAAAGTCAAATTTGGAGCAACATTCGTATGGGGGCTATATCTACATCTGAACCGATTTGCTTCAAATTAAATAGCGTTCGTCCTTTATCCACAAAACATATTTTTGCCAATTTTTGTTAAGATGGGACTATAATTGCGACCTGTAATTGGATTAAAACAGTAAATGGACAGACGGACAGACATTGCTAAATCGACTCAGAAAGTGATTCTAAGCCGATCTGTTTCATCTAGGTCTAACTCGTTTCCTTTTGGGTGTTACAAACAAATGCATAAAAACATAATAAGTGGTACAAAAAGTTAAATTTTTTTTTAATTACCTTATATCGACACACTCTAGTGTCTACAATTTCTCACTTTTTGAAAATCGAAAAATGCAGCTTTATAGAAAAGTACCAAGTTGAAAATTTTCATCAAAATCGTAGATAAGAGCCAAAATGTGTGTGTGTGTGATAGCTTCACACGAAATTATTCACATCATGTGATTGATTTGAAACGTTTCTGCCTTAAGTATGTGCATATGAATTTAGTAATCTTAACTTAATTTTCGAATTTAATTGAACATAATGTAAAATAATATGTTGATTACTTGCCTCAATATTACCATTGTGACACTGAAGCCAGGGAAATTATTTTGACATAAATTGAATCTTTACAAAATAAATTAAAACTTTTGTTTTTAATTGATTTCGCCAGAACGTATAAATTGCTGTTTTTTCGATCTATTTCATTTAAAGCACCTAAACTTGTTTTCCAAAGAGAATAAATTAAAATTATAACTATGGTATTTGTTTAATTCAAAACAAAGTCATATCACTGTATTGTCATATCCACTTCACTCTAATTGCTCTGATTCCATCCACATCATGTCATATCCGACAATTAATAGGCGGACACTTAACACTTCTTACACATTGTGGTTTGATTTGTTTGTTTGTGTGTAGTGGAGTGTCCCTGTGGGATAACCTCAAAGTGGAAATCACGACATCAATTAAGTCAAATGAATGTGAGATCTGAGATACAGACCACGTGCCCCAGCTATGTCACATAAGTACCTACGCCGGTGGGGACGTAAATTAATACGTACACCGAATATCGACTATAAACAAGACCATGTCGCGTCGTGTGCGTGGCATTGCCACCACCGCAACTAACCATACATTTATCCAGTCCAGTGTCATTGTGTATTTAGATATTATGAGTACATGAGACTGTGTGTGTGAGAGTGTGTGTCTGTGTAGATTTGCATTTTGATGTGGTTGTGGTTTTGTTTACTATGCATGTTATTGTTGTTTTTATTTGTCGTCGTTTGTTGTTATTTCGGCGGTTTCTGTTGTTGTTATTTTTTTCTCCCCCTCCCGCCATGTTTGTATTTTCTATTTTCCACTTATTTCGTTGATGTTGCTGCGTTTTTTTCTATCGCCATCAATTTTTTTCCTACGCAGCCATCAACAATGCAAAAACATGTCAATCTTTACAGTATCAAGAGCAACATGAACGACAACGTTTATGTCACTGTTTAAAATTATTATCGAATTATTAATTTATATTTGAAAACAACTGTTAACATTTTGAGAGGGGGTATTTTAAGTCAAGTGAGATGGAAGTCATTAACATTCCAAACATCGTCCATTATTTTATATGTTATAGCAAATCTAGAGTGTAGCTCACATGAAATCTCCTGTAACTTAGGTTTGATATGACTCCGTGCTTTTGTATGAATGGCTCTTCCGGAAATAATACAAAGCTGACCTTTTCAAGGTATCGTTCAAACATGGAGCTAGGTCTGTTGACAGACCTACTATTTTGGACAGGTTTTAAATAATCGTACAAAAGATTTGGAGTTTTGTCTCCAAGAAAATATACCCAGCAAAATGTCACACATACGGCTAAAGCAAAAGTCTTCACTACTTATTTTTTAGATCCGTTTCTAATTATTTTTGTAAAGGGATTGTAAAGAAATAAGTACTCCCACGCACGTTTACAAAAAATTGAGAAATAAGTACTTCAAGAAATTAAAAAAATAGGTACTGGGTGGTAAGACGTTGTTGTGAAAAAATTGAGACCTATGTGGACTTTAAGGATGATATCCATAATAAAATATTTGTTTATGTATGAGAAATATGTGGCATTGGTGTTGCCTGACACTGTGTGTACACGTAAAATGTTGTATGTGTGTGTAACCTCGCACAAATGCTGTTTCCGACGTCCATTGAAAAATTTATACTCCGAAATGACGATTAAAATTCTGTTTTTTTTGTTTTTGTTTTATTCCAGTACCTAAATTTTTTCTTCCATTCTGTTTAACATAAATATTTTGTTTTGTTTGTGTTATTTTGTTGTTGTTGTTTTATTTGTGCGGTCCCAATATTAATTTTGCATACATTAATGATTACAAGAACAACATTATTCAAAAAAATCACACAAAACTCTCGCATTCCTCGTATAACGCAAGTACAGTGTCTTCGTGCCCTCTCTTCGCCAACAAATGTAATTGTCTTCCAAAAGTGCGGCAATTAAAAAATATTTCAAAGTCTGTACAAAGTATATTAATTATGGGATTCTTTTGAAAAATAAATCTAATCAAAATACAGATTTATGTGGAAATGATATTATTTAATTTATATTCTTATTTATTTATTACACTGCCCGACAGTCCTTATTGTACTTGAATCAGATGATATACATCTGAAATAGAGTTTATTGGCGTTTTTAGTTTTTCATTTTCTCATCCTTTTGCCCCTTAAAAGGACTATAAATTTCCAAAGGATACAATTTAAAAAGTAATAATACTTATTCGCACCCTATGACACCGGTATAAATGCCACCTCAACCATTTATTTTTTTGTCTCTTAAAAAACAAGGTATGAATAATCTAGAAAAACTAAAGGGTAAACTTAAAGTATATGTTCATATTTAGTTAATATACATGATAGTTTTAGTATTTTTAATAGATAATCTCCCCTTTAATTTTACATTAATACCATTATCATAGGATGCGAACAAGTGTATAAAATAATTTATTGAAAAATTTTATACTTTAGAACGTTGTAGTTCTGCGGAAAGGAAAAACGTCAAGTAACTCCATTTCGTCTATAGTATATCGTATATCACCAAATTCAAGTGCAACTACTTTTTTTTAAATTGTCGTACAGTGTTATCATAAATAAATTGTTTATTATCATAATTTTTATAATTGTCTATGAAGACTTAGCGAATAACGCGTCACGATTGTTGATAAATATTTAGTATTAATATCTTAAATTCATGAATTCGAAATTTTTAAGCATGTTTATCTATCCCGTTTTCCAGTGAGATTTAATTTTTTTTCAGGGAATTTTCGTCCAATATTTTCCAGTAATAGCTGCCTGAACACCAAACCATGTTTCAAGAGCATAAAGCAGGGAGCAATTTTATTAATTTTGGTGTAATTTTTGAGTTTAAATTATCAAATCCGAAACCGACTACCTGGTTTTCATTGAATACAATTTTTCAACTACAGAGCCGAGTTATAGGGGACGACCTCTTTTTTTATTAATTTTCCATATTTTATCCAGTAATTTAAACGTAAACGTAAACGTTTGCCTAATTTCGAATTAACGCCCCTGACATACTTTTTTTATTTATTTTTTACCCCTAGAAAAATCTGATCTGATCGTTTTGAAACATAGTCTAAATAGACTACACAGACGGAAAAACAATATCTAGTTTTTAAGAGTCTTCGGTATGGACTTATTTTCTCATTTCACTATTTGAAAAACTCTTCTATCGTTTTTATTAGATCGAATTATAAGAGTGGGATCAGTGTAATGAATGCAGTATTAATCGCATTACATATCAAATATGCCGTTTACTAGGATTTCCGCAATAGTTTAATGAGACCACTGTGTGGAGCTGGTCGAAAGTCGCTGCCTCTGGCGTTACTGCTGCTGTTTTAATTCGAGCATAATTGTGGTTTTGAAAAATATTCAAAACTGAAAAACAATCAACATTCATTTTTATGCTCATAAATACAGAACAATAAAACGAGTGCAAATTTCATAACATTAATAGTTTGCGACAGCCCACGCTTCGCAATGCTGCTGATGTTGCTGCCACACAGTCACACAGCAACGGCAGCAACAGCAAAAAATATCACAAAATTGATTTCTAATTGTTTGTAGTTAGTTTAAAATTAGTGGTTTATCGCTAAAAGTCATTATGTTCAAACACACACACTCACAAACAGAGAGTGAGAAAGAGGGGGAGAGCGAGAGAGTGATACCCACGCACAATATTCTGTGTGTGTGTGTGGGGGGGGGAGGCGACGGGAAATCCTGGAATATGAAACTATAATTTAGTTTTGCGGCGGCTGATTTATGTTGCGTGCACGTAATTTAGTCAAATCAATCATTCATACGCTCTGTGGCACAGCGACAGCACATCCAACACAGCAGCAATAACAAAGATAAAACAATGCACAAACAACAAGAAACACCACAGCACCGATAGCAATGCCCATTATCTTCGGTGCATGTTTGTCTATATGTGTGTATGGATATGGGGATGTGTACGCACACGGACGGAGGTAGCCGTCGTTGCTTTCACCATAATTACGAGTAGCACAGAGAACACGGACAATAATGATTTCTAATCAAACTTTAAGTGGAATTGAGTGCGTCAGACTGGCATGGTGTTAGTTACGCTGCTGCGGCACAGTTGACAGATTTGAAGATGGATGGGCATGGCATTAAGTTATTAAGTGAATACACACACAAACGCACATACACCAGCAGATATACATATTTACACGATGACATGGATGGACTGCAATATACACATCCTGTGAGTACATCCTCTGTTCTGTGATCATTACATTGTACAGGCAGCATGATGATATGCCATTATCCTTTTTAGGGAAATTATGACTATGGACATGTCTTTGCTGATTGGTTCGGGTAAATACTGCCGGGGGACAATGCCGTGGATTAATATCGAACAACTATGATCACTGCGGTCGTTTGAAATCAAATGTTGGTGTCAGTGTGGACAACGCCTTGAGAGTCTGAATTTTCCACAGGGTTTGAGTCAGAACAGTAGTAGCAAGAGATCTTTTCTGCTTAAAGTGGAAGATGGCACAACAACTGTGGGAATTCTGAGAATATAAAATTCCTCTAAGTGAACTTCCTCGTTTTGAATTTCTCTAGAAAATTTTCTGTACTATTCGGGGAAGAGAGAGGGAGAGTGTTTTTAACCGCTGTTGTTTTACATTTTTTGAGGAAAATACACAATGGCATATTTTTCAGTTCACAGAAATCAATTATTCCTTCTGCTGTTTAGAATAATCTGCCAACCTGTGTAACAAAGACTTTGATTCAGTGGCAATATTTTACGGTGTTTGTCGGACAGAGTAATTGTATGTAGCACGAGTGTATAATTCCACCAAAATGGTAATGCGTTCGAAGAACTGAAAATTTACATCGGAATGTTATTGACATTTTTATATTTTTGTTTTGTTATTTTCAATATAATTCAATTACCAAGAAAACAAATGTCACGTTCAGCATACCGCAGTTGTTAGAAGTTACATCAGAATCGTTAAAGTAGCAAGATATCACCTGTCGCTCTTGGTACTAACCTCATTATGATAATTTTGGCATTTCCAATTTTGAAAACAGAAAAAAACACAAAAGCGAAATTTGGAATACAAAGAGGTAGAAGAATAAATAATAATTCATATATAGGATAGGCAAAGAATCATATCGTTCCGGAAAATCTGCTCTTCTTTAGCCCGACTTCGGCCGGATTTAACGATAACTATGGGGTATTTTTTCATTTTCTGGTTGATGGTGTTTTTTGTTTACACCTCAGCTTTACAAACAAAAACCTTTTATATAAAGGTATTATAAGACCTAGCTGCTAAAACTCATTTAAAGATATTACAAACTACACAAAATAAATGTTTAAAACTTATAAACAATAAACATTGGAGATATTCAACATCCCAAATTCATCACGAAACAGGTTATGAAAAAATTGCAGAGTTCATTGATAAACTTAATATCAATTATATCTGTAAAATAGAAAATGATAAGGTCTTGTATGGATTCTTCATAGTTATAGGCGATAAGGACCTACTTAGAAATCATCAAATTGAAAAGTTTATGTTTACGATAGACTATTGTGTTGAATAATCTTTTGTATATAAACAATTCATCAAACAATATCTGAAACTTATGAAACTAATGTTTCCTTTAAAGTGTGTATATTAAACCCTAGCATCGTATATCCATGATGCAAAACCTTAGTTGTAGTAATATCAATTTAGAAAAAATCTCATAAAATTAAATATGTATAAACGAAAAATCAATAAAGATGAAAAATAAATTGAATTGTTCACATTTAATGGATTGACATTGATTCATAACAAACATCTTTCCAACATTGGATTCTCAGATCGTACAGGCCGCTTATAATCCTGAATCAGCAAAAATATCCTAGTAGCAGAATCGCTTGAAGCACTTTGTTTGACCGAATACCAGTTCTTTTAGAAGACATCATTCCCTGGCGATGACCATCTTCACGCCATCCAATTTCCCCAACTCTCATCTCTCGCGGTGCGACACATCGCTGACTGTATATTCTTTTTTGTTCAAACATTTGTGCTCATCAGAATTTGCTATTATTAGTTACATGGTCTCAAGGGATTGTTGTGCGAACGAGAGTTAGAGTGGGAGTGAGGCGTACATTGTTATTAGTTTTGAGTTCAACGATTTTTCCTTTTTAAATATTCCATAAACTCTTAATATCGCAACATTGCAGTCCATTTTCCGGGGCAGAAATTCTTTCGTCCCACTAGAAATTGCCCCAATTCTTGGCTAAACAAATTATGTTTTCAATGGAAACAAAACTTTTATTGGACACTAGCGAAAAATTATAAAATTCACTTTGCTGTTTGTTAAACTACTTAAGCACAAGCGATGTTTTTTCTTTCTGCCTCCTCCTCCTCCTCTAGTCGAACTTCCGCTTATTTCATACGTATACGGCGATAACGAAAAACAACAGGCGGAAGGAATCTGCCGCGGAACAACGGAATCTTACAGGACGCATAGCAACTAGAAAAGGAAGAACATGGGGCGGTGGACGTGTAGCAGTTGAAGAAGGGAGCAGGACAAAATGAAATAAATTCATTTTGGCAAATGCAATGTGCTTTTAATAAGCTCAATGGCAACTTTTCACTTTCACAAAATGAGAAAACTTAAATTAACTTTCAGTTCTTCCCCTCTCTTTGCAAACAATCGCATCTACTCATACAACAAACATAAGCACTCACTCACACACATATACAGTGGCTGCAATAAATACAGTCACAGATACACACATTAAATTGGGTCGCGGCCCACGTAAGTGTTAGTGTTACCATCAAAACCTGACAGATAATACCCTGCTGAGAAAAGGTTATTCAAGTCAAATCGTGAAAATTCTGAACTACAAATGATCACAGGAGAGTATATTTTATTGGATATGTTTATAGAAAGATTTTCTCTGTTCATGTATTGTATATGCTCTTCCCTCCACTCGAGTGTGCGAGAAAAGGAAATGTTTGCTATTGGGTTTTCGTGAAATAGTCGCCGACAGGTAAATAATTTCTTGGACCCAGTCTAATGTACAATATATTTAAATAACACTTAAAATTCAACTTTATAAAGATACAGACAAACAAACAGCGGGCGCCAGAGATAACTATCGAAAGAAAAATGTACTGCTCTTGATGCCGGCTGTTAGTCGAAATCAATTGGCCCATTCGTTTGACACAGGTAGGACTCCATGAATGCAGATTGTGGATAAAGTCTTTCCCCATTAAGCACCACCTGATAATTATACCTTACAACACTTCGTGAATTAGGATATTAATAGTTAGTTTTATGTGAAATGTGTGTAACACCAAGAAATATTCGAGCTAGACCCACATTTAAGCATACCGATCGGCTTAGAATCACCAGCTGAATCGATTTATCAATGCCTGTCTGGCCGTCTGTCCGTCCGTCAGTCAGTCCATCTAAGCACTCTACATGTCGCAATTGTTGTCCGATTGCCATGCAATTTGGAAGAAGTATTTTTAGCCCAAGGACGATCGGTATTGAATTTGGAGGAAATCGGTTCAGATTTCGATATAGCCTCCATACAAATAGTGCATCGTGTTATATTTCAACTTCAATAGCTTATGTAAAAGTGGACTATGTGGGTCCATGTTTTGATATAGCCCCACTATATTAGATTTGGACTAGAAACACCTACTTTGAAAGCCATGTTTTGATATAACCCCATACAATTTATACTATTATCGCCCTGGAACCCACATCTTACATTCAATATTGATAAAATTCTGCAACTTAGAATACCTACTTTGAAAAATATCTATATGGTCCACTTTTTAATGTAGCGCCCTTACGAATGGGCCACCATTTTTACTACAAATTTTGCAGATAATGTTCTATTTCATCTAGGATATTTTGGTATAACCCCTGTACAAATGGCCCCCATTTTACAATATTTCCCCTCCAGAACCTATATCTTACATCGGACCTTTATCAAATTTTACAAATCATGGCTCATTTCAACTTGGCATGCCTAAAGGCAACTATATTTAGGTCCCCTACAAATTTTGCCATATTCGTTTGACTAAAGATGTATTTATAGTATATATTATATGGTAATTTATCGCCCCCATGAAATACCTGGGTTTAGTAATCAATTCCATGTATATACGCAGGGAGTGGTGCAAGGTATCATATAGTCGGCCCCGCCCGACTTAAGGCAATATGAACAGAAACTGAAATGTAAAAATCACCGACATCTAACCAAAGAACGCTTCTGGCATAGCAAATAATCTGACCACCACTACTACTATTGGTATAGATGTATTGAATACTGGGACTTAAGCATTCTTTGGCCTTTGTTTCATACTGATTGAATCCTAAAATGTCTTATAAAGGGAGTAACTTAAGTGGACTTTTTGTACAGTAGTGGACTTAGTTTTAGTTTTTTTTTTTAATTAAATAGTTCCTATTGAACTTGCATCGGATCTTTGTATATTCCTTCCGGGATTGTCATATCTATTTTCAGTAATATTTGAATTGTCGTTAAAGAAGAAGAAGCTACTATCCAGGCAGTATCTGTCATGAATGTTTTCATGTTCGATGGAAATTTTCTCAAAAGTTCCATGATACCTCTGCATAAAGCGTCGAGCTAATACTCCACGATTGGTGCGAAGGCAAGATAGGCGCCTTCGTAGTAGTCGTTTAGAATAATACGAACGAGAATTGTTTCTTAGATTAATATTCAAGAATTTTCTAAACAATTTAAAGTTATTTTTTATAATTTCATTAATTTTTATATGTATGGAGAACTCGGCATAAATTACATTTTCATTTCAATTTCATTTTGGAATGCAATTTTTCTGCGATTTTTTTATTTTTATGAATTTTTAAAAGCTTCATTAGCATTAGTGAGATGCACAATGACTTTACTTTATGAAATAAAATATTAGTAGAGTTTCGTTATGAAATCGTTATTTTTCAACGAAGTCTAAAATGTTGTCATATTGTGTATTTTAGTCAAATGAACTATAATTAGTACAAAACTAGATTTGGGATTTTTTGTTATTATTTAATTTTAGATGACGATTTCAATTCGGCTGAAAACTAGTGACGTATCTTATTACTATGTAAATAAAAAATAAAAAACGAAAAAGCAAAACTGTGGCGCTTACGTCTTTTTGACAAATATAGCTCGATGTATTACCAAAATATTGTGGGCTGAGTCTGACAAAGTTTGCGTTTGATCGCTGTACATCATGAGGTTTATCTGTTGTAACTGCCTATTCGTGTACTCTTCACATGTTCCTCTGCACTGTACTTATGTATATGTGGATGTATGAGTAGGTGTGTGTGTGAGAGCGAGTATATGCCGTATAAAAGTATCAACTTTATATCCTCCGCATGGTGAAAAATCCTCGAACAAGAATCCATTACATTCCTTTTCCGTTAAGTAAACGTCGCGATGTAAGTTGCCCCTTTGCGTGGCTATCTTTGTTTTCCTCTGCAGTGGTAATATTCGCCAGTGCTGCTGCAGGCATGGATGAAGTGGCAATGCCTGCAGGTTGGTCGGAGTACGAGGTAAACAAGCCACTACTATGGCTGAGTCTGTTTTATATGTGTGTGTTAGTGTGCGTGTGTTGAATAGTGTGAGAGTACGAATCTGTGTGTGTGCTCCTCCTGGCAAGCAAGAAATCTTTGGTATATTTCCTATTGTCGCTTTAAACGAATTAATGTTCATGCAAATGCGACAGTAAAATATTAGTCCTTCTTTCACACTTTTTGCATTTTAACCATCTTACAAGGCCATTGTATACATACACACACACCCAAACACACGTGCACAATATTCAAGGAGCAATTCCGAGAGACATTCATTGCTCCGTTCTATGATGTGCCAAAGTGTATATTTTGGCCGTCTTTTAATGTTCTGCCTGCTGCTGCCTGCCTGCACAGGGCTTCTCTTCATTAAATAACTTTACTTTTCGCCTCTTCCATTTGGGCTGTGTCGCAACGACAACCACGAAATGAACGACCGAAAGGCAACTTTGTCTTATTCCACTTGAACGTTTGCTTGCTCGGTCCTTCCTTTGGAGTGTTGTCCTCGAAGTGCTGGTGCTGGCGGTGGTGGCTTTTGGAGTTGGCCTGGCTGGTTGAATTGGTTTGCATGGGTTGCTGTGCTTTGGTTGCTTATTGTCAGTGTTTTATGGTTGACATTTCAATTTAAAAGATAATAATTATATACGAGTTACCAAAGCGCCATTTAACCTGGCCAAAATATAATATGTATAAACAAATACAATAAAAGAGACATTAGCACTGTTGAGTGGTCTGGAGAGCAACAAATGTGGACATAGATCTTCCCACAGCAGTGCGCCACCCCAGAGATAGATGTCTATGGCGTTGGAATGCTTTTCTTTTGGCATTGAATTCAATGACTATCGAAGCGTTTATTAACTTTTTGGAACAGGTCGGCGTTGGAAGAATTTCTTTTTAAATTTTAAATATAACTTTTTGCGGAGCGTGTACTTTCGTATCGGTTTGATTGTAATTTATTGACACCTTAATAAACTCCACCTTCGTTGCATAGTCTGGACAAGTGAAGGTGGCCATCTTCTTCTCTGTTCTCTGTTTTGAATTCATATATAGAATATATTTCATCCAAATGTCTTTTCTTGTTTATAAATTCCATACAGATTGAGGTATTAAATCTTAAGCACCCACTTGGATTAGTGATTACACAGTACAGCCGGTAACCAATGGCCTGAAAGAAGTGCACTATCTGAAGGGAATGACAGGTTAAAGTCGGGAGGTACTATGATCACATAAAAATTTGACCTCGATTTCGCATTCAGTCTGAAAAGGCTATTGGAGGATTTTTCTCAGCATAAAATTCATCAGAACTCAATTTTTCTTCCTTATTTGGAACCATTGATTTTTAAATTTCATGAGTTTATTGTGCACTTAAGTTTATTTGTGCCCAAACATGAATTATTTAGTTAACTATGTGAAAATATATTTTCCTCTAAATTTCATTAACAACTTAAGTACTTACCCAGTGTGAAGCGCTCCATTCGTCTGTTAAATCAATGACAATTTCATGCTTTTGTTTCATGTTATCTATCTTTCTGTCCTTCGCAAAGTATTTAGGTGTAGTCATCTATCAAGCGACCTTTAGCCAAGATTCTCATCATGCCATCGAATCAGAATGGGTTTTATTTCCCAAGTTCTAAATGCAGGACATATGCTTCCACATCCCTGAAATCTATAAATGTTTTTGCTGACAGCATTCGTTAAATGTGAACTTAAAATACGGTCACCTGTTTCCACGTCACCACCACGAACCAGCTCACAGTGGGCTAAATATCGACTTCTATGTTTGTAACATTTCCTTTTTTGTGTATCATGAGTGTTTTTAGCGAAGATATGACTGAAGCATCTTCGAAATTGCAGGTGGATGCTATGTAGCGGGTGTTATCCGTTGTGGATTGATGTGTATGTTCCCCATTATTTTTGAGAATATTTTTTATTAACCTCTAACCAATTGCTAGGGTATTATGTATGTGTGCACTTGTTTGTAACACCCAAAAAGAAACCACTTTCTGAGTCGATTTAGCAATGTCCGTCTGTCTGTCCATCCATCGATTTTTGTAGTACAGATCTCAAAGTACATGTCGCAATTATTATTCGATCCTAACAAAAATTTGTAGAAGTAAGTTTTGCGGGTCATGGACGAACACTATTTAATTTGAAACAAATCGGTTCAGATTTAGATATAGTCCCCATACAAATGTCGCTCCAGATTTGACTTTTTCCACATATTTTATTTAATTTTCTTCAGATTTGGCACAGTACCTTATAATTGTACTAGAAGCATCTATTGCGAAAATGGGTCAGATCGGTTCAGATTTAAATATAGTCCGTATACAAATTTCGCTCTCGATTTGACTTTTTCCACTCTAGAGACTACATATTTTAACTGATCTTCTTCAAATTTGGCACAACACGTTATATTTCAACTAAAAACATCTGTGGTGAAATTGAGTCTGATCGGTTCAGATTGAAATATAGATCTAAGAAATCAGTCAATTTAACCGATTTTCTTCAAATTTGGCATAACACCTTATATTTCAAAAACGTTTATGGAGAAAGTGGGTGAGATCGGTTAGCTAATTTCGCTGTCAATTTAACTTTTTCCGCTCTATAGAACTCAATTGTAAAGTGGAGGGTATCATATAGTCCGCTTCGCCCGACATTAGCCTTTCCTTACTTGTTTTTAGCTTATAGCGGTGTTTGGTTTTCGTGGCCGCTCTCACTGCAGCATCAAGTAGTGCCTTGGGCACCTTTTAGAATTATAGGGGTTTTTACAAATTACCTTTTTAGTGTTCGTTTTGAAAGTAGATTATGGCGGGAACATAATGATTAATCTTTTTTGCAGATAATAGTATAATCATATTATAAGTTGGTAACATATGTCAAAACAAAACATCATCCATGTAAATATCATACAGAAAATATGTGTTTTGGGTATTGTCATGATTACCCTGTAAGGACCGGTACAGGTTCTCACGCAAATATATGAAGAGGACCAGCCCCTTTTACATGGGTTTGTCATTGGACGGGTGAATTGAACCACTGTGGCGTGTCCGCTGTCTGCTCTATACTACCAGTCTCAGAACAGGTCTCAAACGACATGCCAGATTCTAGTTCCTTGCTGTCAGTGCTACAATAATTATCCTTGAATAGTATAACGTTAACAACATTGTTGTAAAAGTACGCAAGTACTGTTATTTGATAGAGAGCTTTTCGTTCAATCTCCGCACAGTGGGAGTGACTTTTAGGATGTCAAAAGTAAAGTCTAAACTATGAAAATGAGATAGAAATGGGCGGGATTTGAAAAATGGGTGAGGCACTCCACAAAAACATAAGTTTTTTTAATTCCACAGAGATAGTGACATATGGATGTATAGGAATATCTATCTGAAATAACTTGAATTGTGGGTGGATGGGGAGTGGCAAACCTGTTTATGAGAACTACATTTATGAAAATTGGTACATACTGTCTATATATTACTGATCTCGAAAATTCACTAGGATATTATGTCGTTGTGATTTGTTTGAACACCCAAAAAGAAAACGAGCTAGACCCATCGTTTATTATAGAGATCGGCTTAGAATCACTTTCTGAGTCGATATCAAAGCCCATCAAAATCTAGGTCGCAATTATTGTCCGATCTTAAAAAAATTAGCACAAATAAGTTTTGTGGATCAAGGACGAACTCTATTTAATTTGAAATCGGTTCAGATTTAGATATATCCCCCATACAAATGTCATGTACAAATGTTCCTCTCTAGAAACCAAAAAATTTACCAGATTTTCTTAAAACTTGGCACAACACCTTATACCAACCATAAACATCTGTGGAGAAAGTGGGTAAGATCGATTCAGATTTAGATATAGCTAGCCCCCATACAAATGTTGCCCCCGATTTGTCTTTTTTTCAATCTAGAAACCACATTTTTTACCCTATTTTCTTTAAATTTGACACCACACCTTATAATCCAACTATAAACACCTGTGGTGACAACAAGTAGGTTCAGATTTAGATATAGCCCCCTTACAAATGTTGCTCCTTTGACTTTTTCCGCTCTATAAACCACTTATATTACCCTATTTTCTTAAAATTTGGCACAACAAATTTGGGTCAGATCGGTTCAGATTTATAGCTCCCTTACAAATTTCGCTCCGGATTTTACTTTTTCCGCTCTGTACCCCACATATATAGTACCAATACAAAAATCGTTCTCGATATCACTTTTTTCTCCAAATTCAATTGTAATGGTATAGAGGGTATCATATAGTCGACCCCGCCCGACTTTAACCTTTCCTTACTTGTTATGAGAAAGGTGAAATATATATATATATATATACAGGGAGCCAACTTTTTATGGGTTGGAGGAAAAGATAAATATGTCTGCGAATATTGATATTCGTTTCTAAAATTAATAATGTAATTAATTAAAAGATTATTGTCATTGGAGATTCAACATACATGGAGAGATTCAACTGACATGTATCCGTTAAAGTGGGCGAACCACTTTTTTGTTTTTCAGTATCAATTTAACTTTAGAATTATTTGTGTCAAGTTTCCATATTGTTTGAAAGTTATTAATTTTGGCATCCTTAACGTGCCTAAACAGCCATTACTATGTTTACCGAATATGGGAACCAACATTTTCTCAAATTCGAATATTTTTAATTAATATGCGATCTTATCATTGGTAAGAATACACAACACTTTTATTTACACTTTTGAATAAGTAATGAGATATATCCCTGTCGACCTATCTCAGGACAGCTGCGTTCTTAGCAATTTCTACAAATTTTCCGAATAACTTGAAATAAAACGTAAAGGTGTAGTTATTTAAATATTGCTTCAGTTTTGGTGATTGATTGCCCTGCAACAACTCCAATAATTCTTCTGTCGAAAAATAAGGCCTTGATCACATGCAGTTCGGTCTCAATCGTATGCTCACCAGCCATATGCATTTTATAATGCCTCCGTGAATATTACACACCCCTTCCTGTGGTGGCGGTTATACAAAAAAACAAGTAAAAACGGCGTTAAGTTCGGCCGGGCCGAACTTTATATACCCTCCACCATGGATTGCATTCCACAGAGGTTGTCGGTTTTCGTAGAAGTGCAGTAATATTACAGGAAAATATAATTTTTTTAATATAGCCAAACCAAAACAAATACAAATATTGAAAATTTAATTTTATAAATAAATATAATATTTTAATTATTTCAAACCACGCTTATAAGGCAAGGCTACCAATACGTCAATTCAAAAAAATAATTATTCTTCTATTTATATTTTGAAAAATATTTTCAAAGCCATAAATATTGGCAGATAGTGGGTGCTACATTTGGTTGTATTTCCATTCTATTTGAATTTCAAAAGTACAAATTTTGAAAATCCATTATCAGACGTACATAGTGCAAAATAACCTAACTTCATGATTCAACCAATTTTTGCCGTAAAAGAAAAAGTACGAATTTGGAAAAAAAACTTTATTTTGCGTGTCTATGCAGTCAGAGGAATGTATACACCGAATTCCATGATTCCATTTGGTTGGTACCATTTTTACCCCCTTGACGTTTCTACGCAATTAGAATTTTATCATTATATTTAGTTGTAGTCGTTTAGTTGGTACTATTTTTATCCCTCTGTACCATTGTATCCCTTGAAAGTACTAATTTCGAAAAATTCGTCTATTTTCCGTGTCTTCGCAGTCAGAGGAATGTATACTCCGAATTTCATGACTCTAACTGCGGTCATTTGGTCGGTACTATTTTTATCCCCTTTTTTCATTTTAACCCCAAAAAGTACGAATTTCGAAAAATCGGTTTATTTTTCGTGTCTTCACACTCAGAGGAATGTATTCTCCGAATTTCATGACTCTAGCTGCGGTCATTAGATTGGTACTATTTTTATCCCCTTTTTTCATTTTAACCCCAAAAAGTACGAATTTTGAAAAATCCGTGTATTTTACTTATCTATGCAATCAGAGGAATGTATACACCGAATTTCATTATTCTAGGTACAGCCGTTTGGTAGTTACCATTTTTATCCCTCTATTCCTATTTTACCCCTTAAAAGTACGAATTTGGAAAAAATACTTTTATATTATGTATCTACTCAATTAGAGGAATGTACACACCGAATTTCGCCGAATGTTGCTGTTGTCGTTTAATATGTACCATTTTTATCCCTTTTTTGCCCCATTTCACCCCCTACAAATAAGAATCACTTTATGGTGCACGTTTTTGCTATAAGGGGAATGCGCATACCAAATATCAAGCAAATATAAACAGAAATATTCAAAAAACATGCTTAAATACGCTAAAATATTAGGGATTATTATGGGTATTTTTAGTCCTTGTGAGGAAAAAATTTTTCCCTTTGGGCCGATTTCGCCCCATTTCAATCCCAACCGATCTACGACTATAAGACGCATTTATGGAAAATTTGAACGTTCTAGCTCCTTTCGTTTAGATGCTAGCGTGCTTTCAACAGACGGACGGACGGACGGACATGGCTAGATCGTCTTAGAATTTTATGACGATCAAGAATATATATACTTTATAGGGTCGCAGATCGATATTTCAAGGTGTTACAAACGGAATGGCAAAGTTAGTATACCCCCATCCTGGAGGTGGAGGGTATAAAAATACACTTGCCCACTGTAAATCGCTACAATTGACATAATCATCATTATCATCATCCACATCATCGCAGGAGTCACCACAATTGCGGAGCTGTCTTCGCCTGTCAATAACACGGATCTGACGATGGCGATACGATACTACGTACAAACCGTACGCACGAATAAATATGCCACAAACATACACATATACAAACATACACACACATACGCATTCATGCTGCTGTTTTATGTCGTATTTTATATTTTTAACGGTTGAAATATATTTGTTCGTACAAATTCAATTCGACGGACTGTAAAATCATTTGACCAATACGGCTTCCCCGCGCGGCCTACTCCGCTTCGGTGGTCTAACCAAAAGTATTTCCACTTTGTAAGTATCGATGTTTGCTGCGGACGTTTTTTAATAAACATTTTTTACGCTGCCTTGTGCTCCCCGGCGTTGTTGTAGCAATTGTACTGCCATTGCGTTTGCCCCCACCATGCTGCCCACCATGGGCATTCTTTTGAAGTGCTTTTCAAAATCAGAAATCAGTAACACAAATTTTTGAAACAAAACTGAAGCAAAGCGAACCCGTCCAACCACACCGCACCAAACGAAACAAAAGAAGAGTGTAAACGGCTTTATGTTCGTTCGGGCCGAACACGTAAATACCCTACATCAGGGAAGTTCTTAAAAGTAGAATTTCAATAGCTACGCCTATTTTAGAGGCTGTATGAAGACCATAGAAATATGAAAGTATCTCTAAACTAACAAGTAAGAAAACATCAGTCGGCTAAACCGACTTATATATACCATCACTCTCGGAGAACATGTATATGGAAGGATTTCAGTTTTGCTTAGCGCCGGGGTATGTTTGTGGGAGGTACTAGAAGTTTGTGCCAATTGCATCCGGCTTCCACATTTGTTAATAATTGAAAAAACGTGATCAAATATGAAGTCATAATGGATTTCAGGCGTTGTAGAGCATTTAAGCTAGGGCCGATTTACGTGAAAAGTGACAAAAATTCAAAATCAATTTATAAATTAAGAAAACACCGATAAACATTCGTAATGTTTATACTTCTCATAATACATATCGTTGATTATATTTAAAAAAATAATGACAACAATAGGTCTGATAATTTCCCTTTCCAAATATATGCTGGTGTCTTAAAAAAATTTCCGTTAAAATGTCACGCCCGTTAAAATCTAAATATCCTATATTTCCTATATTCATAAGAGATGTATACTTTAGAAGAAGGTGTATAATTATTAGCAAAAATGAATAAGTCATGTAATGGAAGAATATTACATAATTCAAGAAAATAAGTAAAACCTTAAGATTTTCTTCAATGCTGAGGTCACACCCGTGACGCTCTAGATTGTAGTATATCTCCTTTATTTAAATCACATATTATTTACAATTAACCTGACGTTTTCAATTGGCAATATAGAAAAAATCTATGTCAATGAATATCGGAATATGGAATCACCCCTAGGATAGAGACAATTGTGTGGGAGGTACAAGAAGGCGCTTGGCTAAATCATAAGTATTTCTTATGTTTAACGTGATTATAAAAACATTTTCAAATATTTTGTCTGCCCGTATGGATGTTATTTCGGTTTTATTGTAACCAAAGTTTAAGCCACTTTATATGGGAGGTACCACAAGGGGTGTGGCAATATAGCTCATATTCCTTAGGAATGTATCTTCTATATCAAATTTCACCGTATTCCGATCATCTGTATAGAAGTTATAACATCTTTAATTTTACGTAGTTTATGGTGATTTGTGTGGGACGTGGCAAAACACGTCATACTTAGCACACTCAAAGTGGTTATAAAAAATATCAACTACCAAGATATAGCTGATTCCGAATATCGGTACGGAAATTACATTAATTTAACATAGGAATATGGGTAATTTGTGTGGGAGGTACCAGAAGGGGCGTGGCAATTTCGCCCATCTTTGAACTTAAACTAAGTTTGGGAAAAATATTACCATGTTCAAAGTTTGAATTGATTGCTTAACTCCTTTCGAGAGTTATCGTGTACACCAACCAGCCAGACAGACGGACATAGCTCAAACATCATAAAATGCTGTGAAACTGATGTGGCCCAAACATACTTAGGGTCTTAAGTCACTCCTTCAATGCGTTACACTTTTTTCTGTTCCAAACGATATATACCCTTCTACTCTGAAGAGTAAGGGTATAAAACTGATTGCACCTTGAGTGATTTGGTCTTTTAGCAATTCTTACTAAATTGCTGCTCGATGTTTGAGATTTCAGAACCACAACATATGTCACAGTGGTACACACCTTATGACCAACCGAGTAGACACTCTATTCAATAATGGACGGCATAATAACTCGGAACGTCAACAACATATCTGGAGCTTCTGTTTCATTGGGTTTCAATTAAATTCTTTTCATGTTGCTGATCAAGTGTTGGTTGATTGGTTGACTGAATGATATTTTCTAGGAAGGCTGCCTGCCGTCCACCAGTTGGTGGAATGAGTGACCGCCGCACCAGCCGGTCGACTTTTCAAGTATCCTGAAACTGTTGACGTCGTTGCGGTTCCTGTTGTTGCCTTCGTTGTCCATTTGATAAAATTGTCAGATAATGTTCAATTCTGTTCTGTTCTTTTCTCTTCTGTTCGGTTCTGTTCGACTCAGTTCAGTTGAATGTTGGTGCTACTCTGCTGTTGTTGTTGTACGTGTTATAAATTTGTTACAGTCCGTGTTAGTTCCCTTATTTAGTTCTCTTCACATCACTTTGGTTTGTCCGACGTTATTATGTTTGTTGTTGTTTTTTAATTAAATTGGAAAAATGTAATCAATACGAACAAACATTTAGATTCGTTCCGTATCTGTAGTCGCTTTGGGTACATCTCGTTTATAAATATCAGAAAGTTGTCCATTTTGGAATTGGAATAATGTCGTTATCTTCTGTCAAGGTTGCAACCGGCCAGCCAGCACAAAATTTACGTTTTCGATTTAATTATGACATAAACTTATTTATGAATCCCGGGGCAGAACTGAAGATACACAGTCGCACAGTACATTCGTATGCATGTATGCATATAGTGTGTGTATGTGTGTGGCATAAATCTTATTTGAGACACATTCAAATTCTATTTAGTTTGGGTTCAGCCCACATGAAACACAAACGGGTGCTGATGGCCAGCGGTTGTTTGTGCAAAACATTTTGCAAGTTTTCGTATCGGCCAAAGGTTATACGAAGTAGGTAAGCGTGTGTATTCAAGGATGGCCTTGAGTTGGTCAAAGTAAAAAAGTTCCCTTTAAGAATCCTTAAATACATCGTATGTAATGTGACATATATATTACAGAGGAACTAACAAGCATTTTCTAATTTTGAAACTTGGAAAGGCGAGTAGTTTGGTTTATTATAAATTGAACCGATTAGCTTATTGATTCCTATCTAGAGTGATCAAACCAGAGACCGAAAACCGGGTCAACCGGATTTTTCACCGACCGTCGGGTTTTGTAAAATCGCGGTTTTTGGAAAACCGGGAAACCTGGGTTTTTATGCCGGTCTCAACCGGTTTTTCATATTGCAAAAAAGTCTCTTTTTCGGTGCTGTTTTTTTGATATGCCACTTTTTATACTATCACAAGCGTCATAGAACGTTTTTTATTAGGGACCGCAAATTGACTATAAAAAATTACGAACACAGCAATACTGTGAGTCTAAAATGGCGATGTTCGTCCTAGGTTTCACATGAATTTCTTATGGGCAGAAGAAATATACAGACGGTTTGACCAAAGGACGAAATATTTTGCAGATCATCATTAAATAAACCAGAGTTAATTTCCGGGGGTGACCGCAGCAATATTCGTCCTTGTAGGTAATATGAGACTGACGAGCTTTGCGATTATAAGAAAAAAAGGTGAAATGTCCTTGTTTTTCAAAGAATCAAAAATACGCATATTCTTTGGGCTTCATGTCAAACTTATGATTTATTTTCTTATTTTTTATATATTTTATCTTGTTTTATTCTCTACAAGATATCTGAATCGCAGATTGGGGTAATTGGTCTAGAAATTATGGTTGTTTTTCAAAATGATTTCCTATTTCAACGAGTTTGCATCTTGTGGAATTGCCCTATAATGAATAACTTCCCCATTTTATTACTGTTTCAAGAAAACCCGGCGCGACCGGTTTTTTTATAAAAAGAAAACCGGACAACCCGGGTTTTTTAAATTAACGTTTTCGAAAAACCTGAAAACCCGACATTGCAGAAAAACTGGGTTTTTGTTCACTCTATTCCTATCTGAATATTGTCTTTCGGCTGATTCATTGTTATATTTATATCGGTTGTCTAAATTAATACATAGAATTTCAAACTTTTATACATGATTGTGTTAAATCTAAAGAAAAAACTGAAATATGGAGTTATTTGGTACGTAAACACTTTCTAGTCTTACGCAAATCTAATTTTTGGAAAAATTTGATATTTTATTTTTCAATGAACAGATAAAATCGGGACAAGTAGCACAAACGCAAAGTGATTTAAATAATAATTGTTTTTGGCGCAGATGCGATTTGTTCTCTCACTTTTTTACCCTCCACCTCCAGGATGGGGGTATGCTAACTTTCTCATTCCTTTTGTAACACCCTGAAATATCGACCTGGGACCATATAAAGTATATATATTCTTGATCGTCATAAAATTCTAAAGCAATCTAACCACTTCCGTCCGTCCGTCTGTTGAAAGCACGCTATCATCTAAACGAAAGGAGCTAGGACACCCAATTTTTTCAAAAGTGCGTCTTATAGTCGTTTATCGGTTGGGATTGAACAAGGGATTTCACAAGGACTAAAGACACCCATAATAACTCCTAATATGCATACTTTTTTAAAATGTCTGCTTGTACTTAATTGATCAAATGCACATTCCCTCTATAACAAAAACTTGCACCATATAGGAGGTGAAATGGGACAAAAAGGGTTAAAATGGTACATATCAAACGACAACAGCTAGAAATACGAAAATCGGTGTGTACATGCATCTAATTGAGTAGATACATAATATAGAAGTATTGTTTCCAAATTAAGGGGTAAAATGGGAAGGAGGGATCAAAATGATACCAACCAAACGGCTGCAACTAAAATAAAGAAAGTCGATGTATACATTCCTCCGATTGCGTAGACACGTAAAATAAACGGATTTTTCGAAATTTCCACTTTTTGGGGCTTAAGTGGAAAAAGGGGATAAAAATGGTACCAACCAAATGGCCGCAGCTAGAATCATGGAATTTGGTGTATACATTCCCCTGACTGCATAGACACGCAACGTGATTGCGAAAAGTGAGCACTATCCGGATTCAAAGAGTGACAGGATTCTCAGAGCTGTAGCTCTCCGTATTTACCACACTTCATGTATGAGAAATAAGCAGATATCTTATATGTACATACTCAGAGTCGAAGTTTCGGCCACTCAACTTCGGACGACTTTGGATTGTTAATAGTTCGTTTTCATTAAAACGTTGTTTTAATGTTTGTTTATTTTTCAATTTGTTTAATTATGTGATTTAATAAACTACAAGGTGGGTGTAAAAGTAATCAGCCAATGTATTTTTTGTAATTAAAAACTTTGGTTCTGCTTGTGAAATTATAATGCGAAATAATTTTTTTTTGTTACAACATTCACAGGTAGTAGATTTTTATCAATTAATCACATCAAATATTTCAGTTGAAATCGCTGTTATACTGATGTTGCTTGAAAACTAACATGCTAAGAGAGAAATTTCCACTCTCTGCATTTATAAGCTCTCTGAAATAACTTTATAACCAAATGAAGAGAAGATGGCATATTAACAAGCAAACAAAAAACACACCTGACAAATTATCATTAAATGATCATATTAATTCGGTCAGGTGTTCATGAGATTTCAGTTCATCCATCAGCCGTCGCTCGGCGTATTATTCTCCATTCCACATTCCCGGCACATTCTTATTGGTGGGCACAGTGAATCCTCCTCAGAGTGTGAGTGTATCCCAAAGCCAAGCCAAGGCATTCGAATAAACAACAGCAAGAAACTAGCACACATTTGAAAAGGTTTATTATTAACCATCTCCGAAAGGCAAAAATGCGAAACAAGATAAATTGGCCAATAACTCTGATGTATTTCATTTCCTATGAGCCCGTTGCGGCTGGAGCGGCTGGATCTGTGTTGGCTGTGCTTTAATCTGTCTTATCAACCATATCTCCTCGTACGCCCCTATGCAGCCCCAGTCAACCACCAGTCAACTCTCAGTCCAATGTCATTAGCATAAATGTGCGTACGCTCATCAAATACGAGCATAACATTCATGGCCCTGGCGAACAAAGCGACCATTAAAATCTAAATGCATTTATTAAATATTCATTTTATTTTAGATTTTTCACGTTTAACGATTTGACATATTGTGATCGATTCGATTGCTTTTTTCGCCGCCCATCATCCAGCCAAGAATGCCTCATACTCTGCCTCAACTCACCCTCCCGTGAGGCACGCGTCAACCACCAACAAAGCCACCACCACAATCGAACGTCATCATATTTAGAGAAACTTGTGTCAAAAAGTTTCTAATGTCTACGGAATAACTTTGCGAAAGCACAAATACACACACACTCACTGTGTCAGGGATACACCCTGCACTCACACACAAGTACAGCACCTGGGCACTAATTTGTAACGAATTACAAATTTGGTGCAATGCTGCAGATTTAGATTAATGAAGAGTGATTTCCAAGTGATACGGCTCAAGAAAAATCGGTTGTAATATAGGGTGGACGCCATAGTAGCTCTCATGCGACTGTCAATGCTATTATTATTAGACAGCGGATTTTTATGCAAATTCCATTTTTAATACTCAAGTATATAAAATATGCATATTGCTGTGTAAGATATGCTGACATAAAATTGGTTATATCGGTTTATTAAAATGTTTTATAAGTAAAATCAATGTGTGAAGACGGCATTCAATTATAACCATCCGTTCAAAATACGATTTTGCAAAAATCCGCTGTCTAATTATTATTATAAATATATATAATATTCGGCATCCTGGTAAAATGCTAAGATGATCTAGCCATGTCCGTCTGTTTTTCTGCCCGTCTGTCTGTTGAAATCACGCTAGCCGCCGAACGAAATGAGCTAGGAGTTCAAAGTTTGCTTAAAGGTGTCTTATGATTGAAATCGGCCCAGAGGGAAATACCCCTTAATATTTAGATAGTTTAAGTATTTTTTTTAAATTTCTGTTCTATATGTACTTGAAACTTGTTGCAAACATTCCTCTTTTAGCGTAAAAGCACCAAAAAGTAAATAAAAGTTTTAGCGAGCGGAATATGACAAAAAGGAATAAAAATGGTACCAATGATACGACAACAGCTGGAAACATGAAATTTGGAATTCTCTAATTGCGTAGATACATAGAATAGAGGGATTTTTCAAAATTGTGTACTTCTAAGGGATACAAATGGTAGCAACCAAATAGCTGAAGTTGAAATCACCGAATTCGCTGTATACATTTATCTGACTGTGATGATGCGAAACAAAAAAGATTTTTTTGAAATTTGTACTTTTAGGCGGAAAATTGGGATAATTGGGATGAAAATTGATCTATGTGGGATTAAACTTTTCCCCAATCAAGCAGCTAAAGCTAGAATAATGATATTCATTATTTGCACTCGGCTCACTGCATATGCGCGGAAAATATTTTTTCTAAATTCGTACTTTTGGGGTCAAAATGGGAAAAGGAGTGAAACTGGTACCAAGCAATCGTCTGAAGTTAAAATCATGATGTATATTCTATTCTGAAACATATTGGATCTTCATATAGGCTGTAGCTGGAGTCATGCAGTTGTAAATGGGGAAAATCGGGTTTAAGGGAAATTGTTTCTATCTAATAATATTTAGGGCACATTTTTGAAAATTGCTGCTTTTCTTTTCGATTACACTTGAAGTTTTATATTTATATATATACTAGAGGACTATTAATATTATAATAATGAAGCATCACAATATTTCTAATATAGTAGTGCACTTCTATGTAATGTTGACAGGCTCTAATCTGCCGGTAATACTGGGGAATACACTCCGTGGTGGAGGGTATGTAAGATTCGGTCCCGACGAACTTAACGCTTTTTTACTTGTTTAGAGTGATATATGAATAATATTTTAATACTTTAAATAATGATCCCAACGCATGCCACTACCTCCCCAGCTGGCCGAGAGGATCACATCCCCATAACGCAGGAACTGCGTACATAGTACGAACAGATGAAGTATATACAACCTGCAAAAAAATTATTATATATTATCAGAGTAAATACATGGAAACCCTAGGACCAACTTTTTCTGTTAATACAATACATAAGCAAATATGATCTACAACCGAAAGTGGACAATCTACTTCAAGCTAAACAATCCGCAGCAGACTTTTCGAAATTAAAATTCAGAATAGTTTCCATCTAGGTCGCGTTGCTGAAGACCAACGGATTTTTCGACAGTTTTGGCGCAACATTAGATTGTTCATTTTAAAATTTTGAATTTTTTACTACATCCAATTTATCAATTAATCATATTAAATATTTGAGCGATATAGTCACACTGACAGAGATTCCAACTCACACTAAGTCTAAACTGACTGTACAAAAGGAACATTTAAAACTGCATCATTCAACTTGAAACGTTTTATTACCGGTCGCTGTTCAAGCGTCGGCGGCTGTGCACACAGACACTTAGGGACAGACGTGCAGCACGTTCGCAAACTGTCATTTATTTGATGTGTTCGATTTTTCCTCAAAACACACACATAGACACAAACACACATACATGACCATAAACGTACATACAGAAATCAAAAGGAAGCCACAACAGAGGACGGAGCAAAAGAGGAGATGCTGCCGTTCGTGTCTTGGCGTCAGTGACATTTGTCAAAGTGGAGAAGACATCAATTTCATTCTTTGTGGCAGAAAAAAATAATTTGACATTTATTTTAATAATAATGCTATAAGAAGGAGTACATGGAGAAGCTCTCCTCCATGCCCACAGTTTTATCACCATCTCTTCGCCGTACATCTCGAACATCTGCAGCAGCAGCAGTACTTCACTTCTATGCCGCACAGTGCTCTGCTTGCAGACGAAACAGACAAAAGACCGAGCCACCATCACAACATTATAAATTACAAACAAATACGACAGAAAAGGAATGAAATCCTCACACAGAAGACCTCACTGTGGGTCAGATCATACCTAAATGTGTTGTCTGAAATATGGAAGAAAGCTTCTGGCATATTCTCCGGTGTTGTTTGAAGTACTTCCTAATATTCTAGGAATTATTATATTTGACTCAATTATATATTGAATGCTGGAAAACTTTCAAGTTCGAAGGAAGTGAAGGTATGACTATTTTTAGATTCATTTGAATTGATATTTTTCTAAACGTTCATGTGGCATTAACGACTAGGCATCACAGAGTAGTATTATTCAGAAGTACTGACACTTCAGCATCATTTAGAATTCTGCCGAGTAAAATGGAAAGGACCATAAGGCGCGAGCATTTCTTTTGAAGCCTATTAATTTTTACTCTAGCGAAATATATTTTCAGAGATCCAGGCTATGTTCTTTATATATCTCACCACTTTTGTTATAACCATCCCCAATGTGCGACGGGTGGTGGCAATGGGGCTGCCGGGAATGATGGTGAATGAATGGATGAATAAAGATGGTGGAGAGTATGCTTTTATTTCAGCCCGGGCTTTATTTGATTTCGTCTTTTTTCAACGATTTGTTATTATGGAAATTTGTTGTTTGAATGGAGTATGAAATGATGATGCCTTGCGCCTCCCTCCACCCCAAAGAGCCCGCCATTTATCCAACGATTCATTCTTTTCATTTGGGGTTTCTTGCTTTCATTCCGTCTGTACGGGTGGCTCTTGAATGCGAGTGTGTATCGTATGCTTACATAAAGATAGATGACAGCAGAGAAAAACCAATAAATCGGGAATAATGTCATCTGGAATAAGTACTCGTAGCGTGCTACTTCTTCTACATCTATTGATGGCAATGGCGATGTTGATGCCGATGCCGATGCTGACGCTGATGTTGATGTTGATGCTGATGGCGTCATTGTGCTCCTGATGTTTTGTGGTAAGTGTTGCTGTGTTGGCGGTGAGACAAAAGGCACGACTGTGCAAGGACTTGTGAGAGTTGATGGAATTATTGAAAACAACGCTATGCTTGCCCCAGTCCTTTGGCAGATTGTCACATTATGATGGCATAACCACATTACATCACACAAGTAACTAACGACCATGTAATAGTGCTGCCATTTACTTTGTCATGGCTGCCATTGACTTTTTATGGGTTTTCTTTCTAATTAATAAGGACTGAGTTTGACCGAAACAACCCAAACAGTTCGTTGATCGCAAGCATATGCAATAAATGGGATTGTGATTTACAACCGCAACACCAGAAGGCACAACATTCATAAATATTCCGAACGAGGTGAATAGTGGAACTTTGAGGAAGTGCAAGAGAAAATATGGCAAAAAATATGCTGGCGAACTGGTTCGAAGAAATGAAAATTGCACAACAAGGGAAATTAGATTTAATAAAGGGTGATTTTTTAAGAGCTTGATAACTTTTTTTTTAAAAAAAACGCATAAAATTTGCAATATCTCATCGGTTCTTTATTTGAAACGTTAGATTGGTCCATGACATTTACTTTTTGAAGATAATTTCATTTAAATGTTGACCGCGGCTGCGTCTTAGGTGGTCCATCCGCTTAGTCCAATTTTGGCATTTCCACGTTTTTGAGTAACAGAGACCCAATTGGTGCGAACGGCGACGAATCGAAAATTGGTGGTCATCATTAACACTGGCCGATACAGCTGCGATATTTTCTTCAGTTCGCACTCTACGTAAGCGTGTTGGTGGTTTAATGTCCAACAATGTAAATTTGGTGCGAAATTTAGTCACAATAGCCCGAATAGCCGCTTCAGTGGGTCGATTAAACTGACCATAAAATGGAAGCGCGCAATGAACTTTCTTAACAGAGCACGCATTTTGATAATAAAATTCGATAATTTGCAAGCGTTGTTCGTTTGTAACACGATTCATGATGAAATGTCAAAGCATACTGAGCATCTTTCTCTTTGACACCATGTCTGAAATCCCACGTGATCTGTCAAATACTAATGCATGAAAATCCTAACCTCAAAAAAATCACTCTTTAGTAGTGGAATAGGAGTGATTCTGGTGGTGCTCAATTTAGACTTCGAATGATGAAGAAAGGGTCTAATCTAATTGAACTTTCTTCCATAACACCTTAAGCGAAGGCAACATCTCTTTCACACTTGCCACATATAAATAATGTCCGTATTCATTAAATGAGAAAATGTTCAAAACAGAATGATAGTCTTTCTTGAGCGACGACGAAATTTAAATTTGAATGCTATTTGAAAACGAGGTACGGTAGATTTCATCATCAGTGTGGAAAAACAAAAAAATGCGAATTTTGTTAAACAGATTAAACAAGAAACAGATTATTTTATTTGAGGTTCGTATCATTTGGTCATAAAGAAAACACACATCAACATAACCACTTCTATAGTTACATCGGCAAAGCCTACTCTAGACGCTATTAGTTAAAATGTCCATGCAATGTAAGAACATGAAAACCGACAATGCATTAATATTCCAAGTTCCAATGGTCTTCATTCAAAATTTGGTGAATTATATAGCTCCGTTATGTTACATCCTCTCAGATTTGGTACTCATTCATTAATTTTCAAAATATATTTCAAAAATTCAAAAGTTTCCATTCACTCTATAAACGTTGTAAAAATGCATACAGAATAACAGCAATTCACAGTAAAATATTTAAAATAAAAAGTATTTCTAAATATTCTTAGAGTGAAAACTTCGAAGTTATTTTCTATAATTCTCGCGAAATACAACCTTCATATAAACTTTGAAGTTTTTTGTAATTTATTTTAGTTTTTTTCGTTTGTATTTTTTTGGTCTGTAATCAATATTTGATTTGAACTGGGTTATTGTCCTGACTCAAGACCATTTTGCATCTATATTTAATAGAATGCAAATTTATTTACAAATGGCATGGTTACATTTATTACTTGGCTGCAGACTACCACTATCATGATTTCCACCCTGTCTAAAGGTTTCGTTCAGGTGGCTTCGCAGCGACTTCCAATATCAAACCTGGCCTCTTTAAGGAAATGATTCTCACAAATGAACGAGAAGCACACCTCACCTCAAATATTGATTACAGACCAAAAAAATACTAACGAAAAAAATTAAAACAAATAGGCGTTGGCACGGCAGAAGTATTGCTGGGTAACTATAACATATAAAATAAAAAAAATCATCTTCGAGGTCAGAATCGCAAATGTCGTCGAACAAATCGTGCTGTTAATTAAGGATAATATCACTCATACGCACTGTAGTGGGACTGCCCATTAACAGAAACAGTCCTGCAAGAAATATTTTTCCTTCCTAAACGATGTTAAGAATCATTCCTAGGAAGTTCATATGTTCTAGAAAGTTGTTTATTGAGACCTTAGGTACATTTTTGTAGTTGATTGTTTCCTTGAGTTTTGAACGAATGATGCCTAAATGATGAATGTCGGGCGTCACTGACTCCATTTTATGTGAAATAATTTAATGCAGGCGATGGTTTTCACTTTTTTCACATTCCGAAGTTCATCATTTAGGCATCATTCGAAAGATATTAATTCCTCTTATTTATGTTTCATTACACCTCCTACAAAATGTTTCGAAGAAATATGAGTTTATGAGAATTATGAGTTAGCAGTCACCTTTAAAACCCACAAAAACAATATAAACGTCCAAAATTTCTAAAAAATGAGTTATTCTAAGACAATAATCAAATTTTTATTTAAAGTGCTTCCTAGTGTCTATCAATTCAGAAAAAAATTTGGAGTATTTTGTACCCGGCGTTGCACGGGTTCATTTTTCCCTATTCCCCTATGCTTTAGGTGATAAAATGAGTAGTTTTTGATAGTTTTAAAATATTTTTTGTGTGGAAGGTACCACCCCCCTTTGTCCTATCATAACCTAGTATATCCAGGAACTATCCTCTGTCCAGAAGATAGGTACAGTAAAATTTGCAGGCGAATAGGTCCAACGGTTTAGCGTCCTATACACAACATACAGATACACATTGATTTTTATATATATAGACTAGCACTAAATATAAAAAAAATGTCGCTGTGAAAATCCACAAAAAAATGCTATTTACGTCGAATAATTCGACCAATAAGTTACTCTTAGTCAAGAATCAAAATTTATATTTAAAGGGCCTACTATTTTAGAAAAAAATTTTGAGAAAAAATGTAACACAGAAAAAATACACCGGAAAACATGATTTTTAAGGTTATTTTCAGGAGCTCACAGATTGCTTGATCTAGGAACGAAATATTTTGCAAATCATCATTAAAAAATTTTCATGGGTTTTTTCATTTGTATGGACCGCAACCCAATCTAATATACATCATCTGACAAAAATGTCATTGAGCTGAATGAAACGATGCTAAAATACAGATGATCATCAATGATATTACTTAATGTTTGCATATAGTTTCCAATATCACATAACAAAAAATCTACAACAGCTGAACGAAGGTCGGTGAAATAAATCGCACCAATATGTGAGTGTGAGCGTTCCGGGGTAAAATTATCACAAAAATTGCGCACCTTATTGAAAAAGTTCAATGCCAGAATGTTTATACGTTATTTTTCACACCGATATGATTGTTGTTGATAACTTTTCATTATGGAATCTTCTGTAAGTCTTTCTACAATTTAAGGAACGTTTATGTGTCTGGAGCTGTAATGTGGGGAATGACTCAGTACATATGGGTATTTTTGGAGGTTGCACCAACACCGCCACCATCAGAATGTCCTATTTGCAAACAATATCGTTTGGCTCAGATAATTTCACACAACCTTGAAGTCGACACAAACAGCGCGCGTGTCGAGCATTTTTGCCTAGGCAACAAACCACCACTGCGTATGAGTAATGTGTAGAAGAATGCATCATCCGCCTACGATCGCTGTTGCCGGAATGTAAAGCACAGTAACCGCGATATTTCGAAAAGACAGTCATAATTTAAGAATTGTGTTTTTTATTCGTCTAAAGGTCATACAGTTAAAAGTCTAATATCTTTCTGGAATGAACGACAGTTTGCGATGATATACAAAATACAAACGAACTCCCATGTCGTCGATAATAACAACAGCGATCTGCTTGAATTGAACTTAATTAAAGATCTGACCCAAAGGAGCATTTTGTTGTACTCAACGCATGAGGGAGATATTTTGCGATACGACTGTCTTCTCGCTAATAATCGATATGAAGGACCATTGCAGTAGATTAGAATTTGATTGTACATCAATTTGAGACCACCGCTACTACATCCACTGCATCATCATGGTCACGTAGGTTCACATTTCTATTGGTCGAGGGAATATGTACTGACCTCGCCCTCTCACAGTACATTCACGATAATGTAAGCTGCTGTTGTTGTGGCCGTTGTTGAGGGTGTTCCAATGCATTTCGATTTGAGTTATGAGAGTAAATTTATAATTTCCCATTGATATGTAATGCAATCACAGTCACAATCTCGCCAAGACTAAATTATGCACATACATATGAACATACACTCGTACCCGCCATACCCGTCCATACACTTGTATCTACATGTATATGTATGTATGCCTGTTTGTCCTTGTATGGTCGTGGGTGTATGCCGTATTACTGGCTGGTTCTGTGCCGACTGACAGTGGCTGCGCGTGTATGTGTGTGTGTGGGTGAGCTGTCCTTAATGAGTTGCAACATTAAATGAACGGTTGCTGTGGTGTTGCTCCCTCACACACACACACCCGCTTTGTAATAATTCTAGAGAAATGATGTTCAAAAATTTATTTACGACTTTTTCAATCATAATCTGATTTACAATTGAACTCCAACCAAACCGAACGACATCAATACATAACAAAGGCACACCCCACACATTTGCATACATACACATGTACATACATACATTTACAATATGCCCACATCCAAACATACGAGTACACACATTCAGAATCAGAAGCCCCACAACAACATAGGATTATAAAAACAAACAGATGAATTAAGTAGAAGTAGGCTTCAGTCGGGTAAGCCGACTTACATTTACCCTCATCCCCAGTTAAGTGTATGTATGTATGTATATATTTTATGTCAAGGACAACCCACCAGTTTTTTTTTGGCTATTTTCATTTCATTTATATTTATTCACTTTTTAGTCGAATTACATTAGATTGTGAATAATTTGTCCAAACAAGGTCAAAATCATATGTGAGGGACATGAAATATGTAGAAACTATTGTAAGTTTCCCTCGAATCGTAGTTAATCGATAGCTTAAATGCTTCAAGCGTCCAGTTTTTCGTTTCACTGAATCAACAGTCAGACGATGTCCCCTATACATGCAGTACATTGTGTTGACGGAAGGAAGATAATGGGAAAGAGGAATGAGGAAGAAGCGTCTGTTGTGTTTTGTTTTGAATTTTATGAGAGTTCCTGGAGAGTCGCGTTTCGGTACCAAACGTATAAGTTCAAATACCAAGAAAGTATGGATAGAAAAACGACGCACAATACACATTACAATGATCAAGGAAGACAATAGAATTGGGTACCCTATCAACACCATTGCCCTCCTTTGGACACAGTCAAGTAGTTCCAAGAAAGATTTAGGAGCATCCGGCCATATATGGGAGTCCACTGATGAGAAGATCATCAGAAGTTAAATATATCTTATTATATTTGTTATATCGCTTTAAAAAGCCAAGGGTCTAGGCGTCTTTCGATATATCAAATAGATGTTATTGTCCAACGAACACCATTATTGAAGATTTAGTCTACGATCGAATGTAAAACGAGTATGAATGACAGATGTTACTGTAATCTGATTTAGTAGATTTTCCGATCCAAAAGGTCGTCGATGAAACTAAGAAAAAGGGACGGGAAAGAAGAGGGCCCTAAGCTACACCTGTGATCAGCCTATGCTGGTCGGATGAGAATCAGCCTCGATATGAGAGCGCGGTGCTTGATTCTATCAAAGGCCTTGGAGATATTCTGTCGATCATTAATTAAGACATTGGCCAATCATTCACTAATTGCTTCCAATCATTATGTACGGCAAAGAGCTCGGCGTATTGGCTCTCTTGAGTTGAGTGGATCGATTAGAAAAAGGACTTATGAATATTGGAATCATATATTAATAACACTATCCCACAAATTAAGACTTTTTGAATGGAACAGAATAGTGACCCTATAATTATGAAAGGGCATGTTGATTAGACCATGTTTGCAGAATAAACTTATAGTCTAAATTTCTTTTTACAGCGGGTCAAAGTTTTCATTTCTGGTCGAAAAAGTGTTGTAAGTTAGTGTCTGAGAGAATTCTTATTGTCAGAATTATATTGTGCAATTTTATGAGGATCATTTTTGTGGAAGATCTTAAGAAATATTTTAGCATCCTATCCTATTTCACTCTTAGGATAAATGATGGCTGTAAAGTCAAAAATTGTGAAAAGTGTCTTAGAAACATATGATTGCTGACTAAATAGGAAGTATTTGTGGCAGAATTATTTCAGAAACCAAGATTGAGAAAGTTAAAATAAATGCAATTGCAAACGCGAATTGTGGATTTTTGCAGCAACTGCAGTTTTTTTGCGACCGACTAAATATATGTTACAAGCGACGTTGGTTCTTAATACACATACAAAAAACCGCCGGATCCGTTGGGCAGATCGCGAGAAAATTAAAAAACAAAAATGTAATGCATACAAAATTATTTTAGCCATATCTCCCGCGAAAATGAAAATGTTGCAAAAGTATCCGATTTGTATTTTTTGTTTACCGTACTCTACCGAAATAGTCTCATTTTTTGTCGAAAAGGTCGATCTTCCAAAAAAACATGCGCCAATTTTAACCGTCGTAATTTTATTGTAAAAGCTGGCGCGTAATTTTACTATTGAAGCGGGAAGAGCATTATTTACAACTTTGGTGTCTTCAGTGATCCCCACTGAAATTTTGCGACATATTTTTTTTATTTTCCCCATAAAGGGAGGAGTTAAGATCTAGGTTAAGATCTTCCACAAAAATGATGCTCATAAAATTCCACAATATAGTTCAACACTTTTTTCGCTTAGTGTAATGCTCCCTTCGACCAAAAAATGAAAACTTTGACCCGCTGTCAAAAAGAACTCAAACTATAAGTCTGCAAAAATGGAGTTAATTTCTGGAATTAGTGAGCTTAAACATCGCTGGCTCTGGAACCCTACATCGTTTCGTACGTAGACCATAAGACCTTGGTGTGGAATAAATATCGAGAGGAAGTGGTACATATTGATTATACGTAACGATTCTAGCACTATCTGATTTTATATAAAAATAATTTATTTTTCAACTCGAAATTCAAAATAAGTTCAAATCAGTTGTTTAATGAATAATCATTATTTTGAAATTTGTTTAGATATATGATTTACTTGGTGGAAATAACAATAAAGTGGATTTTAATACTAATATGTATCCATATCTCTTCAAGATTTCATTCAAATTTATTATTTAATTCGTATAAGTGCTTATATCATTGCCAAATCAGTTTGTCCAAATTATAATTTATAATGAAAACCTGATATTGAAATCTGTATTTTTATGCGAAAAATAATCAATATTATGATTAAGAGATTAATTGGGACAATTTGGTCGAATTATTTCGTATTCGAAAATCATGATTTATTCACAATTCGAATGTTTGTTGTTGATAAATCAATTCAAATGTAATCGATTGAAACCCAAGTCGTAACATCTACACTTATCCATAGATGTGTTTCAAATAGATATTGTTTTCTTCGTTATAATAGCGATGTTTGCAATTTTCGTTTTCTATATGAGATTCTTCGTGCTAGCAACTAGCAACGAATTTAAATTTTTGGTGACTATTCCTAAACCACAGTTTGTAGGTGTAGCAAAGTATTTGTTGCTGTCATAGTAGAAGAAATGGACTTATACTTCCGAAATTATCGTACAATATTAAAGGTTGCTTTGGGGAAAATTTGATTTTTAATCAAAAAAATTATCGTTAAAGTATTTACTCGAGTTTAGTATAGTGATTGTAGTGTCATTTGGTACAATTTATTCGTTTTTCGAACAGGCGTTTGAAAACATTTTTCGATTGTCGAATAACATTTAATAGGTAGGATATATCAGGATGTATCGTGATATCATGCCAGACTGCCTGTAGGGTGAACTTATAATCACACGTTTGTATATAATACGCGTACACTTGTATATGTGTTCGTGTGTACAGTCTTCCACAGTACAGTCGCTCATGCATCGATATAAATTTAAATGTACATTATGTTAATGTTTTATGATATTTTATTTTTTATGTTCGCCTTTTTAAATCCATTCGTTTTCGGTTTGATTTTACGGGACGACTGAGGTTCGTCTGATTGGCAATTGCAGATGGCGAAGACGCCGCGACGCGTCTGTGGCAGCAGCACATCATTATATTCCCCGCATTACGGGTGTATTAAAATAACATATTAGGATGCTACCGGAGGAGAGATGGATGACAGACCGAACGCTGGGTCTTTGTAATGAACGCATGGAGGACCGAGTAGTAATGCCATGGTGTACGTGAGTTGCACGAGGGCAGTTCGATAAGTAGACGACCAGTAGTACAACCAAATGTAGATAATGTTTTCCATCTATGATACGACTTACTATGTGAATGTACATAGATTTGCATATTAAGAAACTGATTTCAACACATCTGCTCAGACCACATGGAAAACTCAAATCAAATTAGATAGAGAATTGCTTCCACATTCACCTTATTCTCTGTAATTAGCTTTACAAATGGTTCGATGGATAGAGATTCGTGAAAAACTATGAAGAATGGTGCTAATAGTGTCTTTGTTTCTGGCATGAAATGCGGCATTTTTTCTACACTTTGCTCTAAATCCACATCCTTGTTTTCATTTCTAAAAAATTTACAAAAACTCTTTTCTGACAATGTTGCCACCTGCAAGTAATTAAATTGTATTTTACCTTTTCTGTCCACAATTTGATGTAGGGGTCACAATGTTGCCTTAGAATTAGTAGCTGTTTTTCAATAATTAAAGTTTCTAAATTTTGCGTTCATTTACATTTGTCAATAAAATGTGATATATTTCAAGGGTACATGCAACATTTTCAGCATTTTTTCCAGAGAAGAAAACAAGAATGACTTATGATATTGATGATAAATAAAATTCAATTTTGTGTGGGAAAATGTGCCTTAATATTCAAATCGGTTACTTAACGAATTGCCCTCGTACAATGCAGAACACCTATACGAATTTTATTAACCTGGTGGCATGGCAAGTTGAGTGAACTACGAAACCACAAACTTATTTATGTCATGTGATTAATGTTAACGATTTCTGTACGAGATCAAAAGCCAGACAAAATAGAAATTCTAGTTTATTTTCAAAAAAATCAAAAAATATTGTTATACGGAGTGCTCAATCATTTGACACGAACTGAAAATGCCAGACAGCGCACGAGTAACCTAAGACCCTATGTCTGTGCGACCATTGGACTGACTGGTGTAGACGATGTATAATGTTGGTGTTTGTCCAGATGCAAACACGAAATTTACCTCATAACATAACCTCCACAGCAAAGTATTAGGCTTAAGCTTCTAAAGAGCCGGTTATATCCGGCAACCAAAATTAGTTGGTGGACCTCGTTCCTCACATTCACTGGGACGTGCTTTTGTGGGGCGTTCGGTGTACGTTCGTTCATTCATCCCATTTGCTCGTTGTATTCGTTTTTGGTGTGTTCAGTGTGCCGTTAAATATTTATTTATTATTTTGATTTGATTTGATTTCGTATTAAATAATTTGCTCTCGCCTAATTTCCATAATTTGTTCGACAATGCATAAAAAATTTAGCTTTCTGTGGGAGCCACAAAAAAGAAACGAAACGAAATATTGATTGATTGGCATTTGTTTGGATGGTATTTATATTAAAGACCGGCATTCAGGGTTTCGCATTTTGCTCCGGAGCAATCTTTCGCATTTTTGTTTCCACCTTTTCTAGCAGTAGGCATATCTCGGCGGGAGGGGGTGGGGTGCGTTGATGATGGTGTTCGTGGAGTGTTTGTATTTGGGGGGGGGGGGGTCTGTCTTGTATTTGATTGTGATGTTTGTTTGTACATCATTATCATACAACCAACAGCCGCATTTATATTCATAGTGACTGTGTCTAAAATTGTATTCATGTCGGACATTTAAAATCAAATAAGAACACATCTTATTGAGTTATGCGAATAAAAGTCGATGTTATGGAAGTATTATACAGACATAAGCACATGCAAACACACGACCGACCATACAGTGGGCCAAAATGCGGCAATAAAGTGTGATGTCTCGACAGAGTTTATATTCGGAAATGTAAGCCGTGCGGCGGCAAGGCAACGCCGCATTTTAAATTTCATTTCAGCAACGAAGTTAAGACTTGTGTAATCTTAAATGGAATGAAGTCATACCACTTGAAATTTTAAATGGAAAAGTTGTGAAAAATACCACAGCTTACAGGATATTCCATAGATAAATAAAATATCCCAAAAACTCATTGAAGTAAACGGGGAAAATAAGAATCGCTTAAGTAATAGCTTGTACACGTTTGTTGCAGCGCAAAATTTTGTTTGGAAATAAAATAATAAGATTACACAGTTTGAAACTGAAAACAGTCTTTTTGATGCCTTTTTTATACCCTCACTCTACAGTATATGTCATGTGGGACAGGAAAAAAGTGTAACGCATCGGAGTGACGGAGTGACTTAAAATACTAAGTATGTTTGGACCAAATCCGTTTCATGACTTTTTAAGTTGTCCGTCCTAAGGAATCCGCTAAGGAATCAATTTGCACATGGTAATATTTTTCCAAAACTTAAATTTAAGTTCGAAGATGGGCGAAATAACCAGGCCCTTTGTGGTACCTCCCACTCAAATAGCCCATATTCCAATGTTAAATTAAAACCCATATAACTTTCAAACGGATATTCAGAATCAGCTATATTTTGGTATTTGATAAAGTTTTTAAAATCGATTTAAGTGTACAAAATATGGCGGGCTTGGTTGCACCCTTTCCAGTACCTCCCACCAAATCAGCCTAACCCAGGTAAAATTAAAGCTCTTATAAATTATATTCGAATGATCGTATACTCTAAAATTTGATATTTGACAATGTTTTTATATCAGTTATACCCACCCAGAATATTGACGATTTTATCACGCCCCTTATTGTGCCTCCCACACATTGGCATAAGCTATGGTTAACATAAAACTGGCATATCTTCCATACGGATAGTCAAAATCAGTTGCTATTTTGTATTTGAAAATGTTTTTATTATCACATTAAACCAATAAAATGTTTATGCTTATGTCACGCCCCTTCTAGTACCTCCCACACAATTGTTCATATCCTATATAAAATTAAATCCTTTATAATTTCTATATCGGTATTTGAAATCCATTTCTGGCATAACTAGTTCTGCCCAACAACAACAAACATTTATTTTATTTCTACGAATATTAGACAAAATTAAAATTCCAAAGAATTCAATCCCGCTTAAAGAGGTTGAAATTCCTGCTTAAAGAGGTTTTTTATGTGAAATGTCCAAATAATAGAGGATTCCCACTTATGCATGTTCGACTATATGTCGTTTGAATTCGTGAATTTCTCAATTGAATCCATACAGTAATTTTTTTAAATAAGCGGGCTTCGTGAATATCTCGTGGATTGTCTTCCATTGAAGCCCATCGAGCATAAAAACCAGTCTAAACAGTGAAATGAAAATTGCGATGATTTCCAGACTGTCCCTGTTAGAATCTCACTTTTAGTGCTATTAATTGCAATGGATTTGCACTCTGGACATTTATTGGGTTGAGTACGTAGAACGAACACAATTAAGACGATGTAAAATTAAGTTTGGAAATACATTCCATGCTTCACTTTTATCTGTATTTGTCGATCTTAAAAAAACGCCGTCGTCGATCGTCTTCGTGTCAAATGTACGTATTAATTTGCCTTGCCCATCCGGCGAAGGGTAGTGGAAACAATGGCATTTGTTTGCTGATATGAACAATCCTGCATTCTTGCACCAAAGTTTGATCATGTTTCGATCCGAACAAAATCACTTTATACAGTTATTATTCATTTTAACCTCATCTCTCTTTTTTGTGGCATCGAGTTGGTTGCCACAACTGGACGCAGACAAACTTCCAAGAAACATGCTGAAGCTGTGGAAATTTATTCGCTGATTTTCAAGATGATTTGAAGCGCATCAAATTGATAACCATAAAATGTTTATACCTATTTTCCGGGAGATTAAAACGAGTCCCACCAGACCAGACGGAACGATTCGCATTTTCCCAATTTGATTGCCATAAAAGCGGCGATTCTCCGTTCTGTCCTGTTCTGTTCGGTTCTATTCCATCCATACATATTAATTTTAAAGATCCACTGTTTTTTTATTTATATTTTTAGGAGGTATCATAAATAAAAAAATCTCATTTAAACGAAATACTCTGCACAAAACACACACATTTCAACCAATTCCGTAAAACGTAAAACAACGTTTGACGTTTCCGTAGGTTTCGCTCGCACCGGCATTCTTTTTTTCTTTGTGTGCCCTTGTTGGTGTGTTCATGCTCCTCGTCTCTTGTTTTTCGTTTTCACGCACTGCATGGCACAGTAGGAACGACGACAACAACAACAACACCAGCACCAGATAACAAGAAAATCAATCTTTTAACGTAAAAATAATAAATTTTTAAAATCATTTGCATATCCCAGCGAGATTGGACTGCCAAAAAATTTATATTTTTCGTACAAAACCAAAAGTCAGTCGATCCAAGCGGCCCGAAATGTAAGAAATGTTACACATTTCCCCGCTCCCATCATTTTAAAGAGTACGGCCGGCGCTGGTAGGCCACAGACAAGAATACATCGGAGGGGACTACACTGAACAGGAAGAAAAAAAAAAACACAAACGCACATACACACAGTGCCCGCCTGACTGTGAGGCTCGGTGACTTAAGGTATGGTCTCTCACACACGCACACGCACACTACACATATAAATATGTAAATACATAAATATTAACATTTCCATATAGATATGCATGTACGGCGTCCCGTCCATATCTACGGGTGTATTTATACATATGTAGGTACCTTAGGGTGGTCTAAAAATTAATATTTTTAAAGCGCTTTAGATTGTGTAGTGATAAAGTCATAAGTATTGGTGGCCGCAAATTAATTATTGATTGAATAGGATCGGTGTTGTCTTGTCATTGCTAATTTTTATACCCTCCACTAGGGTATATGGTATTATGTCATTGTGCATTTGTTTGTAACATTCAAAGGAAGCGAGATAGACCCTTTGTTAAGAATACTGATCGACTAGTTTTTGATTCGATTTAGCGATATCCATCTGTTAATCTATTATTGTAATAAAAATTGGCACAAATGGGTTTTGCGGTCCAAGGTCTATCTCTAGTTAATTGAAAGCAAAACGGTTCAGATTTATATATAGCCCCCATACAAATGTCGCTCCCTATTTGACTTTTTCCGCTCTAGAAACCACATATTAATTTGCCTTTTGCTTCAAATTCGGCGCAGTACCTTATAATTCAACAAGAAACATCTGTGGTAAAAGTGAGTCAGATCGGTTCAGATTTAGATATAGCTCCCACACAAAATTCGTTCTACAATAAACTTTTTGCGCTTTAGAGATCACATATTTTAACCTATTTTCTTCAAATTTGGCACAAAGCCATATATTTGAACTAGAAACTATATTGAGGATATAGGCGGTTAAAATGTTCCACAAAAATGAACATCGTGTTGTTTTAAGTAATATTGCAGAGTACGTCTTTGGTATACATAAAATGTTGAATGAGCAGAAGGGGGGAATATTAACCCCCCCTCTAAAATGGCAGACGCGGTGTTTCTTCCAACGTTTTGTTGGCAAACAAACAGTCAACATCCGTGCATCAAAATCTGATAATTGATAACGCTAAAATTACCGCTATCTGATGTTCTCGTATGCCTGAGAACCCGAATCTGTTGATTCCTCTCCTTGCGCAAGAACTCACAGTTATTGGCTTTGCGGCGTTTGGAAGTGAACCCCGTTTCTTTAGCGAGGAGTGGTGAAGAGGGAGAGATATGACCAATTTCGTATATCATACATAATGGCCTTTAAAAAGTCATTAATATATCACATATTAAAAATCGTCCATAGGAGAAAGATATTGTGTGTCATGAATCTGACTCCGGTAGGTTATATTAGGCCTGGAAATTAGAAATTTACAAGAAAGTAGCTTACTACTCTCTTAGTTCTCGATTAAGATGGTGCCAGATTTTTACCTCTGATTTATTTAAATAAAACCAATGGATAAAAATGTGGCCACCTTATCAAGTCTCTTAATTTTAAGCTAGTAAGCCCAATCGAACATGAGCTTATATACATGGAACCGCAGTATGCTGTAATGAATGACTTTTCCATGATAGTGTCGCCATAAGTTTTTCACATAGTCTTCGCACGGAACTCGCTTTCATAACCTGAAATACATTAAAATTATTGGACCACACTAATATACATATCCATATGTAGCATGTATGTGTGTGTACAGTTCATACATCAATATCGTGCATAAAACATACATGAAATGGGTGAAATTACATCTACTTTTACATTTCTCTCTTGCACACAAACACATGGACAACCCTACCAACCAACCACACATGCAGGAGTGAGTGTGTGTGTGTGCGGGAAAATATGAAATGGAAAAAAGTTTGTAACAACAAACAATCAGACTTGGCGTTGGCATTAACAATATGCAAAATTCATGTTAAAATATCGGAAAATATACTTTTAAACAATTTTTCCATGTATACTTTTCATGAGAAAAGGTAGACAAGCACACATCCACACATCTGCATCTTGACATTCAGACGGCAGGTCGACCGACACACAGTGGTCTGCAAGTGTTTGGTTTTTATTCACTCTTTCTTATTCTATGAAACTCGCAGAGACAAAATTAAATTGAGCGGTAGTCGAGTTGGTGGTATGCTCGGGGTTGTGGGTTCGATTCCCTCCAGAGTCACGGGTCTGTCGTTGTAATAACTATATGTTATGGTCTTAGTCACCCCGCTCATTCTCTGGACCCAAAATTAGAATATAAACTTTCTTCGTATCGTAATTCATAATAAATAACAAAATTAAATTTTGACAACAACAAGACTTGGAAGCAACAGACCTACTGGTTTATGTCCGAGCATCCCCTGCCTACCTATAAAGAGATCATCATCAGGGCTGTATAATTCAATTTACACAGCGAATTCTGGAAAAAACTTATTTAGAGAGGTTACTTTGAAAGCATCCAGCTCAGGAAAGGACAATGATAAAAGCGAAATATTTTGGGAGATCGCATAAAAAATAAATTTTTTTTAGTCGGGAACATCCACATCATTTTTTCTACGACACTCGTTCGTTTTGGAAAATGGCGACAGGAGCTCATGTTGAAAAAAATTACGAATTCTATTCGTTAGTTATGTCATCCATCGTAGACAGGCGAATTTACTCAGTTTGTCAAGCCGTTTGCAAAATATATATATATATATATACATCACATTGACCTTGAACTACGTGTTTTTCTTTGAAAAGTGGGATCTGCCAGCTTCGTCTAAATATGGACGCATCCTGAGGTGTGTTGTGGATAGTAAAGCTGTCACCCAATCGTCTTTAAACCACGGTGCAACAGCAGACCTGCTGATAGCCGATGTGCAGCTACACACGCACACATAAGGACACGTAACAGTAGCTGGGTGATGTGTACTTACATGTACGTATGTATTTAAATGTATGTCCTTTAGTTATGAAAAGTAAAGGCTGTCATTTGGTTCAGTCCTAAGCTGACCATTTACAAAACTTGTCAGGTTAAACATACATATGCAGATATGTAAATACAGCTGGGGCTTGAGTCAAGAATCTGCGAAAAATAAATCAATTTAAATATAAACAAATAAAGGTCAAAATGGGTTAACAATTTCTCAGAAAGGACCTGATTACTTTCACATGAGAGTTGAAACCAATATTGACTAAAAGGTAATTTCCTGGAAAATCCAGGAATTCACTTTTTACAATATTATTTTGTTTACCCGGAAATGCATAAAATAAATTTAAATGTATTGTTGGCATAATATTCAATGAGAACGTCCACGAAATGCCGTTAAGAATGAACGGGACATTTTTCGGTCAGTTTTAATAAAAACATTCTTTCAACATATTACCCAATGTTAATTTATGGCCGATCATGTGGCAAATGCTACATTTGCGATTACCTTTTTCAATTCGATCATCGCGACAGACAATCCATTAGTCCATGGACTTATTTCATGCATGTACATCGTCTCTTCGCAACTGACAGTATAACTGAACTTGTCACAGTGCCTTAAAATTGCGGGCATTTGGTCACCTCACTCGCGACAATAGTGTCTGTAGTCCTTTTTTGAGAAAATACATCCGTATAAGGAAACAGTCATGTCTCCACTCATCTGTATTTACATACATACTCACATCTATATTCCGGATCTCCCTTTCACACACATACACAAACGGAAAAAAAATACAGTTATCTGCCGGTGTTTGGATGTTTACATCTCTAAGTGCCTGCTCATACGAATGAAGAATCCCGACAGTGCTGTGCAAGAGTGTGTGTGTTTCGCATTTATATGTAGATATTCATGCATACAGCTACATAGGTGATCATGATAATAAGTACACCAGAGTACTCTGTGGAGTTAGTTCAATGACGAATCAATTAGAAAAGATCGGAAATTAAAACACATGTTTGTCAATATTATATTTTATTTCTCAGCATTGCCTCTTTTTAGCTGTAGATTGCCTCACTTAAAAAAAAACTGAAAATATCTCTAAAAATAATATTGTTGTTCTAATACTTAAACAACATTTGTTGTGAAATTTTAAATGAATAATGTGCCTGATATATATATATATATATTTTGTGATTCGTTATAGGAATGGTAGTTAAACTTGTGGAATTTTCATGGAGTATCTTAAAAATATTTTTCAAAGCAATTCAAGAATTTGAGGTATCTCAAACGAGTAAATAAATCCGAAGAATTTATTTTTTCATTAGCTGTACCCGGTGCGCTTCGCTACTCCCGAATTGTAATTTTATTTTCATAGAAAGTCTGGTTCCGTTAAAAAGTCATGGTGGATCGATATTTCCAAGATGAATGATAGTTGCACTGCACCGACAAACTAAATTTTGTTCAAATACCTTCAAAAGGATAGCGGACCACGTCGCACTTCGTTGCAACCAACCAAAAAAAGAAATGAAATATTATCAATTTTTTTATGAAATGAATGCTTTGTATTTCAAAATTATTAATGTCAATCTAAAACATTTTAAATACAATATTTTTCGTTTGCCATTTTGAAGCGAGCACAAACAAACAATTTGGATTTCCAACTCTTGAGCAGGCCATGTGAAAAGTACGGCTCCTCCAAATTTAATCCGTATATTTTAAGCGTTTGTCCATGCGCCTTATTGATGGCTAATAGGTGTGCGGGGGGTTTCCAATTGGAAGCCGTGAGCGTGCTCTGATTGATCAGCTGCGGACGTCCAAAGCCCGGCGCTTGCAGAAATTGCTTGTTAGGTAATAAAAGCCAGAGAGGAATATAATGGGGAATCTGCAGGCCGGTGACGTCACAGATTAACTTCGATTACACTCAAAGATAGTGGACTGCATTTTTGGTGTTGAATGAAGTGACTCCGTTTTGAGCTACTAGAAAAGGGGGTTGTGTAAATCTGGTGTATCATTTAGTTTCTCAGTCAAATGAGAAACGATGATGATATGTAGTTTTTTCGTAGGTAAGTGAAAGGAAAAACAAACCAAGTTAAAGATTAGTTTTCAAATTGGTTATTTTATTTAGAGTTGAGAAAATGCTCACCAGTTCGGCTGTGTCGATAATGTGGCAGATTTGTTAAAATTAATTTAAGAAGAAGATTTGACATTTTGTTACAACGAATCTTATACGCGATTAATAATAGTTCATATTTCGAACTATAAGATACTATATTACAATTTTTAGTACATTTTTTTACAATTCAAAATAGATTAATGTAACGTATTTTACATTTTAAATACGATTAATAGAAATTAAAAACAAACGAGTTAAGTTGGTTCAGATGGACATTGCAAATGATAAACGCACTGGGAATTGCAAACGCTTAAATTCAAATGGCATGTCTGTTGGTATCAGTGGATTACGTGGTATGAACACAATTTCGCCTTTCGCTATTCCAGTCAATATTGTGGCTTCAATTAAATTCAACATCAATTTTTTTACTGCTAATCTTATGCCATTGCACAGTTTTGGTGCATTTAAATTTCGCAGTAAAATAATTGATGATGGAGAGCGGTTTTAAACAATCGAATTAATTCATTGTACTGATGTAAGAATGTTTGAATTTCAGAAACAATTTGTCGCCATGCACGCGCAGCTATTGTACAACGCTGATCCAATTCACGATTTGCATCTCCGATAAAATAGATTTGCAAAAATTGATGATCAGGATGATCATCAGGATATGGCAATAAGGAACCAGCTCGATGATAAATCTGTCCTTGAATCTGTAACAATTGTGATATGTAATTAGATGCTGGGTCAGAATTCTTGAACACAGCAAAAAATTTCTGTTCAGATCGCATTTTTCATATGATATTCCGCATGAAGTAATCACCTTAAACGTCGGCATTGAAATTGTTGAACACACTTAAAATCGCTTTTTAAATTATTAATACTTACCAATATTTACGAAACTCAAAAAAAATCACTTGCAATAAAATTCGAATTGGAAGGAGGTATGACCGGCTGCATCAGAAGTAAGTTATTGCCAAACATGTGCACTTTGATAGGTTCATCTGTTTAACATTTGTATGCTGTCAATCAAATGAATGTGTGTATGTATAAGTTTGTGTATTAGGTTGGAATAAAAACCATCCTCATTGCATGTTCTACAAAACGTATTCAACCATTTTTTATTTTTTGTACCCGTATCCAAGCAATGCTGTGTAACAAAGCAAACATTTTTGATATTCACACAATTTATATGAAAATGACTAATGCTCCGAAAAATCGCCACATCTCGATCAAGAGAAAATATTTTTAAAAACCATCCTCATTTTTTATTTTATGTATCCGTTCTCGAGTTATGGAGTGACAGTCAAAATGTACACGGGCACCACTAAGTGATAAAAGACCAAAAAGACCCGTATCTACCAATTTTGCCCAAAGTCATGCACTTTTTTATGGGCCCCCAAAGATTTGGGGACTCGGTGTAATTTTTGAAAAAAAAAAATGATATTTTTCTCAGACTCATATCTTGCAACCCGTTTGGAAGTTGTAGTTCTTGTCATAAAGAACACAAATTGTACATAAAATAAAAAAAAACTTCATCTTCAAGGTCAAAATCGCAAATGTCGTCGAACAAATCGTATAGGACTTAGTGTGGGTAGGTTACGTATACGTGCTGTTGATTAAGGATAATATCACTCATACGCACTGTAGTCGGACTGACCATTAATATAAACAGAAACACATGAAGTTTTTGGATTTTTTATGTTTTGTTCTTTATGACAGGATAATAATATGACACCGAGTCCCCAAATCTTTGGGAGTTCATAAAAAAGAGCATTACTTAGGGCAAAACTGGGAAACACGTTTAATTTTTTTTATTTATTTTATCCAGAGCTGTTAAATTTCGATTACGATTAGTAATCAATTACATTACTTTTTAAAAAGAATCGTAATGATTATATAATCCACTCTTCAACAATTTCTGATTACTAATTGGTTACGATTACAAATAATCAAAAAATAATCAGGATTACTTGCGATTACCGTTACCTTTCGGTTTTAGCTGGCAAAAGAACGAGAACAGAAAAAATCAAAACTGACATATATTGAAAAGTCAAAAGTTTTGACAAACAGACTACTATGACTCTCATATCGATTTCGCGAGAATCAAAAGTAATCACAAAAAATCTAAAGTAATCAAAATTAATCTAAAATAGTCAAAAGTAATCAAAAGTAATCTTTTAAAGTAGTCGAACTCATTTTTGATTACTTTTGATTATTTTTGATTATTTTTCAGTAATAGCAAGTAATCCTGATTATTTTTTAATTACTTGTAATCGTAATCAATTACTAATCGTATAAAACTGAATGTAATCGTATTGTAATCATTACTTCTACTTTAAAAAAAATAATCTAATTACTAATGATTACGATTACTAATCATTACTTAACAGCTCTGATTTTATCACGTAGTGGTGTCCGTATATGGTTATATTTCGTGTTGTTCTGTGTTATTGACTCAAACGTTGATTTTTCTCGTGCATTCTTCATTAGATTTTAATTTTATATAGTAGAAATACACAATTTGATTTATATTTTTCTTGAGATCGAGCTAAGCTTCATGCCCAACTTTTTCAAATTGACAAAATGAATGCGTGTATTAGAAAAACAATAGCTTTCGATATTTTTGGGGCTATAACTATATGGATGATGTACTTATTACTATGATCTTTAGTGTACAGACGGGCATATCCTGATGGATGTACAATACGTGTGTATATATGTATGCACGTGTCTGTTTGTTCAGTTTCGTCCATGAGTGTTTTTAAGTTTATTTCGTTTTTATTTGGGGCGCAAAGGCATAAAAACGGCAAATTTTCTGGCATCGAGTTTACTCATTCGTTTGTTATTTAAATCAATTTTTTATGGCCTGAAAAGCTTACATCACACACGTGCACACTCGAGCATAGATGTATAAGTGTGTGTGGATGTATGTATGTGTGTATTTATGCCTTAAATGGTAAAAGGTCCTTTTGCATAGTGTGTGTATGTGTGCTTTTGTGTACGAGTCTATGGATTATGAAATGAACTTGTATGTGGCCATACAGAAATAGTCGTTTTTCCAGCAGACACCAATGCTATAGAGTTCTACTTGTGTGTGTATGTATAAGCTATGAATTGTGTTATTGTGTGCATAACTGTATGCATGTATACACACACACACATGGAATAGTTTTAGTTTCTGTGTGTGTCGATAAGTTAAAGTATAGTTTACAGTGGTTAGTCCTTAATTTTGTGGAAAAAAGTTTAAAAAATGTTGTTGGCATAAAGCGATTCAATTTGAATTATTGAGGCGGTTACCGCAGACTTGTTGACGAACTGCTGAATTGTAAAATGACTTTGGAATCATCGCACGCAGCAGTCTTAAAGTTTGAATAGTTGTCGAGTTGCAGACGCAGGCAGCATCAATAATGAAAGTCATTACGGTGACCGGCTGCACCGTGGTGGATGTTGTAGTCCATTAAGTACGTTTGATTATTTAAAACATTAAGAAGAGCACACTAAATACGAGTGCGCCATATTATTTGAAAACTTTGTAGATTTCTTGCTGGAATATGCATCTTACATCTTACAAGTTTACAAAATATGCAATCGGCACTAGTGCATAGGAATAGGCAATACAAAATATGACAGAAAATGGATTTTTTCCTACCTTCAAATGGACCCACCGGAATACCGGTTGATGTTTTGATAAATACCGTATTTTTACCATTTAAAATGATCAATTAATGTCAATGAAGTGAAATGGCCAAACGTTAGGATTTTTATTGAGTTACTTTGTATACCCTATTATGTCTTTGTACATTTGTTTTTAACACCCAAAAGGAAAAGAGTTAGACTCATCGTTTATTTTACAGATCGTCTTAGAATCACTTTCTCAGTCGATTTATCAATGTCCGTCTGTCTATCCGTCTGTCCATCTATTGTTGTAATCAAAGTACAGGTTGCAAATATTGTCAGATCTTAACAAAAATTGGCATATTGTGGACAAACGCTATTTAATTTGATCGGTTCGGATTTAGATATAGCCCCCATTGTATCCGATTTTCTTCAAATTTGGCACAGCATCTTATAATCGAACTAGAAACACCAGTAGTGAAATCTGGTAAGGTCGGTTAAGATTTAGATATAGCTCCCGATTTGACTTTCCCGCTCCAGAAAGCACGTATTGTAACAGATCTTCTTCAAATCTGGCAAAATATCTTATATTTTAACTGGAAACACCCATGATGAAAATGGGTCATAACGGTTCAGATTTATATATAGCTCACATAAAAATGTCGCTCCCGGCTTGACTTTTTCCGCCTCAGTAACCACGTATTTTCACCAAATGTCTTCAAATTGAGCTTAACACGTTATACTTGATCTGGAAGAACCTATTGTGCAAGTGGGTCACTTTATTCCATGTTTGGATTTTTCTCGATTTGACAAATTGGGTCAGGTCATATTAGGCTATTATTAGGAAACATACAAAAATCCTACTCGTTCTCACTTTTTTACCGAATTGAATTGTATTCGGTTAGAAAGTGGAGTGACTGTCCGACATTAGCCTATCCTTACTTGTTTTTATTTGCATATAACTGAACTGCATAATCTCAGAAAAATTTGTGGCTCTACGCCCAAAAAATAGAATTTATGAATACAATACGAATTTCATGAACGAACCCCTAAAAACTTATAGAAATTTTGGTTCCGTTATTTTGCATTTTAGGCGACGATGTGACATTCAATAGCCTGGCGAAATTTACCTCTTATAACATTTGTCTCTTGATATGCCACTTTTCTTCATGGAACTCAGCCGAATACAGACAAGATTATGATATTTATAACCTTGTATCCATTACAACAATGTATCGAGAAAAGCATACCAATTTTAAATTAACATTGATGAATTTGCATTGCGGGGAATTGCTATTCTGACCATTGGATTTGACTGCAATATTTTATTGGAGAAGATAATTTCTGAATTTAACAAAGTCTTTGCCTTAGAGAAATGAAATCTCCCATTAAAGATCTAGTAGTTATTTCGTTGTATGGAATGCTCTTGGTTGAAACGGTAATTTACCAAAGGATTTGGAATTTACAATTCCAAACTTTGCTGTTTGCATTAATCTGCTGATTTTGGTTAATCTCCTGTGTAAATCTATATTAAATGATGGCATGTATTTGAAATTGACTTAGTAGAGGAGAAATATTGTATATTTCAAAGTTTCCAAGACATTTGTCCTTATTAGTGAACGTCACGTTATAATCTAGTTCCTGAGTAGCGGCGATAAGAGATCAAGTAAGTAAGTTTCAGTCGGTTAAACCGACTCAGAGAACATGTGTAATGAAGGACTTACATTTTACTTTCTAGAAGTTTGTGGTAATTGGACCCACATTCGTAAATAATAGTCATAATGGATTTCAGGCACTGGTGTAGGAGTTGTAAAGGCTTGAATTTAACCTAGGGTATAGCCAATTAATATGGGTTATTTGTGTGACAGGTACCAGAAGGGATGTGGCAATTTCGCCTATCTTCGAACTTAAACTAAGTTTGGGAAAAATATTACCATGTACAAAGTTTGAATTGATTCCTTAAGTCCTTTCGAGAGTAATCGTGTACACCAGCCAGCCAGACGGACGGACTTACGGATATGGCTCAAACATCTTAAAATACTGTGAAACAGATTTGGTCCAAACATTCTTAGGGTCTTAAGTTACTTCTTCAATGCGTTACACTTTTTTTTCTGTCCCAGGGTATAGAAATGGAACGAAAAAATCAGTTTATCCACCAATAATGTTCGAATTTTGAAACAAATTTCGCCCACAAAGAAGGAAGTAATAACACACAGTACACTCAAAAAAAAGTATGCAACAGATTATGTAAATATGTACTAAAACTAAAGAAAGTTGAACTTAAAGAGAATTAAACGTATAGCGCTAAGGCAACAAATTCTCATATTAAGTACAAACCTTTTCTTGCAAATAGGACATGTTTTGAACTTGATTCTAGTCCAACTTGTCCTCAAAGCAAGTAAAATTTTCTTCATACCAAGTAAATGTTTAATTTATTTTTTAAGAAATTTTACTCAAACCAATTAAATTTTTACTTACACTAAGGAAATTTGTAATCAAACCAAGTAAATTTATACTCAATCTGAGGAAAATTTTTCCTCAATCCACGTAAATTTATATTCAATGTGAGGAATTTTTTTCTTAAGCCGAGTGACTAAAATTTTACTTGTTAAAAGGAAAAAAGTCAACTTAGAATAAGTCTAATTTAACTAAACCTGAGGAAAATGTTTCTCAATAATGCAACTAAATTATTTTACTTCAGAGTATGTAAAACACATATCCAGAATGACAACATGAATTGTTCTCAAACGTTTCAAGTCATATCTACAATCAAGAGTTGAGCTATTTCAACATGCTGCTGCGAAAGCTAGCAGTAATTGTTTATAAAAATATTTGAAGTACTTAAAAAGAAAGTCTTGGTAAATGAACGAGAATTGCTTCTTAGATTACTATTAATATTTTTATACCCTCCACCTCCAGGATGGGGGTATATTCACTTTGTCATTCCGTTTGTAACACCTTGAAATATTTATCGGAGACCCCATAAAGTATATATATTCTGGGTCGTGGTAAAATTCTAAGACGATATAGCCATGTCCGTCTGTCCGTCTGTCTGTTGAAAGCACGATAGCGGCCGAACGAAATGAGCTAGAAGGTTCAAATTTTTCCTAAATGTGTCTTATGGTTGTAGATCGCTTGGGATTGAAAGTGGACGAAATCGGTCCAGAGGGAAACATTTTTCCCTCACAAGTACTGAAAATACCACTAATATTTAGAGTATTTCAGCATTTTTTTGAACATATTTGCTTGTATTTACTTGATATTTGCAATTCGCATTCCCTCGACATTCTTTAATCTACTGGTAATACTGTGGAATGCACTCCGTGGTGGAGGGTATATAAGATTCGGCCCGGCCGAACTTAACGCCTTCTTACTTGTTTTCTAATCATACTGAAGTATTTTTCAAAAGTTCATTAATACTTGACCGAATGAAGAACTGACATAAATTGAAGTACACACATTGTCTCTATTAAAAGGGATAAACATATTTTCAAGTAAAAACTTCCTAAATATATTTTTTTCATAAAAAATTTCTTCATTATTTTCTTTCTTAAAAACTGGTAAATATTCTTCCGCACAAGTATGAATATACTCTATTGTCAGAAGTTTTTATTAGATCAAAAAAAAAATGTTTTAGTAAATGTAGTTTTCTTCTGGCTTTGAAATAAGGAAATATTCAAATCTACTCAATTTTCCTTCTCTTAAAGAAATTTTAACGAAACTGGAGTAAAATTTTTGAACTAAATTGGAGTAGGGATTTTACTCAGATTTAAGAATGCTATTTTTCTGTATTACAATGCATTTAGTCAATGACGGTATAAATAATGCGATGATATGTACGCGGTATACAAATTGAACTAGATATACTTTCTGTGATTCTCTTCATGAGTTCATGATAATAAATATATAGTTTTGAAAGTGAACATTCTACTTTCCACAAACTCGGTTTGAAGTAAAACTAATTTTCTCCGAATGACCAAATATTGTTTTGGTTTTCTATGTCTTTCTATAAACTGGGTCGAATGGACCTCCATTGTCGTTTAAGGGTTTAACTGGGAATACAATAATACGCAAATGTACACACACGCACACACATACATTTCCCTACCATGACATTCCACTTGAAGTAGTAGCTCCCAAATGCAACTACCACTGTTTCGGGGGAAACGTTGTCAGACAGACGTTGTCACTACCCTCCTCCTACTCGGCTGTAACCTAAGATCCAGTCTTCCGGTCAAATATGTACATTTTCATAATCACTGGAACTTCAATCCCCACATAAACTAAACTGTCCAAACACAACCATACCCACTGTGGCAGGCAGTGTCTCCCACAAAATGTGTATGTGTGGCCTTTAAATTGTTTATTGTTGTCGTAGTTGTTGGGACGATTGCTTTCTGCTGGATTAGATAAGAACTTAGTGAAATGAACCCTTTTTTTGTCAACACACACTCGCATAGCCACGCACACACACTCATATATAAAGAGTGATTTTTTTGAGGTTAGGATTTTCATGCATTAGTATTTGACAGATCACGTGGGATTTCAGACATGGTGTCAAAGAGTATGCTTTGACATTTCATCATGAATAGACTTACTAACGAGCAACGCTTGCAAATCATTGAATTTTATTATCAAAATGCGTGCTCTGTTAAGAAAGTTCAGAAAGAAAGAAATTGTGTTCAGCGACGAAGCTCATTTTTGGCTCAATGGGTACGTAAATAGGCAGAATTGTCGATTTTGGAGTGAATATCAGCCAGAAGCATTGCAAGAGCTACCAATGCATCCAGAAAAAGTCACAGTTTGGTGCGGTTTATGGGCTGGTGGCATCATTGGACCGTACTTCTTCAAAGATGATGCGAATCGTAACGTAACTGTGAATGGTGAGCGCTACCGTGAGATGATATCCAACTTTTTTTTGCCCAAAATGGAAGAACTGAACTTGGTTGACATGTGGTTTCAACAAGATGGCGCTACATGCCACACAGCTCGCGATTCTATGGCCATTTTGAGGGAAAACTTCGGAGAACAATTCATCTCAAGAAATGGACCGGTAAGTTGGCCACCAAGATCATGCGATTTGACGCCTTTAGACTATTTTTGTGGGGCTACGTCAAGTCTAAAGTCTACAGAAATAAGCCAGCAACTATTCCAGCTTTGGAAGACAACATTTCCGAAGAAATTCGGGCTATTCCGGCCGAAATGCTCGAAAAAGTTGCCCAAAATTGGACTTTCCGAATGGACCACCTAAGACGCAGCCGCGGTCAACATTTAAATGAAATTATCTTCAAAAAGTAAATGTCATGGACCAATCTAACGTTTCAAATAAAGAACCGATGAGATTTTGCAAATTTTATGCGTTTTTTTAAAAAAAAGTTATCAAGCTCTTAAAAAATCACCCGTTATATATACAAATACTATACATACAAAGGCACATACAGGCATATCAATGAATAAATGCGTGTCGTTGTTGTTTGCTTTGCTTAAAAATATAAACAAATAATCGTGCTGCTGTTTCAGAAAAATGTCCATCCACATATATGGCAAAACTAACTAAACAGGCCAAAAAGGATTGATCTTAAATGGGAAAAGTATCCCATAATCACTAGCCAGCAGCGAATAGGGGTACCCTGGATGCCTGCTAGCAGTCAAGCAATAGTGCTTTAGGGAGGGCCTGATTAAAAACAAGGGTTAAATTCGTTAAATTAAATACACATACCACCATGTAGTGCATTCCACAGCATTAGAGAGTGATAATTCTACAGCGTCGAAATTTAAATGAAGGAGGGAAATTATAGTATTTATTTATATAAATCGAGATAGAGTCGTGGTATTAATTTTTCGGTTGTTGTCCATTTTTTAACTTATTTTTTCTACTTGAGTACATAATAGAGAACATTTCTGTTACTGTCAACCACAAACAGTCACGTCTAATAATGAAGGGCGTGGTATTCTCATCACTGCTTTTAGAAAATAAATACGTCACCCTACAGAAATAATGTTTGGATTGTTTAATGAAGATTTGCAAATTTCCCTCCTGAAAACAGGCCTAAATATTATGTTTTTCCGTGTAATTTTTGTTGACGTTTTTATTATATTTATTGAGGATTTGTGAGATTTTTTTATAAAAATTAAATAGCCTTTTGAATGATGAATATCGGAAGGAAATCGACACCAGAGTGCTCATTTTTGTAAAGATAGATTAAAAACTTTGGCTCTGCAAATTCATCTTTTGTATTAATCTATTTTCATAAGAAACTAAGTCAGTGACTTAGTAATTCGCCCGATATTAATAATTTAGACATCATTCGAAGATGTTTATTTGTAATAACATCTTTTACAAAATGTTTCCAAGAAAGGTGAGTTTTTAATTGTCACTTTGAAAACCCACTAGAAATGTAGCCTAAATGTCCAATAATTCCATCAATGAGACAAGAATAACAATTTATATTTAAAGTAATTTCGAGTGTCTATTGATTCAGAATTGGAAAACCATATTAGGGGGGTTTTCAAGAGCATAGCTCATAGACGGCTTGACCCAGGGACGAAATACTTTTTAAGCAATCCAATCTTCATTTATGGGTAGTGAACATAACAACTTTTTTCGTGGTCCTGCCTAATATACACACTCTTGGGTCCTCTTTAAGGAATTGCAAATGGAATGGCCAAATAAAGATAGACTTCAGGGGGAGTTGTAATAAAAACTAAAGAATCTTGAAGAATTTTCTCAAATCCGCAGAATCTTTTAGAATATTTACCGAAGTTCGGAGTTCGAAGTGTGTATTGAGACTGAAAGGCATATCTGGCAGGCCCTGTGTGAGAACGCCCTGAAATTACGGTGTCTGGGTAGCTATAATATGGGTAAATCCAAACACTTGCAACCCAGTTGTGCAGTTGAGCACTTCACTGTACAGTCCCGTCAGCAGAAATGCAAAAGGGTCTATTATCACTTTTGATAAATTTACAGGAGAAGGAAACAACTTAATCATATGAAAAACATTGTGGTTACAATATCAACTTTCTAAATGCTTTCGAACACACAAAAATACATTAGAAGATCGCGTTCCATCAATGCGCCGAAAAAAATGGAACTAAAATAGTTTTGTTTTTTTAAACAAATTAGTCTTTCGGTCTGTTTGAATTTCGCGCATAAAGTGACCATTTTTGGCAAAAGAAGGCTTAAAATTGGTGAGAATGTGTATTTTTGTGTAATGCAAAATGCATTGTCAATCAAAAACTCATAGTTGGATTTTTGTGTTGTTCCACCCTTTTGCATTTCTGGTGACGGTATCTGTATATATGTCAGACAATACAGCAGTCAATATAAATTTTCTAAAATAAACTGATAATCTTTTCTATACGAATGTGCGATCTTCATTTTAATTTCGCACTATCGCAAATTAATTTAAATATCAAGCCAATCTTTCATTATGTGCGGATTATATTTCTAGTTTAGCTCTGGATATAAGTTCAACTAGATCTATTACTATTTTCGAACAAATCACTAATAATTTTGAATAGTGTTAAGAAACACAGTGAAATCTGAAATAATATAAACTCATTTGGAATTCGAAGTAAGGTTTTTTATTAAAAAAAGTGAAAAGAGAATCTAAGAAGAGGTAAAAAACGATACGAGAACAAAATAAACCAACAAATTTCATTCAATTCAAAATACAAATGTCAGACGACGAATTGTTGTGGAACGGCTCTCATGTACAAAGTGTAAATGTGGGTGTGAGGCTGTGTGAATGTTGGTGTGCTGCGGTGTGATACACGCATGTGATGGGCCATGTCCGCATAGAACTCAGTTGGAGCTTATGCTTTGCATTAACCGGAAACTTGTGCCTTTTTCCTGTCTATGCCTTAGCATAGATTCGCACAACGTATCGCATCACATGGAATCCCGATTATCCGACTTAATCAATGATGAGGTATAAGGTAATCTCAGCAGCATTTATTTCAACATTCAAACGTTCCCTTCGACCCAGTTCACTGCGTTATTTTTACTTTCCAATAATACTCTGGGGGTATATTCAGTCTATCATCCATCCCATCCATATGCACCACATGCGAGTATCCAGCCACATGTACACAAGCAGTGTGATTACGTACGAACTAAAGTTATTTGTAAGTCACATACACACATACATTCGAACACACGTATATTTCCATTTCAATCTCCCTTTGAACAGTGAATAAGTGAGTGAGCTATCCCAGAACTGGCATAGATTCATTAGGAGAGAGGCCTACAAGGATTGGTTGTAAACCAATGGGATTTTTCACAAATTAGTTCACTTTGATGCTGATGTGGTCTGCGATCTGTACCGAAATGAGACATCACATTGAGGAGCCATAATGTCTGGATGCATCTGTGTTCCATGGATCCTAGAGAAATACACTCTACTTCGCTTGATTGAGGTCACCCTTGCACAAAACTTGAATGACTCATATCAGAAAAAATATTTCAAAAATTATATAAATTTTTATTATTTTTATATTATAAATTTTATATTATAAATTTTTTATTCAAAATAGTAAAGATGAAGTAGAAACATGAGATCAAAACAAAAACTGATAAATTCAGTGTGGACCGTTATTTAAAAAAGCAGAGATAGGCAAATAAGTGAGTCAATTATTTGAGGACACCTCCTAAAATTTTACTATATTATGAAACTTTATATATTATTAGATGGAATTCAAATCAGGTTTCATATTGATTTTTCTCGTGATCGGTAATGTAAATACCAATTATAATCAAGGTACTTCCCTGAGATACTAAAGAAATTGCTATGTTCCATGGAGAACATTGGAGAACAGAACTTTAGTTTATGATTCTCCTCATTTCCATTATTAAAACAAACAACTTCCTTCGTAAGAAGAAATTACTTAATCGAATAGCTGGAATTCGAATGTACCACATTTAAAACACATAGAAAATGAAAAAAAAAAAATAGAAAATCAAACAACACAAAAACTAAAAAAATAATATAATTTCCGTTTTCTTGACTCAATTCGGCGTTTGACGAACGTCCAAAGAAAACGTGTAATTTTACAAAATTGTAATCAAAATGTCCCCATCTTTCAAATCTTGCTCATGTCTAAGCAGGTGTGATTAAATTAACTCACACAGTAATTTATGAGCCTCGGTGTCGAATATACTCTAAAACTAGTTTTAATTTCATATGGAAAGGTTCACGCCCACTTTCAGCCCATCTTTGCACAACTATTTACACGGGATCTACCTACTCACACAAAATTTCAGCACTCTAGGTGTCATAGAACTGACAATATTCGATAATAGATTTGAACTTCGTATGGAAGGAACCACGCCCATTTTTGGCACAATTACGCATATTGATGATTGATGCACTCACACAAAATTTCAGTAGTGTATCTGTCATAGAACCGAATATATTCGGAAATGGATTTTAACTTCGTAAGGGAAGTGTCACGCCCACTCATTTAATACCGCCCATTTTTTGCACAATCGTGCAGGCTAAGGTCTTCTTTTTCCAATCTATACTAACCATATCCATCAATCCTTGTTCGTTCAGAACCGATAGCATTTATTATGCGATTTTGTAGAAATTTCGAGAATTTTTTCGTCTGAAATCTATATTCATTAGTGGACGTTATACACAAAAGGTACGTTTAAACTTTTTGAAGATATGCTGCAATTTCGGCCCCATTACACCAATAAACGCCAATTCTACGCAGTTTAGCAATATTATTTCAAAAAGAAAGCTAATCCTTGACTGATATAGCCATTGGAATTGGCTGGATATATTTACATTGAATTAAAAGATATTTAATTGAAATCTTCTCGACAATAAAATTCCCAAGAAGTAATATTATATTTCATACACAAATTTTTCTCACTCACTCGGAATACCTCGAATTTCTTCATATTTCTTCATATTTTTATCGAAGTTGCAAACATTGCACCTATTGAATAATTTCAGGAATCAAATTGGTATAACTATTGGCTAAGCTCACGAGTTTGCGGGACAGGTCATACCATTCCTACATGGCCTGATCATATAGACCTCGAGTGTGAGTCTATGGCATTCTTAGAATGTAATAACTTTATGAAATCATGTCTACAATTCTTTCTTTTTGAGTTTATCTGCTCCTGCCGCCTTTGTTGCCGTTGTTCCCCGTTGATGATGGTTAAAGCACAAAATTTGGTATTTTTCTTTTCTCTCAAATCTTATGATTCATGCTGAGTTTCTACTTTGACTACTCCAGCCTCATCGGAGCTGCCTTTGCCTGGGCTACATAATTCCGTTTCACCATTGTACGAACACACTCACACACACACACACGCACGGACATTGTTCTGATGTCCTTGCCGCAAAGAGGAGAAAAGAAAAAATCTGTAAGTTTGTGTATTGTATAATCAAAAAACAGCCCACCTCCATCTGCCCCCACCCCAACTCACCGTCAGCCTTGACAACATCATAGGGAAATCGTACATTAAAGTGACGTCTCGTTTCCACCCCTTTTGTCAGGACAACAAAAACAAACAAACCTCATTCATAGCACACAAATAAACGAGGGGCGGAGGGGGCAAAGATGCTGTAATAATAGCTGTGGCTATTTTTCAAAATAAAAAAAAAACGCAAAATCGGGCGAAGGAAAACTTTTTACAACAGTTTTTAGTTGTTTTTTGTGTTATCTATGCTAATTTTGTCGGTGAAATTCATATGAAAATAAAGTGCTTAATTAACATTTTTGTCTATTATATTTATGGAGCATCCCGTGCGAGGGTTTAGCACCCAACAGCGCACAGCCCATCCGGAGCGGGCGGTGGGAGGATATATTTTGTTTTGCATTAGTCATGCGATGATGCGAAAACTTTCTACCCGTAAAAGACAATGGAACTTTAGGGATCCATGTAATGCAGAGTAGTAGAGGTTGCGAAAATTAACATTTTCTTCGGTAAGCGGCCTACGCTGTCTAAGGACTTTTTAATGCGGCCGCAACGATGTTCCGACCAACATGCGCAAGAAAGTCTGGGGCGGCGATGACGCTTTGCTTTCGAAAAGAAAATGAAAAAGCATGGAAAACGAGTAACGACTCTCAGAAATTTGCATCGGAACAATGTTTATAAATCAACAGAGTAAGCGCATCAGTTCAAGAATGATCGCTATTTTTCATCATAGTGGTGTATTGGGGTGGAACAGTTTTGGAAAATTGTTAAATTCTACTTTGGCTGTAAAAATTTTATCTTGAGGCTTGAACTTTATCTTGTACAAACTTTATCTTCTGCAGAATTAAAAATAGTAAAAATAAGAAGAACTTAGAAAAAACATTATTTATAAATTTATAATTATTTTTTATAAATAAAGAAACAGGGCTGTGGAATCAGAGTCGGAGAAATTTTCTGGATTTGAAATCGGAGTCGAAAAATATGGTCGACTCCGACTCCGAGTATTTTTTTTTTTCGTTATTAGAAATTATAATATATTTCCAGGATGAAAATAATTGCATAAAAAGGCTTTAAAATCTTAGTCTGAGACATGTTTAAAGTAAAATTAAAGTTAATGTGGTATTCATTTATTGATTTTCCCAAAATAATTGCATAATTGATTGACGCATACGTTTGGCTAATATGTAGTTATAAAGAAAGATTATTAAATATCACTGTTTATTTACTGTCATGTTAGAGCGTGTTGCAAATTTCAATATTTTAAGTTCATTTTGCAAAATACCTCGGCCGAAAAGAGACAGAGAATCACGAATCAACTCCTTCTGACGACTTCGAAAAGTATTTGGATAGTTTGGAGCAAAATAACGCTAAAAGGTTAAAAACTGATCCCGTTGAAATACAAAACCAAATTTTATCGAGAATTAGATGAAATCAAAAAATTTGACAGAAAAGACAAAAAGGCAATCTACCAAGTAGTTGGATATTACCAAAAATTTTTCGTGATGTGACATTAGTAGCAGATGCAATGCCACCTACTCAAGTGAGCGTGAGAGATTGTTTTTCGCTCTAAAACTTAGTCATATTCGTGCCTCAATGCAATTCTGTTCTTATCATTAGTAGTTATATGATATCTTTTTATTTTGTTTCAATAGTATTTTGTATAATGAATTAAAAAATACTTTACAATAACAATATTACATGGAAATGTATTTATGTAGGTGGACACCTTTTTGTTCGGTTTATAAAATAATTGGGTTTTCTTTAAAACATATGCATTATTATAATTATTGAAAAAATACACTAAATATTACTTATTGAACATCCGGAGTCGACTCCGGTGTATGAGTCGGATTCGAGTAATTTTGCCTCGACTCCACAGCCCTCTAGAGAAAGATACTATTTTAATTTTCTTTGCACTTTCTTATTACATACCATGCGAAATTCCTGTGGTTTATGATGAATAAGTGTAAAAATTTCTCGAAATATGTTTAAAATCAGAGATTTCGCTATTTTTGGAAAAATATTTGTGATGTGAACTGGAAAAACCAAAACTTGTATTGTTGGAAAATGTTAATATTAATAAAAAACAACCATATCTTGACGCGATAGTGTATAGACGAGACAATGTTATCAAAACGGATTGGTACCAAAAAGAGACAGCATCTGGAAGATTAATAAATTTCTACTCCAAACATTCTCGACGTATAAAAATCAACACTGCGACTAACTTTATTAACAAAGTTTTCAACATTAGAAAAGAAGATAAGACATATTTTAAAATTAAATGACTTTCCCAATAAAGCCATTACGGAATTAATAAGACATATGAAGAAGAAACAACCTGGAGAATCGAGTGAACCAATTTCAAAAATATACAAACCGATGACATATGTTCCTGGCTTCTCGGAAAGATTCAAAAACTCCAACATTTATAATAAGGACAACATACAATTAGCGTTAAAGAGAACAACACAATAAATGACCTTTTTAGCAGGACAAAATCAAAAATAAATAAAGAAGAAAAATCGAACGTAGTTTATAAGATCAAATGCAATGGTGACAAGTCCAACGTATGCCAAAAGGTATACGTTGGTACTACAAAGATGAAACAAAAAACTCGACTTTCTGCACACAAATCTGGCCAAAAAGCGATTGACAAACCACTGGAACAAAAGACAGCACTGGCAGCCCATTGTACCTTGACGGGGCACAAGCCAAACTTCAACGACGTAGACATTTTGACACAAGAAAATAATTATCGCAGAAGATATACGCTTGAAATGTTACATATTATAAATGTCCCTACTGACCAGAGAATGAACTACAAGACTGACACTGACCACTGTGCACAAATATATCGAAACATTGTTTACAAATATGGGCGAAAACAATAGTTTTAGTTGAGAAAGTACTTTGAAACGAAAGAGTTCATTGGTTTTGCTGAAATGTAATTATTGTGCTAATTTTTTTTGTTTTGTCTTTTTGTAAAATTAATTTTGTTTGTATTTTAAGTGAAAATCCCTGAGGATGATCATCGATGACGATCGAAATATCGGAAAAGAATAAATAAATAAAACAATTTAGAAAAACTAAACATCAGTTTTTTATTTGTTCATGACCACAAGTCAGACTATCCGGAAAAATAGATGGTCAATTGTACATAAAATTAAACATATTAATAAAAACTTCAATAACTCAGTCAATTACTAATGGATTTTTTAAAAACAAAGCGGCGTTTTTTTTTAATTGTCCTTGTTGGACAAAAGTACACAGATTTTTTTAAATAAGCTATTTATCGATCGAAAGTTCCAGGTTTCTTATTTTCAAATGCGATGAGAAAGTGAAAATCAGCTGACAACAACCTAAGTTACAGCATGCAAAGTTATGGAAAAACGATTTTTACAGTAACTCATGATTTTGGGGGTATCTGGGAAATTTCAAAATCCGATTCTTGTTCTACTCGACAATACCAATGTATGTCACTTCCCAGAGTATTCATTCTTTTTTGTAGCACAGTATATGTATTAATTTGTTTCAAATAGGAGTACATTTGGGAGTCCAGCCCAAAATTAATTTTATCTGACGTTCTGGCTATATATCGGCTGACATTATTCCTACAGTGTTGGCCATACAATTAGAAGCGAATCGCTGTGATGTGCATTTTATATCAGCAGTACTTGCATAAAACAGCAATAACAAACATTTATTCCCAATATTGTAAGTCTCACTTATTACTACATTTTCAATACATGGTTGAAGTTGTTTTTGGTCGAAAACAATTTTACTGAAGAAAAAAAGCTCAAAAATACAATGGTTTATTAAAATTTTTAGTTGAAAAAATAATAAAAAAATGTAAGAAAATATAAAGGATATCGGACTAAGTATTGAGTCTAGTCCGATATCCTTTATATTTTCTTACAGCGGATACTCTCCTTGGCAAACATTTTTGCCGAAGTTAGACATCGTCAAAGTGGTATCGACTCCCAAACTTCCTTAATATTCAAAAAGTGTTCGTCATTGTTTCTTGGAGTTTTCGTTATTAGGCATTTTTTCTACATCTGCCCACAAGTTTTCGATGGGATTTAAGTCCGCATTTCGGCTGGCCAGGCTAAACAACGGTACTCGTATCCACAAGCCATTGCTTCACAAGGCGTGAAGTATGCCTCGGATCGTTATCCTGTTAAAAATGTATGAGTCTGTCATATTCACATATTACAGAATGTTTTTTATGGTATGAAACCATATTTGCACTGAATTTTATATAAATTTGTCATCTTGCGCTGAAAAAAATTATAATTTAAGAATGTGTTTCGAATTATATGTCCGACCTTAGAAACATGTGTAACGACAGATTTCGCAATTCTGACAGATATCCAAACGTGTTGGCTGACATTTACACACATAACAACTTATTGGCGTACAGAGAATATAAAGCGTGATTTTTTAAAAGCTATAGGAAAGTTTAAAAAAAACACATAAAATTCAGAAAAATGCATGAAATCTTTATTCGAATCGATAGTACGGTCCATATAATTTAATGTTTGAAGATTATTTCATGCAAATCAAATGGTCCTCAAATGGTCCATCCGCTTAGTCCAATTTTGGCATTTCTACGTATTTGAGTAACGGCGACGAATCGATAATTGATGGTCATCATTAACACTGGGCGATACAGCTGCGATATTTTCTTCAGTTCGCACTCTACGTAAGCGTGTTGGTGGTTTAATGTCCAACAATGTAAATTTGGTGCGAAATTTAGTCACAATAGCCCGAATAGCCGCTTCAGTGGGTCGATTAAACTGACCATAAAATGGAAGCGCGCGATGAACTTTCTTAACAGAGCACGTATTTTGTTAATAAAATTCACGAAACGTGCGTCAGCAGTTTAAACCAGTGTTGACAAAAAGATAATAGCTAAAAAATCACCCTTTATAACAACGGGACTTATCTAAAAACGAGACGCTTTAATAGGAAGATATGAGAAAATTCATAACTTTTGGAGCATCGTTTCTAATTGTATGACCGCCACTGTATGTACCAGCGAAACGTAAAGAGCCTATTTTCAATAATTACACAGCAGCTAGTACAAATTACAGTGCAGCCAGTACAAAACAGGCTCAACTTGGCATCGTCCTAAATATAGCCAGCTTCAAGATTTCCTTTGAACGCTTTGCCACACATAGACTGTTATGGATTTTAGGAAATATTCAAACTACCCGCCCCCTTGCCCAAGGGAAAGGGAAAAGTCTGTGCAAAAAAAGAAGTTATAAGTCAGGGGGCGTTTTTGATTTTGATCCGTTTTGCAGAGAATCCCACATGTATAAATGTGTACATGTATGTGTGTGTGTGTACATCCACTCATACCCAGTGTTCATCAATAATAAATTTGTTACACATAAATTTCACCTGGGAGACAAGAGTTACATTTAAATTTATATTATGTTCAAGTGACAACATAATAATTCGAATTTGGCTCGGACCGGGCAGTGCGGCTGTTTTTATTTTGCATTCCGAAGGCAGATAAAGCAGACGCGGCAGCCGTGCCATTTTCACATACTATTCCCAATACAATCATCAAAGGTACACTGATACAGCTGTAAATAATTTATAAAAATGTTTATGTATAAAACATTTCCCTTTATAAATCACCTTAAAATGATGCTGTGATAATCCTGGCAACATCTTTTGCTAAGTAAAATCCCCTCATATCACATAATTCTTATGGCAATGGTTGGCTGGTCGGTTGCTCGGTCGGTCGCTGTGCCTCTCCGACAATGACAATGACAGTGACTATGCCTTAAGTTGTGTGTTGTTGGAACGGCAGTAAAATGGTGATACGGCCAGAACATAAAGTATCTGCAATAGAGACAACTCCCACTGATTATTTGCTGTAAATTTACCAGAAACACACTTCAAACTCGCATTCAGCAGCAAGGCAGCGAGCAGAGGAGGCGGTGGTCGCGACCGCGTCCGCGGAATTGTATTCTCCAGAGTATGACCCGAGTTGTGTACTCCATAAATATTGCTGACGACATACTCGGTACACATAATTGTCAACATGTGTTTCGGCCATAATATTCATTTTGCTGGTTTCTCTTCCGCTTCCACGGTTTGCTGTGCGGACGACAGTAAGTGTGTACAGAGGACGGGTCTGAATAAACGGCCGTGCGCTTGGTTGCCTCTGCTCACCCGACCTAATTAGAAAAGTATGCTGGAACAGCGACAGCAACATCGCTAGGTACAACTACAAACGAAAGGAAGGAATCAAGAGCAACATCTACGAAAGTTGGCCCAGTAAAGGAAACTTCTACAAAGACACACAAACACACATACTTATACACATTCATTCTCGCTCAAAAGAGCCCAAAAACTCACTCCGGCCACTTCACTTCAGATAAAAATGAATGAGTGGCCTTCTTGGCGGGCTGTTCGGTTAAAAGCGCGCCGACTAAGGCAATTTCAAGGTAAGAAATCTTCATCAGACCGGATAATTTACTTACACAGTAAACCAGAAAAACAGAAGACGATGAATTCTCCCAAAATAAAAACCAACAACAACAACAGCGACAAAAATACAACGAAAACGAAAATAATGGAAAAATGAGGACCCTACAACAATTTAATAAGAAAAACAAAAGGTAATGTAACCAGCAGCAACAACAAAAACAAAACACCTCATTAAAACAACAAAATATTATGAAAATACAAGGTGCTGCGGGGGTAACGACAGCGTAGCGGCCTCTGAAATGCGGGGCCATATGACATATCGATGGTGCTGATAGCAGAGGACCTTTTGAAATTGTTGAAGGAAAACACTTTTTTTAATTGAGTTCCTATGAAGGAATATCGCCCAGTTGTAATAACAACTCAAGTGTGTGGGAAACTCAGTGTGTACAATTACGAAACACCCCAATAGATGAAATTAATATTTTATGTGGATCGGAAAACGATAACAAAATTGGAACATACAATTTACTATTCATTTTTTATTCATAGCGACGTCTGCGGTCCGATCAATCTACCATCTGTTGGAGGATCAGGATATTTTTTGACTTTTGTAGATGACAAATCTCGAAGAATATTTGTATATTTTCTGAAGTCGAAGGATGAAGCTTTCGAAAAGTTCAAGGAATTCCAAAAACAAGTTGAGAGGCAGACTGGTAAGAAAATCAAAATCCTTCACAGCGACAACGGTGGAGAATATACATGTAATGAATTCAGTGAGTATCTAAAAAAATATGGCATTATCATGCAGTTGACCGTACCACATACGCCCCAGCATAATGGAGTCGCTGAACGTACCAATCGCACTCTTGTGGAAATGGCGAGAACCATGTTGCACGCAGGTGTGGAAAATAAATTATGGACAGAAGCAATAATGTCATTCGCTTATTTAAGAAATAGATGTCCCACGAAGCATTTGAAAGACGAAATGCCATACGAAATATGGCATGGTAAGAAGCCTAATGTAAGCCATCGTCGAAATTTTGGTTCATATTGTGAACCTTTGAACAAAACACACAAACGCAAATTCGAAAAAAGAGGAGAAGAGTACATTATGGTGGGGTATTCTTTAGTTTCAAAATCCTACCGATTGTATTGAACGTAGAGATGTAATTTTCGACGAAAATAAATTTCAGCATGGTGTCAAAGACGTAACTGATAATAAAATGATTCTCTAACGCTATATTTGGACCAAAGTCAACCTCAACAGCATGAATATTGCTCCGACAATCAGCAAACGTCGGAAAATGTGGAAATCGGCAGAGCAGACGAATCGGTACAGCAGAAGAAAATTTAAGTTCCTATGCTCAGGAGGAGATTGTAAAAATTTAACCTGGACGACCGAAGATTTTTAGAACTGGAAAGGCTGGTAGACCTAAAAAGGTATATAATATTTTAAACCGAATGACCACCGAGAATGTTCCATAAACAGTTGAAGAAGCGTTGTCAAGCAGCAAGTCTGAGGAATTGCAGAAGAACGAAACCTTTTCCCATACAAATGTTCAGATTGTAGCAAAAGTAGCTATGTGTTCTCCAGGTAATTATTTTTGGAACAAATTTCAATTGAAAAAATAAAAATTATTAGTTTTTGTGTTGAATCTTTGTTTTTGGTTTTTGGAAAGGAGGAGAACCACACTCAACCATACACACATTTGACCATAGACTTATTTCGTTGTCCTGTGTAGAGACAAATCATCAGTGATCCTTCTGTATGGAGTGCTTGCGTTAACATGAAGTCATAAGTTGTATATATATCTACGTTATATGAAAATCACTCATATGTACTATATGTATACACCCGAAAACCTCACCGCAAAGCGATTTGAAGAGCATTATTCTACCTAAAACCTTTTCTCATTACCATTATGCTGTAGGCTGATGTATTTTCAACACGACACACTTTTTTCCCACGAACTTATTAGACAACCACCCACAACAACAATTTTTATTAACTACCTGTAACTTGGAATGACAACCGAAGGATAATTTTGAACGATTTTATAGTGTTTTACGGCTCATTCTAGCATTGACCATTAATTTGAGTTTTGTACCAAAAGTCAAAAATGTAGAAAAAGTTATTTCGAATTTAGAAACTGGTACCTAATCACATAACATAAACATTATCGTATAGTAAAATATCTATCTAAATTATAACTTTTTCTCGAAAACTAAAATAAATTTGCACCTGCGGAATAATGTTGTCGCCGTTTTGGAAACGCATGATTTAAAATGGGGCTAATAATGAGATCGGAAGGATAAAAATACGAAACCAACCTCGCCAAAAAATGTGAATTTTTTCTCACACATATCTCTTAAACTAGATATACGTGTAAATACATTATTTATGACCTATGCTCTCTGCAAAGAATATTTGTAATCTGTGCATTTGTACTTTTGTCAATCATTTCGAAATTTGTCACAGTCGAAGTTACCAATCTTTTAAGGTCAATCAGTAGCCCAGTAGTAGTAGTGATTTTGTAAATCATTTAGAAAACACTTCTGCTCTGGCCGTGTGAAATTTCGCCGTGATATATTTTTCCGTTTAAAAGTTACAGAATTAACTCCAAAAACTTGATTTCGAACCACTGATTTTATCTCATATCCCATATCAAAACTTGGACCTAAATTGTATGGAGGTACATACCAGTCTGTTCCACTTTTACTGTAGATGTGCCTTAGCTGAAATGTATCATGGAAAATTTGATCAAGATCCAGTTTAAGATGTGGATTCTGGGCAATCATAGAGAAAATAAAATGAATAAATGTGATCTGAAATTTGACAGAAACAATCTCCTGTCAAATTGCACGGCACTCGCACAACAATTGCTATCTGTACTTTGATCATAAGTTTAAAAACAAACATTTGGCATACACTAGCCATTATTCCACGCTGTGGTGTAGGGTATAAGCATAAGCAATTAAGTATTTATGGACCGACTATTTTTAAATTTGTCCTATCTAGTAGGACAAATTTAAAAATAGTTTAGATCGACTACTATATTTGTCCCTTTAATGTAACTTATATTGCACATTCCAGCATATCATCTTAAAACGCATAAATATTATATCAAAGATATAGTAATTAATGAATGGGTTAAACCTCCATGTACAACGATCTCCTAGTTTCACAAAATCTCTTTCGCCAAAAATAACTATGTGTATGACATAACTAAGATTCAATTTCAATAAATTCCATAATAAAAATAGCTATTTATAGTTTTTTATTTAAATCATTTACACACGCGAAAACTGAATAAATTAATGAATTTTTTTGATCATTTTATCAGAAGTGGGTATAGGAAAAAATCAATCATATTAAAATTATAGCGAAATAAAACAAGTAGACAGCTCTCCTGAACAATTGGGAAAAACACATAGCTACTTTTGCTACGACGGCGACGATATGTAAAATATATATTTTCTTGTTTTGCAGCGATAAAGCTTAAAAATATTTCATTTATAATTATATTATACTCCAACTCCGATGTCAATGAAATTTCAGCCAGATATCGACGAAGTGACGAAAATATATAACCATTATCAAAATACCACAAACAATTTGATTTGATTTGAAATATTTTAAAATATATTTTAATCATGTTTAATTGATTTTTGAAACATACTAAAAGAATAATAATAGTTAATTGCTGGACGAGTGAGTCGAACCATTGTAAAAATCAATTGAAGATATGTTTAAAATATATTTGTGGAGAGGTTGGGTCATGTAACATTTTAAATTTGAACTAACGATTACTTTTTACATTCATTTTTATTTTCAGGTTTATGTTTGACACTTGCAAAATGGGACGCTATATGCGCGAACAAAATTGTGAAATAGTAAAAACTTACTTTCAAAGTAGTGAGTATTTAACGCAAATTGTAAGAAATTTACGTGGAAAATGTTCGTGCTTTCAAATGAAGCTATTCATCTCGGTGGCTATATCAATAAGCAAAATTACCGCATATGGGGTTCAGAGAACTCGTGTCACTGTTTGATGTGGATTTTGGGCTGGCGGCATCATGGGCTGGCGGTCATGTACTGAAAAATTGGTTTGATCGGATGAGGTACTGCAGAATTATATTGTGTTCCTTCATTAAACGGCAGAGTTCAACCTTTCCAAGAAAACCAGTAATTTGAAAAAATAATCAGTATTTTTTCTATAGCCGATTCTAATTTAAAATTATATAAATTATATAAAATTCCATCTCTTCTGCTATATTTCTCCATTAGCTCAGTTTAAACCATGTATGAACGAATCGTCCTTGTTTTGATATATATCCACCATAAAAATGTACCTTCTGAACAAAAAAAAATCAAATATCAAATTAATTTGATGGCCATAAAGTCAACAGGATCATAAACAACCATTTTTCGACATTATAAAATATTCAGGTTTGATATTTATGAACTTTATAACTGACATTCCTTACTTGTTTGTCAATTGATTCGAAGATTATATAAAATGAAAGACATTTTATATTATTACCCCCCACCAGTTATCAAGTCACCTTTATCTACATTCACCTTTTATTGTGCACGATTGCATTTCCTTTTTTGTAGAAGACAATGTTTTCCTTTTAAAAAGAGTTTAAACAACCTGGAAACAACGGTCTGCCCGGGTTTTCTAAATTGTCATTAAAAAAGAACGATGACCGGTGACTAACGATCGTCCAATAAGGACCGGATGTAAACTTTGGATTGTATGTTTTAAAAATACACATCGATTTAGGGAAAGAGTACTCTCTCTAGCCAATTTTCTAAATTTCCAAGGCACTTCTCGTTTTTTTGGCGGACATATCAAAAGTTAAAAAACACTAAATAATTGGAAAGAAAAAATTCTTCTAAAATTAAGCAAACGGTTTGTAGTTGATCACCTTCCGAGTTATTTATCATTTCGTGCAACATTTCTTTTCGTGCTGCCAATACTTCGTTGTTGTAAAATAATAATGTAGTGGTCTGTTCTACGAGGCTAAGTGGATGAATTCCAATAATTTGATTAGAATTTTTGTATTAACCCAAGGCCCCGTGTCCTTTGAATCCCATCTCTGCCTTACATAATGCAGAAAGACCAACAAACCCATGGACGTAACATTATTTAACTTAAAGTTTAAACAAAATGTCCAAGAGAAACACTTAAGATTCCAAGAAGGTAACCGTCCTCGAGGGCGGCAGACAGCCAACGAGCCGTTGGACGGACAGCTGGGTGTGGGCACTCATTGGCGGTGGCTAAATTGCACAAGAAGCAGCGGTTGAAGTTAAAGTTGCTCAAGTTTACATTAAACATTTTAATTTAATTGCTTTGGCGGCGTTGCTGCCGTGCCGTGAGATGATGGATGGACAGATGGACGAACGAGCGGACAGACGGATACATTACACAGATGCACGGCATCATTACTTACTTCCCAGTCACACCTGTCCCAGTGTCAATGTGCAATAACGCGGTCCCAACAGGCCTATTCATTTCTTTGATCTAATGATTTTTTTAGCTCCAATGCTCGTTGTCAGAAGGGTATGTTTGTGTGTGCACGCGGGGATGCAGTAAGTTCATTGCTGCGATTGCCAGTGTATCCAACTTCCGCTTTTTCGTGCGCTAGTTCACAAAGAGCGTATGTTCGTTTCTACTTTAACACCGGAAATGAAAAACTTAACCATGAATGCCAAAGCAAACAGACAAAAAAGTGACACTCCCCCGTCTTTTTTCGTCGAATGAGGACGAGAAGTGAACGAAAAACGCTGAAAAGCAAACAAAGTTAGTTTGTGTGAAAACTTCACACATTTACGGTAATAAAATGAAGTAAACTTGAAAAAATGGGGCATGAGGAAGGGTAGAGAGCAAATAGAGAACAAATCACTACCAACTGTTACTACGGCCATCGCGTATACAGGGTGCGTTCCAGTAAGTGTTTGTTAGGCGGAATATCTAGTACGGACGTTTAGCAAAGCTGGATCAGCTGGAAAATTTTCCTGTAGCTAACGTCGCGTCAGGAGATGGGTGCTGGCTATTGTAAGTCGTGATTCATGATAGAGGCGTGGCACCACCCATACAAACTATACTTTAGCTATCTTCTCGTCAGGGCTATACTGGGTTCGTACCATGATCTAGGAAGGGGGTACTTCCCTCACAACCCATCATTTTAAAATATCAAAGCGTACCCTTGGCTGATTTTGATGGAATTAAAGCAGATCGTAATTATAACATCAGGGTTTTAACAATATTTTATACGTTCCCTGAATTCAAGATATTCTGGATTTTGAGTTCACATAAATTCGTTCTGTCTCCCTTAATGCTGCCTTTCGCCATGCCCTTTTTATACCCTCCACCTCCAGGATGGGGTTATTCCGTTTGTAACACACATATTCAACGGAGACCCCAATAAAGTATATATATTCTCTATCCTGGTAAAATTCTAAGAAGATTTATCCATGTTCGTATGTCTGTTGAAAACACGCAAGCTTCCGAACGAAATGAGCTAGGAGGTTGAAATTTTCCGTAAATGTTTCTTATGGTTGCATATTGGTTGGGATTGAACATGGGCGAAATCGACCAAGAGGGAGAACAATTTTCCCTAACAAGAATTTTCAGTCCCCAATATTTAAATTATTTAAGCATTTTTTGACAATTTCTGATTGGCATACATTTGAAATTTGTTTCGTACCTTCCAAACTCACCAAAAAGTACAAAAAAGATTTAGCGGGTGAAATGGGAGAAAAGGCATAAAATGGTACCAATGATGCGACAACAGCTAGAAACATGAAATTCGGTGTGTATATCCATATAATTTCGTAGGCACGTAAAATAGAGATTTTTTCGAAATTTGTTCTTTTAAGGGATACAATTGGAAAAGAGGGATAAAAATACCAACCCAACCGATGAAGTTAAAATCAACAAATTTGGTGTATGCATTTATCTGACTGTGTAGACGCGAAACATAAAAGATTTTTTTCGAAATTTGTAATTTGTAATACATGAAATTCAGTGGTTACACTCGTCAGTCTTCGTAGACACGCACAATATGAGCAATTCTTCAAAGTCGTACTTTTAGGGTCAACATTTAAAAAATGATAAAATTGGTACCTATCAAACGGATGAATCATGAAGTTATATGTGTTCATTCCAATATGGACGCGGAACATAGCGGATCTTTGTAATTTGTACTTTTCTTATCAAAATGAAATTCACGCTGTTTGCAGCTGAATCAAGAAATTGCAAATGGGAGAAATTGGCCCTGAGGGAAAATGTTTCTCCTGATTGACAATACACCTAATATTTAGGTACTTTTCTGAAGATTGCTCCCTCGTGTTCACTTTTTGACTATTAATATTATAATAATGAATCAATGAAATTTATTTAAAACAGTGCTCATAAGTATACCTTATAGTTTGAAATAGTAAACAAATATAGTAATGCGCATTAAAATATCACAATTTTCAAAATATGTTACTTCACTTCTTTTTAAAGTCGACTGCCGCTAATATACTGGTAATACTATGTAATGCACTCTGTGGTGGAGTGCAACGCCTTTTTACTTGTTTTCACTGCGATAGAAAGTACATATACTCTGGATCGTGGTAAGGCGGAGATCGTTTGAGATGAAAATTGATAAAATCGGTTAATATGAAAAAAAAAAAAAGAATTCCCTAGCAAGATATGAACTTCTGCAGTATTTGAAGCGATGACTGGGCCACAACATAAATATTTTTCTCTCTCGGCAATATTAGTTGGCTTGGTCACTTAAATTAAGTACATTTTCCATTCTTTGAAAACAATGAAACACAATAATGCACTTGAAATTACAAGTAAAATGTAATATTGTTGTAATATATGTATGTATATGTGCATGGAAATTAGTGGATAATGCCAGGGCGAGTTAACCACTTCTTGACTTTGTTTAAATTTCAAACTGACTTGAGGATGGAGTGCTGCTGCTCTAAATCCATTACGTCTTGGCTCTCCTTCCTAAATGACATTTTAATATTGCTACTATACCAATACGAGTACAAAAAAAAAAAACAAAAATAAATTGAAAACGCTCTATTCCAATTCAATTTGCACATAAATTCCAAACTCTCTAAATATGCCAAAAGCACACAGTCAGTGCTGGGAAAGTGTGTCAAACGTACATAATGTTATTGCCACTTGTGCTCGCATCTGATTAGTATGGAACGGCGCTGTTCGCCTGCCATTTTCGGGGGTGCCACCCTGTTTATTAGGTTTTATTAGCGGCAAAACTACCAGGAAAGTTGTATGTCATCGTTTAAGAAGCAACTTGCATCAAGCGTTGGGTAGAGAGCTGCTTTAGACTACAAGACGCCATTCGTCATTTTGTATTACCTTTTACGTGGGTGGATGTGTAAATGTGTGCATGTGTATGGGTAACTGTGTGAGTGTGGGTGCATAGACGAAAAATAGTAATCTATGATGACTATCGTGTCACTCACTCTGCCCCACCACTCGAGTGTAGCGAGTGGCGGTGCTATATGGGCGCCCACTTCGAACTCCCATCAATTACAATTGCAAGGAGGTCGAAGAGTATAAAATAGCGGGCAACGGCAATAGAATCGACAACAGCAGCAAAAACACGAAAGGAGCAACAACAGCAAGATCTCCAACAATTTTAAACACTTTGGCAAGAAATTGCGATGAAGGAAGGCGGCAGCGAGAAAAAGACAAAGGAAGCTTCAGAGGCGAAGATGGCGAGAACACTTTTCTTGAAAAATGAAAAACCGTTAAGAGTTATTACGGCGATAGTTGAGGAAGAACAAGGAAACCCCCCATACACACACAGATAGAGAAGTGTACGATTGCACCACCACCACCACTTCCCACTCACATAAGAAGGCGGCCTTCTATAAGCGCAAAGTGCACTTATGCAGGAAACTTTATTGCACAGGAAATTAAAAAACAGCAGAGCTCCGGCACACTGAAATAGCGCTGGAAAAGGACTAAACGAAAATGATGAGGAATTCTCAAGGAGTTTAAGAAAAACCGTGTATGTATTTAAAAAAAAAAGAGTGATGCATTTATTTCACTATTGTTGTTGTAGTGGTGGGTTGTGTGTGGGCAGACACATAAACACATGTATGCATTCCTGAGGCAGGAGTGAACTCTAGAGTGGGACAAGAGTTTTGCAGAAGTACAAAGGAACTCAAAACTACTTGAGCGTTATTTCTGGGAGCTTACCTAACGAGGGGGGTATTGCAAATTGTGTTAATGTACGTGTAAATTGTACCCAAATAAACGGTACTATAAATATTGAGCTACTTGTGAATAGTCTAAGTTAATGAATGTCAAGTGTCTACTAATATACGTTGGGTTTGTGATATTTATGTACTGATTATCCGGGTTAAAACTGATCCGAAATCTTATCACAAAGATTTTGAAAATGGAACAGATTAAATAGCATTTAGGTGAGCTGCTACCTCACAGGGAACTAGACATGTGATTTAAATTTTCCAAATTGTATACATTTCATCAAATGATTTAGAATCGGAATGACACAGAAAATCCTTAGAATTTTATTTAAGAAAGTCTTTAAAGTTCATTACTCTAGATATCTACAAGGCCTTTGATAGAGTCTGACAGCGCACTCATATCAAAGCTTATCGCTTTTAGTGTTGATTTCTCTCAATTTATATGGAGCTTCCTCAGAGATCGCACTATACGTGTTGTTTTAGATGGGTTCTCATCCGACGAGCATATGTTAACCACAGGAGTACAACAGGGTCCTTTCTTCCTACCCCTCCATTTTTCTTATTTTCATTGTCGACCTCTTGGATCAGACTTTGAATCCAATCTATTCATTTGCGGATGTCAACCTTTGTCATTCATACATATTTGATCTTCAAGAAATTGAGGACAAAAGGCGATTGATGGATGAGTCACTCAACCAGGATTTAATGGTAATTTCCGAGTGGGGTCAAGTGAATAGAGATTGTAGACTTTAATGCGCAGACCTCAGATGGAATACAACTCCTGGCTGTTAACTTGAATTTCCATAACAATACCCACCGCTTGACAGTAACTTTAGATTTAGTTCTTTTCCGCCCTACCAATACGAGTCCTTCCGATACAAAAATGTTAAAATTTAATTCGTCCGAGAAAAATACTTATTTCCAAAATTTATTTATTTTTTATTTTATATATATTATTAAGTTCGGCTTTCTACGTGCAGTGTGATCATTATACCCTTTCCCAAATGAGCTAGCTGTAGCTACTTCAGGTGACCTTATAAATATGTTTTTTTTTAATAATAATTGCTTGAATTTTCTCTACTATTAAGCTTTGAAGGACGGCCTCGTCATGTTTTTTCAATTATGTGTATCCTTTGGACCGATTTAAAGTTTTTGCACTGTTGATTTACTCTTATCTATGTTTTTGGCAGTTTTTGTGTAAGATTTTCCCAATTTGTGACAATTTGTTACTATTTTCCGTTCGTCTATTGACCACTCTTTCGAAAAATATATTTACTTCACTTCTTGCAATTAACAAAGGATTCGTTTGCTGAGAATTTGGAGAGCACAGTTATAAATCCCAAAAGAGATCTGAACAATGCTTAAGGGTCTGTCCAGAGTTTTACAAAAAGATTTTATTAATAAAATTGATCAATTGACCAGCGGTACCAAGACTTATTCTGTGCTAAAATACTGGGTTGTATAAACGTTTTTATATTTTTTATTCATAAAATAAGATAAATATTTTTTATTAGTCGTAGTACAGAAAATAAAAATATATCACATAGGCTGGTAAGTAATTTTTGAGAAAATATTCTTCAATTTGGAAGGGTGCTATGACTTTTGCTGCTCACTGTATATTAAAATTTATTTTTTATTTATTAATCGACTTTAAATATATGATATGCCTACCACTTGAATGATATTGCTTGAATGTGAAATCTAAATATGCTTGGGTTGTGATTTTGAATATAGCGTTTGACAATGTCATCGTATATATATCGTATCCTGGGTCTGTTCATATCCAGATGCTATGAATGACCTCGCTTAAAAGACCGGCTACGTACACCGAAATTTGGCGCCTTTCTTTTGGAATCGCTTTACGGTGAGAAAAACTTTAATGTAAAGTGTTTTTGTTTGCATTCCACGTCATGTCCTCCACGCCGACTTCACTCTTCAGTCAGAAATTTGACAAAGATGTTGGCCCCGGACAACGTGAAATGTAAACGCCTTTGCTGGCATTTTGACTTGCCTCACCTAGCGTCTCTCACATCCATGGCTGTATTTAGAATATTCCTCCCTGTATCATGCTGCAGCACTTGGCTTTCTTCATTCTTCATCGCTCTGTTTGCTATTCTCTTTTGCAATTCTGCGTTGAGAAATAATGAGAAAGCAAAAGAATCGCTGGATGTTAATGTTTTAACACGTAAAACAAAACCAAAAGTTGGTTAATAAAACGAATATGTGGCTGAAAATTTAAAGATGTGGCAGCCAAAGTAATTGTGGTTACGTAAGTGATGGTCAACACCGCACCACACCGGACCAGACCACAGCACACCGCCACGACTGAGCAGGTTTGCCCACGTTGGCCTTGCTGGATGCCGTGCCTGATTGCAAAAGAAGTGCACACTTGTACCATCAACCCACCCATACACACGCACACACATACACACCGATACTTTCACATAAAGCCAAAGGAAATTTCAGTTCAGACTACAAGATTGAAAAAAAAATATGAAAAACGAAAGGCAGGGAGCAAAATGCTCGTCCTCGTATAATGAAAAAAGTTTGGTGCATGAATTATACAAATTAAAAATTACAAAAAAGTTTACATACGTTTCATACACTTATGTAAGTATGTACGTACGTGTATGTATGTCTGTAATGTGGTGATGCCAGATGGTAACAAAATGTGAACTAACTAGATGGTGTCAAATTCGAATTATGGTGAAATTTTCAAAAGTACTCAACGTGGTGGTCCATTTCAACAGTAAATAATTCCAAAATTATCGTAACGTTTCATCAATGAAAGCTACTGAAATGTTATTGCATGATTAATACGGCTGCTGTTCTTTAAGACTGGATAACTACGCTGCGATAACAAAAATCTAAAAAAAATTAAAATTTCACTCAAAATAAAAAAAAATATTTTTAAAATTTCGCCAACAGCAATATCAAAGTGTGTACTAAAAAATTAAATTATAATTAAAAAATGTAAATTAAAAAAAAATTATTTTATGTTATGTGTTTTATGTAGTTGGCGACAATGTAAAAAATATTTTTTTTATTTTGCGCAAAGGATTAAATTCTTATTAACGTTTTTGTTATCGCAGCTTGTTATCCCGGCTTAAAGAAAAACAGCCCTTAATATAATTTGGAAAGCTTTAGTCGTGGTTTTGGTAAATGGAAAATCCTTTCGCACCCAACTGGGACATAGACACACGAACTATCCTTTTGTAGTCAAAGACATCGACGCCGCTGTACCGAAAATTAATAAATGGGCTTCAGTGTCACAAATAAACAAAACATAACTAGTTTTGCAAATATGTTCTTCAGTGGCTGTTCCACATGACGCTCACTATGAGTTTCGGGAATGTAGATGGTGAAAAAGTAAACCTGAAAGATGTGCTGAATCAAAAAATGGGGACCGTTTTCATGATACTTTCATTATCGGCTATAGTTGGATCTCAATTTTGGATACTGAGAAAATGTTGACTAAAAAAACGTATTTGAACCACCCCATTATGTTGGCATTCAACTATACATTGTCCATCGCGGTTTTTGGAAAATCGGGAATTAGGGATTTTAAGTCGGTTTCAACCGCGTTTTCATAAAATCGGGAATTAGGGATTTTAAGTCGGTTTCAACCGCGTTTTCATAATAAAAATATCACTTTTTCGGTGCTAATTTTTTTGTATAGAGCCACTTTTAATGTTATCACTTGCCTCTCAGAACGCTTTTTATGTTTTATTTCCTTAATTTTTTACATCATAATCTCAGAATGGGGTAAATGGTTCAGCAATTATATGTATTTGTTTTTCCAACATTAGTTATTTCAGAATGGCAAACTTTAAAGTTTTTTACGCAATTGATAAAAAAAAATTTTCACATGCTTATTAAGAAAGGAATGTTTGGAGTCAACTTCGAAAATTGTCAGTGCTCTAAATCTGATTATGACATCAGAATGTTCCTACTAAAAGAACGAGTAGAATGTATGCACCAAATTTCATCAAAATTGAAGAAGGTCAGAATTTTCGCTAGTGAAAAATCTTGCGGAATTACTCCGTACTTAAAAAGTCTCTCTTTTTAAGTGTTTCAAAAAAGAAAATCAGGCAAACCAGGAATTTGCTGAGACGGAAACTTTGTCAATACTCGTAAAACATAATTAATGCGGTCACCACCCAAAAGTGAAGATTGGATTGTTTAATGATGATCTGGAAAAAAATTAGGTCAGGCCATCTGTGAGCTAAACGCTCATGAAAAATAGAAACACATGTTTCTATCTTGCATTTTTTATGTTGCACTTTCGAACAAACTTTCACAGGCGGATTGGCCCAAGCTTCATTTCTGTCGATTGTCACGAAAAGCAAAGGAAATAAAGGAAAACAATTGAGCCAATATTATAAATCAAAATCTTCGGAGTAACACCAATGTAAAAATTATTTACTTTCGTCACACAATACAACAAGTGGAAAAGCTGCTACTAGAGTGCCGCAACAATATGGCAACACCTTTATTTCCCTTTTGCTTAATAATAAGGGCTTTTTTATTTCAATTCGTAACATCCTCACATGTAACCACCAGCAATGTGTTTCGTAACGTTAAATCTCTCTCTTTCTTCCTTTCATTTTTTCCCTGTTATTATTTCATTCATTCATTCACTTATTAATGTTTATTCTTGGGATTATAATCATATCCAACCGCCAAAAGGTTGTTAGGCGACAGCGTCTGCGATGGATGGATTGGGACAAGGGCTTGCTGCTGCTGCTGCTAAAAACAGACTAAAGAGTTGGCAAACAAAGCCAAGCCGTACCACGCCTCTCTGCTCCACTCCGCGCCACTGAGCTCAGAGCAAACAGCATTCGCAGATCTACACACAGGCAGTGAAGTTGAGGACAAGAAGAGCAAGAGTTACAACTGACAAATTATAAATGCAGAAAACATACAAGCAATTTGTTGAAATTGTCACTAACAATAATAATTGTAATCGTAAGAGCCGTTTAAATAATGTCACTCGTACTCGCAGTCGCAGTCGTATGTCTGTACTGCTGTGCAGCCATTACTCGATCTCGCCCTATCACCCCTGCCCCACTCAACAAAACAAGTCGACTCACTCGGTCGATGAAGGCCTTTGTCTGATTGCGAGAGAGGGTGTGTGTGAGTCTGTGTGCGCGCGAACATGTTGTTCAATTCATTTCATTACACACTCCTTACTTCGTTCATATTTTTCCATTACTTAACTCGGCTTTTCAGTGTGTCTCTTCGTCTGTTCGTGTGTTTGCTGTGTGTGTATGTGTGTGTAAGCTAGGCGAAGTTTCTCGGTCGGTTCGGTGGGACACGCGTTGCGTTGTTTTATGAGTTTTTGTGTTATTCTTTAAACGACGACATCAATTGTTCCCCAAAGACACATTCATCTGCGAAATCGCAGTAAATGCCAAAAATTCTAACATACACAGACTTTGACTCACACAAACACACACATCCATACATGTATTTACATTGAGAAGAATCCAAATGAAAAACACAGAATGAAACAAACTTTTTCACTTCTCGCAACGAGTTGTAATATAATCCATAGCCCAAGAGCAACGGCAGCAACACTTTAGCATCCATAGTTTTTGTTTGTTTTGTTTCTTATGTTGCTGCTATTGCTGCTGCTGCCGTGGTTCTCGTTGTTGTTGCGACGATTCATTTCACGTTTTAATTTCCTTTTCCAAACGTACGTATTGTTTTTGGCTGTTTTTGCCTCATCATTAGATTTAAGTCATCTTCAGGGAGAGTGTGGGTGTGGGATATGTAGCCTCAACACAAGGCTAGAGTTGATGTTTAGAGATGTCGGCACAGAATACAAGACCACCTGCTTTTTAACCACAATCATCTGTCAACTTTTTTAGCTAATTTCAAGTGCCGGTAACTCTTGATCGTTGCTAGGTCGATAAGATCGGGACATTTTCATTTTGGGGTAATCACATGGAACGGTCTCATCGCGTTTTAATGGTATTTATCTCTGGGAACCAAATAATCATTCCCTACGGGGAATGATACAAGCAGTGCACAAAATGACACCATGTTGAGTGTGATCCTCGATAGGAAGCATAGTGTGTGTAATTTTTTAAGTTATGGAAATATAACCATTTACGGACACCACTACGTGATAAAAGACCAAACAATCCCGTGTCTCCCAGTTTTGCCCATAGTCATGCGCTTGTTTTTATGGTCCCTCAAAGATTTGGGGCCTCGGTGTCATTTTTGCAAAAAAACCAGTTCATTTTCAGGCTTATATCATGCAAATCATTTGGAATATTGATTTACTTTCTGAGGCAAAGTTGTACCTCTTGCTACAAAGAACAAAAATAGTGAACATATAAAATCAAGAAAACTTCATCTTAAAGGTCAAAATCGCAAATGCCATCGAAGAAATCGTATAGGCTGCAATGTCTGTAGGTAGCGTATAAGTGCTGTTGATTAAGGATAATATCACTCATACGCACTGTAGTTGGTCTGACCATTGATAGAAACAGTCCTGCAAGATATATTTTTCCTACCTAAACGGTGTTAATAATCATTTCTAGGAAGTTCATATGTTCTAGAAAGTTGTTTATTGAGATCTTAGGTACATTTTTGTAGTTGATTGTTTCCTGGCATGAACAGGGGAAAATGGTTAAAAAATCTAATTTTAAAAGCTTTTTTGCGATTTTAAACTTTTTTAATATTATTTCTTTATGACGAGAGCTACAATCAATTTTTTCCAAAAAATAGCTTTGTATAAGACAAGTATGTGTTTACTACGCAAATAATCCCACACTTCGTTTTTTTTAACATCACATTTAACCCACAGAGGACCAACAGTATGCAAAAAATTTCCGGCCGTTAATGGGTTAAAAAGTTCTAAAATAAAGGAAAACACAAATTGTCATAAATATAAGGAAATTATTGCGGATTTTATAAAAATGCATCAAACATTGCACTAACATTGTAAAAATCTGTTATTTATACTGGGGCGTATATCAAGATGTTGGTATGGTTTGATAAGGATTGGATCAGATTAAAATTTGTAGTTAGGTTTTCCTCATTGCAATTTTCACCGAGAATTCTTTTCAAAGAGAACTTAATTTTTAGAGGTTACTTTGAACGTGTCCAGTTCACGAACGTAAAACATAAAACAAATCAATCTTTCCTTTTATTTATTTTTCTTCCTCACAAAAGAATCCACTCTAATATATTATAAACAAAAAACAAAGGACAAATAATGTTGTAAATGGTCATTTACAACATTAAGTAAAATTCTTTGAATTTACAACATATACTAGACTTTGCGCATTTTTTGCGCATTATCGAATTATATTTATTACACTCTTCGAACCAAAAACAAAAATTTAATAATTCCCTCCGTTATTCGCACCCGAGATTACTGAATGCCGATGCCGTAAAATGTCGACAACGGCAGCTACTGTTTTGCAATGACTTACGATAATGTATTCTAGTATAATATATATATATATACACAGAATATTGTTCCATTTGATATGTGGAACGTATGTATAATCATAATCACATTCGACATCCCTATCACCAATGTGGGTGGTTGTTTCTCAGAGTGATGACTAGCGTCGGGCATAGACAGGGACACATGTGCCCTTTTCTTGGTTAGTTTCGTTTTCCTTTTTGTTGATGTTGTTGGTTTCCTCCTGCCACACTTCGAACAATAAATAGAAGATAGATGTATTGTTTGTTGTGGTAGTACGTGGGGAAAAACCAGCTCAGAAACTTTCGAGAAAACTTTTTAATCACCTCAAAAGCCGCAAGGTTTTAATAAGAAGAAATTGAGGAAGAAGAAGTGTTGCTAGTTTTCGTCCCGTCTTGTCCTGCGAGCTACTTCTTCAAGCAGTGTGTGTGTGTAGTATGTGTGAGATGTGATGAGAAATCACAATTGGGATCGTCGGTTGAGTTTGGATAGGGTTTATTGGATCAGTGCAACTGAAATATGTTGCGATAGATGTCTGTAGTCACGACATGGTTACAATTTATGCAACATAAGTCGTTAATCCTATCCTACCGAATCCGATGTCTCGAATACATGTTGTTGGATTGCAATTTAAATTGTTGATAATTCATCTTTGTGTCTTGAATTGTCACTTTTGGCGCTCATTATTTTATGTTTCTCTTATATGTTTTGCAAAATACAGCATGTTTGAAAATATACCAGTTCTTTTGGTTCTTTTTTATTTAATTAAGTTAAAATATCAATTGCACGAATTTTAATTGTAATATTTTTATATATCAATTGAGTGTTTTACAAGCTTAAAAGCAATTAATTTTTAATTGGTCTTCTACAGTTTCAGTGCATGTTGCAGCGTGGGACCTGACCATACATTCTCTACATTTTGTGATCTTATCTTTAATAAAATGCGTAGCTGCAATAAAATACCGTCGATTTTTGTTTTAATATTATATACTATTGGAAGCATTTGAAGTGTATCTGCGTAAAATATTGAAAAAATCGTTGTGCTTTTATGTTAAAATTTTAAAATTGTCATATATACCTCTAGTTTGTTTTATATTGTGAGAATGAAAATGTTCTCACTATATAAAGCCAATCGAAATCTTGTTGAAACTCTTCTACGGAAAATCACCAACAGTGACAACTTGCCCAGGCTTTTAACACACAAATGTCAAAGGCAGAATGAAGTCAGCTGATTATGCCATTATTAATTACTTTTTTTTTGAAAGTGACAACCAAAAACTCACATTATAATATAATGAAAATAAAAAATAAAAATATATTTAAAATCAAAAAGTCATTGTTGCCTTTATGATATGCCCGGTTTTCTAAAAAAGGTCCCCGGAAATGCATTTCGGACCTAAAATATCTGGCTTTACATCATTTGATATTATACGCGGCTCCTACAAGAGTAGAGTATTTAGTAGAGATTTAAAAATGAAAAATATTTAAAATCGAATATTTCAAAATATCAGCAAAAATTTGATCATTATTTTCAACATTTCAATCCAAAAGTTTTTTCGGATTTTGCCGTTTGATTGTGGGCGTGTGACGTTTTTTTAAAGGAAAAAAAACTCACCCTAATGTTCATATTAACCAGATTTTGTCATCAACTTGTACTGCTTACAATCACTTGCAGCTTTAAATGATCATCCACTGATTTCTCTCATACTTCAAAATGTCCCTGTAGTGTTAGCCATACAATACTCAGAGATTATGTAGCTCTTGTGTTATTCCAATCAGATTTGATTTCAGTCTTAGCCGATGATAAGACAGTGTTCGAAAGTGTTGGTAACGGTGACGGTGTTGGCGACGGTGATGGAATGGAATGGCGACCTGGTTGACTGTGTCAATATTACCTTTTTGGTTGGCAATCGTCGTAGCACTCCTTAAAAAGCAGATAATCTTTAAACACTCCTTAATTCGAGATATTACTCATCGCTTTGTTGAAATGTTCAAACACACGTTTAGTTAACATTTAACAAAGTGCCACAGAAACTGTCATCACAACAGTGAAGAGTGCTTAAACTAAATATTGAACTTTGTGTTTCTGTCGGCTACGCTCCCCTCCCCAGAGACCTGCGGCTAACCTAAGGGCCCCGTCCCTTAAGATCTAATAAATCACTTTAAGAAGGATTCCACCTCGTTACGCAACGTTGGTTCGCTAACTGTCGCACAGTGGGTGCAAATTGAGATTCAGGAGTAATCAATTCAGAATATGTTTGTTTTCAACTAATGAATGCGTAACAATTATGTTTCTCCGGGTATTGGAAATAACAAAGCGTATCGCTTTTAGCGATTGTTTTCAATTTTCTCATTATAAAATTTTGTATCGAAAAATTCAAATTGTTAGATGTTTCCCGATCGAAATGAAATTTTGCATTAATCATTATCAGTCATAAATGAATGCGTTGCAGTTTTGCTCATTTCTCCCACTGTGCGCATTGCTATTGCAGTGCCACTGTTCGTACCCATGGACGGTACGTCGGCATTCGAATATATGTGGGAAGACATACAATGTTTACAATGGCTTTTTAACAAATTTCTTAAAATGTTTTGATTTTTGTTCCGTACAATGTTTGCTTTTATCCGAAAGGAAAAACTTTGCCCTTTTCAACGAATGGTCTTTTGTGTACACACTCTTCAACCCTCACCCCACCCTCCACATCACACACACGCTGACTCCACACATCAAGAGATGACTGTGTGTTGGTGTTAGTTTTGTATTTTGACGAACACACACACACTCACTGCTTACACATATAGAGGAACATATGTATGTGTTAATATGAACACAATCAATAGCATCTTTTAACATTTATGGAAGCACATGATAAGGATTATTATCTGCTTTTGTTTCTCTACGTTTGTCTAGTTAACGTTCTCCACTTTGCCACGAGAGCACATGACGCTGACTAGGATGTCCTCGTCGCAGCCACCCACATCCACAACCATGGCCATCCATTGGCATGTCATGCCTGGTGGTCTTTGTGGAGGTGGGGGAGGGTGCTTATAGTTCAACCATATTTGAAATTTGTAACTAAAAACCAAAACAAACAAGGATTCTTCTCACTTTGTACATATATATGTGTATGTGTGTTTGTGCACAGGGAGTCTTTTTTAGAAGGAGCCTTTATCCAGTCGTTGGAGTATATGTGTGTGTGTGTGTGGATGTGCTTGGAAGCAAGTGGGAGTTTTCTCATATGTTCGTATATGAATGATATGATATCCTCGTAGAAGGCGATGTGATGCGATACTCGTATGTGAAATGTTCACTTAAAATTTCACAGATACGTGTGCCACGGCGCTACCACCACGAGGAGTTCTTCCAAAGTTCACGATAAATAATTACCTCTTATTTCAAGAAGCATTTGTATGGGCATTTTTCAGAAAGGTCCACCGTGATCGAAAAATAAAAACAATTTATTTCTGACTTCTTTTATTAATATATTAATTTAATTAGTCCTAAACTTATCTTAGTTACAATGGCGATAAAAAAGAATTGCAAAGTTGTATTCGCGTTATTTTAAAATTTTCCTTTTAAGGCCATTGTTTCTTAAAAATGAAAAACAAACTAAAATTATTCCAAATCATATAAAAAGTTCTGACCAAAATAAAAATTAATGAAAATTCGCGTCATCGTCATATAGTGTATATGGATAGAAAAATAATCGAATCGGGAAATATCACAAAAGTAACAAGCAAAACATGCATTAAAGTACGCTGAGTTTGTATAGGTTTGTCCTCTTTTAGACATATTCACGATTGAAAAATGTCAACCAATTACACTGTCCAACTAATAAAGACTTTTAGAATGGAACAGACTAGCTACCCTATAATTCCACTATATAGTTCTGACAACAAGAATTCGCTCAGACATTAACACTTTTCTCGCAAACACTACTCCCTGCGACCAAAAAATAAAAACTTTGACCCACGATAAAAAGAAACGCAGACCGGCTGGATTATAAGTGTATTCTACAAAAATGATCTACTCGACATGCCCTTTCAGAATTATACTGTCGCTAGTCTGTCCCAAAAATGCTGTTGGACAGTGTTATTAATTCAAATTCGATTAAAAACTGTCGAATAAACATTCTTTTAACGAATATACATCAAATAGAAAAATAAATGGATTTATTAGATTGATTTTAGTATAATTTTCATACTCGATTAGTCACACTAAACGAATAAGTAATAGAATCCTCAATAATAATAATAATGCGCATACGTCACCAATACGGTCCCATCACCCTTAGAATCAAATCACAGCAAGAATGCTGGTGTAAATTAGTGAATATCAAGAAATTTTCCCATGTATTAAAAAATCACATGTATTATTAAAAGGTTTCGAAATGTTCTGGTCAACTTTTACTATTACTTTTTAATGTCGATGAACGTTAAAAAATAATTGAACGTTAAAAATTATTTCAAAAGTCGATGTGTCGTTGAAGTGTACGTATATCGACCAATACATACTAAGTTTGTTATTGTCTTAAGATGCCATAGATCACATACATATATACGAGACATTTCATATCAAACCGGGCAAAACAATTTTACATGGCTCCGAGTTTTCTAAATAGTATATACTTCTTTAAAAATATTTTATACATGTCTTAGAAAAAAATTAACGTACAGAGTTATAGACATTTAAATTAAAAGATGAAAGTCATGCTTACAAGTATATGCATTCAAAAGTTCATGCATTTCGTAATTGGTTTCACTTATTCTAAAGTTAAATATATTGTTTGAAAGGAAAAGGAATTTAGGAGTACTTTAATCGTATACAATAATTATATTTTTTACGAATATTTAATTACTTTTAATTTTGGCCTCTATTTAAAAAATTATTGCATGCACATTTTCCTCTAAGTACACTAAAATCATTCTAGATATGTTTTCTATGGTCTCTCAATATTTTAAGTTGGTTATATTTGAGAAAGTTCCATCATAATCTTATAAATTTATAGTAAAAACAATAAAGCTGGATTCATAAAAACTTCTTGCTTTTTCCGACTAAAATTAATCAAAAAATATTACTCTCAGGGAATATACATACATCAGATAAAAACATAACTATATCGATTACATTGTTTAGTATGATTTTCATACTCGATTAATCACACGACGAAGCGAATAAGTAACAGTATCATCATATATATTACTCATACGCCATCAATTATGTGCATCACACATTTGCAGAGAGAGCTGTTAGCGATAGTTATAGTTATTTGACATCTTTATTGAATTTAAGTTTATTTTTACATGAATTTACTCTTCAGATCAAATAAAATTTACTTATTTACTTACTTTTATTTTCCCATGTAAACTACAAATATAATTAAATTGAGTACATTTTTATGAGTATTTTTATTATATCGATGCGAATTCGATAAACGATCCTTGGATGAATTTGAGTATCCATAATTTTCTCTAAGCTCAATTCAATAAATCATATGAAAAGTTTCAATAAATCATATGAAAAGTTTATTTCGATTTTCAACTCCTCAGCACTAATTTTGAAAGTATTTCGTTGGATTAAATTTACATAAACCAATATGTAATTGCACACATTCTACTTATATCAAAGTAGTACTTAGTTTGAATTTTACAGTGAGTTACACTTGATATTTTTGCCGTTTTTGTGAAGACATAACTTCGTTAATGATGTAATAACATTGGAACGCGTTTTCAGATTTGAATGATATTGGAGTAGTCTGAAAGGGACTAACTAACCTCTTCTATGCAAATCTATTCCTTGTTCAAGGATTTTTATGTTTTCTTAATTTGTTAATATATTTTAGTTTTTTCCATTTTCTACATGATATAAAATTTTCATAACGGGCTAACAGTTGGTTTAGAAATCGTGGCTGTTTTTCAAAACGATAATTTTGACAATTGACCAAAATACTTCTTTAGTCAAGTCAATTGCTAGAGAGGAATGTTTGGAGTCAAATTCGAAAGACTTCAGTGCGCTGAATTGAAATACGACATCAGAATATACATGTTATTTTATGTGTAAATTATTTATATCGACGCCTTTACTGATTCTCTACAAAATTGGTAAAAATGTCCAGATATTGCGATAATTTCGAAATACCAGAGGAAAACTAATCAATCAAAATGTTTCCCTATTAACAGTTTACCATAGTACAACCGAATACGTTCTAGAAAGGAACATGTTTAACATTATAAAGAGACAGACGTGGAAAAAATTGTATTTATTAAAAAATAAATGTTAGTTGTGGTGGTACATCTGAGTCCATTCTCATAAAAATATTTTTGGGAAATTAACAAAATAACGACTAATGACCAATTTAACAATGGTGAAAGTAAGATTTTTTCAAAAAATTGTGTTACTCAAATACTACAATCATTTTAATGTAATAACCTTTTTTGAGTGTAATTGTAATGTATCACCACGTTAGATTTTTACAAGATTTTTCCAGTTTTCCTTCTTTTATTTTGATTTTCGAAATGATTACATAAATCCGTTTTTTTTTTAATTTCCTAAATGTCATTTTTAGCGACTGTGTGCGTTTGGTGAAATCTTGGTACGATTTTTTTTCCATTCAACCAGAATTTCAGTGAAAATGTTAATGTCTTCATTACATTGTTAATGCTAGGTATGAAACCATAAAAAATCTAAGAACTTTTCTAACTTTTCTAATGCGAAGAATACATAGATTAACTTTCGATACAATCCAAGCTATCTAGGATCATTATTTTTAGTTTTTATTATTATTAACACTTTTTTGGACGTAGAAATTGGGACCAAAACCTACAACTTTTTATACCCTCCACCTCCAGGATGGCGGTATACTTATCATTGATCGTCATAAAATTCTGAGAAAAGGAACTATGACGACCAAATTTTACATGAATACGTCATATAGTTGTAGGTTGGTATGGATTGAAAATGGACGAAATCGGTCCACAGGGTACATTTTTTTCCCTCACAGGGACTGAAAATACCCCTACTATTTATAGTATTTCAGCATGTTTTTTTGAATATGTCTACTCACATTTACTTGATATTTGGAATGCGCATTCTGTTTATAGCACCATGTAGGGGGTGAAATGGGACAAAGAGGAATAAAAATGGTACCTATCAAATGACAGCAGCTAGAAAACAAGAAATTCGGTGTGCACATTACTTTTATTGAGTTGATACATAATAAATATAAAAGGATTTTTTCCAAATTCGTACTTTTAAGGGGTTAAATGGTAATAGAGATACATAAAATAAAGGGATTTTCCGAAATTAGTGCTTTTAGGGGGTAAAATGGAAAAAAGAGATAAAAAATGTACCACCCAAATGATCGCAGCTAGAATCATGAAATTCGATGTGTACATGCCTCTGACTGCGTAGACACGAAAAATAAAAATATAAAATCTAAATATAAAATATAATAGTTTTTAAATATTTTGTGTGTTGTCCTATCATGACCTATTATATCCAGAAACCATCCCCTGTCCAAAAATTAGATACAGTAAAATTTGCAGGCGAATCGGTCCACCAGTTTTGGCGTCCTATACGCAACATACAGACACACATTGATTTTATACACTCCACGAGAGTCTTTGTGCATTTGTTTGTAACACCCAAAAGGAAGAGAGATAGGACCCATTGTTAATTATACCGATCGACTTAGAATCACTTTTTGAATCGATTTAGCGATGTCCGTCCGTCTGTCTGTCTGTCCATCTATTCTTGTAATCACGATACAGGTCGCAATTGTACACAGAACCAAATGAAACTTTGCACAACTAAGTTTTTCGGGATAAGAACGAACGCTATTTAATTTGAAGAAAATCGGTTCAGATTTAGACTATAGCCCCCCATACGAATTTCACTCCCGATTTGACTCTTTTTCACTCTAGATACCACATATTTTAACAGATTTTCCTTCAAAAATTGGCAAAACATCTTATAGTTCAACTAGAAACATCTGTGGTAAAAATGGGTCAGATCGGTTCAGATTTATATATAGCTCCCATACAAATTTCGCTCCCGATTTGATTTTTTTCCGCTCTAGAAACCACAAATTGTATCAGATTGTCTTCAGATTTGGCAAAACATCCTTTTTTTCAACTAGCAACACCTGTGGTAAAAATGAGTTAGATCGGTTAAGATTTATATATAGGCCCCCATACAAAATTCGCTCCCGATTTGATTTTTTCCGCTCTAAAAAACCACATATTGTATCAGATTGTCTTCAAATTTGGCAAACTATCTTATATTTCAACTAGAAACGCCCATGATGAAAATGGGTCAAATCGGTTTCAGATTTATATATAGCTCCCATACAAATTTCGCTCCCAATTTGACTTTTTCCGCTCTAGATACCACATATTTTAACAGATTTTCTTCAAAATTGGCAAAACATCTTATAGTTTCAACTAGAAACACCTGTGGTAAAAATGGGTCAGATCGGTTCAGATTTATATATAGCTGCCACACAAAATTTCTCTCCCGATTTCACTTTTTTCCACTCTATAAACCACATGTTTTAACAGATTTCTTTCAAAATATCTTATATTTCAACCAGAAACACCCATGGTGAAAATGGGTCAGACCGGTTCAGATTTACATATAGATCCAATACAAATTTTCGCTCCCGGATAGACTTTTTCCGCGCCAGAAACTACAAATTTTCTCCGAATTTTTTGAAGTGACCACAAAACGTTATATTTGAACTGGAAGAACTTATTTTGAAAGTTAGTCACGTTATTCCATGTTTGGATATAGCCCCGATACAAATATTCTTTTCGATTTGACAAATTGGACCACGTCAATGATAAGGAAACATACAAAAATTCTTCCCGTTTTCACTTTTTACCGAGTTGAATTGTATTCGGATAGAAAGTGGAGTGTATCGTATAGTCGGCCCCGCCCGACTTTAGCCTTTCCTTACTGGTTATATATATATATAAGTAGATGAATAACGGAAATCGAGAGCCAATGGGAAAGTACTGCAGTGCCAGTCTTGCGTGTCTTTATCATGCCTTCAGTGAGACTCGGGACTAATTTAAATTGCAAACTTGTTGCTAGGGCCCTCGTAATGTTAGCGATACTTTTCCTGCTAATGCTGCTTCCGACTTTGATGTTTTGAAAACTTTTCCTTTTTCGGTTTTCAAAAAATATAAATGAAGCCCATATTGATTTCAACATTATGTACGAACAGCACTACGTATATAGGTAAATATATATGCATATAATAAATGTTCATACACGCTCACGCTTACACACCACGCGCACACATATAACCAACGAGGGATGATGTCTTCTTAAAAACGAACGAATTTAAAAGTTTTTTGTAATATTTGCAATTTTGAACTCGCTAACTGACTTTTAATGCGAATTATGGCTGAAACAAAATAGATGATCTAAGGGATAAATTGCAATTTATTCTAAAGATTTCCAGAAAAGCGCTGATAACGACTGGTGCCACAATGTTGGGGAATATTCCCGAAATTCCACAAAATTATTGCTTTAAATTTTCAGGCTTCTTTTCTTTTCGGAAAACTTAATGGAAATACAAAACATTAGATGATGGAAGGAGGGTGTGGGGAAACAAGAAATTTTAATTTAAGTCAGATAGCGCGAGGTTTCAAGTATTTTTTTTTCATTTGAAGTAGAAAAACCCAACCATAAATATTGTTCAAATACTCTTACAAAAATTTATTTATTTAAGATTTAATTTTTTCCACTTTGTCTATGAAGAAGTATGCTGCAATGTTAAACGAGATGGAAAGGAAAAGTATATGACTATGATAGTTTCAATTACTCTCAGTAAAATCTCAGATGGATTTCGAAAAATTAAAATTAATTTTGGTTTTTGTTTGTAATAAAAAATATAAATTTTACTAATTTCATGTTTGGTTGCTCAAGAAAATTTTACAATTTTTGAAAATGGCTGACAAAACGTTTTTTTCATAAAAATAACAGTAAAATGATTTAAAGTATTAGAATAAACTTACTTAAAGCAACTGAAGAGTGATAACTCAAAATGGAAATTTAATACATGAATAGTCTAAAGATTTTCTTTTGTGGAACAGGTGCGATATATACATTTTAAGATAACACTATGCCAATAAAAAATAAAAATTTTGTATCCGAGACATAAAAATTTATTTTTGTTTTTTTGTTAATTTTTTTTTATTTTTTGTTAATTTTTTACTAGAATTCCAATTTTTTGTTCTACGTACCTTTAATATTTGTACAGTCATTTTGAAAATCATAATCACAGCCATTTACATGTTAAATTAAATGTAAATATGATGGCTACAAATGTTGTAAATTTAACTTTCACTTAGAGACAGTGGTTTAGGTACAGTCCTCCCAAATTTATGATCGAACCTTTGCGGCATATTTGTAAATAGTAGAAGTACCTTTAGCGAAAATTGAAATTTTAGTGGAAATAAAAAATATTTATAAAAGATTTGTATACCCTCCACCTCCAGGATGGGGGTATACTAACTTTGTCATTCCGTTTGTAACACCTTGAAATATCGACCTGAGACCCTATAAATTATATATATATTCTTGATCGTCATAAAATTCTAATTCTAGTTCAAATTTTCCCAGAATACGTCTAATAGTTGTAGTACCAACCAAATTGACAGTGGGTGAAATTGGTCCAGAGGACTGATGATATCCCTAATATTTCGAGTATTTAAGCATGTTTGCAATATGTTTGTTTTTATTTGCTTGATATTTTGGTATGCTCTTTCCCCGTATAGCAAAAAAGTGCACCATAAAGTGATTTTTATTTGTTTGGGGGTGAAATACGACAAAAAGGGATAAAAAAGGTATTTATCAAACGACAACAGCTAGAAACATGAAAATCGGTGTGTACATTCCTATAATTGAGTGGATACAAAATATGTAAGTTTTTTTCAAATTAGTACTTTTAAGGGGGAAATGGGAATAGAGGGATAAAAATGGTACCAACCAAACGGTTGCATATAGAATAATGAAATTCGGTGTACACATTCCTCTGTTTGGGTAGATACGTAAAAATAAAGGGATTTATCGAAATGTTTGCTTTTAGGGGATAAAATGGAAAAATGGGTTAAAAAGTGTACCAACCAAATGGCGGCAGCTAGAGTCATGAAATTCGGAGTATCTGACTGCGTAGACACGAAAAATAAAAAAGGCTTTTCCACATTCGTACTTTCAAGGGATACAATGGGAACACGGGGATAAAATTAGTACCATCTAAACCGCTACAGCTAGACTGGTGAAATTCGGTCTGTAAATCTCTCTAATTGCGTAGAAATGTAAAATAAAGAGATTTTCGAAAGTCGTACTTTTAAGGGGATAAATGGAAAAAAGGGGGAAAAGTGGTACCAACCAAATGGCCGGAGCTAGAATCATGGAACGATTTTTCCAAATTAGTACTATTTTATATTTGTACTTTCCGAATTAAACTAGGATGCAAATACAACCAACCAAATGATTGTAGCAGAAAATGCTTTCCACTATCACCCAATATTTATGGTGTTGAAGCTTTTTTTGAAGATTACTGTCTTTACAATTTCAATTGACTTGAAGTATTATTTCGATATATATAGTATAAACATATTGGATGCCTTGAAATAATTAAAAATTCTAAATTTATTTATAAAATTATATTCTTATTTGTTTTGGTTTTGCAATATTAAAAAATTTAACATTTTTCTGTAATGTTACTGCACTTCTTCGAAAATCGACAGCCTCTATGGAATGCAATAGTGAAGAGTACATAAAGTTCGCCCTAGCCGAACTTAACGCTGTTTTTACTTGCTTAATGCCGCTTTCGATTTTAGAAAGTCAAAAACCAACAGAAAATATTATACATAGCTCTTCGGTAAAATTTTTGTTGCATAGAGTAAAGAATCAATCACTTGCAATAATTGATAATTGATTTACGAATGCAAACACATTGCTTTATGTGTTTAAAGAATAATTGATTAACTCACGGTGTTTTCGAGTAATTAATGTTAATGGGTCAAAATCATGCTTTGCTATTTTGGATTTATAGAATGTGTTTGGTATTACAGAAGTGTTACTAAGCAATCAGTTTAGAATTCTCAACAAATATTGTATACCGGTTTCTAAATTACACTTCGATTGTTCATCAATAAGTTGCGAGAGTAACTGGGAATTATCGACGCAAATAAGTTTGCGTTAGTACATAAGATAAATCATAATTGGACGTAGTAAATTTCGCAAGAAAATATTACCATATACGGCATATCAAAAAGTATTGCTGATTTCAGTAGATTTGACACTGTGCATATCTGATATCACACTGGTAATTGCGGAAAATGACGTTCATAAGCCTTGCAACAACTCAAAGTTCTTACCACATTGTCTTCAACGATGCCATGAACGATGAGACGATTTGATGCAATCATAATTACAACTGTTTAAGAGCATCCTATTTCTGTGGCCGGTCTTCCTCGCTAATTAGCCGTGTAATTTCTAATTTAGTTTTTCTGATTCGCTCTAAGCCTCCAAACCAAACCTGCTAGCTAAAAATGGAGTGAACCAAAAAAAAGAAAACTGTCTAAAAAGTGCTCCTACCGTTAATTAAGTTAAAAGTTAAAAAATCGTTGGCGTTTTTTCGCATTTAATTTCTCTATAATAAGCCACAAGTTTTCAATTCTTTGTGGCATTTGGTGGAGTGCTGGCACTTTCTAGTTATTGTTGTTGTTGCTATGTTAATTATATGGGCGATGACTACGAGGGCGGTATGACAAGAACATTTAGCACTCCCTTTGCTAAAATGAAGCCAATCGGCTGCCAGGTTCAATTTCGGTTTCATTCTCACCATAATTATAATTCCACTTTCGTTAATTGTCTGGCCGCTGGTGGCAGTTACGGCCTCCTGGCGTGTTTGCAAAACTTCACACTACTTTGCTTCGTGGCTGGCAGGCAGACTGTGCACCACAGTTAGTACGACAGAGAAGTTTTGAACAACTTTTCCCAAACATCGGAAGTGGCCTTGCTAAGACATCCAGCAACTAACTGTTTCTCTGACTCGCCCCCCCCCCCACTCGATGCACTGGTGCAGGCCTTCGGTGTGATTGTGAACCACATGGCCTAGCCTACCTTGGCTGCTTGAAATGGGCAACTTTGTTGTGTGGTTGACTAGTTTCTTGTTTTTGCCAATTCTTCTGTTTCCATTATGTTTCTCAATTTTGTTTTCGCAGTTTTTGCTCGTTCACTTTTGTAATTTTTGCCACTGTTGCATTGTTCTTTCTGCACAATGTGAACACACACACTCACATATATGCATACAAAACCGACACCCACACATGCACTCAGTCACATACACACATGCACATGATTTGAGTTTAAAACCGCAGCATACACGTAACATGTTGCAAGTTGGCTGGATGGCAGACTGCCTGGCTGGCGGGCTGGCTGCGCCGGCTGGAAACTTGGAAATACAAATGAGTAAGCATGCGGGTGAAATGCACAAAAAGTTCGGAATCATTTTATACAGGACTTGCAACAAAACCACACAATATGCTGAACCGGAAATTGTGTGCGGTGGCTGAGTTTTGCTGTTACACTTTCAATTCCTAAAGCAGTTATTGCTATTACAATTAAGGTTGCCGCTACCGTTGCCGTTACCGTTGTCACAGCGTTACCGTTCATCAGTGCAAACGAAGCCATAATCGTGGAGGTCTCCCGACAGCAACATCGCTGGAAGCTAGCAGCTTCTCTCGCTCTTCCCTACATAAGCAGAAGTGGCAGCAACAGTGCAGTGCAGTCCCCACCACCAACAGCAACAACAGTATGACAACCGCATTTGTAAACTTGCAACAATGAGTACAGTGCAACAAACAGCACCGAGTTTTCTGTGGTCCACTGCGGCGTTGTTCGAGCACATCGTATTTAGCAACACTGAAAGACTCCGCATGCAAAAGTGCACACGGACAGTGCACAGTGGAGCCAGGTTGGCCAAATTTGTTTGTCACACACAACCAGCGCAGAGTAGAGCCAGGTTATTCCAACGTATTGTCTGTCAATCAGTTAACTTATTTATATAGAATTTATACTAAAAAATGATAACATTTTATTTTGAGATTTAGCGACACTTGATATATTTCAGATATTTATATTAGGATGGGTCACGAAAATAAATTTCTGCGGTCACCCACCAGAATTGAAGATTGGATGGTTAATGATGATCTGCAAAATATTTCGTCGCCGGGTCAAGCTATCTGTGAGCTAAACGCTCCTGAAACTACAAATCATGTTTCTGCCGTGTAATTTTTTAATGTTATATTTTTGTCCAAAATTTTTTATGAATTAATAGACCCTTGGAAGCATTTTAAATATAAATTTTAATTAAGTCTTAGAATAACTCATTTGTCTGATTATTGGACATTTATATTGAATTTTATGAGGTTTTTCTAAAACCAAACTAAAAACTCATATTTCTGGCAAACACTTTGTAAAAGATGTCATGAAAAATAAACAGAAGGGTTCAATACCTTTCGAATGATTGCTAAATAAAGATTATCGGACGAAAATTGACGCCACTGGAGAATGGCTTGGTGGAGATGGTTTTTCAGAACATTTTCAAACTCTTTTTACAAAAATGAGCGCTGCGGCGTAATTTTTTTCTGATGTTCATCATGTATGCATCATTCTATTTAGTTTTATAAGATAGTACATCCAAATTCGAAAAAGTATTTAGCTGTCACTATGATCGATCGATTCGACCAATAAGTTACTCTAAGGTAAGAATCAAAATTTATATTTAAACCGCTTTTAATGGTCTATTATTTCAGAAAAAAATACAAAAAACAACACAAAAAATGAAACAGTAAAACATGAATTTTATCATAAAACAGTCCAAATTTTATTTTCATGGGGTGACTGGAAAGTGTTTTTCATTGTATGGACAGCGACCCAGCCTAATGTATATATGTGACGTTTAAATCATTAAGTCTATGTAACAATAGTAAACGAGGGTACATACCATATCTGGATACCACGAAGGTGCCGCTAAATCGCGTTTTTATAAATAGTTTGCAATTTTATTTTTGTTGTAAACTTTTAAATTTAAAAATTAATTTCTTTTCTTTGATACATTTCATTAATAGTATTATATTTATTTAACACAACTCCATCCATTTGTATTAAGCATTCCATAATCCCGTACTTTTTATTTCCCGGGAAACGGGAATTATTTCTTCAATTTCCCGGGATCCCGGGACAGCACGGGAAATCGTCAACATACTGTTTGCCATGAGTTAAGCTTATTTTTTCCAATGAAACATTCACATTTTATTAAAGTAAAATAAATATATATTTCACAACGAACCTGTTACAAAATTCACATTAATAGGAAGTAGGGCATTAAATGAAATCTTTGTTCTTTGTTGCTTCGAAAACTTTAAATTCTTTATTTTTGGATTTCGGATATATGCCCAAAATCTATTTCTCTCGGATTCATTTTTTTTCATATGGTGCTCGATAGGAAAAATCCGAAGAAGTGGATTTTGAGTACATCCGAACGCAGCTTAAATATATTTTGTCATCCAACTGCAATATTTGGCATACCTGATTAAAGGCTATGTGATCTAAATTTATATACAACATTTTTAATTTTATTGTGGAAATGATGGAAAAAAATATGTGAAGAAATGTGTAAAATTTTCTTCTGAATTCCCGCGGGATTCCCGTACGAATTACCCGGGATACGGGAAATGAAAAATGTGCGAATTCCCGGGAATTTTCCCGCGGGAAAACCCGGGATGCAAACCCTAATTTGTATAAACTCTGACACTTGTTTTATACCCATGCGATAAGTTTTTCACTACTACGATCAGTTTTTTCGTTTCGAAAGATTAAATCTATAGTCTGTACATAAAACACTGTGATCATTTTAACATCATTTACTTCGCCTTTTCAACAATTCTTAAATAGTTAAGCTGTGCGGGGACCAAGGTAATCGGTTCTTGTCCGAGTCTCGCCTGACTTGATTTTCGGCGAAACTATATCTGAATTACTACTTATAGAAATGTCAATTTCATTCGAGTGTTTGGAAGAGTTTCAGAAATCAGTTCGCTTTGCTAATACGGACAGTCACTAGATGACATAGATCATTATCTGTTATAATTGCGATGCTGTGACTGAGAACTCAATTTACACCTAAGGTGAAACTCTCCCCGATTGTTTTTCGACATAGTTGCACATCTGCATCTATTTGCTGACACTCCTTTTTGTGATAGCGTACCACTGTGCGAAGTCAAGTCGATCTGCCTACATAGTGCATGTAAATGTAGGGATCGGTATATTTCGCAGCGATGGTATGAGGCAACCGCTCTGGGCATGACCATGCTTAGGTTTGCAATTTTCCGTGGTGTGGCGAGGCGTGTATCATGACGCATACACAGACACTTGGCGTTGCAAAGCTGCAAATTGAAATTCGTTCTTAAACTGTGTGTTTCACATTTTTTCGGCTACAGATTTGTGGTTAAAAATTGAATATTGTTAAGCTGGCGCTGTTGCTGCTGCTGGCTGAAGATATACAAGCGCTCTTGCCGACGAACAGAAAGCCATACATATGCAACAAATTGTTGCATGGTCTTGTGCAAGAAAAACAACGACGACATAGCACACACGGATGCAAAGTGGGGTGGATGCGGTCTAATTGTCATTGCCAAATTTAATGGCAGAAAAATTGTCTGCCTTCGGAGGCACAAGTATTCGAATTCGTATTCGTTGCTGGGATGTTCATTTTAACATATGCATGAAGTACGTTACGGCCTTGGGAATAGACATTTGGCTTTATGTCGTCAACGAACAAAGAAAATAAAACAATAATGCATTCGTACATGTTGCATGAAGAAGAGGATAAACCCATGCAGCCTTTATTAATGTATTCCAAGTGTCATACGAAACTCATAAGAATGTCAACGCCGAAAGGAGTCTCCTGCAGCAAAATACTGCAGGTCTGTGGGTTCGTACCTGAATGTGTATGTGTTGAATCATTCCTAAAAGAAGGGAAAGGCTGACGTGGATCTAGGGATTAATCGAATGCTGAAATTCAGTTATCTGTGTGCCTGGTTTGGTAGTCAGCAATAACTCTGCAGTAAAAAAAAAAAAACATTTATAAAAGTGTTCGTTACTTTAAAGGTGGAATCAGAGTATATGTAAATATTAGACAACTGGAGATATTAATCTGAGATTAGTACGCAGGTTGCTATGATGTATTCAAAGAAAAGGCTATTCTTGTATAAAAAGCAGTTACATATTTTTAGTTTCAAATAAGTGTACCTCGATTTTATTTTCGTTGGCCATACCATTCCAAAAGGAAACAAATGAAAACTCTCACCCCAATTGAAGTTATTGCGCACATGTAACTAGGAACTACTATACTTTAGGGTCCGGCCGTAGCGGGCTTTTCATTATGAAGACATTATAATCTGATTATGAGTAATTTTATGCCAAACGGTATGATGTTTTACATCGCCAGCTTGGGCTTGCTTCGAAGGATTGAGCAATCATTCTTTTGTTACAAATATTTAATATGTGTTTCAAGAAAAATATGTTTTGTTGAAATTAGGATTTTTTCATAAAGGTGTGGCAATCGTTTGTAACTGTAATTTGTATATACTGATGAGTACTGGAAATGTCCTGACAGCTGAAAGCTGACATAAATTATAACAAAACATTGTGCTTAATTTTTCATTGTCTGATCGGTTCGCATTTAAAAGGACTTGACTTTTGTGATGTAAAATTTTTTTAAATTATTTAATTTTTCTGCCAGAAGATAACGCGTTGGGGCATTTAAATATAATATAAAGGAAGCTAATAAATTGTTTTTAAATTTTTATTCTGGATAATTTGCAGACGTTTTATATTTGTTTTTGCGCACATTTATATCACACTTGGCGGCTATAAGTCATAATAGTACGTGAACACATATTGTATAGGAGAACTTAATTTTTTCGATTTATTAGAGACTTCCTGTTGATCAGAGGATAAAAAAATCTTCCACATTTTAAGGCTTTATTCGCTATAGTTAGAACTATTTACAGATTCCTGTAATAGTATTACTGATCCGTCGACTGAAAGAGTTTGTGTTGCAACTCTTTTTGCTGAATTATTAAACGGAAATAAAATTGCCTGTTTTGGTGTGGTTTATTTTAATTGTCCATTTTTTAAGTATTTTTGAGAAGCCACTAAGTTTTTTTTTCATATTTTTATAATTGCATTTGACACCTATACGCTTGAAATTAGAGCAGAATCATCAGCATAAAATGCTACCGAATGGTTTCACGGAATTTTGAAATCAGAGGTGAATATTAAATATAATATGGATGATACAATTGCTCCTTGTGGCACTCCTGCAATTATGTTTCTAGTGGTTAATGTTCGTCCATCTAAAAATACACAGACTGTCATTTCGTGGAGAATACTTTAAGTAGGAAACCGGCAATCTTGAGTTTATTGACGATTCCGTATCGAAAGCCTTTTCGATATCAATCAATATAATCCCAGTGCTTTTTTCTGCTATTTTTATTGTCAGTTATCATACTAACAACTCGTTTTATCTGGTGAACAGTGGAAAGCCCCTTTCGGAATCCAAATTGATTTTAAGGTTTCCTCCTTATATAGCTATCTTATTCATGTTTCACTTTTTAAGGGTGTTGTTAATGATAAACTAACAATATATAAACATGAAATATTTAAGTATTGCATTGGGATATTGTACTGGCTCAAGACCATTTTGCATCTATATTTAATAGAATGCAAATTCATTTACAAATGGCATGGTGACATTTATTACTTGGCTGCAGACACTATCACTATTTAAAGGCTATGTTTATACACAGTCGCTGAAATAATACATATGTATGGGGTATTCATATCAATTGGTAAATGATACATGGGGAAACTAAGTAAATTAAATAAATCTAAACAATTAAATTATTAATAAAATATTTGGTTATTCGTTGAATGCATTGAAAATTTTCACATGAAGAGATCATAGATTATAATACAAAATTTATACATTTAAAATATTCCTAAAATGTGCCAAAAAAAATAAAACAAAAATCTCCTAAAAAGGAATTTTTCACAAATTATGCTGCATTTTCGTTAGTTATGGATAGGGGGTGGCTAAACTCTGCACACATGTTTGCAACAAATTCAGTTAAAAATGTGCATATTTACAGAAGAGAAAAATCTCTTAACCTTGAATCGATATTTTTCAAAAATGTCAAAGCTCAGCGCAGGCTGTGACCGTCAATGTTGCCGTTTTAGAGTCAGAGCTCAAATAATTGTGTTCTACGTTAAATATTCACAAATTTTCAGAAAACATCTGTTATTTCTTACGTAGAAGAGAGTTTTTAACAATTTTTATCCAGTTCATCTATTAGTCTATTAGTTTTACAAAACGTATACAAATACAACACGCAAATAAACACGATTTTTCCGATGCACAACAGTTTGGACACAGGTTAGAACCCATAAGACCTAGAGGGCCCTACCGCAGAACTTAAGTTCCTCAAGACTTCGACTATGTCTGTATGAAATTTCATCAAATTCTGCCCAGCCGTTTAGGAGTACCATAATTATTTCCAATTTTTCTTTCAAACTCTCCACTGTGTGCTTAGAAGGGAAATGACAACATTTAATTTTGTTGTTGCTTTGAAGAAGTATAATAATAATTTTTTATATTTTTAAAGGCTTATAACATAATCATAACGCTATTGGACATTTTTGGATACAGTTTTCAGAAAATTTTCATAGTTTTTACTTATTATGCTGTCTTAAATTTTTGTGGTATGCACAAAATTCTTAAACGTCTTTTTAATCGACTGTGTGCGTTTGAAAGTCGTGAAATAATATTATATTTTTACGAATTGTCTTCAAGATACCTTTCGTAAATGTCAGTGAATGTACTTCGCTAAGTCAAAATTGTGGTCGTGTTTGTCGACGTATTAATGTATATACAAAATGCTACTTTGGCACTTTGGACTTTCGACGCCGAACACTGAAGCGGAACCTAATATAAATTTCTGGCCGAAGCCGAATCTTCGGTCGCAACAGCAGTCACTTTGTTTATGATATATCAATATATTGAATAATTGATTGAAAATAGTTGATCTTCAACTCCGTTCAGTCCACTTTACATTACCGGATAGTTTAGATTAAATTATTCTCTGTCACTAAACAGATGGTCAAAGAGTATCAACTTGCATCTGCATGCACCCATCTATGTCCTTGCGAGCAGAACTTTTCAGGTTTTTGCTCCATTATGTTTAGGTGGCATGTATTTATGCTCCATCATAATTTGGTAGATAAGAATTCTTTGGCATCCTAGCAAGAATTCATGCATGCAACTTCCCCCCACTTTCCAGATGTGTATGCAGAGTCATAAATTATTATTCAAAGATTGCGCATTGTCTCCAAAAAGTGTCTTGATCTCAATTTTGTAGTTGATACTCTAATTAACATTTATCCTTTTTAATCCTCGAATCAATTAAATACTCATCAAAAACTATTCAAGTGAACATAAAATTGTTGCCTTCATATTTTTATTACTCACACATGGTGTAGAAACTCCCCCTCACATGTGAGGTGCTGGAGTGGAGGCACTTAGACTCCTTCGTGCACACACATGAGTATGAGCCGACACACGCGTACACACAAACCGCAGTCTTCATTGGCTTCAGTATCCGCTCCATCTCAGGTCGTGTTAAAACACTTGCAGAGCAGTTCTATGTTTCGTTGGACGGCAACAGTGGTACGAATCTGAGGGTAGGGGGCAGCCACCACACCAACAGCAACAGTATCCTTAACGAAAGTATCCGTAGAAATATAAATAAAGTTTTATGTTTAAATATTAAAGTTGAGTCACTTAGAGCACGAACACTCACTCGGACAACACACATGCACAACTGGGCGAGTGTATGGACGGTATAGATGGAATGGAGTGGAAGATGGAAAAGTATATATGTATTTGTGTGGCTGCAGTTGTTGTTGTTGATCCATTCTCTATACTGGTGCTTATTGGAGTACAGTGAAATTAAATAAACTTGGTGTACTTTGCGTGCATGTGTGTGTTTGTTTGTAATAGTACATTAGGGTGAGGTTTGTTTAGGCTCACCAGCCACAGATTAGAAGAACAAACTTCCCCGAAAATGCAATTTTCTTAATGGCTTTAAATATATTCTATTTCAACTTCACTTGGCTTTAAAGTTGTATATTTAAGTATTCTCAAAATAAAACAGATCTACATTTGAAAAAATGCGAAATTTAGAAACTGGAATCCTCTTTTTTATACTCTCGCTCTACAGAGTAGGAGGGTATATATCATTTGGGACAGAAAAAAAGTGTAACGCATTGAAGGAGTGCATTAAGACCCTAAGTATGTTTGGACCAAATCCGTTTCACAACTTTGTAAGGTGTTTGAGCCATGTCCGCCCGTCCGTCCGTCGGTCTGGTGTACACGATAACTCTCGAAATGAGTTAAGGAATCATTCAAACTATGCACATAGTAATATTTTTCCCAAACTTAGTTTAAGTTCGAAGATGGGCGAAATTGCCACGCCTTTATGGTACCTCACACACAAATAGCCCATACTCCAAAGTTAACTTAAAACCCATATAAAATCCACACAGATAATCGGAATCAGCTATATAGTTAGGTATTTGATAATGTTTTCATAATCGCTTTTAGTGCACTAAATATGATGGATTTTGCCACGCCTTTTCCAGTACCTCGCACACAAATCACACAAACCTACATAAAATTGAAGCTGTTATAACTGCTATACTGATGATCGGAATACTGTAAAATTTGATATTTGACAATACTTTCCTAGTGGTTACATTCTCATGGAATATGGGCTAAATTGTCACCTCCCTTCTGGTACCTCCCACTCAAAGTGGCATAAACTTTGGTTACAATAAAAACGATATAACATCCATACGGGCAGTCAAAATCATTTGTAATTTGATATTTAAAAATGGTTTCATAATCAATTTAAACGAAAAAAAATATTTAGTCACGCCCCTTCTTGTACCTCCCACACAAAGTTATAAAATCTTTTATAACTTCTATACTGGTGCATGATCATGTTTTTATAATTGTTTTATAAATGTGGAAGCTGGAATCATGTGACACGAACCTCCTAGCACCTCCCACACAAATTATCCTGCCCTACATAAAATGTTATTCCTTATAACTTCCTTATATAGAGAACATATAGAGAACTCATAGAGTGAGGGTCTCTATATGTCGGTTTAGTCGACTGAAGCTTATTTACTTGTTATAAATGGATGTTCGTTCCCATAACATATGATCCGAATTGAATTTTCATACCTCTAATGTTTCATGATACAAATTACATGATGATCGTTCCGCCCAAATTCACCCAAGCTGATGTTCTCTCTGTGTCAATAATATTCCAAATTGGTCACGCCCACGGGAAAATTTACAGTCTCAGGACAAGTCCCAGAACTAGTCACTCGTGGATAAGGACCGGTCCTGGTTCTAACCCAAATATATGAAGGGGGCCGGTCAGATTTACATGGGTTTTTCATTGGAGGGGGTAAATTGACCCCCCGTGATATATATTGGATATGTCTGCTGCCTGTTCTAAACTATCAATTTAAAACCGATCTCACAGGACATGACTTGGATCATACCTCAACAGACATGCTCTAGGATTGGTCTCAAAGGACATGACTTCGATCCGGTCAAACGATATGACTTGGAATTGGTTTAAAAGGACATGACTTGGGCCGCACCTCAAGAGACAAGTGATTTTTGCCTTAAATTCTTAAAACCGACCTCAAAGAACTTGAATTAAACCACACTCGGTATGAAAATTATAGTATAATATTATGATATTTGAAGAGATTAGCGCATATTTTCCGGAATTTGTCTCCATTATTATTAATATGCGACAATATATCATATTGTTGGTATAAACATATACAATACTTTTATTTTGTCTGTATGTTCCGTATAGGACGCTAAACCGGTAAACCGATTATATTTTAAAATTATCAATTAATACTCATTTTTTATCATGGAAAGCATACGAAGTAGGGGAATAGATAAAAATGAACCAGCGCAACGCCGGGTAAAAAAGCTAGTAGATAATAAATGAGAAGTGAATTGACAATTTATTCACACTTTGGGACTAGATCTGTGATATATCCATATCAATTTATCCCAGGATACGTGCGTTTATAGGGCACATTTCTAAGACATTTTCACTTGCATCTTGGTAGTGCAAATTAAAAAAAAAACTTTAAAACACTCACCCTATTGTACACCTTCTTAAGCTGGACTCTTGTTGTGTTATCTCGCACGTTCCTCGAGGCGATGTATGCTACAGATGTGGATATCACAAAATAAATGTAAACATTTCAAAATGTTTTGATTTATTTTCAGCCAAAGGTGATGCAAACCAACACAGCACTTGTTGGATTGAGTTCGTAATGGAGGTATTTAAAACCAACACTCTGCGTCTTTTGGGTGAAATTAATTGATGGAGTTACGACACTGTGCGGCATATCTCATTTCACCGCCATACAAAAAGTAGGATTTGACATTTCTATTAAAAATTGTCAGAAAGAAATGTTAAAAACTCTGTGTTTGTTTGGTTTTCTGGTTTCCAATGTCTTCCTCGACGGGCCAATCTCAGAAATTAGGCTACAGGCGGTGTGTCCCGCCTTCTTTAGGTTTATGTTTAAAAGGCGGAACACACTGAATGCAGTTTTCATTATGAGAAATCTACTCACAATAACCAGAAGACAATATTAAACCGCAAATATGCAACCGAGTTTTGGGCAAAATTGCACGACTTGGCGAGAAAGATGACAAACTCTAAGTAATTTCAAAATAACAAGAAAAACAACAGGTGTTATTTGAGTAAATTTTTAATTTTTCTATCATTATGACGACAGTTGTTGTTGCAATTTGACATATTTCCATAAACAATAAAATTTTTTTTTAAATTAAAAGACAAGGAAGATCTTGACTCTATAATTTGTCTGCAACGTAAAACAAAAAAGTACGCGCTATCTAAGTCCCCCGCAATACTGGAATACTAGGATTCGGTAGACAGGAACACATCTGTCGGAAATGATTGTGTTGCTCAACACTGTAACGTAACATTTTATCCTGGTTCTATGGGTGTACGGCTTAAGCTGTTCGTGTGTATGCATGTATGCATGTATTGATGTAAGTAGTACCAACAAAATAGACCAGCTGACCATACACACACGCGTACAGGGGCAGAGACAATCACCAAGGAAAAACATCAAACCGGGATTTAAGACTCCACGTATTTCCGATTTTACGTTGTTGCGGTTTCATTCTATTCTGTCATTTTCCCCACTGAAGCAATAAAATAATACATACCACATAATGTGGCAGTGGATCACACATACGTACCACACACACGCACATATGGGCGAGTGAATTTCAAGTGTGATAATGTACAAAGTACTCATATAAATAGATGTGTGTATGTGTACAGGGGGAGGGAGAAGTGTTTGGGGCAAGGTGTGGGAGAGTAACTTATTGCCGAGTCCCAGAGCAACATAAATGTTTTTATTGTTTATTATGTTGTGACCACACATGCATCCACAAGTCGACACACACACAGAGACATATATACAATCACATTTGTTGCTTTACTCCTGTGTTGCCTTCCTCCGTATGTGTGTAAGTGTGTGTGTGTATGAGGACGTCTCTTTGCGTATGTAAGTGTAAAATAATTACAATTCTGTTCTTTCGCTTCGTGCGGAGGGAGGCAGTAAAATTGTTATTTGTGTTCAAGTCGAAACGTGAACAAATAAAGCTCACGAGCTTCTCTTATTTTTGCTGCTGCTGGTGCTGTTTTCGTGGTACAGCCACTTTTTCCTACTTTCGTTTTGGTGACGAAAAGGCCACTAAACTTTTGTGTGAGCATCGAATGTATCTGTGATATACAGCCATGTGTGTGTGAGAGGAGATGGGGAACATAAATAAGCAATAAAACAACCATAAAGATATTATTAAGCTATTCCCGCTCACTTTGGCTGAAACGAAGCGAATGCAGTGGCGTAAATGATCGTATAATACATTTAATCTACTTAAATAGCCAAGGAGACAACGAGTTCGAGTACAAAGTCGAAATGGAATTTAATCTGGACTTCCGACATAGACATGAAACAGGAGGATACTTACATATGTATGTGGTCATATCGCCATATTTGTGTTTGACCTCATGTTAGCCGAGCAATGCCTGCATTAAACTTGACATAAGTTCCTCCATATTAAATCAGCAGCAGCAATTAGATATGAAACAACGATACCAGCCAGCTGCTACTAACTCTAACTCCTATGGATGCAGACTCCAAGATTACGACGATTCAACAGGTGCAACGATTGACCCTTTACATTATTTTACAAATGCTAAGGGCCAAATTAAGCATATTTAAAAAAAAAATATCTGTATCTGAATAATTTGCTTTCGCCAGGTAATAACTTTTATTTGGAACAAAAATAAAATTGATTAGAATAAAATACGACTGTGGGAAAACTACTACTAATGTATTAGACGTGAATTGTCATAGGCAGTGAACAAACAGCCAGATAATAAAGGTCATCATGCTGTTTGTAGAAATTTTGCATTCTATAAAATTTAAATTTCCCGCAAATACGGGAAATAATTTATAGATTTTGTTGATCACTAATTTAGTTTTACTATATAAATTTTTATATTATATAGAGTTTTCCAATAAGGACTTGACAATTTTTTTTCAATAAATCGATTGTAAAGTGTGCTGTATAGCTTGTGGCACCGTCCTGTTGAAACCACGTGTCGTCCAAGTCCATGTTTTCCAATTCGGTCCAAAAATAATCGGTAATCATGGAGCCAATCGCCATTCACAGTAACGTGTCGTTATTGTCGACGATAAAATATGGCCCAATGACGCCACCGGCATGTAAACCGCACCAAACAGCTATTTTTTATGGATGAAATGATTGTGATTCATGAAGCACATGTGGATTTTCACCAAACCTACGCATATTTTGCATATTGACGAACCCAACCGAAAAAGGTGAAAAAAGGTAAATAACAGTTAGATGATCAGCGAAATAGTGTGCTCACAAAATCAATTCAAAGTTTTCATGTACCTATTAAAAACCTTTTATTACTCCAAAAAACTTTTTAAATTCGATAATTCGTTATGTTTGCGAAATGCAGCTGGGAAAGTGAGGATATAATCAGGATCTTTATTGTGTAGCAAATATATCATACTCGTAATTCTACGGCTGTTATAGTCTCAATACTTAACCTCTCGTGCTATCTAGTTTATCTTTAAATTTCTTGTTTTCCTAGAAGAATCGACGAAATAAAAGGAGAAAATCTTCTTAAAGAAGAATTTACTTTACATATGAAACCAGTAAGAAATGGCCTAAACATAAGGGTCAAATTAAAATTGTTCACCTGGAAACTTTCAAGAGAAATCTAATAGGAATAGAAATATAGCCTGCGGTATATTAAATGACCCTTTGTAGGAACTACTATCAGGTCTATTTCAATGCTTTTATTTGTTAATGAATTTCTTTAATTAATATCACATTTTTTATAAAGTTTATAAAGCTTTTACGGTTTAGAATATTTTCCCCCTGTTTCTCTAAAATATTTTCGCCTCTAGACGAATGCATTTTCTAAGATAGAGACGTGATAACATTCTCAGCCACCCGATTTTTTTTTGTTTCCTTCAATTTTTAAGCTAGTGTAGGTGTCAGTCATTTGTGCCTGTGATTTAAATGTCCAATTTTATGACGCCTTCAATTCTGACGTATAGAGCAAGATATTTGTAATATGCAGTATAACAAAAACATTTGTTTATAATTTTGGATACTAAATAATGTCCAATATGGTAATTTTAAACCATATTGGACATACCTAGAATAATTCCCCGAATTCCCGGGAATGAAACTTTTCATTCCCTTTGTCCCGGGAAATGAAAAAAGTCCGGAAAACCCCAAGCCCTAGTCTTGAGCCAGGACATCCTGTTTTAGTTGACATGCTAGAATCTATAAAATATATGTAGATGCATAAAGAGGTAGAACAATATTCCAGTTTCATTTGACAAGCTAGAATTTTGGCTATGTTTGACAATGAAAAACTCTGAAGTAATTACGAAATTCGAACATTTATCAAAATGTGTTTACATCAGCTTAAAGAACACACATGGAATTATAAAATCCACAGAAAAGTTTCAAAGTAATGAAAAGCTGATATATACGTATTATAGAAGATGTCAACATATATGATATATGGCTGTTTACACATAAAAAGCATCAGCTGCTGTCATTATATTATACCTTTTCATACACTCCACGAGAGTATTATGTCCGTCTGTCCATTTATTGTTGTAATCAAATTTCAGGTCGCAATTATAGTCAAATCTTAACAAAAATTTGCAAGGACGGATCAAGGACGAACGCTATTTAATTTGACGCAAATCGGTTCAGATTTAGACATAGCCCCATCCAAATTTCGCTCCCGATTTGACTTTTTCCGCTTTAGAAACCACATATAGTACGCGATTTTCTTTCAAATTGGCGCAACATTTCATAATCGAACTAGAAACACCTATGCTGAAAGTGGATAAGATCGGTTCAGATTTAGATATAGCCCCCATACAAATGTTGCTCCCAAATGTTTAACCGATTTTGGCCAAACTTTACATATTATATTTCACCTATAAACATACATGATGAAAGCGGGTCAATCGTCCCTCATACAAATGTCCTTTCCGATTTAACACATACATTTACAGGATACGAAAATCCTTCCCGATTTCACTTTTTTACCGAATTGAATTGTAATGAGATAGAGAGTGGAGTGTATCATATAGTCGGCTCCGTTCGACTTTAGCCTTTCCTTACTTGTTTATTTTTAATATTTTGCTAATTGAACGTCATAAAAGAATTTGTTAATATAGAAAATTTAAAAAATTTACTTTAAGTTTCAAAATTTGAAACTCCTTGGTACGTCTGTTAGTATTAACCTGAGTTTATTTCTATTGACCCTTAATCGATGTAATCTCCTTTCAAATATGTCCGCTTCGATGTGGATTTTTTTATAAAAATCAACAAATTTTGTTCACGGCATTCTTTAAAGTCACTTTAAAATTTCGATGTTAGCTCTTTAAGTGCCACACATTAGTCGAGTTAGTCGTCAGCGAGCTTTGTCACGCCATAGCTGATGTCGACAGTCATTCAAAGGGACCAACTCCTGCCATATGATTAAATTACGCTGTCAGAAATTAATTATTGCCGAATACGCAAAATCTTTCTTAAGCACACAAGAGTCGCGCTGCCAGACCTTCGGGGCGGGGATGCCATAACGCAGCAAACATTAACTCCATTAAAATTTACAAAGCACTCTCAGGCTGCTGCAAGTGCAAAGTACGCAAAGGAAGGAGTTAAAGTTTAACAAGAAAACACGTTTGTATGTATTAATCTTAAAATGTTGTACGAGCGAAACTCGTAAAAGCAGCACAAACAAAATCGAGACTAATATCCTCAGGTTTTTAAGGAATATTAAATTGGTTGCATGCAACGACAACGACAGCAACAACAACTACAACGATGACAACAAGGACAGCAACGTCGCAATGCTAGTTATGACACTGCAGTGCACACAACTCCGTCTACACCGCCTCCCTAGATGACATCTCCTCAGGGGAAAACGACACATTCCAGGCGGCAACAAGATCACGCACATGCACTCACAAACTCAAACACACACACACACAAAGTCGCATACACAGATTTTGTTGGTATGTAGTGCATTTATGACAACCGACAACCATAAACACCAATTTGTACGAAGCAAAGGTTGCACATGTGTACGACAGCGACCATGGCAGAGGAGCGACATGTTGCAACTGCAAAGAAAGTACAACGGCAGCAGCAGCAGCAGGATTGCATGGCTGGTGTATTAAGGCTTAAGTCTTTAAAAACCATTGTAGATACAGCATAAGGATCTCCTCGTACTTTTATGTTCAATTCACCTCCTCATGCAGGAGGCCAATTTCAAAGACACCATCAACATCGACACCGAGAACGACAACAACAGGAGCTACAAACAATCGCAAATGTGAGAAAAGTAGTAAAACCCAAAACAAAATGAAAAACATGAAAACGTATTTAACATGTCGATAGTAAAAATGCAAAACTTTAACACTCTGCCCCAAGGGACAATGCGGTGGTGGCACAGAGAGTGAGCGAGAGAGATGGTAAGCGAGGGTTCACAAACACGACAGGAAAGATGATCCTCTACGGCCGGTGACATAGTTTTTTTTTCGCAATGAAGCCATTGGAAGGAAATATCTCGTAGTGCACAATCTGAGATTACCTAATAATTTGCTGTCTTTGTGCATTGAGCAAAATAAAATATTCACTTTATTATTTACTTTACAATAAAATAATATTCCAAAAACTTATTTTTTATTCAAAAAAATTGCCATTCACAACAATTTTGCTAAATTTTTAACATAAATAGTATATACTGATTCAGTAAAATTAGTACAAAGCAAAGAATTATATTAAATGATTTTTCTTGATATTGATATTTAATTTGTTTACTTATATTTTATTGTTTTATGGATATTTATTTGTTGTCCCTGGAGGAGCTCACATTCCCCTGCAAAATTTTTAATTCGATAAAATTAAATTGCGTCTACAAAGATGTCCGTAACTTCTATATTTATCCATAGATTTTCTTATAATACCTTGTTTACTTCAAAATATTTTAAAATATTTTATTTAACCAAAATAGTAAAAATCCTAATTTTTTTATGTTTATCCATAGATCTTTTACATATAGATATTGTTTTCTTTGTTAGCATAGTAGTAATTCAAAAATAACACCAGATATTTTTTCCATTTTTTGCTATTTTTATATGGGTTTCGTGACAGAAAAATCGGATTTCTTCTTTCGTGAGACTGTTCCCAATACCGCTGTTTCTTAGTGTTTGTAGCCATCATTACCTATTAATTGATCATATATGTAGGTATTATCGGACTTTTGTTTCCAAAATGAGAATACAAATAATAAGGACATTTGTCAAAAATTAGAACTTACAACATTAAAAAAACGTAAAGTTTTTTAATACGGGTTTCGAGTTTAGAAATCCAAAATACTTTAGAAAATTTTACATAGCCCTTTGAATTTTTTGTAGCACGGTGTTATAGATCGGCATCGAGACCAAACAGGTTGTTTTTTCGCAGCTGTAATAAGGGATTTTTCTAAAGGTGAGTGAGTTAAAAATTCGTATATTTAAACGAATATAATTATATAGATGAATTGATTTTAAAACTGCGTGAGATATACTTATGAAACGTTGAAAGCAATAGTGATCCTAGCAGCACTATCGAATTGAGTTAAATCCATTTAATTGTTTGTGTCTTCCTATCTAACATATCAGGCGATATATTCGTTTTCTTTTCTACTTTAATTCACTAATGTTTTTAGGTAAACAATGCTGCATTTCTTCTGCACATTCCCCTGAAACTGTAATGATGTTTTATGTTCAGCTCTCAATCTGATCTAAGGGTAACAATGTTCCCTAACAATGATCATTTAGTCATGGAAATATTACCATATACGGTCACCACTACGTGAAAAAGGACAAAAAAGACCAGTGTTTCCTAGTTTTGCCCAAAGTCATGCACTTTTTTATGGGTCCCCAAATATTTGGGGCCTCTGTGTCATTTTTGCAAAAAAGTGATAATTTTCTCAAGCTCGTATCACGCAAACCGTTTGGAATTTTAATTTACTCTCTGTGACAGTTATAGCTGTTGTCATAAAGAACAGAAATCGTGAACATAAAAAAATCAAAAACAAAAACTTCAACCTCAAGGTCAAAATCGCAAAAAAATATATTTGCGTAACCTTTTTCGCCTGTTCAGGTCCATAGGTAGCAAACCGTTCAAAATTCGAGGAAACAATCAACTACAAAAATGTGCCTAAGATCTCTCTAGAACATATGAACTTCGTAGGCATGATTCTTAACTCAGTTTAGATAGGAAAAAATATTTCTTGCATGACTGTTTCTGTTAATGTTCAGTCCGACTATAGTGCGTATGAGTGATATTATCCTTAATCAACTGTACGTATACGCTACCTACACACACTACAGCCTATAAGATTTGTTCGACGACATTTGCGGTTTCTGACCTTTAAGATGAAGTTTTTTTGATTTTATATTTTCACAATTTTTGTTCTTTATGGCAAGAGGTACAACTTTGCCTCAGAGAGTAAATCAAAATTCCTAACGTTTTGCAAGATATAAGCCTCAGAAAAATATCACTTTTTTACAAAAATGACACAGAGGCCCCAAATATTTGGGGACCCATAAAAAAGTTCATGACTGTGGGCAAAACTAGGAGACAGGGTCTTTTTTGGTCTTTTATCACGTGGTGGTGTCCGCATATGGTTATATTTCGATGACTTGTGAAATTAGACACAGTGTTATACAATTAGCCAAATGAAAGTTTTTGTGAAATAGTTTTTTTTTTGGAAATCAATTTATCCTTGCAACAAACCAATAAAGAAGTCCTGAATTGTGCAGCTATGGTTGGGAACATCAATCAATCTCGAGAAATTTTACAATGAAGAAAAAACTTATTTTACCGCAACACAATACACGGTGATTTCATTTTTTGAATAATGATATAAAGAGTGATTTTTTTGAGGTTAGGATTTTCATGCATTAGTATTTGACAGATCACGTGGGATTTCAGACATGGTGTCAAAGAGAAAGATGCTCAGTATGCTTTGACATTTCATCATGAATCGTCTTACAAACGAACAACGCTTGCAAATTATTGAATTTTATTATCAAAATGCGTGCTCTGTTAAGAAAGTTCATTGCGCGCTTCCATTTTATGGTCAGTTTAATCGACCCACTGAAGCGGCTTTCGGGCTATTGTGACTAAATTTCGCACCAAATTTACATTGTTGGACATTAAACCACCAACACGCTTACGTAGAGTGCGAACTGAAGAAAATATCGCAGCTGTATCGGCCAGTGTTAATGATGACCACCAATTTTCGATTCGTCGCCGTTCGCACCAATTGGGTCTCTGTTACTCAAAAACGTGGAAATGCCAAAATTGGACTAAGCGGATGGACCACCTAAGACGCAGCCGCGGTCAACATTTAAATGAAATTATCTTCAAAAAGTAAATGTCATGGACCAATCTAACGTTTCAAATAAAGAACCGATGAGATTTTGCAAATTTTATGCGTTTTTTTAAAAAAAAAAGTTATCAAGCTCTTAAAAAATCACCCTGTATTTAATATTAAATAAATAAACAAATTAGATTTCGGTAGACCTGCATTCGTTAAAAGATCCAAATTATTATATTAAATAATGAGAAATTTAATAATAAATAAATAAAGAAATCCGATTTCGGTAGACCTACATTTCTTTGAAAATCCAAATTAGTCCACTAAACTATTTTCTATTCCTCCTCTAGTAGAATAAAACAGGGTACATACATCAACATTTAACAATAACAAATGAAAAGAGCACTAATTTCACGGCTCAATCACGACTTTGTGATGTTTAACAATGCGAGCTTCCTGGTGTGATCAAACGGCCGTTTACTTAACTCTCTACATCCGGTATTCTTCCGCCTGTGAAGTGATGGGATTTTGTCGCCGTCATGCGGCTACAAGTTGTTGTAGCGAATGAACCGACAACATTAGTATGTCAGCCAGTATAGCGTAAATGAGAGTATAACATCCATAATGTGAAATACATATTCCTTTGAGAGGAAAAGAAAACAGGAAAACCTGCTGCATGGCATGGATGTTATTGTGGTTCAATGCACACTTGTTCCATTCACTAGCAGAGATGTGAGTGAGTGTGGATGTGGATGTGGATGCGAGAGCTTGGGATTGAATGTTCTTTGTCAACAATTTAAATTCTAAAAATACAACACTTTACTGGTTAACAAGTATGCAAGACAAACAAATGAACACAGACACACGCACTCTCACTCACACTCACACCAATGTGCTAATGTATGCACTCATACATACACAATGAAATGCAGATGCATATCCTTATTGGTACGTTGCAAGTATACACATCTACGGCTATGTCTGGCTGCTCGGGTATACATGTATGTGTGTGTGTAAGGATGTGTCGTATGTTCGAATACATTATCGGCATCACACAACGATCGCATAAGAAGAACTCACTCATACACACACTCACACGGACACGGACATGCTGACAGTGAGTGGCACACATCTACAGAAACTAACACTTGCACACACTCACAAACAAGGGTGCTATTGTGTTTGTTTGTGCATATTGATGAACTAATACTCGGTACATGGAGACTGATGCCTGCTCCCTGCTGCTGCCGACACTCTGTCAACGTGCAACGTGCGGCTCCGCACATGCTTTAGATCCCATTTAAATGCTGCTTTGCCACAGTTTAGCTTACTCAAGTGCAAAGTGATTGTTGCACAGCTCGATTGTTTGTCGCACACACACACATAACCACACGCTCAAACTGCGATAATGGTCGGTGCGATAATTCCGGTCAAAATAAAGCAATCGACAATGCCACTCTCAAGGGAAGCATAAATGTACGCCCAATTAGACGCACAATTCAACACAAGGTCACAATTAGCCTGAATAACAACAATATTTTCGGTTTTGTGAACAAATTGAATTTCAAAATCCGCAGACGATTTACCTGCATATGAAGACGGAATATAGTACAATAGCATAAAGAGATGTGAAGTTTAGTCAATTTTTTATTTAAAAAATTAAAGGTGAAAAAAATCGTCCCAGATAATGAGGTAAAGGAATTCTGGAATAATGTTCAACATATGGCTGATATTCATTATTTTAGGCTTTCGTTTCGACATACTTTTGCAATATGCGTTCTGTGAAAATTCAAATTGCCAAAAAATTAAAAAGAGATAAAAGCCGCAATAACAAATAAAAATCTGTCCTCCTGATGTATGTGTGTATTGTTGAATTATGTTTTTGATATTGTCCAGCTTGAGGCCATAAAATGATAAAAGCTGGATTGTGTTGGTTTTGTTGTTATCTTTTTATTTAAATTTTGCTCAATATTTCGAATCGACTTTGTCGATCATCTTCGGGGGTGTTACACTAAACAAAATTACAAAAATATCACAATTAATATACATCGAATTTACTAACAATCGACTATTACAAAAATTACATTTCAATAAAACAAACAACGAACTTTTTTCTTTCAAGAGTTGGTGGTAACTAATGTGTATTTTCTCTTTCTATTTTTGTTTACAAGTTGCCTATATATGTGTGAGCAACCGTCTGTGTCTGTCTTATAATTTAATCTCTTCTCTGTCGGATCTTCTAATATATGTAGAATTTCTAAAGTGTATCGCCTATTGTAGTCAAAGTTCGGTTTGTGGCCAGTCACTGCAGTCACCTCGTATTAAATCGGACTAACAGAGGTAACACAATTGAAAAACTCCACTTATAGATGTTCACCATGAAAACGAAATTCCACTCTTAAAGGCAAACGAGTAAAATATCCCACTTATAGAGGTAAATCTAGAAAAAATCAATCTCACTTAAAGTGGTTCAAATTCTCGGTGAAAAATGTTTTTTATGAAGCGTGCAGGGACCATCAAAAATGTCGTGCTTATAGAGGATTGCCATTTATACAGGTCTCACTTATCCAGGTTCAACTATATATATGATAACGGATCAATATTTATTTATTTATTAATTTATTTAATGCAAATATAATTTACAGAAAAATTAGAGAAAAAGGACTGGCTGCTAGGGCCTTCGCCTTTGTTTTAACTAAGAAGTGTTTATATAATAAATGTGTATGTGTGTAAATGTGTAACTGAAATTATTACAAATTATTCAAAATTGAATAAGGTATTTGATTTTTCAATTGATCATAGTTAAAGTTTTGAATGGAATTTATTATTGATATTGTTTGAGAATTATTATTGGGACATGATAGAACATGGTCCATCGTTAATATATCGTTGCAGTGGTGACAAAGTGAAGGAGTTGAATTTTTCTTAAGCAGATGTTCATGAGTAATGGATGAGTGCCCCAGTCTGAGTCTAGTGAAGATTTTCTGTTGTTTTCTAGTTAGAGTGCTGGGGTATACAGGTTTTAGTAAATGTGAGTTGATCCTTTTATAATAACTGTTTGGGCTGTACGTTGCGTCGGATTTTAAATCAAGTTTTATTAAGTTCTTAACGTCTTTTTCCATGTAGTTGTTTATCATGAGTGTAGGAGATCTGTTTGCATTTTTTGCTGCCAAGTCGGCGAATTCATTTCCTTTAATATTTATATGTGCTGGCGTATACATAATTAATGTGTTTTTGCTTCGAAGAACTTGTTCCTTTATTCTAATTATTAGGAGGTCTGAGTGTTTGTGCGAACTTAGCGCTTTAATGGAGGACATACTGTCTGTGCAGATAAGAAGATTTTCATTTGTGGGTTTCAGCTTGATTGCTTCTTCGATTGCAGTTATCTCAGAAGTAAAAATTGATGTGAACATAGGAACCAATCCAATTTTAATAATGTCGTTGTACTCATTTACTATAGCAAATGAGTTAGCATTAATTGTTTTAGAGCGTTCGCAGTACCAAATTGTGTATTTTTTGTTTTTGAAAGTGCTTGTCTGTTCCAGGTGATATTGTTGGAGCTGTTCCAAAGTTGTATTTTTCTAAGAGGGGTTGCAATCATATATAAAACGTGATTTTGTGTCCATCCAAGTGGGGTGGGTGACTCGGAAATTACAAGGCTTATTCAAATGTATTGACAGATCTTGAGATAATTTTATAATAAAAGCTATCGTTGTTTGAATTTTTGGCTGGTTCTTTATTTTTTGAAAGTGTTTTGCATCATCATATATGATATTTGTTCTTATCTGTGAAATTTTTGTAATTTGATTGGAGAGCAGAAATTTGAATCTACCTTCTATTGATGGTAAATCGAGTTCAGCATGAATGTTATTAATTGGTGTGGTTCTGAAGGCTTGCGAAATAATTCGCATGGCTTGGTGGTAATATTTCTTGATTGGACACACATTACAAAATTATATACTTATATACTTATATTATATAAGGTATTGTTTCCACAGCATTGTTCTAGTATGCGCATCATAGATGAATAATTTATTTAATAATCAAATGCATACTTCGGCCAATACAAAAGATGTCAATAATAATGACAAACAATTTTAAATATAATATTCGAAATTGTCTATAATTAATCCTATCTATCACTGGGATCAATTTCTTTACCAACATCAGTTTGAGGGCGTTTAAGGGCATTCAAAGCGGAGCGTAAAGGCACTACTTGACTTGTATATTAATTTAACTTTAAAATAAATGTAAAAATAATTAAATCGCGATATGGTTTATTATAAATTGTGTTTTTATACATATGTAGGTTCTAATAACACATTGAGCAATATATTCTGAGTAATTGTAAAAAATATAATATGAAAATTATGCATTCCAATACTATTCAATATACGACCGTTATATAACAACTGCAATAAAACAGTTATGAGTTCTACTTAGGATTTCTATAACGTACCCCTTTTTAGGAAATCCCATATAAAAATCGCATTTAAATATGTAAACAAGTTTCAGTCGGTTAAATCGACATATATATACCCTCAGAATAAAAATTCTGAGCTATTTGTGCCGGAGATGGATTTCAGACACTACTATAAAAGTTATAAAGGATTTAATTTTAAGTAGGATAGGGACAATTGTGTGGGAGATAATAGAAGGGGGATGTCAAAAGCGTAAATAAATTTATAAATTTGTAACTGATTTTGACTATAAGACTATAAGTAAGGAAGATATGTCAGATTTATTTAAACCATATCCTTTGCCATATTTCATGTGGGAATAGCGACTATGAAAACATTGTCAAATATCAAATTTCAGAGTGTTAAGAGATCAAGTCACTCCTTCAATGCGTAACATTTGTTTCTGTCCCAAATGATATATACCCTCCTACGCTGCAGAGTGAGGGCGTAAAAACAGATCACCGTGATCAGATTTGAAGTCACAATAAATGTTATGCACAGGAATAAAACTTATCATGGATTTAGTACAATAGGGACAATTGTGTCTAGATCAATATTTCCTAAGCTTTATTGGATTATATTACACAAGAACAATTAATTTTTTAGCTTCAGACATAAACATATTTGCCAGTTCAACTAATTAATATCTAAGAGATGATAATAGCTGAAGATTCCAAAGGTGGTTCGGCTCTGCTGTGATTTTTATTGTTGTCAAATTTAACTTAAAAATCTTTTCTGGAAACCACATCATTGCACATCAGGCAAAATCTTGAGAGAATTGTAGCCCGTCTAAAAAATGCCTCGCATTTCTTATTGGATTTGCGGAGAGGAATTAATCAGTCCCAGTGTAAAGTTGACATTAAACTGACATAGTGTTTGATTAAGGCTTAATGCTGTCTGACAAAACAACGACTCTGAGTGGGTCTAATCTCGATCCCTTTGAAATTAATTACAAGAAACGCTACAGCCACTGCGTAATTCAAACCTTAAATCTCAATTGTGTTATCGAATACAAGGAAGACTTGTGGGCGAATGTTTCTTGGCATCGCCCGTGATACTTATCATACCGCCCATGAATGGATTCGTTGCAACAACAAATGATATGAGATTATCTAACAAGTGTAGCTGTGAGCCTCTACGTATGGGAAGCTTCACAGAATCCGGTGCGGCAGATTCGAGGATGGAAGATGTGCTGCTGTCCCCCATTCCGCATCCCCATCCCTGATGGTCGTGCATATCATTGCAGTTTGACGCAGTAATGTTTATCACCTAATTTCTATGCATACTAATAATGTTTCCTTTCGTTATCCTTTTTGCATGCACATGCAGTGTTTGCAAGTGAGCGTGTGTGTGTGTGTGCATGTTTGCGAGCCCGTTCAACTTCATCAGTCGCTGTGGCATGGCAGTCCCCGGCAACGTATGAGTTTCTAAATCGAGTCCTTTTCTCCAATCGAACAGACTTTAGGGGAGTATAGTTTGTTGCCGTTGTTGGTTACTGCTCCGGTTACATGCCATGAGTCAATAAGCCTTCTCTGGTGCCATCAAACTTCCGAGTGTTAATGGGACATAATGCTAAACGCTTTCCCGTCCAACTACAGTGTCGTGTCGTTCCCCAACTGTGTACAGCTACTGCCATTGTCATCGTTTTTTGGTCTCACTCTCATCATTCTCTAGTGAATCGCATAGAATTTAAATGATGTCATCCATGTGTTCCTGAGCAGGTTTTTTTGTCCCGACTTGTATGTGTGTGTGTGAGTCCGTGTGGATGCATCCTTATTCATATGGGGAGCACACCAAATGGACACACGGTCTAATGGGTATCGTATCGGTGCGATACGTGTTAATTTACATTGAAAATCGAGCAATTGGCTTTATCTATTTACAAATGTTAAAATAAACTGTTCCGTAATGGTCCTCACACACATCAATGTGCAGTGCCAGTTAGCAATCACCCGTACACACAATGTCACCAATGCATCCGCTATTTTCGCTAAAATCTCGCACATGAGAAGCCTCTGCAGACACATGTACGGCAGACGGCTCAGTAACATTTTTAATCTTCCGTTTTCGTTGAAAATGAACAGATGGAATTATATCCAGCCGTTGATCATGGACATATTCCTAGCAAAATAGCGAAAGAGTATTAACTCATTTTTGAAAACTCAAAGTTTAAACCCAGCTTGGGTATTTGTTTAAAATATAAGCATTCGCTTAAATGATTTTCGGTTTTTATCACTTGCATTCGAGCACAATGTTGGTTAAATAAAGGGCAACTAATGAAATTAATTACAATCCAATCCATTGATCAAGAGGTGTGATTTGAAATGTATCTGAAATGTTTTAAGCTTGTCCCGCTTGAATCAATTAAATTCTTTAAATTCTTCAATTTAATGCCTCGAGCAATCAACTACAGATATCTTTAAAAACGCTGATTGGCTGTAAAATAACTGAAGTATTTGTTATTTAACCAGCTTAGTTGACAGGGTATTTTTTGTAAATATTACGTTGAATGTCCTATGTATGTGTGTGCTGTTATCAGTCTATTTATTATATATCGTACATTTCATAAGTCTTCGCAGACTTTATAGTATCCCTCTTCCAATTCTTATGAACTCTCCAAAAACAATCCCTTTTCTATTTGAAATTCTTGGAAATGTTGTAATAAATTCCATGACAAAACGTGGCTTTAATCCCAGGCAAGTTTCGAAGGACATTTCTAATGCTTCCTCAGTTATATGTGTAGATACAAATAAACATATGTAAATTGTGTGCGTGTATATATTGTTCATATGTATGCATATCTGTGTTAAACGGAAATTGAAATTATTTCAGTAATTTATTACAGACATCCATAAGTTGTACACTTAACTCCGATCCCACTGAGCATTCAGTTCCAGTTAAATGTGTCAACCACCAGGGCCTCCCTTGACAAGCAGACATTCCCTGACAAAACGACATTAGACGATGATGATGATGGTGGTGGCGAAGACGATGACGATGACGAGAACGACTCTTGTTGATATGCAGGCAAATCACAAGTAGACGACAAATGAATGTCACATGTTTTTGGTAATTGTTTAAGATAGTTATCCCTTTTGCTTGTTAGCTTCCCAAGTATGCACATTTTTGTCTGTGTCAGTGTGTGTGAGAGTACGTGTGGCTGTGTGTTTAAGCTTATGTGTGCGTGCGTGTCTGTGATTTTGTAATTTGATCAATGTTCTAATCTGTTATGTAAAAATGATATTTAACACATGTTCATGCACAAACAGACACCCACACATGCACTTGAAAACACACACACACGCATGTACACACAATGGATAAACTACTGTGTACATAGTCGTATAAACCGAAAAGAAAATAAACAAAACAAAGCAAAATAAAATAAACATTATTTACATAGAAAATATTTTAACAAACAATTCCTGCTACATACGAGCACTCGTAAAACGAGGACAATATTTGCGTATGAATGTGGCTATAATGAATAGATGTACATATGTACGTCCGTACGCATGAATATGTGCATTAACAAAATGTACATTAAGGTCGAGCGAAACAGACATATTGCCGATAGCACAGCACGAAAAATATGCAAAAAACTGGAATTTTTGAATATATTTTGTTTTGTTTTGTAATGAATGAAGTTTCGCCTGTGCGTCCCAAATTGAATAAAATATTATACTGTTTTGGCATTACTTCATCGAGCAACATACACTTGGCCATATATACACTTTTCCATTTTACTGGCACCACAATGTTCGAGGGGGAGCTTATATCAATTAATTAGTGATATGCGTGGATACTTCGTACTCCCTTCGTACCAACTCTTTAAATCGAACATTGTTATTGGGCATTTACAGGGGTTTTTAGTGATAAATTTCGCCAGCATTAATGATGTGAGCACCGTTGAATAATGTCAGATGGCCTTGTAGCGAATGAGTAATATTATTTTGAAATAAAATATTAAGCTTACGCCAACCATGCGCTTCAAATGGGATTTGTACAAGTCGACGATATTCAGAAATTTATTCCACGGAAATAAAGTTTGAATGTTTAATAATGATTTGTAAGTTACCGCACCTGAAAACTCCTCTAAAAATATTGTTTTCCCGTATAATTATACCCTCCACTAGGGTATTATGTATTTGTGCATTTGTTTGTAACATATCGAGTTAGACCCATTGTTTATTATACACATCTGCATAGAATCACTTTTTGAGTCGATTTAGCAATGCACATCTGTCCATCTATAGTTGTAATAAAATTACAGGGCGCAATTTTAGTCCGATCTTAACAAAAATTGACACAAGTAAGTTTTGTGGATCAAGGACGCTCTAGAAACCAAATATTGTACCTGATTTTCTTTAAATTTCGCACAACATCTTATAATCCAACTAAAAAGACCTGTGGTTATAGCGGATAAGATCGCTCCAGATGTAGATAAAGTAGCGATATACATGTTGTTCCCAATTTGACTTTTTCCGCTCTAGAAAACACAACATCTTATAATCAAACTGAAAATACCTATGGCGAAAGATCGTTTCAGATTTAGATATATCTCCCATAGAAATGTTGCTCCCTAATGTTTAACCGATTTTGGCCAAACATATTATATCACTTAAAAACATGCATGGTGAAAACGGGTCACATTGTTCCAGGTTTTAATATATCCCCATACAAATGTTTTTTCCGATTTAACATTTTTTGTCAAACACAATAATTAAATAAATTAAATAATTATGCAGAACGCGGTATATTTTACCTTCCAACATACATTTTGAGTGATTGAATTGTAGCGGGATATAAAGAGGAGGGTATCATATAGTCGTTGTTTTTTGTAATGCATTTTTGTCCAGCCGTAGTTTTTCTATATTAATAAACCCTTGAAAGCATTTTAATTATGATTTTTTCTCATAACTTAGAGCAACTTATTAGTCGAATTATTGTACTTCTATAGTGACACTTTTTGTGGTTTTTTATAATGACAACTGCCATGATTTACGTATTTTGTTGAAGAAGTTTGTAAAAAATATATAGCTGCAATTAAAACTTTTCGAATGCTGTTTAAATGATAAATATCGGAAGAAAACGCACATCATCATTGCGCAGAATATTGCGATAAATCAGAGGGTTGACCTCTAGCTAACTTTGCATAAAATCGGAAAACGATGCCCTAGTCCTTATTAAGTTGCAATCCAAACTGATAACAATTGAAAATTGAGCTAACAAAATTCCAAAAATTTTGCTTGTAATAATCAACATTTCTAGGAGATTCATATATGTCAAATGACTAACGAATATATCTACGATAATTGTTCTTTCCAGAGAACATTGATCTATATTTTTTACCTCATACCATCTAGGGTTTTAGTATTCTAATCAAATTTCTGTTGAAAGTGAAAGTGATATCATTTTTTTTGCTCTACCTTAATGTATGCCTACACTCACATAGTAGGTATTTGAAAATACAAATGTGTGTATGTATATAGTTTTTAGCTGTAATTGTTGTTCACCTCTATCAAAACTGAACCTCGAACCACACATACACACGCACATGCAAACACATGTCCTGCCACCGTACGAAATTATCGAACTGACTGATGTGTGTTTGTGTGCACGCGCCGTATTGTCATTGTGTGTATGTTATTGGCTTTGTAATTGTGTTTGATGTCTGTAAGTTATTAGTTGTATTTGTGGTTGTTCGATGTTCGTTGTTATTGGGTGCGTGAGTGTGTCACTCTGCTTGTATGTTCGATTATTGTTATTGTTGTGCTGCGCTGTGCTGTGCAGTACTGTGTTGTATGGAATTTGTATGGTTTGTATTTGAATTTCATATTACCTTTTGCTAATAATCATGTTAAGCAAATGTTTGCCAAATATGCGGTAACATTATTTAAACAACAACACAACATTTTGTACCTTTACACTCACTCACGCACATACATACACACGCACAGTCACGCACGTACAGATCCACTACAACAAGATTGTGCTCGTTCTCGTCGCAGCCGTAGTTAGAGCTTGTTGTGCTCTGTACAAACACTGTCAAACATAAAAACATAATCATTATAACACTCATTCACAATGTTGCCATAGTGCAAATAGTTACGAGGGTCGGTGTGATGAGTGTGCAAAATTACTAATCTGCAATTTCATTACTGCAGTCTAAGGGAAAAGACGCGGCAGTCTTCTTCGCTAGTTGTTGCTAGCCCATCTGTGTAGGCTTTCAAATCGAAATTGCAGTTTACTGCAAATGGAATAACAATCGACTGGAATTCGCATGGGCAAGGTTGTAAAAACAAGGGTAACAACAATGTCTGTCTTGAAACAAATCGTCAAAAAATCTTTTCAGTGATTGTTGTTAAATATGGAATATTGATTTCTTGATCTTTTGACTGAAGTATTAGTACCTTAGTACCCTCCACGTTTATTATATTGATCGATTTAGAATAACTTTCTGAATTGATGTCGCCATATACATCTTTCCGTCTGTCTGTCTACACCAATATACCTACGTGAAAACCTATTCAGTGTTTGTATTTGGGTACAATCTATATTTATAAAAGAGAATGCCGTCCGTGTGAACACGCAAAACTTTATAACAGATCGTCTGATTTTCACGATTTTGGGCTTTATGAATTCGTGTTGGCCCAAGGAAGGACATAGGATGTAAAATTGGTACATAAATATTACTGACCACGAGAATGATAAATATGATGCCGAAATTTGGATTTTCATTTTATGTGTGTGGCAATAGTGTTTTTTTGAGCCAGAAGGCTGCAAATTGGAACGTATATATTACTGACCACAATAAAGATAAATATGATGCTGGAGTTTGAATTTTCGTTTGGTGGGTAGTTGGGGCGTGGCAAAAGTGTCTTTTAGCTAGAAGGCTGAAAATTGGAACGTATATATTACTGACCACGATATGATAAGATCAATATGAAACCTGATTTTAATTTTACCATTTGTGTTTTTGCCTGGCGAAGCGGGCGGGGTTCAGCTAGTTGTTTTATAAAAAATGCTTTACACTCAGAAAAATGTGAATCCTATAATGAGTTAAAATGAACTAAAATTTACAAAACGCATTAAATGTATTGAATTCTTTCAACAATCAATTACAATTCACTATGGAATGTGACCAGGACAATAAACTACCATATCTTGATGCGATAGTGTATAGACGAGACAACGTTGTCAAAACGGATTGGTACCAAAAAGAGACGGCATCTGGAAGATTAATAAATTTTTACTCCAAACATCGTCGATGTATAAAAATCAACACCGCGACTAACTTCATCAACAGAGTTTTCAACATTAGTGACGCAGAATTTCATAAAAATAACGAAAAGAAGAAGATAAGACATATTTTAAAATTAAATGACTATCCTACTAAAACCATTACGGAATTAATAAGACATGTGAATAAGAAACAACCTGGAGAATCGAATGAACCAATTTCAAAATATACTACCGATGGCTACTCGGAAAAATTCAAAAACTCCAACATTTATAATAAGGACTACATACAAATAGCATTAAAGAGCAATAACACAATTAATGACTTTTTAGCAGGACAAAATTAAAAATAAACAATGAAAAAAATGTAATGGTGACAAGTCCAACTTATGCCAGAGGGTATATGTTGGTACTACAAATATGATATTAACGACTCTGGAACCACTGGAACAAAAGAGCACTGGCAGCCCATGGTACCTTGACGGGGCATAAGCCAAACTTCAACGACGTAGACATTTGGACGCAAGAAAATAATTAACGTAGAAGATATACGCTTGAAATGTTACATAGTATAAATGTCCCTGACCCAAGTATGAACTACAAGACTGACCACTGTGAACAAATATATCGAAACATTGTTTACAAATATGGAAGAAAACAATAGCTTTAGTTGAGAACATACTTCGAAACGAAAGAGTTCATTGGTTGGCTAAAATGTAATTATTGTGATAATTTTTGTTTTGTCTTTTTGTATAATTTAATTTGTTTGCATTTTAAGTGAATATCTCTGAGGATGATCGTCAATGACGATCGAAATATCGGAAAAGAATAAATAAATAAAACAATTAAAAAAAAACTAAACATCAGTTTTTAGATTTGTTCATGACCTCAAGCCAGACTATCCGGAAAAATCGCAAAATAAAAGTTCAAATATACATAAAATTAAACAATTTAGGAAAATTTAACATCGTATAGCCCTAAAGCAATATTTCCTCATAACAAGTTCAAAATTTTCCTTGAAAGTAGTATATGCTTTGAACTTGATGCTAGTTATATATTTCTCAAACCAACTAAATATTTACTAAAATTGAGGAAAACTGTAGTACATTTTTCCTCACCCCAACTACATTTTTACTAAATCTAAGTACTTTTTTTGCTAAAACTTTCTTAAATCTAAGCTAACTTTTACTAAATCTAAGTAAATTTTTACTAAATTTAAGTAAAACTGTCCTAAAACTAAGTAATTTTTTACTTAAACCAAGTAAATTTTTACTAAATCTAAGCAAAATTATGCTTACATTTTGCTAAAACTAAATAATTTTTACTCAAATCAAGTAAATATTTACTTGAACTGAGGACAATTTTGCTGATTTTTTCCTCAGAACAAGTAATTTTTTTACTTAAACTTAGGAAAATTGTGCTTGATAATTCATAAAAATGATTTTGCTTCAGAGTATGCAAAACTAGTACCAAACATCTGCCATTAAGAGTTGAGAAATTAGACCATGATTGCTGCGAATGCAAGAAAGGCGCCTTCGCAGTGGTTGTTTAGAATAATACTTGAAGTATTTAAAGAATAAGTATCTGCAAACGAATGTGAATTGCTTCTTAGAATTATATTCATGTATTTTCTACACGATTTCAAGTGTTTTTTTCTATAAGTTCAATAATACTTAAATGTATAAAAAACACGAAATAAATTTCAGTAAACACATTGACTTATTTTTAAGAAAGAACTCATTTTTTAGTTAAAATCTCCTAAATGAAACTTTTTCCATACTAAAGAATTCTTAATATTTATCTTACTTAAAACCTTTGACATTTTCTTCCACACAAGTATGAATTTACTCAATTGTAATATTTTTTAATAGATCCAATGAAATGTTTTTAAGCTAATTTTCTATTTTTAATAAATGAACTATCTACTATGACTTTGAAATAAGGGAAATTTACCCATACTTAGGTAATTTTCCTACTTTTAGGACGCTTTCACTAAAGTGGAGTAAAATTGTTGGACTATATTGGAGTATGGATTTTGCTCAAATTTAGGAATGCTATTTTTTTTCTGAGTGTACCAAATATAAAATTTTTGCGTTGAACAACAATTTTAACGCTTTTTTCTCCTTTAATAATTTCAGTACAGGTCGCAGTTATTGCCCGAAAAAATTGCCACAAACGACTTTTGTAGGCCTATCGGATATAAAGGGTGTTTTTTATTGAGGTATAGAACTTCGAATTGAAATAAAACACAAGAAAATCGTTTTAATGCCCATCAATTTGGCTTTATTGGAAGGATAATTTTATGCCATTAATGTTTAAATAATCCAATGGTGTCAAATCACACGATCTTGGTGGCCAATTGACAGGTCCATTCCGTGAAATTATGCGCTCATCGTATGTTTCCTTCAATAATTCCAATTGCTGTGCACGGTGGCGAATCGATTCATTCGGGTCCTCTTCAACACTTTGCTCTACAGCGGCAATTGTTTCTTCGGTGCGCACTGTTCGACGTCTCTGCGGATGCGTATAATCACATAGAGTAAACCTAGTGCGAAAACGATCCATGGTTAACCGAATTAATTGCTCTGATGGACGATTATGTCGACCATAAAATGGACGGAGCTTGCGGTGAACTTCGCGAACTGAACCATTATTTTCGAAATAAATTTGCACGATTTGCAAGCGTTGTTCTTTTGTCAACCTGTTCATGATGAAATGGCAAACCAAACTAAATATTAATAACTTGACAGCTGACAAAATGGCCGCCAGTTAAAAAAGTGATGCCAACTTAAAGTTCTATACCCCAATAAAAAACACCTTTTATCACCATACAAATGTCGCAACCAGTTTGACTTATTACACTTTAAACGATGGTCCATGTTTTGATATAGCCCCCAAACAAGTGTACTTTCCGATTTGACTTTTTCTGCTTTAGCAACTTTAACCGACTTTTGGTTTTGAACAAGGATCATATATAGAGTGAAAGTGTGTCATAAGAGTTCAGATTTAGTTATTTCACCATTACAAACGTCAATCCTAATTTAGCGTTTCCCGCTGTACAATACCCATATTTATATGATTTTGATCAAGTGTCCTATATTACGATATATTTCGCAGAGAAACAATTTGATAAAGCCCTTCCCGAGTGGATTTTCCACCACTCACCAAGAAACATCAGTACCACGTTGGTCCTCTCTTTAATATCTTTGATTTGTTTGAATAATGTAAAGCACTACTGTCCATAAATAACCAGTTTTTGATGTGTGCCTAGCATTAATCTTTCAATAATATTTTTAAACAATTGGTGATAAACCTCTTTGGATTTTGTGAGTCCATTGGACATCTTATAGTTCCATATATGAATAGTTCGATGTTATCGCTCCACACTCCCATAGATCAATGTAGAATATGCAGACCTTATAATTGACCGTAGTCCTTCCCACCTTTACCATAATGAATAGCACCGCTCTCGTAGACGAGTACAAATGCTGGCTGTCGGCGCTTTCCATGTCGAATGCTCATTGTCAGTGGTAAATTTCGAATATTTTCGAATTATACTTCATGTTTATTCCAAACATTGTTTTAATTCTTTCCGTAGCAGTCGGGCTTTGCGATAGGTCTCTCAGTGCCTCGGTGTGCGACCACGTGCACATACAAACATATGCTGGTGGTAAATATAGCTGTACATTTGCAAACATACATACATGCGTGTAACTACAATGGCAGGCATGTGAGTGTGTGTGTGTTGGAGGTTAATATGTGTGTAGTGGAGCGTATAATTGCCTGTGAACTGGCGAAATAATTTGCAATTCAATGTTGCAACTAATGGCATTTGAGCTTTAGGTCCTTTCCAACCGATCCCTTTCCGTTTCGGCTCAAGACTTAAGTGTGTCCTTGTTGTTCCACAGAGCACTAAGCCACTACGACTAAATGCGTACACATGAGCTTTTGTTGTTTGTTTCACTGCCGTTGTTGTCCTTGCTGTTGGGAGCTCTTATTCGAACGCATAATTACACACAGGCGCACACATGTTCATAAAATGACTGTATGACTGTATGTATGTTTGTATTTATTATTTCATTTCATTTGTGCAGAGTGGCGTCGACGACGACGGCGACGACGAGAAACAGGTGTTATTTCATACAACAAATGTGCTTAATTTACTGTAAGTGCATAGAGTACACATTAGACACATACATACACTCCTAGATACAGTCATATACACGCATACGCACACACTTACCCGGTTACAGTCAGCCAGCGGGACACATGAGCATGTCTGTACAGTATCCAAAGACTGTATGAGCACAACACGGTCAAAAATCATGTTCTCAGTTTCGAGTCTATTTGATGCCGACAAAATATACTAGAATTAATATCACAGTGCAACACGAAAAAAAATAACCATATACGGACACCGCTACATGATAAAAGACCAAAAAAAAAAGACCCGTGTTTTTTTTTTTCCCCAAAGTCATGCACTTTTTTTTATGGGCCCCCAGAGATTTGAGGCCTCGGTGTAATTTTTGGAAAAAAGTGATCATATTCTCAGGCTCATATCTTGCAAACCGTTCGGAATTTTGATTTACTCTCTGAGGCAAAGTTCTAGCTCTTGTCATAAAGAACAAAAATTGTGAACATATAAAATCAAAAAAACTTCATCTTCAAAGTCTTCAAGGAAAATTTTTCACTTTTGCGGCTACCTAAGCGCTACCTAAACGGTGTTAAGAATAATTCCTAGGAAGTTCATATGTTCTAGAAAGTTGTTTATTGAGATCTTAGGTACATTTTTGTAGTTGATTGTTTCCCTGAATTTTCAGCGGTTTGCTACCTATGGACCTGAACAGGGGAAAAAAAGGTTAAAAAAAATCGAATTTTTTTAAGTTTTTTGCGATTTTGACCTTGAAGATGAAGTTTTTTGATTTTATATGTTCACAATTTTTGTTCTTTATGACAAGAGCTAGAACTTTGCCTCAGAGAGTAAATCAAAATTCCGAACGGTTTGCAAGATATGAGCCTGAGAATATGATCACTTTTTTCCAAAAATTACACCGAGGCCTCAAATCTCTGGGGGCCCATAAAAAAAAAGTGCATGACTTTGGGGAAAAAAAAAACACGGGTCTTTTTTTTGGTCTTTTATCATGTAGCGGTGTCCGTATATGGTTATTTTGAAATGACTTCAAAAATGTTGCACAGTGTATTCGCACATTCGTCTCTTCTGCTTCGAAAATATTTTTTTGTGATCATTTGTATATTCAAAACATTCGTCGCTCCAACCGGTAGTACATTTTTTCGAATTCAACCCGACTCGAAACTCAGAACAGGGAGTAAATGTGGTACATAATTTTGTTTAGAGTTGTATTGGGATACTAGAATTTTTGAACACCTATTTGGGAACAAGAAGACAGCTGTATTCACAGTCGTCACAGTATTTTTCATTAGCTCCAACACAGTTGAAATATTTGCACTTTCAAAGATCTTAATTTTAAACAAATTGGAATAGTTAGTAATAATAGTAATAGTAATTTATACTCATTCTGGCTACGTAAATCGGAGTAAAATCCATTAAATTTCTCCATTTTAGTAAATATTTTCTTAAAAGTAGAAGTATGACTAATCAGCGTAAATATTGAGTATATTCATACTTGTATTAAAAACATGTCCATATTCTAAGAAAAAAACAAGTAAAAACGGCGTTAAGTTCGGCCGAACTTTATATACCCTCCACCATGGATTGCATTCCACAGAGGCTGTCGATTATCGTAGATGTACAGTAATATTACAGGAAAATATATTTTTTAATATAGCCAAACCAAAAGAAATACAAATATTGAAAAAATAATTTTATAAATAAATATAATATTTTTATTATTTCAAACCACGCATATAAAGCAAGGCTACAAATCGAAATAATACTTCAAGTCAATTCAAAAAATAAATATTGTTATATTTATATTTTCCAAAAGCTTAAATACCATCAATATTGGAAAATAGTGGGTTTTATTTGCATTCTATTTTAATTTCAAAAGAAAATCCACATCTCACGTACATAGTGCAAGATAACCTAACTTCGTGATTCAACAAATTTTTGCCGTACAAGGAAAAAAGTACGAATTTGGACAAATCTTTTTATTTTGCGTGTCTATGCAGTCAGAGGTATGTATACACCGAATTTTTATCCCGTTTTTCCAATTTTACCTTCTTAAGAGTACGACTTTCTAAAATATCTTTATTTTACGTGTCTAAGCAATTAGAGTGATGTACACTCCGAATTTCATTACTCTGGCTGTTGTCGTTTATTTGGTACTATGTTTATACCTCTGTATCCATTTTGTTGCGTCGAAACAGAGTCAGAGGAATGCATAGTCCGAATTTTATGACTCTAGCTTTTGTCATTTGGATGGTACTATTTATTATCCATTTTTTTCCATTTTAACCCCAAAAAGTACGAATTTCGAAAAATCCGCTTATTTAATTATTCTAGGTGCAGCCGTTTGGTGGGTACCATTTTTATCCATCTATTCCCCTTTTTGCCCCTATTATGTATCTACCCAATTAGAGGAATGTACGCACCGAATTTCGTGTTTTTAGCTGTTGTCGTTTAATGTGTACCATTTTTATCCTTTTTGCCCCATTTCACCCCCTACGAATAAAAATCATTTTATGGTGCACGATTTTGTTATAGGGGGAATGCTCATACCCAATATCAAGTAAGTACAAGCAGACATATTGAAAAAACATGCTTAAAATATTAGGGGTTTTTGTGAGTATTTTTAGTCCTTGTGCGGGAAAATTTTTCCCATTGGACCGATTTCGCCCAGTTTCAATCCCAAGCGGTCTACGACTATAAGACGCATGTATGGACAATTTGGACGTTCTAGCTCCTTTCGTTTATATGCTAGCGTGCTTTCAACAGACGGCCAGACGGACGGACATGGCTAGATCGTCTTAGAATTTTATGACGATCAAGAATATATATACTTTATAGGGTCTCAGGTCGATATTTCAAGGTGTTACAAACGGAATGACAAAGTTAGTATACCGCATCCTGGAGGTGGATGGCAATTTGAAAAATTTTAACTGAAAATGTGTGTGTTATTCATTAAATTAATTTAAAATTTAAATTTTATTTAAATTTGCCGCATGTTCTACGTACACTCAAGTACTAATGATCTTATATAAAACCACTTCAATGTGTTTAGAAAACACGAGAATGGTGATCTAGGAAGCAATTCTCGTTCGTTTGTTGAAACTTATTTCTTAAATATATAAATTATTATCTAAATTATCAATTGTTTGAATTATTGTGGAACATTTCCTTGAGTTTTAGTCGAATTAAAAATAAATAGTTTTGAGGGAAAATCAGAAATTTTACAACAAAATTTTACTCAGATCTACTTGGTTTGTGAAAATATGGAAAGTGCAAAATATGTCTTATTTTCAGGGGAAAGTTTGATATGAGGATTTAGTGCTATACGAAGTTAAATTTTCTTAAATTTTAGGCCATTTTACCACATTATAGGATATTCTGATAGCAGCAATTTACCACCGCTGCCATCCTATGGTGTATTTGGTGCACTTAGAAGTATTTTCGCATCACACTAAGTGCACGAATATGAATTGTGGATAGTGTACATTTGATATGGAATCGTGTGCGTTTTTACATCCAAAAACAAAACACAAATGAAATAGAACTTTAGTTGTACTCGTATATCTTCTGAATAACATTAGTTGCTTATAAATTTCCTACATGACCATAAATTATCAATTACATACAAACACTCATTCAATTTTTACTTATACTTGTGTACAGCGTACACACACACACACTCACATGAAAACATGTACACATAGAAAAGTATAGGCGTGAGGTAATAATCGATACGCGCCTCTTCTCAACCTCATTTTTGGTCAAGAGGCCGTTGATCAATTGTAGTCAAGAGTTGACATAGAATCAACACCCGGAGATGCTGATAGTGGCTAGAAACCTAGTTGTATCGATTTGAACATATTCCAATTGACGAAATGTTATTTCAAATAAATTAGTAAATTAGTAAACTAGAAACATATTTTGCATTGGAGTTATTATAATTTTTCCAATAGTAACTGTCATATCGAGTAGGTGAAAATATTGTATTTGATATATAAAATTAAACAAAGACTGTTGTCTTAATTTGTAGCTTAAAGATACTGTGCACAATCGTTTTTGACCGAACAAGACCTTTCAGTAATGAGGACACTCACGACTCCGATGCCCAAATGTCAACATACATATATTTAATTAAAGTAACAGGGTACGCTACAATATGCAAGTTCTTCCTACAACGATATTTAACCGCATAGTTTGGTGTACACGTGTGTGCTGAGTGTAAAAGTTTTTTGTAGTTTGGATATCCTGAAAATCCTGTGATTCCGATTTATATCCATATACCTATTGGAATTTGAGGACAAAGGGTGTATTCAAAACAGTAGGTTACGTTCACTGGACCATGCAAGGAGCCCAAGAAGTTTGCTAGTCATAGAAACACATTATCACCACCACCAGCATCACCTTAATCAGCGCGCACAGAAACTAACACGCGGCAAGGGCATACCAGGACCCAACGTTCCACAGAGTTCGATGGATTGAATGCCATTGGAAAAACCGCCATAGTTAATTTTAGGAAAGTTCATTCATTTAGAAAACTTTGGGAAATTTAATGATTGGTGAAAATTAAATGTTCGCTGTCATCACTCGTATCTCGGGTGCAGAGCGCGTTGAGTGGTTACGAAACGACATATAACTCTCATCTCATCCAGCATCTCCCCCTACAAGCAGCACACTCATACGTACACACAATTAGCTGGGAGGATGAGAATGGTTTTACGAGTAGATAAACAACTCATTCCTGTGTAACAACATCCCAAATCAGCATCGACATCGCCACCGCCACCGACACCACCATCATCAGCGTCATCACTTGGTTTTCATCTCCTTTGTCTTTTGTTGGTGTTGTTGTTATTGCTGTTTTTGGTTTTGCGCCATAAGATCAATAATGTTCATTCGTGGCTTTAATTAAGTTTTATGGCAGCATTAAAAATAACGCACCAAACATTTTTGTGTTTTCATTGTTGCCAACACACTCAAACACACACACACACACACAGAAAAACAGCAGCGGCATCCGCAGTGGCAAAAGAATGCCAAGAACGAATTATACGAAACCACATAAACAAAACAAAAAAGAATGCCAGTTTGTTGAACGGGGCGCTCGTGTGTTAGTGTGATTCAGTCAGTCAAGTCAGCGTGTATTGAAAGTTAGATTAACAAATTTGACTCGTTCTGCTGGGATCTCTGCGAAGAGTGAACGGTTAATGGTTAACTGGTACTGGGGTTCCTGCTGATGCTAGTGCTGCTGCTGCTACTGGGGTCCAGTCCCATAACAGTTCCAATTTACAAGTTAACTAAAACAAACGCAAAAGGCATAAGCAATACAAGCATGCTCCCCGGCATGGCCATTCACAATTGGAATTGGCAATTGGCCTTCCCTACCTCCCCCTCGGCAACACAGCGTTCGCACACAATAGGTGGCAAGATGATCCGAAGTTGCGCCCCGGCTGGTTGGTTGGTTGATAGTCTTGGCGTAATCAGTAATATTTTTCATTTTCATTATTATTATCGTGGCCATCATCAAAACTGTTAGGAAAATAAAAACAATGCTTGCATTTTAAACAGTTTGTCCTTTTTATTACATTTGTTGCTGCTTGTGGGGTAGCGAGTAACGACAGGGAGCGTTTTTATGGGAGTGGGGCCCTCTCAAGGCACACAGCACGCGGCACGCCATCAAATTCTAAAGAGCATTTAATTCTCTGCTTTCGCCAAAATGGCCATATCTCGTCATAATTGAGTTGGTGTTAAAAATTATGGCCATTAGTCAAAAAATTCTAAATTGGGGTGGTTGGGGGCAACAACAACAACAATTCTTGCAGTCATCAATGCTCGAAATTAGCTGTCAAAAGTATCAAAATTCCAAAAGCAGGAGATCGCAGATAAAGGAGACAGAACCCCCGTTTGAAGAGTATACGATTAGATATGCCACCAAGTAAACTATAAATTAACTTGGAAGCGGGGAGTTGGAGCGATAGCAAGGCAAACTGGAAGACGAGTTTATTACAATTGAAAAGTACTGAATTTTTCGGGATGGTTTGAAGGAGAGAATAAAAAACAATAGATGGGAGTTATCTGAACTTAATAAGATGTAATATATTTAACTTAATCTGATATGAATAAATCCAAAATATTTTCAAAGGGATTTCAAAGAAACTAGCAACGATAGGTACAAAAATGGAAGGAAATGTTTAAAAGCTAGTGAAAATATTGAAGAAAAAGGAATTGTTGTATCAAAAATAAAAATACAATGGAATAATGCTTTTCCAAACTAGGGGGAGTTGATGCATAAACAAAAGTGTTAATAGTTTTAATTGCATCGACCTCCATTAAAGGGAAAGTAATTAAAACGAAGTCCAAAAGGTCGCAGTTGCCACGATATTTCTACAAACTTCTCAATTCTTCACTAACATAAATTAATTAAATGTTTTGCAATTTTACAGACGATTTATTAGCCATATTTACAGTTTCTTACAATAACTGAAATACTAATTAAGTTCCAAGCATTCTTAGTGAAATTAAGAACAAATGTTTTCCATATATAATTCAAGGTAAACGTCTTCTTCATTATCCCAATCATAGCTTATCACTCACTTAAACACTATTTTCCGACATTCAGTGTTAAAGCAATGGTTTAGGCATAGCTGAGAACTTGCAGATAAACTATTACCATATTTCAGCACGACGAAGACTACAACATTGGTTGATATCACTAAAACATTTAGTACCAAGTCTTTAATTTTTGACCAGATGTTGGATATAGCTAATTCCAGTTTCGTGATCATGATCGTAATGAGACGTTTATGTTTTTTCTCAAAATGATATATTATTGTTGTTTCACTGCCTGGAATTTTAACTATTTTGGTAAAAGCAATGTGGTTATAGTCTTCGACATCCATAAATGAAAGTCTGAATAGAATCCTCATATCAGTGTTAACAGACTGATCTACAAGGGATTTGGGCAACGGTGCAGGAGACTAAATAGAGAACAAACACATCAGACAATAAACAACATAGAAGTAGGCTTGTTCTCACCGAAAGACCGTCTTCAGCCATGTACTGAGCTAAAATTTGACTAAAGTCCCAAGACGATTTAAATCAAAATTTGTCATATTGTCCTATGTCAGATGGATAGATGGTGGACGGAATAGATGGCTCAAAAGCGTCCCATGAGGTTGCATTTTATATTAAACGTGACATATTATAGCGAAATTCGCACTGAAAAAAAACGAATTTTTTCCCTTAATGGAAAACCGGTCGAGACCGATTGCAAAAACCGGTTTAGCCGATTTAATGAAAACCGCGATTTCTCGGTTTTCGGGTTTGATCACTCTACGTGGGATGACTACATAAAACAAAAATTAGTAAACAGTCCTGTATGGGGAAATGTAGGAAGGAATTTATTTCAATGACAAAAAATACACTGTTACTACAAAATATATAACAAATTTAAAATATAATAATAATGAAGGGTATCAAATTATGCAATATGCCTGTGAAAAATATGTATTATTTTTATATATTTTTTGTTCGGTTATTTGAAAAATTAAGCTCCAAGTTAGTTTATTTAAACTTTTGTTTTGATTTTGTATTCAATGAACGCACCTACACAACGCACCAAACTCCTACAAATTGTAAATAAGCATGTTGCATGTTTTTGTTTATTAAAAATTCGTAATAAATACATAATACCAGAAAACAGACCTAGAGCGTAATTATTAAATAATGTAACAACAAAAATATATGTATATATTTTAATATGCATTCATTTCTTGTTGTGTTGATTATTACCAAAATTTTTTTGAATATGATGAATCTAGGATATTGATTTGATTTTTACATTTTGTTATTACTGTTTATTTAATTGTTGTTTTTAGAATAATAGTGAATTATAAAGACTGGAATGTAATCTAATTGATTTTCAATGGAAATAAAACAGAAAAACTTTAAATATATGAAGTGAAATTAATGTCTTTCATTCCAATGAAATGTTGAAAATAACCACTCCTGAAAACACCTCTAAAACTCGTGTTTTCTTCGTGTAATTTTTATACTCTTCACTAGGGTATAATGTATTTGTGCATTTGTTTGTAACACCCAAGAGGAAACGAGATTCACTTTCTAAGTCGATTTAGCCATGTCCGATTGTCCATCTGTTGTTTTGATCAAATTACATGTCGCAATTATGGTTCGATCTTAACCAAAATTGGCATAAGTAAGTTTTGTTGATCAAGGACGAACGCTGTTTAATTTGAAGCAAATTGGTACGGATTTATATACAGCCCCCATACAAATGTCGCTACGGATATGACTCTTTACGCTCTAGAAACCAAATTTTGTACCCGATTTTCTTTACATTTTGCACAACATCCTATAATACAACTGAAAACACTTATAGTGAAAGTGGGTAAGATGGGTACAGATTTACATATAGGCCCAATACAAATGTTGCTCCCAAATGTTTGGCCAATTTTGGCCAAACTTCATATATTATATTTCACCTACAAACATACATGGTGAAAGCGATGTGACCGTTCCAGATTTCAATATAGCCCCATGCAAATGTCGTTTCCGATTTAAATTTTTTTGTCAAACACATACATTTACAGGATACAAAAATCCTTCCCCATTTCTCTTTTTACCGAATTGAATTGTAATGGGATAGAAAGTGGAGGGTATCATATAGTCTGCCCCTTCTGACTTTAGCCTTTTAAGTTGCATTTATGTCAAACAAATTTTATGAATAAATAGACCCTTGGAAGCACTTTTAATATAAATGTTTATTCTTATTTTATAATAACTTATTGGTCTCATTATTGGACTTTTAGATTGATTTTTTTGGGTTTTTCAAGTGACAGCTAAAAACTCATATTTCTTGGAAAGATTTTGTAAAAGATGTTATGAAAAATAAATACCGTTCGAATGATTCCTAAATAAAGAATAACGGACGAAAAATGACGCTACTGGCTCCATTTTGGTGAAATAATTTTATACAGGAGATGGGTTAGAAGAGTGAACATTTTCAAACTCTTTTTACAAAAATGAGCGCTGCGGTGTCAATTCTTTCTAATGTTCATCATTTAGGCATCATTCGAAGGGTATTGAGAGCAGCTATATATTTTTTATAAGATAGCACCACCAAATACGAAACAGTTTTCAGCTGTAACTATGAAAAAACACAAACAATACTATAGACGTCCACTCATTCAACCAATAAGTTAAAGCGCTGGTCTATTATTTCAGAAAAAAATGACAAAAATGCAACACAAAAACAAGTAAGGAAAGACAAAAGTCGGTCGGGCCGAGTATATGATACCCTACACTTTATAATCCACTACATTTCAATTCGGTGAAAATGTGAACGACATCTGTATGGGAACTATATATAAATCTAAACCGCTCTCATCCACTTTTACCATAGATGTTTCTAGTGTAAATATAAGATGTTGTGCCGAATTTGAAGAATATCAGTTAAGGTATGTGGTTTCTACAGCGGTTAACCTTAAATAGTGGCTATATTTAAATCTGAACCGCTTTGACCCATTCATACCACAGATTTTTCTAATTCCGATATAAGGCGTTATGCAATATGTTATCAAAATCGCTTCAATTATGTGGCTTCAAGAGCAGAAAAGGTCAAATCGGGAGCAACATTTGTATGGGAGCTATATCTAAATCTGAAGTGATTCTATGTCGATCGGTATAATAAACGATGGGTCTATCTAGCCTCCTTTTGGGGGTTACAAACAAATGCACAAAGACGTTATACTCTGTGGTGTAGGGTATACAAATTACACGGGAAAACATGATTTTTTGCGGTGTTTTCAGAAGCGTATAGCTCGCAGACTGCTTGATCTAGGAACATAATATGTTGCAAATCATTATTAAACAAACATTATTTTCATGGTGTGACTGGAAAGTGTTTGTCCACTTGTTTAGCTGTTTAGTCGGTTTCAATATATATGTTTATGGATTATTAGAAGCAGAGTTGAGAGAGTTCACAAGGTGAAGTGCAACATCGCATCGACGCATCGAGTCCAATAATTTATGCGTTCGAATATACATATTTAAATATGGCAGCTACATAACGTGCGATCCTTTAAAGTTCCTGAGGATGCTATGAATTCGCCCCATAAAATCATACGTTGTGATTTTCAATTGCCCTCCACCTAAAATTCCACATTATATTTGTGTGACCTTCTCCTTCGATCAAACGGCCCCCCATCTTAACCTCCATCCAACGGATTTCCCAGAAAGGTTGACACTTTCAATGAACAATGTAAAAAACAACAACTACTTCGCCATCGACAGCATCATCAGTATTTGTGTGCGCACTTCTTCTCGGCGTCATCATCATGGCCACTTAATACCACTTGGTATACGATTTTTTTATTCTGGTGACGTCTCAGAGTGTATTCCTGGCATTGTTTGTCCATAATTTTCCAATTCAACAGAAAGTGATAATAGGACTCAACAGTTGTGCCACCAACCCACAGACAGATGATGTAGAGATGTCTGTCTGTCGAAGCTGGCGATGTTGGACCAACCGACCAGTACACGCCGTTATCTCTTCGCAGTGTGGCATCAACGTGATGCGCTTTTTTTTTGCTGTGCCCTCTGTTGGCCATGCAATGTTGCAATTGTGGCTAGCAGCGCAGCCATGAGATATTACGTTGCGCTGGTCGCTCGTCTTACAAAAATATCCGCAAGAAATAATGGGTTTTCCTGACGAAACCACGCTGTGCTGTCTGTGTGGATGTGCGAGCACTCTCATTGACATTTGGTCGTTGGGTCGTCGATGGGGTTGCTTGGAAAAACATTTCACATTTCTTGGCTTAAGAAGGACAACAGAAACGGTCGAAGGAGACAGTGACGGAGACGGACTGGTGGGACGAGTAAGCGGACGAAGTGCAGAATTCATTATTTTGCCATTGACACTTGTGTTTAACCTATTTATGCTGATTTTACGACACGCCATAAATAAAGCGAAATAGCAATTGGGATTTGGTCATGAATGCGCAAATATGTATGTACGTACGTTTGTATGTGCATACGTACCTTGGATCTTCCCTGTTCGCTGTTCAATCTTCAGTGGTGAATGGTGAATGAAGCAAGAAAGTCTGTAGAAGGAGACCATGGTTAAGTACGTTTCAATTTTTTTTTGTGTTGATGCTGATGCTGCCCTTGTTGCTGTTGTTGTTGTTGCCGTCATCGTTTGTCCAACATTCATACAAATGGCCCCTTTGGTATGAAGTGATGGGAAGCATGGCATGACAGGGGAGATTGATGGAGTGGCCAGCCATGAACAGTGGTTCCAAGCAAAGCACTGTTGCTAATTATGTTCTTCTCAAATTACTGAAATTATCAGCAATAATAGTGATCAAATTTAAAATCCAATAAGTTTTTTTGGCCGTTATGACCTCCGGTCATTAACGGGGGTGTCCCAATACTTTCTCGCGTTGCAACCACCTCGGTATGGGCGATATTGAGTGTCGTGAGCACTACGCAATAACCCAAAGTAAGAAAATGAAAATCACAAAATCAAAAGAAATTAAACCTGAGGAAAAACTGAAATAAACTCAAAAGAGATGAGAAAATTTCCAAATAAGAAATGAAAAATTTGCCAAAGATTTGGAGGTTATTTTATTAATAATGAAAAAAATAAAAAGGAAATATACCCTAAGTTCCTATCGATTGAAATAAATCGTAAATTAGTTGAAAGCATTTACATTTTCACTTCCTTTGGATATACCCCAGAGAAGAAAATATTTAAACCTGACCGAAGGCTGGCAGCACAGGATGTCTTGATTTCCATTTCATATTTTATAAGTACGAATTTTGCTATATCCATTTATTTTACAATTGTACTCCATTAGAGGTCTGTACAAACCGAGTCTCATGTTTCCAGCTGCTGTCTTTTGATTGATAAATACCCTCTAATATAAGAGGATATTTAGAGGGTCTTTCAGTTTAACCATAACCTAGAATATATCACTCCCTACATATAATAATAGCCTATAATTTGGGGTTATCCTATAATATTTGTTTTTGATATAATCATGTTTAAAGTTTTCTTGTCAAAGCGTGTGTTTCAATAATATCACATTAAATATAAAGTTTTTATTGTGGGTTTATCTACGAATGGATAATGATGTTCCTATTCTGTACTTTAATAAATTTATTATTTTCAACGCATCCTTTAAAGATGAGAAATTTTTTATAAATTTTTATTTTTTTTTTTTAAATTATACGTTTGACCCACTTAGTAGAACTAACATTTGACCAAATCCATTTTTTATGGCATAAAGTTGAAAAATAAAGATATAATCTTGTAATTTTTGACATTTTCTAGACATATCATACATAAAAAATAATAAATAAATTGGGCCGATCGAACCACGCCCACCATTACCTCCCACATAAACTCAGTGCACATATAACCAACATAATTATTACCCAATATTAGTACAGGGTGACCAAATACAAAATGTTATGAAAGCTTAAAAGAATGAAACTTATTTCGCTTTGACGAACAATGTTTTTCTGAACATTATAGCAAATATTCTACTTGACACTGCAATTTAAATAATTACTTCAGAAAAAGTGAATAACGTTATATACCATTTTAAAAGTACTTTCAATACCTTTAAAATGAGATATTGATGGGTATCATACACAAATCTGACTCAGAGATATGATCAAATATGTATACTATGGCTAATCGAAAATTGTGCTAAAATAACATGGCAATTGTGGGACTTTGTCGAAAAATGCTGACGAGATATTAATTCCGGCATATAGTACACACTCAAACGAACACTTTCACATTTACACTTTGAGTCAAGTTGAGTCCTACATATAACTTTTGGTCCACGACATTTGTAGGTTAGCTCACTACGAATCACAAAATTACAACACTTAAGAAAACTGTCTTGTCATCACAAAATCACAAAATGTTAAATATAATTTTTCAACTACCTACGCCGGTCTTCCGAATTTATTCCACTTGTTTCAACAGCAAACTTTAAATGCCCCACAGGCTTGCGGTGTTGCCACTTAGTTTTCTCCAATACATTTTCTTGATAGCTTGTAGTGTTGTCATTAAGAGATAGAATCAAGGATGAAGATTCTAAACAGACCCTACCCTAAACCTGTAATTCTTCCTTCTTAGCGAACCCACCGCTTGGTTTAGTTCAATCGGTTGAGCAGTTACGACGACTATCGCTATTTTGCCTGGGACCACTGTGCAACAGTCTGCCAGTTGTTTCAGGATATTTCATTTACCTCCCTCTCTCTATATATAAAGTTTATTTTGCTGATGATTGTGTGATGATGTCAACGGTGATGGCAATGGTGATGATGAAAATAATATACCTCACACCAACCATGTGTGTCCTTGTGTCCCTCCCTGCCTATGTCCATTCCAGGTCCCACCATTCGTGGAGGGCATTGTCGGAGCCTGTGCCTGCGCCTGATACTGCCACACACCATAAAATAATGCGACACTTTTCAAGTGTCGGTTTGGGGCATATTTTTTGTGTTGTGTTGTGTTTTTCTGGGTTTTCCCCAGTTTTTCTGCTTTCTGTTTTCTGCCTTTTGTTTTTTATTTATTTCATTATTTACCTAAAGTTGAGGTGTTGATGTTGCTGGCCAAAACCATTAAAATATGTTCGTCCGCATTCGAGTGCGAAAAAAATACATGTGGACGTTTTTAACGGCACTTTTTGTTTATAAAGCGAGCCAAAAAAAACGAATTTATAGGTTCTAACACACTCTGTTGACTTTATAAATTTCCCAAATTACCGTATGAGTACATTCAACACGAGACTTTTCGACTGTTGCCCTCCCTACACCTCCTGCCGAACACTGTTTTTTTCAACTCAGTTAAAAATTGTATCGCCATTTTGGGGATTTATGTACATTTTGCATCACCGGTTGCTTTTAACTTGGTCCGGGTTATTTCGTTCGGTGTGCTTATCGCAATCTGATGGGACGGAGATATACTTGAAGTCAATTACAATGATACGGACGGCTTTAGTTAATAAACTATAATAGAAACAAAACTCTGAAAAGTATTCGCATGGCGGGATTTTCCTTTAAATTTTGCGTGATATGAAATTTATTGAAAATTTAAGTGGAAGAAAAAGTAACGACTGGGAAACATGTCGATTTAAGCTCTATCTACTCTCCGTGATTTCTCTTTTCAATATTCATACCAACCGAACGATGTATCAAGACTATTCCGTGTGATATTAACGACAATATGACCACTTTACCTTCTGTTGTTTGGTGAAGAGTGGTTAATTTGGTATAACTCATGTCTACAGGTTGTAAATATGGTCTTATGCTTTCTTTAAGACCTATAATTTTCAATATATCGCATAGTTTAGCCTCAAGAAATTTGATATCATTCAGAGTCACTGTGTGTTTTACCGGATATTTCTGAATAGTGACGAGGTTTTCTGGGCTAGTTCTAGTCGGGATACAAATATTTTTTTACGAAGGAATTTGAATTCATTGACAAGAATCTTGGCAGATGTTTCCCTTATTTTTATGAAACATAAATAGAGTACTAAACAAGTAAGGAAAGGCAAAAGCCGGGCGGGGCTGACTATATAATATCCAACATCACTCCCTGTGTATATACCTCACTTTGATTACTAAGCCCAGGTTTTCATCGGAGCAATTTTATGTAGTTCATATAAATTCATCCTCAGTCATATTTAACGAATATGGTAAATAATATGGTAATTAGGAGCCTATAACAACACTTGGAGCCTGTTCCAAAACATGGGCCTATATAGTACTCATTCACGGTAGGAATTCCTAGTTGAAATATATCATGATCTGCAAAACTTTATCAAGATTCGATGTAAGATGTAGTTTCAAAAGCTCTAATAGAGTAGAATGAAGGCCCCATTTGAGTTATACCAAAGTATGGACACATATATTTGACTTTCATAGTTGAAATATAATATAATCTGTATAACTTGATAAACTTCCGATGTAAAATGTGGGTCCTAGTAATAATAACAATGGCAGAATTGTATCAAGATCCAATTTAAGATGTGTATTCTAGAGCGATAATAGAGAAAACTGGGGGCCCATTTGTATGGGGGCTATACAAAAACATTGACCTATATAGTTGGCTTTCAAAATAGATGTTTCTAGTCTAAATGTAACATTGTGTGAGAAATTTGATCAAGATCCGATGTAAAATGTTCATTTTAGAGCAGTAATATTGTAAATCGGAAGTATATTTGTATGGGGGCTATATCAAAACATGGACCCATGTAGTCCACTTTCCCGTTAGCTGTTTCTAGTTCAAATATAATTCGGTTTGGAAATTGACCAGCAGCCTCCGACTTCAACAATCTTTCCGCAGGTCTACGAGGGCACGTTCCAACCTGACATACTGGACACTTCGCGATGATTACTGGACAGTTTGGACAAGAGTTTTAACGTTTCAGGTATATCGCCCAATCAATGTACAGTCCATATAGATATCGTTGGGAAATTTGCTAATTAAATATTTTCGTATTTTCTTTTATGTATTTTGTAAACCAGTCAAGCCGTCTAGATTACACTAGTAAAGCAACAAACCAATTCTGTTGTTGGTACTGGACAGGGCCGTGCGCAAGGGGGGCTTTTGGGGGTTCAAACCCCTCCCCCCAGAGAGGTTTCGAACACATACTTTTTTAAAACCTTCTAGACTTTCTGATGCAATAAAATATTGAATTTTTAAGTTCTTTTTAAAATAACTCGTCTGATATGGTAATTTTGCAGTAGAATCATGTAAACACGAAAATTTCATAAAAAATCGTGGACACTTTCTTGAATTTCAAACAAAGGTTATGAAAAATACAAAAAAACGAATTGTGCCTATTTCAAGATTGTGTAATGCTAATTTTGCCACTTCTTGACATTTTACTAGAGCAATATCTTATGAACTTTTAAATGTGTACTACAATACAAGTTTGGGATTTTAATAAAAAATATTTTAGTAATTTTAAAAAAGTGTAAATCATAATGAAATCTAAAAATTCTTAACAAAAGCAAATAATTTGCTTGATGCTAACCCGCAGCTTACTATGAGTGCCAAACTTTGGACAAATTTTTAGTATCTAATTGGAATGAAATCATTGAAAGGTAATTTACCTCTAAATTAATATTTTAAAAATCTACTGACGGGATGTAATTCTTCGTTGTTGCGAAAAAGTATTGGAGTAGCCTAAGAATTTTTTATGTAGACATTTTTTACTTACATTTTTTACATACAAAAGAAAGTACAATACCTTAATTTTTAAATGAAATATAATTTGCATTTTAAATTTCTATACTCTCTGAGTATAAAAATCGGGTGGGACATTTGTATAAGGGCTATATCAAAACATTGACCACATATTCCACTTCCACAACAGATGTTCACAGGTCAAATATAATATGGTGTGACTATTGGTATATTCCGTTTGCAATGGGTGGTTTGTAACATTTTCGATGCGACATTTTTATGGAATTGTATCTAAATCTGAACCGATGTGACATATTTTCATCACAGATGAAAAAAACAACTGTTTCTGTTACTTCTAAATGTTTTGGGTGTTTGTAATGATAATACAAATCCATTTCGACAAACGAAATTTGATATATGTATGTAAACATATTTATCTTTGTTCATTTACAACTCTATTTTAAAATCGAATTTAAAGTTGCGAAACAATAAGAATGACTGACTTAATTTTTGTAATACTAGATGAAAACCCCCCCATGGGAAAATCCTGCACACGGCCCTGGTACTGGATAAATGGTACTGTAAAATGTGTATAAGATTTGACAGTTAGTTATAGTATAATAGGAAAATAGGAATTTTAGGAATTAAATAAACCAGGGAAGGTGTAAGAAGAAAAACCGGTGGGCCGGCCTCAGACGACTGTAAAAAACAAAGAATTTGCACAGCTGCAAGATCACTGAGAAGGTCCTAACGCTTGAAAGTACTTCTCAAACGTCAAATTGTTCAACGTTGTTTGCAAATATTTATTATATTATTTATATTTTATGAAGGTAAAATTTAAATGTGTTCACTACACTACAAAAGCATATAATCTCCAAACGTGTGATGATGGATTACATTTTAATAGATAATTTAAATTTAAATTGGGCAACTGACTAACTTTATGTAGCTTGATAAAATCATTTGTAGTTACGTTCTACAATTTCAATAGCCCAAATGTTAACACTTTCAATGACCATTGAATTGAAACAAACTCACACTTACATATCGTCACCTGAAATACAAAAAGACGTAACAACAAACAATCTTAGACATCTGCGATAAGAAATAAATGTTTTATAGCGACAGTCTACAAATTTATTATTTCATAAAGTAGCGATATTTTGATTCCTACAATTTCATTTACCTTTTTAGTTTTGCATATGACTGGACTTCAAAATCTCAGACAGACGATTTGTTACTTGTTGACTGTTATTCGAAAAGTGAGTTGTAGTTCTCATGGTTGATTTAATAATTTCGAGTATTTTTGATGAGACATCACTGCACATCCTTCTGATGAGGGATATCATTGGGCAGAAGGCATGATGCACATAGTGTGCAGCCAAGTAATAAATGTCACCGCACCATTTGTAAGTTAATTGGCATTCTGTAAAATAGATATATGCATAATGGTTTTGAGCCAGGACTATATCCGGGTTCAAATCAAATTTATGACAGTTCGGTATATAATTTAATAATAATCGGTATATAATTTAATATCCAATCCTCCAAAATACCATTCCAAATTTCCTATTTTACTCGCTTTTTTACTTGAAGAACAAAACTTATCAAGTTTTCTATATTTGTCCATATAAAAAATAACTCATGTTATTGAAATAGAATCAATTTCAAGCCGAGTCTTTTTCACAGAAGAGATTATATTTTGTATCCTCACAAATTGCAGTTAATTCTAACCCATTTGGTGGTCTCATCTTATCTTTTGATATCTATACAAACAAGGATGATATCGAGGCATCTTATTGTGCATTTATGGGCAATTACTTAGTACCGAGATATCTGAATAGATAGACTTAATGACGTTTACACAAGGATGTCAACATGTACAGTGTGCAGCAATGGATAGAACCACATACAACACACATGAATTTGCTGTATGAGTATCTTCGCATACAAAGGATCCAAATTCAAAGACGTTTTCAATAAAATATAAAATTCCATCAAATTCTTTTGATGCGAAGATATCCATGCAAAGACAAAGCAAACATTTGAGGTGTGAAAAGAAAACAGCCAACAAAGCGACTTTCCTCCATTCACTCATTCATTCTTAGATCCTTATATCGCATTAAGGGGCTAAGAAAGATGAGGCACACGCATACACTCCCGAGCTGTTCTCATACATGAACAGCGCTAAGCAAACATTTGCACAATGAAAAGATAGATGAGATGAGTTGAAGACGATTGTGCCCCATTTGCCATCGCACATGGCGAGATGTGCAGTGGACGCCGAGATGCACAAGGAGATGATGTTCTTTATCAACTGAAATCACTTCGATAGAGAAACTAATTTCCTTAGAGGACAATTCATCTTTTAGAAAAGAGGAAAAGTAAACTCTTTCTTTATTTCTTTTATTTTCCGTTCTGCTCTGTTCTGTTCTGTTCTATTCTTTTCTTTTATTCTCGGCTACTGCTGTTCATTCTGTTTGAGGTAGTTTTCTTCTTGCAGTCCTTTTCGGCCGCGTCATCTTATTCTTCAAAAGTTACATGCATGCATCTTGTACATATGTGTGATTGTTTGTATTAGACGAAAGAGAACGAACCAAACACTAGGGATGTGTGTGTGTGCACTCAAACATACATGCATACACTCCAAAGAAGAAATTGGACGTTTCGATGGATGAATTGTTGGCTGGTTGGTTGGCTAGTGTTGCCTTGGTTGGTTGGTTGGTTAGTCAGTCGGTGCGCTGGCTGGCAGGTTTGTTCGATGGGTTTGCTGTGGATGCGTTGTTTGAGCTTGTTGTGTGTGTGTGTTTGCGAGCTGGTGTGTTGGTGTGTGAGTGTTGTTTGGGTAAACACAATAAACGCTTCATGCAGTATTCAGGAAGTAATCAAGACTCTAATCGCTGTTTACCATCATAATTTGCATACGGCACTTTTTTAATGTGTGCGACAGTATGCAGAGTATTCGCAGCGTGGAGATGCTTATGTGTGCATTTTGAGGCCACTAATGGCTCTGACTGAACATTCTCCCTTTTCTCTGTTGTCTTCTCGGTTCTCTTTTTTGGTGGTCTCATTGTCTCCTTCAACAAAAATGTGAAAAAAAATATCTTGTAACTGTGTAAAATTACGATGGTGTTATGCATGGCCAGTAAATTAGTCCCAATTCCTTGAAACATTTATGATGGTCCCACAAGAAAAGCAAACAAATGAAGCTGTCACAATTTCGTATTGTCAGATAATGAAGACAATCAGACAGAAAGCGGTCTAAATCTAAAACTTTTTAAGGGATCAACAATAAAGCTCCGAAGTAAATAAATAATAATAACACAGGTAAGTAAGTTTCAGTCGGTTAAACCGACTTATATACACCCCCACTCTCAGGATCAAAATTCCCAGTATTTAACTGGAATTTTTAAAAACCCGTATATTGTTTATGGCCGAACTATTTATGAGGCAAATGGATTTCAGATGCCGGTATAGGAGGAAATATAAAATTACAATTGATTTTGACTATCTGTAGGGAAGATATGCCAGTTTTATTTTAACCATAGCTTATGCCAATTTGTTTGGGAGGTACCAGAAGGGATGTGGCAATAACGCCCATGTTCGGGGTAAGTATAACGAATATGAAAACAGTGTCAAATATATAATTTTAGAGCATTACGATCATTCGTATATAAGTTTTAAGAGGTTTATTTTTTACGCAGGTTAGGGTGAATTGTGTTGGAGGTACTAGAAGAAGCGTCATATTTTGTACACTTAAAGTGATTACAAAAGCTTTATCAAATACGAAAATATTGCTCATATTGAATATCCGTTTGGAAGTTACTTTGGTTTTAATTTAACATTGGAAAATGGGCTATTTGCGTAGGAGGGTCCAGAAGGGACGTGCAATTGCACCCATCTTCGAACTTATACTAAGTTTTGGAAACATATTACCTCGTGTACACCAGCCAGCCAGCCATGAAACGGATTTGGTCCAAAAATATGTAGGGTCTTAAGTTGCTCCTTCGATGCTTTACACTTTTTTCTGTTCCGAATGATATACACCCTCCTACTCTATAGAGTGAGGGTATAATTAATTTCTTATAACTTAGCAAATATATACCCGAAATCGGAGTTGAGCATTTTTATAGACTCCGACTCCACAGTTCTGATTTTAATAGTCAATTGTATAACACAGCTGCCAGAAACATAATTGCTTTACAACTATTCGTAAGCCATAATAATGTCTGCACCCAAGAATGTTCATCCAAATGGATGTTTTTAATCGGAAGTCCAAGAACAACATCAACTAATTATCTTTTCGAATCACTAAATTTGCATTAAAATACCATTGATTTTATAGTGCGTATGATGATCCATGTCAAGCGGTACGATTTTTGACCAAGGCAGCTTGAATTATAACAAAAGTTTGTGTGTATAGAAAATATAAATATAGAAAAATTGTTTTTATTCTTTGGGTGCGTGCTCGGCTATCAGCGTGGGGGTTGTGGGTTCGATTCCCACCAGAGGCTCTGGTCTGTCACTGCAATAACTAGCTACAATGGTTTTTGTCACCCCTGCTCAATCCCTGGACCCAAAATTAGAATATAAATGTACTTTATATTGTAATTCATAATACATAAATAAATAAATCTATTACATTCAAAAGACATAATAATCGAAATAGGTTGATATATCACAATAAATATCGGTCATTAATTAAAGGACTTTCACCAGACTTGACATAGTGCCCTCGTATGTAAATGCATGAACGAACATCATGCATGTTTTTTGTTGAAGTCACAACAAATATGTACGAAGATAAAGTAAAATAAACTAAGCAAACACATTTAAGATAACTTGGCCTTTTTTCATCCATTCATCCTTTCGCTCTGTTTCTTATTCATCGTCTCATTGTACTTTAGGAAGACAACATGTTGTTGTTGCTGTTCTTGTGGACATGCATAAAGCTTAAACCCCTCGAGGTTTCGCTTGGAGCGGACCCAACCCTTGTTCCGCGTATGACTGGATTTGTGCATGTGTCTGTGTCTTTGTCATGCAACAAATAAGATTCCAAAGTCTTTGTGACTGTCATAGAATTGTTCAACGTCTTTGCGAGGTCTTCCCATTCAGCTGAACGCTGTGGCATGTTGGTCTAGGATGGCATCTGTAATAATTTAACAGCCACACGGAGTCACAACAAAGGAATGGAGGAACACCAAACCGAAGATTACACCTATGAGCGATGGTATCAACATTAGTTTATGTTCGCAGTGTTTGTTCTTTATGAAATTTTGATGAATTCCATGCAAGAGCTTGTCAACCCCATCTGCTTCCCCTGACCTACCACACATAGTGAAGACCTCCCTTGGTGCAGCGGCAACGGCGCCACCACCATCAGCAGCATGTGATGTTTTTTTTCTGTTTAGAGAGAGAGCTGCAACCACACTATGATTGGGTGACAACGTTTTATAGGTCTTTTGTTTCTGCTTTTGTTTTTGTTGTGGGTTTTCTGCACGGTCTTCGCCTTTCCAAGATGCCAAAAGAAATTTGCTGTTTATTCACTTGGATTGAAAATGGATGCAAATCATGTTGCTGGCTTCAAAGAGTCAGAGCAACTCATTCTCACCGACCGCATGTATGAATGGATGCATGTGTGTGTGTGAAAAGTCTTTCGGGTTCCCAGCTACATATGACAAATGTTTTTCAAACGACGTTGCATGCGTTGCACAGTGCTTCAAAGCGAGCGTAGGATGGAGATTAGAGTTTATATTGTTTTTGGTTTTGAAGAACAGACGTTCGACTTAAAGTGAGGATGTTTTTAAAATATGTGCATGTCACAGGGTTTTAGTATCAATATTAGTAACTAAATTGATTCTACGGCCTAGAAAAATCTGAATATTTCAGAAAATACGATTTGCTTTTAATTTTAGTGAATGCGTTATATTTAATTAGTTAAACAACTCAAGATTCACATTAGCAAATCTTGAGACCAACTTTTTTAAAGAATTTAATGTTTTTCAGCAAATATAAATTTTTTATCATTTTGTTTTTCCCTTTGGCGACTCTGACCATTTCTTAATTTATGATCATTTAAAATTTGAGTCAATAAATATTCGATTATCGGCGATCCACTTGCCCTAGAAAACGACACCATCCTTTGTAATGTATCGCTCCACTGTTTCATGCCCCTTGATAACAAAGGCACAAGGCCAAGCAAGCTACAAGTCGATTCTACAGCATGAATATGTATGTATTACATGCACACAAGCCCACCTAAACATGCACAGCTATATGTATATGTGTACAGAAGCTGTCCACTGCATTATGCCCGGAATGATTTGTTAAATTTTATAATGGGTTCCATTTCAGTTAGTAAATACAGCAAAATGTTTTGCACGAGACTTTTAAAGTGTAATAAGGAGTATTATTGATATTACACCAAGAACGCGTGGGTCAGCCTCGATACATGAAACGATTCCGTGAACTGTACAGATAAATGCGGTAACAAAAATCACGAATTCATAGTCCTAACTGAAGTGTCGATCAAATTAAACCAAATAATCTTATCAAATATCAAACTGGGTCTGCACTCAATTAAATCAAGAAAACAGTCTTATCAAGTTATGTCAGTACGGCAACAACAATTAGCAGAATTCCTTCCCCAAAATTGAAAGAACATATCTATCAAATATCCCAAAAAGAAAGACATCTCTACCGATTTGAGATTAGTGTTGTTCAATAAACGTTCAATATTTTATTACTTAAAATATTAATTAAAAATAAAATGATTAGTAACAAGACCATTAGTTCCCAGAGTATCATCATTGAATTATTATACCCTCACTCTACAGAGTAGGAGGATATATATCATTTGGGACAGAAAAGAAGTGTAACGTATTGAAGGATTGACTTAAGACCCAAAGTATGTTTGGACCAAACTCGTTTCACGACTTTTTAAGGTGTTTGAGCTATGTCCGTCCGTCTGGCTACACGATAAATCTCGAAATGAGTTAAGGAATCGATTCAAACTTTGCACAAGATAATATTTTTCCCAAATAAGTTTAGGTTCGAAGATGGGCGGAATTGCCACGCACCTTCTGGTACCTCCTTCACAAATGACGCATATTCGTGTGACATTAAAATAAATTTAACTGTCACACGGATATTCGGAATCAGCTATATTTTGGTATTTTATAATCACTTTAAATGTATTAAATATGGCGGGTTTTGCCACTCCCCTTCTATTACCTCCCACACAAATCATCCTAAACTACGTAAAATTAAACCTGGTATAACTTCTATACAGATGATCGGAATACTGTGAAATTTGATATTTGACAATGCTTTTATAAAAGTTACATTCGCATGGAATATGGGTGATATTGACACACCTCTTCTGGTACCTCCCACACGAAGTGGCATAATCTTTGGTTACAAAAAACCGACAGAAAATCCATAGGGGATTTTGAAAATATTTTTATAAACACTTTAAATAAAAACGAATAGTTTTAATTTAGATATGCCCTTTCTTGTACCTCCCACACAATTGCCTCTATCCTAGTTAATATTAAATCCTTCATAATAATGGAATCCACTATGATCTGATCATGTTTATACAATTGTTTTATAAATGTGGAAGCTGTGACCATGTGACACGAATCTTCCACAGAAATTAGCCTGCTCTTATAACTTGCTTATATATGTTCTCCGAGAGTGAGGATATATATAAATCGGTTTAGCCGACTGAAGCTTAGTTACTTGTTTTTCTAGAAAGTTTGATAATTTATAACAACTAAAAATAATAATATTTATATTACTGAAATGTTTGTGTATAGAATAGTAATAACTAAAATATATTTTTATTAAACATTCATTTTTATTATTATCTTAATTTATTAATAAATTTAAAATATTTTTCAGTTGATAAACACAATATAAATTTTTGCACTTCGCTCCAATTGAGACTCGAACTCGTGTCATTGCACACCTCAACCTTAGCACCAAAAAGTGCAATGAGATCATTCAATGAAATTTAAAAATAAAGGTCTAAACGGCCATTTCGCACATAAATTCTAACTAACAGTTGAACTCCATGAAATATCATTAAATGTATCCTTTTCTTTGCACGCAACAAATAGGTGATGCCACTCAACCCCAATAATCTGCCTGTACTCGTACATGACATTAAATTATTATAAATGCCGAAAACGAAAAGCCCACAAGGAAAATGAGAATTCATAAAAACAATGTTTTTTAAGCACAAAATGTTTCATATTCGTAAAAATCATACATAATCCTAGAACATTCATTCAGCATTCCTCTGAGACAGTATTTCTGTTCAAATAATGGTAACAAGTATCTGAGTTTAGTTAGACCCAATTTACACGGTGACTTTTTCACTTGACTCAAAAGTAATGACTGTATAATTTGTAGGCGAGCGACGAAATTTGATTTCTCTCTTGTATTTGAATTTTCAAAAATAAATTGTTTTGAACACATGACGAAAGAAAAAGGTCCAGCAAAAAGTCATCGTGTAAATTCAAATGACTTTACGTAGCGACTTCAAAAGGTAATTGAAAAAAGTCATCGTGTAAATAGGGACTTGGCTGTGATATGTAGGACAGCCCTGATAGACCATATACTGTTATATTAAAATTTCAAAGGAATACCTGCACCCATTGGAAAACTGGCTGATTTTCCGGGACGTGAAATCCCGAAGAAAAGCTCTAGTCGTAATCTATTGGCCAGGCACTGTCCCAGATACGTACGTGTCGCTGACTGACTGCCATGAGTGAGTGAGTGCGAATGTGAAGCTTGAAGAATTATTTATGTCATAAAATTGCGCAATTTGCCTTGGAGCTAAATTGGATATCTAAGATTGTTTTGCAAAGATAACACGCTGCTGTTGCTTCGTTTGTCGCTTCGGCGTCCCAGAATAGATGAATAGAGACAGCAGCAAAAACAAAAACCAGAAAATTTATTTATGCATTTTTGAAAGCGGTTCACCTAAACATAAAATCACATTTCACATCTTTCCAAGAAGGTTTGGCTCTGAAGAATAGCTTTACTTATGTACGTACATGCATATGTACATTAGGGTAAGTGTTTTGGGGTGTCTTTTGGTTAAACTGCTAGGTGATATGAGCCTTATTGGAAAAGAAAAGTTTCGAAGGAAAATGAATTTTCTATCATGCTTAAAATCTTCCATTTAAACTTCACTTGCTTATAAAGTTGTATTTTGTATACTTTCTCACAAATAATAACGTTTCACTTTTTATTTTATGTTCGCGTTTGATTTACTTTGATTTAAAAAATACACATATTTTGCATTAAATTCTATTTATTGAAATACAAATTTAAAATGTTAACAAAATAATGAAATTATAAACACGTAAAAAAATAAAATAGGGTGGCTTCTTTTGTGAGGAAGAAAAAATTTCGCATTGTCCGCTCATGACCGGGACACGTTCAAAATAACCCAGAAAAATGCCATTTTGCCATGGTTTCTACTGCCTATTGCATATTTTGGAAAAAGTGTTACACTATTGTACACACATACATAGATATCTCTGTATATATGTATACGTGTATGTATTTACTGGCATAAATATTCGCCATGAATGAATGGAGAGCGACATAAAAGCCAAGTATCCCAAATAAAAAATACAAAAATGCGAACATGACAAAACATGAATTTCCTTTTCGAAACAATGAAACTTTTCAAATAAAAAGCGAAATATGTTCTCGTCTTATTTTTATTTTATTCCTTCAATGACCAATTTTTCACTTTTGTATGTTTGTTATTAAGTTACACACACACTCCTGGCTAAAGGACCGCCGACCATGCGAAGGAGCGAAAGCTGAAATACACTCAACTGGAAATAACTCCAAATCATTCGAAATACTCAGCATTATATGAAGTTCAGTTTGTTATAATCCTCTTTATACACTTTAGACCTAAGTGACCTTTTTTCAAAGTTTCACAGAACTGTGGTGGCTAAACGAGGAGAAACCGGATTGTAGTTCATATAGTTCACACGCTCGACCACACATACACACCCACAACCACTCACTCATACCACCCTGGCATTCTGCAAATAGGTTCGTTCAAGCGGATGTTAACACTTGTTCAGGTGGAAAAATTGCAGTGTCATTTTACCCACATGTACGAGGGTACTACGTACAGGACTCTTCTTCTACCCTCAGGAATGACCACACTACGCGATAGACGAGGGTGGGCGATGGCAAAGTGCATTCCGGTTAGTGCAGAGTGAGTGGCTTTCGGTCGGTCGTTGGCTACGTATCGAAGAACTGCCAAAGAATCGTCAATCATTTCGACAAGTAGATGAGACCACTGAAGTACAAAATAACAGCCAAAGTTAAAGGACTTTGTATGAAAGTCTACACCGCAAGAAAGCCATAAAAACTAATGGCAAAGCTATGGTGCGGCACGGCACGGTAGGGGTGACGGCGACAACGATGGCAACATTGGCAACGACAACGTCCAAAAAAAGGTAATCAAAGACTTTGGAGAAGTTGCTTAAAAGAGCAGAAATTCCCTTCTTAGCAGACTAGAATCGAGCTGAACCGAACAGCAAGACAAAGGAAATACAAAACGTAGATGTCAGTTCTCATAAAGGCCATTTTAGCTTTGCTTGGAATTTGCCTCGTGTTGCATACGGCGCAAGGCACCAGACCGCAATTCACAATTCCACTGTCATTCTCCAATCTCCCCCTGCTGGTAGTTGTGATGTTGGCTTTGCGATTGCTTGCCACAGCCACAGCCACACAGCTACATTGTATGTTGCCCCACTCATAGTTCCTCTAGTTTCGGCTTCCAATTTCATATTGGTCTCACGTGCAACAACTGTAAAATTTGGCAGTTGTTACAATGAAATTCATCGAAAGAAAGAAGAATATCGATACAAGCTGTCAATTGTGCTATGTATGTCCATGTGTACGTGTTTGTGTGTGTGTCATGTGGACTATGACGACATCCACGATGAACTTGTTATGGTTATGGCCATCATTGGCGTGTAGTTGGAGAGGGGTCGCCAATATGCCAACGTCTTCACAGCAGTTGACTCATTCCTTATCCCTCCATTTCCTCAGTAAGCTTATCCTCATTTTCGCTTTTCAGCGTTTGACCACACTCCATGGTTGTCAGCGGAGAACGTGTTCGCGACGCCTCTGGTGCGAGCATTCATCTTTCGAGAAAATACAATCTGATACACCAAACACGAGTTTCGTAATGGCAACGTTTAGTGCAAATTGTTAGCCACCACAAAGGAAATAGAAGACGACTGAGGCTACAATAACAGTAGCAACAACAACAGCTACTACAACAATGACGACGAAAAGTATTATCGCTTCAAAAGTATGTAACTTGACTCTCAATTAGGAAATGGCAACATTTCGTGGTGTCTGTTCTGTGCGAGCGGGGATGTTGGGCGGTGGGGGAATTCCTGTTCGTCTTTAAGTCTTCGAGGCTTGCTTTAACTGCCTTCGGGGGATTATCATATATTTGGGTTTTGCTCCGTACTGAGCACAAATGGTTCCGGGAAAATGGACAGCGGAAACGTTTAATCGCATCGACGCAGCTTGAAATGTTCGTGGGCAGATCATAATTTTCTGACACAGGTTCAATTCGGGTGCTTAAAGAACGGTTCAATTTACAGATTATGTTCGTTTTTATTCGCCACTGAATGTGTTTCGAGATATTACATTAACTCATGTTAAATTGCACATATTTGTAATCCTACATTCGCTCGATGTCATGTCTACGAGGACCGTTGTCGAAGGCAATCAGTGATTTTCCTTTCTATTTCGAAATTCTAGGCATTATGAAAGTTGTTACTCAAACCTTTGGACTGGAGTTGGCCTTATGGCTGGACATTGATGATTGTTGATACTTTGTCAAATACCCTCGTATACGTCTTGGATATCCACATACAACAGAACTGACTGACCATCAATTCGATGATGTCTGTTATTGAGTTGAATTTCATTAAAATCGTTTCTCTTTTTCTTCATCGTCTTCGTTATGCTATTCCTGTGGATGGCATAATCATGTGATTTGTATGTACGACGTGTTACTCCAACCAATCGAATGTACGTATGCACACACACAAACACACATACATAGCCATGCAAAGGATATGGTCCGGACTCACAAGTGCCGGGTTGACTTTGCTTGCCATTGGCCTGTGCCACCGCCCGTCGAAGTGTCAAAATAATGTAAATTCAATTATAATCACTTATGGACCTTCAGAAGAGCAAAGAATATATGAAGGAAATCTCCAAAGAATTTTTGATTTGAAGGGTTTTATGCAAAATGAATAGTTGTGGGGATTATATACATACGTACATGTGCGAGTGGAGTAAATATATAAATATATACACAACAACTCATTTCTTGTGGCATTATGGGGATTTGTAGAAATATTGTGTAGTTGTGCTATGAGCACTTCGCCCTTACTCGCATAGGCTCGGGCAATGCTGAAGTGTTGTAGTTCACTTCATTATAAAAAACAGACAAATAATCCGGCAAATAAGTTGATGACACACTCTTGCAAAAAAGAGAGACAAGATCTCCCATATGACTTGACTTGCATTTGAAATTGTTCAATCGAATAATTTTTGGTCTGCTTCGAACGCATGTCTAAAAATGAATTAAAGCAAACATAAACAAGTAAGGAAAGTCTAAAGTCGGACGGAGCCGACTATATGATGCACTCCACTTTCTATCCAATTACAATTCAATTCCTTAAAAAATGAAATCGGGAAGGATTTTTGTATCATGTAAATGTATGTGTTTGAACAAAAATTTTAAATCGAAAAGGACATCTCTATGGTTGTATATTGAAACAAGGAAAGGTGAAATATAATATGTAAAGTTTGGCCAAAATCGGTTAAACATTTGGGAGCAACATTTGTATAAATATATATATATATATATATATACCTGAAAGCATAAAATTTACATATATATTACACCCTACACCACAGGGTAAAATGACTTTGTGCATTTGTTTGTAACGCCAAAAAGGAAACGAGATAGACCCATAGTTTATTATACCGATCGATTTAGAATCACTTTCTGAGTCGATTTAGCAATGACCGTCCGTCTGTCCATCTATTCTTGCAATCAAAGTACAGGTCGCAACTGTCGTTTGAACTAAATGCAACTTTGCACAACGAAGTTTTATGGGATGAGGACGAATGTTATTTAATTTGAAGAAAATCGGTTCAGATTTTGATATAGCTCCCATACACAATTTGCTCCCGATTTTACTCTTTCCGCTCTAGAAACCACATATTTTAACAGATTTTCTTCAAATTTGGCAAACCAGCTCATATTTGCTCACGAGTTTACTCTTTCAGCTCTAGAAACCACATATGTCAACAGATTTTCTTCCAATTTGGCAAAACGCCATATATTTTAACTAGGAACAGCTCTGCTAAAAATAGACCAGATCGGTTCAGATTTATGTATAGCTTCCATATAAATGTCTCCCCCGATTCTTCCCGCTCTATAAATTACATATTTTACAGATTTTCTTCAAATTTAGCAAAACCAGATCAGTTCAGAGGTATATATAGCTCCAATACAAATTTCGCCACTGAAATTTTTTCCGATCTAGAAATAGCATATTTGAACAGATTTTCTTCTAATTCGGGACATCAGAAAATATTTAAAATAGAAAAATCTATGACGAAAGTGAGTCTTATCGGTTCAGATTTATATATAACTCCCATATAAGTGACTACCGATTTGAATCGTTCCGCTGTGGAAACCACATATTTAACAGATTTCCATCAAATTTGGGAAAACGTATTATATTTCAACTAGAAAACCTATGCTTAAAATGGGTCAGATCGGTTCAGATTTATTCATAACTTCCATTCAAATTTTCTTACAAATACGGATAGAAATATGAAATTTATAGTATATTCTCCTTTTGTAGCTGTATCGGACATCACCTGCTTCAAATGCAACGGCCTTTTTATACACTACTACACAGGGTGACTAGGTGTAGGGTATCATATAGTCGGCCACGCCCGACTTTATCCTTCCTTACTTGCTCCTGATGCGGTTACATGCTAGTCCTGTCACTAGAATTTGTGATTTTGCCATTCCCGGGAATTCCGGGGAAATGTTTAATTCTTAATTGACCAAAAATGTAAACTTTTATTTTTGTACTAGCGTGTCCCTCAACGCTTTGCCAGAAATCATATGAACGGACGTTCTACCTACCACCACACAGGCATTTGTACTATAAATCAAAGACAATGACTTTACCAAACATTTTCGTTTCGTTTTATAAAATCGCACCATACTTCTCTAGATATATCGGATAATCTCGGACCAGCTCAGGCGTAGTGGTGGCGAACATTCACATGATATCATATTCAAACAGTAAATGCTGTAAATTGTTATATTAACCGATAAAAAAGATGTTAAGATCACATTAAAATTTATGTTATGTTTAATCACTCACGCGCACATCTCTAGAGCTGACTGACTGTAATTTTCATGGTTAATGTGCGAATGAGTAATATTAATTAACCTTAACAAATACGACGTATACGCCTGCCTTGTGGTAATGAATGTCGTTTCTTGCTGTTTGAAGTGAAATCAATTGTAAAACCTTCATCATCATCATCGTTTGTATAATAAATACTACTTTAAAAATCGTATAATAATAACTTCGTGTTAATAAAATTGTGCAAGTTTTACTTGTTTTTCAAATTTAAATTACAGTTATGCATTAGTACATACTTAATTTGCAGAGTGTGGTAATTCCCAAGAAGTTTAAAAACGTAACGCTGCGTAACGTTTCCATGAAAACTTTGAGTGACAGAAACAGAGTAAAATCATCCTTAAAACCACCAACCAAATATCAGTTATAAAAATAGAGTACTTTTTAGAAAAGTTCACTTCGCTTATCTGAATGCTTCTTTTGTTAGTCTGTGGCGAGCTCTGTGTTAGAGATGGGCGCCACTCACGTGAATTGCGTGAATCACGTGATTCAAAAATGAGCAAAATTTATTTTACTCACGTGAGCGTGCGTGAACGTGAGGAACGAAAAAATGTTCGTGCGTGAATGTGCGTGAGTCTAATTTCTGCGTGAATCACGTGATTTTTTCGTGAGTCGCACATATTTAGTAATTCTTTTATTTTCATTTAATTTCGTTTAAAAAATGAAATTTTCCATCAAAAAAGTCATAGACATATTTATTTCTAAAACAGAGTGCTTCAGTGTAGGTATAATATCTATTTTTTTTTATATTATTTAAGTAAGCATTCCCAGTACCAACACTAAGCACTGAATTTATATGGAAACCCCCATTAGTGTTAATTCAATTAAAAAACACACAACTGGTATCGGGGTATATGCTGTGTTTATACACTCCACGAGAGTATTATGTCTTTGTGCATTTGTTTGTAACACCCAAAAGGAAACGAGATAGACCCATTGTTAATTATACCGATCGTCTTAGAATCACTTTCTGAGTCGATTTAGCAATGTCCGTCTGTCTGTCAGTCAGTCAATCACGCGTGATCGTGAGCAAAATTTATTTTACTCACGTGAGCGTGCGTGAACGTGAGTAATGAAAAAATCTTCGTGCGTGAACGTGCGTGATTCAATTTTTTCCTTCGTGAGCGTGCGTGAACGTGAGCCAATAATCACTCACGCGCACATCTCTACTCTGTGTAAGCAGAGCCATGCATCACCTGCATGCATCCCACTTTATTTTTGACAAATTGCACAACAAACATCGTTTGTTCTTCCGCTGGATAGTGTCACCGAAAAATCACAACATTTCAGTAGAACCAACCCAATGATAGAGCCCATAAATTTCTGCTCTTGTTTTTCACTCTTCACAATCTTTTAGATTTTACTCACAGCTACAGACACCCACACACAGTACACATACACTTACACGGAAGCAGGAACAAAAGTAAATAACTTAAATGTCTGTGTTCGTCTTATTAAAAGTCGTTTTTAGTACAAGTGTGTGTCAGGACGAGTTACATGTTTAAGCCATACAACACTTGCAACACATGAAATATGCTGAGAACTAGTAAAGAAGCGAAGAAAAAAACTATTTTCTTCACACGAGCACACACACAGACACACGCTGACTATCACTCAGCAGTCGGCCAGGACACAGGCGGAGGACACAAACGGAACGAATTGAAGAAGGATGTTGTCGTATGTAAATGTCTAATTTTCTTGGAACACGACGGTTGTGTTATGTGCTCCACTATGCGGAATATTGTATTGTTGGTGCTGCAACAACTACAACTACAGCGACAAACATGCAACGTGCAACATACACTCACACGCTCGCACATGTGTGAGTGTGTGTGCGGACGAGTACATTCAGACAGCATTTGCATAAACTTCTCGTAGCAAACATTACAGTTAAATTTGAATGCACATACAAATTACAGCAACAAAAAACACACAGACACTCTCGCATGGGATGTACATGGGTGCATGCGTGTGTGTGCGAGTGTGTATGCAAATTTTCACATACCATTCCACATACTCAACTCTCGACTCTTATGCGTTTGTTGGCATTTGCTAATAAATTCCTTGTTCTCTTGTTTGTTTTCATTTCTTAAATTTATACACGCGAGAATTCCATCCATGGCACAGCTCTGCACCGTATCGTACCGTACCGTACCATAACCCAGTGCTTCGTACCGTTCGGTCCGTTAAACACACACGCGCGTGCATGTGAGTTCATGTGCATATGTCTCCGCACACAGTCGCAGCGATATGTGAATGTGGCAACTAGGCAGGAGTGCTGGGCGCTAGCCCCTCCTGTCGGTGGAACAGATAAGAAGAGCTACCACCCCCTCCCATTGGCCACCCCTCGTGGCTTGCTGACAACAACAACAACACCAACAACTGTATATTTTGCTGAGTTTGCATGAGTGTCATTAAAAGAAAAAAAAAACAAATATGCGAATATGTATTTTTTAAAAATTGCAGTGGAGACACTATTCGCAGTTCCAAAAACATGGGAGGTCTCCGGGGCGCAGTATAAATCTTAGCACCCTTGGCAGAAATTTCCGAATACAAGCAGAAGTTTTGTAGTCGTTTTGTTTTTCTCAATCTCACAATCATTTACTTGTGTCCCTGTACGCCTCTCCAGTTACTGGCTGTGAATTTTCACAGACGACCTAAAACAAGAGCAAGTGAATGCTAATTTGACATTCAGCCCATTCGAATATAATGCACTCTACGGACCATCATCGTCACGGCGGTTGTACAATGCAGACGGTGGGACCCTGTTGGAATGATTTCTGCATACCATTCAGCACTCGGACCTATTGCATGGAGACCGGGGCTAAGAAACAGCCATCAAAGCTATACTTTCGGTGGTTTCCATTGTCCACAATGAAATGTGGATTTTGATAGAAAACAAACTCGGCTACAATTTTTTAATTTCATTAAAATTGGCCCGATGGTTGATATGAATAAATTAAATAAAATTATAAAGGTTAAACGTTTTTCTTTGCAATGTTCGTGAATTCCCCCAGATATTGCCTTGATGGGAAAAAATCGACTTCCAAGTTTTTGTGTTCGATTCGATTGTTTCTTTTCATCTGCGGATAGATAAATTTTCAGAACTGTAAAATTCAAAAATGTTTGTTGCAAATATTGATCTTAAATTTTATGATACATGTGAACCGAAAGTCGAGAAAGGAAAAATCTCAAATAATGCACTTTTAGTCTTCTGTTAAGGTTTCTAATTTTTTAAAACCACAATTTTCCTGGTTTCGAGTTTTTAAATTAAAGTTTTGGTTTCAAAACATCTGATTTGTTCATATAATAGGGCTGTTTTTCTTTAAGACTGGATAATTAAGCTGCGATAACAAAAATCGAAATAAAATGTTAAAATTTCACTCAAAATAAAAAATTATTTTTTAAAATTGTCGCCAAAAGCAATATAATTTTGTTTTAAACATTTTAGATAATTATCCAGTGTAAGTCAAAATGATGATTATCGAAGTCCAATAAAGTGAACACAAATATTTTTTGAAAATTTGTTTTGATACATATATTTATACTATAGTTGGCTACAATGTGAAAAAATATTTTTTTATTTTAAGCAAAAAAATAAATTTTTATTAACGTTTTTGTTATCGCAGCTTGTTATCCCGGCTTAAAGAAAAAAACCCTAATATCTTTATTTGAACGGTGAAATAATAACTCGAATAAAACTTATATAAATTTATAATAATTGTATATTGTATATATTTGTTCGAATATAAAAAAACGTGATTTTCGAATAACGAGTAATTCGAAGAAGTTGTCCCTAATAACCGATAATATATATTTGCATAAATAATAAATCTAGTTTTTAATATAAATTTGTTTAGAATATTTGCACTTGGATGGACTTACCATGATCTAAGCACTTAGATGATTTGAATCATAAATTTGAAGGAATTCCAGAATACATATTCAAAGCAACGCAGCGGTTAATGTTAAATCCTGCTTTGAAAGTTATTCCTAAATTTTGATGCGTTATTTCCATGTACTACATCTTATATCTAACATATGGATTTATTGGAACATATGATGGTAAATATTAAAAAGTATAGGGCAATTCCACAAGATTTCTACCCACTGCGGATTTTGACCATCTTCGATTTGAATTAAACAACACAAACAACAAGAAGTACAAGTTGTTTTTTGGCGTTGACCTCAGGCCATAGTAGTACGTGGTCTGAGTTTCACAGTGGTCTAAAATTGATACTCTTGGGAAAGACTCAAAAAAATTTTAAATATCTTGAATCCTTGAATATCCTGACGAAAATACATTTTATTCTCTACAATATATCAAAATTTCAGTGCTTTCATGACACGTAATTTAACCAAAATTTAAATTTATTTCGGTGATAATATAATAATTGCAGGAATAATTTTGAAGTCATATTCGAACTCAGCACACCGAAGTTTCTCGAAATCGACTCCAAACTTTCCTGTTTAGCAATAGACTTGATCTGTGGTCCACTACAAAAAATCTTATTTTTTATTTTATTTTTTAGAATTTAAGAATATAGGGCTATCAAACCCCAGAATTACTTTTTTCTTATTTATTTATTTTTCCCAAATGCAAATACCGTACAAATTAAAATTTTGCCTTGCTGAAAGAGAACATCATTTTGAAAAGCGATCATAAATTCTGAACTTATTGTCTGAACCACTCTGAAATTTTGATATCGTGTAGAGAATAAAATAACCTAAAATACATTAAAAAAGTAAAGAAGGGGCTTTCATCCCCAAAGAATTTTTACCACTCATAGTTGTTCATTGGGGAAAAACCTGTATAGTATTGAAACCCCATCAGCCTACAGCAATTGGTAATGAGAAGGGTTACAGGTAGAACACATCGCTTTTCAAAACACTTTGCGGTGAGGTTTTCGGGTCTATATATAATACGCAAATGTAAATTTTCAATCAATCGATCACTAACACTGTGTGTAATTTTTTAAGTCATTGAAATATAACCATATATCGACACCACTACGTATTTCCCATTTTGGTCTAAAGTCTTGCACTTTTTTATGGACCCCAAAGATGGGACCTCGGTGTCATTTTTGCAAAAAAGTGATAATTTTCTCAGGCTCATATCTTGCAAATCGTTTGTAATGTTGATTTAATCTCTCAGGCGAAGTTGTAGCTCTTGTTATAAAGAACAAAAATTGTGAACATATAAAATCAAAACACTTCATCTTCATGGTCAAAATCGCAAATGTCGTCGAACAAATATTATAGGCTATAGTGTGTGTAGGTAGCGTATACGTGGTGTTGAATATGGATATTATCACACATACGCACTGTAGTCGGACCGACCATTACAAGAAACAGTCCTGTAAGATATATTTTTCCTACTTAAACGGTGTTACATTTTTGATTGTTTCCTTGTTTAAAGTTTTTTTACCTTGAAGATAAAGTTTTTTTTTTTGAATTTATATGTTCACAATTTTTGTTTTTTTTTTTTTATGACAAGAGCTACAACGGTTTGCAAGATATGAACTTGAGAAATGATGCAAAAATGACACCGAGGCCCCAAATCTTTGGGACCCATAAAAAAGTGTATGACTTTGGGCAAAACTGGGAGGTTGGCGTCTTTTTTGATCTTTTATCGCGTAGTGGTGTCCGTATATGGTTATATTTTTTGGTATTGCTCTGCGTAATCAAGCAACATAAAAACTAATAGTTTTCAGGATATTCAAACATTAACAAGCATTAATCTGTAATTTTCGATTTGCAGATGCTAAAAGGTCATCGTGACCGTGCTATTAAAAGGGCGGTGTCCTAAAGTGGGTTAAGGAGGATATCAATATCCTTAAAATCTAAAGTTTTTACATCATTAATAATTCTGTCTCTTCATAAAACTGTCAACATTGAGCCACTGCAACCATGTACTGATTTGACCTAGATGATCATCAAAATCAGAGATGATGAATTTTCAAAAATATTGTTTTTGTGTAGTTTTTTGATAGAATTGCTCTATATTCTTCATCAAATAAAATCAGATGCGCTTGCATCGTTCAGAAATTTACCATGTTATATGAAATTAGAGCCATGATACAGCATGGCTACGTGTTTTTGTAAAGATTCCATTTCGAACTACGTTATTGGACACTATAAAATTGGAATGCATTTGCACATAAATATGGAAACGTACTGACTCATATTGAATTAAATTTTTCTTGCTCACTTAACTCCAATTATTATTATTATGATTAGGCATTATTCGATTAATTGGAAATTCTTTTTTTCAAATAAACGTTTAATCGAATAATTTGATAGTACGAATAATTGGATATCCTATCATTTATGCCTCGTCGCACGTATCGATTAAATCTCTAGAAAACATTTATTTTTAAATGTTTACAATTATTCGCACAGTTTTGCTCGAATTTCATAATTCGCTGAGCTTGGTTGGAAAATCGATTTAGCTGCAAATATTCCGTAGCTCGTGTTGTAGCGCCACAGATTTGTTTTCTTCGAAATACTTTCGCTTGGGTATAGGTGAATTAGATTCCACGACTACGAGCCCTTAATCCGTGAATATATTCATCGGAAAATGCACAGTTAATGTACACGAGTATCAAGGATGAATGCCTAGAACTTGAACATGTTCTTCGTCTTGTTCGAGCGAACAAAGGACGTTGCCATGGTTTCACAAACAATTCGAGCAAATGAATATGCTCTGCACTTCGTAGAAAAGGATGTATAGAAAAATGAAGTGAATTGTTGCCGTTGCCGTTGCCGTTTCTGGTTTGGAATTGTAATTGTTGCTTGTACTACCACTGCTACTACAACGACTGTCGGCTGTCGGCAGTTAGCCGTTGTTTCTGCTGATGCTGAGACTGCCGTTAATGTTGATGAGGTTGATGTCGTCGTCGTCGTTGCCGTTGTCGTTGCTATTGTTTTCCTAGCTTCACTACACTTGTCTTGTCTTGTAGGGGTATAATTTCTCATTGTCTGTATGTGTGTTTGTCTCTATCTTTACATATTCTGCATTAGTGATTTTCCTTGCATGCCAACATATGCATGAGACTGGTCTAAAGAAATGGAACGCAGCAGCATTAAAATATTCTACTTCTTAAAAGTGCAATAAAGCCAAAATTCCAAGCCAACGATAAAACGTAACTCAGTGCTTGTTATTTGGAACGTTTTACCAGGATTACTTGTAGGTCCATAAATTTAATATAACAACTTCCGTTTTGAATTGGAATCAAGCCAAAATAACGAGAAAATGCTAACATGACATTCCTCTTTGGTAATATATTCGATGTGAGATAACTTTTAAGATGATGACACCCGAAGACGTGAACCGAATGCATTAATTGCTAATGCCACCGAGGTAGTGGGTATTTTTAAAATGCCAGTAATTTTTAAAATTCTCTGACGTCAGTACAAGTGGGACGAAGGTCAGAACTTCTACCTTTATAAATATATATTTTTCGTTGTGACGTTAGTTAGCTATTAAGAAGTATTTTATAGATTTTTTTCTATTTTTATGTTTTATTTTCGTGCCAACAGCAACAATCAATCAAAACCACAATCCACTGTTTATATGCGAAAGTGAAATTAAGATTTGTATATAGCTCCTATACAAAAGTCGGCCTCGATTTTTCCTTTCAGGTTTTCTTCAAATTTTACATAACTCGTTTTATTTCTACCAGAAACATCTATGGTGAAAGTGGATTGCATCGCCCAATGTACCCACCAATTGACTTACTGCCAACTGGAACACACATACCTCATATATTTCCTGCTGTCTAGTCATACACTTTAGATAATAAAACAATTATAAAAAATATACGCATAAAAAATTGAATTTGGAAAATTCATACAAAATTATTTTCGATGGGCTGAATGATCTTACTGGGCATCTCTAACGTATAAGCAAAGTTATAAAAAATTGTAACAGGAAACTAATGGACGACTAATACTTGTATAACATGAGAACGTAATCAGGTGATATTAAAAAATCTTTGAAATTTCTAAATAAAAAATGTTGACGCTTTAATAAACCAGTTAAAGAAATTTTGGATGAAGATGCTAACAGTTCTGTGATTCGGTAAATAACCTGAAGATGAATACACTGAAGATAATATAAATATGTTCAGAACATTAATTCCCGAAAGCATCCGCTTTAGTATGCGAAATGTAAATACTGCAGAAGTAGAGAGAGAAATGTATTCTTGGAATGTGAAAAAAAGTCCTGGGTTTGATAATATTACCCAAAAAAAATGGTACTTACAAGGAAATCCCAGATTGCTGGTGTTCTGGTAAAAAATTTGAATAATATGATTGCAACGCAAAAATATCCAAATGCATTAAAGATTCATTTGAATTGGTCCATCGTGATATCTTGCTAAGGATGTTAAGTAATATTGGAATTACGGACGAAACCCTAGCATTATTTAAGTATTACCTACTAAATAGATTGCAGTACGTCAAAATGGATCGTCGAGTAGTTCTATGTTTCCAGTTGCACATGAGCGTTTTAGGCCCACTTTTATTTAAGATTTATATTAATGACTTAAAAAATATAAATTTTAATGGAAAGCTGTATTTATTTGCTGACGATGTATGTCTTATCTATAAGTACAAATACGAAAAAGTCCTTCAAACCCAAATCGAGTACGATGCTGCAATTTTGGCGGAATTTTCTTATAAGATTCACACCTTAGTTTAAATGATGGTGAAATGGTAATTCTTGTGGATGGAACACCAATTGTTGAGTCCCAGAACGTGAAATATTTGGGTATGCATTTAAATCATAATTTGTTACGGGATCTTCATATTAAGGGCTTTAATACAAATCATCAACTATATGAATTCTACATAAATTTAAACATAAGTTGAGTACTGTCCTTAAGATGATTGTATATAAATCACTTGTCCACTCGCATCTTACAGACTTGCCTATGATATGTGAATCTGCATTACACAACTCATTGAAATCCTTACAATCAGCTCAAAACAAAGCCTTAAAGATGGTATATAATTTGCCTGTGCGTTACTCATCGATTGATCTATACAAGTATAAAGCAAATTTTTGTAATTTTAAATTTATTGAGGCTTTTTGAAATCATTTATGTTATATATAACAATATACAATGGATTTTCTTAAAACTATAATGTATTGATTTAATTACAGTTAAAAAATTTCAGCATCTTGCTTTATCTTAAATCGTTAAAACATATATAAATATTTCAAGAGGTATAGTAGCTGTGTTTGCTCCCGATACTAACGTAACATGAGAAAATATCTCAACAAAAGAGTGTGCTTAAGACTAAAAAAACTAATAATAAATCTAAATACTTAATCTAACAAAAACATAAACAAAAACTAACAAAAAACTTAACCCCTGTGGGATCCAGTGTCAGATTTGACGTAAAATTGGGGACACAAGGTGGAGGACAAGTCCATTGTCATATTGATACCAATTGGTGATAGATAATTTGTATTATGCCAGCTGAATGCTACTTGTTCGTTAAATACGTTCTGAATTAAAGGGTTCTCATGATTCGAGACTCTGTTTACAAAATCTTTCATCAGTTTCATCACGTACACAGGGATTGGCGTGACTGAGGCATTATCATAAATAAATTTGTTTGAAAAACGCTTATTGCAACTTTGGAAGTTCTTCCCAATGCAAGATCTGAGGATTTTCCTTTCCATTATTCCGAAATCGATCATCACAGACGGTGAAATTTGGAACCATATCGGGAAAGCATAAAGTAATGCAGACCGTATACTCAATTTATATAATAATAATTTTGTTTGTTCGGGTAATCTATTATTGTAGAAAAGTCTTCCAAAGTAACCCTTAATTTGGTAGGCCTTTTTCAATCCCACCCGGGCAAGTATAAAGCAAAACAGACATTGTATAAACAACACATGTAAGTGTATAATAGGCATAGGTGCAAGAACAGAAGAAATATAGTCCGAAATGTGCGGAATACAAGACAGTCGGAAAACATTCAGGTCTCAAGATGTCGATTGGAATTGACTCAGCAACTCATTACCTACGCTGGACCATTTTAATACAATCATTTGTCCGCCTATTTAAGAATTACACCAACTTTTAAATAAGAGCTTAAACTTTACCTTTTGCAAAATATAGAAACACTTCTAATATGAGCAGGTCCAAACTATTGTCTTATCTTATCTTAATTTTCAAATGATAAATAATATTGGTAGTTATAAAGTTGCCTTTTTAGCCTCTATGAAGCCTACAAGGGGACTTCTAATGTATATAATTGTGTATTAAAACTTGAAATAAACAATTTTATTAAAAAACTGATATTTTCATAAAACATAAAGTAAAACTTAAAGCATAACAAAACATATTTTTCATAGAAGTAAAAGTTTCTTCTTCAGCCTCTTATCTGAAATGTAAGGATATCATGGTTTCTTATTTCATATAATAAGCAAAAAGGGGGCAACTTGATATGCATATGAACAGAGAGTGCATTCCCGATGATAGAAATGAGTATTTTATACGTGATCCATTAACAAAGAAGGAGTTTGCCTTCGTTTTTCGGCTGGGTTTTCTGGAACCTAGATAATATTTATTCGGACAGCATCTGTTGTTCACACACACACTGTAGGACCAGTCTAATATACACTTGTATATGTGTACGTGAGCATGTCCGTGAATGTACGAGGAGCGTGTGTTAGCTATACATTTGTTGGTGTGCATTTTATTGTTATAAATTTGTTTTGTTTGTTGTTGTTTTTTTTTGCATTTAATGTTGCTGTAGAATATGTAAATTATTGTTGCACATTTCACAGTTGTCGCCGTCGTTGTTGCCGTTGCTTCTTTTGATATGAATATGAACCTACTGCTACTGCAACTGCAAGAGATACAGACACATTCAGACTCAGCTGCCTGCCTCATCATACACTTACAAATGCACGTGTGAATATGTATGAATGTAAGCATGCGGTAATTGCTTACAAAATATTCTGACAAACTCTATCATCGCCCACGTCATCACCCGAAAAAGGCTATGTGTGTGCGGGTGTGTGTTTGTGTGTAGCAAGGAGGATCCACGGCAGCAACAGCGACACCGGCAACACCAGTGTCAGTGGCAATAACAATAAAAACAGCAACAGCAACAAATATGGCAACATTAGTGAAAGCAGCAACGGCAACCGAAGCAACATTAAAATAAGCGAACATCCTTTTGTCTCGCGTATTTAGTTTTGTGAAATATTTCATGTTGCACATTTCATTTGAGAATACCTACTCGTACATACGTGCGAACATATATCCGTACTGAAATAATCACACACATTCACACACACACATAGCTATGATGTCGTATTTTGTTTTCATCTGTCGTATGTAGGTGAAGGGCGTTCGTTTATATTTTTACGTGGCTTTGTTTCTAGTTATGTATGTTGCACGAACACTTTCACATGCATGTCCTTACATTCACTCACATATCCGAGCATTACTTTTCCGTCATTTCGAAACGCACATGGAACTACTGTTGTTGCTGTTGCTATTGCTGTGCCTGTCGTCGCGAGTATGCGAGAATTTTCAGATGTATTTGTTGTGTTATTGGAAATGTACGGACCAACTACACTTGTAAGTGAAACCAGTAATAGCAACGACAACAGCAACAACAACAACACTAAACACTCATGGATGTGTAAGGAAATAGTTTCGTGGGGTGTTGGTTGGCGTCGTCATCAACGCCATCAGTCGCATCTACGACGTAGTCCATACGTGCATTTATACGTGGGGACTACTGAAAGTAAGCCGAGAGAAAAGTCGTGTCCTGCTCTTCCATGGACTGCTAGAAAACTTGAATGGCCAAAATATTTGGGCAAAATGCCGTTTTGTACATTTTCCCTTTGTGGGGCAACACCAGCGTATCCAAAACTTATTTTGCGCAAAACATTTTTGTCGAAATATTTGATGTGTCTAACCGGTCGTTTTTGGCCAAATGCACACATAATCGTAAAACTATTGATTTTGAGGTTTAAACATAATGAATGCCTCAACATTGAAACAGTCCAGTTGTTTTATTTTAAAATATTAAAAATAGCGAATGCATATTCATGCATTTGTAAATATGCTCAAAAAACACATATTATGCGTAGTAAATAAATAAAATCTCAGGTTATATATGAGTCATTCCATGTCAAGCGGTACGGTTTTGACCTCGATAGCTGCGATTGTTTTGAAAGTTTGTGTATGTATTCTTCTCATAAAAATATTGTATACTTATTATACACTCCACGAGAGTATTATGTCTTTGTGCATTTGTTTGTAACACCCAAAAGGAAACGAGATAGACCCATTGTTAATTATACCGATCGTCTTAGAATCACTTTCTGAGTCGATTTAGCAATGTCCGTCTGTCTGTCAGTCAGTCTGTCTGTCTGTCCGTCCGTCCGTCCATCTATTCTTGTAATCACGATACAGGTCGCAATTGTAGACAGAACCAAATGAAACTTTGCACAACGACGTTTTTCGGGATAAGGACGAACGCTATTTAATTTGAAGAGAATCGGCTCAGATTTAGATATAGCCCCATACGAATTTCACTCCCGATTTGACTCTTTTCACTCTAGATACCACATATTGCAACATATTTTCTTTAAAATTGGCAAAACATCTTATATTGTAACTATAAACACCCATGGTGAATATCGGTCAGATCGGTTCAGATTTATATGTAGCTCCCATACAAATTTCGCTCCCGATTTGACTTTTTCCGCTCTAGAAACCACATATTGTATCAGATTGTCTTCAGATTTGGCAAAACATCTTATATTTAAACTAAGAACATCTATGGTGAAAATAGGTCAAATCGGTTCAGATTTAGATATAGCCCCCATACAAATGTCGTTCCCGATTTGACATTTTCCTCTGTAGAAACCACATATTGTACCCGATTTTCTTTGAATTTGGCACAACATCTTATAATCTTACTAGAAACACCTATGCAAAAATTGGGTAAGATCGGTTCAGATTTAGATATAGCCCCCATATAAATGTCGCTCCCGATTTGACTTTTTCCGCTTTAAATGCCACATATTCTAATCGATTTTCTTTAAATTTGGACAACATCTTATAATCCAACTAGAAACACTATGCAGAAATTGGGTAAGATCGGTTCAGATTTAGATATAGCCCCCATACAAATGTCGCTCCCGATTTGACTTTTGCCGCTTTAAAAGCCACATATTGTGCTCGATTTTTTTTTAAATTTCGCACAACATCTTCTAATCTAACTAAACAAAACTATGGTGAAAGTGGGTAAGATCGGTTCAGATTTAAATATAGCCCAATTCCAAAAGTTTCTCCCATAAGTTTAACCGATTTTGGCCAAACTATACATTTTATATTTCACCTATTTCGTTCCAGGTTTCAATATATCCTCATACAAATGTCCTTTCCGATATAAAATTCGATCAAACACATACATTTACAGGATACAAAAAACCTTCCCGTTTTCACTTTTTCACCGAATTGAATTGTATTCGGATTGAAAATGGAGTGTATCATAGAGTCGGCCCCGCCCGACTTTAGCCTTTCCTTACTGGTTTTTTGAAATCAATTAGATTTTATTATCAATTTAACAGTGAAAAAATACCATTTTTTTTGTCAAAAGGTAAGTTAGTTCCATGACAAATGATTATAAAATATATAGAGCGAGATCAGCTTTCGGATGAACTCCTAATCAAAATCTGCCCACTTATCAATCCAACTAAAGATTATTATACAAGTTGGATGCAATGTTGTTGTTGTTCAATTTCAATGGAATTTGGTACAGGCGATTTGTTATGGACAAGGATACTATCGAAAGTTAATGTATTGGGTTCAAACTTTGAGACAAGACAAGACCATTATAACTAGGGTTTGGGGTTTCCCGGACTTTTTTCATTTCCCGGGAAAACGGGAATGAAAATTTTCATTCCAGGGAATCACAGGAATTCCCGGGAAAAAGTAATTTATTTTAGGTATGTCCAATATGGTTTAAAATAACAATTTTAAGTAACAGATGTGCTTTTTAAAAATACTGACATCCCAGAAAACCAAATTTCCCGAAATCGTAAAGAATTCGTTACGAATGTCTGTAAAAGTTTCCGAATTCGGATTCGTCGAGGGAAATTCTTTAATTTCTCCGGATAAATCTGTCAGATTTCTGACCGAATTCTGAAGTCAAATCCTTGGGAAATTCTGAGGATATTCACAACACATCAAAACGAAATCTGAACTTATAGTTGCAGACATTCTAATGTTTTTGAAGACATATCGTGTTGACATCTAATCGAAATCTTTACAAAAATCATGTAAAAATATTATAATTATGCAGAAGTATATTTCCGAAATCTGTACTAAAATCAAAAGAAAATCTGTTGTTGTCAAAGATTTCGTGATTATGTTATGTATTTATTTAACATTGCCAGAACTTTGAACGTTTTCTTCAAATAATTCTGCCTCAAGAAAATACCTTTCAGCTTCCCGATTTGTTTTTTTCCTGATTTACCACTTTTTCACAAATTATAAGAATTACACCGCAGTCCAACTTCACGTATACACTCCCCAAATACAGTGATTTCACTGTTTTGCTTTGTTTTTAGAATTTACGTCGCACTGCTAATAACGGCATCTGAATTTAGTACAAAATAAATGAAGAAAAATACCGAAACACAGAATCCTCTGCTAGAAATCTTTTATAATATGTGAAGACATTTCTGCACACACAAAATTTAAAAATCCCTCAGACTTCAAGTTCAGAATTCTTAAAAAATCTTCTAGAAGTTTCTGCACAAGCAAAACTGAAGATTTGGTTTGCTGTGATATTACAAATTAAAAGCGAATGTGTTTGTAAAAATATTTTGCAAATTATTTTTTATTTTACAAATATTTTATTCTAGACTAATTGTCAGAATTGAAGGCGTCATGAAATTGGACATTTAAATCATAGGCACAAGTGCCTGACAACAATAACTCGTATGGCTGAGAACGTCTAGAGACGAAAATATTTTACAGCAACGGGGGGAAATATTCTAAACTGTAAAAACAATAGAAACATTATAAAAAAATAATATTAATTAAATAAATTCATAAAAAATTAAAACATTGAAATAGTCCAGTCATTAGTTCTTACAGAAGGTCATTTAAATATACCGTAAGATATCCATATTTCTATTCCTATTAGATTCCTCTCGAAAGTTTCCAGGTGAACAATTTTAATGTTTCCCTATTTTTATACCATTTCTTACTGGCTTCATATGTAAAATAAATTCTTCATTAAGAATATGTTAACCTTTTATCTCGTAGATTCTTCTGGTAAAACAAGAAATTTAAAGTTAAATCAGATAGCACGACGGGTTAAGTTTCGACACTATGTCAGCCATAGTATTGTCAATATGATATTTTCGACTAATATTAAAAATCCTGCAAATATCCTAATAAAAAGTGTGTATCCCCTAGCTATGTTTCTCAAAAAATAGCGACTTTAAAAAGTTTTTTTGCAGTAATATAATGTAAAGAAATGTTCATTACTATTGTCAATAATGTAAATATATGAATTTAAAATATATATACAATTTCCCAATTGTACAGTAAAACTAAATTAGTGATCAAAATAATCAATAAAATATTTTTTAATATTTCCCGTATTCCCGGGAAATTTAAAATTTTTTCCCGGGAATTCCCGGACCCCAAACCCTAATTATAACGCATAAATTATGATAATAATCTCTGCTGGCAATCAATTGTGAGTTATATCGGGAATCCAGTGCACCTTTAATTGCTCAGATACGTAAAATAAAGATTTTTCGAAATTATGAGTTTTTTCACCTTTTCAGAATTACTAATCGGCTCCAGTAAAATCGACGAATGGTTGTAAGTTTTGAAAATTTTCGATGGTTTAATGTGTTAAAAGTTTTATTAATGTTTCTTGTCAAAATTGTCGTACTGATTTTACATTTAGCCCTAAGTATGTTTAATTAATATAACTGACCAGCGAAAAAAAATGGAAGTACTTCCGTAGTAAGCAAATTATATTTATACAAAATTAAAGTATAAATTTAAAAATTTTTGCTTAAAGTACTTCAAATATTTCATTTTTTATTAATTATTAATACTACACAATATCAATAAAATTGAGTAGTGTTCATTTATTTAATGCTAATTTCATTTAATATTAATTTGCGTTATATTTTAATTCATACTAAATGAATATTTTGTTAATTTATCTAATGTCAGTTCTAACGAACAAAATGGTCTGCTTTAGTTATTGAGCACTCACAACAGAGGATAGCTGAGATGGTTAGAGTTCCGTAATAGCAACCAGAAGGTCCGCTGTTCCATCCCCGGTAGCTGTGGATTTTTTAAAACAGAAATGGAAACTACAACACTTTAAGTCTTCCAAAGTAAATGGCATCACTCCTATGACAACTCCATGTTAAATTCATTGGTGAATATCCCAATTTTCACTACTTCAGAATCACAAGATGAACATCTTTTTTTCTCCTTTTGCTGGGTTTGAAGGCAAGGTCGTGCTCATAACAATTTCTTGGAAAAATCAGTCCACCCCTGGCTGGATGAAATATATTTCACTTTGAAATCTTTTTCAGTTTTAACCCTTTCAAAATCTAGTTTTTACTGCCAAATAGGGTTTGCATTTTCCCATACTTTTTATTTCCCGGGAAACGAGAATTATTTTTTTAATTTCCCTGGACAGCACGGGCTTATTTTTTTCCAATGAAACATTCACATTCTTTTAAAGTAAAATAAGTATATATTTCACAATGAACCTGTTACAGAATTCATATAATAAAGCGCAATGTGAGATCAATTCAAAGATCTTTCAAGTTTCAAAGTTAAGTAAAGATTAGATATTTCTTATTTTATTGGAAAATGTGGACGCGACGGAGAACGATCGTTCACATTAATAGTGAGTAGAACATTAAATGAAATGTTTGTTCTTTGTCCTTTTTCCGGATTTTGTTTTATTTTTCATATGGAGCTTGACAGGAAACATCCGAACGCAGCTTAAAAATATTTTGTCATCCAACTGCAATATTTGGCATACCTGATTAAAAGCTATGTGATCTAAAAGTTTATATAATATTTTTAATTTTATTGTGGAAATGATGAAAAAATATGCGAAGAAATATGTAAAATTTTCTACTGAAATCCCGCGGGATTCCCGTATGAATTTCCCGGGATACGGGAAATGAATTTGGGAATTTTCCCGCGGGAAATCCCGGGATGCAAACCCTAATGCCAAATGAGTAATTTGTAAATCGTAGCAATGTAAATATAGTAAAATCCGATTTTTGTGTGCTTTTGGCGTCAAAATTTAGATCATCTCATTTATGAGAATATAGATATTAGAAATGAAGTTGAAATGGAATATTTGAAATCGTGTTGTAAATTCATGATCCGCCAGAACTTTTTTCTGCAAATAAAGCTAATATATTTTTTATGATGGTAAAAACGATGAATTTAATGTGTTTTACAAGTAAACAGAAATATTTGTTGTTTTAACACACAAACGTGCATTTCAACAAGGAAGAACTTAAAATTATTTTTCCTTCTGTATTTTTGTGTACAACATAATTAGCTCTATAATTTGTAAAAAGAAGAAAACAACTGAACTATATGGACCTAAATTATTAGCAATTAAGGAAGTCACAAAAATCGAAGTCGAGTTTTTCAGTTTTTAGTAGAACGCAACTTTTTTCAAAAACGTTTTAATATGATTTAGAAAATTTTTAAATTATTTTGAAATTTAATTTGAAATAAGAAAACATTAGAATAACCAATAAAATCAAATTAACATTTTCCACTTGCATTTTTTATTATCTATTCTTGCCTAATATTAAAGTTGGTTATTGTTGTAACAAATATTCTGTGACAAGGGGCAGGTCATTCATTCGTGTGTTTTAACAACCTTTAAATACTGAACCCTCTAAGTACACACTTATTTTTTGTAACACGGAATACACACATGTTTAGAATTGGTAGAGGAGCTTGAGTTAAAATTTTTTTCTTTTTAATAAAATTGTTGTTGCTATGCCAATTATTTTTTCTCATTTCTATTGACAATTTCCACATTCTGCTGGCCATAATTGGTACATTTGTGTACTCGAAAGGTTTACAATCATGAGGATTACCATGGTCAGCGCCCTCTCTGATATTTAAAATCGATACTATGCCTATGCATGCAATAAAAATTTTACGGATATTTTCCGATTATTTTCGTCAAGCAAATCTGGGAACTTCCTCGCCTCACCATGTATCTGCGTGTGACAAGTGCGTGATACAAAATTGTGTTGTTTATGTTGTTTTTGTTTCTGTTGCTGATACTCTCGTTGTTGTCGTCGTCGTCGCTGTTTGCTTATGTCATACCTAGCATTGTTGCTCTCACAATCTACATGTCGCCGTCATCGTTGTTTCTCCTCCTTTTGCCTCGCCAATGCTCTGTACCCTTCACCATGGAATGCATTGCAGACTAAATTCGTCACACTGTTTGCAAGGGCTTTAGGGATACATCGGAGATCACAAAGTCTAAACAGGATATATATACATATATACGTATATATATTGTGGATGCTTATGGAACTTGCGCGTGAGTATATGCGTGGTATTGATAGTAGTCAAATCTTTTCTGATGGAAAAGTGTATTCCAGTTGAGAGAGGGTATATTCGATTCGACTTGGCCGCATAAATGATACCGTTTTCTCTTGTTATACAAACAGAAACTTTATGAAAAACTGCGTTGAAAAGTGTAAAAACTATTTTAAAATAAATTGCGAAAAAAGTAGAGAAAACGAAACGCAGCACAACGCAACGACGAACGTAGTTATTTATCGGTTACCAAGGATAACAAGATACTTTTGCCGTAGTTGTAGTTGTAGTGGCTGTTGTTGCTGCTGCTGTTATGGTTGTTGTCGTTGTATACCTTTGGGGTATGCTGTGGATTTAAATAAGACCAGAAAAAGCAACAAGGTGAAATTGTGTTCGGATTTTTTTTTTTCAATTTTGAAAAGAGAACATAAATCTTGTATGAAATTGAATTGTATCAAAAAGTCCTTACAACACACACACACATACCCATATAAACTTTTCAACAAGAAAGTAAGGATGAAGCATTAAACATACCCAACTTAAAGTAATATCTCCGAGAATGTAGTTACAAGTCGCATGGGAACACTGATCGTATGACTGCTTGTGCTTCATATACGGAAGGGCAATTTCCATTTCCATAAGCCATAACAACACTACACGGGAATGCCAATCACATTGAGTTCCGAAGAAAACTGATTTTAAACTGCTCTCTGGAGACTAATTGTTGCAATCGAACTTCGGCATTGTGGCAGTCGACGCCAAGGAGTCATCCGAAGGACACGTTGCTGAGCAATGACAATTCATGTTTAAATACAAGGTGGTGAGGCAATGTCTGAGTTAAAAATATACAAAATCAACAACATCATGGTTTTAAATTGTCACGCCAATCATTCGAACTATACAGAAACAATTGAGTAGCACTGCACTGGATGCAGCTGTCAATTACATCAGCCACTGGAGTAGTCAGTCACCTTAAGGTTCAATTTTAAATTGTACCAATTCAAAATCTTAAATTTTTGGGAAGTAATTTGAATGCTTGTTTTCAGTTAAACTGCATTCCGGGCGTCGAAATGAAGAGTGACATATGGTTAGTACAATTACAAAGTTTACATTTTACAAAATGTCTGTAATTTTTGTATTCTCCACTAGAGTATTAGCATTTGTTTGTAACATCCTAAAGGAAGCGAAATAGACATAGATAGGTGAACTCAAGAACAATAAAATAACAATTTTTGATCTATACATGTTAATGGATATGTTAGGCAATTTGAACAACTGGGCCTTCAATAAAACTAAATGAGGTTTCTTAGAAGAAAGTTTAATTTTCAGTTAAACGGAAACAGTTTTTTTACATTCCCGTGCATCTGCCATTTTGCCAATCTACTCCCGCGGCATGCCATGCCTCACGTAGCCAGTTTTTTAATATATAAAATTATAAAATATAATATATAAAATTATTATAGAAACAAGTAAGAAGGCGTTAAGCCACGGAGTTCATTCTATAGTATTACATGTAGATTAGAGGCTGTTCACTTTACCAAAATGTGAAGTAACATATTTTGAAAATTGTGATATTTTTAATGCGTATTACTATATTTGTTTACTATTTCAAACTATAAGGCATACTTATGCGCACTGTTTTAAATAAATTGCATTGGTTCATTATTATAATATTAATAGTCTACTAATATATATATAATACTGCCATTGTAATCAAAAAGTGAACAAATGTACTCTAAATATTAGGTGTATTGTAACTCGTCATTATAGAGAAACATTTTCCCTCAGGGCCGATTTCTCCGATTTGCAATTTCTTGATTCAGCTACAAGCAGTGTAACTGTGTCATTTTGGTAAGAAAAGGACAAATTTAATTATTCTAGGTACATCCATTTGCTTGGTACCACTTTTATCATTTTTTAAATGTTGACCCTAAAAGTACGACTTTGAAGAATCATTTTTATCCGTCTTTGCCAAATGTATCCCTTAAAAGTACAAATTTCGAAAAATCTAACTATTTTACGTGTCTACGTAATTATAGGGTATAATCATTGGTACAATTTTAACCCTTTTGTCCCATTTCACCCGCTAAATCTTTTTTGCACTTTTTGATGATTACACGTTACTAGAGAAAGGTTCGAAACAAATTTCAAGTCTATAAAAATCGGAAACTTTCAAAAATATCCTTAAATAGTCTAAATATTAGAGGTATTTTCAGCTAGTTGTTAGGGAATGATTTTTCCCTCTGGGACGACTTTACCAGGATACTGAATATATATAATTTATGGGGTCTCCGTTGAATATTTCAAATTTTTCAAACGGATGATTACCCCCAATCTTTCAAAGACACAAAATGCAATAGCAAAAGAAAATCTAGAATGGAGGTTGAAGAAGCATAACACCGTTTTGGAATCAAGTAGCTGACGATTTTGCACAGTAATCACAAATACCTAGATTAAGCCACTTTGCAATTTCTCTTTACGAACACAAATATTATGGATTTTGCGATCCAAAGCTGTTGCCATAGTTAAGCAGATTCGAGATTTTACATTATTTTAAAATATTGCCCCAAGTTTGGCTGCTTTTCGATGTTCGAATATGAAACGATTCGCTGCGGGTCGTAATCATCCCAATACGAATATGTATATCTCCTCTGTATGGGCATGAACAGCCACGTGACGGAAGTTATTGGGAAACAGGTTAAATGATAAGCCGAGACAAACACAATCACCTTTCCTCTGCTAATCCCAATAAATATCGGCATAATTTTAGATTTCCGTGCCAAAAAAAATCACATAATCACGCCCATCAGGTGTGAATCAATTCACGAAGTAATGCGGATACCGATCGACTGGCAAGACAAGAAACACGCATCTTGTGCGTCACACACACACAACTCATCATAAAGGGATTATCATCATGAACCAAAACCGCCATCACGACCCCCACTGCCAATTGCAGCGCCAACCTTTCGCCATCTAAAACTTGATGTTGTCACAGACGTGTTGATTGTGATTTCCTCTCAGTCACACACACACATCCACGCACGACACGAACTCAACTTCACATTATCTAAATACAACTACATTCATATGTAGTCATGCCATGGATGGATGGATGTACATATGTAGTGTGTTTGTACAAAGGATGTGTATTGCATCAAAAAAAAGAAGAAGAAGAAAATAAGGAAAATCCAATGAAGGAACTTTGGCAAAAGACCGAAGAAAAGAGCTAAAATCACACACATATCACGAGTTGCCATAATGGAAGCAGCAATTGAAGTTTAGCAAATATGAATTTCTCACTCCACATCACCACCCGCCCCCTCGCCATCACGTCAGTGGCCAGTGTATGTGTGGGTGTGGTTGTGTGTGTGCTTGTTTCATTAGCACCTTGTGATATGTACGTCTTGTTGCTGACAAAGTTCAGGTGGAACAAAGTTAAGCGCTACACACACACGCGCAGACATGCATACACAGCAGCAGCACCACCACCATCACCAACAATCACAGCAACAACAACACCAACAAGAAAAACGACCGAATGGAAAGGAAAACTTTTACAATTTAACTAACTGCGATAATAAGGTTTCACGTGTCTGATGTCATTTTAAGCCGTGATTTTCTTACTGTTTCACATTTGAACACATAAAATTTGCTCTGTGTTGTAGTTGCCTCGTACACATGGCGCACATACACGTACATATGTACGAGGGAGGTATGGCCGCGACATCTGCTTGTCATACACCACTAGTCGTGGATTTGGAGATTTGAGAAAGTTTTGGAAATTGCATCTGAAGTTCATGCAGTACATAAGGATGTAACGACCCACCATTTCACACCCTATTTTCTCTGGTAGTGGCTACCTCCTGGCCCTCCGTGCTCAGCCATGGAGCGATTCTTTTCCATTAGAAGGCTCATTTGCGTTCCTAGAAAAGAAAAATAAGTAGCTGTTAACTCAAGTAGAAAGAGTGTGGTAAGAGGAAAAAGTGAGAATGTAAAACAATGAAGGTAGGTAGGATAGGAAGAATAAGTTGAGGCTATTAACTGAGGTTGAAGACATTGGATGCTAGTCTGCCGCACTTCGTTTACCCACCCAACCATGCTGATGCGTAGAATATCCAGCCCAAATTTCATGACATGCTTTCATTACACGCTCTTCACCTTTCGTGAATTAAAATCTAAATTTAGCAAATGATTCTTAATTTATAATCTATATTTTGCAAAAAAATATATGTTACATCTATTGGAAAGTACATTTATATTAAACCATGGAAACGTAAATCGTACAAAATTGAAATAAATGAAAGATTATGATTTTAAAAATTATTCAGAATTGGAACTGCATGTCCATACTTTACTTTAAAACTAATGAATTAAAAACAGAATTATGGGACGGAGCATGGAGCATGGGCGTATACAAAATGATAATTAAAACACAATTGTACTCACCATCAAATTCACTCGAAGTCACCAGACCTGTTGACGGCCACTTAATATCGTGGCGATGTTAAACTAATTACACTACTCAACAAAATGAAAAAAATTTCATGTACTCCGGATGCGATAATTTTTTCTGTGTAGATAACCTTGACATGAGCTCGAAAAACGCAATAAAATTTTTTTTCGTTTGGTTTTTTTATTTTTTTTTTAAATTTTAAAAATTTTTTTTGGTTAATTTGTTTCGTCCGGCATAACTCGGGAACCACTAGCCCAATTTAATTGAATTAAATTTTAAAAAATTTAAAATTACAGTTCCCTTAATCTGTTCATATATTGTTTTCCTATACAAGCAACAGTTTCCAAGTTAAAAATGAATATATAAAGGAAAAAACTTATTTTTTGCCTAAAGATTTAAATTTTTTTTTTTTTAAATCCATAAAAAATCCAAAATGAAAAAAAAAATGTCAAATCTTATTACTTTTACGTAAAGTCACATAACCTATGAGCAAAATGAGACAAAGATCATGAAAATCGATGCACGCGTTTCGCTTTTATTCGCAATTGAGTAAAGGTATGAATTTCAAAAATTTGCTCGACATATGCACAACTTTGTCTACGGTAAGGTTTTTTCTTTTTTTTTTTTGATTCTCAGAATTAACAAAACGGAATAAACAAAGGGTTATTTAATTTTTATGATTGCGTAAGCAAAGTAATAAACGCTAATAAATGTGCGTGAACAGTTAAAAGGAAAAAAGGAAAGGGGACTTTTTTAATTATTTGGGTTTTCCGTTGGCTACCTGTATTATTTTTTTACAGAAATGCAACCCACATTTAAGGGTGGTCATTATTCGGAAAATTTAAGACTCACACATGGTGAAACAGGTATGTAGCCACCGTAAAAAAATATACACCCATTTATAAGTACCTGTCAGTAAAATACTAAACAATACACAGTATAAATAGGTCTTCATTGATCGATTTTACTCATTCAACAAGTGTCGACGAACGCGATAGTTAAAATGAGCAAACGTTCGCGAGGATTTGAATGCAATACCAATCCAAGTAATTTTTGTTACATGTGCGCCATGCTCGTCACTCACATCGCCCAGGTTGTCCGGAAAGAAGTCCAAGTGCGAGTGTAGAAAATGTATCTTAAGCGACATATTTGCTCTAATTTTTTTATAATTTTGGAGTAGTTGTTCGACGATCTCTCTGTAATTTGAGCTTTTGTTGTTTCCAAGAAATCCGGAAACAATTTGCCGAAATGAGTTCCAAGCTGCAGCTTCATTTGGTGATAAAATGTGCTCAAACTGTTGGTCTTGCAACAACTTTTTAATTTGCGGACCGTCGAAAACGCCTTCCTTAATCTTTGCCGATGAAAGGTGAGGAAAAATGGTTTTTAAATAGGCGAACGCTTCGCCATCTTTGTTGATAGCTTTCACGAAGTTTTTTATGAGTCCGAGCTTTATGTGAAGAGGTGGGAGAAAAACATTTTCCTATTTATGAGTGGTGTATATTTCACGTTGTCGCTGCCGGGGATGAAGTTAACTCTTTCTGTCCAACTCCTCCTGGTGTAATGATGTTGACGATCGCGGCTGTCCCAAAGGCAGAGAAAACAACAGTACTTTGTGAATCCACCTTGTAATCCACAAAGGATACCGATAACCTTAAGGTCGGCACAAACTTTCCAATCGTGCCTCTCATAGTTAAGACACTTTAGTAGATTGTCCATGACTTCGTATGTTTCCTTGGTGTCAACGGCATGAGCAATTGGAATCGAAGGTTTCTTGTTGCCGTTGTGCAGTAAAATTGCTTTAAGGCTCTGCTTGTTGCTGTCGATGAAAAAACGCCACTCTCCTGGATCGTAAGAGTACCCGAGTTCACCAAATAATCCGGGAATGTCCTTACAAAAACAGATGTTGTCTTTTTTTGTGTAGTACCTTGCGTATGGTTCATGACGCTTCCTGTAGATTGTTGTCACCACACCAGGAGCCAAGAAACCGAACTGTTGCATGCGCGATGCATGCAACTCTGCATCTTCCTTGGAGAGTTTCAATTCTCTAACCCAATCGTTCAGTTCTGCTTGGGAACATAAGCGTTGACCTCCATGCAATGTATATGTTGACTCGCATTCTGATGTGGTTTCTACTGTCTCCGGATCTGATGTTGGATGTATCGCCTCATTATTAGATGCCCATCTTGAAACGGACGGTTGCGGGTCCACTGGTTCTTCGGAAAATGGCACTGGAAAATTCACTGTTGAAACAGCAGCGTAAGTCCATCGTATATTTTTTCCCACGCCTGTTTTTTTGCTAAGACAGAAGTAGCAATCTGTTACATGGCAAAGCGGAGCTCTCCAAAGCATTGGCATGATGATTCTCGGCTGTCGTCTGAAAGAATTTCAATAATAAGTTATATATGTTCTTGAATTTCGTAATCTACACTTACCTTGAGTCAGCTAGCTGTACGTAGCACCTTGGACATAGAGCACTTGTCTCTATGTTTGAGACCTTTAAATTGAAGCTCTCTTCAAATGAATCTCTCAATTTAGGTGAAAAACAACGCTTGTTTTTTTCAGAAACTTATTCTCCGCACATGTAACAAAAATTACTTGGATTGGTATTGCATTCAAATCCTCGCGAACGTTTGCTCATTTTAACTACCGCGTTCGTCGACACTTGTTGAATGAGTAAAATCGATCAATGAAGACCTATTTATACTGTGTATTGTTTAGTATTTTACTGACAGGTACTTATAAATGGGTGTATATTTTTTTTACGGTGGCTACATACCTGTTTCACCATGTGTGAGTCTTAAATTTTCCGAATAATGACCACCCTTAAATGTGGGTTGCATTTCTGTAAAAAAATCATACAGGTAGCCAACGGAAAACCCAAATAATTAAAAAAGTCCCCTTTCCTTTTTTCCTTTTAATTGTTCACGCACATTTATTAGCGTTTATTACTTTGCTTACGCAATCATAAAAATTAAATAACCCTTTGTTTATTCCGTTTTGTTAATTCTGAGAATCAAAAAAAAAAGAAAAAACCTTACCATAGACAAAGTTGTGCATATGTCGAGCAAATTTTTGAAATTCATACCTTTACTCAATTGCGAATAAAAGCGAAACGCGTGCATCGATTTTCATGATCTTTGTCTCATTTTGCTCATAGGTTATGTGACTCTACGTAAAAGTAATAAGATTTGACATTTTTTTCATTTTGGATTTTTTATGGATTTTTAAAAAAAAAAATTTTAAATCTTTAGGCAAAAAATAAGTTTTTTCCTTTATATATTCATTTTTAACTTGGAAACTGTTGCTTGTATAGGAAAACAATATATGAACAGATTAAGGGAATTGTAATTTTAAATTTTTTAAAATGTAATTCAATTAAATCGGGCTAGTGGTTCCCGAGTTATGCCGGACGAAACAAATTAACCAAAAAAAAAATTTTAAAATTTAAAAAAAAAAAACCAAACGAAAAAATAAATTTTTTATTGCGTTTTTCGAGCTCATGTCAAGGTTATCTACACAGAAAAAATTATCGCATCCCGAGTACATTTTGACTGTTGACTAGTGTTATTGGTTCGTGAGTATCAAATTGTAATACCAGGTGTAACGATGTAATGACTAATGATTGTCTATGTACATTTTTGTCCCAGGAAGCGATCAATGCAGGGAATAAATCCTTAAAACGTCTTATGTGTTTGGGGAAGACCAATATAATCTTCAGTCATTAAGGTACCTCTAGGATATAACACTCTGATATCCTTCTTGATTTAGCAAAGCATTTTTCTTATAATGTTGTAAGAAAGAAATAACCACCAGAAATTCATTTATTTCAATCAATCCGGTTAAAACAATAAGGTCTGTGGATATTAATGATTCCCCTGGGCGATACACAAGAACCTAGGAATATTTTATAATAGTATTCCGGGGACCTGGTCCCCGTACGTGTTATAAAAAACTCAATTACAGATTTAGATGGAAATAGATCCTTGTTGGAGATGGCAGATGGTGGCAGTTTCCTCTTTAGATACCCAAACTCCACGAATAATTGTCGAAACAAATTTCAAGAATATTTGAAATTACAAGAATGTTCCGTCTGACGAATGAATCAGAAATTCTCTTCCTGCAAATAAAACAAACACTCCGAACTGTTAAATTTTTCTGAACAGAATACAAATAAAATTACTAAAATCTTAAACCTTTGGCAGGGTGGAAATCATGATAGTGGTAGTCTGCAGCCAAGTAATGAATGTTAGCATTCCATTTGTAAATAAATTTGCATTCAATTAAATATAGATGCAAAATGATCTTGATCCAGGACAATATCCCAGTTCAAATCAAATATTACTAAAATCTTATTGACAAGTCCTAAATTGTAAACCAACTGAAGGTTATGGAAAATAAAATCTGAAAGTTATGGCAAATACGTCAGTGTTGATTAGATTTGGGGCCAAATAAACTGAGAAAACTCACCAGGGTTTGATTTCTTCATTTCAACATCATATACATATCATATCAAAAAACAATGTGGCTGTATGAATGCCGCTATATTTAAAAACACAAATAACTTTCTTTTTTATTCATATAAATTATTTTATCTTTGTTCATTTGAAAACTCATTAACATTTATTAAATATTTGGAATGGCTTTTAAAATAATACAATTTAAATGACCACCAAGCTCGGTGTCAAGTGTGTGACATTCATTACTCATTAGTGTCTGGTGAGCAGTGCTGTGGTGTCGAGGCGAAATTGTTCGACTCCAACTCCAGCATTTCATAATGTTTCGACTCCGGAATTCTCCAAAGCAAGATATATTTTTCAAAGCCCTACAATAAACTGTGAAATATGGTAATATATGTTAAATATTTGTTACGATGAGAAATAATTGAGATAGATGAATGCAAATTAATATAATGAAAATCTCTCCATAATTTGATATATCTCCCCATATATTTGATATATCTACTCCGACTCCAGCAATATTTTCAGACTCCGATTCTAGACTCCTACTCCACAGCCCTGCTGGAAAGTTGCAGCGAGAATTATCTCAACTATTGGTGGTGTCTTGCTTTAAATAATCCAAAATTTTTGGTTTGTTTGGTAATCTTCCTAATTGCAACAACCCCACAAGAAAATAGTAGGTGTAGTAAAGTCAGGAGACCTTAGGGCCAAGGAAATGTGGAGTTTATTGGAGAATTTTCGCTCTAATTCTATAATAGCTGGTCTTCACTAAATGACAACTTGCACTATCTTGTTCAATCCACATAGTGTTGCGAAGGATTTAACTTCGGCGCAGTTCTTTAAAGAAAATTTCCTGTACTTATAGTAGGATCACCTACAGGGTGTCCACGTAATAACAACGTCCTCAAACAGTCGACATGCTCTCTGAAGTTGATTACTGCATTTTTCGTTCCGAAATTCTGATTCAACGCTAGTAGCAAAATCGCTCGATCTTGAGGCTTGACAGATGAGTTGAGATGAACCAACTCGTAATCAACATCGTAATCTTTCAGGGCCACAGGGGAACGGTTGAGACACTGCGAATTTTTGAGAACTTTTAATTAATAGAGAACACCAATGGAAATTTACTTCTTACGTGCAGCCGTGCATCCCAGTTCCAAAATCCATCCATATAAAAGTACTAACAAATAAATTCCATGCATGTAAATTCTGCACATCTCTGTTTACGATTGTCACTGTCCATAAATCATTTTACAGGCATTGTGCCCCTCAGTACTTGGCTGAGCAGTTACAGAGGGTCACACTGCCATTTATAAATAAATTTGCATTCAATAAAATGTGGATGCAAAAATGTCTAGATCCAGGCTAATATTCGGGTTCAAACCAAGTTTACTGTTTACAATCTTTAAATATTCAATTCATTTTCCGGAGGAACTTCTTAGGCACCATAAATAAAGCTAAGTCAGTTGTTTAACGATTTTTCTATTACTATTACGGATGGAAGGCCAATAGGATGATCTTTATAGGGGTTTCCCGGATACTTCAAGAAATGGTGGTTGTCTGTTTAGAGATGTAATTATCATACCTTCCATGTGTGGCCACACAATCGCACACAGGTGCAAATACTCGCCGTCGTGTATGTCATGTTTATAAACAAAGATGTGTTGTGGCAGAAAGTAAACTTGTTTGGCAAATGCATGTACATTCATACATATAAATATTTATATAAGTATGTATGCCTGTGTGTTATCCTCTGCACAACATTGAAATAAGGTCGGACCTTCAGCATAACTGGAAAACAAGCAGCCAAAATGAACCACAGAGCCAAGACGAAAAAGACGCTCCAATGAAAGCGGGAAAATCGAAAGAAAACGAAATGACATTACGATATCACACATACATGCACGCAAACACACACACTCGCATACATTCATAATAACTTTTTAAAGTTTCTCGTTAGTTGCGTTCCTTCATTTGCGCTTTAGCTGTGTTTCGTTTACTGTTGTCATTCTGCTCTTCTGCCGTTCTGCCGTGTGCCAGAGCGTGTCTCGGTGAAAATGGCAAAATTGTTAAACACAACTTTGCAACAGAAGTTTAAAGTGCAACGCAAAAGGTGAGCAAAAGTTATAACAGTTCCACTTATTTTTCCTTCCTTATTATCCAATTTTCTTGCTCGCTTGTGTTTCCCAACCTGAACCAGGATATTATTTCTAAGGCGTCGTAGGGGGATGTATGTATGTACGCTAGCTTCACATTTATTCAGTGTTCCGTCGTTAGATTAGTTTGTCTGCTTTTATTATTTAGTGGGCCCCCGACAACGTTCAGTGGAGCAAATTGAAACGAACAGAGCGATTTCTATCGACGGTGTGTTTCGATTAAAGAGAAATGTGCATTGCATATGTATGCAGGTATGTCCATACAAATGAGTATGTCAAAATCCATATTAGACGTAGTAACAGACACGGATGCTCGGTTTATAGATTTGATTTTGTTACTTAATCGTATATTAAATATAGATTGATGTCAGTTTGATGGACGAATGTATTAGTCTGGATCATCAGATAATATTAGAAAACGAACTGAATTGAAAACATTCCAAAAGATTGGATTGTGAATAGATCAAACATAAATGATTAATAGATCAATGATAGACTGCACGTGGTTTATAGTAACTCTAACTGTGTCGTATTCCAGCCAGTACCCTAATGCTACACAGTCCTAACCAATATATCATGCATACATTAATTTAGGTATGTTTCATAGACCAGTACATTATTATGTTCCGTTCATAAAATATTTCTCTAGCTGCAGTCAAATGATGTGTAATTATGTGGTGATTATAGATAAAACAAGTAAAGAAATATTAAAGCCGACGATATGATTCCCTCCACCCCATTACAAGGTTTTGAATACCATACCTCGATGATATCAAATGTCATTGCAACTCTCGATGAACCGATTTTGTGAATTCTATATGAAAACATGGTCCTTTTAAATCAAGATTACCTTAAACCCATTACTGTTCATATGACTATATAAAAACATGAGCTGCTGTTCAATTTATCTGTAGATGACTATAGGTATAGCAAAATGCTTTTGGCAATGCGCTATAAATGTTTTTAGTGGGAGTGGAGAGATGTCAAATAGGGGGTGAAATATGTAACTAATGCGAACAGTGTTTTTATAAATTCAATAGCTTCAACCGCTTTTTCATTGACATCGGACGGTAATTTCGTATTTGGTTACAGGACAAATAAATTGACAGACGGAAAAATCGATTGGCAGTTCAGAGTCGATGAGTGTAATAAACAAATGCCCAATGGCATAATGTCATGATGAAAGGTATAAAAATAGTACTCATCATCATCTATTATAAAGTTAGAATAACAGCAAATGAATCTACTAAATGTGTTCATTGCGCAGTTCTTATCTGTGTATTCTAATGTTTTTAAAGTCAATTTTTCAGTCATGAAATATACATATTTCAAATGTCATAAAAAAAAATACATATACCCGGAGTCGATAATTTTATCGGTTCCTACTCGGACTCTTTGGTGGAGACCTTGAAAAGGTTCCATGGTATCAGGGTATGTCAATTTTTTATCGCCCACCTCCACCCTAGTGATTTTTCGATGTAAGCATAACCTATTTTTACTTGGATTTTCCATTGTTTTTATACCTTGTGTTTATGAACTAATGAAAAAAATTATAATTTTGATGATTTTTCACTGTAATTCTGGCTGATTTTGTTAAAAAATCGAAAAAATTGCGTTTTGTATTTTGTTCGGCTTGAGGTCAGTTTTTTCAAATAATAAAACAAAAATGACTATTTTATTATTTTCTTGTTTTTTATTTCCCAATATTTCGACCAACTCCGTTGGTCATCTTCAGGGGTCTATTACAAAAAACACAAATTATTCAATTACAAGTTACAAGCATTAACAATCCAAAAATATCACAATATTTATATTTACATTTTTCAAAAAGTTTTTCACAATAGGAAAATTCTCCTGCCACTCTCTGCAAGCTTTTGTCAACTACTGTCTAATTTGTCGTCTATGTTTTTCCACCGTGTTCCTATATATTTGAGCACAACCGTCTGTGTCTCTCTTATAATTAAGCCTTTTTCCAGGGGAGACGTCAATTATATTTAGCATTTCCAAAGTGTATCTCCTTGTATAATTATTCTCTTCCGCTAATATTTCGACGTCATTAAAGTTTGGTTTATGTCCAGTCAAGGTACAGTGGGCTGCAAGGGCAGTTTTTTGCTCAATGGGTTTGTCAAGAGATTTGTGTTCGGTTTTGTGTGATGAAAGTCTGGTTTTCAATTTGTTTTTCGTAGTGCCGACATATACCTTCTGGCATATGTCGGACTTGTCACCATTGCATTTTATTTTGTACACGACGTTTGGTTTCTCCTCTTTCTTGATTTTTGATTTTGTCCTACTAAATAGTTGGTTGACGGTCCTGTGTGTTTTATATGCCAACTCAAATTTTTCTTTGTCGTAAATATTGGAATGTTTTAGTCTTTCGGATAGTCCTGGAATGTATGTTGTGGATTTATAAATTTTGCTTGGTCTTTCGTCATTTTTGTTAAGTTTTTCTTCCGTCGTTCGCTTGATTAGATTACTTATTAATTTTTCGGGAAAGTCGTTCATACGCAGTATATTTCTAATTTTGGATTTGTTAGTTTCGTGAAATTCCTTATCACTGGTTTGTAGGACCCTGTTTATAAAATTCGTCGCGGTGTTTATGATTGTTCGTCTTGGGTGCTTAGAATAAAAATTAATTAGACGTCCGGAAGCCGTTTGCTTTTGGTACCAGTCAACTTTCAGCAGATTCCCTTGTCTAATTATCACCGAATCCAAATATGGTAGTCTATTGTCCAATTCTTTTTCCATCGTAAATTGTATTTGTCGGTTGAAAGAGTTTAATGCGTTAAGTATGGCTTCTACTTCACTGCGCTTTACAATTGCGAATAAGTCGTCTACATATTTGGTCAGTATTCTTGGTTTTTCTTTTATCTTTTCCATCGTGGCGTCCAGCAGTTCTTCCATAATGATGTCAGCAATTACAGGTGAGGCTGGTGACCCCATTGGCATCCCCTTTTTCTGTTCATACACCTTGTCTTCGTACTTGAAATAGCGTGTCTCTTTAATGCAGAAGGTCAATAATTCTATGAAGAGGTCCCGAGGTATTCTTGTATGTTGTTCAATTTGATTCCATTTCTTATCTATTGTCATTATGGCTAAGTTTATGGGAATACTTGGGAACAAAGAAACCACGTCAAATGAAATCAATATTTCGTCATTATTTATCGTCATGTTGCTTATCCTGGCTTTGAAGTCTCTAGCGTCTTTGACATTGTACTTGGATCTGGTCGTCAAGTTTTTCAAAATGTCAAGTAGATATTTGCAGAGTCCATACGCAGGTGCATTTATTGATGAACAGATGGGCCGTAATGGCGTTCCCTCCTTGTGGATTTTGGGTAATCCGTAGATTCTAGGGGCTGTGGCGATTTTATTTGTCAATTTATTCTTTTCTATTAAGTCAATAAGTCAATAAGAAAAAAATTGTAAAAAATAGAAGCCATCATTTCACCACTTTCAAACTAACACAGTCGCTTAGAAATAGACCTAAGCACACTACTGCTACATTAGCCATAACTCGTGAAAAAAAGTTTTAAAATTTTATTCCAAAAATACGTATACAATATTTTTATAAGAAGAATACATACAAACTTTCAAAACAATCGCAACTATCGAGGTCGTAAACCGTATCGCTTGGCATGGAATGACATTGACATATGAATTATATTTACCGGAAATAATAAATTAACATGGAATTCAAATTAATGGAATTAAATCGAAAAATAATGAACGCAGTTAAATATGGGCTAATTTCTAAAATATACCCGATTTTCAATGTTATTATCTTAAAGTAACCAGGATTAGGTTCTTGTCTACTATCAGTTTTTTTACAAAACTCAAAAATGTTTACTATGTAGATCAAAAATAATTGAATTGTTGCCGATAGAAATTGATTCTAAACCACTGTGCGCCTCAAGTTGCATCAAAATGTGGTTATTTAGGGACCAGAGTTCATCATTAGTAAAATCTAACGTCAAATAGAGTGAGATATTTGTATGGAGGCTATATCAAACAGGGGCAGACATATACCAGTTAGTATGATAGTGGTCTAAATCACACTTTATCCTTTTTGAGATATGCAATGGTTTATATTTGAGCCAATTGAATTGAATTCACTGAAGCATAAATTTATTTCCTTAGAATAAAATAAATAACTATATCAAACTTTTATAAAAAACCGACAATGTTAGTAGCTCTAAGGGAACCACTACTTTCAGAGGGTGAACTGACTTAGACCACTTTCTTTCTTCTCAAAATTGAAAAAAATAAACAAAAAAATATTTAATTTTTATTCGCAAAAGTAATATTTCCTTACCAAAAATGAAAGAAAGCACAACAAATTTTATTTCAAAAAATATATAATGTTTATTCGTTGTTTGTCTAGAAACTTTATATTGAAATCATTATTTACTTTTCAAATAATTTCATTTTATATCGGAATCACTTAAAGCGGACATTATAAATAAAAAAATGATTACATAACCACACATCAATATCATTGTATAGGGTGACTTAGACCGCTTTCAAACTAACACTAAAGGCAATTTTGGTGTTCATAAAATGAGAAATGTCATTGTAACGGTACATTTTTTATGAATGCCAAAAAGAAACGTTCTTAAATTAGAGATCTGAACAAAGTAAAGAGAAAAAATGGCATATTTCAACTTTTTTGGATTTTTGACTTAGACCACTATCATACTAACTGACAACTGAATATCTGGGTGCAATATGTGCCTTCTAACGATATATGGGAAATATATTAATGATGGATCGATCGAGACTTCTGGAGCGGTGAAGAAACTAATGGGGAGGCACATTTGATAAAGCACATTTTCACGTGTCGATGTTACCCACATTCACCATGAATGCTTCAACTTGAAATATAAAATGGAGTGAACATTTGAACAAAACTGATCAATAAATATGGAAAGACATTATGGTGGAGGGTGTAAATATTTTTCTGGCTACTGGTGATTAAAGACAACTACCCACTGTATTTTGCAGAAAAAGTATTGTATATATACATCCTCATCTCTTTGTAACACTTCGACACTTCTAATAGAGGTAGGATTCTAATAGTCATTTCATTCAAGCATTGATAACTCGTTCTCAATTGGCAGTTCTTCGCAAATACTGTCTGTCTTTTGGTTGATCGTTCTCATAAACTAAACTAACAATAACTCACTACGACTAAGATCATATTTTTTCAGAGATACTCTGATAACGATTAGATCCTAATAATTAATTTCAAATATTAAAAAAATCATTGCAATATTTCTGTGTAATTATTTGTTATTGATTTTTAATTTAATAAATTATAATACAAAGTAAATGTATAATCTAATCTTACCAAATCCTCTGGTGGGAATCAAACCTACAACCTTCACGCTAATACACAGAATATCATGCTTCCATCTCGTCTACCGGGCCGATCTTGCAGTTAATTTTCATTAGTCTTCTATAAATATATGTTATCTGTATTTTAATTTTCATTTTATACGTTTATAAATATATATCATTTCTGTACTCATTAAATAAGTATGCGGTAGAGGTTGCAAGTAAAAAAGTATGAAAAATCAACCGCATATCGTATGCCTACAGAGGTAACAAAAATCTCCAAAAGCTCCAAATTTCCTTCGCAAGCGCATATTTGTTACATTAAAAAGATTTTCTTCGAATCGAAATTTTATCTGCATTTATAGCAACATTTAAATTTTTTTCTCCAAAATGCATTGACGCATTTTCACAATGATGGCGAACTCGAGCTCAACTCGATTTCAGTTCCTATTTCTATTGAAATCTGACACTCGTCTTCACTGTGCAAAGGATTTTACGGACCAGCCTATTATCTACATAATCGTACATACTTACGTACGTAAGGAATATATTACAGATGATAATTTAATTCGGCAGCTGGTCATTACAACACGTGTAAATTGTTGTGTTGTTCTTGACCCGAACATTGAATTAAAAACTTGTTGTGTCCAAAGGTTCGAGCTCTCGAAGGTCTAATGATAAATTAATCAGAATTTGGGACAAGCGAATCTCGGCCGTTGACCAATTCATATACCCAATAATATTTATGTACTGCAGGCAGAATGTGGCGAGGGGTCGAAGGGTTCGGGGCATGGACATGCACACACACATACCAAACTAAAATCTAAACTTTTTAAAGCGTTTGCCACCGGTTGTGCTTCAGCACGACCAGCAAAAAAGGAACTCTTCTGTGAGACAATTGTGTGAGTGTGCTGTGCCGCCTGCTGATCCTAAAGAAGTTATAACGAATTCCAACAAAACGAGACATGTGTACATTTCAGCAGAAAAAAGGGGCAAACTTTGGAAAATAGCCCGCATTAATGGCATTGAAGCAGCAAAATATTTGTCGCTGTTGTTTGTTTGTTAGAAAGGATTTATATGCCTACGGTCAGGAAATACTTTTTAATCCTGGAAAAATCTTTAAAGCTCCTTTTGGGGGCAATTCGTTGTTGTCAAAGTGAAGACAAAAAATATTTCATGTATAAATGACTCCTTGGACATATCCGCCCGCACCGGGCTTCGGGATGTTTGTCGATTTAAATCATCCATTGTGGAGCAGGTTGGAGAGCGGTCAGTGGTGATGGTGTTGGCTTTTTTTGTTTTTTTTTCTTTGGGTCTGTTTGTAATGCAGTATGTGTCCGGAGAGCTGCACGAGTCCGCATCCGAATCCGAGTGAGACTCTATGAAAAATGAAGAAATGAATCATTTAAAAGAAAACTCAACTCAACAATGACAAGTGAATTGTTTTTATTTAGTTGTCGGACATGAAAAATGTTGTCATTTCAAACTGTTGTTCACTTTGGGTTATACAAGCCACCGAGGTCGGTATGAACAGGTAAGTCAAGGTAAACTTGAAGGTGACCTCTGTATTGTTGCGGTTGTTTGGATTTCAACACTTCAATGCGAATTATATTCAATATATTTCAAAAATTGCAATTCCCAGATTTAACTCATAACCACCCCGGTGCGCATTGGGTAGAAAAATCAAGTAAAGTTCAATTCTAAAAATGCGAATTGCAACTATTGTATATATCGTAATCATTTTGTAATTATGTATAAAACTTTATTATCACAATGCCTATTCGAATGGCTATGTTAACAAACAAAATTGTCGTATATGGAATGACACCAACCCATCAGCTGGCAATGGATACACAACAAGTTACTGTTAGGAGCGGAGATATATCTTCAAAATTGATAATCACAAATGTGGACGACATAGTCATTGAAAATTGGACCTCGGGTCTGAAAGATTTTATATAGCGTGGGCCATTTAAAATTTTAAATTTGAACTACCGATTACTTTGACTTTGAAAGGTAGAATAACATTAATTTTTATTTTATGCTTGACATTTACAAAATCGGACGATATACGCTCGAACAAAATTGGGAAATATTAAAAACTTACTTCCAAAGTAGTGACACTGTAAGAAATTTCCGTGGAAATTTTTCTAGAAGAGATCGCTCTTCAGTTCAGCTTTCATAAAGCTCATTTTTATCTCGGTGGCTATGTCAATAAGCAAAATTGCCACATGTGGGATTCAGAGAACCCACACGTGACTATTGAGAAGCCAATGCATCCACAACGAGATTTTGGACTGTACTGAAAAAATGGATTGATCGGATGAGGTACTACCGATCCAGTCGTGATAGTCGTATGAATGATATTGTGACAATGTTCAATCTTTTCAATAAAACCAGAAATTTTAAAAAATTATCAGTATAGCCAATTCTATTTTAAAGTTTTACTATTACGATACAAACAGTTTACCGTATTCCACTTCAATATCATCCATATCAGCTAGAGTTTTTTTAAGTTTCACATGAACACATGGATACACTCTCCTTATTTTCCAAGGGTTTGTTAACTTTTTCTATTTTTGCATTAGTATTGCTGTTAGGTCGATATCGATATTCGCTTAGTTTTCACTTTCAGCGCACATTGAAATTTATTCACTTTATTCATTGACTCTTTTAATCGGATACAACTGCCATCCAACTCATTAGCCCAAAAATATGTATTAAACCGACCATACTCCCGACATTTGACGTTTGGATAGGTTGCCTTCAAGGTAGGCGACATAAAAACGACATCAAATAAAAATCTACTCCCTTCTAATGTTGTAAAAATAGATTTTCCCGACACTCCACTCTTCCGAATGACACCTTATCCTTCATCAGCTGGTGGGTAAAATAAAGTATCGGGTTTAAGAGCCGAAACAAACTGACAGATCGTGTATTTGCTTTAATAGGGCCCTAGGAGAGATGTCACTCGAATAGTGCTCGGAAGAGTTTTGTTAATTTCGCCACATTTATCATTCTGCTCTCATATTTCAGCGTCAGTTTCATCTTTCCTTTGAAATTCAGTCTGTCTTCAGTGGCTGCTTGTTTCTGTTTTCTTTGTTGTGAACGTGGTTGACTAGCTAAAAAGCTCAGTTTTGCACACACCAACCGAGGGACACCAGTAGCCAGGACTCTCACTCACCCAACAAGCTGTCAGAAATAGAGAAATAAAAAAATTTTGCTAAACAAAACATTACGACGAACATGGTAAACTGGACTATGACGATGACGGCAGCGATAACGATGACGACAACGGCAGCCGCACCAACAACAACAGCAGCAGCTACAACAATAAAAACAATTTAACAAATTTAAAAAATGAAATTAGAAAGCACACAAAAGACAACGAGACAAATGATGTTCCAACTACCGCCATGTAGCAACAACGACAAGTTGCACATTCACACCTACAGCCACTGACCAATGATTTGAGACCGATAACAGAAAATCGCTCTTTTAACTTCTATTATTTGATATACATATAATCGAAATCCCCAATAGCGACATAGTCTAAGGTCATGCTGGTTATAACGGCGAAGGTTACAAGTCCCGAAATGTCGTTATGAGCGATTTCCATAATTGAAAAATAATATCGTATAAATTTGTGTTAATCTAAATAAACACTGCGATAGGGCCTATTTTGCTTTCGCATCAATCATGGAGAAATAGGTCTTCAATTATTTGATATACATATTATCGAAATCCCAAATAGCGACATAGTCTAAGGTCATGCTGGATAAAGCGACGAAGGTTACAAGTCCCGATTTGTCTCAGTTAGAGTAAATATATATTTGGTTTTATGAAAAATATATTACAATTTTCCTCAGGCTTAATAAAACTGTACTTTGTTTAAGGAAATATCAGACAAATTTTCCTCGGTTTGAGTAAATACTTAATTGGTTTCAAGAAAATCTTACTAGAATCAAGTTCAAAGCATGTACTACCTTCAAGGGAAAGATTGAACTTGATTGAGAAAATTCTCAGACTCATATCTTGCAAACCCTTTGTCATAAATAACAAATTGTGAATTGTGTCATGGAAATATAACCATATACCGACACCACTACGTCTTAAAAGACCAAAACAAAAAGAAAAGACCTGCGTCTTTTTATTCTTTCATTATTTTTGTAATAGAGTATTTCAATGTTGAAGTAAAGGTTTTGACCTTGAAGATGAAGTTTTTTTGATTTTATATGTTGACAACTTTTGTTCTTTATGACAAGAGCTACAATATTGATTGTCCGGCGTTCAAGGCCCATACATTTGCTCTCCGCATTTGGATATGTGTCCCCTGGAACGCAACCTCTTCCGTTCGCAATTTCTCAAAAATTATCGATAAATTACCGGTCGTAATTCAGTAGCCACTTTCTACGACTTAAACAGCATGTTGGTCACAGTTACTTTCAAATGAGAGCACAATGCTCGCACACACGCACACTTGTACATCATGGTGAATGTTACTACAAGGACACATCTAGACCGACATATACACACATACATTCATTCATACGTCACAATACAATGGATGTACTGGAGTACATGTTTGTTTGCTTGTTTGTTTCTCTGACTGTCTGTGCGAATGGGTCTGTCTGTCCGTGTGTCCCTACATCCGTCTCCGTGTAATGGTCCTTGTGATGAGAGCGAGAGCAAAAAGAACCAGAAAGTGGAAAAAAGAAATCTCTTAATTGTTGCTGTTTCTAAGCGTTAAACAATTTGTCTTCCTGCTAAGCAGCAAGATTTTTCTTCCTCAGTTGTTTCATTTTTCTATTTCAGTTTTATTCCATCATTACACCGTCCCCCTACTCCTGCGGCCAACGTCCCCGAAGTCTTAACTATGAATAAGCTGTTTTCCAAAAGGGTCTCTTTCTTCGTCGTCGCCCACGTTGTCCCCCTCGTCTTCGTCACGTTGCTTACCATTAGCAAGTCTTCTCGCCCTCGCTTGGAATGGTGTCGGGTGGCACTGCGATGGCGATGGAGATGCCCGTACCCGCACCAGCCCTCCACTGCTGAGTTGTGCTTCTGGATTAACAAGATTTAAATTAAAAGTATTGTTACAACCAACAAATAAAAATGTTGAAGGAACGAGTTTCCATTGTGTTAATTGGTGTGTTTCATGTGCAACTAAACCCAGAGATTTTAACGTAAAATTTAATCGTTGAATTGTGTATTTTAGCCATGCATTAAAAAGATTTCGCTTTTTGTTTGCTACGACCATAAGAAACCGTTTTAAGCGAAAGGATTAAATGGGCGGGCATGCTGTGTGCTGTGTCGGCTACAACACAAAAGGCAGCAGGAGGCCAAATTCCAAGCACCACCAACAATTATTCATAGTCTGAAGTATGCTGGGGATATTTCTAGCGCGTCCCACCAAATTCCCACACAAAGAAATATTTGCGTAAGTGTTTAGCAGCGGGAGGACTTGCTACAATCGTTTATGCAACACAAAAACTCAGAAGAAGCACTGCTTGGTATGGAATGCAATAGTTTCGTGTTCTCGCGGGGGCACCTCTTTAGGTTTCTTCATGAACAGATCTTCATTTGTGACTTCTATGTTGGAGAGGGATCAAAGCGGTTATCAGTGCAGGAACTTGGGTAGAGTGATTAGATTGAGGCAACACATTGATATGAAATCACAGAACTGATTACAAAATTGAAATTTTAACAATCAACTGAAAAATAAACGAAATTGTAATATTATATGGAGAAGTGGGACATCAAATAGCATGGTTCGGCATTTGAAAAGAAACGCCGATTGTTAGTTTTTATTTTTTTTTTTGAGTTTATGCCTACCGGAATCATGCGTAAAGATCCAAGGTTTTTCTATTCGCGCCTAACGAAATTTGGAATCTCACCAAGCAAGTATAACATTAAAATCTATATGTACAGGAAGAAAGAAGAACACATCTGTCGCATATTCCATTCTGACAGCAGAGTTGATTCAGACATCATAAATATTAGTGTTGTTAATATTTTGATGATACAAGATGAATTAATAAAAGTGACATTTTTATTCTTAACTTTTCTACTTCTAATCGGATATATAAAAATCCTCCCATTAATAATCACAGGTAATCTAGAGATATCTTTTTCAAATCATATGTCCTTTTGGTACTCGCTTCTTGCCCCCTTCTTAAAAGTGGTGTAAACGGCTCTAGAGATTATTGATGCAACAAAACATCATCCAAGCTATATTGACAGTTGTTCTTCCTGTCATCCCAATTTTCCAGTTGCATTTTCGCGAACAGAAATATTGGCATAAAGGCCTGACAAATTAAATTGAATTTAGTTTCCATTGAAAATGTTATTTCGCTCTTCGCATATCATTTTGAATATATATAAAAATGTAAAAACTGAATATTAATATTAATTTAAAAATGAAAAAAATATTATTACTATTTATTCAATGATACTTTTATCAATAAAAGTAGAAAAAATAACGCAGTGCAACACGAAAAATATAACCATATACGGACACCACTACGTGATAAAAGACAAAAAAGACACGTGTCTCCCAGTTTTACCCAAAGTCATGCACTTTTTAATGGGTCATTTTTGCAAAACGTGATCACTTTTTCAGACTCATATCTTGCAAACCGTTTGGAATTTTGATTTACTCTCCGAGGCAAAGTTGTAGCTATTGTCACAAAGAACAAACCGTTTAAAATTCAAGGAAGCAATCAACTACAAAAAAAGGAGCCTAAGATCTCAATAAACAACATATGAACTTCCTAGGAATGATTCTTAACACCGTTTAGGTAGCGCTGAGGCAGCCGCAAAAGTGAAAATTTTCCCGACATTTTTGAATTTATTTTGTTTATTCTTTACTTCAACATTACTATTATTTATATAATACTATTTTTTATATTATGTCATAACAACGTATACGTACCCCGGTGTTAGGTGTGTTGCTATGTTTTTTCATATCAGTGACATTGTGGTAAGATTTTGAGATTTGGATTCGAGTTTCCACTTGCCTTATAAATAAGCGGGCGTATACTTACTTTATTATACTTTATTAAGTATGCGTAATGCAAATAAATTTATATTACACTGAGTGTATTTTTTAAGTTAAATACGGACACCACTACGTGATAAAAGACCAAAAAAAGATTCGTGTCTTTTTATTTTTTTTATTATTTGTGTAATATATAGCAGAGTATCTCAAGGTTGAAGTAAAGAAAAATCCAAACGATTTGCAACGATATGAGTCTGACAAAATGATCACTTTTTTGCAAAAATGACACCGAGGCCCCAAATCTTAGGGGTCCATGAAAAAGAAGTGCAAGACTTTTGACAAAACCCGGTCTTTTTATATGTTTATATTTCCATGACTTAAAAAATTACACACAGAGTAATATAAAAGATTGCAATTTTACCTATATCAAAAAACCGGTTTCACCAGTTTTGTAAAAATTTAAAAATCGAATTTTGCGCACAATCCGAATAATATAATGAACTATGATCTTGCCACCACACAAAATGGTACCACCCACACAAATTGGCATAAAGTTTTTTAACAATCAAATTATAATTTGTCTCACCCCTTGTAGTACCTCCTATCCTTCATAACTACTATACCGGTGCCTTAAGTCCAATATGACTTCATGTTTTTACCATATGCCAATCATCTACTAGTACCTTTTAGACAAATAATCCGGACCTAAATAAAATTTAAGTCCTTATATCTTCCATTCTTTAAAAATGAGGGTATATATAATTAATAGTAATGTTTACAGTGGGCGTTGGGTATATAAAACCAGACAGCTGTTCTGCTTTATCATTTTGCATTGGAATTGCAAATATTAAGCACAGCCAAATGTTTTTCTACACGGCAGCATTATTAACTGTTTGTGTAATTTGCATTCGACGAGGGCAGAACAGAACACAATATGAATAACAACAATTTCATTATTGGCTCATTATATTTATTTTCATTGTGAAATACGGAAAATTTTATATAAATTACAAACAGAACGAACATTGTAGCTTTTATTTTTTATATACATAATTTTAGGAAATTTTGAAAAATGTGCGATTTTTAAATCAAACAAGTGTATTACATATCCTCCACCATGGAGTGCATTCCACAGATTAGAGGCTACCGACTTTAAGTAGAATGACATTAGCATATGTGGATGTTTATGATAGATTTGTGAGCAATTTTTGATACTTAGATACTATTAGAAACTACCGATCCTAAAAAAGTGATTTTATGTTGCGCGTCTAGGTAGCCAGAAGAATTTACTCGCCGCATTTTATGATTCTAGCTGCAACCATTTGATCGGTACCAATTTTATACCGTGTTCCTCATTTTCCACTTAAAGGTATAAAAGTCGACAAAGATATATATTTCGTGTTTACATAGTGAGAGCCAATTTCGTTATTCTAGTCGCAACTAGAAATTACAAAGCTAATTACTGGTTTCTAGCTATTGTCATTTGATTGGCGCCATTTCTGTGCAAGGAATAGTGTACCTACCAATTGTCAAGTAATGTCAAGGCAGTTTTCAAAAAAAAAAAAAAACAGCTTAAAAACTCTAAATATTAGAGCCGTCATTCTTGTTATGGGTAAATTGTTCACTTTGGACCGATTTCGTACATTTACTATGCCAACCAAGCTACGACTATAAGACGTATATTTGGAAATTTTGAATTCGAAAGACATACGGACATGGCTGGATTGTCTAAGAATTGTAAAATGATCCAGAATATACATATATTAGTAGGTATAAAGCCGACATTCCAAAAAGCTACAAATGGAAAGACAAACCTGTGGTGGAGGGTATTGTTTAAAATGTATGAAAGTGAATTTTAAATATAGCAGCATAATTTGGTGGCCGTAGCAATAGATTACTGCTGGACAGGGCTCTCACAGCCTTTGCATTCAAAAGAACGAAAAATATATTTTAATTTTATGAGAAATGACAATGAAACGTGAAAAAACGCAAAAAATATATTAAAATAATAATAATAAATAATTACAACTTTTGTAGAATACATAAATATATTAGATTAACAAGAAATCATTCTTTCATAAGGAACATAACAAATACCGGAATTCAATTTAAATTAGAATATTAAATATAATAATATAATATTATTATATTCGATATATTCCTAAAAACTTTAAGAATATAATATGCAGTTACAAACAATTTTACCACTTAAATATTCAGGATGGCCGAAATTGAAAATCAATAATGGATCATGGTTCATGGTAGATCTTAGCCAAGTTTTAATCCTCGTATTGACGAAAAACGTCTTTCAAAACATGCTGAGTTAGGCTAGCTATTACTAGATAATACATATTTATTTTTCTAGTATTTAAATGCTGTCATATCATCAGGCAAATCGTCATATTGACTTTTATCTACTGTTGAATTAAACAATAAATTTTTGCTAAATGTCCTTTGTCTTTCTACAAATGTTGTTCATATATATTTAAAGGCATTTATAGATGCCATAACTGCTTCGTAAGCATCTCCGAAAAATTATATTTAATAATCCCAAATCCTCCGCGGCAATTTTTACTTGTGCTGCATTTGCTTCTATTCCACCAGATTTTTTACATATTTTTTTGTGATTTTGGAACTCCATCTAGTTGTACTGAGACCCAAACTTTGATCTTCCAAATATTTTAGATACATCGGTTTAAATTACTATGACTGAAAAATGACGATGCTAATTTTATGGTCATTCTTAAAGGATTCACTTTGTCTTTTCCATCTATCAAAAGTATTCACAGAAGTATAGCTAGATTCCTAGTTGTGCAATAAGTTTTTATGTGTAAATATCCCTAATACAGACATTAATAAATTAAAAAATTGCTGAAATATCTGGGGGGGGGTGGCTAAAAAAGTTCTGGGGTTGTATTAGACCACTCCAGTCACCCCGTTCCTACCTCTGAACTATGGTCCCAAATCCATTTTTTGGCAGAAATTCAAAAAATAAAATTGGAAAGTGGTAAATGTGTATATGTTTTCATTATGGCAACACTCCAAGCAATCAAGAAAATATACTGGAGAAAATTAGGTGGCAACACCACAAGCGTGAATGGTACTTATACTTTGCGGTTCAAAAAAAGTGGGATTAATTTTGATATAAAGCAGTTTTACAAATTAATTAAAATCAAGACTTAAAAAGAAAATAATAAAGTGACTATATTATGAAAATTGACGGCAAGAGTTAGTAGTTGAAAAATTATATTTAACATTTTATGATTATTGTGGTCTTGTAAGTATTCATAGGTATTGTAATTTTGTGATTTGTAGAGAACATAATCTATAAATGTCGTGGACCAAAAGTTATATGTGTGATTTAACTTGACTCAAAGTGTAAATGTGAAAGTGTTCGTCTGAGGTTGTAGTTTATGGTGGAATTAATATCTTTTTGTACACATGTATACATTTTACTTTATTTCTTGAAATAATTATTTAAATTGCAGTTTAAAGTATACTATTTGTATGCTATATTTTGCTTTTGCAATAATGTTTAGAAAAACACATTTTGTCAAAATAAACAACTCTTCATTCTTTTAAGCTTTCATAAAATTTGTTTTTGGTCACCCTGTTCCAATACAGGGTGATAATTATGTTGGTTATATTTTATTTTTATTTTTTGTGTATGATATGTCTAGCAAATGTGCAAAATTACAGTACTGTATGTTTATTTTTCGACTTTATGCCATAAAAAATGTATTTGGGACCAGTGTGCTATGGTTGACTTGGATAAAGGTCTATACCAAACCATTTTCATACATGACATATTTATCCACAAACACTATGATTTAGATAAATGAAAATTTTGTAGATAAAGAAAAATTTGCAAAATTTGGGCGTGATTTCAATTCTTCGTTTGAAAGAAATAAACACCAAAACTAGACATTTAATACAGCTAAAAACTGGAAGTTAATTTATTTGGAGGTTCTTTTGTAGCAATTCCACAAACATATCCTCCTGTAATGTTCCACCCTTTTGCATTTAAAATGACATGATATTATTCTCTGGGCTGCAGATGGGTTGCAAACATAAGATAAACATAGCCGACAATATATTTATTTACAAATGTTTATTTCGCAGTGGAAGTATTCCTCCCCAGATCACCACATTATCATGGGATGTTCTTAATAGATTCCCCACCGTAAATCTGTCATTTTGGTCTATGCACAAGTCAGAGGTTTCATTAAACCCCCGTACAATTCCCCAAATCAGGTTACTGCACAAAAGTCTAAATGAATTATGGGTGAAGAGGTTAATAGTCTGAAAGTCATCCACCGCCACAACGTTTATTCAGGTATGAGTAATCTCATTAAGTATTCCTGCCATGGCCGCCATGTAGCCCAAATCTATACTTAAAGGGAAATTAACATCCAGATGCTCGGGCGGCTCTGTACAAGTAAGTAGTTGTTACGTTGCCCAAACCCAACCAACCACAAACTATGCCTTCGGCAACTCGTGTACCCTCTCCCACTACCACGCCCGCCATATGCATGTGAATGCGAAGAATACGTGGTTGGCGTACAGCGCCAGTGAGTAGTAGTGGGTACAGGATGGGCGGCTGTGGCCGAAGCATGAATGCGAATATTAAAATTTGCATAATTTAATAGAGATCCCTTTCGGCTTTAATGTGATTATAGTGGAAATGTTCTCCTCGCCATCGCCTTGTGCGACATCAAATATGCACGAATTGAATTGTAATTCGCGATAGCAAATAAACACATATTTAAAGTCTTTTATGCTGAAATGGCCGCAAATATTGCCCGTGCGTAAAATTCAATCGATGCTGATGCTGATGTCGATGTCGGAACCGAAGCCGATACCGATACAGATGATGAAGCTGATGAGGATGCCCTCAAGTAATTAATTAACGCACGACTACTTACAAAAACACAACACTACACAAGCCAACACATAGCATATTATTTTCATTTTCTCCACTCTAGTCGTCCATTCAAGGGAAGTGAATAATGGCGCCGCCATTTAAGGTGTCCGATGACCGTGAGTGCCGTGCGGGCGGGCGTGCGTAGGTGTGACAGCGTGGGCAGTAATCCAAGTGCGTAAAAAAACTATTTAAAAAATTTCATGCACACGCAAAATGTTCACACATCAGGCGCACAAACGAGGACGGTATGAAAATTGTGTGAAGCCTGAAATGGTAAAATTCGATTTCGGTCAACTCTCAAAACTGATTTTTTCCTAACCGAATTTCTAATTCGTAAAACGAATATTCAATACTACAGGAATTTATGAAAGCGTCCAAGCATTACCTTACAAATACTTAAAGAGGCAAAAATAAAGAAATCAAAAAGTATCCCATTTTATATATTAAAGTATCTTAGTTTCGATTTCAACTGCATGTTAAGAATTTTAAGGATTGGACTTCGTTACCCGCGATATATAAATATATCATCATTCAAACTCAAGCGCACGTACGAACGAGGAATCTTTGAATTTCATTAAAAAGTCATAATTATGCAAGCGAATGTTAAATGTAAATGCAACAACATCCTTCGCACACACACACTATGTATATATACATATGCATATATGGCAAAAACAACAACCTCAGATATATAATTGATTTTAAATTAACTTGATGCTCACGCAAGTATATAAAACATGCAATTACAGTTGACGCCATAAAAATAATGATGCTCTCACGAGCCGAGCCTGGCAAACGGAGTGCAAGATGTCCGTCTCCTTGTCCTTTGAGCAGCATCTGCAGTTTTGCCGCTGCTGCTGCTGAAGCCTTTGTTCAACTAAAGACCTTAACTATTGAAAAATGTTAATGTAAATGTGAAGAAGCAATGATCCATTACCCTGCACTTTAAGAATAGCACACGCCGGTCCCGGGATGCATACAGATGTAAACTGGGGCGTCCCGAAAAATATTAATATTTCACTTTTGTGAATAAATTTGCATTCTATAAAATACATATGACAATATCCCAGTTCAAATCTAATATTGATTACAGAACAAAAAAATACGAACGAAAAAGCTAAAACAAATGAGCGTTGTCACGGCAGAAGTATTGCTGGGTAACTATAACTATATCAATGAGATGCTTGTAAGATGACATGTATTTATTACTTGGTGCGATTTTTTAAACGCAAATTCGGCAAGTGAGTTGTTCTCTTATAGAGGCTGGGTTTGATGTTGAAAAGTCGCCGCGAAGCCTTTTGACATGGTCGAAATCATGATCGTGGTAGCCTGCAGCCAAGTAATAAATGTCACCATGCCATTTGTAAATAAATTTGCATTCTATTAAATACAGATGCAAAATGGTCTTGAGCCAGGACAATATCCCAGTTCTTATCTATTAAACTTAATTTAAATGTCATGTTAATTCTATCTGTATTAGTTTTGCATTAACAACCATTTCAGTTGTTTCCTCTTATGAATAATCTAAATAAACTTTTTAACGCGGAAATTTTAAATGGATGTTAGTGCTAAACTAATTCAGACAGTAGCGTTGAATTTGTATTTTTAACATATATCCCCAATTATATGACGCTGCAAAGTACGAAACTAAGTTATACGAAGCGAAATAAAAAACTGATTATGCATTCTTGCTATTAGATACCTATAGTATCTGTTCTATGCAGTCTTGTTTTTAGGAGACTTTGTTTACGATGCAAATAAAACCATATTTCAGTTTTCACTTAACATATAACCCACTGAGTTTGAAAAAAATTGCGACCCTTAATATGTTAAGAAGTTTTAAAAATTCCAATTGGCGATCAGTACCTCTCCAACGAGCATCTGAAAACACAAATCGAACTAAAAGTATATAATTTATTGATGACTTAAAAAAATGCATAAAAAATCACTGAAATCGTCAAAATCTAATCTTTAGGCTGGGTCATATTGTATGCTCTTAATATGGTTTAATGTGGTTTGACGTAATTCATTTAATTTTTTATATCCCATTTGATATTTTGATTAGTATTATATCACATAAGGGTCTTACAGATGATCTGTAAGACCCTTTGATTTGTGTTCCATAAGGCCCCCCATTCACGTACAGTTTTAACTGTCAGTTTGAACTGTTCAGCTAAAACTGTCAGTTGAAACTGTATGTGTGTGGTATATAACTGACAGTTGTACTCAACTGTTCAGTTTAACTGAGAAATATAAAAATTTTATATTTTTAACTGACAGTTTTAACTGAAGTGAACGTGTGTGGGGGTTCGCTGTACTGTTCTCAGTTCAATTTGTGTCGAGCGAGAGTGTGTATCATCATGTCGCGTAAACAGAACCAAGTAATAGTTGATTTTATTGGAATATATAGATCTGAACCTTGCCTATGGCAAGTTAAGTCTAGCGAGTATCATGATCGCGTATCATGTTTATTTTTTCTTTTTTGTAAAATTACAAAAACTAAACCGAGAGCGGCCAAACCGTCCTGCTCGTTCGAATCCATGTTAAAAACTGAAGTACTGAACTGGACGTGTGTGTACATCTCAGTTCACAGTTTATGACCGGCCACTCACGTACAGTTATAACTGACAGTTTTAGCTGACAGTTAAAACTGTACGTGAATGGGGGACCTAGTATACATAAAAATTAAGGTAAATTAAACAAGTAAAAATACGTTAAGTTCGGCCGGGCCGAATCTTATATACCCTCCACAGTATTACCGGCAGATTAGATGCTGTCAACTCTACTTAGAAGTGCAATACCATATTAGGATATTTGTGATGCTTCATTATTATAACATTAATATATATATATATATATATATATATATATATATATATATATATATATATATATATATATTATATATAACTTCAAATGGAATCAAAAAACATTAGGCAGCATACTTCATAAATGTGCCCTAACTAATATTACTATTATTCCCAATTTGTTACAAAGTGGAATATACACGCCAAACTTCATGATTTTAGCTAGAGCCGTTTGATTGGTATCAGTTGCCCTCCTTTTTCCATTTTGACCTTAAAAGTATGAATTTAGAAAAAATCGTACGTCTTTTCCCCGCGTCTACGTAGACTGACGAGTGAAAATACTGAATATCATTATTCTTTCATTATTATAACTGCAACCGTTTGGTTGGTAGTTCGCCCACTTTCAATCCCAACCGATCTGCAACTATAAGACACATTTAGGGAACCATAAGACAGATTTCATTCTGATGCTAGCGTGCTTTCAACAGACAGACGGACATGGCTAGATCGTCTTAAAATTTTACAACGACCTACAAGTTATTACCTTAATGGAGTCTTCGATGTATATTTTAAGACGTTACAAACGGAATGACAAAGTGAATGTACCCTCATCATTAGGGGGAGGGTATAAAAATGTTTGAAATGAAATTTGTGCCATGACTTTATCTACACAGCACTGATAACACTAATCACCTGCAAGTGTCAAATGAAATCAATATCAAGTTTTTTATTATTTTTAGTTATCACCCAACCACATCGGCACTACTGTGGAATAGAGTGATAATGCGTAGATATGCGTCTAAAATTACTAACTGGGAAAAGGAAAAAATGTGTACCAAATTAAAATTAACTGCATTACATGGAATCGCCTCCATTACATACGTCACGAGATATGATATAACAAATTGTTAGAGTCGCATTATATTTCAAGGTCTCAAGATTTTGTCGCGAGTCGCCTACACAGCAATGACTAGCGCTTGGTGATGAATTTATTTTATGATGATTTATGGTGAAAGCTAAAAACATTTTCATTTTCATGAATTGTTTTTCATGATTTTCACTCAATAAATTAAAATGCGGAGTCTCTTGACAACAAACCACATTTCAGTTATTGAGTAGGTATGATTAGTGACATTTTCCGAAAGCAAAACTTAAAAAACAAAAAATGTTAAAGACAAATGCCAAAGTTTGCAGACATAGACACACATAATATATATTTTCCCCAGCGTGACGTATGTATATACAACAGCATTAATTTAATGTAATTGAAACTTTATCAGAATGGTTTTGACATCCAGTGAAGATCCTTTTCTCCAATCACTGGCATCTCATTTCGACGGGATTTGGCCAATCTTCCGAATCATATTTAATGAACTAAGCAATTTGTCAATACAATTTAATCAGGAAAAGAGATTCCTAAATTTGAGAGAATTCCCTATACCAATTCAGTTCAATATTATAATCCAGTAGTAGGAGAATGAGAAAAAATTATAATTAATTAAATTATTTTTTTTTTGATATGTGATGGCACCTATTTATTGTATTCCTTTTTAGTTCGTCCAACACCAAATACTTATATTATACCTGTGTGGGAATAGTTTTTGTACAAATTGTCGGACCAACCTAATGAACGATGTGTCCGTCTTCGTAGTGAGCGAGCGAGTGTGCATCGGCGCGAGTCCATCGATATTTATTTTTATTACAGTTCATATCATTATTTAATTAAATTTAAATTTCTACCATCATTTTCACAGGCGGATTCCTTTTGCCAGTCATTTCATGCATCATATCATTTCAGCCAGCTTTTGCACTTTTCCCTGCACAAGAGGGCCACATAAATGCCAAACGCTTACAGATACACACATATACAAATGAATAAATATATATAAAATGAGTATATGCATGCAAGTGTGTAAGCGTGGAAGGTTAATGTGCAGTATGTACTTGCATTTTCTGTTGAGTGTTCACCGAAGAGGGCCAGTTGAGTTATTTCTGCACTCTACACCGAAGACCGGAGTGCATAGCATAATTTTAACATAGCGTTGGTAACATAAAAAGTTTAAAATCAAAAGACTCAAGGCCGCTCCGAAACCATCCAAAAATCACTAGGAAGGATTACAGGACTCGGAATGTAATGTACTCTTCATTCAAATTTAACTTGATGGTGATGGATGATTACAGAGACGACAGAAAGATATGCGAAAACACTTCCTCAAACACTTTTTCAAACGCATCGCGTCACTTCAACCAAATTTTGGAGCTTTGGTATTATTAAAAACACAAAAGTTGAGTTATCTCTTTGTTGTTTGGGTTTCAGAGTTGGTGTCGATTTTCTGTTAACTATTCGATTTATCGCAAGCAATAGTTCAGTATATGCTTTTTTCTAAGAAAGAATAATAAGAATAATAATCGGGACGAACATCAAGTGATTTAAATAATACATTTTAATCACGTCCGCGTTCACATTCGCGTTTGCGTGGCTTCACTCACTTGGAATTAGAAAATTAAGGGGGATAGTGTTTAAGACATCAAAAGTGGTAAGTATATTGGACAAAATCCCTATCATGATTTGTATCTTATTTGTTTGTTTGTCCGTCCGTTGTGTAAATTTCCTAAATTCTAAGTTAATATAAAACCATAGCTGATAATTCGTCCATATCCTGTCGCATTTTAGGCGAACATGAAGAAGTTATAAAGGATTTACATACTAATGGTATTTAAAATCCCTGAAAGTGAGTATTAATCTTCTAAACTAATGCCTAAACTTCTTTATACGTGAACAGTTGACAGATTTCTTAAAAACGTTATAGACACACGAACGATAATCGCATTTACCTGACCCTTCTATTAGCTCCGCGGATTATATTTTAAAGTTATTTCAGTTTAAACACTGAGTCTGAGGGTATACACAAGTCGGTTTGGCCGGGTGAAACTTCTTTACTTGTTTCTTGTTATAATTGCAACGAAAATTGAAAATCATTAAAAAGCGCCGTAGTTAACGTACGACAAGGAGGTAACATTTTCAGGCTGATAAAACGACCGAACGAAAATTCAAGTGCCTTTTATAAGTTAATGTAAGCAACTCAACGTAGATGAGAAGGTGGTAAAAAAGGATCTCATTTTAAAAAGGCCCTCTTAGTCGTATATATAAATATATAAAATATCATTATTTTCTATTTACAGTGCACTTTCATTATTAAGTAGTCAAGCTCGAGGTCAGTGTGATTTATAGTGAGTGAATGCAGAACATCACTCTGCAGAGTAGGAGGATATTTATCATTTGGTACAGAAAAAGGTGCAACGAATTGACTCAGATGGTGACGAAGGATGCTAACCACTCAGACTCAAATTAAGTGTATTTGTATATTTAATTCTTGAGGATGGGATCGATGGCGATCGAAATATCGAATAAACGATAAATAAATAAAACAAGGAAGGAAATGCTGAAGTCGGCCGACTACATAATACCCTACAGCACTCAGTGCGAATATACCTTGCTTTGATTACTAAGCCCACGTGTTTCATGGCAGCAATTTTAGGTAGTTCATATAAATTATACAGTATTCTATATAATTCATCTTCAGTCATATTTAACGAATAAGGTAATTGTTGAATCGGACTTGGGGTATGTTCCAAAACATGAGCCTATATATTTCACATTCACGGTAGGTATTCCTAGCCGAAGTATTCATGATCAAATATCAAGTCATGAAGGATTTTATTTTACCTAGGATAGCGACAATTGTGTGGGAGGTACAAGAAGGGGCTTGGCTAAAGCGTAAATATTTGTTAGGTTTAAATTTATTATAGAAACATTTTTAAATATCAAATTGCAAAAGATGTTGACTACCTGTATGGATGCCACTTTGTGCTACCTCCAGAAGGGACGTAGCAATTTCGCCCATCTTCGAACTTAAACTAAATTTGAATCGAATCCTCAACTCCTCTCGAGAGTTATCGTATACACCAGCCAGCCAGACGGACGGACGGACATGGCTCAAACACCTTAAAAAGTCGTGAAACGGATTTGGTCCAAACATACTTAGGGTCTTAAGTCACTCCTTCAATGCGTTACACTTTTTTCTGTCCCAAATGATATATACCCTCCTACTCAGTAGAGTGAAGGTATAAAAATGGGACCCATTTGTAAGGGCGCTACATTAAAAGGTGGGTCAAAGTAGGTATTTTTAGTTCAAATGTAACATGATCTGCAAAATTGTAATGTAAAATGTGGGTTCCACAGCAATAATAGTGTAAATTGGGGGCCACTTGTAAAGGGGCTATACCAAAACATTGGTCTATATAGCTGGCTTTCAAAATATGTATTTCTAGGCTAAATATAACATTGTGTGGGAAATTTGATCAAAATCCGATGTAAAATGTGCACTTTACAGCAGTAATATTGTAAATCGGAGGTATATTTGTATGGGGGCTATATTAAAAAACTGGACCCATGTAGTCCACTTTCCCGTTAGCTGTTTCTAGTTCAACGAATTTTAATGAAACTATTAGATCGGTTCGATTATATGGTCCCTGAAATGATTCGGCTTTCAAGTCATTTGGTTTAAAAACATCACCGCCATTAAATTATCCAGTTTAATGAACTCCTCTTCAAATACATTAAAAAATAAAATAAATCAATTCAAAAGTGATAAAGCCTCACGAACAAGAAAATATTTTAAAATTCTTCCCATTGGTGTGGTTGAAGGCGTTCTTTATATGCCTCGATTGCATTACACGCAATGCCAGCCTGTTATTTCTCTTCCTATTCATAAATTTTAAACGGGGCAGAGTTTACAAGTTCATTAACCTGGAGCATGTTCGCACATTTGCACCTGCTCCGCACCTACGTACACATGTGAAGAAATGGCTGCTATCTCTGGATACACTTACTCCATTACCTCCGTAAGAGGCAACGTAAAAGTAATGCATGAAAGTGAACAACACGAACACGCTCACGCACACTCGCCCACACAAACACATCAGCATCATTTAATTACAGACTGTTAAAATGGCAAAATTTAATTATCACTTTTTTTATTAAAGTTTGCTTTAAACGCATCATCACAAGTGGATGTCTGCTGACTCATAACTTTTTTACTAGCACACCGATGCCGACAAACAATAGAGAGAACATAGATACCCACACACGGGAGGAGTAGAACCAGCGAATCATTTGGAGGCCACTCCACCAGTACAGGCATTGGTGGGGAGGGACTGAAGTCTACAAAGATCTCAAGTGTGAAGAAGCTTTAATAGATTTCGTCAGGAGTAGGAGTGTTAACGTCTGAAACGTTAATAATGAATCCTTAAAAATCCATAGAAATAGAATTCACTCATTCATGGGTACACTGCTCTAAGAAGGTGTTTCCTCTAACATCCCTTTACTGTTGCCATGGATGTGTGGCGTGCTTGGCTGTGTTGGGAGTTACTATGGCTCCCTCCATTGATTTTATCGGATAATTATGTTAGCAAATCACTATAGATTTCAATCGTGTCTGACATTCGTCTTATCATTAATTACTGGGAATCCCTAGAACAAGTCGAAGGATCAAAAGTTTGGCTGGGTATGCACGAAGACAACACTGCTGTCAGACAACTTCAAATTAATGCCAATAAACGGGAAAGCAATAATAATTACAAATTGCTGCCTCTCAATCTGTCCACGCTGATTGCAGCGTGTGAAGCTGGGTGAGTTACAAAAAAATCTAATTAAAATCAAGCGATACAGCGACATGGGAAAATGGTGAAATGTGAAACCGATGTGAGTAAATTTTCTGAACTGTGCCGGTTTAAAGCTGTCTGAAATGCTCCACACAGAGGCCCCGTTTCAGCAACTCACTCCAACTGACAACGCTTCACATCACAATAATCTCTGCTTGAACAGAGATTTTCATTCTTTTTATTTTCTTTGTCTTCGTTCTAAAAAATGCCCTGCTCTCCAGGGTAACCATCACAGTGCTACAGGTAGAAATTTAGGACTTTGACAAGAATAGTAATAAAGTATAATTCGTTTAGAGGCTTTTTTCACTCGTTTTTTGTAGATCACGATCGAATGCCATCATACTTTTATTCAGTATTGTTAGACAAAAGTCAAAGTCATAATATAGGAAAATACGAGTTCTGTGAAGAATGTTTTTCGAGCACTTCGCAAAACACAATCGGTATTCCGAGCCCATTACTGCCGATACCATCCGCTTCAGCTTAAGTTATTGAATGATGCCGAAGAGTCCACATTTGGCCCGTATTTATTTACTCAATTCAGTCTATGGAAATAACAATTTTACTTACACACTACAACATGTAGGGTGGGCCATTTAAATTAGAATCGGCTATAAAAAATGTACTGATTATTTTTTTAAATTTCTGGCTTTATTGGAAAGGTTGAATTTTGTCAGTTAATAATGGAACACAATATCATTCATGACTACCACGACTGGCTCCAAGTTTCGTTCGAGCGTATAGCGTCCCATTTTGAAAATGTCAAACATAAACCTTTCAAAGTCAAAGTAATCGGTAGTTGAAATTTAAAAATTTAAATGGCCACCATGTATACATTAGTACCCATGGTGGTAAATCTAAATGACTAACAAAATTGAAATATTTTAGAATGACGGCCATAAAAATCTAAAAGCTCAAGCAAGCCAGGAACTAACATGTAAAGAAAACGCCAGTCGGCTATACCGGCTTAAATATACCATAACTCTCAGAGAACATATCTAGGAAATTATAAGAATTTAAATTCTACTTAGGGCCGGATGATTCGTGTGGAAGGTACTTGAAGGTCCACGGCATATGGTCGTGGCTTCCACATTTATAAAAACTTGCAAAAACATGATCAAATATCAAGTCATAGTGGATTCCATTCACCAATATAGATTTTATGAAGGATATATTTTTTCTAGGATATAGACAATTGTTTGGGTAATACCAAAAGGGGCTAAAGCGTAAATATTTTTTTGTTTAAAGTGACTATAAAAAAACATATTAAAATATCAAATTTTAAATAATTTTGACTACCAGTATGAATGTTGCATCTGTTTTATTTTAAACAAAGCTTATGCCACTTTGTGTGGAAGGTACCAGAAGAGGTGTGTCAATATCGCCCACTTTCCACATGAAAGTAACTTGTATATAAGAATTGCAAAATATCAAATTTCATAGTATTCCCATAATTCTTATATGCTTTAATTTTACTTATTTTAGGGTGATTTGTGTGGGAGGTGACAGAAGGGGTGTGGCAATATCGCCCATATTACACGTTAATGCAACTTCTGTAAAAGCATTGCCAAAGGTCAAATTTCAAAGTATTTCGATTATCCGCATAGAAGTTATAACAGCTTTAACTTTAAGTAGGTTAGGGTGATTTGTGTGGGAGGTACAATAAGAGGCGTCGCACTACCCGCCACATTTTGTACACTTAAATTGATCAAATACCAAAATATAACCGATTTCGAATATCCGTGTGGAAGTTACATTGGTTTTAATTTAACATAGTAATATGGGTCATTTGTGTGGGAGGTACCAAAAGGGGCGTGACAATTTCACCCATGTTCGAACGTAAACTAAGTTTGGGGAAATTCTTACCATGTACAAATTGATCCCTTATTTCCTTTCGAGGTTTATCGTGTACACCAGCCGGACAGGTGGACGGACGGACATGGCTCAAAACGCTTCCAAACATACTTGGGGTCTTAAGTCGCTCCTTCAAAGCGTTACACTTTTTTCTGTCCCAAGTGATATATACCCTACAACTCTGTAGAGCGAGGGTATAAAAAGTATTTATGATGAAGTCCTCTTATTCTCACGAATGGAGAGCGTGGCTGAAGGCCGAGACCAATCGGTTCGATACCAATTGTTTTAGCACTGTAATGTCAAAATAATTGACATGGAAGGTAGCCGAGGGGGGATATGGCTTAGCAATACAACGAAGAATATTTTTTTAATTAGTTACCTTTTAGCTTGGACTACAAAGATTCAGATCTGGACAGTACTGAAATGTACTCCCATGTCGGCACTCTGATGCTGGGTCATTATGTTTGGTGTGTTCGTTTTTGTTTGTTTGCGATGTTTCACCTTTGATTGTTGTGTAGCCACGGCAATTGTATCGCACACAATTATTCCTGGTACTTATGTTGCACGTCAATAATAACAACAACTTACTTGTCGTTGTTAATAATTTATGTCATCTTAGTGCGGACAAGTGAACACACACGCAGGCAGAGAGACGGACATCCACAGAAATACAGACACACATAGACGTGCATGTGATGTGTCCATATCATGGTGCATATAAATTGATGTTTGGATTTGTTTACATTAAGAGTCGACTCTATTTTGATGAACATTGTTGTTGAAATATCAACAACAGCGACAACAACCATAACAACAGCAACAGCAACAACTACAACACCATCGTCAACAAGAAGAACAACAATGTCAGCAACATCCAAATCGAAACAGTCAATGAATTATGACATAATTCGACATATTGCCGACATGCCAATCAATCGTAAAACACATACACACACATATGCACACATTCACACACACATGCCTATGTGCATATGCATGTACATCAGCCCAGTTACAGCACTTGCCACACTGAGTGCCACAACCTACCGGAGCGAGCAGAAACAAATGTTGGCAACAACAAACAGACAAACACTACTCCACTCCATGGTCTACATACGGCTGTGAGTCAGATATATGTGAACAATCACACACCTGTACGTATGCACACATACATGTGTTTGTAGGTGTGCGTGCAAAAGTGTTGAGCACATTTTCACCTCTGGGGAATGACAAAAAAATGGTTGGATTTCAACACTCGGCCGTGGCAGTTTTATTAAAAGCGGGTGTTGCATGATGCGAGTTCACGCTCGCATGTTATCCCTTTTTAACATCTCATTTTGCACATTTCGCTTTCATTCTTTTGCTTGACATCTTTATCAGCCCCGCGCCTTTTCCTAGACCAAAATACTGTAGTACACACACACACATACACTTACAAAGGACCCACCCACCCGCTGTGATATACATGACGCTGACGATGCCGATAATGATGATGGTGACGGTGATGGTGATGGTATTCTCCGCCATGCCAAAGTGACAACATCTCATTGTCACTGACACCTTGTGCAAATAGTGATTGCATATTGAATAATAACAACACCAACATTAACAACAGCGATAGCGATAACGAGTACAGAGGAAACAACAACAAGGACAACAGCAGCATGAACGCAATACTTCATCCTCGTCGTGTGATCATTTGGAATCTGAGAGAGGACACGCATACAGGGTGTGAAAATTGGTGTAATAAATGTCAAATGGTAACTGTGCTCTAGATTCGCCTCTATCGTCCAAGACACAAATTGGCTCTGCTGAGGTGCCAACACCATTTCCAGTTGCAATTGAGAATTTCCCCAATGACTTTGAGGAAACATTCAATTATAAGCTGAGAAAAATGCAATTGCCCAGTAACTTCATCTTAAAATATATCAATTTGCAGGTGAAACTGAGAAATTTTCAATTAAACTTGACATTGTCATTGTCTTGTAGTGTTCTCCTCTTTTAATTAAATATTGATGAGGAAAGTTAGCATTAGAGATTGTTTTCGTACTTTGACAATTTACAAGATCATTTGCAATAGGAAATGGTGTGGTCATTTTCATTTGTGTTAAGCATAAAGGCAAGACCCACAATATTACCTGCCTAATTGAGGACAAGAAAGTGGCAATTCCAAAGGTTTCAAATCCCCTTCCCCTAAAAAAGCTAGAAAACAGATTGCACTAGTGGAAGGGATTATATCGAAACGTAAAGAAATGGGAAAATCAAAATAGACGAATTGCTCAAATGAGTCAAAATAAAAAGGGGAAAGCTTTTCATAACACGTAATTGGTCAAGGTGAAGTAGAGGGGGAGGTGAAGATGGAAACAGCAGCTGTGGTTTATGAAAAGGACTTTATCGTGCCAGCGAAACATTAAAAACCTTCACACCATGGCTGATGCTTTGGAATTTTCACTTTGTGTCGATAAATAAATGCCAATTTTGTGTGAGTGGTTAGGACAAGGTCGTCCTATTTTAATGGAAACTTGTCCCATTACTATTGGTTTTTAAATGTACTACGTCCGAGTGTATAAGTTCAAAATTCCACTCATAAAATTAAAGTTTCCGGGTATTTAGTGCAAAGCATGTGAATTGTTGTACCTTAAGTTGGGCAACAGTGAAACTTGGAAACACAACAATATCCCACGTTGTAGGAAATACGTTCTTTTGTTATCAAAAGCTACACTCGATGATGGGTGTGTTTTCAAAAAAAAAAAAAACAAATCTGCAAAGTTAGAAGTCAATCTTTATGAAGCCTTTCGTTTGTCTGGAAGCGGACTAATTAAATTTATCAGTTATTCAAAATAAAAAAATATGTAATTTACATTAGCAATACACAATAACAAATAAATGAAACGTAATTATCTTTTTATTGGTTGCTTCAAATTACATTTGTTCATCTCTGATTTGTAGCCCACATATTGATATTGACTTTGAGATTTTATTAATTTCTCACTTTTGTGGGCTAGTACGCAAAGTCGTTGTTAGTTCGGCTCAATAAACTTAGTTGATTTGCTGGAAATTTTCAAATTATGTATGCCGCCAATAGTTCACTTCTTCCATCTCCTGTAAAAGGAGTGACGTCGAAAGGAGACTTAATGATTTCAAATACATACTACCAGCCGCCATTGTGGATTTGTCCCATAAAATAGACCCAAAAACGGTGCGTGCCGCATGTAATATGTTCGACCTCTACTTATTTCCTTACGCCTACACTCGCATGTATTTATTTTTATGTATATCAACACTTGGAAACTTTCAACGAAATGATAAAGTATCCCATTACACAATTATGACGATTAGGCGTAAATGAAAAAGAAACATTAGGAATTTAGCAGAACTACTTATTGAGATCGTTATTAATGGAGTTCAGGTGAATGAAAAAGGAATTCTGAGCGATGGATGACGAATGAAAATTATGATGATGACGAATGCGGTGATAGAGATGTAGAGCACCATGGGACCTATGATGAATATTTAACATTAACAGGGTACGAGAGGTCGTATGATGAACTTTCAGGTGTGGGCTACACTGTGTGCAGCAGGTCGTATGATGAATGCCAGAATAGAAGCACTTGTAGAGAGGAAGTAGTACAAACCAAGGCAAAATTTATACATTACGGAAGAGTAAATGGAAATACATAAAAACTTCTACCAAAAAGTTCTGCTAAACGTCGTTGCAATCATTTAATTATAAAACCCAGACATTTTCCTGTTAGAAGTATGACTTTTATACCCTCACTATACATAGTAAGAGGGCATATATCATTTGGGAAAGAAAAAAGTGTAACGCATTGAAGGAGTGACTTAAGACCCTAAGTATGTTTGGACCAAATCCGTTTCACGACTTTTTAAAGTGTTTGAACCATGTCCGTCCGGCCGCCTGTCTGGCTGGCTGGTGTACACGATAACTCTCGATTCAAACTGTGCACATGGTAATATTTTCCCTAAACTTAGTTTAAGTTCGAGGATGGGCGAAATTGCCACGCCCCTTCCAGTACCGCCCACACAAATCACGCTAAACTACGTAAAATTAAAGCTGTTATAACTTCTATACTGATGATCGGAATACAGTGAAATTTGATATTTAGCAATACTTTTTTAGTGGTCACATTCGCCTGGAATATGGGCGATATTGCCACACTCCTTCTGGTACCTCCCACACAAAGTGACATGAACTTTGGTTACAATATAACGGACATAACATTCATACGGGTATTCAAAATAAATTGCAATTTGATACTTAAAAATATTTTTATAATCACTTTAAACTGAAAAACTATTTACTCGTTAGCCACGCCCCATCTTTTACCTCCCACACAATTGTCTCTCTAGTAAATCTTTCATAACTTCTATACTATGACTTGATATCTAATCATGTTTTTATAATTGTTTTGTAAATGTGGACGCTGGGACCATGTGATCCGGATTTCCTAGTACCTTCCACACGAATTACCCTGCCCTATTGTATTCCTTATAACTTACGTATAAAATTTCTCTGTGAGTGAGGGTATATATAAGTCGGCTTAGTCGACTGAAGCTTACTTACTTGTTCATGATTTCAGATGTTGCGTTAAGCGATATGTACAACACATATGTCATTTTAATTAATCAAATTTCAATGAAAATCCATTGGTTTGGTTTTAATTTTCACAAAATGTAGTGTACATATGTAGTTAAAATTGTTTAGCTTTTTAGCAAAGGGATCGTTATGCTTCCTGTGTCACATTTGTAAAATGACTTGCCCTATTATATCCAAAAGTTATTAAACCGGCAGTTAACGTAACCGGCACGTCCTCAGCATTTGTTGGCAGTTTCAGTTTCTTCACGGCTCAGTTCCGCAACAAAGTATTGAATTTTGGTATGCCTTCATTTCGATTGTCGAGCATTCAACATTCAAATAAGAAAAATAGAAACGGATTGTTAGCTAATAACATAAAATTGAATGTTTTTGGTGATTCGTTTTAATGGAAATGAAGGAAGGGTACAATTCTCTTAACTAATTCTTAGCACTGAATTGAAAAGTTAATATTGCATCGTAGTCAATTGTGTTTCGATGTCCAGCGAACATACACCACAAAAACAACGTTACAATTCTCCAAGTCAATTTAAGAGGGCAGCTTTAAGATGGATTTATGTATTGACTTATTTCGAATGGTTTCCACCTATTTATATTTAGTACTTTGATATTTCTTTTAAGGGGTAACAAGCTGCGATAAGAAAAACGTTAATAAAAATTTAATTTGTTACTCAAAATAAATAAATGTTTTTCACATTGTCGCCAAATTTTCAAAAAAACATTTTGTGTTGCATTTTTTGGACTTAGCATCGATAACCGTAAATTTGACTTAAACTTGATAATTATCTAGACCAAGTCCAATATTTTTAACAAAACACTATTTTTCCAAAATTTGTTTTTAAACACACTTTTATATTGCTGTCGGTGACAATTTAAAAAAAAATATTTTTTTATTTTTAATTAAATTTTAACATTTACTTAAGTTACAGCTTAGTTATCCAGTCTTACAGAAAAACATAAAAACATTTTCGCAAAATTATATGCAATGTGCGTTGATTCCGACCCACCTGACTATAACCATTTGTTGCTAGCTTACGACATATGTACATTAGAATGGTCGCGGTCCATACAAGTGGCAAGACAGTTTCCAGTCCCCCCATGAATATATAGTTTGGATTGATACATGATGATTTGCAAAATATTTATTTCCTAGATCAAGCCGTCTGTGAGCCAAACGCTCCTGAAAACACCTTTAAAATTCATTTTATTCCCATGTAATTTTTTATGTCGCTTTTTGTCCACAATTTTTTTCTGAATTGATAGATCCTCTAAATCACTTTAAATAAAAATTTAGATTTTTGTCTTAAGTTAACTTATTAGTCGAATTATTGAACGTTTAAGTGACAACTGACAACTTTTTCGTATTAGCTGGTGGTATTTTATAAAAAAATAAATAGCTGCAGATAACATCTTTGAACTGATGCCTAAATGATGAATATCGGAAGAAATTGACGCCGCAGCGCTCAGTTTTGTAAAAAGAGTTTGAATATGTTGGCTCTGAAAACCCATCCCCTGTATTAAATTATATCACAAAAATGAAGTCAGAGACGCAATTTTTCATCCGATATTCATCATTTAAGCATCATTCGAAAGATACTGATTGCTTCTATTCATTTTTCATAACACCTTTCACAAAATATTTCCAAAAAATATGAGTTTTTAGCTGTCAATTTGAAAAACCAAAAGAAAAAAATAATAATATAAAAGTACAATAACAATGTCCGACAGTCCATATTATACTTGTACCATGTGATATACGTTTGAAACTATGGAAATGGAGTTAATTGGCGTTTTTAGTTTTTCATTTTCTCATTGTCGCTTAAAAGGACTAGAACGTTCCAAAGGATACAATTTTTCAAAAGCTAGTTTAGATACTTATTCTCACCACATTAAGGAAGATAAAGTGTGCTAAACAAAAAAAAATTAAGCTTCTATCTGCAATAGTATAGCATTAACAACCATTTGAATTTATCCCTCTTATAAACTAAAATATGAATAAACCAAGGTGTGCATTTGAAATGGTTGTTAATGCTGAACTAATACCGATAGAAGTATAATATTTGAAGTAAAGGGTGTTTTTTATTGGGGTATAGAACTTTAAGTTGGCATCACTTTTTTAACTGGCGGCCATTTTGTCAGCTGTCAAGTGATTAATATTTAGTTTGGTTTGCCATTTCATCATGAACAGGTTCACAAAAGAACAACGCTTGCAAATCGTGCAAATTTATTTCGAAAGTAATGGTTCAGTTCGCGAAGTTCACCGCAAGCTCCGTCCATTTTATGGTCGACATAATCGTCCATCAGAGCAATTAATTCGGTTAACCATGGATCGTTTTCGCACTACGTTTACTCTATGCATCCGCAGAGACGTCGAACAGTGCGCACCGAAGAAACAATTGCCGCTGTAGAGCAAAGTGTTGAAGAGGACCCGAATGAATCGATTCGCCACCGTGCACAGCAATTGGAGCTGCACAGCAATTGGAGAAAGTGGTTGAAAATTGGACCTGTAGAATTGGCTATATTCGAGCCAGCCGCGGCGGCCACATGCCCGAAATCATATTTAAACATTAATGGCATAAAACTATCCTTCAAATAAAGCCAAATTGATTTAAAACGATTTTCTTGTGTTTTATTTCAATTCTAAGTTCTATACCTCAATAAAAAACACCCTATATTTTTATCCTCTGGAACTTTGAAGTCCTGTTGGATGATGAAATGAAAAACTAAAAACGCCAATTAACTCTGTTTCGCATATAGTTTCATACGTATATCATCCGGTTCAAGTGTAGCGACTTTATTAAAAATTATCGTATTGTGTAGTACCACAATGAGTTATTCCAAGACACGAATACAAATTTATATTTAAAGTGCTTCCAAGGGCCTATTAATTCAGAAAAAATTACACAAATGCAACATAAAAAAATTACGCGGGAAAAACAAGATTTTAGTGGTGTTTTCAGGAGCGTTTAGCTCATAGACGGATTCACCCAGAGACGAAATATTTTGTAGATCATCTTCAGACATTCTAATCTTTATATATGAGGGTTGACCGCAGCAATTTATATTCGTGACCCATCCTAATGTACATACAATGGACTAAAAGGAATTCTTCCACAATATACGTGTAAATATCATTTCTAATGTTACCACCTTTAGACATCTATAAATACTAAAACTTAAAGATTAAGAGCCTCATGGCAGAATCAAGGTGAAGCGTTTCCGTCGAATTCACACCCTGTACGAGTGGGTAATGTTGAAAGAGAGTACCTAATAGTTCATCGTCTATATAAACTTACCCGTACATATACATTTGTCAATGAGCGCTTTTATATATGTGTGTGTGTGAATCCACATACAATTATATTTGTATTCATACGAATACATACTCACAAAAACCATACATGTTGTGTATGTATGTATATGTTTTTTTGCCATTATACCTTTATTGGTAATACCGAAGCTGTCGATTCAATTCTGTGCTATAATGTCACTTCTGTAATGCAAATATATTGCTGGCGGAAAAGCAAAATTTTAATGAAACTGTCAACGCTACGAATCTGTCGGTCTGCCTGTCTCACTACCTTTGTCCCATTCCATGTTACACACCACCGCACACCGCCCTCCTCCTTCCATCAACAACCAGTCAGCGTCGAACTGATGATGTGCCACAGCACTCCCCTGCTTCCGCCCCCAGCGGCCACTGCTCTCGCTTGCAACAGCTGTGTAGTGCGGTGAGTGGCGTTGTGTCTGTCTCTTTCATCTCCTGTTTTATTTATCCGATTTTGCAACAGCCAACCCTGAACCGAAGCCAAAAAGAAGTACGTACTCCTGGTAGAATATACGTACGATAAACATTGCCGTTGCATTTTCCGTTTTTGAATAGCTTCGATGTAATAAAACTTGACAAATTATTTTGCGGTGTAAAATGTGTATGAGTGTGTGTACATTTGCCAATGCATATGCGAGAGTACGAGTGTGCTTGTATACAAACGTACACACACGCCACACAAACAAAACGAATAAATGTATTTAAAGAGAAATTATTTACGAAATACAAACAGCACATGTACACACACATGATATATTCAGTGAATGTACATACGTATGTGGAGATGTGCGAATGGCATGTTTGTATGTGTGTACATTTATTTGTGCCTGATGAAGAATTAAAATTCTTTTGAATTTTAAAAAGAGGAATTGCAATTTATAAGCAGCAGCACCACCTATAAAATTTGTATATCCTTGATCATCTTTGGGGGTAAGCATGAATACCGGCCATATTCGACATATTTGCGAAATTTAACAAACCGGGGGGCTTTTGGCGAAGCAGAGTCAAATGGAAACCCGTTTGAGTTTGTTGTGACTTTTCAACTTGAAATACTGACATTGTTACTCTGGGAACATATAACTGAACTCTACCTTCTATATGTCCATTGCAAAACAACATACGAGTCCAGCTTTTTGTAAACAGATGACTGAGAGCAGTAGGTTGTTTATTATTGTATAGGTAGTTGCGGAAACCATGTTGTTTGGAAAACATCTAAATATGCGTTTTTTTATTTTATTTTAATCGCCTCTCATGGCTTAGAATTGATTTTATTTTTTGACTTATTTCATTTACCACAAGCGGCTTTTCTCACTTAAATTAGATTTATTCATTGTAGAAAAGAGTTAAAGAATAACACAGTGAAACACGAAAAAATATAACCATATACGGACACCACTACGTGATAAAAGATCAAAAAAGACCGGTGTCTTTCAGTTTTCCCAAAGACATTCACTTTTTTATGGGCCTCGGTGTCATTTTTCCAAAAAAGTGATCATTTTCTCAGGCTCATATCTTGCAAACCATTTGGAATTTTGATTCACTTTCTGAGGCAAAGTTGTACCTCTTGTCATAAAAAATGACTTCATCTACAAGGTCAAAATCGCAAAAAAACATTAAAAAATTTTATTTTTTAAAACCTTTTTTCCCTCGTTCAAAATTCAAGGAAACAAAAATGTATCTAAGATCTCAATAAACAACTTTATAGAACTATCAACTTCCTAGGAATCATATATAATCATATATAGGAAAAATATACAGGAAAAATATATCTTGCAGGACTGTTTCAGCACGTATACGACACCTACACACAATACAACCAACAAGATTGTTCGACGACATTTGTGATTTTGTTCCTTATGACAAGAGCTGCAACTTTGTCTAAGAGAGTAAAATTTCAAACGGTTTGCAAGATATGAGCCTGAAAAAAATGATCATTTTTTTGCAAAAATAACACAGAGGCCCCAAACTTTGGGGGCCCATAAAAAGTGCATGACTTTGGGCAAAACTGAGAGACACGGGTCTTTCTTTCGGTCTTTTATCACATAGTGGTGTCCGTATAGGGTTACATTTCCATGACTTAAGAAATTACACACAGTGTAAATTATAAAACACATAAAAATTTGTGTGTCTATTGATTTTTTTCTGATTTATTATTCTGATTTTTTCGCGCCAAATATTTCAAAAATATCAACATTGAGTAAATCTTTGGACTCAATTTTAGTGAGCTCCCGTATAATTTTTTTATTACTTCATCAACATAATGGCAACTTGTGCTGCATTGTAACATAGACAAGAACGACAGTGCATAGAATACTTTCAGATCTCTACGAAATTAAATCCCACATCCAATAGGACATTAGGATCATGGGATATGTTGACATTACTGCACAGAACTTTAATTTTATTTCACTTTTTTTAGTTGAAATGTTAGTTAGTGAGTGTTTGAATTTCATTCGCTTGGCTTGGGTCTGTGCTAAGAAATCCAATTTCTACTAGGGAAACCACTAATTTCTTCGTACAAAGTTTCCAAATAGCTTCCTTTTGCATGGGATCTGTTCCAAGTATTACTCCGGCATTTGAAGACATTTGATGGTGTCTCACCCGCTGCGAAAAGGCAAAAGGAGGGCAAAGGAAATTCCCAAATTCATCTTAAGCAAATGACAATTAAGGAAATGCGAAACTATTTGCAATTATGGTTTCTAAATTGCAGCATCATTACATCCCAAGTTGGTACAGAGATAACAACACACGGACACACACATACACTCGCGCACACACTCCGCATGTAAATAAATGCGTAATATTTGTGTTTGAGTGTGTTTGCGTGAGTTTGTGTGTATACGAGTACACACTCGGCAGTACAGAATATACAATGAACAGACACTTGTACGCACACACACACACGCGTACTTATGTCTACATACGAATACCCGCATTTAGCCATCTAAACTGTAGTGTAACCAATTAGTTTTACTTATTTATGGATCGTACAGACACACACATATGTACGTACATACACACAGATAAACGAAACTCTACTTCTATTCGGGCACTCACACACACTCTAATATTTGCACTAACGAGGGTCCATGCCATCGGCAAGGTGAACACTTCACTTCAACCGTCTGGCAAGTGGTGTTGGCTAATTTCACACTAATACCACAGAAGTCTACGGAAAAGTAGTGTCTTAAATTTTAAATAGAATTAGTGGATTAATTGTTGTTCTCTCAGTTTCGTAAATGGTTTGATTATTTACAATACAAAAGAGTTTTGATTATTTAAAATAAAGGAGTAAGACCAACTCAGAAAAATTATGTTTTTACTTCGCTTTTGCAATTTTAAGACACATTCACACAGATCCGACACCACATTTGGATGTCGATGTGACAATAGTACCGCTTCATACGTTCTTATTTAAATATGTGAGACTACACTACTGTCAAAGCGACTTGGGACTGTGTTTCTTTATACAGAGTAGCAACTGTCCGAATATTCGGTTAAGGCTTCAGCCAAAATTATTTAGTTTTTCCCGATTCGATAGTCGGTGTAAAAAGCCCAAATATTCTTGTTGAATTACATAGTGCAACACGAAAAAATATAACCATATGCGGACACCATTACGTGATAAAAGACCAAGAAACCCATATCTCTCAGTTTTGCCCAAAGTCATGCAATTGTTTAAGGGCCCCAAAGATTTGGGCCACGGTGCCATTTTTGCATCATTTTGGAATTTTGATTTACTATCTTCATCTTCAAGGTCAAAATCTATTTTTTTGAACATTTTTACACCATTCAGGCCCATAGGCAGCAAACCTTTCAAAATTCAAGGAAACAATCAACTGCAAAAATGTACCTAAGATCTCAATAATCAACTTTCTGCAACATATGAACTATCAAGGAATAATTCTTAACACCGTTTAGGTAGGAAAAATATATCTTGCTGAACTTCTCCTGTTAATCGTCAGTCCGACTACAGTGCGTATGAGTGATATTATCCTTAATCAACAGCACTTATACGCTACCTACACACACTACAACCCATAAGATTTGTTCGACGACATTTGCAATTTCGACCTTGAAGATATTGTTTTCTTTTATCACGAGGTGGTTTCCGTATATGGTTATATTTCCATGACTTTACACCCAGTGTTACCGTCACGCTTAGGTTTTGCTGGCATTTACTTGCTAAGCATTTGACTCGATTCAATTAGAAGAGGTGCATTGTGAAATCGTCACAATGGTTATTGTGTTTTATTTTTTCTGAGATTTGTCCTGAAAATGCATTTGGGTTTTACATTCTGTTCTACAAATGCTGATTTTTGTTCACTGTCTCCGTTCGTTCTCATTTTCATTTATAATCAATAAACATTTCAACTATTTCAAGGGTGCAGGCAACATTTTCAGAATTTTTTGTTGTGTGCAGACCCGTAAACAAAAATTAAGCGCCTAAAGGAATCGATTAAGGCTGTACTCAAAATGAACAGAAGGAAAACGAAAATGATGCGCATATATATTAGGATGGGTCCCGAAAATATATTAATGCGGTCCAAAAATGAAAATTGGTTTGTTTAATAACGATGTACAACATAATTCATCCAGCCATCTGTGAGCTAAACGCTCCTGAACACACCTGCAAAAATCATGTTTTTCCCTTATATGTTTTTTTAATTTTTGTCCAAATTTTTTTCTTGAATTAATAGACCCTTGCAAAAACTTCTAATAAAAATGTTGTTATTGGCTTATGTTGTTATCTTGCTCAATTTTCTGGACGTTTACAGTCATTTGTTGTGTAACAGCTAAATACTCTTTTTTAAACATGTTGTAAATTATATGAAAAATAAATAGAAGGCATAAATACCTTTCGAATGTTGCCCAAATTATCAATATCGGACGAAAAATGACGTCACTGACTCCACTTTTGTGAAATAATTTATCGGTTCGCAAATTTGCAAATTCTTTTTTAAATGAGCGCTGCGGCGTCAATTTCCTTCCGATATTCATCACTTAGGTATCATTCGACAGGTATTAACTGCAGCTATTTATTTTTATAAAATACTAACAAAATATTTGAAAAGGTTTTCAGCTGTCTCTATGGAAAAAGACACAAAAACTACTATAAACGTCCAATAATTCGACTAATAAGTTTCTAAGACTAGAATCAAAACTTATATTTAAAGTACATTCAAAGATCAGTAATTTAAGAACAAATCTTAAAAACTTGAAACGCAAACAAATTACATGGGAAAACATGATTTTTATGGGTGTTCTTAGGAGCGCTTAGCTGAAAGATGGCTTGACCTAAGAACGAAATATTTTGCAAATCATCAATAAACCTTTTCATCAACAAACTTTTTTCGTTGGTTGACTGGAAATTGTTTTTCCATTGGTATGGACCGCGATCCAGCCTTATATACATACACAGATTGTACATTCAATTGTTGTTCAAATTCATTGCTTTTAATAATCAAAATGTGTTGAATGTTTGCAATAGAACCAAAAGAAAAAATCAGGAACAATAAGGACGGGACCTGACCTTGGGGTTCAATGAAATATGGAAATCGGCTTATTGAGGAATTCCCGCTGCAATTCTATCGTAACAAGACTGGTGGCATCAACTTGTTGAAACCACATAGTTATGCAATTCCATTCTCTTTAACTCTTGCCACACATATCATACGGCCGTTGCAACTTGTACAGAGTACACTTGTATTGTACAATGATGACGCTGGCACTTGTTTCTTCAGCCAAAACTCTGCATCTGGAGGATACGCACGGATGTAAGTGAGTATGTGCCAGTGTACGTGTGTGTGTGGGTATAAGTGGAAACCTTTAACCTATCCAAGTATGGCAATTATATGATGTGCTTACTTTTATGTAATTATTTTGTATATTTCCACACATGTACAGACGTACATACATAAATACACATGACTGAGATAGTGTGTGTACGTGTGTGTGTGTATGTAATGACATAGTTGTGGCAGTATGGTATTTGGTAAATAAAAGCGGTTCACTAAATGGAATCTTTAACAACTTTCTTATCTTTTTCAGTGCCATAAAATAAATTGATGTATGCAGAAATACAAACACGCACACATGCAAGGATATGTTCTCACACATGCACAAATTAGACACCAGAGAGGGAGAGAGGGACTGTGCGACAAAGTGTGTGTGTGTTTGTGTGCTACTAAGTGTGAGATAGGGTACAATATTTGTGGATGGAAATGTGTTCATTAAAACGAAATTTATGTATTTCATCCCATCCCTGGCATACAAATACAAAAGTTTTCCCTTGGCCAACAACAACAACAGCAAACTTTGATGAATTTTCCATTAATGATTAAATCATAAATTCCCCACCAGGAAACCAGGAACAAAAACACAAAACAAAAGCAGAAAACAAAAAAAACACAGAAAACACCACGTAATGATGAACGAGCAGTGTCACAAACAACAGTTTGTCACTCTCGACCCGAGGAGGGCGAAATTTGCAACACTTGATGGGCAGACAGACAGACAGGCAGGCCCACCGACCGACCGACAGGCGGCCGGGAGGGAGTAGCTTCGAAGAAGGAGATAAATCAAGCAAACCTAAACAGGGGCTGCACACCCCACCCACAAGGACACATTCATTAAACTCTAAAGAGGCCACAAGTTGCCCCAAAACATTCATTCATTCATTTGAGGCGAAAATGCGTCGTAAGTGGCACACACATAAAACAAACTGCGCCATTTCGGTTCGTTTCGAACCTTTGATGCCCGCCACACACCAAATGTCGATTTCCCTTAAATCGTACAAAATAAATTAAACTCACATTATTGCCAAAAGGCGATGTTTCGCAGGGAAATCGTCCTTGAAATTGCGAGAAAAAGGTATACAAATCGTGCAAAAGCTTAACTTTCCATCGTCCCAATATGTTTCATAATTTAGTCAAAAATGAGCCGTTCATTTCGAAAGTGACTTAAGTTCGCATCGTCTGTTGTTCGAAACAAGATTACAAGATTTTGAGAAAATGTATATCGGTTCATACAAGATATCGGTGATGTCTGTTCAGGTGTTAAAAAAACGATAATCGCTCTGACCGCAACATCGACTGGAAATATTCCAGCATAATTGTAAAAAGCTTGATTTTGCCCACATATTTGGAAAACGAATTCAGGATGGACGGCATCAGGAATTTTAAATGGTGTATTTTTCTGGCAAATGTGCTGCATTTCAGCATTTTACCCTCCACATGTATTTTCGTTTTTATTTCTGAAAAAATACAAACATTGCATTCATTCATAGCCATATGAAAGTGGAAATATGTTGCATTTTTAGCCCTTACACAATGATCAGCTGTTTTTCCAGAAAATAAAACACAGGATGAGGGTATATTCACTTTGTCATTTCGTTTGTAACACCTTGAAATATTCAACGGAGACCCATAAAGGATATATATTCTGTACCCTGGTAAAATTCTAAGACGATTTAGCCTGGTCCGTCTATCCGTCTCTCTGTTGAAACTACGCTAGCTTCCGAACGAAAAGCTCAAATTTTCCACAAATGTGTATTATGCTTGCAGATCGGTTGGGATTGAAAGTGGGCAAAATCGGCCCAGAGGGAAAATTTTTTCCCTAACAAGGACTGAAAATATCCCCTAATATATAGAATATACACACATTTTTTTAAATTTCTGCTTTTTATACACTTGAAATTTGTTGTGTACATTCCTCTAGTAACGGAAAGCACCAAAATGAGAATAAAAGTTATAGCGGGTGAAATGGGACAGAAAGGGATAAAAATAGCACCTAGAATCATGAAATTTGGTGTGTAGATCTCTTTAATTGTGTATACACGTAAGATAGAGCAATTTTTAAAAATATCGTACTTTTAAGGGACAAATTTGGAAAAGAGGGATAAAAATGGTACCACACAAACCGCTGAAATTGAAATCCTGATATTAGGTGTATGTATTCATTTGAATTTGTAGTCGCGAAACATAAACACATTTTTCGAAATTTGTACTTTTAAGCGGAAAATGGAGCAAAAAGGTATAGTACGAATGATTCGACAACAGCTGGAAATATGAAATTTGGAATGTACATCCCCTAATTATGTAGACACTTAAAACAGAGGGATTTTTCAAAGTTCATACATTTTAGGGACACAATTGGAAAAGAGGGATAAAAATGGTATCAATCAAAACACTGAAGTTGAAATCATGAAATTCGTGGTACACATTCATCTGACTGTGAAAACGTGGAACAATAGGAATTTTTCGAAATTTGTACTTTTAAGCGGAAAATGGTACCAACCAAACGGCTGCAACTATAATATTGAAATTCGGTGTGTACATTGCGTAGGCGCAGATAAAGATATTTTTCGAATTCGCACCTTTAGGATCAAACGGCATAAAATTACTAACAAGCAATGAGTATTTCTCCAAATTCGTACTTTAAGGGTTCAAATGAAAAAAGAATAATACTGGTACCAAGCAAACGGCTTTACCTAGATTCATTAAATTATAATTATATAATTTCGTATCAAAATAATACAGTCATTTGGTATGTAGCAAACAATCTCCTAATATTTAGGGCACATTTTTGGAAGATTGCTGTCTCATGTTCACTTTTTTGATTACAATTGCAGTATTATATTATAGTAGTGGAGTTGAAACAGTACGTCAGAGTATACCCTATAAACAAATATAATAATCTGCATTAAAAATCAAAATTTTCCTAATATGCCACTGTACTTCTATGTAAATTCGAAGTCTAATCTGCGGATAATACTGTGGAATGGACTCCGTGTTGGAGAGTATATAAGATTCGGCACGGCCGAACTCAACGCCTTCTTACTTGGTTTAAGTAACTTATTCAAAGCAACTCAAGAATATTTATAATATATCTCTGAAGATTTGGTCATGCCATAAAATACCTCCATACTTTACTGGAGATCGCTTTTATTGCCTTTTTTTAATATTTTAAAGTTGGTTTTTCGTTATTCTAAATGGAATTGAATTGAACCACCCTTAACTCAATTTCGACTAAAGAGCTCATAAATTGGTTTTCCTTGTGGACACAAATATATTTCCAGGTTTGCTTCATTTACGATATCACCGAAGAGCGAAACCCTTAATGCTTGTTTAGTTGATTGATTTTAAATGTGACTTATGTCTACTTAAAACTAAACGACTCGTGTTTCCTTTTCGCAGGAAAATACATTTTTTGTGCATTAGTGTGGCACAAGATTGTATGAAAAAGCATAAAGAATACGAATCTGTCTAAACTACATCAGATAAACAAAATGAGGATAAGAGCCTAATATACAACGTGATTCCTAGAAAAAAACTTCAATTTTTTAAATCGACTATCTTCTTAACCACTCAAAAAATATATATAGTTGAGCTAAGTCAAAAAAATGTATTCAATTTAAATACATCTGTAATAATGATGGACGTTTTTGTGACACTGGGTTCTGCTTTCGGTGATTCGTGAGTTGCAGAAGTTGGTTCCGATGAGGGGTGTAAGAGCACCGCAATTGACCTCATCTGATCTAAGTGAATCAGATGCTTACATTCTTACCGCCACCACAACCTAACATAACCGAAGTTCATTTTGTAGTTCAAATAAGTAAATAAACCTCATTTGAGGAATTTTCTCGTATTTAATTCAAATAAAAAATAAACTCGAATTGAAAACAAACAAATTGGTTGCAAAACAAATACCGATTTCAAACTCTGGAAGCTTTTGCGTAACCGGGTTGTTTGATTTTGCGTCGCCCAAAGTACTTGACCTTTTGAAAATCAGGATTTTATCCATAAAATGAGTCAAGCTCCGTGGCATGCTGAAATCTGAAATATCAATCTGCTATGTTTCTAAAAGATTTGCGCACTTTTGGGCCACCCTAATGTACATACATACTCTTATTGCGAAATAGAAATCAATGATGACAAACATAAATTTCGCAAAAGGGACCTGTGAAATTTATCGGACCGGTTACATAAATGAGCCCTTTTCTGAGGTCCACCTCCCAGCGCTGTAGTGATGGCATTGTAAATATACGCGGCTCCTTTGTTTATGCAAAAATAGATAATTGGCCTTTCCCTCATCATTGGAAGGGACAGCAGAAATGAAACTTAAATCACACTCCTGCAATCGGCCTTCACAATCCCAGGCAGCAGCCAAACGAGCAGAATAAAATAAAACGAAACGAAATAGAAATAAAATATTACAAGTGTCTGTCTGAATATTAAATTTAATTCTCGTTTTTGTGGCTTCGCAAGGTGCACACTCTGGAGGACAGGGTGGTTGGAGGTGGCAATAAGTTTCGGTTGAGAAGGAAAGAAAAAAGAAAAGAAAATGTTTTTCTTTTGCCTCTTCGTCGTCGAGCACTATTCTGATGTCTTGTTGTGGAATTGCAAATTGGAAATTGGAAGAAGTGGGAAGACCGAAAGAAAGCGCAGACATTTCATATCAAAAAGTTTCGCCATAAGTTTTGTATTCAGTTATTTGTGTAATTTCCAATAGATTCGATGGGAAGATTGGATGTTTTCAAAACTTAATTTGCAAAAATGTTTACTATGGAAACGTTCGAATCGAATTATCGGAAATGAAACAAAACAAAAGTTTGAAATTCCCAATGAATTCTTGGTTCTGCGAACTGGCTGACGTCAAAGGACATTCGTGGTGGCTCCGGCTCCTGTCAAGGATATTGAGAAATGCATATTTCGTGTGCCCTCCGCGGTGGTGGGGGCCGAGGACTTTCTAATTACTCTTAAAGCAGCCTCCCATCAAGCAATAAAGTGAACGGCAGCGATAAATGCCAACCACGAGCAAATGCTGTTGAGTGTGGTCGTTCATGGTGATGTTCCAAGAATGAGTGTCCGACTTTGTCGGCGTTGCAAACTGGAACATTCTGAGAGGAGGGGAGACCTTTTGAAGGACCTTAAATATTTGTTTAATTATTGCCACCCATTGAATTTATTTGTGGGTCTGATCGAATCGAAATCGAATCACAGGGGCAGAAGATGTCCTTAAAACTAAAATAGAGGGAATTCACAGAAATCCAAAACTGAGTTTTGGATTGAAAATAGTGCATTACACGCAAATACACATCTTCACTCTTCTATTGCTATAAATGGCGATTTCTATCAATGAAATTCAAAATGCCCTTAAAAGAAATTTGTTTCGAAACGTTACCTAATTATTTCAGACCAGTGGTGGAAGGCGAACTACTTTTGTTTTTTTTGTTTTTTTTTGTGTGTAGTGGCAAATATAGCTTTGGATTTTATTTATTAAATATGTTATCTTTTAAACTCAAGAGGGATAACCGTGTAATCGCACTTAACGATTTTTATGTAAATTCCGTTTTTCTTTCAAAGAAAATACAGTGAAACCTATCAACAGCGGCCACTCACGGTCACCCAAAATTTGTCCGCATAAGGGAAGGTGTCCACTTAAGCGATGTAAAATGAAAAAAGTATATTGTGTCCGTGGCCACTTAAGAAAGTGTCTGCTTTATGGAGGTTCATTATAATATAATTTTAAAATTTTGATGGTATTTTTTTTAACGTGAGGTGAGATAGGTGTCCGCTTGAGGGAGTATCCACCCGTGAGAGGTTTCACTATATATGAATTAGATTATATACAAATTAAAAAAGGACGATAATATTACTTTATATTCGCTTTCGCGTACATTCGAAATAAATACATTCAATTAGAGCACTGATATTTACAAAAAAAATCATATTATCTCAAATTTACAATTCCAAGCACACCACTCTTGCGTACAAACAAATTGAAGTGTGACAACGTATCCGTCTTCAAATAATTCAACTAAAATGTCCACAATGAATGTGGTCTGAGAGACAGGGTGGACACAGCTAATTCAAAAAAATGAAACACATACAGTGGAGCATAAAACCAAAACCATTTAATTATGAGACCACAAATGTTCATTTCATTGCGGGATAATATTTTCGCATTATTTCAGCCGCAGTTTTGATGTGTCGAAGCCCCTATGGCGCCGTACCCGCAGCTTCTCGTTGTTGATGTAACACTTTTTTAAAGAATCAACGAAATTTAATTTAAACTTTCAAGCCTCGTAAATGCACGCCCGCCCACCCACTCCGCGAACCCCCTATAATAATGAAACTAAAGCCGAGCACGTTATCAATAATGTATACAATTTATTTATAGTATCATGCCGCATATTCACACACACACAAACATATAAATTTGCAATATATGTATAAACCGAGATTTACATTTAATATTTACTTCTGCTTAAAAAGTATTTCTTTCCTTCTTGCCGCAGAGCAAGTGTGTTTATGTAAAAGTTATAAATATGAGTAGGTGTGTATGTGTATGTGTATGTACTCGAATACAAACATGCCGTATTGGGAGTAGACGAAGAAGACCCCAAAACCTAATAGAAAAAAGCCACCAAAGTCGTTTAAGAAAAAAACAACAACAGCAAAAAACGGAAAAGTTTTAGCCACCTTACCAAAAATCCAACATGAACTTCGGTAATATTTCCCATAAAGGCAATATTGACTTATTGTCGCTGTATGCCGAACGTCACACACACACACCGACACACACAAACCAAACCGAAGGCATTTGTTATGCATATCCGGCTGGCGCTTGAAACAGGAACAGGAACATGAGTTGGTTGTTTCGAGCAAAAACCTTCATTCTCTCTTTCCCCAAAACGCCACAGCCCAGCTCGGCACAGCACAGCAAACAAAGGAATGGAGTGCACAACCAGCGCTCAACCTCAACCTCACGCTTCGCTCCGATCCGCTTCGTTAGCTCGCTCCGTTCCTCTCCAGCACTCGGGCGAAATATTTCACCAGAACAAATGAAAGGTTTTCTTTTTCTTGTTGTTTTGTTTTTGAAATTTTGTTTACAACCGCCACCATCTCGATCTCCGTTTCCGCCACCACTGCCAACATCGACACCGATATCACCGACACCACCACCGGCAACACCACCGTCACTTCTTATTTTCTAAAGAGTATTGGCAGAGATTTCCGATTTAATTTTAATTAGGTGCTATTCAATTTGTGTGTGTATGTGTTCGTTCTATACATACACATACATTCCTAAATTCCGTACACACATACATACATTCACGCACAGTTTCAGAAGCGAAAGATTTTAGGCAAAACTTTTTGTGTAACTTATCGGAGTTAAGGAGATGGAGGCAATAAGAAACAACCCCGCCCCGTCCCCATACACACACGCACACAAAGTTGAGCCGAAGAAAGCGAAAAAAAAAACTTTTTCAATGAATTCGTAGTTCGGCGTTATAGAATTCCACTCTGAACCAAAGGGGAATAAGTAACGTGTACTCGTACACGAGTATGAGTGCGAGTGTAGACTCACACATACACACGCATTCACACTTCCACGAGGACTTTACAGAAAGTTTGCCTTCAACACGGAGATCTTATAAAGTCTTGCATTGATTGTGAAGTCACAATTCCACGCGACAACCAATTCTATTCATTCCCTTCAATGTGGACTGTTCTAAATTCAGTTATTGGTCACAAAGGTGGCTCCAACTTTTTTGATCAATTTGTATTAGGTGGGGTTTCATTGCGAAAAAGGGGAACAAATTCAAATATCACTGCAACGTTTTTCCATCCGACCAATAGTGTTCAGAGGAGTGGTCCAGAACTGTATAAAAGGAGTTACCGGAACCATCCTTAATCCTTTACAAGGCCTCTTTTACCAAATCTGGATGAATAAAATTGACACAACACTGTGTCAAATTTGAACCAAAAATATGAAATTTGTTCGTTCTAGGCGACATTAAATCAGATATGAGGCGTTAGCATTATGTGTACAGTGGTTATATGTTAAATAAGGAGGGACATTTGAATGTAGGCTATATCAAAACATGGGACGATATTGTCCACTTTTCTACTGCTGTTTCCAAGTGAAGATTGATTTTAATAGAGCGTAAACGGTGGATGTTACAAACAAATTCTCAAAAACATAATATCCCAATGGAGGGTATAAAAACACAAACTGCGCGAATATTTTTAAAATATTCAGATTGAAACAAATTATTAGTTCTTTTACTATTTTATTCGATACACATGTATGAATGTATAATTTCAAACCGCTTGTTAATATTTACATTCATACAACCTGTTAATATTCATTATGCCACTTTACTTGTTCAATATTGAAAGCTACTGGATTATTTCTATCCAAATTGGTGTATAAAAGGCAGATCAGTTGCTCTGGAAAATCAATTCACATCGAACAATAGAAGTGGGCATTTGTAGTTATAAGCGACGGTGCCTTCTAAATAAAGAGTGAAAAGTTTTTTTTTCAAAACCTTCGAGCTATTTCATTTCATGAAACCATACAATCTTAGGAACAAGATTGTTTTAAGATTATGATACCGAGGCTCCTTCGTAGTCTGTATGCTATTTGTATCTTACATCGGTAATGTTCACACATAGCGGACAAAAGTCGTTACACTTGAACCGTGTGATATACGTTTGAAACTATAGCCAAAATAGAGTTATTTGTCAATGTTTACTTTCTAATTTCCTCATCCTGTTCGCCTTTCATAGGACTACAAAATTACAAAGGTTAAATTATTAAAAAAAATTTTATATACTTTTTCGCATCCTATGATAACGGAATTAGTGTCAAATAAAACAGGAAATAATACATTAAAAATACTTCAAATCTCATGACTCTATCTCTAGAGCATTAACATCCCTTGGTTTTTCTAGTTATACCCTGTCGTGGAATAGTTAATTTTCCGCCAAATGTTTGAAATATTCGAGCTATACCCACCTTTAATTTCTGTATGTCCGTCCATCTAAGCTTGTTCGCAATCTACAGGTGGCAATTGTTGTCCGATTGCCATGAAATTGTTACAAGTAATTGTTTGCCCCAACGACGATCCATATTGAATTTGAAGGAAATCGGTTCAGATTTAGATATAGCATCCATACAAATATCTCTCCAATTTACCATATTATTGCTCTAGAATATACATGTGGATCTTGATGAAATTTTCAGGATCATGTTATATTCGAACTAGAAATAGCTAACATAAAAGTGGACTCATGTTTTGATATAGGCGCCATACAAATGTACCTCCGATCTACACTATTACTGCACTAAAATGCACATTTTACATGGGATCTTGATCAAATTTCCCACTCGATGTTACATTTAGACGAGAAACATCATTTGAAAGACAGCAATATAGATCCATGTTTTGGTATAGCCCCCATACAAATTGCTCCCGTTTTATCGCTCTAGAACCCACACCTTACATTGGATATTAAATAAAAAAATTGCAGATCATGATATATTTCAACCAAGAATACATACTTTGGAAGTGATCTATATGGGCCACTTTTTAATGTAGCACCCTTATAAAACGGCATCCATTTTTACTATTGCCGCTCTATTTACATCAGAAGATGATTTAATTTTGCAGATCATGTTATATTTCAATTAGAATTTATTTCAATAGAATTTACATGAACTACATAAAATCATCCCCCATAAAACACCGGGGTTTTGTAAAGAAAACCAGGTATTTACGCAGGGAGCGGTGTATAGTATTATATAGTCGACCCCGCCCGACTTTAGCCTTTCCTTACTTTTTATTCACATCTTGCTTTTTAAGAAGCAAAATTTTAAATTGTTGTTAATACTAAACTAATACAGATAGAAGCTTGAAATTTAAAGTATTTTTAGCACATATTATCTTCTCTGGTTTGGTTCTCTGGTACCGGTGTCATAGAGGGCGAATAATAATTAAAAATATTTTTTAAAAATTATATCCTTTGGAACTTTGTAGTCCTTTTAAGGGGATGAGAAAATGAAACACTAAGAATGCCAAATAATTCCATTTCAATTATAGTTTCAGACTGGTTCAGGTGTAATATGGACTGTCGGACAGTGTTATATAGGGTCCGCCAAATAACCTTTTTTTGAAAATGCTATAAAAAAAACTACTGAATATTTTCTCAAATTTCTTTTTTTATTTGAAAGTACAATCCTTCCGGTTAATAATGGAAAATAATTTCATTCAAATGGCTGCTGAGGGCACCCCACAAATAATAGTCCAACGGTTGAATAGTTGAAAAAAAACATTAGATGGCGGACCCTATACATTATGCTGCTCACTTCGATTGGCTTTATGGTCATTACAAACTCCCAAAAAGATTTAGAAGTAGAAGCAAACTTTGTTCATGCACCTGTGGTAAATGTTGGTCACATCGTTACAGATTTTGATATAGCTCCATAAAAATGTTACTCCGGTTTTTACTTGTTCCGCTTTAGAAATCACATATATGCCGACATATTTCACTTAGAACATCGGTCCATAAGTGTATACAGCCTATATGAAAATGCCGTTAAATCAGCTAGGGTCTATGAGAATTTTCATAAAAATCAGGCCAGCCGTTACAAATTCACAAATTTGTCGAGGGTATATGGACATCTTAAATAATGATGGAAGATATCTATTTTGAAAATATTTCAATTTCATTCACCAGATACACTGCAAAAAATATTCACTGTAAAGAAGTCTTATTCCCGCACCCCTTTCAATTGAATGCATGGGATTAAACAGACCATATATTCCGATAGCGACCCACGTACGCCACGATACTGTATTGTAGAAGAATGTCGGCCATTATGTCTAAGACGTCTTAGTTTGTAGACTTTGTTTTATGGAGTTCTGTGGCCAGAGGTGAGGAGTGGGCCGAAGTGAATGGCATTAATAACAATAATCACAAATTACTTATTCATAAGTTTGAATTTCATAATTAATAAATAATTCGCATAAAATTACACAGCACAACCAGCCGATGAACGAGCGAGCAAGCGCGTGAATGAACGGCTGAAGTGCTTTCCATCAGTAGGAGTATTATTTATATTTTGCTTTTGTTTTTGCTGCTACTGCTGCCTCCGTCGCTTCTGCTTCTGCTGTTGGTGTTGCTGCTTTTATTGTTGGAAAATTGTGGGTAATTAAGGAAATTCCTAATGGGGCTTATTGTTTATTGAAAAATCTGCTTCAGCCGGAGTCTACAAGGATATGAAAAAACAATAGAAAATAAATGAAATTCTTGATTACTGTCAATACGCAGAATAGGAGGACAACAAATGTAATTGAGTCCAGACCACAGACATAAGAATCTAGGTACGTACTTACGTGTCACTGCATCTTGAAGAGTTATCAAAGAATCCTGCACAACCGTGACAACGACGCTGCTGCTGCTACGGATGATGACTATGCTTCCTGGTATTCTCACCTTTAGTTATCACACCATTGTAAGGCAAGTGATGGGTTGTGGGTTATAATCGGGGCTTTATGAATTATGAATTATAATTTTGTGAAAACAATACGATTTGTATCTTTTGTTGCATTATGTTTCCGAAAAGGCAAAGTATCTGATACGTTTGTATGTAAATTGTTGACCTTTGCACAAAGAGCCATAATGCAGCAACGCCCTGGGGGACAAGTGGTCATACAGGGCAAGACAGTCAAAGGCGATTTTGGCTAAACTATAAATATGTACATACATATTCTAAATGGGTGACTAATAACAAATGAGGAGAGAAATTTTTATGGTGAGGTTTTTCACACCTCCTCGAATTTGAATCGACAATGGAAATTTCTTTTTAAAACTGGGATGGTTTTTGGCGTCAAATTGGTTTTGGTTTGGTGGACAGGGCTCTGTCCTTTCCCCCTCCCTTTTTCTTATTTTCATCGACGACCTCTTGGATCGGACTGTAAATCCAATATACTTATTCGCGGATGACAGCAACCTCTGTCATTCATACTCATTCGATCATAGACCAAGTCGTCAAGAAATTGAAGATAAAAGGCGATTGATGGAGGAGTCACTTAGCCAGAATTTGATGGCCATTTCTGAATAGGGTCAAGAGAATAGAGTAGATTTTAATGCACGTAAGACCCAGTGCTCCTTGTTGTCTCACAAGTAATTCATTGATCCAACGGTGTCGTCGATTTTAATGAACGGTGTAGATATTGAGCAATCAGATGCTCTCAATGTTCTTGGCATAAAAATACAACGTGATGTTCGTTGGACAAAACATGTATTTGATGTGTCGAAAGATGCCTTCAAATGTTTAGGCTTTTTAAAAAGATGTAAGAAATATTTCACACCCTCTGATCTTCTCAATATCTACACTACCTACATCAGACCAAAGATGGAATACAACTTCCATATATGGTCGGGTGCTCCAGCTTCATCTCTGGAGCTACTTGACCGTGTCCAGAGGAGGGCGATGGTGTTGATAGGTGACGGTAGGATATTCAATTCTATTGTCTCCCTTGAGCACTGTCGTAATGTTGGCTGTGGGTCATTGTTCTATCGATACTTTCATGGTGTTTGTTCTTCGGAAATTCGTGATCTTATACCGCCCGTGAGAACGTTCGGTAGAGATACGCGACTCTCCAGGAACGCTCACCCATTTGTTGTCGATTGGACAACCGGCCGCACTACACATTACAGAATAACTGGTACTAACTTAAGTATTGAAACAAGAATCCCGAATATCAGTGTTTAATTACTCCTTCGAAATTTTTACTTTTAACCAGCCAGAACCGTGAAAATCGGCGTGAGCAATTCTCTAACTACTTAGATGAGTCGGATAAATTGATGGATAAAAATGGAAATAAAAATAGAAAATATTGACTTCTTTATAGTAACAAAACTTATTAACCATTCATCCACATATATATAAAAATCAGTGTGTGTTTGTATGTTCCGTATAGGATGCCAAACCGATTAGCTTGACAATTTTACTGTAGCTAACTTCTGGGCAGGGAATGGTTCTTGGACCCACCACACAAACTACATTTCAAAACTGTCAATTTTTCATTTTAACATCAAAATCATTTGAAGTAGTGGAATAGGGAAGAATGAACCCATGATCAGTGGAATATCTTCATACAAGCTGCTGCAAACATTAGAAGTCGTAGAGCTAAAGCATTGAAATTTTGCACACATATATTGTCAAATTAGATCAAAAACATCAAACCCGGCCTCTTTAGGGACTGATTGTCACAAACGAATGAGAAGCACAACTCACTTACCGAATATGCGTTTAAAAAATCGCACCAAGTAATAAAGTAATGTCACTATGTCATTTTTAAATAAATTTGCATTCTATTAAATATTGATGCAAAATGGTCTTGAGCCAGGACAATATCCCAGTTCAAATCAAATATTGCTTACAGACCAAAAAATACAAAAAAATACAAACGAAAAAACTAAAATTATTTTTTAAATTTTTTAATCGATATAACAGCCGTTTGCCTATTATACCTTAATAAATAGCTTAAGATTAATATATCGGCTCAACTTTGACATGCGCTCGCTGTCATAAATCTTAAAATAATCCTTGGGTTCTTGTATAATTTAGATTTTTTACAGAACTCAAAAATGTCTACTAGAAAAAAAGTTATTGAATTTTGGCCGATGGATTTTGATTTTGAACCACTGTGCGCCGGTCAAAAAATCTAGTATAAAATTAATATTAGAGTGTACCTACCTTATTGGGCTTTACAGGAAGAAAGTTTTTTATTACTTCCAAACAATAGCTTGTTTCCAAATCGATTGAAATTTGGAATTGGAAATTTGCGATGTTGGAACATTTCGAACCGTTTATTTTATTGCAGTGCAATTCACCAGACGATATCTGCAAAAAATGAAAGTATTATTCAAATCTGACGAATCGACTTATCCCATACAAGTTCACTAATTTTTTTCAATTTCTTGTGCGGATATTTAGAGTTGCCTGTGTAATTTATTTGAAATGGTCAGTTCAATATCGTTGCAAATGTAAAAAATGTCAACAGCGTACATATTTTGACACATTTTTAGAAATACTAAAAAAAACTATGCATATGATATGAGTGCTAAAATAATCAATATTTTGAGGGTTATTAAAATTCGTTTAAGTCACAGCTTATTTGCTAAAAAAATTAAAAAAAAAAACGGTTATTGATTATCACTCCCGGTAGCCTAACTCCATGAAAAAGACAAAGTATTGTCTAAAAATATTTTTTTCAAAGTCCATCCACCAGCATCACATCAAGCATCACATCTCAACGTACCACTGTGATCGATGACCGAATATTCCTGACACACCCGGTACGTAATCTCTGTCTTCACAGAAGCATTTACATCTAAAATATTCAAAGCATATGCGAGTACGTACGTACGCACGTACATATGTTCGTATACATGGGTGTATCATATTTCATACTTGTCCATAAATTAGATGAACTAAAGTGAAGCATACCAACACTCGCACACATGCACAAATACATGTATACACAGAGACGATGGAAAGAGATTTTTGTTTCCTTTCTTTTTTTTTTTGAGGGGGCTTTGTTGCATATTTCGACCGATATGAAGAATTTCCCACAGTAAAAGAATAAATGTCGACCATAGACCAAAACTACCAATACACGCACGCACACATATGTCTGTGTGTGGAACATGATAGATATACACATACATATACATATATGACATGCGTTTAAAAATTCAAATGCAGACTCCTAGACAGACAGACAGAGAAAAAGACACCGATGGACATGCAAACACTTACCATTATGCATGAGTGTGTGCGAGAGTGAGTGTGCATGTGTGTCTATATGGACATTTAAAACACTTCCCTGTGAATGCATTTGTGGAAACATAAATTACAATTCTTCGTTTTTCTTTCATTTCGATTCATTCTTTTTGTGTTTCTTTGCTTTGCTGGAGTAAATCCCTTCAACAAGAAAGGAGCAGGCGAAGAAGAACAAAAAGAGACCATTAATTCGAAACTAATTTTCAATGTATAAAATAAAGAAAACGTATGAAAAAGTGTAATACAAAAACCAAGATGATGAAGATGGAGATGGAGAAGCAAAACGTACGAGCAAGATGCATGAATTGCTTCAGATCCACTGAGCAATGGAACCGAAAATGGGGAAAAAACGAACTTTGGTTTGTGAAACCATAAAAGCATTTATCATTTGAATGAACCCCAAAAGATGCTGCAGCAGAGAGAAAGTCGGTTGCAAAAGGGCATGCGGCAAGGCCACATACACATAGTCACACACATACCCAAGTGGACAATATGAAAAGTTTAGGGAAATTCCAAAGAATTGGATTCTTGCTACAGAACCTTTTTGGACTTTGGTTGGATAATTATATTGTCGATTGTCTCAAAGGGGTAATTTATGCAATCTAGAGGATATATCCCCAGCTAAATATAATAACGGCATTCTACTATATAGTTCACATTTTCGTCGAACTACTTCAACGAAATCCAAGATTACCTTTGGGGGAAAAAAGAAAAATAAACTCAATATACGACAATGTGGTATTTCAATCTTAATGAGCGAATTTTAACATGGAACCAAAACAAGCTATAGACAACGTCCCACTTCACAGTCCACTACTCTCCTGTAGAACCATTGAAATGAACTCTTTCTGGAAGTGGTTTCAGCGAAGCCTCAACTAGTTTAGCTACTGAACAGTTTTGAGACTATTTCCTCGATATATTCCTCGGCAACAACTTCTCGTTTTACTATATCGTCCACAGAAATACTGAATATTGTTATTTGCCGTGAAATACAACTAGGATTTGCATTGTCCCGTACTTTTTATTGCCTGGGTAACGGAAAAAAATAAGATATTTTGCAAAATATGAAGAAGATCTGCTAAAATATGTGGATTCTAGAGTGGAAAAAGTGAAATCGGGAGCTATATATAAATCTTACTCTGACCTATTTTCACCATAGGTGTTCCTAGATTAAATAAAAGGTGTTTTGCAAAATTTGAAGACAATCTGATAATATATGTGGTTTCTAGAGCGGGAAAAGTCAATTTGTATGGGGGTTATATATAAATATAAATATCTTCAAATTAAATAGCGTTCATCCTTACCCCAAAAAAAAGTTTAATTTGGCTCTGACTACAATTGCGACCTGTACTTTGAAAGAAATTAGAACTTTATATATATATTTATATTTCGCATAAAAACATATTGAAATAAAGTTTCTTCCGATTCGTAGAGAAATCCTCGCGGTTCAACAGAATCAATGGAAGTAAATACAACAATATGAGATAACACCAACTTTCCCTTCACTCACCATTCGTTCCGGCACCCTACCTCCTATACTACTTACGGGAATCACAATGGACCAACTTGAAATGGCCTCTAGTGAACTTGTCAGTTGTGCTCACAACTGACGGGCATCCCCCTTATATGTTTGCTTACAAGTGTGCAAAGGTACGAAAAATCGGGTTTTTACCCGTAACTCAAGATTTTTGGGGAGAAATTTCAAATATTTCTACTTAATTATTTTTTGTAGCACTGTGTTATCAGTCGTCTTTCTTGTAGCTTCGAAAGCCTAAATTTATATTTTGAGGTTGCAATATGTACATTTTCAAATACATTTTTTTATTATTAGAAAAATTTATTTATTTTTTAATTTATTAGTAAAATTTATTCATAATTCATATTGAATTAACGCAAGATCTTACTAACATTATGTGTAACCCTTTCTTCCGTTATATTCTTTTCATATCAATTTTATATGTATTTACTACATATAAATACCAATCAATGTAGAAGATTTGAATTGAGCTTTGTTAAATTATTTTGGCATATTTTATAATTTTATAGTGAAAACGTGGTGAAAAAATTTGGGAGAAATAGGTAAAACTTTCTGCTGAAGTCCCGTGGGAATCCCGTACAAAATATGAAATTTCCCGGGATTTTTCCCGGGATGCAAGCCCTAAATACAACCTTACGGGGGTATCCACAAACACCAACCATTCTGCCGTAATTCATGGAATAGCACCCACACAACGGCGAAAAATAAGACATCTGTAATTAGCGAATTCAGTAGATTTTGCACAACTTGAATTGCTCTCGAAAGTTTATTAATTAGAACATTTTTCGGGAAAAATTACAAAAATAGCTTCGACTTACTTATGTATGTCTTCCCACTCCTATAAATGGCATTTTCCCTTACTAATTTCTCCCATTAAAATTAAAAATCATGAATTCTGTTATTGCAAAATTCCTACTTCATATCAAATATAATCCGCTCAAAATTCGAGTCAGCAATATATGGCACATCCCTAAAAAGACTGTAGTTTTCCAACGAGTAAAGAAACTACTGCTGCTGAGTGCAAACAACAACGACAAAGTGTTGGGATTATCTGCAATGTTTGGAAATGTTCTGTCGTTCTCTCTAGCAAGTTTATCGCTCGCTGTGGTGACCTGGATACCCTGCTCGATACATCTGAAATTTTAAAAACACAAAATGTACTCTGATGGATGTTAGATCTATTGATCTAGAATAAATAAAAACTAGAAGATAATTGCAATGCAACATTGTGACCGATAGATCAAGGAGATAAGAATGGTTGTACTATTTTAGAAATTAACTTTCAGAGCAAAGTGCAGAAAACATTCAGCATTTTTGCCAGAAAAAGCACCATTGAGTCTCGTAAAAATGTTCAAATAATTGTATAGGTAATGTAATTGAAACACTACCCCAAAAGCCGACCAATATGACTATTGGCTGCACATCATTTTTCCTATATTTATACTCATGTTGCTGTTGAAAACTATGTATGTATGTTTATTCAAATTAGCATTGACAACAAATTGCTTCGAGGAAATTTCAATCAAGTAATGTTCTCAATGGAAGTAGTTTTTATGTTTTTCTGATTCGACTACATTCAAATGTCAGTATTCAGCTTTTATTTGGACGACATGAATGACATGACTTTTAATAATGCTCAATTAAGTGTAACGCCACTGAAAGAGCAGACAATCTTTTCTGAAGAATTGCAATTAGTCAAATAGATATTTTTCATAATTCAGTGGGTAATTGTTTGTATATTTCGAGTACGGCAGTTGCCTTTGAATTCAGTTTGCATATAGGACTGACTTTTTTCAAATATTTATTAAAATTTTCACCGAAATTGAAAATGCAAAAACCATATATTTTGAAGTATTCCATAGTTTTCCCACAAAAACACAAATACTTTTCATTTTCCAAGTACACGGGACATCATGTATTTCATGTTGCGGCTTCATACTCTCATCCTACGGGATAGGTTGATTTTCATTTATCAAAAAGTGAAGCGGATCCATTGAGTAACTTGAAGCCCTTGGACTGTGTTTGAACTAAATTGACAGAGAATTGGAGTCATTCGCCTCCAATTATTCCGCTAACACGTTCGATGCCGCCCGGCCATTAGATCTCTCTTCCTTGCAATTTGTTGTGTAGGTTAGACAAATAAATAAATATTTGAAGCAGGAAATCTTCCTGTTGGATGAATAACTCACGAACAATTTTAAACAAACAGCGAGTTTGTTATGCTTTTGTAATTACTGTAATTAAGGTTTTTCGGACCATACGAAGATTGGAATCATCTTAAATTTGGCAATGGATTGCGTGCGATATTGCTACAAACTTTCTGGCGCTTCCAACACAAATGGACAAAAGCTTTTGCCAGTTCCAACTTCGTTTTTGTAAATGCTTTATATCCACCTGAGGCCTACAGAATAATTATATTGAAAATGCAACAACTTTTCACTTTCAGATGAGAACAGTTTTAGAAATGAATGTAAATCCATTTTTGGTAGGTTGCACTCTTTTAGAAATAAAATCAAAATGCTATTTCAGGACATTCAGAACATTCAAGTAAGAAAAACTCAATTAAAAACAAGTAAGGAAAGCCTAAAGCCGACTATATAATACCCTCCACTTTCATTCTCATTACAATTGAATTCGGGGAAAATAGTGTTTTTGTATGTGGTCTATAGAGCGGATAAAGTCAAATTGAGAGCGAAATTAGTATGGGAGCTATATCTAAATCTGAACCGATCCGATTCACTTGCAAAACATATGTTTCTAGTTTAAATATAAGGTGATGCACCAAATTTGAAAAAGATCGCTTAAAATATATGTTCTCTAGAGAGGAAAAAGTGAAATCGGTAGCGAAATTTATATGGGAGCTATAACTAAATCTGAACCGATCTGGCTCACTTTCACCGTAGATGTTTCTAGTTCAATTATAAGGTACTGTGCCAAATTTGAAGCAAATCGAGAGAAATATGTGGTTTTTAGAGTAGAAAAAGTCAAGTCGGGAGAGACATTTTTATGGGAGCTATATCTTAATCTGAACCGATATCGGACAATAATTGCGACCTGTACTTTGATTACAACAATAGATGGACAGACGGACATTGCTAAATCGGTTCAAAAAGTGATTATAAGCCGATCTGTATAATAAACGATGGGTCTATTTGGGTATTACACACAAATGCACAAAGACATAAAACCCTAGTGGAGGGTATAATATATCTCTAGATTACCCAATTTGTAAGTATAAAAGATATTGATTGTATATTACACCGTGCGACAGTACGCATGAAACTATAGATCATATGTAGAGGAACTGTGTGGTTAGTTTTTCATTTGGAGAACTTGTCTCCTTATTACAGGACTTTAAAATGTCAAGGATCTTAAAAGTTATGTAAATTTTACTACCCATCAGTTTCAGTCAATATGGGTACCAAATGAAAGCGGTCAATCGTTAGAAATGGAAAAATAACAGTTTTAATTTTTCAGGACGAAAAATTGTAAATTGTAAATTTTTATCCTTTCATATCCTTGAGAACTTACAAAACAGTTTTCTCAAAAACTACATGTTGGAACTTCATGGATACAATAGCGTGTACATAATATTTTCCTATAGCTTTATTAGTTAAGCCTTAACAAAAAACTAACATATCATTAGTCCAATATTTTTCAAAAATGTAACAACTAATATACATAGTTATAATCAAATTACAAAGCTTCATCAAAAAAGTCCCATACAATACCACGAATGGACAATGAAAAAACTGAAATATTTGAGGACAACGCATCAAACAAACCAAAGAATAATTTTAGTCGGGAATATCTACAACTTTATTGAAGTCAGCTTAAAGTATATAAAACGCTTATAAAGGGTGTTTTTTATTGGGGTATATAACTTTAAGTTGGCATCACTTTTTTAACTGGCGGCCATTTTGTCAGCTGTCAAGTGATTAATATTTAGTTTGGTTTGTCATTTCATCATGAACAGGTTGACAAAAGAACAACGCTTGCAAATCGTGCACATTTATTTCGAAAGTAATGGTTCAGTTCGCGAAGTTCACCATTTTATGGTCGACATAATTGTCCATCAGAGCAATTAATTCGGTTAACCATGGATCGTTTTCGCACTACGTTTACTCTATGTGATAATACGCATCCGCAGAGACGTCGAACAGTGCGCACCGAAGAAACAATTGCCGCTGTAGAGCAAAGTGTTGAAGAGGACCCGAATGAATCGATTCGCCACCGTGCACAGCAATTGGAGAAAGTGGTTGAAAATTGGACCTGTAGAATTGGCTATATTCGAGCCAGCCGCGGCGGCCACATGCCCGAAATCATATTTAAACATTAATGGCATAAAATTATCCTTCCAAGAAAGCCAAATTGATGGACATTAAAACGATTTTCTTGTGTTTTATTTCAATTCAAAGTTCTATACCTCAATAAAAACACCCTATAATTGTTGTAGAGTAAGTACAGAAACTCCATCATGAATCTTACAGAGCGTCTTACTGACAAAATTATCTGTTAATAAAACATTATTTTATAAAATCTAGGAGATACTTTTTTTGATTATTAAAAAATTAGAGAAAATAATGAAAATTTTAAATATATATACATATATATATTAAGATTTGATAATTATACCCTACACCACAGGGTATAATGGCTTTGTACATTTGTTTGTAACACCCAAAAGGAAGCGAGATAGACCCATCGTTTATTATACCGATCGACATAGAATCACTTTTTGAATCGATTTAGCCATGTCCGTCTGTCCGCCCGTCCTAGATGGAAGTAATCACGATACAGGTTGCAATTATAGCCCGATCGTAACAAAAATTTGTTACAAGTGAGTTTTGCGGTCCAAGAACGAACCCTATTTAATTTAAAGGAAATCGGTTCAGATTTAGATATAAGCCCCATACAGATGTCGCTCCCGATTTGACTTTTTCCGCTCTAGAAACCACATATTTTACTTGATTTACTTCAAATTTGGCACAGTACCTTATAATTGAACTGGAAATATCTATGGTGAATTTAATCGATTCAGATTTAGATATAGCTCCCATACAAAGTTCTTTCTCCATTTAACTTTTTGCGCTCCAGAGATCACATATTTTAACCAATATTCTTCAAATTAGGCACAAAACTTTGTATTTTAACTACAAAAATCTGTGGTAAAAGTTAGTCAGATCCGTTCAGATTTAGATATAGCTCCCACACAAATTTCGCTCCCGGCTTGAGTTTTTCCCCTATTGAAACCATGTATTTTAAGCAATCGTGTGACCTATACCCATGCAAAAATCCATCTATTTCACTTTGTTCACCGTATATAATTGTAGTGGGATAGAAAGTGGAGGATATCATATAGTCGGCCACGCCCGACTTTAGCCTTTCCTTACTTGTTATACCCTCACTCTACAGAGTAGTAGGGTATATATCATTTGGGACAGAAAAAAGTGTAACGCATTGAAGGAGTGGGATAAGACCCTAAGTATGTTTGGAACAAAATCATTTCACTACTTTTTAGAATGTTTGAGGCATGTCCGTCCGTCTGTCTGGCTGGCTTTGCACAAACTTTTCCCTGCCACACAAATGATCCATATCCCTATGTTAAATTAAATCTAATGTAACTTCCTCATGGATATTCGGAATTAGCTATATTTTGGTATTTGATAATATTTTTATAATCACTTTAAGTGTACTAAGTGTGGTGAGTTTTGCCACGCCCCTGCTAACACCTACCACGAAAATCACCCTAAACTACGTAAAATTAAAGCTGATATAACTTCTATGTAGATGATCGGAATACTCTGAAAATACGATCTCTTAGAGTGAGGGTATATATAAGTCGGTTTAGCCGACTGAAGCTTACTTACTTGTTTTATATTAAAATAGAAGCAATTTGTTCAAAAAATATATTTATATATCTTACAAGAAAAGAAGTTACTATTTTTTTAAATTACTTTACGACAAAATTCCCTATTTTGTATACATCCTCGGTTAAAGTAATTGATGTTAAAATGTTCAAAGTCTAACTAGGTAAGGCTCGTTGTTAGAACTTTTTGATTTTCGTTAATGAAGTCGTCATTTTTGGAAACAGAAGTGTAACATTTGATGAGGATGTGTATTTTATGTACAATCAAAATCCTTAATGCTTCTTTGATCAGATATGATATGAGAATAGCCTTCGAATTGCCATACCATACCCCCAAATATATTGCGAAAATAATGTAACCGACTCAAAAACTTAACACATGCACTTATGCTTAAACTCTGTACATGTGTGCATTTGTTCAAAGGACTAACGGCGGCTGTGGCTGCGGCAGCGCCAACTGCAACAGCACGAGCTACAATCACACAATGGATTTTGAATAAGCCCAATGCACAGGCATGCACCATCATGCCATTTATATATGAAAACACATAAAAAACGAAACGACACTTTATAAAAAGGAGAAACCGGGCAAGCAGAAACCCAACAAAAACCAGGATCACAAAGGAGCGTTCTGGCACAAAGAGGAGAAATAGCAACAGTCCAAATTCCCTCGGGAAATAACTCAGACCTGTGCTGGTTTTCCACATCCACAGCACGTTCCTTGCGACATGAATGCAACGTCCTTCGTCCTTACACCATGTGTGTTTGTGTGGCGCGGATATGTTGATGTGGATACTTTTTGACTTGAACAAAAGACCAAAAACCGAAAACCGAAAACTTTACACCAACTAAAAACACAGAGGAGCACATACATACGTTCATACATACAGCAGAGGAACCCAAACGAGGCGAATGAAATAGAAATAAAAGAGACGAAGGACATTTGCATCGAAAAAGTATCCAAACACATTTTGCATAAGAAATCGTTGCAAAACTTTGCTCCTTTTCGACTGTTTCAACTTGGCTGCGCGTTTGTGTCTGTGTGTGAGTGTGAACGTGTGCATTTGTATTAGTCGAAAAGGCGTCAGGATATAAGTACAACAACAGCAAATTGTAGCCAAAACTAAAACTCACACTCACTGAAAGACTGCAAACAGTTTTGGCACCCTTTTATTGACATTCGGTGGTACCACAGGCACTCAACGCTCGCTCGTTTTTTCCGAAGCAACATAGCTGCCGCATCAGTGTTGGCCACATCCGGTAGAAAAAACTTAAAATCAAATTTGAGACATTCACCCAAATCCCCCCATTTTCTTCGTGGAACTTCAATGTGCTCTAACGAGGGTAAATTCAATAATCGAGTTTAGTGCCACTCTTATATCGCCACTGAAAGGCCGTCGAAAGCGAAATCAAGTTGCAGAAGAATTCTGTTTCCAAGGCTGCGGAATTTGGTTAGCGGAACTCGTGACTTGTTAAATGCAAGACAAACCCATATATTCAGGTAAGAGCAAAAGGAATTATACTTTATTGTTGTTCGTCCCGCGAATAGAGCCGGATGACCATGCCCATTTGGCTAATGTTAGGAAAGAGAGAGAAGGGGTTCAGAGCACTTACTATGGTTATGATTAAACACTCTGTACCACAAGACCACTTGCATCCTTCGTGAATCGTGGGGACAAAACATGTCGCTTGTCTGCACCGTTTCTAGGTTTATCCGATTAGTCAATACAAAGGATCCCTTTGTATCCATTTTGTACTATTTTACCCCCCCAAAAAATACGAATTTCGAAAAATTGTTCCTCCACCATATTGAAATGAAATATCCTCCAAAGTTATATCTAAATTAAATAAAAAATAAATAAAATCTTTAATTTTACCTAGGATGGGAACATTTATGCGGGAGATATTTGGAGGTATTTAAACAAGATTTGTGTCGGAGGAACCAGAAAGGGGTGCGGTAATCTCGCCCCTGGTTCATATGACTGCAACAAATGTTAAAATATTGCCAATTATTACATCACTGACGACTTTAGCTGTACCTAAATACGATTTGTGCACTTATGTGTGGGAGTACCAAATATTTGGGAAAAATACTTATTCAAATAGGATAGCCTCACTTCAAATGCTAAATTAATTTCCACATTATTATATTCCCTCAAAAATATATTAATGCCATTGGAATGAGGGTATTCTGTCAGTAGATATTATTAATATGTTCGCTATACTTTTCATAAGCAATTGTAAAACATGATACGTTCAATGTTCACGAAGGATCGCTCTTAATAAGGCCAACAATGTCGATGGACATGATATCAGGAAAGAGCAACCATTTCGAGATCACCATTATGCAGAGATGGGCAGCCTGGGGTGCCTTATCCAACCTTCAAGTTTTTTTGTGAATGAGCTACCGACTGGAAGCAATTTAGAGATTTACTCTACACTGATAACACTGTGTGTAATTTTGTACGTCATGGAAATATAGTCATATACGGACGCCACAACGTGATAAAATACAAAGAAAAAAGACCCGTGTCTCCCAGTTTTGCCCGTTTTTTATGGACCCCAAAGATTTGGGACCTCGGTGTAATTTTTGCAAAAAGTGATCATTTTCTCAGGTTCATATCTTGCAAACCGTTTGGAATTTACTCTGAGGCAAAGTTGTAGCTTTTGTCATAAAGAACAAGCATTGTGAACATATAAAATCAAAACATCTTCAAGGTCAAAATCGCAAATGTCGTCGAACAAATAGCGTGTGTAGGTAGCGTATACGTACAATTGATTAAGGATAATATCACTCATACGCACTGCAGTCGGACTGAACTTTAACAGAAACAGTCATGCGAGATATATTTTTCCTACCTAAACGGTGTTAAGAATCATTCCTAGTTGTAGAAAGTTGTTTATTGAGATCTTAGGTACATTTTTGTAATTGATTGTTTCCTTGAATTTTGAACGGCTTGCTACCTATGGACCTGAACAGGGGAAAATGTTAAAAAAAATCGATTTTTTGCAATTTTGAACATGAATATCAAGTTTTTTTTATTTTATATGTTCACAATTTTCTTCTTTATGACAAATCTTTGGGGGTCCATAAAAAACTGCATGACTTTGGGTTTTAGTTTATCACGTAGTGGTGTCCGTATTTTGTTCAATTATCTTAAAACTCTCTACAATTCTATATAAACCTGAGGGAATACTAAGTATTATATATTGTAAAAAATGTAAAATCCTAAATTAAATTAAACTTGCAAATGGTACGTCACTTTTAAATCATTTTAATGAAGTAATTCTAATCTATGTTAACACTGAACATTTAATGATTCCTTCACAAGAAGAAAAATTTGTTCGAAATACATTCATAGCTGGCACTCTAATTCCAACTATATTCCAAAATATTTTTGAAATGATCAAATATTGCTGTACAACTGGCAATAACATCAATATTCTGAAATACGTTTCAATTCAATGAAAATTCAAACGCAATTTTAAATACCGTTTACAGGAAAAATAATTACCATTATCGTTATTTGTTTAAGTATACATCCGTGCTCTTAAGTCACTTGGTCGCTCCCTTTCATTTTTGGTTCGCATCAAATACCATCCTACCATGTAGAGTGAAGATATCCTCACATTATAGGAAATATACGTTTAGAAGATTTCCCTTTGCACTGGCTTCAGTAACATGGTGAACAGTGTTGTAGCTTTAAGATTTAGTATTTACCAAAGACATTTGCTGCTATGTCTTAGTCTTGCCACATGCCGTACCCAACGTTGACATTTATCGAATGGCAATTATTTATTGTCTAACCAACACGCCAACAACTTTTAACCGAAAACTGACCTCGTACTGTCGAAATAACAACGGTTTGTTGTTGTTTTGTTCAACTCCATTTGCGTCTTCATAACTTTTAACAATATTCCTATTTTTTTTGATCATGTTTCTTGGCCAAAATGGACCTCAAAACCTATCCTGACACAACCACTAGCTTGTGCATCCCTACCACACACACATATTTCACATATATTTTCTTTCGATTTCGGCCACACAGTTTCACAAACTATGACCCACCAATACCATCTCTTCTCTCCAAGTATCCCAACGAAATAGGAAAAAAGTTACCGAGGACAGGGTTCAGTGTGAGGTGAAGAAAAGAAAGCAGTGGCCGGCGTCGCCATCTCCGTCGCCGCAGAAGCAGTAGCAGCAGCAGCATAAAAACATTCCATTATATTACCATTTTGTGGGCTTTTTCTTGTACGATTGCCTTTGCTATGAAATGGACCAATAAATCACGGTAAATGCCAAACTACAACTGCCTCCATTTTATACATCTTACCAACACATATAAACGACTGCCGTCCAACGGCACATGCATGCAATAAAGGATGTAAGGGTGTGTATGTGTGTGTGTCTGTCGTTGTCCTGAACATGAGTATAAATACACTTTGAACAAGCTTTTAAAATAGTGTTTGTTGGTCTGGCTTCATGCCATCATCATGACCATCCGTGTGCCGTTTAGACCGTTTGGAGTTTGGTCTTATTCCGGGCTTCTTCAGGTACTACGGGGGGGGAGTGGAGCTGAATAAGCGTAGAAATAACTCGAAAATATTTGTTGTACCTTTGCTTTAGTTATTTTTATTTCAGTTCAGCTTTTTCCCTCTCGCCAAACACATAAAAGTAGCCGGCCAACATTGAACGGTCACACATACACTCACGCCATGCACCAAGGAGTCAACTAGCCGGGTTTGCTAAGGAGGCTTGGTAGGCAAACAGCGCCCACTGACAAGCAAGTTACGAGGACAGAGACATAAGTACCAGTATTTTTGTTATCTATCCGGTGTTTACATTATGTGCATTGTTAACCTTTTGTTTTTAGCGACGTGGAAGTTTGAGGATATTGTTTGTAATTTTAAATTAAATAAAATTTGTGTAGACTAGCAACTGATCTTAAATATGAGTTTTGTTTTGCCTGCAAATTAAAATTTCCTAACAAGTAGAAAAAAGTAAATCCAAAAAAGACAAAATTTTAATTTAGGGCATGTTTCTGTAACTTACTTTCGTTCGTCTGAGACGAACTATCCCAATCACTCAATTATTACGAGAAATCTATAAACCATAGGAGTCTATAATTCGGTGTGTCTTTAGAAAACCACACAAAGAGCTCGTAGCTAAAATATTTCTTACTTACGTTTTATATAATTCATGTAATAATTGAGTGATTTTTTGTCCTTCGACTCAGACAAACGAACAAAGTTACAGAAGCAGGTCCTTAATGTGTTAAGATTCTGATTCCCTTCTCACTCTATTCCAGTACTTTGATATTATAAGGTTTTCAAGAAGACCATTAATGATGATTTTGGTGGGAAATGTTGATACGCAGATCGTGTGTTGCCAGAGGTCATAGAAAGGTTTTTCAATAAGGACTTGACAACTTTTTTAAAATAAACCGCAAACCATTTGATATATTTCCAAAGCTTTATGATCCACTTGAAATACAATCAAAACATTTATGAATAGAACTCGACATTCGTTCGTTATTGTCGACGAAAAATATGGGCCAATGACGCCGTCGGCATGCAAACCGCACCAAACAGTTATTTTTTGTGGATGAAGTGGTGATTCATGAAGCACATATGGATTTTCACCAAACCAATAACGCATATTTTGCTTATTGACGAACCAATTGAGCCAAAAAGGAGCTTCGTCACTGAAGATGATTTTGCGATGCCCAGTTCTTGAGAACGCCGCGGAATTGACTGATTTGGATCGGAAGCGATGCTTTGGTCACTTCGACCAACCCGTTGTCTCACTGGCACAGCAGCATCACGCAATGACTATGTAGACTCAAATTTTTGCACTAAACTTGTTATTGCTAGGGCGAGAATAACGACCGAAAATTGAAGTTAACGCTCTTAAATTTTTTATAATTTGCATACGTTGTTCGTTCCTGTACTTTACCATGATAAAAATGCTGAGTTTACTGAAAAAAGGAATGTAACACTTAGATGATCAGTGAAATAGTGCGTTCACAAATTAAATTCAAAGTTGTCAAGTACCTATTGGAAAACCCTATACAAAAAGTATCGGTATTTAAGGATATTTGTTAAGCCCTAGAACTACAATTTCAAGAAGTAGTTGGAGAGCTTTCATGCGATATCGATATAATTTCGATCTAAAAATGCGTTCCAAAGTTAATTCATCATTAACAAGGCTCTCACTTTACAAAAGCGCGCAAGGTCATCAACTTTCGAACACTGTAGAATATTGAAAACCATGGGTTGGGTTCAAGTGTGTGTTCCAAAATTTGTACTTATCTTTATTTCATTCTTCAAATTTTCAGCGATTGAAAATTTCGCAAACGTTTGCTTTCGGAAATGCCACTTACCAGACCACCCTCGTACATGCCTTGGAGTCAATTCAATAGAACCGAAGCCCACAGTAAATGGTCGTACGATTAGATACCTCTCGTGGGATCAGAACTGTCAAAAGGCCCATTGTCCGAGGGGAAATGTACATCCATCTGTGTGTTATGAAGGAGTTCTTCATGGCTTAGCCTCTTCTGTGCATCTAATACAAGGCATTGTAGCCATGTATGTGTGTAATTGAGTGTTTATGACCATGCCGTACGTACTCCCATACACTCAAGGACATTTGTCTGTGCGGGCGAGCCACTGCATCTGTATGTATGTAAACACACAAGTGATTTGAAGTTATTTAAACTTAAAAGATTCAACTTGAAAAACTATTAAGTGGTCTTTGAATGTTAATGTCACAAGTATTTTACTCGTCTCACAGAGAGCGAGCAGTTTACATTTGAAATTAAAAAAACTATCATCATTCGATGCAAATGGTCTTTGCATTTGTGATATGGAAATGCTTACGCCCAGACAGACACATGGGAAATCCAAAATGTAAATGTAAGTGAACGCCATTCTCGCATGTCAGTTTACTTTGTCCACCACCACAATTCCCCGACACACAATAAATAATATGCATAAATGCAGGTGTCTTAATTCCCAGAACATTCTTTAAACAATGAAATTGTCACAGAGCGAATGCAAATAATTGACTACAAATTTAAAACGGACAACTTGAAGTTAACGAACTCTTCTTCGGACGAGACATGGCAAAGCAGTAGAGGGGGTAGGATCCAATACACACACATACCGTACGTCTACTTAATTCAGAGTCCACATCCAGATTGTTTTGAAATATTTAAACTATTCAACAACAGAAATAACTTTCACAGTTTGATTAGATTCCAGTGAGGGATATTCTCAACCAACATCTAGATTCGTATTCGTCAAATGGCCAATGACCTGGCCAATTCCATTTGAATGCTATCGCGATGGGAGGAATAGAGAAACGTGACATTATTGGATTTTCGGTAGCGTATGATTAATATACAAATCGATGATAATAACACGCATTCGTCTGGGTTACAAATGGAAATTCATGTACATTCACAGAGAGTTGATGCTGGTCCCTCCTGTGAACCAAATGAACCTTGCCTTAATGATTGTCATCTGTGTGTCGGCGACCTTGCACCTTGTGCTATCGGGAGACGCATCTGTTGGAAGGTACAACGACGTGAATTTATTGGCTAGCAGATGATTAATATTGGATTGAATGCTAATAACACGCATACGTCAAGGTGGCGACCGAAAATGTTTGTAGAGTACGTGGCTGGCAAGTTTCAAACGATTCGGTTGCTTAAATTGTCCGATGCTGAGAGAAATATTGCGACGCCAATATCCAATCGTTTTGGACAATGGCGTTTGGAAATTTTTAGCTTTGTTATTGACATGGTTATGAATCAGCTTATATGAGGAAAACAATGAAACTTTAAGTGAATATTTCATAAAGTACAGCAAAAATGAAGAAAAAGAAGAAAATTAAAAATTATTACTTACAAAAGGTTATTTACAGGCATACGGAAGTGATGGTCGTACAACATTGAAAATGAACAATGAAAATATTTCTTTGGCATGAAGTTGCTGATTCACGGGGAATATTTGTATCAGAAAAGTTTCAGAATCCGTGATGGAAAAAGTTAAAATATAAGCAGTTGCAGTTTGTACAAGCGGCATTGGTTCTTAATACAGAAACAACGGATCCGTTTTCTAGATCGCGAGAAAATCAAAACCCAAAAATGTCATGCATGAAAATCATTTCAAAATATTCAATTTGTATTTTTTGTTTACCATGCCCTACCGAAATATCCACTTTTGTAAAGAATTGTATAAAAATGGTATCAATCTGACGGATAAAGCTGCAATCTTAAAATTCACTGTGTACATCCCAGAAAATGCGTTTTCTACACAACACTGTCAACATTATTAAATCTATAAATTTTATTTCTGTATTTGGGCATTAATGGCTATGTGCTTATTTCAATATTCATAGTGCTCAATTTTAAACATGCAAAAGTGGCTATGAACTATAAAACCACAAATAGTAAGAAATTTCGATAACTTTTTAACCGTAGTAATTAGTAATCCTCTATAGATTAATCTGTAGAAGAATCACTTTTATCGCTCTCCTGAAAAGTTATGTTTTTGTTCATAGCCTCGATATACTAATATATTTTTATTAAATCTTTTAAATTGTTTTTAAAAATAATATAATTTAAATGGCCACTCACAGAAATAAGAAAAAAAAAAGAATCGAAACGAGTAGAGCGTCATTTAATCAATTTGAAGATATTTGCTCCATCCTAGTGCCTTTTCAATCTAAGCATGATTCCCTGGGGACAGACTACTTCCTGTGTGGAACTAAAATTGTATTCTCTGCTCGTCGAATAAATACATCAATAAACGGTCGAAATAACCCTGACACCCGGGAACCTTCTGAACCTTTCGAGGATATAGAGAAATATCAACTTTTCAGAAATATCAATTTAATAATTATTTAAAATTTAAACTGAATATCAATAAATTACACTGTCCGCCAAATTAAGACTATTTGAATAGAACAGAATAGCACCCTATAATTCTAAAACACATATTGAATAGACAGTTTTTGCAGAGTAAACTAATAGTCCAGCTGGTCCGAGTTTCTGTTATAGTGGGTTTTCTCATTATACTAAGTGAAAAGTGTTGTTTTTATTTTTGTGTGGAATTTTATGAGGATAATTTTTGTGGGAGATCTTAACTATCTATCTCCTCAAAAATGGGTCAATTTGAACCTTTTTTCTAGAAAATCAAAAGTGTCCATCCAAAAAGGACATTTAAATCAAAATGTTGCACTTTTTCGCGACTTACTACATATATGTTTTAAGCGACATTGGTTCTTAACACACATGCAAAAAATCCGCCAGATCCGTTGGATAGATCGCGAGAAAATTCAAAACAAAAATGTCATGCATACCAAATTATTTTAGTTATATCTCCCCCCAAAATGGAAATTTTGCAAAAATATTAAATTTGTATTTTTATATCGAAATAACCACATTTTTTGTCGAAAGTGATCGATCTGCCAAAAAACTAATTTATTTACTACTTCCGAGTCTTTTGTGACCCTCAGTGAAATTTTCCAGTAAATTGTTCGTAGAACATTTTAATCCTTAAATGTCCTTTTTGAAAGGTCTTTTCTTGATTTTCTCGAAAAAAGGGTCAAATTGTCCCATAAAGAGCGGAGCTAGAGGGTTAAGAAATTCCACAGAAATAATCCTCATTAAATAATCCTCATGAAAAATTAACCGGTTTCGTTTTAGTGTTATCACTTAAAAAGTTTAACAACTACTAATAACCCGTGCGAAACCTCAATTGATTGGAGTATGGCTAATAAAAAACGTCGTAGTGCAGTAATTCCAAAAGAGATTTGTGCAAAGTGCAGAAAAGAAATTAAAGAAGAAGAGAGTTGTATTCAATGTGATAAATGCGCCAACAACTATCACCCATTATGCGTCGGTTTAAACAAACAACAATTCGATCGTTTAGTAACCAATGAGAGTGAGCAGTACGCATGTATTAACTGCAATGAAGATGTGGGCACAGTAAAAGGAGAACTAAACGAAATAAAAAAACAGCTGTGTAATAATAACAATAAGCTTGATCAGCTGCAAGATTCGTTGACGTTTATGTCAAGCAAATTTGATGAACTCATACGAGGGGTGGCTGAAAATAAAAAGAAAATTGATGCTGTGCAAAAAGAAAATAATAATTTAAAAAGTGAAATAAAAACATTAAAAGACTCCGTTAAAATGTTGAATGATCAACGGGTTAAAAATGATTGCCTAATAAGTGGTGTAATAGCTACTGAAGGTGCTAAAGCTATTGATAAATTATTGGAAATTTCGAGTGAGGCCGGTTTAGACTTAACAGAAAATGAAATAAAAGATGCGTATTTTCTGACGAAAAGTGATGTTTCAAACCCGAAAAAAAGCAAAACAATGGTCGTTAAGTTCGAATCGACTAAATCCAAAATGAAACTAATGCAATCAAAAAACAAACTCAAAGGAAATGAAGCCACTGGAGATATTTTAATAAATGATTTCCTCAGCAAGGAAACTTTAAATGTGTTTAAACACGCCAAAACTTTAAAATCTGTTGGATACCAGTCTGTTTATAATTATAATGCGAAAGTGTACGTAAAAAGAAGCGAAATTTCAAAGCCACGTTTAAGTAAAAGTGAAGAAGATGTTGATGCGTTATTGATGGAAGCTACAACAAGTAAATTCCAGAAGCGCAGGTCGAATCTACTACCCATCATGGTTCCCGATGCTGCCAATAATATTAACAATGATAGCGATGACGATGAAGGACAATCGTACTTATCACCAACTTAATTCTATAAGTATTTAAAGTAGAATTAAAGCTGTTTAGATATTTTGTAAATTTTATAATTTCTAATGAGTAATCTACATTTTTCTAATTTTCAATCATTCAATAATATCTTCAGTCAAATAAAATACCCGGTTTTTAATATTATTTCTGTAAATATGAGAAGTATTTCTTCTATTAGGAAATTTAAATTTACAGATCGCAGAAATTCGACGTTGCACGATTTTCAAAATTTGTAGAGGAGTTATTAATCAGCAATGGAAGATATCCCAGTATTATTTTAGGAGACTCAAATATTGGTTTCCTAAATCACTCACAATCACAGAATCTAACTGATTTATTATCCGGATTCAATTACAAGAATTGTCATGTTTTAGTCACTTGCCCAGTATCTCGTACTTGTATTGATAACGTCTACAGCAATATACCAGATAGCCTTTTTATAGACACGATAAAGTCATCTTTAACTGATCATTACGTAATTTCGTGTAAACTCAAAGCCAATATTGGTAGCACAGAATTCAGAAACTTTATACGGAAAAGTTGCAATTATGTTAAAGCCAGGGATAATCTAAATAATTATATACAATCATTACAGGAAACGGGTGATGTTTCGGAGGACATCTCGCAATTGATGGAGCACATTGCTAATGCTTCAGAGAATGCAACCGTGAAAAAGATTGAGAAAAGAATGATAAGGCATGATTTGACTCCATGGGTAAATGAAAATCTGCAATCACTTATTCTGTATAAGAATAAACTTTTGAGGTTGCGAAGAAAACAAAGAGGTAAAGATTTGGATGATAGGTTGATGAGAATAAGTATTATAATACGGAAAGCATTTAGAGAGTCAGTGAATGATTTTTATTGCTATAATTTGGAAAAGTTTCAGACGAATCCAAAGAAGTGCTGGAATTTTTTAAATGCGAGTCGTGGTAGGAATGCGAATAACCAAATAAAGGTGAAAGATTCTAACGGTGGATTTGTGGATGACAATCAGATTAAATGCAATTTATTCAATCAATATTTTGTAGAAGTTCCTAAAACATTAAAACATTGCCTCCCTGGTGATTCTATAAATACATTCAGAACGCTGACTCGTTGTCAAACTACATTTAATTTTTCACATACAACTGTTTTTGAAATAGAGCAAATTATTTCGGATTTAGATATAACGAAAGGTTGTGGGTGTGATGGAATATCTCCGAGAATGTTGGTTAAATGTAAGGATATTTTGTCAGTACATCTAGCCAGAACTTTTAACCGTATCATAGATACTTCTTCCTATCCAGATAGATTGAAAATTGCAAAGCTTGTGCCAATACCGAAAGAAAACAATGCAACAGAATTGGGTAAATTTCGACCAATTGCTGTATTATCTATAATTGATAAAATCTTTGAAATAATTTTACATAGGCAGTAATCGTCCTACTTTGAAAGTTGCGATTTGTTAAATAAATTTCAGTATGGGTTCAGAAAAGGGTGCGGAACAGAAGAAGCAGTTGTGAATGTAGTTAACAATATTTGCCAAGGGTTGGATAGTGGTTCTAATGGTGTTGCTGGTATTTTTTACGATCTTTCTAAAGCTTTTGATTTAGTAGACCACAAAATCCTCATTCAAAAGTTAAGATATTATGGCATTGGTGAAACCGCCTTAAATTTGCTGGGGAATTATTTGACAAATTATTTGAAATAGAGGGACATAGGAGTTGTATTGCTAAGGTTGAATACGGAGTGCCTCAGGGTAGCGTTTTAGGGCCACTTTGCTTCACTATATATCTGAATGATATCCAGAATCTTGAATTGTCTGGGAAACTATATATGTACGCGGATGATATTTGCCTATTCTATCCATATAAGAGTGAGGTGGTTTCGAAGGCGTATATGGAAAGAGACGCTGCGATAATATGTGAATTTATAAGACTAAATAAACTTGTGTTGAATGCTGATAAAACCAAATTGTTGAGATTTCGCCCCTTTTTGTTAAATAATAGACATTTCAGTGTTTTTGTTGATGGTAAGGAGATTTATGAGAGTGAGTCAATAAAATACCTAGGTATTCATCTTCAAAATAATTTATCATGCGGTTTTCACATTCAAAGCCTGAAGAAAAAAGTAGCTTCTGCTTTAGGATTACTTTACAAGTTTAAAAATAAATTTAATGTAAGAACCAAACTAATGTTATACCAGTCTTTGATACATAGTCATTTAAACTACTTGCCTATAATATATGCTAGTAGGAAAAGTAATGAGCTAAAATCTTTACAAAGAACGAAGAATAAAGCAATAAAAACTGTTTTTAACCTACCATTACGGTTTCCTACAATATCGTTGTATAGAGACGTTTCACAAACAATATTGCCTATTTACGGACTTTTTAAGTTGCAATTACTTCTATATGTTTTCAAATCTGTAAATAATATAATATACCGTTAATTTTATAAGGAATCAAACTAGTTTTAACACTAGGAACAATATGAACCTTAGAACCGTCAGATGTCGATTAGAAGTAACAAAACAACGCGTTGAATACATGGTAGTCTTGAATTTAATTGTCTCCCGCAAGATATTAAAAATACAAACATAATTTCAGCTTTTGAGAGGAAAATAAAAGAGTATTTGATTCATGACTTAGAAGTACTTCTCACGTAGTATAAGATACAATGCAATGTACATACACATAATTTTAGTTTTTAACTTTAATCTCTCTTTCTTACTTCATTGAATTAAATTGAAATGTATATTATGTTATGTTGCCAGCTCGCCTCTATAATGTCCAAGTGACGCTGAGGCAAATTTTATATTGTTGTATATATAATATCCTAAATAAATGAATTGAAAAAAATCATTTTCTCACTTAGTATAATCCTCCCTACTACCAAAAAATGAGAACTTTGATCCACTGTAAAAAGAAAGTCTGACCATCTGGACTATAAGTTTATTCTTTAAAATGGTCTACTCAACATGCCCTTACAGAAATAAAGGGTCGCTACTTTGTTCCAAAAATGCTGTTGGACAGTGTTGTTGTAGTCCTTCAATTCAAAACTAAATTCGAGGGTTTAATAATAATAATAAATTTTATTGGACAATCACTCTGTGGTGACAAAAAATATTGGGGGTCTATAGCCTCCCCAATAAAAATATCCCTGCTACCCCAATGGTTCTACCTACAATCCTCTACAGATAAATTGAACAACATCAGTTCATGTTTTGATATAGCCCCATGAGCTGTATTGGGTCTGAACTAGTCAAGAACAAATACGACCCTGTTCAGAAATAGGGTCAAATCAAACTACATGATGAAATCAAATTACATGCTGAAATCCTGAAAACATCCACATTTGATTTTCTAAACCTTGTAATGCAGTGAGAATAAGGGAGGGTATCATATTGTCAGGCGGGACCGGCCTTAGTGTTCCCTAACTTGTTTGTTTTATAAATTATTCCTTGTATTAATATTTTAAAAGAAATTGTTGTTTATTTATTGTCATTCGTAGATAAAAATGCACAATACAAAATACATTATTTTAAAAATAAACTTAAACTTGGTTTGGTTAATATCCCGAGTTGAACAATTCGACTCCGAAATTTGTAATAATTGGCATTGTCTTTGTAAAGTTCTTCATGTTTTCATTCCGATAATAAAGATTGAAATGTAAAATATTTTTAGCATGCCATCCAAAAATAATCACCTAAGATCCTATTTCAGTTGCACATAAAACGTTCACCACCCTATCCAAATGGAATTGAAGCAAGCTTCGTTTTTCCAAGAATATCCGTACGATTTACAATACCCCCACATAGTATTACATGTTATACTTAACCGCATCATGTAATCCACCCACGCTACGCACAACCCACTTTGATGAGGGGGTGGCAGGGGGGCTCATGTTTAAAATTCACAATTCTCTTCCAAAAATAAATCCGACCCTAACACATCCTAACCCAAACAAATCAACAAACTTTTCCATCCAATCTATTATTCATTAGGTGTGACAAATTTGTTTGTCACACATCTTGGCAATGTTTCATACGTAATTAGCTTCTAATTCCATTTGGATTATTTACACAATGCTCGACGGCCGAAACCATAATAATTACAACAACACAAAAAATTAGACATTTGCCAGATTTATTACTCGGCCATCAGTCCGGGCACACAATCAATTTATCTGTGAGCTTAGGCTTCTAATTGAACGGGAAAAAATTGTCAGACTTAATACCGACACACACATGATGCATGTGTGTTGTCCGTCCTCGTATGGATGTGCTTTGTGTACTTTAATTAACAAATATTTAATATAATAAAAAGGTATATTTTGATTAATTAAAATTTGTGTGCAAATCTTGCTCGTCGTCTTTTCGTTACCCAACCGAATGTAATACGCATCAACAGCAACAGCAACAACAACAACACCATCATCAATCGCATACAGCGACAGACATCTATACAATTAGGTATGTAGACACATACGTACATACACATGTATGTGTAGCTACATCCGGCGTGCGCTGTATGGATGGGTTTAGTTTGAAATACGAAATATAATTTCCGTTTCCAGCCAGAAACTAAAACACGCACACACACACGTATATCCACATACAAACAGGCAAACATATGTGGCAGCCACGCACATGCATACGCACAACCACGACCACTCACACATAGACAATGGAAAATCCCATCAGAAAAGCCCATTTGCGTAGATTAATTTAAAGACAATGAGGTGTTATATTCTAATTTCCCAATAACATTATTCTAAGCTAACACAGGAAGAACAGGATGATGACGATGGTGCTGCTGCTGTTGTTGGCGATGCTGATGTAGTCGTAGCTGCTGGTGTGTGTGTGTGGCCATTGCCATTGTTGCCGGTAGCCGGTTGCTGGTGTTGATGTTGTCGTCGATGAACAAAAACAAAAACGAAATCATACAACAAAATGCGCAACAAAGCGTGTAATTGTTTTGACTGGCAAAATATGTTGACCGAAAATCCATGCAACATCCAACATCCATCCTTATAAAACCATCCGCACACCACACATGCACACACGCATAAACTGATCATAGACTCATACGGGCAAGTACACCACATATGAATACTGCGTGTGTGTGTGCGTTGTAACCAGTGTTTAACGACCAACAACATGGACGTAATACTCACCGAACAGGTGGTGTGTCCTTGTGTGTGTGTGTGCATGGCTGTGTGTGTGTTGGTCGAGTATTGTGCAATTGCCATCTTATTGCGGAGCAAAGCCGAAAACGAACTGAACTTCAACAAAAGGAAATTCGTAAATATGTGCGTGAGTGTGTGGGTGAATGTTACAATATCGGATAATGAATGTAAGTAACAGTAGTCCAAACTACGCAGTTAAGACCAACAGCCAGTGGACATTCAATTATGATAAATATGGATTTTTTAAAATTTGATCTTAAAACTCAAAATATGCCAAAAATTGTTCCTTTAACCGATAATAAGGCTTTTAAGTTCACTTACAAATTTATGTGTTTTATTTTACATTATAAATTAAACCTCACGATGTATCGCCATATACATCAGACACACTTATTACTAACTTTCATTTATCGGACGTCAGTTATCGGACGTGATCGCTGGGCTTTTATTGAAGCATAGCGAATATACGTCCAGTGATTGAATATAATTGTTAGTGCTGTTGGCCTTCATGTCAATATATCTCGATAACATTGCTATAGTCAGTGGTGGATAATATTCAGATTATGCGAAAGATGTATGAAAAGATATATTAAAGAAAAAATCGCCATTATGCAGCGCTGTATTTTATGAATTTTTTAAAGATATATAATGATTTTTTCTATAAAAATACAAAAATCGAATTTTGTTTAGTCAATATTTTTCCATAGATTTGACGTTTCTTTATGAATATTTTAATGCAATTTTCGTTTAGTGATATTAGACTTAGGGCACAGTGATACAAAAATTAGATTGTTAGAAAATAGGTAGAAAAATCTCTCCTAAAATCTCGAGTTACGGATAAAAACAGATTTTGCGTAATTATAAGCGTTGTTGTGAACAGATAACACCCACCGACTGTCCATGATACACTGAAAACTTTAGGCAAAATAGAGTTAATTGGCATCTTCAGTTTTTCATTTCCTCATTCTGTCGCCCCTTAAAAGGACTACAAAAGATATTGTTTTTCGAAAACTCTTCGAGCTAGAAATTACTTTATCATATGTTTTATCACACATTTTTTAAAAAGGCGATGCACTTGAATTAAATGACGAATAAAAATTACATCTCAGTTTTTCATTTCCTATTCCTGTTGCCCCTTAAAAGGACTATTCAGCTTCAAGGTATAACATTTTTCAAAAAATAAGTACTTGTTCTCATGTGTTTATACTAAATACTAAATTAATGTGTTTATAATAAACACATTTTTATTATTTACTATATTTTTTGCCCGGCGTTGCACGAGTTCATTCTTCCCTACTTCGTTATGTCTTACTTTTGATGGGGATTCAGTCCGAAAATAGATTGGTCAAAAGACCAACATCGGCTTATGGCCGATGTTGCAGCAGTCGTAATCCTCAGAATTAAAATGGAGGTTCTATCCACGGCAATATTGGTCTCAATACCTTGATTAAGGAGAACAATTCAAATACAAAATCTGACACATTTTTGTAAGAAATAAGGACGACTAAACTTTGTGTAATCCGATGAAATACATGATTCGCAACATCTTAGCATTTCCTCACTGGCCTTTAACCTTTAACTGTGATGTGGTGGTAAATTTAATTAAATAATAATTAAATTTTAGATAATTTTATTAAATAATATAGCTATATATATCCCCGCAAGAAATATGTACCAAAAACATGTTTCTATAAAATCAATTTTTAATGAAATTAAAAGAAGTAAAATTTACAATACGTCCAAGACTATGTCCAAAATGTTCACCTCAAGAGTCAAAGATGAAATACCTTTTCATATAAACAAGTAAAAACGGTATTAAGTTGGGCCGGGCCGAACTTTATATACCCTGCACATTACAGAAAAATATTGTAAAAATAATTTTATAAATAAATATACAATTTTAATGATTTTATGTTTATACTAATACTATACGAAATAATACCTCAAGTCAATTCAAAACTAAATATAAGGCCGCAATCTTCAAAAAACTTAAAACCATAAATATTAGGGGACATTTTCAGCTACAGCCGTTTGGTTCGTTGTATTTCCATCCTATTTTAATTCCAAAAGTATACATTTTGAAAACCTATTATATCTCACGTACATATTGCAAGATAGCCAACCTTCATGATTCTAACCATTTTTGTCGTAAAAGCAACAAAATAAAGTGCGAATTTGGAAAAATATTTTTATTTTGCGTGTGTATGCAGTCGAAGGAATGTATACATTTGGTTGGTACTATTTCTATCCCCATTTAACACTTTAAAAACAGCTTTCGAAAGTCGTAGCCGTTTAGTTGGTACCATTTGCATTCGTCTATTCCCATTGCATCCCATAAAATTACGAATTTGGAAAAAACCTTTTTATTTTTCGTGTCTACGCGGTCAGATGAATGTATACAACGATTTTCATGATTCTAGCCGCGGCCACTTGGGTGGTACAATTTGTATCCCCTTTTTCCATTTTATCCCCAAAAAGTACGAATCCCTTTATTTTACGTGTCTAAGCAATCAGAGGAATGTCTACACCGAATTTGATTATTCTACGGACAGCCGTTTGATTGGTACCATTTGTATCCCACTATTTCCATTTTACCTCTTAAAAGTACGAATTTGGAAAAAATAATTTTATATTATGTATACACTCAATTAGAGGAATGTGCCGATTTTCGTGTTTCCAGCTGCAGTCGTTTGATATGTACCATTTTTATTCCTTTTTGCCCCATTTCACCCCTTAAGGTAAAAATCACTTTATGGTGATCCTGTAAGTGGAGGGTATAAATAATGGGCTAACTGTTAAATATGTGTCTCCGTGGCAATTGGTAATTCCTCACAAGACCGCTTCCACACACTCCCATTAAAAATAATTGTAATCGGGTGAGGCACAGCATCAAATGATAAATAAAATGTAGCAGTCATAGTTCAGTGGCCGTCTACTGTACACTCATATTATAATGGATAAAGAAAGAAATTACTATATCACAAACACAAAAGCCAATCAGCACATGTCTGTGTGTGTAAGTGTAAGTGTGTGTGCGTGTGTTTTTGATTTGTGTAACATATAAATTACATAAACAATTTATAAATAATTTTAAATATTTATCTTTTTTAAAAACATGATTAAATTAACATAATTCTCTTACTAACTACATATTCGTCTTAAACTAATGCCTATACATGTGTGCGCACATGTGTGTGTGTGTTTGCTTCTTTGTATGTGTGAATATTGTAAGTAAAACTATTAGCATACAGAAGTTACGAGACACATAGCCTGTGTGTGCTTTTGTAACGTTGGATGAATGTAGTCACACATAGATACAAGAGGATTCAGCTAGAATGTACCGTGGTTAGAAGGTCGCACCTGGAAGTCAATTACGAGGAGTTTATGATTTCTCCCAATGTAAGTCATCGAAATTAAATATTTTCCCATTTAGGATACTGTATTAAAAATTGGTTACGTTTGAAGATCTTGCTTAGCATATTAATTTTTGTTACAGTTTTTTGGTTACATTTATAATTTTTCCTCATATACTCAAGTGTAGAGTGTAAAATTTAAAGAAATTATAGAAACTGCTTAACCGTAACCAAAACGTATTTATAATCCTCTGATCGTAAATCTCTAGTGGAAATATTTTGATTCCGCTATATCTCAGTAGCTATAAATGGCGCAGAAAAAATACAATCAATGAATCGACCATTTATCCATTTAACTTATCAATGCTCGGCATCTTAAGCATTTAGCAAGCACTATACAATCTTTATAACAATCATTTGGTAAATATTCTTAAGAAAAAATCAACCTGTTAGTGCAAGCAGTTGTACTCTAAAGTACTCTTTCTAGGTACAGCACACTCAATGAATGACGGAAAAGTTCCATGACGCCCCAAGAAAAAACCGACAGAGTCGAAAATTATCGATTTTATGGCAACAACTGTTCTACATTGTTCCAAGAATTCAATGAACAGCATTGCACTGTGCGGTAAGTTGTTCGCATGAAACACAGGAAATCGTTTTATTTTACTTTGAAATATACATTCATACAACTTTGCTTGGAATTTCAAGAATTTCCACAACTACAGGTCCAGGTCCAGGACTTTCGGAACACTACCGCAGCTGAAATAAACCACTGTGCAACGACCGTTATCATCTCTAAGTGTGCGTGTATGCATGTGTGGAACATATTTCCGTTCAGTACTTAATTCATCCGTTCAGTTCAGTTCAGTTCCATTCTACTCGCATTGAGTTCACTTCAGTTTTTAACCCGTACACACCACCGAGGACGTTGCTGTTGTTGTTTTCGATGTAGCATGTGTTGTTGTAACCATATATACATATGGATGTGGGGACACACATACATGTGTGTGTGCGTTTGTATGGCTTCACTGGTTCATTTATAGAATTACAATTGGACTTGATGTAAAGTTAAATGGCTGGTATGGAATTCCACACTTCTAAACACTCCATAAATTAAGCTACTAATGAAAGGTCCTTGTTTCGTATTCAGATAATTAATTTGTGCTTGTGTGTGCGAGCGAGCGAGCGAGCGAGAAGCATACACATAGAAAAAGAAGGACTACATATCTGCTGATATCCATCCACTATAGTATATACGTATGTGTGTATGTATGCATACATGAATGCAAGACACTCACACATACATATGTATGTACTTACGGGAACACAGATAGAAATTTATAACAACGTCCAACAGATACCGAGTTACCGGTTATACAAGCGTTATGTAAGCTTTCTGTGAAGACTGCTAAAAACTGCAAAAAAAAACTCTCGGTTGTCGGTGATTGTATTAAAGTTGTGTGGACATACATACATTATACATATGGACCATTCACACGAAATTCTTCCTCTCCAACTACGATCCCATTGATAATTAATTATATATACGACTGGTAACACCGTCCGACAGCCCATATTACACTTGAACCAGATGATATACGTCTGACACTGTAGGCCAATTTGAGTTAATTGGCGTTTTCAGTTTTTTATTTTCTCATCCTGTTGCCCCTCAAAAGAAAGGACCCTGTTGCCCCTCAAAGTTCGAAGGATAACATTTTCAAATAATTATTTTGAATACTTATTCACACCCTACGACATCGGCATAAGTGTGAAGTTGAAGAGGAGAATGTCTGTTAAAAATACTTCAAATTCAATGCTAATTAGTTTTTTTAGTTTTTTTTTTTGATATTTTAATTTTAAAGAGGGGAAACTTAAAATGGTTGTTAATGCTAAATTAATATAGATAGAAACATGGGAGCTAGAAAAAGTCAAGGTTTTTATACTGCATATTTTGAGAAAGCTTATAAAACTCACACTACGGTAAATATTTGATTTGCAAGTATGGAATTTGATTTATTATGAATTATAATACAAAGTAATTTTGGGATTGAGCTTGTTTTTGGATTTGATTTTTTACATTTGCATACAATTGTATCTGTGTACACTAAATATTTACATTTTTCAGACAAAAGTATAAATAACAATAATTTGACCTCCGTGTACCCTGGAATAACCAACCTATTCTGCATAGCCAAGATGTCGCATTCATGTCCTTCTCCTCGTCTATCCACACGCCAGCCTGTTGAAACCAGGTGGAATTTCAGTCTACATTCGATCCGATTACCTTCAGTTTCACCAAATGGAAGAAAGTTCGGACATCATTAACGCGAATAATCCTCCGTCGATCAGACAACCATTTTTCTGAAAGTTACAATCAGAGAGTGGATTTGTTCACACCTCCAAACAAATTTTAACAGAATGAGAAATATACATAATGCCCCATACATACATATGTATGTATGAATGCATGCACAAATGTACATGTATATGTGTGTGAGCTAGTGTGTTCTTGTGCTGTTCTGTTTGTATGTGAATGAGTGTGAATGCGGGAGGCCTCCCGGGTCACAGAGTGTCTGTGTAGGTGCAGGTGTAGCCGTGTTGCTTTCGAGCCGTTCAACACTGGAGCATGAGCCAACACAATGCCAACAACGCCACAACACATGGCACAATACTATAAACCAAGCACATGCATGCATTGTATATGACAGGTTTCAAACCGAAAGCTTTAAAAAAACTACACAAGTACACCTTCTCACTCACACATGCACACAGAAATACAAAGAGTTTATATTAAATACAGACCTGTGAAATTGTTTGTGTTAAATTGGTCAATTTCCAGCCATTCATGCTCTGCACCACCAACACCAAGGGCATCACCTGCCCCACACCACACCTCTGCACATCTCAGTCCGCACGGTTTGCTGTTTTTGATTAGAATATGGTTAAAGCAGAACAAATGGGTTAAGTATAATCATAAAATATATGAGCCAATTTATGGTAGAGAACCACATACATGGAACAACTTTCACAAACACACACACATTTTGTAGCTTCCACTCAGGTGGCAGGGTGGCAATGCGCTGCACAGAAATGGAAACGAAAGAAAGGCTTGGGATAATAATCATAGAACCTGTTTTTGAAAACTTTACAAACGATTTGATAAAGACTTTACAGATGATGTACATTAGTGTGGACCAAATTATATGGGAGTAGACAAAACACACGAATATTTCATATTTCAGATTATGATAGCACGTCCCTATATGCAAAATTTCGGTTCGCGATGACGACAAGGGTCTTTAACATTAAAAATGAAATTGATTTGCTCATTATTCACTGCTAGTTATGAAGTCAAACAACAATTTTATCCACTATCCGAAGCCGGAGCCGAATCCTGATATTCACCAAAACAATATTTAGTGGTATATTTATTCAAAACCACTTTCAGGTTCTGAAATATGGAATAGGTTATTATAAATAAGTATCCTGCAAAGTATCTACAGGATCTAGAAATTATAGTAACTACGTGTTCATATATATCGATAAAACTTTAAAAAATTTATAATATTTTTAAAGTAATTGAAATTACCTTCAAAACAATATATAATACATTAAAAGCGGTAAAGTATTTCAGGAGTTACAGGGATTGAATGAACACATCTTTTAGAAAAAGTAGAATATTTTTCACTGACATAACTCGCGAAAAAAATATGCAACTCGATGAGATGTTTGTGCTTTATTACTTGGTGCGATCTTTTAAACGGATATTCGGCAAGTGAGTTGTGCTTCTCGTTCGTTTGTGAGAATCATTTACTTAAAGAGGCCGGGTATGTCGTCGAAAAGTCGCTGCGAAGCCTCCTGTCGGAACCTTTCACAAGGTGGAAATCATAATAGTGGTAGTCTGCAGCCAAGAACAAATGTCACCATGTCATTTGTAAATACATTTGCATTCTATTAAATATAGATGCAAAATGACCTTGAGCCTGGAGAATATCTCAGTTCAATCATTTTATTTAATTATTTATTACAATTGAAAACTATAATAAACTAGAAAAAAAGAACCAGTATTTAAAGTTTTCGGCTTCATTGCATCTAATACTAATGAAACATTATTCATTGATTGCTAATTTAATTAAACATTTTACGTTGTATCTATGTTGGCCAATGTAGCTGATACAACCTAAGATTTCATTGATATTTGTAAGGGGGCTATATAAAAACATAAATATATGTGTGTGTCTTACAGAGTGGCCGATCTGCTCAATTTTCTCCAGAGCTTTTTCTAGTTCAAATATAAGTTGTTTTGCCAAATTTCCAAAAAAAAAAATCAGTAAAAAATATGTGGTTTCTAGAGCGGAAAGAATCAAATTGAGGGAGACATTTGTATGGGAGCTATATAAATCTCAACCGATCTGACCTATTTTTGCCACAGCTGCTGCTAGTTGAAATATATGACGCTTTGCCAAATTGGAAGAAAATCTGTTCAAATATTTGTGCGAAAAGAGTATAATCTGGAGCAAAATTTGTATGGGAGCTATATCTAAATATGAACCGATTTTCTTCAAATTAAATAGCGTTCGTCCTTATCCCATAATTTAGTTATAGCAACAATTGCGACCTGTACTTTGATTATAAGAATAAAATCGACTCAAAAAGTGATTCTAAGTCGGTCGGTATAATAAACGATGGGTCTATCTCGTTTCATTTTGGGTGTTACAAAAAATGCACAAAGTCATTATATCATTTGGTGTAGATTATAATGATCATTTTTGTTTAATTATATTTTGACAAATATTCGAATTTGCTCTGGTATGATCGAGATGTATCGTATTTCCGTACTGCATGTAGACAATTTTTAAAAAATGCATATACCTTGTGTTTTTGGGCCACACTAATGTACATACATATGAATGAGAATGTACCAAAATATATTTGTATGTAAATGTAAATGAAAGCATATGTTCAAGTGTCTTACGGAAAGGACCAGGGGTTATGAGAAGCCATCATCGTCCTTGTGTGTAGTGGGCCAAGTTATCAATATCAGATGCAATACTCCAGATAAAATGATGACAACGGCAAATCCTTATCTTCAACCAGCAAAGGCTGCTCTAATTTTCAAGAACAGATTACAAATCCCACGGGACACAAACATTGGAACGAGCCATTTAATTCTAAAAACTTTTAATAAACACCATAAACAAAAGTCAAAAGGAAATGATGATCAATTTGGACAGACATAGCTGAATCTAGAGAGTTAGATTAGACATTCTAATCATTTGGTGAAAAAAAAATTTGTTGCTGTTTCTTTTTTTCTTCAATATTTTTTCTTATATATATATATATATTTGTAATTTAGCACTTCCACAAGTTAATTTACATTTTTGCTGACACTCAGCACTTAGGTAACCGCAAACAACAAAATGAGTAGAAAAGCTCGACTGTTTCTCCTTCCTCTTCGTTGTCGCAGTGATTACTCTACTAAAATTCGTTGGCTAAAGTTTGACGATTAATTGGCATCTACAAAGAGCAACCAATTGGCAGCATTGACTGAAAGTACTAAAGAATAATTGAAAAAAAAACGCTTTTCTACATACTTTTATAATAAAAATAATAAAATACATTTCCCCCGGATACAATATTTATAATCTTACATTCACAATAACTCGAAAACGCCGAAATGGCAAAAAATACAATCTGGTAACATAGTAGTGGTACAATCGAGCAAATATAATGTACATTAACAGAAACAGACGTATAGTATAGTGCAATAGTAAAATTCTAAGAAAAATTAATTTATTTTCTGAATTTATGTGAAATATGTAAATGTCAACGAATCCATGATAATGGTTGAAGAAACCACTCCATAAATACAATATATGTATAGAGAACTAAACATTCTGAACCCTTTCGTATAATTCATTTGCCATCAATACATTCCATCCACATGACAATCAAAGTCCAAAATGCCAGCATAGCAGTGTAAATGTTCACAGCTCTAATGCCTGAATATGGGGTAGGCCATTTTAGGAATAATTTCCATATTCCTTCTCTGGCCATAATGAAATTCATGGCAACCGCAGGGCTATTATACGGTAATTAAAATAAAACTTTTGTTTTTTTTTTTTTGAGAATTTTTGAAATAATTTTTGCATTTGAAACTTCTGCTGGGAAACTTTGTGGAAAACAAAACAAATTTCTAGAAGCCACATTCTTTGTTGCTTGTGTTTCCACGATGTTGTTGTTGTTATCGTTGTGGCTGATGGTTGGTGTTGCTCATGTAACTATTCCATGAATTCCACATTCAGGCACGAGCTCTGAATGAATCCATTCATGGAATAGCTGAAACAGCCAACGAGCGGATAACACACACACATACGACTACAAGCACATACTTCCACATGCACACATAGCTACATAATTCAAAAAGGCTAGATAAAAATTAGGTGATATTGGTACACATTAAGAGAGATAGTTACAGCAACATTGGCATTCCAAATATTGTCCACAACATGGAGAAGGAGCTGTGAAATAATGGGGGAAATTGACACAAAGAGAATCTGGGTTGAAATTACCTATTAAGATCCAAACTTCTTTAAATCTAATAAAGACGAAGACTCAGCTACATGAGTACAAAATTACCCACAAATCATATATTTTGTGTAGCCATATTTGGACATAGCCCACGGAGAAAATAGGTAAGTTCAGCCGTAAGCCGGTAAAAAGTGGATGTTTTTGCTAAAAAGCCCAAAAAATATTTATAGGCGCACGTATAATAGGGCTGTTTTCTTTAACTAATATTTTGTTTAGATTTTTTTATCGCAGCTTGTTATGCGGACTTAAAGAAAAAAATCCCTAATATAAAACTATAACCCTGTTCTGTTCAGTACACTGAAGACAGTTTCAAGTTGTTGGTATAAATACTACATTAAAAAAATCACTACCATCGTTGTAGGAACATTTCCTACAACGATTTGAAGCATTAGTGTAAACAACACATGAATATGTTTTTTATTTATTTATTCACACACAGCTAGATGTTTGATAATTTAATTTTTAATAAAATTTTGGTAAATAAACAACACTGCAAAAATAACTTTGCAGCGGCTGAAGCCCTTATTAGCGAAATTATAAAAACTGATGAAACGAATTTAATTAAATCCAACTTCTTTCCACGTTCAATTTGAAAACTTATATTTTTTCTTTTTGTGTTGACAATTATTTTTACTTTTTCCAACATTGAAAAAATGAAGTACTTAAAAAATATAATTTTTCTGTAACGCAGACAAATAATTGTATTATACTAATTTAAAATTCTGGGCGGGGAGGCTAAAATTTGTTATGGGGTAGATTAGACCACCCGTCTTACGCGAATAGAAATGGGTGACTCTCATATCCTAGCAAAAATATGTAGATTTTGGAATCAGTATATTCCAAACAGTTTAACTTAATTTCTAGCGTAACTAAAAAGAACTATGTACCCAAATGCGGAAATTGGGAGGCCAATGCTAAAGAGACCTGGGATGCTTGTCATCTATGGTGTTCATTCAAATATGCTTTCGCAAGCAACAGCTTTTTTCTAAATAAATATAGGTAAACTTTCCAATTTCTCTTCTCAAAGTAGGCCATTAAAGAGGATTTCACTACGAATTCTAAAAGATCCGATATTAATTTCGAATTACATGCCGGTTGATACTACAAAGAATATTCGTTCCGACCAAAAAATGATGAAAAGGTCCCATATAAAAAAAATTGCCAAATATGAAGTTGTGCCCAGTTGTTTGATTTTTCATAATGAAAATTATCAAATATCTCTCAATAATTATGAAAAATAACATTTTTTGCTCGATTTATCATATGAATCGCATTTTTTGTGTGAGATTTTTTGGATAATTTTTCATAATTTGTTAGTAATTTTTCGTGGATCCCATATATCTTTACACTAATCCAAAAATCCAAAGGAAATATTTAAAATTAAAAATTGTAAGGCATTTGAAAGTAGCGAAACTTCGATTACACAGTGCAAGACTTTTTTATTGGTCCCCAAAGATTTGGGGCCTCGGTGCCATTTTTGCAAAAAGTGATCATTTTCTCAGGCTCATATCTTGCAAACCATATGGAATTGATGTACCCTTTGGGGCAAAGTTATAGCTCATGTCATAAGAAAAAAACTTCATCTTCAAGGTCTCCACTTCAAATCGTTCAAAATTCATGGAAACAATCAACTACAAAAATGTACCTAAGATCTCAATACACAACTTTCTAGAACATATCAACTTCTTAGGAATGATTCTTAACACCGTGTGGGTAGGAAAAATATATCTTGCAGGGCTGTTTCTGTTAATGGTCAGTCCGACTACAGTGCGTATGAGTGATATTATCCTTAATCGACAGTACACTACAGCCTACAAGTTTTGTACGACGACAATTGCGATTTTGACCTGGAAGATAAAGTTTTCTTGATTTTATATGTATACAATTTTTGTTCTTTATGACAAGAGCTACATCTTTGCCTCAAAATTCCAAACGGTTTGCAATATATGAGCCTGAGAATATGATCACTTTTTGCAAAAATGACACCGAGGCCCCAAATCTTTGGGGCCCGAAAAATAATCCATGACTTTGGGCAAAACTGGGAGGTACGGAATTTTTTGGTCTTTATCACGTAGGGACACCACTATGGTTATATATATATGGTTATATTCTTAAAAAAATACACACAGTGTTACTAGCCAAATTCAAAATGTTAACTGGTGATTTGAGTTGGGAAAATCGATTATTGTCAGAAACATGCGAAATCAGTCGGGCTTCATCGTGACAGATGGTCCTTTAATCAGTTTACTTTGTTTTTGGCAACTTGCTTAGATTCTAGACCGATAATAATTCGAATCGAGGCTTATATCAAAACAAGGAAGCATTAGTTAAAGAAGTAATGAAAGAGTTGAGACCACAATATAAACAAACTCCCAGAGAGAAATAGAACTTTTGTTTAACACCAACAGTGACCGTTGCTGTTCATACCTCCTTCGGGCGACAGCATAATTGGCAACAATGATTATACGTTCAGAGGGAATATGCCCATTAAAAGGGGAATCAATGACATTATTTCATTATGGACCATTGTGCATGCAACACTGGCACCAGAAACACTACAACCATCCGACAAAGGCTGGTAGTTCGTTGTTGATGCTACTGTTGTTGTCTTTGTCGCCGTAGTTGCCTTTGTAATACATACATACATTTGTAGTGGGCACTGGCACTCTCACAAGCAAATATACAAACACTCAATTACTTTGGACTTTTATTAACCATGGGCTCATGCTCGAAATCCAACACATTTCCTGTATTTTGTGGGTGACTCTGAGACTGTGATAGTGGTGTGAGTGCATGTGTGTGTGTGCGCTTGTTTGAGTTGCGTATGAATTTATGTGCGTTCAACGGAAATACGGTAAAATTGTATGCAAATCCTGGGAAAAATGATAAAATAAAACGACATTAAGCGACATAAAACAAAGCAGAAACATAATAAAACATCCATTTATTCTTAATGCCGGCAATTTCTGTTGCACTAAATCCACTCAAAGTCAACCAACACCAGCGCCAGCGTGCCAGAGCAGCAGTCATCTCCAGCCTGACACCAGCCGCCAACCAACACCACAAGAACCAAACCGCGCTGAGCAGAGCATCCAATCCTCCACGTACAGACGGACGGACAAACCAACCGACCGACAGCATCACTACGACTGCGAGTACCAACCAGTATGTATCGCCAGATATTTGTGGCGGCTGTCAAAGTGATACAACAACAAAAGCCATGCTGATAAAAGAAGAACAAAAAATGCCAACAGCGAGTCATGGTGTTATAGCGAAAACTTAATATATTTTGCTGTGCTCTTCAAATGACGATGCAAATTCGTATATTGGGTGTAGGTTAGAATTCGCCGAAAAAGTCGATTCATTACCACGAAGATCACAGGGAGGGAGCCTCGCTCTACCAACTTATTTTCGGTTAATTCACTCAGGGAATAAAAGCAATGGTATGTTTCTAGTTGAATTATAAGGTACTGTGCCAAACTTGAAGCAAATCGAGTAAAATGTGTGGTTTCTAGAGCGGAAAAAGTCAAATCGGTGCTATATCTAAATCTGAACCGATTTACTTCAAATATTAAATTAAATAGGGTTCGTCCTTGGATCGCAATATTCGCGTGTGCCACTTTTTGTTACGACAATAATTGCGACCTGTACTTCGATTACATGAATAGATGGACGGACGGACATGGCTAAATCGACACAGAATGTGATTCTAAGCCGATCTGTATAATAAATGATTGGTCTATCTCGCTTCCTTCTGGGTGTTACTAACAAATGCACAAAGACATAATACCCTAGTGGAGGGTATAATGACCGCAAGATACATTACATTAATTAGAAGACTTAAATACATTCATTACACATATTCGCGTTCTCTGCGTCAAGCGTCCATACAGGTATGGGTGAGCTTGTTATCAAATTGTTTAACAACGCTGAAATACATAATTACGATGTTTAACTTATTTATCCGCTTCTCCATATTTCCCATCACACATTAATTGCATAAAAGAAAATTGTTCAACATTTGAATACAAAACTTTTTGTATACATATATCGAGGGTTTATATTTAAAAGTTGCTATGAACAAAAACACAACTTTTCAGGAGAGCGAAAAAATGATCTTATCTATCTATAGTTCTGAAAGAGCATGTTGAGTAGACAATTTTTGTAGACTAACCTTATAGTCCAGCTGGTCTGAGTTTCTTTTTACAGTGAGTCAAAGTAAATTAAAAAAAAGTGTTGTAAATTAATGTCTGAGAGATTTCTTGTTGTCAGAACTTTATTGTGGAATTTTATGAGAATCATGTCTGTGAAAGATCTTAACCCTCTAGTTCCTCTCTTTATGGGACAAATTGACGCTTTCTTCGAGAAAATCAAAAAAGTCCTTTCAAAAAGCACATTAACGGATTAAAATGTTCTACGAAAAAAATTATCTGAAATGTCTTGTCATTTATTTTGGTTCGAGGTTGTGCCGAAGTCTTCAGCAGAACCCAAAATTAGCAAAGAAGGCAAAGTGAGACCTTTATTGTTGCAGCTGAAAGTTGACTGCGCAGTTTCGATGGGCGCTACACCATCTCATCAGAACTTTCGCAACGAATGTATGTCTTTGACTTAAATCAGGGTTCATATTAGTACCAGCGGTCACATATTTCTAATGAGAAACGCTGATAAACAAAATATTCCACCGAACTAAGTCGACACACTAAAAATCTCACTTTGCCAATTCAATGTTGTGCATGTGCTCGCATCGCTCGCAACAATGCAAAGGTTGTTGTTGTACGGTATGTCCCGTCTTCACTGTACCTCGTGTGTATTGTTGTTGTTTGTATGTATAGTTGGTCTGTTATGTTGTATGTCTTGTCATTTATTTTGGTTCGAGACCATAGGTTGTGCCGAAGTCTTCAGCAGAACCCAAAATTAGCAAAGAAGTCGACTTAGTTCGGTGGAATATTTTGTTTATCAGCGTTTCTCATTAGAAATATGTGACCGCTGGTACTAATATGAACCCTGATTTAAGTCAAAGACATACATTCGTTGCGAAAGTTCTGATGAGAAGGTGTAGCGCCCATCGAAACTGCGCAGTCAACTTTCAGCTGCAACAATAAAGGTCTCACTTTGCCTTCTTTGCTAATTTTGGGTTCTGCTGAAGACTTCGGCACAACCTATGGTCTCGAACCAAAATAAATGACAAGACATACAACATAACAGACCAACTATACATACAAACAACAACAATACACACGAGGTACAGTGAAGACGGGACATACCGTACAACAACAACCTTTGCATTGTTGCGAGCGATGCGAGCACATGCACAACATTGAATTGGCAAAGTGAGATTTTTAGTGTGTCGACTTAGTTCGGTGGAATATTTTGTTTATCAGCGTTTCTCATTAGAAATATGTGACCGCTGGTACTAATATGAACCCTGATTTAAGTCAAAGACATACATTCGTTGCGAAAGTTCTGATGAGATGGTGTAGCGCCCATCGAAACTGCGCAGTCAACTTTCAGCTGCAACAATAAAGGTCTCACTTTGCCTTCTTTGCTAATTTTGGGTTCTGCTGAAGACTTCGGCACAACCTATGGTCTCGAACCAAAATAAATGACAAGACATACAACATAACAGACCAACTATACATACAAACAACAATTATCTGAAATTTCACGCCAACTTATACAATAAAATTACTAGGATTAAAATTGATCCATGTTTTTTTGGAAGGCACACAAAAAAGACAAATTGGGTATTTTCTAAAATTTGTATTTTCACGAGAGGAATGACTAAAGTGATTTGTATGGATGACATTCTTCTTTTGCAATTTTCAATTATTGTTTTTATCAGTTTTCTTATAATCATTTATTATGTTTGTGCTTGAAATATTATGGGCAATATTTTTTATGTGTAAAAGTACCGTAAGACACTTAGAAAGTTTCATTGAAAAAAGAATTAGATAATATTTCTTGGCAGAAGATGGCACTATTTTGATAGCCATGAAGGTCATTGTTACCAAATAGAATAAATCAAAAATTAGTATTTTTTATAATAAAAACATCTTTTGAGGGTTTAAACTAACATCCGTTTGCTTAGTATTTATTAAGAAACATGCATTCGTGTGGCTAGATTCAACTATGAATAAACATTTACTAGAGCAATTAGCATGGCAACAGGAATTGGTATAAACGTGTCTATCATGAGATAGGTCGCACAGTGGGTCCTTTTGACCTTTACTTTGCAAAAATCATAACTTTTAAACTAGTAGACACATTTACAAAAGTATTTTTTTGCACAGAAGACATCAGAAGCTTTTAAATGGCATTTGGTATTCGATCCTAGAGCTTACTTGGAGCTCTAAAAGCAGACGTCTAATATGGTGTTTCTTTCTTTTCAAAAACATTATATTTCTAGTTAGTTTACATTTACTTTTTTGTTACCAAACTAATCATTTTTCATTTATTTTTTGCTCTAACACGATATATATTCATATATTTAGCAATTTATTTATAGCTAACTAACTGAACTCCACCCGCTTATCCAATTTTTTTTTCGTTCTCAATAATGTATACGTACTATTTTTATTAAGTTATCTTCAAAAACAGATTTACCACGCACGTCCCGCCCCAAGTGCTAGTATTGTACATTCTTAAAAATAAGATGACCGCGAATTAATAAGAATAGAATTTCAGAAAATAATCTCTGTACATATCAGTCATAGTCGATAAAAATATTTTTTGAGAAATATCGGTTTCAGCAATAAGGCTGCATCGATTCCATTAAACACAAAGTCCTGTACCGAATAAATGTATATGCAAACTTTTGAAACAATTTCGTTATAGTGCAAACTAAATATCGGACATGTCTTTTGACTGGTAGTATAGAACATATGTCAAAGGGAATCAAATCGTCCCTCCAATGGCAAACCCATGTAAAAGGTGCCGGACCATTCGAATTCATAACTATAAAGAAGTTGATGCAAAATGAGAAAGGCCTGACGAAAGGCGTCCGTTAACTTTGATATAAATATTTATTGGCCAGGAATAAGTGACATTAAATATGGATCACATCAGTGCTTGTTTGGGCTCCATTAAAATTTCACTTCAAATTTAATTTCTCAAAACTCTTGAAGCAAGATATTTTAGATGTTTGTAAAAATTGGTCACATCACCTTATCTTAAACCTACGAAAATCTACAGTGAAAATAGACGAAGTCGTTCAATACATTCACATGGAGGCCACATACTTGGCTTTCCGAATAGATCCTCACTCAGAAGCCACTGATTTTAAATTATTTAAGCAAATTCTACACAGAGATCGATACAAAGTATACTGGAACATAAATTATATTTCGAAATAGGGCCCATCAAATATCAGTGATGTTTCCGATAGAGCCAGGCTTTGTCTCCAAAAATTGTAATGTGAGAGTGAGTGGTGGAGGGTATAGTCCACACTACATTCTTTAAAGAATTACCAACCTAATGAAAATTTTCATTGATACAATGTAATGTTTTTGTCTTTCAGTGCATTGAATCACTATTTTATATCCTGCTCCTGGTATAATTTTTCCCCAGCTAATGTCACACGAATAAGACCTACACCTAATATATGTTTAAACGCGAGTACATAAATAGTTAGCTGTTACATCAGAGGAGCAGCGTGTGAACCGATATGACTGCTGTGGATGTTGTGGGCGGAGGAAGGAGATAGGAGCAGGAGTGATTTGTATCATATCGTAGCAGCCAGTATCTGATGTCTATGCTCTTTCTAAATCAGCTAAGAAGAAAATATGTGGGCTTGGGTGTGAGAGTATTTATGGGAATTTCGCGGTGAACGCATATCGTTCGGAGCGAACGCTTAAACGTATGCAAAATGTTTGCTGTTGCTCCGGTTCCGCCATCTCGTGATGTTGGCAACGTTGCAGTCGCCAAGCCATCAAAGCAAAGCAAAGCCAAGCAAAGCAAGCAACATGGCGATGACTCTCTAAATAAATCGGCGGATGTTTACTTTTATTTTTTTTCGTTTGCTTCTTATCAAATTGACAATTGACATTATTTTGTTAAATTTATTTCTGGTGCTTGTTACCCATCTCATACTGCCGCTGATGCCGGGGCTAATGCTGCTGCTGGTGCTGCTCCCACACCACCACTTTATCAGCTTAAATGTCTGATTTGCAAAGTTTGTTTGGATGCTTTGCGCTTTGCTTTGTGTTGTTTCTGTGCTGTCTCCGTTTCGGCTTCAGTTCACTTCTGCTCTGCTCTGTGTTCTGTTGCCTTCCTCAAGTGTAAATCTAACACCCAGACAGCGTGTTGGCATCTTCAAGGTCCTGCGGTACCAACACCAGCAGTGCCTCTTCCCTTGCCGATGCTCGTGCTAAGCCAAAACAGAACTTTTGATGATAATGAAGTATTTCCCAGAGGAAGCATCCAGTATCCGTCTTTAGTCGGAGAAAAAGATTTAAATGATGCCGTTTTATCTCTCCTCTTTCTTGTTTTTGTTTTTGCTTGGCTTGAGTTTGCTGTACCCGCTTTCTCGGGCCACTTCATTTGCCGCCGAATGAGGAACACGTACTCAAAGCAAAGTGACAAAATATATATTGGAATTGTACGAATTGTGGCTGACAGTGTCACTCACTCCGTGGTTGCTAAGGTCGTCTGCCGAGTGGCATGCTGCTGGGTGGCCAGAATGGCACAGGATGCCTGCTGATGAAGCGGGGGCGCTTTGTGTAAACAAATACACTTAAGCATTGTCAATTGTGTTTCGGATGCGAATGAATTTAGGCATATTGATTATGCGACAACGTACCGACGCGTATATGTATGTACGACGTATGCACGTACGTACATGTATGTACAAAGGTTGGAGCGAGATAGGTGCTTATTTTTAAACAAATTACTCGCTCAGAAGAACAATCCAATTGTTCGTGTAACACAGCCGGTTGTGGGTGGGGGAGACGGGAGTCTCGGTGATTTGTCAGAGTTCAATCGCAAATTATAGAGTTCTTTGTAGTACAATTATGACTCTGTTTTCGTTTCGAATCGCTTGGATTGGATTGTGCGTCCTACGTCCTCCTCCGCTCTAGTTGCCACGCACCTCGTGTGGGAGCTTTTTGACAGAGGGTTGCGTAATAAATCAAAAAATGTAATAGATTCAGGATCGTTTGTACAGGATCGAATTGAATTAAATCATGTCAACAGTATCTTAAATAATGATTAATCACCATGTCAATCTGCACTCTGTTGGCCATTAATAAATGCCATCACGTATCGCCGTCTCTCCAACCTCGGCACAAGTGACAAATGCTCGAAGACACCACCGATGTGAGGGGATTACACACACGCACGCCAACTGTTGTCGTAGCAATCGTTCCACTCGTTACATATCCCTATCCCTTTACTCGCAAAAGGAAACCCAATCAGCCAACCACGATGAGCGTGGAGATTGCCCGAAGTTTTCACTTGCTCCTGGCTAGAGGATGATTGATTGACTACACTTGCCTTGCGACACTGGAGCTATTACAGATTTCTACTGACGATAAAGACATAACAACACTTGTGGAACCACAACGTCAATACAGATCGCACAGAGGACAGTTACATACGAAACTGTTGGTTAACCGAGCCGCCAAATCCGAAGTTTCATTAGTGAAGCGATGAAGTGACGTAAAATTTTTCTACGACAGTGAAAACGGGTAATAGTTTACATGAGATGGACTAGTGTCTACCTCTTGGAAATTATAATAACAATATCATTTACCGCCCTACATTGATCAAAAATGAAGATTCATATGTCGTAAAATTATTCCTAAATTATTTCGGCTAATTACCACTGACTAGCTAAATATGGAGTTTTTACTCAATTTTAAATTTTGTTGTAATTTTTACAAAATGCTCTACCATTTCTTTACCTCATTTGGCTACCAAGAGATCTGCTTTGTATATGTTTTATAAATAACTGTTTTATATTTTATAGTTTATGAAACAAAAATTTTATAAAATAACATTTATTTTTATCGACTAAACAAATTATAAATTTGGTGAATGTCAAAGTAGAATATATCAAATACACTACAGAAAATACCAATAATTAATTTCTATGGTTGAGTTCTATAAATTCTATGATGCAGTGTTACATTTGGGACAACGTTTAAAACCCTCTTTAATAGAGGTAGTGTGATGACGGTTTGCACACCAATAGTAGTCGCTGGCAACGAAGTATTTTAGAAATTATATTTTCATTCAGTGATGTAATTTTTCAATTTATGTCACGATTAGGGTTTGGGGTCCGGGAAATCCCGAATCGTTTTTCCCGGGAATTCCCGGAAAAATTTGGACGGGAATTCCCGGGAAAAATTTTTCAGTTTCCCGGGAATACGGGAAATATTAAAAAAATAATTTATTTATTATGATGATCAATAATTTAATGTTACTTTATAAATTGGAATTTTTAGGTGTATTTCAAATTCATATATGTATTTACATTACTGACAATAATGAGTATTTGTTTATATTATATTACTAAAAACAAAACTTTTTAAATTCGCAAAATAGTCATTTTATGCGAAACCCAGCTATGAAAATAAAAACTTTTTGTGAGCCTATTTGCAGGATCTTTATTGTGAAATAAAAATGTAAATTTTCTTGTTTTCCTAGAAGAATCGAGGTGAATATCTTCTTCAAGAACAATTTACTTTACATATTTAGCCAGAAAGAAATGGTCTAAAAATAGGAATACAATAAAAATTGTTCGCCTGGAAGCTTTAAGGGAAATCTAATAGGAATATAAATATATGCTACGGTGTATTTAAATGACCCTTTGTAAGAATTAATGACTGGACTATTTCAATATTTTTAGTTTTTATGAATTTATTAAATTAATATTATTTTTTTATGTTTCTATTGATGTTACAGTTTTTAATAAAATATAAAATATTTTTGTCTCCGGACGAATGAATATTCTAAATTAAATGCGTCATAACATTCTCCGTAAATCAGTTATTTGTTTCTTAATCGTTTTCAATTTTGAATCAGTCACTTCTACATGCGATATAAATGTCCAATTCTGACGATTAGTCTACAATTTTCAAGTTCAAGTTATAATGAGAAAATGTAATTTATAATCGGAATAAGTAAGTTCACGATGAGAAATGTAAATTCATATGAGGAAATTCATAATCAGCACTGAAAATTCATATTGAGAAATATAAATTCATAATAAGAACATACAAATTGATAATGAGATATATAAATACAAAATGAGAAAATATAAATTCTTATTCAGGAATATATATTCATAAAATATAGATTCATAATCAGGAACTCTAAAATTTATAATCGAAGCTATGTATGTACGTTTTTCTATGGATATTTTCGTAGAAATGCATATTATATCAATGTTCTCATTATAAATTTACATTTTCTCAATATGATTTTATATTTTCTCATTATGAATTCATATTTTCTGAATATGAAAACGTATTTTCTGATTATGAATTTGGATTTTCTGATTACAAACTTGTATATTTCATTATGAATTGGTATGTTCCTATTATGAATTAATTATTCTCAATGAATTATGGTTTATATATCTCATTATGAATTAACATGTTCCTATTATAAATTTACATTACACATTATGAATTTATATGTCCCTAATATGAATTTACATTTGTCAATATAAATTTGTATGTTCCGAATATAATCTTGAATAGGTGTAGAGTAAAAAAATTAGTTTTTAATTTGTAATATGACTGTATTGAAAAAACACACCAGTTATCAAATGTTGATATTTTAAACCATATTGAGTGAAATTTTTCATTCCCGTTTTCCCGGGAAATGAAAAAAGTCCGGGAAACCCCAAACACTAGTCACGATATGTAAAAAATACACATTTGAAAATAAATAAGATTTAATTTGATTTTAATACATTATTAAGCCAAAATTTCAGTTTTACTCGATTTCTTAAATTGATTGTATGTTAACGTCTAGAAATAGACGTCAAAACAATTAAATGTAATTTCTTGTTCCTGGTATTTTGGATAACCGTGCGTATTAGTGATAGTATCCTGATTAAACATAACTCATACGTCTTGAATGCCGGTATTAGAGCATCGCAATCATAAATTTACGAGTTTATTTTGGCGTTAACAACTTAATTTAATTTGGTAAGGACTAAGCCTAAAATGTCTACTATCACTAACAATCAGTATACCATGCATGAAAACCTCCTCCACTATATAGGAATCCATGAAAGACGCACTGGAATTCTCTTGAAATTCTGTTCTAAAATTACCCACGAAGTGTGCATCAACCAGTTGATCCAGTTATTGCTCACTAGCTTGATATCCTCCTTCTGGGATAACATTCGCAATATTACCGCAGAAAGATCGCCACGAGCTGCAGTCATATGCATCCCAGTAATATGAAGGTCTGGTCGCCTTAGCTTTGTTGAACAAAGTTCTACACATCCTTCTCAGTTCTGGTAGTTCTACGGCTCACCAATGTGGCTGTTGTTTGCCCTTGTACTTTGGAATCGAGCATCGAATTTTCAATGGCTCAGTCAAAAAGTTGCATATGCTCGACCATAGAGTGTAGTTCATTTGTTTCCATTGGCTACCTCAATATAGCGATCTTGAGAGCACATTACTACTAATAACTACTAATTGGAATTTGATTTAACGGTGGTCCGAGATACTCTCCATACATTATTGCTAGGGTATCCAATTGTTCGTACTTTTGGATTATTCGATTAATCGTTTATTCGAAAATACAAATGTTCTAATTAACAAAATAAAGCTCTTATTTGATTACACGAATAAGATTTCCTGTAAATTATTTAAATTTTGAAGGGAATATATAACATATAATCAAGCTTCATCGTTTTATCGTTTAAGAAAGCTATTGGATTTATTGCGATTTTCCTTTGTAAATAAAGTTAGAATTCGAAGAAACTCTTTCACTTACTGTTGAATTCGGATAAATTGAAAGAAGAGCATGTAATTAAGTTCTACAGCTTTTTAGATTTTTCTAAATATAAAAATTTTATTGTAAGTTATTTGATTCTATTTTTCGTTTTTGCTGGATTTTGTACTCTTTCTTATTTTTTGTTTAGATCGGACAAATGGGTAATTGTGAACTAGCAAACTCTTTAGTTTCCTTTTGTTGAATATGTACAAAATCCATAACCAGAGGTACAAAATCAGCGTATTTAAAACCTTTATTCTTCTTTTATTGAGTCGTATTTTAAGTTGTTAAATAAAGACTTTTGCAAAGAAAGTATTTAATTTTTATAAAGTTTTCAAATGAAGTTATAGTTTCCAAAATGATATTTCACTCCAAAAATGTATGGTAGAATAACATTTCGAATATTCGATATTTCTGATTATTCGAACAAATATTTGATACTAAATAAATAAATATGGCAAAAGTGACATCGATAACCTCCTTTCTGAGTCTGTTAATAACTGTCGTGGCTACAGATAAACATATTAGTAGTGAGAATAAATGCTAACTTATAGGTAGGAAACTACTGAATGTTTGGTCCTAATTACTAAGACATGGTGAAAAAATGTCTTGCCAAAATGCAAGATATCGGAGTGCCATCATCCTTGTCGATAAGTAGTTTGAAACAACAACAACAACAAAATTGTCCTTTAACTGTATAAGATTCCTGGATCAGGACAATGTCAAGCTCAGCACTAAAACAGCCGAAGCAGTTTTGACATGGTGGATGCTAATTTGGAGTAGCCTCAACACTTGGCTAAATCGATATAATACAATTATGGCATCATAGCCGCTGTACTACTCTCCCTCTCCCTTTGTTGTCACAAAGTGGAAAATAATTTAATTTTAATATTTTAAACTTAAAATTGAAATTGATAACCTCTGTCCACGCGAACGAACTTATTGTGCACTTGATTTGACAGAAGATACAACAAAAGAACATGAAAACAAAAACTCCAGCTCCATCTTGTTAATGGAAATATGCAAGAAAAACAAAAGCACACGATGGCAAAAAATAAAAAAACTTTATCTTCAAAGCAATAAGGTCCATGAATATTAAAACATCGTCTTAAAGTTTATAATTGTAGCTAAGCATAAGAATAATTATGACTCAACAAAAAAACCCGAGAGTTGCTCCAACCACCGCCAATCTCTTCAAAACATATTTTTTGAATATGTAAGTGGAATGTGCCGAAATTATATAAATCAAAAGAAGTTTATCCACTTATGTGCCTGATCCCTACATCACAGCATAGACAGTTACCTAGCATTTCCATTGGAGGCCATTCATATAAAATACGAATCGAATATCCACATATAATGAATATATACCCAAGTTGGCTAATTTACACTTATTCAGCGATATCAAACTAATGGACGTCCATATCTGCTGTATCAGATCAGTCCGACTTGGGATTTGTGGCAGTATGTTGACTTGGTAGAATAGGAAGTTATTTATTTATCAAAAAATATCATCTCTTTTATTCCATATCGTCTCCAATCGGCATGGCCTTCAATTAGCCCCCTCGCATGCACTGGCATTCCGGTCACGAGTACCACCAAAGAATGCGTTACTATGTCAGAATGTGCGTCTGGGTGTGTGTGTGAAGTATACCCGATATTGGCCATGTTGAATTTCAGTTGATTGGTTGTAATGGAGGTGTGCGTTTTTAATAGTGTTCACATCACTTCGTCTTGCCACCCAGATGTCAAATATTATTTTTAATATCTGCAAGAAACGTCATTCCTTAACACACGCTGACACACACCGACATATCCACATCCAAACACACACATCGACACCGACACTTATTGAAGCTGTTAGTGAAGGTTTCACAGGCACATACACAGCAACACACACATTCACATATACAATCATACACTCATACTCATGGAAAAGTGGTCATAAAAATTGTGACAACGTTTCGGTGTTTGTTTTGTTGAGTTGGCTTGATTTGGCTTCAATAACAAAATCCAATTTAGTAAAAATGACCACCGCTGAACACACATAGAAAACCCCAAACATACTTATATACAAACATAACAATATATATACACATATACGTGCATGTGATTGTGAGTGTGTGTGTTTGTGTTATAATCGTACATACTCTCGCATATGACAGGAATGCTATGTATGCCATGTGCATATGTGCAAAAGGAAAATTTATTTTAAGTTATTTTTTCTCCCTTCTGAAAGAGGTTTCCTTCCATCCACATCAATAATATTTCCATTTTGATATCTCCATCATATTGTATTAGAGGAAGGAAGCATTGATGCTGATGGTGACGGTGACGGTGATGATGATGGCTATGGCGGGGGTGATAAGGGTGTCCGTTTTCCTTTTTATTTCCCATTTAAATATTGTGCCAGTTCTTGACTTTGTCCGAAAGATTTTCTTTGCTCGATTGCTGATTGGATACCACACACCATCTCTGGGCATTTGCTTAACATATTAGCAGTGATTGATCGTGTCCGCATGATTTTGGATATGTTTGAAATTAAAAATTGAAATATTACATTTACATTTGCGTTTTGCGATAACAAGAACAGAGATTGTACTTCATACGCTGCGCACTCTCGTGCGCATTTGTTTTCCAATTCTCTTCGTATTGGTGGGGCAATTAATTAGCGAAAATTGACAGTCAAATTTGAATACAATGCTTTGAACAATTAAAAATTACGCTAAAACTACAGTTCTGTAAATTTATATACCCGATTTTGATAAAATTTTAAACATATATTCTATTCGCTCTTGCGGATTATATAGCGTCCACGTTAATTCAAAGTAGAACGATGGTTTGAGTCTTGCAGTGATATCAAGTTGATACTGATGGATGTTTTTGTGAAGGGATAGCTTCGTTAGTGAAAATGTAATAGCTTTGGAACACGTCTTCATATTTCAATGATATTGGCATTGTCTGAACGGTTTTCGCCCTATTCGCGAATTTAACATTTAATATCAGATTTAGATATTTCCGCCTTAGAAATTAAATATTTTACCCGATCTTCTTTAAATTCCGCACAACATCTTATAATCTAACTAGAAACACTTATAATGAAAGCCGGTAAGATCGGTTCAGATTTAGATATAGTCTCCATACAAATGGCGCTCCCGATTTCACTTTTTTCGCTCTATATAGTACTCGATTTTCATCAAATTTGGCTTAACACCTTAAAATCTAAACACCTAAAATATAAATCGAACTATAAACACCTATGGTAAATGTGGGTAAGATCGGTTCAGATTTAGATATAAATGTATTTATTTTATGTATTTTAGTTGAAGAGTATTTCATTATCGTGCAAATCACTTGTGCCAATTCCCGCACTCTTTGACAACATCTCCAAATACCACGAACCTTCTATAAATATAAATGACTTCATGGCGAACTGCTTAAATCAACTTAAACCAACACTAAAAGCCTGTCTGATGACTAAATCACTAAAACCTCTCGATATTCTCGAATAAATATTGACTTGTAGTGTTCTCTTTCGAAAAAAATACGAGGAGAAATATTTGTTGATTTTGCTCAGTTTCCTAATCCTAGCTATCAGGAACACTTCAAAAAGAAGCACAAAACGACAGCGGAAAACCACTTTAAACATCAGCGACACTAAAAACTCCGACAAGGTGCAGTGGGAAAAAACGCGACAATAACTTACAGCACCAGGAATGAATCAACCACATTGTATTTTTCTGCGGATTTGGACACCGCTTGCTTCGTCAATATGCATCCTTGCCGCTAGAGCTTCAGCTGCAGTCGCAACGAACGACAGCAGCTAGACAAACTCGCAGTCGAGATGATGTACCGCCGGATGCATGTACTCGTATTGTGGAGTGACATAAATCTTTGGTCAAGCTTAAATCCAATCTACTCGTGAATGGGTCACCCCAAAAAACCAATACAAACACAGTGTTTGTATGTGTGTGTGTGGAGGGAAATCTTCCATATCGAGTTTGATTCATTTATTGTTTTGTATTGAAGTGGTAGCAAAACTGCGGGTAATCGATGTCTGATGTATGCACATACATATGCAAACTCACACACACATGCAAGCACACACACACACGCGTGAATACAATCATAAATATCGCGTGGCGGTGCAGAACGAGCAAGGCAAAGTTCGAATAACAATCGAATCGAGCGTAGCATAATACATTTTTTGATTTATGCGTTTGCATTTTATTGCCAATGTAAACATGAACATACATGTGTTAAACACACACACACATACGCATATAAACTCTCATACTAACTTAAACACACACACACACACAAACACACACCATCATCCTCACACTCACAAACAATCAACAACATGAACACAAGCCCCGACATCCATTCATCAGGTGCGAAACAATTGTACTGCCGCACAGCCAAACGTCCCGAACACACTCGCACATGGATCCAACTCAGCGCTGACTGCTCCAATTGCTGCCCAGAATGACAGACTGCTCCCCTACAGTTCCCGACAGCTGAGGAAGGCGCCAATCGTTCACCCACTCTCCGGCACACACTTAGAAAAACAGTTTGTTTATATTTGAATGTCTCGTTACAGCTCACAAATGTTGTGAGTCATGTTTATAGCCTCCACCACTCTGTGGTGCAGGGTATTATTATATCTGTGTATTTAGTTGTGACATTAACAATGAAATCATGTCGGCCGGATGATTATTATACTGATCGATATAGGATCCGCGCAGATTGAATTCAAACAAGTCAAAATGGCGTTAAGTTCGGCCGGGTCGAACTTTATATACCCCCCACCCCTCTGTACCATTGTATCCCTTGAAAGTACGAATTTGGAAAAAAACCTTTTGTTTTCCATGTCTACGTAGTCAAAGGAATGTATACTCCGAATTTCGTGACTCTAGCTGCCGTCATTTGGATGGTACTATTTTCATCCCCTTTTTCCATTTTGACCCCAAAAAGTACGAATTTCGAAAAATCCGTTTATTTTTCCTGTCTTTCTTTGAAAAATCCGTGTATTTTACGTGTCTATGCAATCAGAGGTATGTATACACCGAATTTGATTATTCTATGGGCAGCCGTTTGGTTGGTACCATTTTTATGCCTCTATTCTCATTTTACCCCTTAAAAGTACGAATTTGGAAAAAATACTTTTATAATATGTATCTACTCAATTAGAGGAATGTACACACTGAATTTCGTGTTTCTAGCAGTTGTCGTTTAATATGTACCGTTTTTATCCCTTTTTGACCCCACTCCACCCCCTACAAATAAGAATCACTTTATGGTGAACGTTTTTGCTAAAAGGGAAATTCGCATATCAAATATCAAGCAAAGATATTAGGGATTATTATGGGTATTTTTAGTCCTTGTGAGGGAAAAAATTTTCCCTTTGGGCCGATTTCGCCCCGTTTCAATCCCAACCGATCTACGACTATAAGACGCATTTATGGAAAATTTGAACGTTCTAGCTCCTTTCGTTTAGACGCTAGCTTGTTTCAACAGACGGACGGACGGACATGGCTAGATCGTCTTAGAATTTTATGACGATAAAGAATATATATACTTTATAGGGTCTCAGGCCTGGAGGTGGAGGGTATAAAAACTGAGATAATCTAAATACTAAAAAATCTGTAATATATAAATGGAATGCCTCATTCAGACCACATATCCTAATTATATTTCATCAACTTACAATTTAAACTATTCCTATTAATAATATTGTCTATTTCTTTAAAAAATAAATCCAAAGTTTACAAAATTTTGTCGATTACCAAAAAATAATGTAGAACGAAAAATCGGGGAAAGTGGAAATTTTATTAAAAAATTTATTAAAACGAGATTATGCGGAATGAACATGCGGGATAATCCCGCGAAAAGCGGGATGGGTCGCCTTAGTCTTATACAGCTTAGTCTTGAAACGATTTTAGCACAAACATATATTTTTGTCTTAAGTCACGCCTTCAATGAGTTACACTTTTTTCTATCCTAATTGATAAGTATACTCGCCTATATGTACTGTATTGATCATATCACAATTGACGTCTTCTTTGCAATATGCAACCGGCCAAAATTGATAAAAATATAAAACTAAAGTTCATAGAAGTGAACATAAGAATTTAATTAAATTTTATGAACATGCAACTAGGAGATGTTAACTTCCAATGAGTTGAAGCAGAGTTATAAATTCATTTATGTCGGAAAATGGTAACGTAGTTCTTTCAAATACGTTGCCCACCCATCATACTGGCAGTTGTATCCACTAGCATTGTCAAGCTCAAGTTCATACAGAGTGCCAAAGCCTTCGGCATAGACGAGCAGGATGTGGAATTCCGAGTTTTTTGCTTTTATAAACTGTCCGTTTTTAAAAGCCTCAATAAAATGCCGATGAAGTTCTACGAATGTTTTTTTTACCCACCATATTCTACGTGGCACTCAGTAATGAAATCAAACAATTTTTCCCGTTTCGCAATATCGAAATGAAAATTCCATCAATTACACAGTGCAACAAAAAAATCTTTCTATATCTATAAAATCTACATGGCGCTGGAGCTTATAATGAATTATATTGTATTTAAATTTTGAAGTAATAAAAATATATTTTGGAATACTTGACAAATCGTTAGATCTGTTAAAAATCGATTGGCTAAAATAAAAATCGCACCGTCTGACCATGAATGGGAGAAGAATCAAATGCTAATTTTGACAGTCTGTCAAACTTTTAAAATTTTCCAGAACGATGCGGCCAGTGCACAGTGGTAACTTACGGCCAAAATCCTACAATTTTTTATTTACCATCATAAAATTCTGATTTTTTCAAAAAAAAGTGGGCGGGCCTCGCCCATTATTTAATATTCAGGAAATTTCATTTATTTAGAAAAATACATCCATTTAGAATATTTTGTTGGAACGGTCTTCAATATTTTCGATCATTATTGTGATTTTGCATCAAAAAAATTAACACTGAATTCATGGCCTAATACTTTTTCAAAGTTGTAAAAAACGTTTTTTTGGTTAGAATATATGCTAACTTGAATTTTGAAGTTAAAACAGCTGTAAAACCTATATTTGTATATATATATTTTTTTTAATATGAAATGGTGTTATTTCAATAGTTATCTTTCATTTGACGTGAAAATTTATTTAAAAAATATTGTTTTTTACTTTTGTCCGTTTGTTATCTCTGTGCAGTGGGTATTTTATTGGAAACCTAAAAAATATGAACACATAATAACACTATGCAACAAAAAAAACAAATTGTGTTCGCGACCTAAAAAATTATTTTTTTGTGTGCATAGAGAGATACTAATCAACACAAATAAAATTATGGATATTTTTTACAAAAAATCCAATTTTTGTACTTTAATTTTTTTAAATATATGTCCGATAAAACCAGCTTACATGTTCAATTTATGATTATTGATAGCTACAATTGTGATACATTTTAATTTCACATTGAAACAGTGGTTTACATTATGGCGACTGTTCCTGAACCATTGCCTCTCGAGTGGAATATGTTCCCCATATTACCTATACTTTATATGCAACTAGATGACAATGTGTTATTTATTACTTGGTGCAAGTTTTTTTGATTGACATTCGAAAAGTTAGTTTTGGTTCTTATTCATTTGAATGAATCATTTATTGAAAAAGTTTGGGTGTTTGGTTGAAAACCAACGGTCAGCACGAGAAAGCATGACAAAAGTAGCGTGCAGCCAAGTAATAATGTTACCATGTCACTTGTAAAAAATTTGCATTCTATCAAATATAGATGCAAAAAGTTCTTGAGTCACGACAATGTCGCAGATCAAATCAAGTTTCAATATATATTTCTTTTGAGTTAATACACCTACAGAAAAATGTATACACAACCCTTCGACATAACGGCTGTAAAGTAGTGTCAATCTAAAGCCTCTCACAGTTTATACAATTAGCTTGGCTGCAGTTAACGGAATGCGAATATACGATTGTTAGCTGAATTCTGTGGCAATGGTTGGAATTTACACTTTCATTATTTACATTACATTCGTCAGATGAGTTCTATTAAAAAGAAGAAGTTCACAAATAGTCCGGTCTTGATTATATCTTTTCCATTTTACTCTGAGACCAAAGGCATACATATGTCGGTTGAACTGATTGAATCTTGCTTATTACTTTCAATTTGTTCAGACTTAACTATTTTCTCGGTGTAGCGTATAGTGATACGAGTAGTTGGAGTTAAATTGAATCGAAATGATTTAGAAATTCAACTTCAATGACTGCTGTATCATTTGTTTCCTTCAGGAAACTGAGTATTTTCCTTTTCAATTCGTTTCTTTGGTTTAGAAGTCTCTCTCCACCCACCCACTCCACGGCTGACATTGCCATTGCTTGCCACCCCGCTCCGCCTTTGCTGAGACATAAGCATCCATCAACTCCGGGTCTCATATGCATCGACTAAAGCGGAACATGCAAAATATGTACTCATTGCTTAATTTAAAAATCTTTTTTTTTCTAAGCTGATGATGTTGTTTTTGTTGTTGCTGGTGCCTCTACGGCTGCCCCTATTCAGAGATTCATAAATAAACAGCTTCAAAGTCTGTGAACCGTAAAGCCACAAGAAAACATAAGGAACGAAAAATAAATTCAAGGAAATTACTCACAACTCCATCTACACAAACACCAGCCACCTCCCATTAGTCCTGTTCGTGAGATACCGACATTTTCATCCAAAACGAAAAAAAAATACGAGGGCTGTCAGACACACAAAGTAGCCAAGGAAATAGATTTTTATTCGATAAACTTCAGAGCCGGATATGGGAAAATTATGTCAGCCAAAACTCTGCAGATATTCTGGAAGAGGTTTCAGAGATAACATACATCGATTAGGTCTGACACCTAATCAATGACTAGTTGTTTGTTCGATACAAAGACACTCGAAAGTTACATCGACCAACATAAAATATTTGTCATCTTTACGTTAGAAAACCCTTTGAAGTATTCAACGTAAACCCTATATATTCACCGAATATATTCGGAATCGTCATCAATAGCTAAAATTTGGTGCATCCAGATGGCATATGGATTAACTCCATATTACCAAAACATTAAAAAATCTGGAATACACATGAAATATTATTAATGATATTTTATGTCATTTGTAAATAAATTTGCATTATCTAAAATATAGACAAAAGGTCTTGAGCCAGGACAATATCCCAGTTCAAATCAAATGTTTATTGCATACCGAAATAGAGAAAACGAAAAAAAAAAGACAGATTTGATTGAACGAAATAAATTTGTGAAATACTTACTTAATCGGCTGTTACAGAACATTGGATCATGTAGCCGAACGTAGAATAGATTTCCAAGCGCTTCGATCTTCTACGCTTCTTCTCGAATTTGTGACACCAAGTTTCGCGATGTCTTCCGCCACTTGATCTTTCCATCGGAGTTTTGGTCTTCCCCTTCTGCATGAGCCGAATTCAAATGACTTTTTTGCTGGAGAATCTTCACACATTCTCACGACATGACAAAGCCAACGTAATCGCTGCAGTTTAATATGCTTAATTATGTCGATGTCGGCATATAGCTCATACAGCTCGTGGTTCATACGATATATAAGTAGTATAACTAACGAAAGAAAGTGCTACAATATAAAAACTTCATATATAAAATAGAAATTATTACTTTAAAGCAATATTTGACATTGACAAAAATTAATTTTATTGAATTTACTTAGTGCAAATTATATTTGTGTAGAACGATATTGTGCGTATAATTTGCCATAAATTAGAAGGAGTTGTCAGAGTACAATGATTTCATTTTGGAAGAATTGGAATATGAAGCGCTGAGCTCACAAATATTATCGGTTTTTATGTCGCATTTACGGTTTTCTCAAAAAACGGTCTTCGAGAGGCTTTCACTGAATCAAACAACTAGGGTAGCTTACAGAAAAAATGTCCGAAAAGGTAATATTAGGAAATATTTCATATTAGGAAATATTAATTCATATTTGAATAAGAAGTAAGAAAATAGTTTTAGACACTTATTAAACAAGAAAGGAAAAAATCGGAGAAGATTTAGATATTTCCTAATAGATTAAAGACAAGCAAAATTATTATAAAAAATCACAGTATTTTATGAAGGGAGTTGGAATTGTATTGGAAAAATTGCAAAATGGTTTTAGTTTTGTCGTTTGTTTTATTTTGGTCTGTAATCAATATAACTACACTTTCCTTCAACAATTCAAGATCGATTCAATTTATTTTAAATACAAATCGCCCGATCTCTGGAGTTCAATTTCTATGGAAAATCTTAGCGAAGTTTTCTTAGTTTTAGGTCCCATTACAACATTGCGATATAGATTGGTCTGGTTTCAGATAATTTAAGTGGCGATTATATTATTAACATATATGATTATATGTTGTGAGGGCGTATTTCAGTCTCGTTAGGTAGAGTAGTAACTCTGATAATCAATTATTTTCACAGATGATTATTTGTCGCGAGGGCGTATTTCAGCCTAGTAAAATGGAGTGACTACTCTAGTTTTTCCCTCTCGGATTTTATAGTGTCTGCTTCTGTGACCTCCCAACCATGTGAAGTACAATATGAAATGAATGTATTTTTAGTTTTAGTGAGTTTGTTGTCCACCCCTTTGTAAGCGAGAAGCCCGTGGAACATTCAGAACGTTTCTTGCCAAGATGTTCACATGGCGTTAAAGCTTCTCTTGATGACTCAGTTTGGTTTTTGACGAGAAGTATATTCAGGTCTCTGTGAATATTTTCGTTTCTCGCCAGTAATCATCCTTAAAGTCTTTGACTGAACCCTTTGGATTCTTTCGATATTGCTCGAGCTTGCATTGCCCCATAATTGAGCGCCGTAGTGCCAAATTGGTTTTGTCACGCTGTTGTAGAGCAGTACCTTGTATTCTAGATTAGGTTCGAGTTTGGGTTAAGCAGCCAATGAAGTTGTCGGGTTTTTAGGTTAATTTGAGTTCTTTTGGCTTCAATGTGTCTTCGCCAAACTAATCGGCGGTCCAGGTGGATACCCAGGTATGTAACATAGTCAAATTGTGGAAGAGAAATATTGTTTAGTTTAGCGTTGGGCATGTATTAAAATTTAAAGTACATGTTACCTGTTTACACTTTGTCTCGTTAACTTTTATCCTCCAGATAGACAACCATGATTCAACGCGTTTTAAGTGACCCTGTATGGTAGTTGATGCCATTATCTAGTTTTTGTGTCTACTCGTTATGACTGTGTCATCGGCGAAAGTTGACATGAGGACGCTTGAAGATATGGGTATATCTGCAGTGTGCAAAAGGTAGAGGATAGGGCCCAGTACCTTGTAGGACCCCTTCCATTATTTCCCTACTCCTGCCGATATATTGCCCGCACTTGACTCTGAAGCTATGGTGTTTCAAGTATGAGTTAAGAAGACTGTGACTGTTCGCGGGTAGATATTTTTGAATTTTGTAGTTCAGGCCTTCGTGCCAAACTTTGTCAAAAGCCTGGGCAACGTCGAGGAACACAGCACAACAGTATTATTTTCTTTCAAAAGCATTTCGTATTTCGTTATGATCTTCGCGAAATCCAAATTGATGATCTGGAATCACGTTTTAAGATGGGAGAAATGGTTTAAGTTTAGCTAGGAGAATATTCTCAAAGAGTTTAGACAAGCACGGAAGTAAGCTTATTGACCTAAGGGGTGTTAAAGTGATTTTCAAATATCAAAACGTATACGCAATGAAGTTGTATCAGTTTTATTTTAATCAAATACATTAGTACCAGAACGGGCCATACTCTAGGTGATTATATAACGACTATGTGTGGGTGCTAGTAGAGGGGGCGTTTGAAAACAGTCCATATTTCGTACGGTCAAATGTATTATAATAATATTATTATCACATATCAAAATATAAAATATTTCGAAAAGAATGGGTGAATCATTTTCGCCTATCTTCACACTTAAGGCAAGTAGAACACTAACAATAGATTTATAGAGGAGCTTAGTGCGCCAGACTACTTAAGTATCATACAATCATGGTGGCTAAGACGTTTGTGTTTTTTTTTGTGCAGTCACTGAAGTGGATTATTTTTTTGCAAATGTGCTTTTTAGTTACTGCAATAACTTTGTCGCAACAGTGCTCATTAGAAGGTTTTACACTGCTTTTGTGTAATTTGGTATACAAATTTAGGATACTCGTAATTTGATTTGACCCGGTACTCTATCCCGAAATCATGGCAGTAGCCACGAACTCAAATTTTAAGCTCTGCCACAAAACTTTACGCCCAGGCTACGTATGTACTACTTATATTTTTCAAAAGGTTAAAGTAAACGGAATAATAAATTCATTTGATGAAACAGTCCACAAACATACACACACATGCATAGTATGTATGCATGTGTCTCTGTGTGTGTGTAGTCTGACATAGAAGCACAGTTGGAAAACTTTGGTAATGCAAAGGAGGAAAGTTCGGGTTGGCGGCAATGCTTCACTTCCTGGTTTTCACTTTCCGCTTGCGCTAACAGCACTGCACAAACTTAGACACGGCCACAAACACACACATACACGCGTGGACCCACCTTATCCTACCAAAAGGGTAGCAAACGCTGACAATGACTGATAAGTGCCGCATTAAATTGATATTTAGTCATAACTCAACATCAGTTGCAGTCAGAACAAAGACACCACCGCCGCCGAGCCACGGAATGCTGAGAAACCTCTTTCGGGGATACACGCAGAGCGTCTGCGGGGACGCAGTGCTTGGCGGGATGGCAAATGTTTGCAAATGCAATTCCGCCATTGCAACGAATTCAGTGCTTTTCGTTTCAGTTCAGCTCGGTTGGGTTGGATTGGGTTCGGTTCGGTTAGGTTAGGTTCTTGTGCTAAAAGGAATTTCATTTAGAGCTTGACTCCGCTTAACTTCTTTCATTATTTCATTGTGGCTGGCAGTTGGTACTAAGCTTAAAGATTTGGTGTTATCGACCGGCAATCATTCTTGCTTTCACTGCTGCTTCTGTGGTGGTTGTGGTAGTCGTGGTGGTGTTGATGTTGGTGTTGGTAGTGATGTAGATGTTGTCGTCCTTTCTGTGGAGGCATGCATACATATCGTCGCGATAGTATTGAAGTGCGTCTATGCATGTGTGTATGTGCAGCAGAGTAGCAGAGCAGTACTACTTGGATATCCGTGCGCTTTTGTGGACGTTAGCGTTGCAAGCTAAAATGAAAATATACAGACTCATTTATACCCATTTACTCGTACACTCACGCTAGCACACACACACATCTATGATTACTTACGAGTATGTACTTGTAAGTATAAAAACATTTATTTATAGAATCACTTTTCATCGTCTTCCTCTGCCGCTCCGCTTGCTCTGCTTCAGCGTTCTTTCAACTGTACTGCCATTATTGTGATTTTCGGTCTCTGCAATACACGCTCCCACACACACGCACATACCCTCACATAGCCATCTACATAAGACATTTTTGGCCATGTCGGTTTGCCCTGTTTGGAAAAGCTTTTTCAACGCTAACACAAAATGTTTGCTTTTTCTTTCTGCTCCAAAGTGCATTTAAATGCGTTCACCACTCGCCGCCGCTGCATTCACTTCCTCTTGTGTCGTCGCACACAAACCCGTAGCCGGAGCCAGAGCTGGAGTCGAAAGTAAGGAATGATTTTGAAATGAAAATGGATTCGAATAAATATGCTCCATTTCCACACGCTCTCCTTACACTTTAGGTTTACATCTGTATGAGTGTGGGCGCGTGTATGTGTTTGCTAGTGCTTGAAGGGAAATGTGCATGTGCGTGTGTGTGTGACAGAGTGTGTTCTGGAGCAAAAATCTTAACATTTTGTTACGAATTTAACATTTCAATGCATTTGAAATAATAAAGTTTTTTTGGTGTACACTGAGAGAATGTTGCTCAAGAACTATTTATTTGCAACGAAGTCATCGTTTAAACAATTTAATGATTTAGTCAATTGTATGTAATTATAGTAAAACTGCGAACGGGCAGATTCATATTTCTGGTAGACATTTGAAATACAGCTTCAATACGAACCTCTAATATTTTCTTACATGCAACAAAAGGGGGCAATGTGGATTCACTATGTGGAATAATGAATCGTGCCCACAATCTATGAAAAATTCAGAAAATAACTGATCAGGCAGAAATGTAAATGTTATACCAGAATAATGACGAAAATAAATTAATTTGAACTTGGATATTGTCCTGGCTTATGATATTTTTGCATCTGTATTTTATAGAATGCATATAATATTTTTTGTCAACTTTGCGATAAAAGTTTACAAAGACTGACAATTTTTTTGAACTGAAACCAAAGCTACTCAAGAGAATAACTTTTTTAATCTTCAGAAATTTAAAGAGGAACTACTTAAAATGAATAAGAATTCTGATGTACAAGTTAATATGTCTAAATCCAGCAAATTACCTGAAGATATTGTTATGAATTTCTTCGCTAAGACTATGAGTCGTCGATTTATAATAAAGCAAATATAAACAAATCGCTCCACCCTAGTGATCATAAACTGCAGATGCGAATAACTATAGATTATTTATTAATGATTGATTGGCTATTTTTGATTGTAGGATACTAGACTTAATGTCCCTGTTCGCTCAGTACCGATCGCATTTATTATCCGATTTGATTAAAAATTTCTAAAACATATTTTTTTATCAAGCCAATCGGTTCATATTTTGATGAAGCTCCCACACATGTACTCTATATCTAAAGTAAAAAAATAGTAGCAAATAATTACAGACTCACATTTGTTTCTAATCTTCTGTGTTTTATATGTTTTTTAAATAATTCCGAAAAGATATTCAAAAATTATTGAAATCTGGCCTTTTCTGGAAAGCATGATCAATTTTCTAGGACACAAAAGATTAATATATACAAATTTTAAGTAAGAAAAATGTTATTTATCTACGCTGGAAGAAAAAATGCTAAATCAGAATTATATACAAGAGTCATCAATTGTTATACATTAAAGTGGTGTAATTGATTTTATGAATACTAACTTTAATTTTATGACTGCACTACTTCAATCTTATGTCATAAAAATGTCCAACTGCATGAAAATAATGAAATTTCTCACAGTGTTATCTTTAATACTGGGTGATCTATATTCTAATTTTAAAAATTATTACATTGTGTCATTGTATTATGTTCTATAAATGGTTCAATAAATAATTTTAATTTTCAATAATCTTTTTTGGGAGACAAAAACTGGCCCAGTTAAAAAGAAAACCCAAAAATTTCAGAAATTTTGCGTTCATTAATGTTAAATGTATTTTAAATTAATACCAAATATTTATTAAAATACTGTAATGGTAACGAAGAAAAATTGATATATCATTCCATATCAAATCAATGAAATGCTTTATAGGTTGAAAAACGAAGAAAAGTTACATCACGCCAAGGTTGATAGCTATTCATCAGTTTGATGACGCTTTTTCTTTCAGCGTGCCCCTTCTAAAACTACTATTATTTTGCAAGTATTCATGCGACCCTGAATACCTTCATTAAGAAGACAGATGAAGTGGCCAAACTTAGGGTGATTTTATTTGAAGTGTAGATCTACGCGATCTGCTAAATGTTACTTTTGGTCTTTTGAATAAACCGTTCTGAAATTGTGAGAACATATACACTGGGCTGGGTCGCAGTTCATACAAATGTAAAAACAATTTCCAGTTACCCAACTACAATAAATTTTAGTTTGTTCAATGATAATAATAATAATCATTTAACAGGGGATTTTGTAATAATAATTGTTTGCAAAATATTTCGTTCAAAATATTTCGCTCCTGAATAAAAAATACCCCAAAAGCACTTTAAATATAAATTTTGATTCTTGTCTTAGAGTAACTTTTTGATCGAATCTTTGGACGCTTATAGTATTTTTTGTGGATTTTCACAGTGACAACTGAAAACTGTTTGACTGTTTTTTTTTTGTTTTATAAAAATATATAGCTACAGTCTATACCTTTCGAATGGTGCCTAAATGATGAACATCGGAATGAAATTGACGCCGTAGAGCTCATTTTTTGTAAAAAGAGTTTGAAAATGTTTGCTCTGAAAACCATCGCCTGCATTAAATTATTTCACAAAAATGGAATCAGTGACGATATTCACTATTTAGGCAACATTCGAAAGGTATTGATTTCTTCTATTTATTTATATAATTTTTTAGATGTGACCTTGAAAACCCACAAAAAATCAATGCAATGTGCTATTCAAAGACAAGCATAAAAAATTATTTAAAGTACGGGAAAATATGATTTTTGGAGGTGTTTTCAGGAGTGCTTAGCTCACAGATGGCTTGACCTAGTGACGAAATATCTTGTAGATCATCAATAAACAATCCTATTTTAATTTCCGGGGTGTGGCCTAATATACACATTAGTTTGGGCCGCGGTCTTAAAAAAATAATTCCAGTCACCACATGGAAAGAAAGTTTGGTTTTTCTAATGATGATTTGAAAAATATTTCGATCCTAGATCAGTGAGTTTAACGCTCCTGAAAACACCTCCAAAAACATGTTTTTCCAGTGTAATTTTTTTAAGTTGCCTTTTTCTCCAATAGACCGACCCTTTTACTCTTGATTAGAATTACTTATTGTTCGGAGGTATTATTGCAGCTTTTGTGGGTTTTCACAGTGACAACTGAAAACTTTTTCGTATTTTGTGCGAGTATTTTCTAGCTGCAATCAATACCTTTTGAATGAAGGACGTCGAAATCATAAACATCTGAAGGCAATTGACGTCGCAGCGCTCATTTTTGTGAAAAGAATTTTTAAATTTTGGCTCTGAGAAAACATATTTTGTATTGAACCAGTTTAACAAAAAAATGGAGTCAGATTTCGTCCGATATTCATCACGTGAAACGAATTGATTTAATGCTTCTAAGCGTCCAATAACACTGTTGACCAAAATGAAACTTTTCGAAAATAACAAGGTTCTGACAACGGAATCTAATAAAAATGCCGATATATATGTATTGTGTGTGTGTATTCTCTTTTACCCTGTCTATAAGAAACTGTATATATTTTATTTATATAGATATTATATCTACAGCTTTCTTTTGTTCGGTGACATGTAGTGAAGTTTGACGTGGAATATTTATTTCATACACACCACCCCTTTTATCAGAAAAAGTACAAAATTAATCCTAAAATTAATTTTAAATGTTGTCTTATTTCTGGCATTTGAGTTAAGTAGTGAGTTTTGGTAAAAATTTGGTAAAATATTTATGTAGAATATTTTGAACATAAAAAGACCAAAAAGACCCAATCTTGAGGAGCTAGAGGGTTAAAATGTTCATTAAAAATTTTACTCGTAGTGTTTTACGTAATATTCAGGAATAACATACTAAAGCATAAATATTTTTTGGTTTCACATATCAAATTTTGACTAACCGTATGGAAGTTATATAAGTTTTATTTCAAACAAAGCTTATACCACTTTACGTGGGAGGTACCTGAAGGGGTGTGGCAACAAAATATAGCTGATTCCGAATATCCTTGTGGAAGTTTCATTGGTTTTTATTTAACATACGAATATGGGTCATTTGTGTACCATGTGCAATTGATTAGTTAACTCCTTTCGAGAGTTATCGTGCACACCAGCAAGTCAGACCACCAGACGGAGGGACGGACGGACATAGGTCAAAGTACTTAAAATGTCGTGAAACGGATTTGGTCCAATCATACATAGAGCCTTAAGTCACTCCTTCAATGCGTTACACTTTTTTCTGTCCCTAATGATATATACACTCTTAATCTGTGAGTGAGGGTATAAAAAATTTCAGGAGCGTTTAGCTCACAAACGGCAATACAATCTTCATTTTCGTGATCCGCCTACATTGGAACGACGGGAATAAATATTTACACATAAGACATTCACTAGACGTGTTTTATTTGCAAAGCTAAAAGTTTCGATTATTTGTATCTAATCGACATTTTAATCATTCAGAACGTTTCTCTATGTCAGTCATTTAAAATCAATATTTATAAGACATATTAGTGCTATATTTACAATTTAATATGAGAAGGGTTTTCAATGAAAACTTTGCAACCGTGCAAGTCTTCTGCTCGCCACAATGTTCGCAATCCGTCTGTCGAGCGCGTTGGCGTATTATTGAGAATAGTACAAAGTGGTCATGTCAAATGACTTTGTCCCTTTGGCCTAAATACGAGGAAAAGTTTTTGCGATGTTCCCAGGTAAAGTTATCCACTTAGTCATCCCTACTCATGTCCTTTTTCATACTTTCCCCAAGAGTAAATGTCCCGTCAACTATAAAAGGTCATAATGCGAAGTAACTTTCCATTTTTAATAACTATACGTGCAGGTTAGTGTAAGGCGTTGGCGTTAAGTGGCATTTTGGGGCAAATATTTAAAAATAATGGCAGACACTTTAAAAGTTGCATTGCAACATCAAATTTATGTTGCCAATTATGAACACAAGTCATTTAATATAAGAGCACACGATTGTCGACCGATTTTGAGGATTTCGTTAATTTAAAAAAACTGAATTTGTTTTCTCACGGCCTCAAATTAGACTTTCAGTTGCATACCCATGCGAACATGTTAACCATGGAACAATTGCTTATTATCACAATGTACCCGCAACCGGAATTAAATCATTTTGTTCAGTGTATCAGTGCATAGCAGAGGAATTGCATGCGAGGCTTTCAGCAGAAGTTCAACTGCACTTGAGGTTTTTCGACAATGTCAAAGATCAACATCATCATACTCTGGCCAATCGATATGTGGAACTTTCGCTACTGGCCTCGTGCTCATTCATGCCACTCGTATGGTGTATAATGAAATGTTTATAATATTTACCACAAAATAAACGAATATAATATTTCGTTTTATAACCGGGTTGATAGAGACGTTTAGCATTAAAGTAGAATTGAAAATCCAAACAAACAATAACCAACCAACCGACCGACCGACCGACCAGCATCCCACCGCCCACCATCACCACCAACAACCAGCACACTTTGTGCGAAATTGCTTTGCTACAATGGTTGTTGCGGAGTAATGTTCGAGAACGAAAACGCATTTGGCAAATGGAAACGGAAATCGCCGTGGAGGCAAATAGAAAATACATAAAAATGAAATGAAAAACTCCCCGTAATAACAACAACGACAGCAGCATAGAAATGATCCACTAAAGGTTCTGCGGATTACTGCCACCCAGTGACACGAATGTGAAAGGAAACAAAAATCCACTAAGGGTTGCTTTAAGGCGACAAATCCCCTTTTGAGGATTGCGATCCTTCACATCACAAAATACGTACGCGGTGCTAATGAGATGCAACATATAGCTGCGGAGTTGAGCTTGCACGGACCGAACATTGTATACCCTCCACAGTCCACAATATCACAATCATAACAAGTAAGTACTGACTAAAGTCGGGCGGAGCAGACTATCACATTATAAGGTTATATCACATCAGAAAATCAGGAAACATATAAAGTTATTAAATTAGGTTCAAATTCACGAACAATTCCAACAAATGATTGGAGAATCGTAACTGACCAAAATTTAAGTGAAAAAAATTAACAAATATAATGACATGAAATGACACCAGGATTTTTCGAAATACGTACTTTTTGGGGTTAAAATGAAAAAAGAGGATAAAAAGTACCATTCAAATGACCGCAGCTAGAATCATGAAATTCGGATATATATATATATATATTTTTAAATTCGTACATTCAAGGGATACAGAGGGATAAAAATAGTACCATCAAAATGACCACAGCTAGAGTGATGAAATTCGGAGTATACATTACTCTGACTGCGTAGACACGAAAAATAAAAGGGTTTTTCCAAATTCGTACTTTCAATGGATACAATGGATGTGGTGGGATAAAAATAGTACCAACTAAACGATTACAGGTAGAATGATGAAATTCGGTGTGTACAATTATAATATGGTACTCTTAAGGGGTTAAAATAGAAAATGGGGGATAAAAATGGTACCGACTAAACGACAGCAGTTAGAATCATGGAATTCGGTGCATACATTCCTCTAACTGCATAGTCATGTAAATAAAAAGTTTTTTCCCAATTTTTTTTCAAGTTTTTTCGTACTTTTTACTTTTGTGGCAAAATGTGGTTGAATCATGAAGTTCAGATATTTTGCACTATGTACGTGAGCTTGCACTATGGATTTTCAAAATTTGTACTTTTGGAATTAAAATCGAATGGAAATACAGCCAACTGTAGCACCCACTATCTACCAATACTTATGGTATTTAACCCGAATAGTGCTGTAATTATTTTATTCGAATTTTGAGATAAAACTTTCGTGTTATCAGTGGTTCACACCAGAAGCTTTGGTGAACGTCTTTTGTGTGTGATCATATGGTCACGCTAGCACCATTCGGGTTAAGCTTATTTGAAAATATAAACATAAGAATGTTTATTTTTTGAATTGACATGAAGCATTATTTCGATATATAGTGTAAACGTATTGATAGCCTTGCCTTAAAAGCTTGGTTTAAAAAATAATAAAAAAGAAAATATATATTTATATAATTATTTTTCCAATAGTTGTATTTTTTTGATTTGGCTATATTAAAAAAAATATATATTTTCCTGCAATAATACTACACTTCCACGAAAATCGACAGCCTCTGTGGAATGAAATCCATGGTGGAGGGTCTATAAAGTTCGAACTTAACAGCGTTTTTACTTGTTAAAATTTCATAGGTATTTGGCCGAGTTATTGAATTCGGCCATATTTTGGAAATAATATGCCAGATTTGCACATCTAGTTGATTTTGTATCCGGTTTGATGAATTTTAGGTATTTTTATTGGACATCGAATTCATAAAACATTGTGAGATGTGAACTGAAATGACCATCATTTTATCATTTTATTTTAGGCAAAACTTCAATAACTCAGTCATTTACCGACGTAATAAACGTAATTTTTAAATAAATTTACAAGTAGTAAGGTTACTTTACAAACTGAAGTGAAAAACTTAAAATAATTAAATAAAAGGTGTTTGCTGGAGAAATACACGCATATTCCTCAAGTTAAAAAATATCGATCAAAAGGTTCAAGTTTCTTCTTTTTAAATTCGGAAGCAACTGAAAATCGGTTGATACTCCACTAATTTTTTGGGCTTATAAGTGTACAAAGGTATATAAAATCGATTCTTACCCATAAGTCAAGATTTTGGGGGTGTCTGGGAATTTTCAGAAACAAATTCTTTTTTTACCCGACAATACCTACAAGAAAAATGTTTTCACTTCCCAGAGTTATCTTCGTAATTTTTAATTGCAGATAACACTTTATCTTATGAATGAAAACATAAATTTTTAGTAATATTATTATTTAATAAATCCAATAAATATCAATTTTTTGCTTACATTTAAAAAACGGTTTTAAAAATTTTAAAACCCGGTTTTGAAAAATTTAAAACCCGAAACAGCACTTTCAAAAATTTCGAATTTTCGAATAAACCAAAAATCGGTTTATTAAAAAGGGCCGCATTTGCCTATATATATAGGTTCGCTGACCAATCCTTCATGAGGAAGTCGACACTGTGCGTCAGTTCCTTAATGAATTTAATTAATTTTACAGGTAAACCTCATGTATTCCACATAGCATTGTGATGTAACGTCTCGAATGCACGTTTGAAGACCACGAATCAACAAATATAACATTCAATCGATTTTTCGACAACCACTCGAATGCTATTTATATGATCTTCATAGGACGTGTTAGTAATTATTTTTTGTACATTTACTTTCTTACAGTTTTATGCTATATAGCATTCAACGTGGTAAGGGGTTCCAGTATTATTGCAGCCTTGGCCAGACTATCGAGTAACATCAACCACTACTTAACACAACTTCATACATGTCTCTGACAGCGAACAATTTCAATCTCAGACGGCTTAAATTAACGTTACTCAACGCTATTAGAAGCGTCTTTATGCGAAATAACAACAACAAAATAAACAAACCTCCAACATTTTCTGTAGCAAAAACGAAAAGTTCTCGAAATGCTAAACCCCGAACAAAGAAATTATGGCATTGTTGAGAGAAAAGTTTTCCACTTTCATTTCACACAATGTACTCTCCTCGTACAAGTTCCTTTTCTTCTTTAAATGAGCCGATTTGAATTCTAAGCGGCGGCAAACTAAAGATTTGTGTTTTATGGATGCATTGATGTAGAAACGAACACAGCACGGAAAAAATATACAATTTTTTTCTAAAGAATTCTCGTTTTTTTTCGAGCCTAATTGAAGGCAAACACCACAGATACCCGCGCACACATACACACGGATACAGACAGAGACAGCGTCGGAGAGCCTACAACAATTTTCTGTATTTGTTTAAACTTAAGCAGTTCGTTGAGCCACCTCGGCCGTCCTCGAGGGGAGAATTGCCTAAAGTCTAGACTTTTTTGAGATTTAAAGCCAAACGGACACGGACAGAAATAAAATTTTTATTGTTTGACTTGTGAGGCTAAAACTACGCAATGGCCTCCTCCTCCACGGGTATATACCAATACACTCACCCATCCACACGCACACACACAACTACATACAGATACGTGCAGGGAAATAAAAAATACTTATGCATGTATTGGAAAGTTAACCCAATTCACGAGCAAATGATTACCACATAAAAAGTACCGAAAAAGCAACAAAAAAGTGAAGAGAACCAAACCAAACCGAACCGAACGAAATTAACGGACGCGGAGCAAAAGAAAACAACAACAACAGCAGCAGTAGCGGCAGCAACAACATTTCAGCACTAATTAAAATATTCGCTTGTGGCAGTTTTCACGCCATCATCACGTTAAGCCAAGCTGGAAATTAGCGTGCTATATTGCTATATTAAAGCAACAACAGCAAGAACATCAGCAATAACAGCAGCAGCAACTGCCACTACACCAATAACAGCAGCAACAAATGCAAATGAAAACGGACCAAACTCGAAAAAAAACACCAACTTTATGCCAATCTACCAAACGACCGCCCAACCAGCGACCGACCCATCTCACACCCACCCGCCCACGCCGTCACACACACACAAACACACATGTACTAACGAACGTACTTACCGCGGTATAAACGCACACACTTATGTGTGCTCACACACATACTCAAATGTTCCTAGTTACAATACAATCATACAAATGTATTATTTGCACTTAATGTGAGGTCACTTTGTTAATTTCCACCAGCTGGAATTACGAGGGTGGTACAATAAGTCACAGCTGACGGCTACAAAGTAATTCAATTGTGACAGAGTTTCCCCGAAAAGATTCAAGCTGTAGTATGTCCTGTGTCTCACGGAGCATTACATCCCTCTGGCTCTTTAATAGCCTTCTATATGGATTGAACTCGCTATATTACAGGTTGAGGTTGAGGAGCGTCAATAAATACAGCGTGGTCGTTGAACTTGTCGACTGCTTGATTGGTAATTATGCAACAGTTTAATTATCCCGAACGTCTACGGCAACACTAAAAATGCAAAATCCTGACATTACATCTACCAAATACTGTAAAGCGAACTCTGCGTCATGGTGCGAAGCATGACAACTTTCATTGCATCAGTGAAATCTGTCATTGTTTTGAACTAACGTAGAAATACTTATATCCCAAAATCAATGAGAATTTCAACATAATCTTTTTATACCACCCACAAATAGATACAATGAAAATTGTGCCACAACAATGAACAGGATCACAATTTTCCTTGGGACGGAAAAAGTATACAAAATTAAAAAATATAATAAAGTGTTACAAATAATTCATAATATTAGCCATTTTGTAGATTTATAAAAAACAACTTTTTGTTAGTGAAACATTTCCCTGCATCATTTCTTTGTATCAATGAAACTGTTTTATTGATGTAATGAAACATTTTTATTTCAGTGTATAATTATGTGCAACGCTGCATAGAATTGACAGGCATCGAATCGTTATCAACAAATTTTCATTGTGTAAAAACTCAACAAGTCAAAACGGCGTTAAGTTAGTCCGGGCCAAACTTTATTTATCCTCCACCATGGATTGCATTCCACAGAGGCTGTAGATTTTCGTAGAAGCGCAGTAATATTACAGGAAAAGATATTTTTTAATATAATACTTCAAGTCAATTCACAAAAAATATTCTTATATTTATATTTTCAAAAAAGCTTAAATACCACAAATATTGATGGATAGTGGGTGCTGCAGTTGATTGTATTTCCATTCTATTTTAATTCCAAAAGCAAAAATTTTTGCCGTAAAAATAAAAAATACGAATTTCGAATTACGAATTATGGGTATTTTTAGTCCTTGTGAGAGAAAAATTTATTCCTTTGGTCCGATCCGATATACGACTATAAGACGCATTTATGGAAAATTTGGATGTCCTACCTCCTTTGGTTTAGATGCTAGCTTGCTTTCAACAGACAGACGGACATGGCCAGAACGTCTTAGAATTTTATGACGATCAAGAATATCTATACTTTATCTCAGGTTGATATTTCAAGGAGTTACAAACGGAATGACAATGGTATAAAAATGGAAAAAATCACAACTACGAAAATGCTGGAAAGGGGCAGCATTTACAATTTCGGCGGGACTGGGCACAAAAAACGTTACCTCAATCTGCTTTTCATTGGAAATGTATACTTCTTTCGCAAAGAAAATTGATTTTGTTCGATATCGAATCCCGTCATAAGGACTCAGGTCGCAATTGCTTTCATATTGAATATGAATAAAGTGGGTTCAGATTTATATATAGTTTACTTTTATACAAGAAGTGACACAACTTCTACTTTTATTGATATTTTCTTCAACCAGGAGTAGTTACCTTCGTTAGGATGCCAGCTATTAGAAAATGATCGTTAAATTGTTATTTAGGAATAAAAAAAATATTCTTGGTATTTTTTGTGTTTAAAAAATATATTTTTTCTTAATTTTTTGGGGCTGTTTCTAAGTAACGATTATATTCAGCCTTTCATTCCTTCCCGTTAAAGTATATATAACAGTGCAAATTTAATTTTAGTAAACAATTAATTAATTTAATTTTAGTAAAAATTATCCATAATTTTTTTTTTCAAAAAAATGTTATACACAACCATTCCATAAATTGCTGTAGCGTAGCGTAATTAACTCTTCAGCAAACCTTACCAAACCTTACCAAGTCTCGACATGTAGATAATCGGAAATTTTGTTTGAACTGGGATACTGTCCTTGTTCAAAACCTTTTTTCATCTATAATTTTTAGAATGCAAATTTATATACAAATTGAATGGTGACTCTTATTACTTGGCGGCACACTACCTCTATCAACGATTTTCAACACCCTTTAAGAAAAAAAAAAATTGACAAATCACTGCGAAGCCTTCATATACAATTCTATAGCGTCCGTCAAAATAAGTTTGGGATCTGACAATATTTTAATTACAGACGGAAAGATAGACGATCGTAGAAAAATCGTCTCAGAAAGCAGTGAATCTCATAAGTCAATCTCGATTCTCTTTATAAATTCTGTATGAATAACCGCAAAATATTTCAACTTCGCGTAGCTAGAACAAATTTATATATCTTCTTCTCAAATAGGTGATTGTGTTTCACTTTCTGATCATTTAGAAGATATGTAAAAACAAACATATACAAACTGACCCGTTTTAGTGTACATAGAGAGTAGATAATGTCTATAATATAGAATGGAAGCTACTAAAAGTCTGTTCGAAATAATGATAATTAGAATACAGTGGTTTAATTTAAAAATAGTAAAATATAATAAAAAAAATGAAATAGTAAAATAGTAAAATTAATAGACAAATAAAAAATACAACTAAAACCATAAAAAGAAAGAATTTTGTTAAAAAAAGAATTTAATTTTGAAAAATTGGAAAAAACGATCTTTTTGTATTTTTAAAATGGTTACGTGAATATAAATTCAAAAAACAATCAAGTTGAAAGTTGTACAATTTAAAAATAATAAATTGAAACATGTAAGGAAAGGTTAAAGTCAGGCGGCACCGACTTCATTATACCCTCCACTTTCTACCCCATCACAACTGAATGCGGGAAAAAAGTTATATCGGGAACGATTTTATATCGCAGCTATATCTAAATCGGAACCGACTTGCTTCAAGTTAAATAAAGTTCTTGTTTGGCCCTTAAAACTTACTTGTGCCAACTTTTGTTAGAATCAGAATAATTACGACTCAGAAAGTGATTCTAAGCAAATCTGTCTAAACGATGTGTTTAACCTCCTTCCTTTTGAGTGTTACAAACAAATGCACAAAGACATAATGCCCTAGTGAAGGGTATAAAAATGACAGTTTCTTTGCCTCTACACTTTTTTGGAATTCTAATCAAAATCTATGGATATTCTTAATATACATGTTCAAGACCTCTTGTCATTTAAAACATTTTGTTCGCTTCGTCTTTCCTAATAAAAAATTGTATAAAACAAAAGTTTAAATAAATAAAATGTTTCAAACATAAGGCACTCCGTCGAACTTGCCATACTCATCTGGACAAATTAGCCCAACTTTAAGACCAACAAAATATAAATTGAATTGAACTTTTTTCCTACCGGAAAATATCAAACATTCCCAATTTCATTCATGCTATGTTATGATACGAACAAATGGATAGATCCATACATGTCTATGCACACGCACAAATGATTTGATTGAATGTGACATTTAAAAGAATCCAATTTACGTACACACAGACATACATACATATGAATATACAAAATATAGAAAAACGTGTCCATGTCCCATGGCCAGAATTTGTTCGCCCACGACTACAGCTGAGCTGGGCAAAAGTTCACCGGGCTCAATACAACGCCCTCATGCAGACGAACCAACTGAACTGGACCGAATAAAAACAGAAAACAACAAAATTTGCATAAAGCTGGGTTCGTCGTATTGAAACTGCACAAAAATAGGGGAAACTAACTACACAGCAGAAGAACAACAATTACAAAAACTTTGTGAGCAGAAGAAGTCACATTTGCATAGAACAATAGCCATGGCAGTGGCAGAGGCTGGAGCTGGGACTGGGGCTAGGGCAACAGCAGCACTGGCTCTGGCACTGGCACAACGATAATAATGTTACAATAATAAAATATTAATAATTCACTTATAATTAATTGGTCAAAAAACGAGAAAAAATACAACATTGGTTTAATGCGAACAAACAATAGCGGCAGCAACACCGGTGCGCCGGGCAGCTATAATAACCAGCAACTGTTCCACCTTGCCCAGCAACCTGCCATCCAGTCATCATCCATCCGCCCCTTGCCAACCAACCAACCGGCCAACCAGCCCACGGACGAACCAATCGACAGCCCACGAGGACAACAACAATAACTGTTGTACTTCATGTTTTAGGACAAAATGAGAAATTATTTTTAAGGACCGTCCGGGGAATTGAAGCCCATAACCTCACTTCAAACTAGAATGTTTAAACCTGTTATCGTATAATCGTCATTATATCAAAATTATATGCTACAGTGTGTCCGACACAAGGTGTCCAGCTGCGGACAAAGCACCACTTTGGCGGACCACAACAGCAGTAGCCATCGAGCGAGCACTCATCAACATCCATCTCAGGGGGAAATTCACAGCAAATGGTTGTCATGAAGTCCATTTTGGGTAGGCTCATTTCAAATTTAGGTAAAAACTATTATTCCGATTCTGGGGTCAAGCCAAGGCAAGTGCCGTTCATGTGTATCATTGCTCGGAGACCACACATAAAGCCAAGTCTCTGTTCTGATATAAAACGAAGGGACACACGCAAATTTAGCGAGGGACATTGGATGACGGACCACAATAGTGCTCATGCTTCTCGGCAGTTTAGAGTAACGAAGAAGCAAATCGGTATCGATAAATGTGTGCTTAGCTCTGATAGCTTATGGAATATGGTTTTTAGTAAACAACACCTATTATTTATTCCTACGACCATTTTATTATTTGCTGAGGAACTTAGCAGAAAGAGACTGACTGGTACGCCAGAATTTTAGGTATTTGCAGCCAAGTGTTATCATATATAATTTGGAAACCTTGCCAGCATCCATATGATAGCAGATACATCGATTTTAATTCAACTGGCTTCATTTCTATTGAAGTTATTAGAATGGCCATCAAATTCTCATCTGAGTTTGAGTATATATTATAGGATGGGTCATGAAAATAAATTGGTGCCCAAAAAAGAAGATTGTATTTTTAAATGCTGCTAAATATTTCGTCGCTCCGTCAAGCCGTCTGAGAGATAAACGCTTCTGAAAACACCTCTAAAAATCATGTTTTTTTCCCGTGTAAATGTTTTTATGTTGCATTTGTGTCCAAACTTTTCGCTGAATTAGTAGAATCTTGGAAGCACTTTAAATATAAATTTTTATACCCTACACCACTTCGTGGACTAGGGTATTATTATTCTTGTCTTTGTTTTTCGACGTTTATATAGATTTTTTGTGGTTTTTCAAAGTGAACGTTAAAAACTAATATTTCTTGGAAACAATACACAATACCTATGGAATGATGCCAAAATGATGAATATCTGATGGCAAATGACGTCACTGGCTTTTGTGAAATAATTTAATACAGAAAATGGTTTTTCAGAGCCAACATTTTCAAAATAATTTTACAAAAATGAGCGCTGCGGCTTCAATTTATGTTCATCATTAGGCATCATTATAAAGGTATTGGATGCAGCTATTTATTTTTATAAAAAACTACCACCTAATACGAAAAAGTTTTCAGTTGTCACTATGAAAAAAACCAAAACCAAAGATGCTCTAAGACAAGAATCAAAATTTATTTTACAAATCATCATTAACCAGTACAAACTTTATTTCCGTGGGGAGACTGAAAATTGTTTTTCCATTTGTATGGACCGCGACACAGCTTAATATATATAATGTCAGTTGTTTGTTTTCCTAACTTTTTCGTTAGATCTCAATTTAAACTAAACCATTCGAATGAAGTATGCACCATTTCAGCGGGAAGCCCTTTTTATTTTGTTTTATTTTCAACTAATATAAAATAAATGCGTTATTAATATTCTCCTCATGTTTTACCTAAATTATTAAGCTACGTGGGCAGTTCATACAAATGTATACATTAGTTTCCAAAGTTTCGATCAAGTTGGATCTGCAGAATTATTTTCTGAATCGATTGAGATATGTCCGTATGTCTGCCTCTATACTTATAATCAAATTTCAAGTCGCAATTGCAGGTTGATCCAAAAGAAAGCTTGCCCAACGAATTATTTCGGTATTAGGATGAACGGCTCAAACAAATGTCAGTCCTACAAATCACATATTATCACAGAATTTACTCAGATTTGGCACAGCGAGTCATATCTCACCCATAAACATTTAGAGTGCAAATGGAGATCATGAGTTCAAATGTGATATTTTTTATATTCGGCCTATATTTATAAATTATTATTTAAATATTAAAAATTCAAGCTCGAGTCCAATTTTGGTTTTTAGTTGCGTTCTTTATTTTTTAACCAATATTTCGTCCTTCTTTGAAGAATGACATCATGTATGACATGGAACATGTATTGATCTTCAGTGACAGACGGTACATTTGTACACATGATTTTTACTAATATTCACCCCATTGGTATTCTGAATGCGATGTTTTCATATAACCTTCCACAGTTCCTTGAAAGTACTTTCAAATGGCATTTTAGTAGTTACTTAACCATTTTTGGGAAAACAAAATATGGGACGAAAGTTACAAAAATGGAAGTGGTCGAGAATTTGCATAATTTTTAGCCAATTTTGCACTGTAACCAAAAAAAAAGCAAAGTATATAAAAGAAAGAAGATTTTAAATTTGCTCTACTGAGGATTATAAGTTCGTGGTTCATCCAAAAATGTTAATATCATCTGGGGCGAACATTTTTCCTAATATATTTTTGTGCATTAAAAGAACAATATTGCTTTAATTCAACATAATTTTGAAAATATTTTTTTATTTATATTTTAAACAATTAAATAGATTTTAATATTTAATGAAAGGGAAATCATATATGGTTGTTTTTGCCAGTTTTATGAACATATTTTTGGCATAATACTTAAAAATACGATGAAGGTGCCTTAAATAATGCGATCATTAAAAAGCGTATGATTTATATATATCGGAGATAAAAATCCATAGGCCATCACTTCATTAAGATATATATGTCACTTTGTCGACTATAAAATCCTGGCCTTGGTATACCATTTTTAGGATTTATCCATATAGTCCCATATATATCCTTATCGATTTGACTCTTTACGCAATACAAACTACATTTTTAATAAATTCTGATGAAATTTGCCCACGTATGTACTACACTGAGTCGTAGTCCATACAGTCCAATCACCCCACGGAAATAATGTTTGTCGATTCATTTCTGAATAAATCGACTTTGAAAACACTTTAAATACTAGTGTCTTTGAATAATACATTTGTCGAATTATAGTATTTGTTGGTGGTTTTTATAGTGGAAACTGAAATCTTTATCGTATTCTCTGAAAGTATATAAAAATATAAATATATATAAAAATATAGCTACAATCAATACCTTTCGAATGATGCCATACTGATGAACGTCGGCCATTTCTTTATAAAAATTTCGATTTTTGTTGTTTTCTCTAAAAATCCTACATATTTACTGTAAAGAATATTTTAAGCCTCTCCGAAATTCAAGTTAGAGAGCTTTGAATGGCCCGGCAAAAGCAGTATATTTTATTATCTTGCGCTTTACTTGAAACTATTTTTTTAAACTGGTGTGCATAACATCTCCAAATCTATTGAACCAATTTGGCACATTGTTTTTATTTATTCGTTACAGTATTGTCTATCGTCCATCGTATGACTTTTTGATTTAAGGTCCTGTTCAAATGGTTTATATTGTTTTGCCCAAAATTTTAACGAAAATTTGTGATTTTATTTTCAAACAGCTGCCATTTTTACAAGAAAATAGAAAAGAAAAAAACGTACGAGGGACGAGACAAGTTTGCATGTTGCGGCCACGTAAACGATTCAGATGATACCTAACGTAAGAAACATCACCAGCAAGGGCTTTCAAAACATGGTCACACTTGATGGTCCATAAGTCCGCCATTTTGTAACTTTTTGAATATTATTGAAAATATGTACAAACAAATTGTTTTCTGAGTTGTATAGTCGTCGCACAATAAAAATTCCTTTTATATCAGTTTTTTTGGTTGTGCTGTGTCATCCAAAATTTGCCAACATCGTCCGATATGCAGCACCGTTGACACACCAATATCATTTTCAAAAAATATGGGCCAATTATCAAACAGTACTCATCAGTAGATGTAATTTTCGATGATCGACTTAGATTCTCTGTAGCCAAAATCCTGCAGTTTTGCTTGTTGACGTTTAATAGGAAATGGACTTCTTTGCTCATTATCAAATTGTAAATAAAGTCGATAAAATAAAATGTATACTAATAAAATTCAATTGTTTTTCGATTTTGTAGTTATTTATATTAAATTCCCCATATCATCTTCATAAACGATATATTCTTGTCCAAGATGCTGAGAATTGTTATACCTCTCCAATCCTCTAATGCATTCAATGCAGGGCTGTGGAGTCGGAGTCGTTGGAGGAGTCTAAGAGTCGGAGTCGAAAAATAATGGTCGACTCCGACTCCGGGTAAATGTTTTTTCGTTATTAGAAATTATAATATATTTCCAGGCTGAACAAATTGAATAAATAAAGGCTTTAAAATCTAAAAATATTAGTCTGAGACATGTTCTGTGAACACAACTTATTTAATAGTGTATAATTAGCGCCCCGGTAGCGTGCTCGGCTATCAGCGTGGGGGTCGTGGGTTCGATTCCCACCAAAGGCTCTGGTCTGTCGCTGCAATAACTAGCTACAATGGTCTTAGTCACCCCAGCTCAATTCCTGGACCCAAAATTAGAATATAAATTTACTTTGTATTGTAATCTATATATATAAAAGAAAGTGTCCGAAGCGATGTAATCCCATAACTCGAGATTGGCCAAACCGATTTTGATGATGTGTACTTTGTTGGAAAGGTATTTTCTCAGCACGGGTTTAAAAAAATGGAAATTTGGATTTTCATTTTGTGGGCGGAGTGGGCGTGGCAATAGTGTTTTTGGGAGCTAGAAGGCTGAAAATTGGTACATATATACTACTGACCACGAAAATGATAAATATGATGCCGAAATTTGGATTTTCATTTTGTGGGCGGAGTGGGCGTGGCAATAGTGTTTTTTGAGCTAGAAGGCTGAAAATTGTAGCGTATATATTACTGAACACGAGAATGATAAATATGATGCCGAAATTTGGATTTTCATTTTGTGGGCGGAGTGGGCGTGGCAATAGTGTTTTGGGAGCTAGAAGGCTGAAAATTGGTACATATATACTACTGACCACGAAAATGATAAATATGATGCCGAAATTTGGATTTTCATTTTGTGGGCGGAGTGGGCGTGGCAATAGTGTTTATGGGAGCTAGAAGGCTGAATATTGGTACATATATTACTGATCACGAGAAACATCAATTTGATGCCAATATTTGGAATTTCGTTTTGTGGGCAAAGTTGGCAAATAAATAAATAAATAATAATAATAAATAGTGTTTTTTAGGTAGAATGCTGAAAATTGTAACGTATATATTACTGATCATTACAAAGATGAATTTGATGGCGTATTTTGGATTTTAATTTTGTGGATGGAGTGGGCGTGGCAAAAGTGTTATTGAGAGCTAGAAGGCTGAAAATTGGAACGTAATTTAACCATTTGTTTTTTTCTGCCTGGCGAAGCGGGCGGGGTTCAGCTAGTTCATAATAAATAAATATAAAAAATAGTGTATAATTGTAAAAAAATTAAATTAAAACTAAAGATAATGTGGTATTCATTTATTGATGCAATTTTAAAGAGACGTAGAGCCAAAGGAGCTATTATAGATCAAGCGACTCGTTGGGGAAGTACGTATATAATGTTGAAACGTCTAATCGAAATGAAAAGTTATTTAAACGAATTAGACATTAGCTTTAGCAGAAAAATATTGGGATGAAGCCATTTTTTTCGAAAAGGTTTTACATGGTCCTTATGTTATAACCAAAAAAAAATCAAAGCGAGAAATTGACACCAGGGGAATGGATGGAACTAATACTTAAATTGGAGAAAATTGAAAATTGAATTGCAAACGATATTGTTTCTTCAATGACTAGAAGAGAGACGGAAATAATGAAGATTTTTTCTATTGTCGGAAATATATTTCGCCCTTTAAATACAATTTTATTAAACCATTATCAAGTTTTAGTGGCATGGCAAGGATTATATGAACTGGCAGAAAGAATGCAAAAAACCTGTAGTCCAGATGGTTTTTAATTGTGCGATACCATCTCACGAATCAACTCCTACTGACGATTTCGAAAAATATTTGGATAGTTTGGAGCAAAATAAGGCTAAAAGGTTAACAACTGATTCCGTTGAAATACAAAAAAAAACTTTTGTCGGAAATTGGATGAAATAAAAAATATAAACAGAGAAGACAAAAAGGATTGGGTATTACCCGAAAATTATTCGTGATGTGGGATTAGGCCCAGCTGCAATGTGGATGCTTTTTGTTTGTGTATTTTCTTTAAAAAATAGACATTATTACAATTATTGACAAAAATACAGCAATAAATATTATTGATTGAACATCCGGAGTCGACTCCGTAGTCGGAGTCGAAACATTTTAGAATGCTGGAGTCGGAGTCGAACAATTTTGCCTTGACTTCACAGCCCTGATTCAATGAGATCTTCTTTTTGGGGATATTTACGATTACACCCTCATTGTGCTTGAGATCTAGTTCGTAGTGGTCCAAAAATGGTATGCAGGTGGTAGTACAATATTAGTTGATTTCTGGGGATATGTTATCGACTCTGAGGGCTTTGATTAACTTTAAAGCTTTAACGGAGATAACGGAATTTCGTTGAAATCTGGGGAATGAGTTGACATGCATTATCTGGTTAACAAAAGTACATATGTTTCCGGAATCTACAGCAGTGTTGGACGAATTGATTTAATAGTGCTGCCTCCATATTTGCATATTTGCAGTCTTCGGGTTGTAGTCAATACTTGTTCAGAGTTTTTAGACGTTTGGCCATTGCGATTTTTTACTTACCAAATATATTTCAGTTTTATCCGTGTATGTACATATATATACACAAATATTAGATAAAATAAATTTGTTGTGCCTATTTACTCAGGTTCCAGATCATTTGTTTCTGTTTTCATAAATAGAAAACAAAAGTGTTTAAGAGAAGAATATGACCTTTACTTAAAGACAAAATACAATCTCGTGGAGCTCACTGTATTCCGCACATCTACGGGCACACACACACAAACACACTTACCTAGACCTCGCTAATGTTTCGTATCTCTATAAATACACAGTTTATGTCGTTTTCTGAAACAGCAGCGGCGGCAACAGCAGCAGCAAAAAAACAAAATGACAAAATAATTGGTATTTACATTAAACAATCATAAATTTTTGAAAATAATGGCCTCATATTTATAAAAAAGGTAGAAATAGAACACAGCGACGAAACACGCCCGGCTCACCAGCCAGACGAGAGTGACACTGAACTGAACACTGGGATGAATGGCGACGAGGCCACAAAATATGAATAGGGCAGGTGGTGGGTGAGTGTAAGGCATTTGCCAAAAAAACTCACACACAGAGCCACACACACACAAAAAGCAACAACTACAATTGGACTCGCTCTAATGGGCACTGGAATACAATAAATAGCACACAAAACGATTGGCGACGTCAACAGCAACTCCGCCATCATCACCACCACCCTCATCATCGCCAACAGCGACAGCAACAACACTGAACACACAGTGGTTTTCGGGAATACTAACCAGAGTTTGAGGACTGTTGACCACCATGACCCGGATTGTAATTCTGTGGTAACTGGGACACCAGTTACTATGCGCCTCGAAGGTCAAGGAAACGATTAGGGAAATCCAGTCACAATCACAAATATGGTCGATTCGTTCCCAAGACAATTGCACCCTGCTACAGTCGAGAATAGATTTACCTTTAATTAGTGCGGACACTTTCATGTCAACGAATCGACTCCCACGACAGTAGAAAAACTGCTGAGCTGGGTGAATGTACCCTCGTCCTCAATGACTCAAACCAAAATAATCCCTCATTTAAAGTTCAAATATTTGAATTGTTGCGGGTGGGCGAAGGTAGCAGATTTCCAACGTATTTTTAATACGATTAATTCAATATGCAGTGTGGCGAGAATTCCTAAATTAAATTAATTTGAAAAATGATAGTCGAAATAAATTACCCTAGACAAGGACAATGGCAGATTTTTCAATTATAAAAAGTACAATATCCAATTAATGATGATGTATGTGGATTAATATAGGGCTATATGGGGTTTAAGTTAATCTCAAATACTGGAAAGGTCGCAACAAGTTCGCTCAAATTCAATGCAATAACAACGACATTATTAAATATCAGATCATGTAAAATTCAGAACATATCTATTGCTTGTGTGGCACGTATCGTTGCTTGTGTGGCACGTAGCGCGTCTTGTTGAAAGTAAACGTTGTTCAGATGAATACCATCCAACTCCGACCATAAAAAATCATTAATCATCTCTTGATAGCGCAATGCCGGACCATAAACCGCACCAAACAGTCACACGATGAGGTTGGAGATGCTTCTCAACAATAACTCTTGGGTTTTCCGAGCCCCAGATGCGACAATTTTGCTTGTTGACGTAACCACCGAGGTGGAAATGGGCCTCATCAGTCAAGATTATTTTTCGATGGAATTCCGGATCATTTTTATTCATGAATTTTAAAAATTTCAATGCATTGTTGAAGCGTGTATCGTTCCATTTTTAGTAATGGTGTAGTTTCTACTGATGATGTATGTGGATTAATATACGGCTATATGGGGTTTAAGTTAATCTCAAATACTGGAAAGGTCGCAACAAGTTCGTTCAAATTCAATGCAATAACAACGACATTATTAAATATCAGATCATGTAAAATTCAGAACATATCTACAGTTGGATTTAACTTCAACTGGACATCTCTGGGATGTGAAAATTGACTGGCTTTGCTGAGTAAAATTCAAAGCGGCCTTTGATTGCCCGTAAAAGTTCTCCTCGCCGCTTTCAAAATTGATTCAGCCACCACTTAATTTGCGCCATGATACCCATAAAATTGTGGACATCGGGAAATTTCTAATTTTCTCATATTTGCTGTTTGTGTCGAAAATTGCCAGACAACCTAAATTTACAATTAGAATTCCATCATAATCAAAACAGGTTGGAGTGTTTTCCATCGTTTGTTTTTTCTCATAGCCCAGTAACAACTGGTCCTCCTTCCCTGACTGTTGTCAGTCTTGTTGATGAAATTAACTTGTCAGAGCTGGCTTACCGCAGTGGAGATTGTAAGTCATTTATCGCCGTGGGTGCGCTTGGCAGCATTGCTCCCCTTCACCAAACCACTGTATCACTCGGCGAACATCCCAAAAAGACCTTAGCAAGGACCACAATGGAGGTTGAAGACTTTTTTTGGGGGGAAGACAACAATAGAATGCCAATTGACTAGCAGCGGTACACTGCCATTCACACAATCACATCTCGCTCGGCAAATGGAGAGCTCGAGCAACAAAGAACAACAAATTGTTAGCAAAACGCAAAAAACTCGTAAATATGCCATAAATAGCACTCCAAACGAACATTGCACACGACGGTTGTCAAGGGGTAGACAGACCTTAGCGGCAGCGCGGGACGCTGATGGCCGCAGCGTACGGAGTGTACAGCGAGCAAAGCGGAAGAGAGCATTAAACGACTGGAAGCGTGCAAAGTGTCAAAAAGCAACGAATTTTAGGCAAAACTGACAAAACGAATCGAACTCAACAAATAGGAATGGAAAAACGGAAAAAGATAAACACGAAATACTGTCACACACACTCACTCACACATACACACAACACTACTGGCACGTTGTACAGGACAGAGAAAAGAAAAATATTTCCTTAACCAAAATAGACGAAGAAACGGTAAACAGCGACTTGTTTCGTGGAAGGTGATGGAGGGGACTGAATACGGAACCGGATCGAATCGAATCGAACCCAACCGAAAACATTATTGTGCAAATATTTGAGAGCTTAACGAGGACACTGCTGCAGAGCATAATGTTGAGGATGATGATGACATTGTTGTTGTTCTTGTTACGCCTCTTCATCTCCTCTTTCTGCAGTAGCTCATGTTGATTTTTCCAGCTTCGTTTTTTGGTTTGGGCCCTGCAATTGGTTTAGAGCGGTTCTGGAAGGGGGCAATCCCACTCAATTCTTTCATCGTTCATTTGTCGCGTCTAAATTCATCCTTATTTGATTTATTAACACCAGAAGTCGAAAACGTAGAGAAAACTGAAAAATAACACTGATGATTTGGAATCGAATGAAATGAAATTTGTAACCATGATGTTAACAATCAATTGTACGTGGGCTGTCGCAGAAGGCCTCTGTCTCCAAGCGAAGTAGAACCTTCTGTGTTGTCTGCACATTCTGTGTGGAAATTATATTTGTCCAAATTTAACACACTTAGAATTGAAGAGATCCCATGGAAATAATTTTTCGATTGTTTAATAATGATTTGCAAAATATTTCGTCCCTAGGACAAGCCGGCTATGAGGTAAATACTCCTTAAAAATTATGTTTTGCCAATGTCTTTTTTGTCTGAATTAATAGATCCTTCAAAGCACTTTATAAAAAAATACTGTTGTCTAGAATAACGTACTATTGGTTTGTAAAAAATAAGTAGCTGCAATCAATTCATTTATACCATTATCTCGAAGCACTAAGTTTTGTAGGAAGAGCTTGAATATGTTGATTCTAAAAACCATCTTAGGTATTAAACTATTTTCAAATAGAAATAGAGTTAGTTACGTCATCATTCGCCCACTATTTATCATTTAGACACTACTCGAATGGTATTAATTCTTTCTGTTTATTTTTCATAACATGTGTTTAAAAACTTTGAAAAACCTACAAAATTACTGTAAAAATCGAATAATCTGTCTAAGACGATACTAACTGGACAAGTAATAAAACGGTCTATGAATGGGGGTCGGTCTTACATTTAACTCCTCTGGCGATGACTCCGAGACAGTTTTGGGGCTTTTTGTGTATTTTTACCCCTTTTCCCTCAACCTTTGACCCCGATGAGGAATCTCGTACACTCACCCCACCACCCCATTTTTTGACTCATTCATATTTTTCCGAACCTCACCAAATAGGGGGTTCCAGCATATCCAAATCTAACTCCTAAAATTCCCATACAACACTATCCCACCCCTAGTATACACTAACTATATGTAATTTATTATTGTAAAAGGACCGGAGTAAAATATTTTATTGCTACTGCAAGAAATTTAGTAGATGTTATCATATCATTAATATGTTTCTTGATTTCTAACGTAAGAGATCAATATAGACATCATCAGAAATGGTGGTGTTATGACAGAAAAAATGCTGTAATAGCTGAAAAGATGATAGATTTTTTTCTAAGTGCTCATTAACTTTCAACTTGTCATATACTTATACGCTTCAGCGTGCAATATTGGTTAATTAGGTTGACTTATTTTCGATCTAGATAGCCGATAGTAAATGGTAATCTAAATACGAATTTCCATTAAAAGGTTAACTACTTACTTGCGTTTACTATATAAATTGGTTGATCGAAAGTCAAAGCCGTTTGATTACGTTACGCCGAATTTTTGTTTTTCTTAGAAACCAGAAAACGGTATTAAAATGTTTTTGTTGGATGCATTTTTCCAATTGTTTTACTAATTTAATATTTGTTTTCTCATCTTGGAACTATAAGTCCGATAGAAGTCACTTATATGTTATATTTAGATAATTATAATGGCTGCAAATGTTGTCAATTTCTCAACCAGAACACGATATTAAAATGTTCTTATTGGATTCATTTTTTAATTGTTGTACTAATATTCAAATTTACGCCGAGCGTACATTTAATATTTGTATTCTCATTTTAAAACTATATGTCAAATTAAAGGTAAATATGATGTCTTCAAATGTTGGGAATATAACAGGCTTGCACAAAAATTTATTTATTAATAGCTAAGATTAACAGGAAGGAAGTAGTCTTTACATGTCAAATATCTATGAATAAATGTATAAGACCACACAAAAGATATTTTAAATATTGATTTTCTAAATTTGTGTTTAAATATGGCGAAAAACCCTTTGTAAATTAAATGACAGTATTATTATAATAAATAGTTAAACAGTTAACGAAAAAATAGGCATAATTAAATAAAATCTATAGATACATGTATGGGTTACGGATTTTCTCGTTGAAGTATATGTCGTCTTAACGTATGACAAAATAAATTTAAACCTGATTTCATGTAACTCCGTTAACATAAAGTTAGGGCTATCCGAGAGTTATAAATGTCAGTTTGTGTGAACATTGACATCTGATTTGTAAAGGTTTCATCAAAATATTTAAACAAAAATTAAAAAGCCTGTTTTTTAATTAATTTGAACATGTAATCGTTTATGATAGCACCTTCGGTGCGAATTAGAATATTAGTAACATGTATGTATGTTAATTTGCTATTGCAAGCTATAACAATATTTTGTTTTTACTTTGTAAAGGTTTTTTCACACAAAAATTAAAAAAAAAACTTTTAAGTCTACAAAGAGAGTAGAAATTTCTGCATTTATCCATAAATCACTGTTTTCTGCGTTATAATGTTAAAACTTTTTCATGTGGAACAATCAAATTTTTCACAATTTTTCAAAACCACTGCTTCTATCGTAAAATTCGCAATATGTGTAGCCATCATAATTATCTTTTATTGAACATAAAATCTGGTATGGTTGGACCAAAATGAGAATACAAATATTAAATGTACATTCGGCAAATTAGAATATTAGTAAGAATTAGAATATTAACAAGTAAAAAAGTAAAAAACGAATTTAGAAAGCCAAAATGCATCAGAAACCATAAATTGCCACCCAAAAAATAGTTGTTGAATAGTGTTAGTGATTCTTTTTTCGTTGGTCTGCTGTTATTCCTTTTTAATTCGCCACCATGACGTATGAGTGTTATTAACTACTGAATTGGACATTAATTATACGCTACAACGTCCAATATCGGAGGTTTGAATTTTACTAGGCTTTTTGACAGATCACGCATGACTTATATCAAATTGCTTTACCATTTTTTCAGTATCGTTTGGCAAGTCACCATGGAAAGACTCACACCACAACAGCGTCTCCAAATTGTTCAGCTGGATTGCGAAACACAGCGAATAAAATATAGCAGCTGTAGCTGAGAGGGTACGCGAAGGCCGTGGCGAATCGATTCGTCGTCGTTCTCAGCTGCTTGGCTTGTCATACTCGACAACTTGGCGTATTTTACGTAAGCACCTCGGCCTTAAAGCTTACAAAATTCGACTTGTGCAAGAATTACAGAAGTTACATTCATATGGAATATGGGCGATATTGCCACACCTTTTCTGGTACCTCCCACACAGAGTGGCCTAAGCCTTGGTAAAAATACAACCTATATAACTTCCATACGGGTAGTCCAACACATTTGAAATTTGATATCTGAAAATGTTTTTATAATCACTTTAAACCAAAAATATATTTACGTCCTTACTTGTACCTCCCACGCAATTGTCTCTATCCTAGGTATTATTAAATCCTGCATAACTTCTATACTGATGCATGGAATCCACTACGACTTGATATTTAATCATGTTTTTGCAATTGTTTTATAACTGTGGAAGCTAGGACCAAATGCCATGAACCATATCTATAGATATGTTCTCTGAGATTGAGGGTATATATATAAATCGGTTTAGCCGACTGATGTTTTCTTATTTGTTTTTGTGTCTTGTCAGTATCGCCTATTGTTATATTTTTATTCCTACGTCTTATTAAGTCCTCTATAGTTCTTCTTGGAAAGTCATTTTTCTTTGAAATTTGTCTGATTTTACTTCAATTAGCATTATGAAATTCATTATCGCTTATATCTAATGTCCTGTTTATAAAATGGGTCACAGTGTTGATAATAATTCGTCTGGGGTGTTTGAATGTGAAATTTATTAATCGTCCTGATGATGATGATGGTTTTTGGTCGCAATCTAATTTAAGCCAATTTCATTGTCTAATTACTACGAAGTCCAAATATGGTAGTTTGTCGTCCTGTTCTTTCTCCGTGGTGAATTGAATTTTTCTATTGAATGCCTTTAATTATTTTTCTTTAGGATAGCAAGACCCCGGTTTTTGAAGATGACTTCTCTATTGAATGGTCAAGTGAAACTTCCAACACAATATCTGCGATGATTGGCGATACTGGTGACCCCATCGGCTTTCAATATTGTTGTATGGTCCGTTGTTCAATTGTGTAGGGTGCTATTTATTTTTCCAATTTTGTGTTCTAAACAAAACAGTTAGCAACACAATTTTTCTTTATGAAATTTGCTATACGTTGGCAATGCAATTTTTACATATGGAGTTTTCCACCTGTTCTTCACTATGATTTACAAATTCTTTCAGGCTTTAGATCTACATAACTCCGTGCATTACCCCCCGTATACATACGACTGTATGTTCGTATATATGTGTGTATATTTGGATTATCGTCTGAATTTCTTCCACATAAAACTGTGCTTAAATCTAACTTGCACATGTCGCCAGTTGAAATTCAAAAAGACGTAAGAACAAAAAATAGCAAAACAATTCACAATGTGAAAACATTTTGGAGTTCTTCGTCTAAAAATAACGATTTTATAACAAAACTCTGCAAATATGCTCTTTCATTAAGAAGTGACATTTATATTTGTATATGTTTGCTACGACTGAAAATGCTTAAATTAGGATCATAAGATCAAAGAAAGATTTCATAGTATTAAAGAAACAATTCTTAAATATTACGAAATATGTCATAACCAATAAAATATTTGTTTTATGAAATGTCTTCATAAATGAAATGAAGGATTTCATAGCTTTTATGAAATATTTCATAACATTTTAGTGTATCGACTTTATTCGTTGAATGCTAGCAATTCTCATTTGTACTCTGTTTACTCTGACATAAGTATGAACCCTGATTTAGGTCAAAGACATATTCATTGCAAAGTCTCTCGCAATGGTGGTGTGTGTTGATTGGTTAGTCAACGAGGCAGACCTTTTTTGCTCTTTTGTTAATATTGGAAACTTCAGTATAAATTATTACTATTTATGAAAATACTTACAAAATTTTCATAAATTCTATGACACTATTCTTTAATTTGTGTTTTATGGAACATATTTCATATACACTAAAAGCTTGATTTGCGCAACCGATGGGAAATCCAGGCAGTTGCATTAACTGAGATTGTTGCACTTACCAAGACCCATATTATTTATTTTATAAGTAATAATAATAATAAGTAATATCGTTCTAAGAGAGGTCCACTCAATGCCTATATAAAGACGTTTGATAGCATAAACCCTTTTTTCGTCATACGAGGTATTTAAAGCTTTATCTTGAAAGCTTTCGTTGATCCATTCGTCGATTTCTTCTGTGAAAAATGCACTCATTAAATTTGAAATCGATGAAATGTGTTGTGTTAACTGTTCTTCAATCAACTGATTCCTTATGGTACATAAAGGCAAATCATACTCACTTGCCCTTTGGCCATTGTAAGAACGTGCAAACAGTTTTTAATACAGTTTTAATAATAGTAACGCCTGATACAGTGTCCCATGTATTAAACTTTTTGGCTTTTGTTCTAAATCCGATCTTCGTACACCGACCAAGTGCATTAAAATATTCTTTTTGTAATAGAACATTGCTAGGTTTATTGCATTTTAGTCAAGAGGTTGGATAATGACTGTGCAATTGACCATCATCGCTATAGAATTCATTTTGTGCTTTGTCAATAAGTAGCAAAGCCCTTTTGGTAGACTTCACAATAGAGAAAATTTTAAACCTAAACGGAATTCAATTTAAAGCATTCCTATTAAAACTTGTTCGTCGAAAGCTGACAGATCCAAAAAAACAAAGGGTCTGCTTTAAAAACCAATTAAATTTTTTGTTTTTTATTTTGAAATTCAGCTGTTTTCAGAGATATTCGTTTTTCAGATCAGAACTCTGTATCACAAACAAAAGTTGCACTTATCGCGGCCATTTTTTAAAAAGTTGCACTTATAAGGACTTTAATGTAAAGAAATTGAGGTTGAGCTAATCGGGAAGTTGCAATAATCGGGGGTTGCACAAATCGAGCTTGTACTGTATTTTATGAACTGTTTTATTGGCGACTTTTTAATGAAAATTTTCACTGATGTCAAGACAAAATCATAAATATTATGATGATAATTCTTTCAGAGTGTATATATAGAAAATATGTATAATTGCTTAACACAATACGAACAATATAATTGATCCCTTTTTCATTTCCCGACATACTAATGAAAATGTATTTTTAGTCATTTTGCAATTCAGATGACGATATATAGTCTTGGCAACTCACACATCCACCAACACATGCATGCATTTATTCATATGTACATGTGTATGTATGTTCGTATGTAGTACAGTTGTTTAACAATTTGATGGAGTTATTTGATAAAAACGACCGAAATGAAAGAACAAAAATCAATGGATAGAAAAACAACACATACCCAATAATAAAAAAACAAAGCCCAGAACAAAAAAAACACTGAAAACAATAATGAAGAGAGAGAAGGAGAGTGCGAATGTGTATGTCTGTGACTGTGGTTGTGGCAGTGGCAGTACGAGTTGTGAGTCTGAATCTGAATCCGAGTGTGGTGTGAGTGCGAGTGTGTGTATTTTAGAATCACTAAATGAACTTTACAGAAAAATGGTTATTTGCAAATGAAAATAGCAACGCAAAAAAAGTTGTTTCTCGCTTGAATGCTTCGGAAAATTTTCAAACTCAATTTGATTATTGTTGTTTTAAATGGTTTTTTGTTCTACGCTTTTGGTCCCTCCAGTGTTCTTCTCTCTTCGTTTTCTTCTGTGTGCCTCGCCGCCTCTGACACAGCCGCTTGCCTTGCATCCCGTTCCACTCGACTGTCATCGCAGCATTTCAGTTGCTGTCGTCGTCGCACGTTGGGCTCGGGGTGAGCACAAATTGGCGATAGTTGAAAACAAAAAACATATTCAAATTAGGGTTTTCCCAATGAGCGTGATTATCCGATTAAAGTATCTAAAATAAAATTCCGCATCGCTAATTGTGGAAATCAATGTTGTCAGCGAGAGTCGTTTTTAGCCGATTGCTGACTCCTGCTCTGCCGCTGAGATTCCTTGTTCAACATGGAAGTATGTATCAGTGGAAATTACTGGAGATATTTCGAATGAAACTTGCGTAGTTTTAGTCGATAGGATGGCTATAAATTGCTAAGATATTGCATCGAATCGTAGTAGAGAAAGTGACTTTTACGAGTAGAACTCATTATTTCGAAATATTATAATTTGCTTCTTTTGGAACCCTACCCACATATATATAACCAAGAAAATGAAAATTGTATTGCACAAATTTGTTTTTAGCTTTTTTATAATTCGACATAATGATCACGAACAGCAAGCACCCTTCCTGTCTCAATCAATTAATTAACTATGCCTAGTCTGAACCCTTCTCCAACGAGAAATTGTCGCCGGCATTAATGTAGTGACCAGTAAATTTATATTCTTATTTTGGGTCCAGGGATCGAGCCCACAACCCCCAAGCTGATAGCCGAGCACGCTACCAAGGCGCTCTCTAGTCCGGATTTCAAATACGGTTCTGTGCTCCGCATTATCAGTAATAAAGTTCGCAGTGACAACATTCAACGAAATTACTAAGCTTTATATAGCTGAAGCTTTCATTGAAGTTCTGACCGGTTTGGATATGATCTGCCCCACTGTGCATCTATGTTAGGGTTTTGTAAGCTTTCGTTTTTTTCATTTTTGTTGCGAGAACATTTCTTTGCGCCAGCCATGGCCACTTGAATAATTGGAGCAAAGTGTCAATATATCCGAGTATTGTTGTGGACACACAAGTTGAGGTTTATTCTTTTTGTTGCTCCTTCTGTGCCTTCTGTCTCCGCGTCTCGTAAGCAAATGCCGAAAATAGAAGGCGGCACAACAGAAATGAAAAAAGCCGTTCGGAAAAAAGAGTGGAATAACAAATAAATTGACAATAGTCGAGTTAATCAAATATGGGCCATTTCACGTTGGCTTTAAAGACGACGACCAACACGAACACCCTCCCGTATCCTCATCCGCACCCGCACACATACCCTCAAATTGTTGTACAAAGTAATAGAAGTATTATATTACGGAAACCTTTTTCCTAAAGACAATAAAGCGATTACGCTTTTTCTTGGTCAGAAAGATAGGGCGGACGGACGGTCGGACGGCGACGACGATGACGATGATGACGGTAAAAAAGAACATTGATTTGATTGAATTGAATTGTATGACAATTGGAATTGTTTTTGGTTACTGGCTACCCGTCCATCCCCTCTGTCCCTCCGGCCGTCTGGCTGTCAGCCAGTCAGTCCGAGTGACTGGACTCTTTATGCGATCAGTTACTTATCCCATAAACTGTAATTTGAGTGAGATTCAAATTATTCCATTGGTTGGGGGGTGAGTATTTGAAACAAATTGACCTGCCGTCATTCGATTCAATGAAATGTGGGATTCTTTAAATTCGTGTCACTGGCCGGGCCAATCCTTTTTAAAGTAACCGCACGGGTTAATAGCATTTGTAGCCAAGCAAGTACTCGGAATATCTGGTACGCAATGTAATCACAAATAATGTCGTGACATAATGTCATTGCATAAGTTTATGCAAAAGGTTTCAATGTACATACATAGATACAAGCTGATGAATTTGTGAAGCAACACGGGTGGCGATGAAGGTGAGTCCGTTTTTCAATTTCCCACCACGAGAGGAACACTCTTCTTTCCCAGAGTTCTAAGAAATATGGTGTTCTATAGACAGTGCTCTGACCTGGTTGCGGTATATTTGTGTTGAATCCGGAAATCAAAGAAGGCAAATGAAACAAATGTCACGCAAGTGGGTTTACATTTGACACGCTTATGCAGCTTATTGGTGCTTGTTGGCGCTCTAACATGAATGTTCATTTGGCATTTATGAGCTCAGAATTATCTACATATATAACACAGGGCAACAAGAATTGCCCTCCATGGGAAGAATTTTAAATTGTAGTCAAGATTTTTGTAATTTTTACATATTACAACCCTACGCTTCCAGTCGAGTAGAAAATTCCACGGAAATATTATTGTCCATGCGTGAATTAGAAAATCATTTTCAATTAGAAAATAATTTCGCCTCCGGGCGAAACGAATTATCAGATTTCCCCCTACAATTTATCTATTACCCCCACCAGGGTAGTATGTCTTTGTGCATTTGTTTATAACACAAAAATGAAATGAGATAGATCCACCGTCACTTTCTGAGTCGATTTAGCAATTTCGTCTGTCTGTCTGTCCATACATTCTTGTAATCAAAGTACAGGTTGCAACTATCGTAAGATCATAATACAAATTCGCACAAGTTAATTATTTAATGTGAAGCAAATCAGTTCAGATTTAGATATAGCTGCCATACAAGTTCCGCTCTCGATTTGACTTTTTCTGCTCTAGAGACGACATATTTTAATCGATCTTCAAATTTGGCACAACACCTTATATTTCAACTAGCAGCATCTATGGTGAGTCAGATCAGTCCAGATTTATATATATATCCATACTAATTTCGCTCTCAATTTGAATCTAAAGATCACACATAAAGTACCCATAAAAATCCTTTCCGATATCACCTTTTCCTCTGAATTCAAACCAACCGTTCTCTCCAGTGCGCTCAATCAAAATCATTGCTGCTGTGGCTGAGAATATCCAAGAACATCCAACAACATCAACTCGTCATCGTTCTCAGGAACTGAACATATCTCGCACTTCTTTGAGCATAATTTTGTATAAAGACCTCGGTATGAAGGCTTACAAAGTTCGATTGGTCCAACAACTGAAGCCCTATGACCAACCGATGCGATTTCGTTTCGCCCAATAGGCTGACGATTGTTTGGCAGGAGATGAAGAATTTTTCCAAAAAATCGTGTTTTCAGATGAAACTCAATAACCAAAATTGCCGCATATGGGGTTCAGTGAACCCACACGTGACTATTGAGAAGCCAATGCATCTACAACGAGTCACTGTTAGTATGGATTTTGGGCTGGCGCATCATTGGGTCTTTTTCTTCGAAAGTGAGCAAGGAGATGCCGTTACCGTTAACGGCGAGCGTTACCGTACCATGCTCGATGAATTTTTGTTTCAAAAAATTCAAGAGAATGTCATGAACGACATTTGCTTTCAACAGGACGGGGCCACATGACACACAGCCTATGCAACCATCGGTATTTTACGCACTGTTTTTGAAAATCGAATAATAAGCTGTGATTATTTTTGTGGGGAGCGATTAAGGATAAATGTTACGCAAATTGAAGCCTTGAAACATGAAATCGAATTTGCCATTGAAGAGATTCGAGTCGTGGTAGTCATATGAATGATATTGTATTCTATTACTAAATGGCAAAGTTCAACTTTCCCAATGAAACCAGAAATTTGAAAAAATAATCAATGTTTTTTTAGATTTTAAATGGCCACAGGGTGGATATTTATGCATCGCTGCAATTCGATGAATATGTAATGAATATATGAACTTATTTTGTTTATAAAATGTTCTGCCTACCTTATATTCTTCGCATTGCATTCACGAATGCTGATCGCAATGACTCAGAATGTGTTGCACAGTGTAAATGTTAGCGGAACCTGAAAACGGCGTTGCATACATAAGCTCGTTTATTAGATGCATGCCTTCACATACCTGAATGAATTACTGTCTGGGCGGATGTCTTTCTTTGTCAACAAACATTCATTCAAATAAATGAACAACAACGGATTCACGGAAGGGGGAAATCATCACACGTGTAGCACCATGACCGAAGTGTATTTTCTTCTTACTGCTAACACTGGACGTACCAGCTTTGTTGATGAGGTCGTTTCGAGGCGGTAAAAACTTAAACGGCGACTTATATAGAAATGATTTATATTACAATACACGTTTAACCATTTAACTACAACTACTTGCACATCGTTTAATTAATGTACAGTTTTTTTCTTTTTGTTCCCATAATCAGCAGATAACTACACACAGTTTGAATAATAACAGAGTAAAACTAATGGTGTAGGGCATAACTATTTATGTATGCACATTCTTAGTACACCCTTACCCCACAGGGTAAGACAGATAACAAGTAAGTTCCAGTCAGTTAAACCGACTTATATATACCCACACTCTCAGCGAACATGTGTAACGAAGGATTGTTTTTAATTTGTCCCTGATTATGTGTTTGGGAGGTACTGGAAGTTTGTGGCAATTGGACACAGCTTCAACATTCGTAAATAATTGTAAAAACATGATCAAATATGAAGTCATAATGGATTTCAGGCACCGGTGTAGGACTTATAAAGGATTTAATTTTACCTAGGGTAGAGACAATTGTGTGGGAGGTACTAGAAGGGGCGTAGCTAAAACATAAACATTTTTTAGGTTTAATGCGATTAATACTCGTATGGAAATTATATTTTGAATACCCGTATGGAAATTATATCGGTTTTATTTTAAACAAGGCTTAGTGTGGAAGGTACTAAAAGGGGTGTGGCAATATCGCCAATATTTCAAGTATATCGAGCGTTCATAAAACCATTATCAACTGTCAAATTTCAGAGTATTCCGACCATCCGTATATAAGTTATATAATTATATAATTAAAGCCGTTTATTTTTAGGTAGGTTGGGGTGATTTGTGTGGGAGGTACCAGAAGGGGCGTGGAAAACCCCTCTATATCTTGCACGCATAAAGTGAATTTAAAAACTTTTTCATATACCAAAACATAGCTTATTCCGACGATCAAAGATTAAGTTTTAATGCCTTTTATTTACCATAGGAACATGGACCATTTGTGTGGGAGGTACCAGAAAGGGCGTGGCAATTTCGTCCGTTTTCGAACTTAAACTAAGTTTGGGAAAAATATTATCATATACAAAGTTTGAATTGATTCCTTAACTCCTTTCGAGTGTTATCGGGTACACCAGCCAGACATACAGAGGGTATTAAGTAACTCCTTCAATGCCTTGCACTTTTTTCTGTCCCTTACCTTACTTCTCTGTAGAGTGAGGGTATAAAATGTGTATAACTTCAGAGACTAGGTAAATACAGAGAGGAATTATGATTGTTGCTGTTGGGACATCTGAAAAGTTTTAACTAAAAATGATATAGTAATAATGATCATCTTATGATTAGCTACAGTCACACTATGATTACTCCAACCATAATCCCAATAATAATATGATGCTGTGAAATCACATCTTCTTCTCTTCGAGTATGTTTGTACTAAATCCGTTTCGTGACATCTCAGGTCTTTGGATTTCAGCATCAAATTTTAACTGATATTTTAATAAATCTATGACTGTAGCAAAAATTCATGCATGTAAGGGGGTAGAGGTGGAGGGTATCATATAGTCGGCAACGTCCGACATTAGCCTTTCTTACTTCTTTTTCTTTCAAATGACTCTAAGTTTTGATATTCTTCAAACTTAAACTTATGATTACAGATCATATCAAGTTATTGTAATCGGGATGAGTTCGTCAACATACCTATAGCGCTGCCACCTTTTGCCAAACCCTTTTGGCTGACCTCCACTAAGTTTGCATTTAAAGTTGGCAAACACATGCATACATGACTACATGAATAAAGAAGTTCAGTTCAAACAAACACCAAACAGCGGAAACGGGTGGATTGCATGAATAAATAAATAAATTGCAATAATAAAACTACTAACCTTCAAGCCCCATTACACATTGAGCATATTGCAAATAGGATTCTGCCAGGCTGAATTTTGGACAACAACTAAATCGATTGCAACTACAACGACCAAATGGAATCCCCATATCAGATTATCAATAAATTGTATTTTTCGCAAATTTGCCCAACAGTGTTTGCTCGGAAACGAAACTAATAAAAAGCGAATCAATGAACTTGAAAAGGTCCTCCAAATGAAGTGAATTGCCATAACCCCAAAAAAGAAGAGAAAAAACACACAGCACACCAAAATGTAATCAATTCAAATGTACCATAATCCTCCGGAGACTTGCTCAACACACAATGCAGATGCCGTAAATTCATAATGCTTTAAATATATAATAGAGCAATTATACAGTGGAGTCCCCATAGATCGTGCACACTCCCGCTAATGCTTACAATAAACAGAGACTTTTTTCATGAAGAATGGGGTCCCTACAATGATCACCCTCTAATAAGGTTTTTAATATGTTTGAAAAACTGACGTTTTTTTGAAAATCCAAAATAAAATTGTATGTCCAATATTAGTAACCCACTTCTTATTATTTAAAAAGTAGCCAAAAAAATCATCCAAAATTCTAATAATTTAAAAGTGGTTGCACATAAATATATGGCCTATGATCGAATAGAATAATATATACCCAGCACAAAAAACATAGAGATGTGGTTAAACATGGGTTCAACTGGTGAAAATATAATGTGGAAGTAGTTTCTTTTTGGGCTTTAACATAGGGTTGGGAGGAAATGGGTTCATTTACAGATCTCCGTCACTTCGTTCGAATGAGTTCTTAGAAGCACAGCATGTTCGATGCATACATTACATTTTTCATAGGTGAAAGTTATTCAGTTTTGGATACATTGTGGGAGTTCTTATGAACCGCTTCTCCGAATTAATGGAAATGGAGTGAAATAAATTCTTTTACGAATCCTTCTTAAAACAGATTTTGCATTACTTCGGTTTAATTTTAGTTTTAATAAAACTCTAGTTGGTCAGGCGTATTTGGTAATATTTAAATTTGTCTCACATTTCAAAAACAATACAAATATTTTTAAAAAGATATTTCATTGTAAGGTATATACTTATATAGCAGATTTTGAACACATGTTGTATTTTCTTTGAAAGAAGTTCTCTCTGGAACATTCTTATCTGCGGTAGTTTTTGTTTCTCTTGCCGAATTCTTCTCTCTCCATTTTAAAATACATTTCAGTATATTATTCTAAGTTTCATTGCCCGGAACTTTAAAAATTAATATGATTTAACATTAAATTGATTTCATTATGATTCCTGACTAAAAGTAAGACCTTCATTCAGTTTTTCAAAATCGAAGGATGATGGTGTCTCTTGGACAGGAGGTTGAGAAATTGAATTTTATTTAATTATTATTAATTAATTGTTATTATATTATTTATGTACATATAATTTTGATCCAATGCCAATTATGATCATTTTAAAATTAATAAATCTTTCGAAGTGCGAATTTGTATCCATTTTTGTTATTTCCACTTTTAAAATTTAGTGATGTTAATACTAGGGATTACTACATAAGCAGTCAATGGCCCAATTAAAAACGCTACCGTTTAAAAATGTCACCAACATTTTATATTCGTAAAATGTTCTCAATTTATAACAATCGTTCCGTCTTCATCTACGAAAAATGGTATAGTTTTTATAATAATATAATTTAATTCGGTGAAAAAGTGAAAACGGGAAGGATTTTTGTATCCTTTAAATGTACGTGTTTGACAAAAAATTTTAAATCGGAAAGGACATTTGTATGGGGGTATATTGAAATCTGGAACGAAATAGGTGAAATATAATATTTATAGTTTGACCAAAATCGGTTCAACATTTGGGAGCAACATTTGTATTTGGGCTATATCTAAATCTGAACCGATCTTACCTAATTTCTGCATATCTGTTTCTAGTTGGATTATAAGATGTTGTGCCAAATTTAAAGAAAATCGGGTACAATATGTCGTTTCTAGAGCGGAAAATGCAAAATCGTGAGCGAGATTTGTATGGGGGCTATATCTAAATCTGAACCGATTTGCCTCAAATTAAATAGCGTTCGTCCTTGATCCACAAAACTTATTTGTGCCAATTTTTGTTAAGATCGGACTATAATTGCGACCTGTAATTTGATTACAACAATAGATGGACAGACAGACGGACATTGCTAAATCGACTCATAAAGTGATTCTAAGCCGATCTGTATACTTAACAATGGGTCTATCTCGCTTCCTTTTGGGCGTTACAAACAAATGCACAAAGACATAATACTCTTGTGGAGTGTATAAATATTTGAGATCGAAATTGAACAAATAAATACTTTTATCCTACCCATAAGACCCATATTAAAATGAATTACACAAACCACAATTAGTCATTTAACAAAACAAGATATGAAATGAAAAAACTTAACTTTATTCTCCTGAAAGAGAAAATTGTAATTTAAAATTTATTTATTCGCATTTGAGTAGCTATTTAGAATGAATTATCTTGGATGTATGATTCAGCAATGAAAGTGTCATTCATATGGAAATACTTCAGTTTTATTGCTGGAAATAGGCACTAAACTACACTTTTGGAAGTGCATTTGACAACCAATATATTGGCATTAGAGAAACTATTTAGAATGAATAATGTCATTCATTTTGAACAACTTCCAAGTTTTTTTTGTGGGTATGAATGAAAATATGATATGAAAAATATGTGAACAATGAGAGTTTCCACTTTCTCCTATAAAACGACATCTAGGTCACGAGTTCCTCTTAATTTCAAGCTGTTACAAACAGTTGAACTCAAAATATTCCCACACTATTAATTAGTTCGCCATATTTTGGCCGAATTCGGCATTAATCCACCTCGAGGGGTTCCACTGTATATGTATGTGTATGGGCCATACATTTGGACATTCCGATTCGCACGGTACATACCTATGTAGATATGTCCAAACGTATGTAGAAATAAAAGTACGGCAAAGAGATTGGAAATTGTTGTTGGGAAATTCAATTTTGTTTGTTTTCAATAATTATATTTTTAAAAAAGTTTAATACCGCACACAACACGACAATTGGATTTGCTCGTTTCGTTTCGATTCGCTGGTGTTTTCGCATTTATACTAAAAATGAAAATTGGAAATGAAATCAACAAATAAATGTGTCCCACGCGCACACACATATGCAATTGCACCAATACACATGTGAATTGTATGTACGCGCTAGTGTACAAGTGTATGTGTGTGTTACGTACAAATTAAAAAACTGTGAAAATTGCGCGAAGCACCATAAAATCCAAACGGAAGTTTCAAATTGCATGCCACATCCGGTTTGCTTTACATATACAAATGAACACAATGTATGTTGCTTGTGTGTCTTCCCTCGTGAGTGTGGCTAAATGTACATATTTACATGGAAGTGTGTGTGTGTTAGTAAGTGAGAGCGGGGTTCCTTTTCCTCCTCCTAGCACTCCACACTGCACCGCCAACACCAACTTCATAAATGTGTGATTGTGTACATTAGCAGTAGGTCCGATATTTGAGGGGTGTGATGTGGTCGCATGCCTGGCCGCTGGCTGCCGGACGCTAGCTAGCTAGCCAGTCCATTGATAGTGAATGCAAATGTTAATTTAAATACCATCTCAATTGTACGAGGCGACTACGGACAGATGTGCTGCACATTTTGTCCGGAGTTAGTGGACGAGGTGAGGCACAATGTGACAAAGTGATAATGGAAATCACACTCGCTCACACAATTGTGTGTCTCTGTGTGCATGTGAGTATCCTTCTGTTTTCCGGTTGTTTTACTCGTATTTTAAGTGTGCATTTTATAGTTATGCGATGTTATGTTATTCAAATAAATATTCTAAAATGCCTTTCAAGAATTTTAGAAAGTGTCATATTTTTTATTATGTCATAAAAAAGCGGTGATGCGGATAGACACAGTGGTGCATGTGAACAGGATACATCTGACACATCCTTTCTACTGGCTCACAGACAAAATTTGTCTTTTTTAATTTGCATACCGTTGTTCAGAATCCTCTATGATTTCATTTTTGATAATATTTTCTTATCATCTACATAAATTTGCAATCTATAGAACATACTTGCAATAATAGTCATGAGCCAGGACTTTCTGCGGTCAAATTTAAAGAAGACGCTTGGGAAGAACGCTTTCAAATATGAACATTTTGGTCATTCAACTGCTCGCCCTGTCATATCTGTTACGCAGTTGAGCCACAATTCCAAAGCATGGAAGTATTCACAGCTGGGACATTTAGGTTCGAGCGTATTAACTATTTTTTGCTGTTATAATGACTGCACTATAATTTAAAATATTTCTAATATGAATCAAAACAGATAAAAAATTTGAACGATTTTGAAGATTTGCAGAATTTACATCTTTACAAATACTGGCGAGGAATAACATTAATCATATCGCCAATAAGATAATATCCCTAATTATAATTAAGAAACTTGCTGATGCATTCGATCCCCATCTTCGCAGTGAACAAACCACGCGGCTTTCGACCACGTAAATCGTGCATAGATTATGAAAACAAATTTTGAAAAAATAATTTTGTGTTAAAAAATTTTGACTTATCCTGGATAAGTATCCAGTGTAAGTCAAAATGATGGTTATAGAGGCTAAGTCCAATAAAGTCAACAAAAATTATTTTTTTGAAAATTTGTTTTGACACATATATTTATATTGTACTTGGCGACAATGTGAAACCCGAAATTTTTATTTTGAGCAAAAAAAAATAAATTTTTATTAACGTTTTTGTTATCCCGGCTAAAAGAAAAACAGCCCTAATAACAATAATAAAATTAAAACAAGTAAAAACGGCGTTAAGTTCGGCCGGGCTTAACTATGTTTATACTAGTTATATTGAAATAATATTTCAAATCAATTCACAAATAAATATAAGGCAGCAATATTAAAAAAGCTTAAATACCCTAAATTTTGGGCGGCTGCATTTTCAGCTAAAGCCGTTTTACTGGTTGTATTTCCATCCTATTTTAATTCCAAAAGTACAGATTTCGAAAAACCATTATCTCTCACGTATCTGCCGTAAAAGTAAAAAAGTACAAATTTGAAAAAAATCTTTTTTTCGTGTCCTTTTATCCCCTTTTTCCCATTTTACACCCTTAAAAATACGACTTTCGAAAAATCCTTAAAAGTACGTATTTGGGAAACATACTTTAATATTATGTATACACACAATTAAAGAAATTTACAAACCGAATCGTGTTTCTAGCTGTTGTTGTTTGATAGGTACGATTTTTATCCCTTTTGACCCATTTCACGCCCTAGACATAAAACTCACTTTATGGTGCACGCTATTGCTATACCAAATAGCAGACAAATATACGCAGTAAAATTCAAAAAACATGCTTAAATATTCTAAATGTTGGGGGTATTTTCAGTCCCTGTGAGGGAAAAATGTTTCCCTCCGGACCGATTTCGCCCACTTTCAATAGATCAACCGGTCTACAACTATTAGACGTATTCTGTAAAATTGTGGACGTCCTGCCTCATTTCATTTAGCGTGCTTTCAACAGACGGACGGACAGAAGAGACAAAACACGAAAAAAAATAACGGCTCCCATTTTAAAAAGCGGGTAAACTAGAAATTAAATTAATTGAGAATCAACAATCTTGTAATTTTTCTATAAAAAATTTAACAATTTCCCATCATTTTAAAAGTGGATGTAGATGTCCGTTTGATTCGGTTATTTTCAATCTTTTTTCACAAATGTAGCAATGTTACTCCAATTTCATGGGCCTGTGTTTGTGGGCTAATCATTTCAAATTTGTTCAGGTAGGGTGGGACATTATACAATATCTCGATAACAACACGAACATTTTACATTACTTTTTATGCCTATTTTTGAGTTTTCTATAAAAGTCAGTTTTTCTGAAATTTTTGGTTTCGATAACTCAAAAGTTATCGGAAATTGTTATCCGATTTTTTAATATCTTCATTCAAAGAGCTAAAATTCATTAAAAAAATAAGAAAATCTATATTTTTTATTATCAATTTTGATGTTCCGATAGTTATCAAAAAAAAAAAAAACATTTTTATTTTTTTGTTTATTTTATTTCGGTTTGTAACCAATATTTGATTTGAAGTGGGATATTATCCTGGCTCAGGACCATTATGCATCTATATTTTATTTTAAGTATGTATACACACTTACTTACATATGCAACTCAATGAGATGCTTGTAAGGTGGCATGTGCAATTTATTAATTAGTTCGATTTTTTTCTGATATTCGGAAAGTGAGGTGTGCTTTTCATTCGTTTGTGAGAATCATTTACTTAAAGAGGCCGGTATTTTGTTGGACAGTCACTGGGAAGCAATCTGAGGAAGGAGCCATTCCACGTGTTGCCAATTGAATCCATGGTAAACACCGCACGCCGCCGCCTTTCCCCAAACTTTTGCTTCTGCCCCCCATAGATGAAGCATTGTGTGAGCACAACGAACGTTTATAAGCCCCTGCTAGACTTACCGACACAAAGTTTTTTGCTCTCTTGGCCATACTTTATTATTTCCGCTTTTTATTTGTTTTTAGTGTTTACAAAACACAGAAAAAACACACACTCTCTCACACACACAAGCAAAGCATTTATGTGCACAATAGTTGTTAGTAACTACATGCAATTGTGTAACTGTATAAGTAGACAATTTAAATTGAGTTGCTGCAAACACACGCGCGCACACACAGACACTGGCACTCATTTCCAAATGGACACTATTTTAGCATTTGCCGGGCGGAGCGAATAAACGACAAACACTCACATATGTCCTGTTGCCAGGGCGTGGTGGGGGGTTGCATATAAATGTAATTGTTATGTTGCGCTGCCAGCAATTTCAATGCAGCCATTATGCACTGGACAGTGGCAACAATGACAGCAACAGCACGAACATGCACTGAACGAGAGAGGAAGAGAGAGCATTGTCACCACCGTGCAACGATGACGATCACCGTCATGTAGCCATAGGACATTTATTTGTATTTATTTATTGACCAGTGCACGAGGCACCACTGTGACTGAGAATTGATTAAAAAATATTGCATTTAAAATAAATTATTTAGTATTTGAGTTTTGTATTTATGGGCCTTGATTTCTTTGTCTGCGTTTGTTTGCACATCCACTCTCCAACAGCGCCATCAAATAAAATCAATATTTGCTCAAAGCTCTCTATTTATTTAAAATGAAACGAGCGACAGACGATTAATACAACAAAAACACTTGCCCCGACAACACACAGCCACAGCCACACACGCACATGACAACTGCTTTGCTTGCCACAGCGTTCAGCGTTTCTACAGTGAATTATAGCACTTTAATGGAGTTTTTCAAAACCACAAAATAAATATTTATTAAACATTAATAACACATACATAAATACATTCATAGTTTCTCCGATGTTTATTTTAGTTGGAATTTAGAGTATTTTAATTTATTGTCCTTATTGTCTGTGAATGTCGAGGCGAGGGCAGGGAATGGATAGGAGGTCGTGTGAGTCGAGTGGATTAAGTAAATGTCCGCTCTAGAGAGTTTTCTTCCGCCGATAGTTTGACTTGAAACAAAGATTGGAAAACATGTCAATTGGGTGAGTGGGGGTAACTGGAACATGTAAGTTTTTATTTTGGAAATGCGCATCTAAATTTAAAATGGCAAACACCATTACTAGCAAAGTTTACACCTAATTTACATCGCGAATACATTTTCCCTAGGAACGAATTGTTCCCTTTAAATTGCAATTGTGATTTTTGCATTTTTCAAGTTTTCCCCTCTTACTTCGATTTGATCATCTTATTTCTGCTGCAACGGAAATAATTGAAAACTATTGCCGGGATATATACACTTGAGCGGCTCACGAAAAAAATGAAAAGTTGCGACTCCAAAATTAATATTGATATGTTTTCTGATTATTGCCAAATTAAAGGGTGATTTTTTAAGAGCTTGATAACTTTTTTTTTTTAAAAAACGCATAAAATTTGCAAAATCTCATCGGTTCTTTATTTGAAACGTTAGATTGGTCCATGACATTTACTTTTTGAAGATAATTTCATTTAAATGTTGACCGCGGCTGCGTCTTAGGTGGTCCATTCGGAAAGTCCAATTTTGGGCAACTTTTTCGAGCATTTCGCCCGGAATAGCCCGAATTTCTTCGGAAATGTTGTCTTCCAAAGCTGGAATAGTTGCTGGCTTATTTCTGTAGACTTTAGACTTGACGTAGCCCCACAAAAAATAGTCTAAAGGCGTCAAATCGCATGATCTTGGTGGCCAACTTACCGGTCCATTTCTTGAGATGAATTGTTCTCCGAAGTTTTCCCTCAAAATGGCCATAGAATCGCGAGCTGTGTGGCATGTAGCGCCATCTTGTTGAAACCACATGTCAACCAAGTTCAGTTCTTCCATTTTGGGCAAAAAAAAGTTGGATATCATCTCACGGTAGCGCTCACCATTCACAGTTACGTTACGATTCGCATCATCTTTGAAGAAGTACGGTCCAATGATGCCACCAGCCCATAAACCGCACCAAACTGTGACTTTTTCTGGATGCATTGGTAGCTCTTGCAATGCTTCTGGCTGATATTCACTCCAAAATCGACAATTCTGCCTATTTACGTACCCATTGAGCCAAAAATGAGCTTCGTCGCTGAACACAATTTCTTTCTTTCTGAACTTTCTTAACAGAGCACGCATTTTGATAATAAAATTCAATGATTTGCAAGCGTTGCTCGTTAGTAAGTCTATTCATGATGAAATGTCAAAGCATACTGAGCATCTTTCTCTTTGACACCATGTCTGAAATCCCACGTGATCTGTCAAATACTAATGCATGAAAATCCTAACCTCAAAAAAATCACTCTTTATTTAGGTTCTATCAACAAGCGCTGGCGGTCTAAATCGTTTTCAAACTACCTCTTAATAAGGTGTTTTTACCAAATTTAGACCCAAAAGGTTTCATATGTATCTAATACTTTTAGACCTGGGTTGGAATTATTCATAATTTCGTGATACTTTTCGATGTAGTTTTTACTAAATATGTAATATGTAGCTCCTCCATTTCTCAACGGAATTTGTTAAAAACGTGAACACTGGAACTTTATTTACGTCTGCATTGCACGAGTTTTATATTTCATGGAAAAATGATGATTCCTTTACAAAAATTGTAAAAAATAAAATACGTTTTTTTCGTATAGAATATATGTATAAACAAAGATAAACTTTAGTATGGGTTCAAAAACTGTTCTTGTGTTTTGGAATACAATGGTCACAATTGATTTATGGTGCTCTAAACTTATCTTTGGATATCCTTTAAAAGTAGGTGGCGTACATACATACATACATAAAAAAACTATGCGTTTTTTGCAAATTTTATAATGCAGGTCTATAAGTACTAGATACTTTATATACGTATGCAACTTTTAGACCACATTTTTGTTTTAACGAATTCAATATTAAGTAAAAATAAGTAAGGAAAGGCTAAACTCGGACGGGGCCAACTATATGATACTTTCCACCGCAATACAATTGAATTCGCAGAAGAAAGTGAAATCGGGAACAATTTTTGTACGGATGTGACCTACTTTCACAAAGTATGATTCCAGCAGAAATATAATGTGTTCTCTCAAATTAGATCAAAATCTGTAAAGGAATGTGTCTGAGAGAAAAAATTTAAATCGGTAAAGACATTTGTATGAGGGTTGTATTCAAAGCTGAGACTTTTACTATATGTGTTCCTATTTGAAATACGATATGTTTTGTCAAATTTGAAGCACATCAGTTAAAATATATAGTTTCTAGAGCGGAAAAAGTCAACTCGGGAGCGAAATTTATATTGGAGCTATAACTAAATCTGAACCGATCTGACCATATTTACCATAGATGATTCTATATGAAATATAAGGTACTCTGCCAAACATGAAAAAAGCGCTCAAATAGGGAGCGAATATATAAATCTGAACCGACCTGCCCCACTTTTGCCACAGATGTTTGTAGATGAAATATAAGGTGCTCTGGCAAATTTGAAGAAAATCGTCTAGAACAAAAAAGTCAACTCGAGAGCGAAATTTGTATGGGACCTATATCTAAATCTGAAACGATCTGACCCATTTTCACCACAGATGTTTCTAGCTAAATGATAGGGTACTGTGCCAAATTTGAAGCAAATCTAGTAAAATAAGTGGTTTCGAGAGCGGAAAAGCCAAATCGGAAGCGGCTTTTGTATGGGGTCAATATCTAAATCTGAACCGATTTACTTCAAATTAAACAGTGTTCACAAAACTTACTGTGAACAAATTTTGTTAAGATCGGAAGATAATTGATTACAAGAATAGACAGACGGACATTGATAAATCGACTCAGAAAATGATTCTAACCCGATCTGTTTAATAAATGATTGGTCTATCTCGTTTCATTTTGGGTGTTACGAACAAATGCACAAAGACATATCACCGTATAAAAAGAGTACAGACTTTTTTCTAAGTGTGCATTGACTACCATAACGTATGCGCGTTATTTACTATTGAATGACAATTATTACTTATACGCTTCCGCGTGCAATATTGGCTAATTAGATTGGCTCATTTTCGATCTAAAGGGTGATTTTTTAAAAGCTATAGGAAAGTTTTTCAAAAAAAACACATAAAATTCAGAAAAATGCATGAAATCTTTATTTGAATCGATAGAATGGATAGACCAAACTGAAGATGTTTGACAGTGAAACAAAACACGAAACGTGCGTCAGCTGTTTAAACCAGTGTTGCCAAAAAGATAATAGCTAAAAAAATCACCCTTTAGTACTAGTTTGAAAACGATTTAGCTCGGCAGCGGATGTTGCTAGAGCGGAAATATTTTAGGAGTAATTAGAAAATATATATATATAATATAAATATAACTTTATTTTCAGTTGGTAACTTGTTGACTTTTTTTGCTCCATACAAAATGGTCGGTCTAATATACATATAACTGTCTTACGCTTCCAAGGGAATAGAAAATTCAATTTGAAGATATTTCCCTTTTTCGCAATAGGGGAGAATCTATCCCATTGAATGCCTACAATTGCATGTTTTTGTGCAATTAATTAATTGTTAACAAGCAAATATCAAACATATTGAGAAACACTGTACGACAGTCCAAAAACTCTTGTAAATGATATATGATATTTGTTTTGGTAGATATTGATGAGTATAACAAGAATCTGTATTTGAAATTGAAACCCTGTTTTCGTACCTTTGCGCACTTATATGTCTGTAAGTTAGTTGGTATCAATGGATTTTCACTTTCGCATCGGACTTGAAAAGAAGTAACGTGGAGCTTTCGATCGATATATAGCTTATTTAAGAAAACCAACCCTATGTGCTTTTGCTGCATTTACTTTAATTTTTTAGCTATTTTTCAACTTTTAGTTTTTAGTTTGGTAACCGTACCACTTGAAAATAACACATTTATTAAGGAGTAAAACACAGTATTGTGTAATCAGTAATTGACTGATTTATTGTAGTTTTCGCTAAAACAAAATTGTTGCAAAAATACAAGTTTTTGTCATTCCAGTTCAAATCTCTCATAATTTCACGAATTGAAATCCAATAAAAATACTTCAAATTCATCAAGGCAGATAAAAGTGTAAAAAACCATGACGACCATTTTAATAAAAAATCCCCATTTTTGGAACACATTTTTTGAATAAAAAATTGAAAATCTGGTAATTTTTTCATCATTTTTATCTTTTTGTTTGATTTTTGACTTTTAGGTATAATGTATATATTGACGAATCCGAACAATAGTATGCTAAGTCTGAAAATTAAGTTTTGAGGAAAGCCGTTCAAAGTTTATTTTATATAACTAAGTTGGTTATAAAAGTTAGAAAATGTTTGAGCATAACTTTTGACAGTATTGGTCAATCATTACCAACACCTGAGAGAATTTAATATAAAGATCGCAGAATTTAAAAACGCAAAGAACTTGAAAACATGCTAAGCCGACTTAGAATATTATTGTTTGGAGTCGTCGATATAATTAAGGTATATTGTTTAAATAAATAATGGTCATAAAAAATATCTAACTAAACAAAAAAATACTAAAATTAGCTATCTTTAAAAATCAGGTCATACCTAAAAATGATGTCTGTATTTATTGTTTTCGTTTTTTATTTCTTTTATTTCGGCCTGTAATCAATATTTGATTTAAACTGAGATTTTGTCTGGCTTTTTACATATACATATGTATATTTTTAAGTGCAAATTTATTTATAAATTCCATTTATTAATTTACTGGATACTACCTTTATCATAATTTCTGGCCGGTGTCGACCAGTTTCTGATAAATAAAAAATGAGTGATTTTACAATACCCTTAATCTCATTTATTTTTAAAATGTCAATGTCTTAGGTATTCTTTGTCCACTTTTCCACTATTGTGTGCTACATATCTTCACTGTAATTTTTAATATTTTCTGGGTTTCCCAGGTCGACCCTTCCCGTAACTTTTTAACCTTTTCCACCTTCAACAACTACCTCTGTTTTTAAATAAGTTGACACAGATATGCTCACTGTGTGGCTTTTATCTGTCTTTCCGATGACTGCCCCATTTCAATTACTGTCTTATATTGACCAAATGCTATGTTTGATAAAAGTGCAATACCATACGAGGTAAATTTTAATATTTCTTTAAGCAAGTTGTGTTATATTTATACCGACAATTAAGTTAGTAGTAGTTCGTTTACTGGTTCCTTTACAACTAAATCCTGTTCGACTGCAAAATAGATAACCTTCTTTTACTGTAAACTTCTGCGCCCATTAACAGCCATGACCACATAATTATGCACAAACTCATTAAAGTAGAGTGAGAAATACACAAAATTATAAAAAAATAATATAAAATAATTATAAAACGATACATAAACTGTTTTCAAAGAATGAATTTCTTATGGAAATTTCCATTTCTTGATAAAAAGTAAATTCATTTTTGCACCAACTTGGTCCAATTTCAATTCCATTCGTTCTACAACTATTAGGCGAATATTTGGAAATGCAGAGATCTTAGATCCATTCGTTTTTTTGCTAGTGTGATTTCAACCGACAGACACGGCCATATTATGACGATCGATTATATATATACATTATAGATATAATTCAAACTAAATATTTATTATTCATTCGAGCAAACAAAAGAAAATTCTAGAAATTTTGATATTTTTGGTGGACGACTTATAGCAATAAGCTATTGTCTATATATTCGAATATCTTCCGAACTCTGGCAAATCAACTTTATTGGTTTTTGAGATACCTATTGTTTAAGTCATTCTCAAGGCATTTTAAAAGGAATAGGTAGAGTATCTATTAGATTGTTACATCTGTCGATATCTATTTGTTTTAATTGCGGATATAAATGGAGGAAATCCACGATTTATCGCCCACGACCAGGAATTATGGCAATGTGCCTCGTTAAGTTAATGTTATCGAAAGTCCACATGGCAATCGACAATCTTACCACCACAGCCCATGCCCATGAAAATAAAAACAAAAAACATATCAATATTCAGCTTGACAGTCTGCCCATAAATGCGTCTGTGTAATTTCAAATGACATAGCCCGAAACCAATCTAAAAACTTCGATGACTTGTTTTTTGTTGATGCGATAGTAAATCAACAGCCGTTGACATACAAAAATTCTATATTCAGACACTTCCTACACTACCCCACTACTCGCGTGGAATGTTATCTCCGATAGTCTTGAACACACATTAAATGTAGCCAAAGTCAGAGACAGAACCAGAGCCAAAACATAGACGATTGGAAATGTTTTCCCAAAAGTGTCTCGCATTTGTTTGATGCCCAGAGGCGTATGAGTAACATGAAATTCGACGTCAAAAAAAAAGAAACAGAAGAACTCGAATGCGAAAGGCCACAATTGCGTCGGAAAGAATTAAAATAAAATGTATCATCAATTCGCAACGCCGTGCTAAGGGAGGACCCTGGTTTCAGCGGCAGCCACAGTGGGAAAGAGCAAAATGTCATAAAAAGTGCTCAATAGATATGCGAGTTAAACAAGAAAATCCCATATCATGGCATTCGAGCCAACAAGCAAACAAACAAGCAAATAAATAAATTTATGCTAATCGGCTTTTTCTTTAATTTCATACCAATCCCACCCATTCCCACTTACATTCCCAGCCAGCCAGCCAGTCTACGGATGTACAGTGCACGTACAAAATATGCTGCCACCCATACCAGTCGATTTCAATTTACCTTCTTTTTCCGCAAAGCGATTTCAAAAGACTTGCGACATTTCATCTACATGAACTGTGTCATCATGGCATTCCAGAACAAGAATAAGACTTCGCTTAAGATGTATTCCGGATTGCGTGTCACGTAGTGTGAAAAGTAAACCGAGATTAAAATATGTTGGGAAAAATGGAAATACACCCATAATAATGTATTTTTTACATCCTCCATTTTAATCATCGGATACCCCATTAGAAATATATGTGCCAGTTAGAATGATAGTGGTCTAAGTCAAAAATCCAAAAAATTGTGATATGCCAATTTTTCTCTTTACTTTGGTCTAATCATGTTCGTCAGTCTGTTGAAAGCACGCTAGCTAGGAGCGAAGGGATAACATTTTCTGCATAAGTATCTAACGGATGTATACTAGTTGGGATTAAAATGGGCGAAATCGGGACAGAGGCAACAAATTTTCCCTAACAAGGATTGAAAATACCAACAACTAATACTTGACACATACATTCCCCTTATAGCTTTAATGCTAACCGAATAGATAAAAATCATTCAGGGATAACAATTTGTTTATTATACAGATCGGCTTAGGATCACTTTCTGAGTCAATTTAGCAATGTCCGCCTGTCTGTTCGTCCATCTATTCTTGCAATCAAAGTAATTATTTGCAATTATTGTCCTATCCTAACAAAAATTGGTACAAGTAAATTTTTCTGGCCAAGGACGAACGCTATTTAATTTGAAGTAAAACAATTCAGATATAGGCCCCATAAAAATTTCGCTCCCGGCTTAATTTTTTCGGCTCTATAAATTATATATTTTAATCGATGTTCTTCAAATTTGGCAAAACACTTCAAATAAGAACACCTTGGGCCACATCGTCTCAGGTTTTAATATAACCCTCATGCAAATGTTCTTCCTGACTTAACTTTTATCTCTCAGACACATATCTTTGCAGATTTTGATCTAATTTGAGAGAACACGTTATATTTCTGCTGGAAACATACCGAATTCAATTGTAATGGGTTAGAAAGTGGAGGATATGATATAGTCGGCTCGCCCGACTTTAGCCTTTCCTTACATGTTTTTTTAATTCGTCCATAGTGTAAGCGGAAGATAATGTCTTTTTGAAATACGTACATTGAGGGTCAACATAGAACAGAAATATTACCAAACAAATGGCTTGGTATGGATGGAAATTGAAATGGGCGCAATCGGACATGAAGCAAAAATACTTTTCCCTAAGTACGAATGAAATTACTATATTTTGAAGTTTGCTGTCTTATATATGTTGATTTTTTAAAGGTGAAGATGTTGATTTTTATTTTTTTAAATCGTACGGCAAAAACGTAAACTACATAAAATCCTAAGAAAATACTCCGAACCATGTATCTAAAATAAAATCCTAATCCGTGCCTCTCGACTTGAAAAATAATATGCTTGGGTGAATATTTTTTTAATGAAAAAAATTTTGAGTGTAGCAAAAATATAAAATGCAAAAAAACTACCTCACTAAACAATATTATTCAGAAAATTCGATTTCTTTTTGTAAAAGCTATTTTTTAACATTTATTTTTTGGAAATTTTCAAGTCGACCGTGAGGCAAAATTGTAGCTCTTGTCATAAAGAACAAAAATTGTGAACATATAAAATCAAAAGAACTTCATCTTCAAGGTCAAAATCGCAAATGTCGTCGAACAAATCATAAAGGTTGTAGTGTGTGTTGGTATACGTATACGTGCTGTTAATAAAGGATAATATCACTCATACGAACTGTAGTCGTACTGACCATTAACAGAAACAGTCCTGCAAGATATATTTTTCTACCTAAACGGCGTTAAGAATCATTCCTAGGAAGTTCATATGTTCCAGAAAGTTGTTTATTGAGATCTTAGGTACATTTTTGTAGTGGATTGTTTCTTTGAATTTTAAACGGTTTGCTACCTATGGACCTGAACCTGAACAGGGGAAAAAGGTTAACATTTTTTAACTCGAAGTTGAAGTTTTTTTTGATTTTATATGTTCTTTATGACAAGAGCTACAACTTTGCCTCTGAGAGTAAATCAAAATTCCAAACAGTTTGCAAGATATGAGCCTGAGATCACTTTTTTGCAAAAATGACACCGAGGCCCCAAATCTTTGGGGGCGCATAAAAAAGTCATTACTTTGGGCAAAACTGGGAGACACGGGCCTTTTTTGTTTTATTGTACGTAGTGGTGTCCGTATATGGTTATATTTCGATGACTTAAAAAATTACACCCTGTCTTATTATATATATTATTATATAAATACAGTGGTTTTCCAATTCAATTCAACAGGGTGTCCTTAGGGAGTGATCTATTTTGACTAATCTTGCTGTTTTTATTCTGTTTTGAATATCCAATTTCGTGTTAGGTTGATATAATTTATACCGATATTTCGAAAGCTTTTGATAAAGTGTCTCAGTCCAAGTTAGGTTATGGTGTTCGGTTTGCGTCATGTATTCAATGAAGTGAACTCTTGTTATATGCTGATGATTTAAAAAAATGTTTGGTATAAATTCCATTGCTGATGTGTTTTCTGTCCCCAAATTCACTTGGACGCCATAGCTGCATGCTGCTTTGCAAATTGTTTTGAAATTAATTCCTCGAAATGCTACAAAATCTCGTTTGGTAAATATAGAAGACCAGTTTGTTATGATTATTGTATCAGGTCGGATAAGGTGAGAGTGTGTGTATATGAAATTTTGGATTTAGGTGTTGATTCTGATGTTGAATTTTCTTTTTTGGCTCATGTGTATTGTTTAGCTGCTTTCGTTTGGCTTTAATGTGCTCTTTCCATGTTAATCGCCTATCTATCAGAATTACGATTAGAAAGCAAACTAACTTTGTATAAAGCGTTGTTGAAACCTATCTGGACTTACGGAATTCAACTATGGGGAACAATGAGTAATTCAAACGTAAAAAAATTGCAAGCGTCACAGTCGAAAATTTTAAGAGCCATAACTAATGCTCCTTGGTTTGTTAGCAATAAAACTATACACAACGATCTTGGTGTCCCCGATGTTAAAGACGAGATAATTAAATATAGCACTAACTATCTGAATAGATTAAGTAACCACTCAAATCCCCTGGCAATCGCCTTATTAGATGAAACCGATGAAATAAGAAGATTGAAAAGACCTCATGTCCTTGATCTCCCATACATTAACCCATAGTATATATATTTTTTTAAATGTAAATATTTAATATAAATAATTATATGTATAATTATCTTTAAATTATTGATATCACTGGATTTCAATAAGTAGGTGAAGTTTATTTGAAATGTCATAAAATTTGCTTATTATTTGTATATTATAAATAGATCGCAAATAAAGAATATTTACAAAAAAAAAATGTGTATTGTATTGTCCCTAAAGCATTTCCACTGCTTGCTTTTGTCAAGAGGAATTATGCGAATTTAATCAATATATCGTCAAGAGTCCTATTTGTGCGCTGAATATGTTGATAGAAATGAATATGTTCAAAATTTATTCAACCTGATACATTGTATATAGAGAACTGTATACTGATATCTAGGACAACTTTAGTCGAAATCGCTTTTATCGCAAGTTTTTCTTTATAAAATAATAAATGGGTTTGTTGGCCGTTTAATGTTGCTCGACATGGTAACTTTCAACGTGCCTTGTGTGATTTTGCACCAGAATAAACTTTTTATAAATCAAGCAAGTAAACATCCGACTGACTAAACTAACTTATATATAGAGAACACATATATGGAAATTATAAGACTTAAATTTTACTTAGGGCCGGGTAATTTGTGGGGAAGGTACTAGAAGGTTCGTGGCACATTTACAAAACAATTGTACAAATTTGTCATCGTGGATTCCAGGCACCAGTATAGAAGTTATAAAGGGTTTAATTTTACCTAGGTCAATTGTGTGGGAGGTACTAGAAGGGAGTGGCAAAATCATATAACAAATTATTTTGCACATGATATACAATATACGGTTATACCGTGGTTTTGATTATGAATATTGAATATATCTTTGGAAAAGACAGTCTCTCCATTTCTTCTACAACTTGCGATAAGTGTGAGATCACTTGTTTCTTTGCAATTAAATAAAATAATATTTGTTTTGAAATGAAATTAAATAATAATGACAAAGAACGACTAAATAGCAAGCAAAAAGGTGTTTAGTTCGGCCGGACCGAATCTTATATACCCTCCACCATAAAAGGCATTCCACAGCAATTTTTAAATTTTACGCGTCAATACAGTAAGAGCGACGTATACACCAATTTGCATTATTCTAGCTACAGCCGTTTGGTTGGTACCATGTTTACTGGGGGCGGGTTGATTTTTATTTTTTAAATCGTATAGCAAAAACGTAAACTACATAAAATTCTAAGAAAATTCTCCTAATGTTTACTCCCATTCGGTACGTTCGGCCTAAAAAGTATTAATCTGAAAATTTTTACAAGTCTACGCCGCCGGAGAAAGGTACACATCTAATTTTAAGATTTTAGGTTCAGTCGTATTGTTGTGCCATTTGAATCCTCTTTTCCCCATTAAAAGTACGAATTTCGAAATATAATTTATTTTACAATTAATAAACCGAAAATTATATTGTTTTGGAAAATACAGCTTAAGGTTTCTTCAAATTTTCCAGATTTTTTTTTTCGAAATATGCACACCTCCAGTAAGGATTTTCAAAACATGGTCACACCATTTATTGCTGTAATCAAAGTACAGGTCGCAATTATTGTCCGATCCTAACAAAAATTGGCGCATGTAAGCTTTCCGGTCCAAGGACGAATGCTATTTAATTTGAAGGAAATCGGTTCAGATTTAGATATAACTCCCATACAAATGTCACTCCCGATTTTACCTTTTCCACTTAAATTCGGCACAGTACCTTATAATTGAACTAGAAACGTCTGTGGTGAAAATAGGTCAGATCGGTTCAGATTTTATTTAGCTCCAATACAAATTTCGCTTCGGATTTGACTTTTTCCGCTATAGAAATCAGATAATTTAACCGATTTTTCTTCAATTTGTCTCATCGCCATATAATTCAAATATATAAACATCTATGGTGAAAATGGATAAGATCGGTTCAGATTTAGATAAAGCTCCCATACTAATTTCGCTCTCAATTAGACTTTTTCCCGAATTCAATTGCAACGGGGAAGAGAGTAAAGGGTATCATATAGTCGGCCCCGCCCGACTTCAGCCTTTTTTACTTGTTGAAATATTGCTCAAAGTGTCCCTTTTATATGATTCATCGTGATGTTTGATTTTTTTGACAAACTGCTTTGTCATTTTTGTTCAGTATCGTTTGACAAGTCGTCAATTGTTCAGCTGTATTATGAAAACAAGTAAGGAAAGGCTAAAGTCGGGCGGGACCGACTATATAATACCCTACACCACTCCCTACGTATGTACCTCGCTTTGATTACTAAACCCAGGTATTTCATGGGAGCAATTCTATGTAGCTCATACAAATTATATGAATATAATTTATATGCTATAAATTCATTTTTAATCAAATTTAACGAATATGGTAATTGATCCAATTGTCCGACAGACAAATACAAATTATACAGTAGTATACCAAAGTCATACCAAAGTATGGACATATGGGCATCACCCAAACAATTCTCATTGCAATTCAATTCGGTTAAAAATTGAAATCGGGAAGGATTTTTGCATCCTGTAAATGTATGTGTTTGACAAAAAATGTTAAATCGGATAGGACATTTGTATGGGGGTATATTGAAACCAGGAACGATGTGACGCGCTTTCACCATGTCTGTTTATTGGTGAAATATAATATGTAAAATTTGGCCAAAATCGATTAAACATTCGGGAGCAACATTTGTATGATGGCTATATCTAAATCTGAACCGATCTTACCCACTTTCACCATCGATTTTTTAGTTGGGTTATAAGATGTTGTGCCAATTTTAAAGAAAAAAACGGGTACAATATGTGGATTTTAGAGCGGAAAATGTCAAATCGGGAGCGACATTTGTATGGGGGCTATATCTAAATCTGAACCGATCTTACCGAATTTTTGCATACGTGTTTCTAGTTGGATTATAAGATGTTGTGCCATATTTAAAGAAAATCGGGTACAATATGTCGTTTCTAGAGCGGAAAATGTCAAATCGGGAGCGACATTTGTATGGGGGCTATATCTAAATCTGAACCGATCTTACCCAATTTTTGCATACGTGTTTCTGGTTCGATTATAAGATGTTCTGCAAAATTTAAAGATAATCGGGTACAATATGTGGTTTCTAGAGCGGAAAATGTCAAATCGGGAGCGACATTTGTATGGGGGCTATATCTAAATCTGAACCGATTTCCTCCAAATTCAATACCAATGGTCCTTGGCCAGAAAAAATAACTCCTGTCAAGTTTCATGACAATCGGGCAACAATTGCGATCTGTAGAGTACGAACAAGCTTAGATGGACAGCAGACGGACAGACGGACGGACGGACGGACAGACAGACATCGTTAAATCGACTCAGCTGGCGATTCTAAGCCGATCGGTACACTTAAAGGTGGGTCTAGCTCGATTATTTCTTGGTGTTACAAACATTTGGCGCGAAACTAACTTATAATACCCTAGACCACGAAGTGGTGTAGGGTATAAACAGCGTTCCGTGAGAACCAAGACAGTGGCGAACCGATTCGTCGTCGTCGTTCTCAGCAGCTTGGCTTGTCGTATTCGACAACTTAGCGAATTTGAAGTAAGGATCTCGGCGTTTAAATCCAACTTGTGCAAGAATTGAGGCCAGGCGACTTAAATTTGCGAGTTATTTTCAGTGAATGGGCTCTCTAGTTGCTATGCTCGAAAAAGTCGCCCAAAATTGCAGTTGACTTTCAAATTGAAATTGATTTTACATTATAAATCAAACCTCACGATGAAATGCAATAAAAATTCATTTTTATGTCTGTTTTCTGTGCTGTCAGGGTTGTGTAATCCCTTAAATAATATTTTGTAATATTTTAGATAATATAAAACGTTCCAAATAGTTGATGAATCAATTAAGAATTATATTTAAAAATAAAATAGATAATACACATAATGAAATTTTAACTATCTGACAATTACGAGTAGTCTTGGCTTAAGACTTCTTAGACATAAAAAAACAAGTAAGAAAACGTCAGTCGGCTAAACCGACCTGTATATACCCTCACTCTCTATCGAAATTATAAGAACATAGATTTTACTTAGGGCCGGATGATTTGTGAGGAAGGTACTAGGTCATAGCTTCCATGATCAAATATGAAATATGAATCTAGTGGATTCCATGCACCAGTATAGAAGTTACAAAACATTTAATTTTACCTAGGATGGGAGGTACAAGAAGATGAAGAGGTTGTTAAAGCTTAAATATTTTTTAGATTTAAAGTGATTATAAAAATATTTTCAAATATCAAATTGCAAATGATTTTGACTACCCGTGTGGATGTTATATCGCTTATATTGCAACCAAAGTTTATGCCACTTTGTATGGGAGGTACCTGAAGGGGTGTCGCAATATTCCATATTCCATGCGAATGTAACTTTTATAAAAGCATTACCAAATGTCAAATTTCACAGTATTCCGAGCATCTTTATTAACTTCTATAAATATGATTTGTGTGTGAGGTACTAGAAGGGGCGAGGCAATAGCCGCCATATTTTGTACACTTAAAGTGATTATAAAAACTTTATCAAATACCAATGCCAAATATACGAGTGAAAGTTACATTGGTTTTAATTTAACATAGAAATATGGGTTATTTGTGTGGGGTGTATCAGACGGGCGTGACAATTTCGCCTATCTTCGAACTTAAACTAAGTTTTGGGAAAATATTACCATGTGAAAATTTTGAATTGATTTCTTAACTCTTTTCGAGAGTTATCGAGTACACCAGCCAGCCAGACGGACGGACGGCTTAAAAAGTCTTGAAACGGTTTTGGTCCAAACATACTTGGGGTCTTAAGTCACTCCTTCCATGCTTTACACTTTTTTTCTGCCCCAAATGATATATACCTTCCTACTCTGCAGAGTAAGGGTATAAAAACGAAAATATTTAATTCGTTTTTTTATGAAAAATTATAAACTTTGTCCGATTTTACGAGCAAATCGTTAGTTCTCTGTCAAATAATTATGGAAGATATACATATTTTAATTTTACCTTGAATGTATGTAGGGCGGAGAATGGTCATGGCAATTACAGAGAATGAAAAGTGTTGACCACTTTAAAAACTCAATAATTATATAATCGTTGTTCCATCAAACAAATGCTCAATGACATAATGACCCCGTACTTCAAAATATTCACTATATTTTCAACAGAACGAACAAAGGGTAACCTTACCAGGCAGATGTCAACAAATGTAATCATCTGAAAGGAGTTCTGTTTGTTGTCGGTTGGGGCATTGTTCACAATAAATAAATGCTCAAGTGGAAACGTATTTTTGAGACATACTGTACGACTGAAGAGGGTGAGCGAGATGCTTGTGGATGGGTGGCGGTGCGGTACGTACGAGTGTTCATTCATTCCCGCATTTGCACCACAAAACACGTTTGGAATGAACGACAACGACGTCGACGACGACACTTCTATAGCCATCCGTCCAATCCAATCCATGTTATTTGTTCGACACTGAAGTGCTGTAATAAAATTTGGATTTTCGTATTTTTGTTTTATTGTATTCCTCTTCTTCTTCTTATATTTTATTTAAAATAATGATTTACGAGCAGAGCATAGTTCTGCACACATACACAGGAACACACACACGAAGCCACTGAAATAGACCTACTCACACTCTCACATCCATACATAGTTTACACTGCCATGGAGAAGAGACAACAAGAAGGACAGACGGATGGAGGGACGGACGGACAGACATAAGTATTCCATAATACGAATAAATCCCCCATTCTTATTATGCAAAGCCACACAGTGTTCAGTCGGTTCAGTCGGTGCTGTTGTTCAAAGTCAGTCTGAGATTTAGATTAAAGTTTTTCCTCCCCTCAATGCATGGCTGTGTGCTGTGTATGTAGGTTTGAACATGTGTGTTTGTGTGTGTGTGTCTGTAATGGTGTTGGTGGAAAAGCCATAAAGTTAGTGTAGTGTATTATGGCTTTAACAGCCGGAAATAAAAAGGGCTAAAAGGCATTGTTGTGTGTGTATATGATTTGTAATTTAAACCTTTATATATTATTTTTATTTGTGTATTTTCCTCTTGTTTTTTTTTCGTTTTGTGCTTTCGCCTTGTGGCCTGAAATCATCATCATCATCTCCATGGCCATCGCATGGCCATCTCCATCGCCAGTGCCAGCTTTCTTTTCAATCTCGTAAATCAGTGTTATAATCATCGTTATCAACATTCAGCCCCATAAGAACTTGAAAGGAACTTTGCTCCCAGAGGAGCATTGGTCAGCAATATTTCTGTGATGACGATCAACGTTTCGAAAATGAATGTTTTTCGTAAAAACAAAACAAGACAAGACAGCAGCGCCATCAACATCATCACCACCAACACCATCTCCATCACAAAAAAAAACAGAAAGCAACGCAACCACAACCAGCTACCAACGACCAGCAACATACAATCCCAAAAAACACTTCAGACCCGACCCATACATGCCATAATCACATCGAAACACTCGAAGGCGCAGATACCGACACATTATTCACACCGCCACACTTGTCTATAGAAAAGACAAGTGCTACACACTGCAATGGGTTCCCTACACTGACAGTGCGATTGTGTGACTTGTGTCCTTGGTTATAAACACCGCATGGGAATCGGGAACATTTTCACGAACAACTTACTCAAGGGGCTTGAGGGTCAACTGAACTCCTGGAATCCTGCGTCAGAATCGACTTCAACGAGCAACGAGTTTACACTTACGTTGGAAAAATAAAACACTGCATTTAGTCGGCTTCATTGAGGAAGTTTTCCGGGCGGATTCATTCCGGAGGACAATAAATATATTAATGGGTTACGGTACTCCAGAGGGCCAGAAAATATGTCCATTTGAGATTTTTTCTGACAAATTCCATGTGAAACGGAAAAGAAATATTCCTTCGGTTCTCTGACGAAAGTTTGCAAATTTGTATTTCTGAATAAGGGAAATAGAACTGCATTTCCCGATTTTTAAAAAATTCGAAATTTTCTAATGTTGGACTGTCACACAATTTTCTGCAGCGCACAGTGGTTCAGAATCAAAATCCATCGATCAACATTCAAAAACTTTTGTTCTAGTAGACATTTTTGAAGAAAATGAGTAAATTGCGTTGTGGAATTTAAATTTTTTTTTTTTGCACTAAATGCACCCTATCTTTCAAGGGGGCAATTTCGTGCAGGCAATATTTACCCTGAAAAAGAGCAACCCTTCAAATTTTCCATATGTATATATTTTTTTCCATATGTATATATTTTGTTAAAGTCTTTTGAAAAAATTGTGTTGGTCCAATGTCAGACATTTGTTCAAAAAGGATATTTTTAAAATATTTATTACAAACATAGTGGCGTCAAAATGAAGCTAATAAACCTCCATTTCTAATAGAAAAAATTGAGTGCAAAAACTCTTAAAATGTGTGAGAAAAAGTTCGACAAAGTCAAAAAAAGAAATTACGTTTTTTTCAATTTTCAAAATCTGAAAAAGGTAATACAAAATCTGTAATACAAAAAAATAAAAAAAATTCTTCAAACAATCTTCGAAAATCGCAAAAATATGAAAAGTAGTCAACTTTGACCCGATTTCTAAAATATATACGACTGTCCGATTTTTAATGTCAATACTTATCCTTAATCCTTGGGTCTTCGTTTAGTTTTGATTTTTTACAGAACTCAACAAGTAAGGAAAGGCTAAAGTCGGACGGGGCCGACTATATGATACACTCCACTTTATATAGGAATACAATTCAATTCAGTAAAAAAGTGAAAACGGGAAAATTTTTTGTATGTTTCCTAATCACAGGCTAATCTGACATGGTCCAATTTGCCAAAAAATATTTGTATCGGGGCTATATCCAAACATAGAATGAAGTGACTAACTTTCACAATAAGTTCTTCTAGTTGAAGAAATTCTCCGAAAATACGCGGTTTCTGGGGGAACGAAATTTGTATGAGAGCTATATGTAAATCTGAATCGATGTGACCCATTTTCACCATAGGCGTTCCTAGTTTAAATATAAGATGTTTTGCCAATTTTGAAAAAAATCTGTTAAAATATGTCGATTCTGGAGCGAACATATTCTAATTGGGAGCGAAATTTGTATAAAATCTGAACCGATCTAGCACATTTTTACAACAGGTGTTTCCAGCTGAAATATAAGGTGTTTTGCGAATTTTGAAGAAAATCTGTTAAATTATGTGCATTCTACATCTAAATCTGAACTGATTTTCTTCAAATAAAGTAGCGTTCGTCCTTGTCCCGAAAAACTTCGTTGTGCAAAGTTTCGTTTGGTTCTGGCTACAATTGCGACCTGTATCGTGATTACAACAATAGATGGACAGACAGACGGACATTGCTAAATCGACTCAGAAAGTGATTCTAAGCCGATCGCTATAATTAACAATGGATCTATCTCCCTTCCTTTTGGGTGTTACAAACAAATGCACAAAGACATAATACTCTCGTGGAGTGTATAAAAATGTCTATTAGAACAAAAGTTATTGAATTTTGGAAGATGGATTTTGGTTTTGAACCACTGTGCAGCGTCTAATCAAATGAACGTTAAGTGCAGTAAAAAATCTTAGATTAGTGGAATGCTCTAAATTATTCATTCTTTACTGCCTCGCCACAAACGGAAAACAAAACTTTACATGATGCCAGCATCTCTTAGGGTGTCCTCTCCAAATATGTTAAACAAGAAAAAGCGAACATGCCATAAAAATATAAAAAGGTGTAAATCAACATTCACTCTTAATATCACCGATATCGCTGCGAACGATGCGGGGATGGGGGCCCATAAAACGATGCCATTGAAATACACACTCCGCTGCAGACAAATCGTTTTAAACTCCTTTGTCCAATCCAGTGGAAGCGTAAACATATAAATATCGTACCCGTTCGCCAGAGGGTGTTGTGAGTGCGAGCGCGTACTCACTCACATGCTGATGATGTACGGGGCGGCGAAAAGGGGTTGGGTTATATTTAAAATGCTTTTAGTTGAAGTTTGTAAATATTTTTATGGCGACAAAAATGATTTCAAATAAAACCTAGGGGCCATTGTTCGTAATGGACTCTGTCAATGTGTTGAGAGGACTTACCTTGGCATTGTGGAGTGCCGTTGAGTGTCTATCGGTGGCTGTAGCTGAAAAGGGATTAAGAGACAAATAGTGGGCTCTTCATTATGACCATTTATTTATACGACCATGGCCAAATAAATAATAATCTGCTTTAGACAATAGTAAAACAGATGGCCCCCTCACCTACGCACATTCCGATGTATTTATTTGATGTCATATTTCAAAACCTTAATCATCGACGTATTGTTACGAGCATCCACTTGGATGAACAATTTGCATTAGGCATGCCTTGGAAACGAGGTTGACTTGGGTACCGACAACAAAAACAATATCAGCAGCTCATGTTCGACGAATACAAGGTTAGTTGTAAAGGAAGAAATGAGAATCAGGAATGATTTTAATTTCAAAAGTCGATACTGATGGTGTTCATTCATAACGATGATGGCAGAATTAAAAGACGCTTCCAAAGTATAATAGTGACATTTATTACTTGGCTGCACACTACTTCTATCAGGATTTCTGGTTCATAACGACCATCTTCAGGAGGATTCGCAGCGATTTTTTCAAAAAGATACCTAGACTCTTTAAGTCAACTATTCTTATTCAACGAATGAAAATTAGTTTTAAAAAAATAGGATGTTTTTAGAACTAAAGTGTTGAAGCTAGAATATTTTTGTATATTTTTCAATTTAAATATTTCCCTATAAACAATTTGGATAATGAACTCATTAGAAGATTACTAACGTAGTATCTACTGGGCAAATGGTGAACCAAATTCCAAAGTTGACAATTGGGCTTTTAACATTCTCCTTTTATATAACTCCTTTATAACATGTGGTGGTGAAATTGGAGACGCTGCATAAAAATATAATTAAAGTGTCAATAAATTCAATAAAATATCGTTGAGATAAAATTAAACAATTCAACTCTTCATTTCTATACCTTTTTTTAAATACTTGTCGGAAATCTACATCATTGGCTATAATTTCTTATATGCTGAGAAATTATACTCCCCAATTTAATTATAGCTCGAGTACGTCAAGTTGATCTGCGAGAAAAGACCTCATATATAAATGTGACATCTCATCACAACAACAACCGTTGTCTAGTCCTTACAACACTGTGAAAAACTAATTTGGGTCATAAAAATGTCTATAAAATTCTCAAAGTAGTGACCAAACATAAATTAGAAAAACTGCTATAAACGCGATATTGGTACCAAAAGAAAGATGACAAAGTTTCCTCTTTTTCCGAGACAAACGGTTGAAAGAGGTCCTTTCAATATTTAATCCATCAAGACATATGGCAATCAATTTTCGTAAAAAATATATTTTATGGACTGTACTACTCAAATAAAACCAAATATAAACCAAATAATAACACCAACAAATTAAGACTTTTCAAATGGTACAGATTCTGAATATAATTCGGAAAGGGCATGGTGAGTAGATCATTATTTGTAGAATAAACTTATAGTCCAGCTAGTCTGAGTTTCTTTTTATAGCGGGTCAAAGTTTTCATTTTTTGGTCGAAAGAAGCATTATACTAAGCGAATCAAGAAAAGAAAGGCTAAAGTCAATTCGCTAAAAAGGTGAAACGGCAAGGATTCATAGGGTCAAATCATATTTGTCAAATCGAGAAGAATATTTGTATCGGGGCTATATCCAAAAATGGAATAAAGTGACCCACTTTCACAATAAGTTCTTCCAGTTCAAGTATAACGTGTTATGCTCAATGTGAAGAAATTCGGTGTAAGTACGTGGTTTCTGGGGCGGAAAAAGTCAAGTCAGGAGCGAAATTTGTATCGGAGCTATATATAAATCTGAACCGATCTGACCCATTTTCACCATGGGTGATTCCAGTTGAAATAGAAGGTAATTTGCAAGATTTGAAGAAAATCTATTAAAATATGTGGTTTATAGAGTGAAAAAAGTCAAATCGTGAGTGAAATTTGTGTGGGAGCTATATATAAATCTCAACCGATCTGACCCATTTTCAATATGGGTATTACTAGAGAAAATATAAGATATTTTGCACATTTGAAGACAATCTGATAAAATATGTTGTTCTTTGAGCGGAATAACTCAAATTGGGAGAGAAATTTGTATGGGAGCTATATATAAATCTGATCCGATCTTACACATTTTCATCACAGGTGTTTATAGTTGAAATATAAGATGTCTTGCCAAATTAGAAGAAAATCTGCTAAAATATGTGGTATCTAGTGTGAAAAAGGTAAAATCGGGATTGAAATTCGTATGGAGGCTATATCTAAATCTGAACCTATTTTCTTCAAATTAAATAGCTTTCGTCCTTATTCCGAAAAACTTCATTGTGCAAAGTTTCATTTGGTTCTACTCTGAATACAAGAATAGATGGACAGACAGACAGACAGACATTGCTAAATAGATTCAAAAAGTGATTCTGAGTCGATCGGTATAATCAACAAATGCTCTCGTGGAGTGTATAAAAAGTGTTGTAAGTTAATGTCACAGTGAATTCTTATTGTGGAATTTTATGAGGACCATTTAACACCTCCTCCTTTCTTTATGGGTCAATTTGAGCCATTTTAGATAAAATCAAAATAGTCCTTTTCAAAAGGATATTAAAGAATTAAAATGTTCTACAAAAAAATGTTCTACAAGAAAATTTCAGTGGGGGTCACCGAAGACACCCATGTTGTAAATAAAGCTCTTCACACTTTAATTGCAAAATTACACGCCAACTTATACAACAAAATTACTACCCAGCAAAAACTCTCATTACCAAGTAATGTGGGGAATAAGGTAAAACCATAAAACTTCACTACTTATTTTTCGGATCCGTTTCACTATCACTATCTTTGACTTTACTGCCACCATTTATCCTATTTCACTCAAGGATTGTTTCACGCTTTGGAACTTAAAAATCTGACGTCTTGCACTGAACTTCCACGGGTGACGCAAGTATGCGTCTTATTCTTTAAAGGCTTAGCAATATCTTATTCGTTAAGTCTTATTTAAAGACCAAAGTCAACTTTTTTTGAAGGGTATTTGATGTCAATAAAATATAAAATAAAGAAATACTTGCCTTTTAAATCGAGTTTTTTTAATATTAATATCTCAAAACAATGCTTGGGTCATTGTGTAATTTCATTTTCATACAAAACCGAAAATTGTTTACTAGATCAAAGGTTATTGCTGTTGAACCATTGTGCAACCTAGTTAGAGTAAAAATTGTTAAATCGAGATCAGAAACAATTCGTTAGATCAGGAAGCACTATACAGTAAAAATATATAAATAAATAATGAAATATATGATCTCTCTTATTATGTATAGTTATCTCCAAAAAGTATTAGTGTATAGTATAAATTGTATATTAATCTTATAGATAGATAACTAGATATAAAAATAACCATAACAAATTTTCCGTGCTTACTGGTCAATATACTTTTGGTGGCGCCTCGGACACAAAATGGCTGTAAGCCAGAAAAACTATTGTTTTTTAGAACAACAATCTGACCTTGTAAAAATTTTCATTTGATATCGACAGCATGATTAGTTAATGGTTAAATGGTTAATTTTGAACAACTATAGCTTGTCATTTTTATCAAATGACAAATCGATTTTCGTTGCCATTTTAGTCTAAAATCCCAATGCCCCACCCTTTCCCTCTCTCTCCACAACATTATACGTGTGATCATTTTCTCAAATGTTTATAATTCAAATAACTTCAAATAAAGCAAATAAAAATAAGAAATCTAAAATTGAAATTTGAATTGGAAATTTCAAGATTTAAAATCAATTTGCAACATACAATTTAAATGTCAAGATGTAGAGTCTATTTACTTTTGATAAAAGTTTAATTTTTAAATGCTACACATCTTAAGCGTGTCCAAAGTCCCAAGTAACCACAACGGCAGTAGTTGCAAACAGAGTCCATAAGGAATTCGTAGATGATACGGACTGCAGCAGAAGGGCAACACCAACAAGTAACAATTTATGAATAGAAGACATGCTATCCTCCGCCTGCTCTAGAGCAGGGCACACATATGCAAACTTCAGCTAACACATATGTAATTCTGTTAGCTAAAGGATTAAAGGAGTCTCGGTACATGCATACGTACATACATGCGGACATTTCGAATGTTTCGGTGAGAAATCAAACAACGCATTTACTTGTAGGTCTGCATGAATTGAGTTTGCTTGCGCGCGCTGTGTGTGTGTGAGGTTCCCAGGACTGACTTTCTATTTGGGAACACACCTATAAGTCAAAAATTGACACTTATCCTATAGCCACCAGAGCCAGAGCGGGCAGAGCAGTATAGGGACTCAACAAACACCACACACACCCAAAGCAGGTGAGAGAGAAGCACTAAGCCTAAGAGTGAGTGTGAGAAGAGAGAAGAGGGGAGCTGATGAAGGGAGAGAAACGACAATGGCATTGTTTTAACATGAGAAACTTGTGTTGTTTTGTTGTTATTACTGCTATTCCTTATTTGTTTGATTTGTGGTTGTGTCAGTGTAAATGTGTCAGTATTTGTCTGTGTGTGTGAGTGTGTGGTTGTACGCTTGTGTTCAATGTATTAGTATTGTTTGCATTTAAAAGGATCCAAATCTAAAAGGAAAACACAAAAGGCAGGAGGGTATGAGCCGAAAAAGGTTTCCTTTAAAGTACACAATCTATTTTAGGTCCTGTATGTGAATGTTTCTGTGCATGTGTGTGTGTGTGCGTACTTGCCTGTATGTCTACAGGTGAGACAAGGCAAGTCCTAGTGTGTGTTCGGGTGTGTGGAAATACTTGAACAAAGTTCACTGTGAGCATGAGTGTGTGTGTGCGAGTGTATTCATATGTATTTAAACAAACATGAAATAATGAATGATTTTATGGTTTGTTTGGCCTGATTTTGTTGGCCCCCATTCTTCTATCGTCCTTTATTTATTTCCTTCATTCTTCTGCAACTTTCTATTCCAAGAGCGAGTGTGAACGAACAGTGGTCGAAGTTTGCTTCAAGAGTTGGGCGTTCAGTGGTAATAGTGCTGGTGGTGCTGGTGGTGCTGGTGGCGGCCTGAGCACACTGCCCTGCCATGTAAGAATGTAGACATTAGTCAGAGGAGCAAAAAAGGAGGGATTTTGTGTTTGCATAAGAAATTGGATTTTTGCATTAGTTATGCAAAGGAGAAGTTTAATTTCTCTCGACCAAAAAATCAAATGGAAAATTGTGTACTTCGGCAAGTGTGTGAGTGTCAGTGTGTGTGTATGCGTACGAGTTTCTCATTTCAAAAAGTTGTAAGTGCTTTTAAAAGCAATAATTGATGTTCCGTACAGTCCTTCCACTTACACTTCCACGTTCTACGCTCTTGTTGCAACAGAGAGACCATGCCACCCCATACACTTACGTGGATTTCCTGCAACATATACGTGTATCCAATATATGTATGTGGTCGAACGAGCGGGGATGCCAAGAAAACTAAAAGTGGATTAGTTTTTTCCTCGGTTCCAATAACAGTTTGTATTTTTCAGACACACACACACACATATGCCTATAGACGTACGTACAGATGTGATATACTTCTGCTTACACAGGCACATATCGGTGATAACAATATATGAATCTGAATACGAGGTTGACGCGATAAGTGTGACGCAACACTACCTGCCTACACAACTTAGCATAATGCATGCTGGTCAAGACGACACGGAGGTGTTATAGAAAATGTAGTTCTGAATCTAAATGACCGGGACAGATCTCTTGTTCTTGAAATAACTTTACAATTTACTGATCTCTGAAGCAGCAAACGAGAGTAGCTATTTATCATTGGCTAGAAATAAATTAAAGTCTACTCTTTGCTGTTACAGCAATTGTTCTGCCATAACAACAATGTCATATGAAAAGGCATAAATTCGTAAAGTAGTTTAGCAACCAACGTGAACTATATGAGCTAAACAAAAAAAACAATTTGTTGAAATTTTTTATTTGTTGTTGTTGATGTGTTAAGAATGGTTGGAGGATAGAGTTGTTTGCTTGAAAATTGGTAGGGGGTTCTATGGTATTTTGGTGTTGTTGTTACTGTTTTTATTGTTGTTACATCGATTGCAGGAGTGATGAAAACTGGTAAGTGACGTTAGGGTATGTAGCTGTTGTTGCAAATATTGTTACATTTGTGAGAGGGATGATGTAAATCTGTTTGTATGAAGGTGGAATTTTGAAATTTCTGATTTATTAGAACTGGGATATTGTCCTGGCTCAATACCATTTTGTATCTATATTTAATGGAATGCAAATTTATTTACAAATGGCATGGTGACATTTATTACTTGGCTGCAGACTACCACGATCATGATTTCGATCATGTCAAAAGTCTTTTCACGTGGCTTCACAGCGACTTTTCAACATCAAACCCGGCCTCTATAAGGAGATGATTCTCACAAACGAACGAGAAGCACAACTCACTTGCCGAATTTTATTTTTATGTCATCGGAGTAGCAATATATTTTAACAGATTTCGGTCGCAATACGTTAAATTATACTTGGAGACAAAAATTGTGAGAGTGGGTCTCATCGGTTCATGATATAGGACACATGCCAAAAACATTACTAAATTGAATTCTAATGGCGTACAAAGTGGAGGGTTTCATAAAATCGGCCCCACTCGACTTTTGCCTTTCCTTACTTGGTTTTACAAGAGATGTATATTTGATAATAGTCTATCATAGAAACAAGTAAGTAAGATTCAGTCGGCTGAACCGACTTATATATACCCTCACTCTCGGAGAACGTATACGGAACTTATAAGGAATTAAATTTTACGTAGGGCATGATAATTAGTGTGGGAGGTACTAGGAGGTTCGTGTTACATGGTCTCAGCTTTCACTTTTATAAAACAATTGCAAAAACATGATCAAATATCAAGTCATAGTGAATTCCATGCACTAGTTCTGAAGGATTTAATATTACATATGATAGAGACAATTGTGTGGTAGGTACAAGAAGGGGCGTGGCTAAAGCTAAAATATTTTTTTAGGTTTAAAGTGATTATCAAAACATTTTCAAATATCAAATTGCAAATGATTTGGACTACCCGTATGGATGTTATGTCGGTTTTATTGTTTATGCCACAGGGGGTATGGCAATATCACCCATATTCCATGTGATTGTAACTTCTGTAAAAGCATTGTCAAATATAAAATTTCACAGTATTCCAATCATACATAGAAGTATAACAGCTTTAATTATAGCCTCACTCTACAGAGTAGGAGGGTATATATCATTTGGGACAGAAAAAAAGTGAAACGCATTGAAGGAGTGACTTAAGACCCTAAGTATGTTTGGACCAAATCCGTTTCACGACTTTTTCCTTCGTCAGTCTGCCTGACTGGCTGGTATACACGATAACTTTCGAAAGGAGTTAAGGTATCGATTCAAATTTTGCACATGGTAAACTTTTTCCCAAACTTAGTTTAAGTTCGAAGGTGGGCGAAATGGCCGCGCCCCTTCTGGTACCGCCCACAGAAAAGATCATACTCATATGTTAAATTAAAAGCCATATAATTACCACACGGATATTCGGAGTCAGCTATATTTTGGCATTTGATAATGTTTTTATAATCACTTTAAGTGTACTAAATATAATGTGATTTGCCACGTCCCTTCCAGAACCTCCCACACAAATCACGCAAAACTACGTAAAATTAAAGCTGTTATAACTGCTATGCTGATGATCGGAATACTGTGCAATTTGATACTTGGCAACGCTTTTATAGTGGTTACATACGCATGGAATATGGGCGATATTGCCACACCCCTTCTGGTACCTCCCACACAAAAGTTTGGTTACAATAAAACTGATATTTTGAAATGTTTTTATAATCACTTAAAACCTAAAAAATGTTTACGCTTTAGCCACGCCCCATCTTGTAACTCCCACACAATTGTCTCTATCCTAGGTAATATCAAATCATTCATTCTATACTAGTGCATGGGATCCACTATGACTTGATATTTGATCATGTTTTTGCAATTATTTTATAAATGTGGAAGCTTGGACGATATGCCACGAACCTTCTAGTATCTTCCGCACAAATTATCCTGCCCTATTTAATTTTAAATTTAATTTCTTATAACTTCCGTATATATGTTCTCTGAGAGTGAGGGTATATATAAGCCGGTTTAGACGACTGAAGATTGCTTACATGTTTTGAAACACCCTTTCTTCACCTAAGATTGAGAAAAAAAGTGTTGCTCTTAAATAAAAATTTTAATCGCACGTAGCTCTCAGAAATCAAAGAGTCGGATGGACCTTCTTATAGATTTATATTTTTTGTTTGTGATCGGACCTATATTTCCAAAATTAGAGTACAAATATTAAAAGTGCAATCAACGAAATTTGGAACTTTAGTAAAAACAAAAAAGGTATATATAAAAATTGTTTGATTGTTTGATTTTATGAATCCACTCACACAACAATCAGATTTTTATGTCTCGGCCACAAAATGTTTATATTTTTCTGGCATAGTTTAATCTATAATATTTGGAACAATTGCCGTTAGCCCCAATAAAATGTGGAAGAAGAGGGGAGTGCTCAAACATGGGATGGTAATAAATTTATTACAAACTCAATCGGCAACAAATATATTGTTGCAACACACAATCTGCCCACGAAGTCTTCGAAGTCAAAGTCCCAATTCAAAAAAATATGAATCAATGAAAGCCGGCAGTCATCACATTAATAAATAAAATGTTACATAACTTAATCCTCAGTTAGGAGAGAGGGGTGTGGGGGTTACACTAACCTATCGTCGTGGGTCAGTGAGGGTGTGGACAATAAAAATCCTGCAAGTGAAGTACATTTACCACAATTATCATGCCGACGACGTCTATAAAGTGCTAGTCTTTATTTATTTTTGGCCATGGCTAAAGGAACCTCGAGGAATACCAATAAATAAATTACTCCCCTTTCATATGAGTTGTGTGAATGCACCACCAACTACGGTAAAATGTGGCCTCCCAAAACAAAAACAAAAAAAACATGCCAGACAAGAAAGCAAAAATTGGAACTTTCATAATAAATGTACCAAATGTACGATGAACACGCTCACACTCACATGCTGTGCATATGGATGTATATGTATGTGAGTATTGAAACTTAATGTGGAAAAGGCTAAGAATGTTATAGCTCGTGCAAGGATGATTTGATGAGTTGCCAAGGGCCAAAAAGTCAAACATTAAACTATAGTCGCCCACAATGAGTTCGAGTAATGCCCGCCCGTACTGTTTGCTACCACTACCACTGCCACTACAACTCACTGACATCCGTGGTCCTTCGTCTCTATATGTACATGTGTGTGTGTGTGTGTGTGGCAAGTGTATGGAAAACAAATCAGTTTGGCATGGTATTCATTATGAATGTTGCATGGATGGATGGCTGACTGACTGGATGGATGGATGTTGTGAAGCGAGAAGCTTCGCATGAAAATGGATTGGATGGCAAACATCACTCATCATCAGAATCAACATTAGTCGACGGTTTATTGTTTGTTTATATACATATGTATGCATGTGTGTGTTTGTTGCGTGTATGTGTGTGTGTGCATTAATGTCGGCACGTTAGGGTGTATGTGAAGATCTGCTCGAAGCATAAAAGTCAAACAAATACTGCTGCCAGAGAACATTGGACACCATTGCCAATCGAATGAAATGAAATCTCAATTGGACCGAGAAACTATGTAGCAAATACGCTTATAACTTGACAGGTTGCGTTGGCAGTTCTAGGGCGCCTGTTGTCCATAGCGAAGGTGCCGATTGTCATATACCAACATGATCAAGAGAGCGATAATATGGGTTTTCCCAATTACATTGCACGATTCTTCTTTGCCGAAATTTTTTAGGCATGGTGGACCATAACTAGCTGAATACGTAACACTTTAAATATAATTCTTGTCTTGGGATAACGTATTGGTCGAATTATTTGACGTTTATAGTATTTTAATTAATGTTGTACTTTCTCAAAGTGACAACTGACTGAGGGGGTACTTTGTCAAAAATAAATGAAAGGACATCGGTGCCGTAGCGCCAACGCCAAAAATCATTTGAAAATATTGGTTCTGAAAAATAATCTTTTTTATTAAACTATTTACAAAATAGACGCAGCGACGTTATTTTTCAGCTGATAGTCATCATATGGCTCCATTGTAAATTTTCTTTACAAAATGCTCCCAAAAATACGAGTTTTTAGTTGACCCTTTGTAAAACCACAAAATATTACTTTAAGTTACTATACGTCCAATAAGGCGTTATTCTAAGACAAGCACAAATATTTATAATTAAAGTGCTTTTAAAGGCTTTTTAATTCAGAAAAAATGTACAAAACTTCAACATAAGAAATTAGATTGCAGAAACGTGATTTTTAGGTATTAATCTTGGACGATGCAACCATATTTATTTCCGAGACACATCCTAGTATTATCAAAAAATGGAAGTACATTTTAATCGCATCCCAAATGCACGTATTTCTAGTTTTGAGGAAGTTCTTTTAAAAAACTTCGAAAAAGACGATAATATGTTAATATTCCGTAACATTTTACGAATAGGATAATGCTAGTGAACGGGAACGAGTTTTTAGTATGGGGTCACAGAGATAAGGTTTTTGATTTGCATCCTGAAGGTCTCGGGTTCGTGCCTCGGGATTTTTTTGTTTACTTTAAACAATGTTTATTAATTTTGTATAATTTTATCAATATACAAATTTTTGCTTAAAAATACAAATTTATTGTCTTATTAATGTAATTCAAATATATAATTTTTTATTAATTACGCTGTCCAAAAAAATTTAGACTTTCTTAGATTTCTCTATATCAGAGATTATCTTACTCACTTAGTATAATGCTCTCAAAAAAATAAAACTTTGATACACTGTAAAAAGAAACCCACACCAGCTGTAAGTTTTTTCTGCAAAAATGGTCTACTCAACACGCCCTTTCAAAATTATAGAGTCGCTACTCTGTTCCAAAAATGATGTTGGACAGTGTTATTAATACCACACAATATGTTATTTATATATTTAAATAGTGTTAATTTATTTAATACTATATTATATGCTATCCCTGCAAAAAATCGAAGTACTTACGTAGGAAGCACAAATGTGCATTTTCCCCGCTTTTGAGGAAGTTATTTTAAAGAACTTCCAAAGAAGTCAATAGCGTGTTAATATCTCCTAACGTTTTACGAATAGCATTTTCACAAGTAAATGGAAACGAAGTTTTAGTATGGGGTCATAGAGGTAGGTGTCCGCTTTGCACCCTAAGGTCTCGGGTTCGAATCGTGGCTCGGAAAAAAACTATTTTATTTTTATACCCTACACCACTTCGTGGTCTAGGGTATTATAAGTTAGTTTCGCGCCAAATGTTTGTAACACTAAGAAATAGTCGAGCTAGACCTTTAAGTATACCGATCGGCTTAGAATCGGCAGCTGAGTCGATTTAACGATGTCTGTCTGTCGGTCCGTCTGCTGTCCATCTAAGCTTGTTCGCACTCTACAGTTCGCAATTGTTGTCCGATTGTCATGAAACTTGGCAGAAGTTATTTTTTCTGACTAAGGACCATCGGTATTCAATTTGGAGGAAATCGGTTCAGATTTAGATATAGCTCCCATACAAATGTCGCTCCCGATTTAACATTTTCCACTTTAGAAACCACATATTGTACCCGATTTTCTTTACATTTGGTACAACATCTTATAATCCAACTAGAAACACCTATGCTGAAATTGGGTAAGATCGGTTCAGATTAAGATATAGACCCAAACAAATGTCACTCACTTACTCACTCACTTTAGATATAGCCCACATACAAATGTTGCTCCCGAATGTTTAACCGATTTTGGCCAAACTTTACATATTATACTTCACCAATAAACATACATGGTGAAAGCGGGTCACATCGTTCCAGGTTTCAATATACCCCTATACAAATGTCCTTTCCGATTTAACATTTTTTGTCAAACACATACATTTACAGGATGCAAAAATCCTTCCCGATTTCACTTTTTTATCAAATTGAATTGTAATGAGATAGAAAGTCGGACTTTAGCATTTCCTTACTTGTTTGGGAGATGTCCATATGTCCATACTTTGGTATAACACAAATGGGGTCCCATTCTGATCTATTACAGCTCTAGAAACTACATCTTACATCGCATCTTCATCAAACTTTGCAGATCATGGTATTTTTCAACCAGGAATACCTACCGTGAATGAGAAATATATAGGCTCATGTTTTGGACCAGGCCCAAAATGTAGTTATAGGCCCCCTTTTGAAATGTCGGTCCGATTCATCCTATTACTACTGTATAATTTGTATTTGTCTGTCGGATAATTGGATCAATTACCATATTATTAACCATATTCGTTAAATATGACTAAAGATTAATTTGTAGTATAATTTTTATGAACTACATAAAATTGCTCCCATGAAATAAATGGGTTTAGTAATCAAAGCGAGGTACATACGCAGGGAGTGGTGTAGGGTATTATATAGTCGGCCCCGCCCGACTTTAGCCTTTCCTTACTTGTTATTATTACTTTTATAAATAAATAATGTGTAATTTTTTAAATATTAATACTACATAACATCAGTAAAATTAAGTAGTGTCAATTTATTTGCATTATATATTAAATAAATATTTTGTTAAGTTTTCTATTGTCAGTCCTACCGAACAAAATGGTTTGCTTTAGTTATTCAGTACTCACAACAGAGAATAGCTGAGATGGTTAGAGTGTCGTAGTGGTAACCAGAAGGTCCGCTGTTCTGCACCTGGTAGCTGCTGATTTTTTAAAACTGAAATAAAAACTAGTGGAAAGGTGGTTCATTGGAACTACTTTAAAATAATTTTAAAGTCTGTTAAAATAAATGACATCCGTCCTATGACAAAAAGAAAGGGTTTTTCGAAATTCGTACTTTTAGAGTGTAAAATGGAGCGAAAGCGGTAAACATGAAGCACTCGTCTTAGCTAGACGGCTGTAGTTGGAAACATTAAATTAGTCGTGTGTCCCTTTATCATGCGGACTCACAACATAAATGTATTTTTCAAACTTTATACTTTTAAGGAGGACATGGACAAAAAGTGATAAATATGGTACCAATTTAACCTTCAAACCTCAAACCGCTCAGAACACTCTTACTCAATAATTGCTTATTCTTACAAAAACTAACTTATAATGGTACTTCGAACATTATGACGTTTGGATTAGATTTTATTTTCAGATTTTATTTTTAAAGTCCGAAAAACAAAAAAATCGTGAAATTTTGTTTGTGACTTCTTCTTATTCCAAACTAAATAATACTGATTTCTGGGCTCGAATCCAATTATGTCATTTTGATAAGGTGATACTATGTACTTGGGAATGGTAAAAATGAAAATATTTTGTGTGTAGAGGACGCAAGGCACTCCTCCCCGTTTAACATCTGGGTCTCGAACTAAATTAGCAAATGACTTTCTGATTCTTTTTCTGAGTTTACAATTATCCCAGAAGAAAAATCTGAACATATATTTTTGATTTTTAAAATGTTGTCGGTTAGTTTGTACTTTTAAGGGAGGAGAGGGACAAGAAGCGATAAAAGTGTTTCCATCCAAGGAGTTGCAGCTCAAGTCGTGAAATACAGTTTGTACCTCCCTCTGATAATAAATATAAATGAATTTTTCGAAAATTTTAATTTTAAGAGATAAGCAAAATTACCAGTAGAGAGGAAACGGCATAATATGCGATAAAAATTCAAGTTCTACCTAATTTATACAAAAACTTTTAGATGTGAACATTTCCCACGTGCGAAGTAGCAGGTATTTGGTAGTAGTACATTCGTAAATAAATAAATCTTTAAAGTAAGTATTATATAAAATAGTAAGTAAGTATATAAAATTTTAAGTAAGTATTTTTTAATTTTCATATTATATCTGAATCATTAGAAAAGACACAAATAAAATAGTTGCCTTACAAATTGCTGCATCCATCGATTCCTTGCATAGTTATACATTATTGTACATTACTCCCGATAAAAATCATATGCATTGAGAGAAAAGTGAACAACAACAACATACAGAGAAAACACAGTGCAACAAAAAATAAAAATGTTTTGCCTGACAGCTAAAAATTATTTTTTTGTATGCATTGAGGCATACTGACTCATAAAATAAACGGTAAAATATTTTATGGATCAATTTTTTGACAAATAATATAATAATAACAATTTCTAGGAGACTGTTCCTAAACCACTGTTTCTATGTGAAAGTTAAATTCGCAAAATGTATAACCTTCATAAGTACCTTTATGTAAACATATTATAAAAGGTACCATCAGCGAAAATTGCAAAAAAAAATATCCATACAATATTTGAATACCGTTTTCGGTGCAAGAAAGCCGAAATATATCAATATAGGTAGCCTTTCGCCAAAATTTTTGTGTTTTAACCCATTTGGACCCAGTGTTCGATTAATCGAACAGTAAGCAGTAAGAAACTGCGAAAACAAAAATTTGTCTTGAGTTTAATGGGTTAAGCAGGGGAGGAAGTAATGAAAAAATCCAATTTAAATACTTCTCGGATCGCATCATTCAGTGGATGAAGTGCAAATATATCTGAAATCGGAAATCGATGAGTGCCCCTTGCACGATCAGCATGGATCAATCACGACTAACGCAATTTAAACAAACCATGTCAGTTGGCCGGGGGCCTTGTTGTTTTATTATTATGCGCTGGTGTTCCCTAATTTATTTTGATATACTTACAAACATATACACGCATCTATCTACATATACACTGAACATATGTATGTATGTAGATAAGTATGGGTAGATAGTTGTATGTACATCTGGGGAAATAGTAAACAATTTCGATTGCAACTCCGCCAACATAAATACAAACAACAACTGTAAGCAATAATAGCACATATAAAAACAGCAACAACAACAGTAACAGGAACAACAGCAACAACACAAAATGGCAACAATGACACTTTTGCCCTCAATACGAGAATGAAGAGTGCCTTCGGCGGGCATCAACCAACATCAAGACAAGCTTCCTACACACACACGCGCGCACACATGCATAGATACATGTCCCATACAAACGTACATTCCTCATATACTAGTGTTGTATCCAAGCGGAGAGATCGAAACATCGATGTTGCGATTGCTGTTGCTGTTGGCCCTCGATGATACTGATGCTGTTGCCGTTGCTGATGTTGTTGGTAAGTTGGCAACGTCGTTGTAATCATCAACATCATCACCCCAAACTCTGTGAGTTTTAATATTGCAACTTTTTTAATTATTTCCTTTCTTCAACGTTTTTCCACTACGACACAGCAACACACACACAACCGCTCGTTCGTTCGTCTCCTCCTCCCTCCTCCACGGGTCGGCCCGTTTCACACCCGCCGAACACACACCCACTCCCACACCCTACATTTGTGTTTTTCTATACACTTTCGTATCGATTGATTTGCCTTGATTTCATTGTTTGTTTTTGTTGTTGTTGGTGGTATGGAATGAAAGCAAAAAGTGTTGAATAATCTCTCAATAGCGTCATTGTTGCTACTGCTGTTGCAGCTGGTAGTGTTAGTTGTGAATGGATTTGTTGTTGTTGTTTATATTACTATTATATATATATATATATATACAACACACACACATACAGATCCACATATATTTGCGTTTTGGTCGTTTCAATTTCTATCGACTTGGTTGTGCTGTTGCTGTCCCCCCGTTGTTCTGTTGTTCCCTCGTTGTGTTGCGTTGCGTTGTGTATTCACCATTATCGTTGGTGTTGTCATCATCATCATCGTCGTCTTTGTTGCTGCTGTTGTTTGTTATTGGACAGTGGTGTTGCTGCTGCCGCTGCTGCTGTGGTTGTAGCTTCATTAATGTACCACCGTTTTTCCGTTGCTGCTTCTTTTTTTGGCCTGGAGACCCCCTCCACCTCCGCCTCCATCTCCCCCAGTATTTACATTTGGCAATACCAAATAGTTTTTTGTGTCTGTTTTGGTTTTCATTTTATTTCATTTCATTTCAATGTTGGCTGGCTGGCTGGCGTTTTTCGCAATTCATTTCTCGACTTTCGACTCTTCTGTTTCATTTTGGCCTGTTGTCACGCCCCATGAAGCCAAAGTTCCTTATTTTTATTGAAAACTGATTTCTGAATGTCAATTGAGTTTTGGCTTTTTTCGAGCTGCATCCACATCCACATTTTAATTCCGATGCTTAAATAATAATAGTCACATTAAAGTTTATTCTCAGTTGCTGTCATTCGTTGAATCCTGCCGGCTCTTCTCGATGGAACTGCAGTAGTCGCCCACGACAATGTGAAATCGGCGGCGGAGACAAAAAAAACGCCATCCATGAACAGTGGGCGTATCAAGGAAAAATTGTGATTGCATTGTGGCTGTATAAATAAATGTAATCTGGATTGATGTACACATCTACAGAAATTCGGATTGTAATAGAATTAGCACCAAAAGATATCACTGAGCGACGAATTAAAAAAAGTGTTATTCCATCATAGATTTTCTGAATCATTAACATCTTAAATTCTTCACAAACTTAGCTTATGTGAGTAGATTTATAGAACTTATACTGATCTTCTAGCCTTGCCAACCAATACCACAATCTTCTATTGTTCTTGTAATGGAAACGAGAGGAGCAAAAATCTAGCTTCTGAATGACGTTAAAAGACTATAGATATGCTCGACATATCCCACAAAATAGTAAGTGTCTCAGAGGTTACACTATTCCTTTTTATACCCTCACTCTACAGAGTAGGAGGGTATATATCATTTGGGACAGAAAAAAGGTGTAACGCATTGAAGGAAAGACTTAAGACCCAAAGTTTGGACCAAATCCTTCCACACAAATCACGCAAAACTACGTAAAATTAAAGCTGTTATAATTTCTATACTGATGATCGGAATGCTGTGAAATTTGATATTTGGAAATACTTTTATAGTAGTTACATTCGTATGGAATACGGGAAATATTGCCACACCCCTTCTGGTACCTCCCACACAAAATGGCGTAAACTGTGGTTACAATAAAACCGATATACCATCCATACGAGTAGACAAAATCATTTGCAATTTGGTACTTGAAAACGTTTTTATAATCACTTTAAACATAACAAATATTTACGCGTTAGTCACGCCACTTATTGTACCTTCCACATGCCAAATGCTTTATAAATCCTATACCGGTGCTGAATTCCATTATGACTTCTTATTTGAATAAGGTTTTAAGATTATTAACAATTGTGGAAGCTGGGTCCAATTGGCACAAACTTCTAGTACCTCCCACAAACGTACTCCAGCGCTAAGCAAAATGTAAGTCCTTCCAAACACATGTTCTCTGAGAGTGAGGGTAGACATAAGTCGGTCTAGCCGACTGATGTTTTCTTACTTGTCGTTATACTTGAAGCTGATGGAGTTAGTTGGGATTTTTAGTTTTCCATTTTCACATCCTAATGCCCCTACACAGGACTATAAAGTTCCGAAAGATAACATTTTTCAACAATTATTTTTGATACTTATTCGCTCTCTATGTAGATATGCCAAATTAAAGAAGAGAATGTTTGCCAAAAATACATCAAAATAGCTGTTAATGCTAAACTAATACAGACAAAAGTATGTAATTTGAAATATTTGAAGCAAATGTTCTTCTATTTAATTTGACAATTGTACCGGTATCATAGGGTTCTAATAAGTATTAAAAAAATTGAGAAATGTTATCCTTTGCAACTTTTTAGTCCTTTTGAAGAACAGAACGAGGTGTGATCAAATCCTCTGTAACTCCTGAAATACTCTACCGATTTTAATGTAATACAACTTGTTTTGTTTTTTTTTACTTTTAAGATTTTTAAGTGGTATTAGGGTTTACTTCCCAGGATTTTTGTATCCGGGGAATTCAATTGCGGGAATTCAGCTGAAAGTTTTAACTATTTCTCGCACATTTTTTCATCACGTTTACATCGTAAAATTGTAAAAGATATCAAAATAATAATTTTTGCTTTGAACTGGGATGTTGTCCTGGCTGAAGACCATTTTGCACATATATTTAAAAGAACGCAAATGTATTTACAAACGACATGGTTACATTTATTACTTGGCTGCAGACAACAACTATCATGATTTCCACCCTGTCAAAGGTTTCCTCAGGTGGCTCCGCACCGACTTTTCAACAACATACCCGGCCTCTTTAAGTAAATGATTCTCACAAACGGACGAGAAGCATAACTCACTTGCCGAATATCCGATTTTAAAAAATCGCACCAAATAATAAAGCACATGTGTGCCACCTTACAAGCATCTCATTGAGTTGCATATGTAAATATGTGCATACATATGCAGGTATAGTTACCCAGCAATACTTCTGCCGTGCCAACGCTCATTTGTTTAGTTTTTTTTTCGTTTGTATTTCTTGGTCTGTAATTAATATTTGATTTGAACTGTGATATTGATAGCCGGGACAACATCCCAGTTCAAATCAAATATTGATTGCAGACCAAAAAATACAAACGGAAAAAACTAGTACCAACATAATTTAACAAATATCACTTTTAATTAGATGAGTCAGCTTAGCGATCCAAATCTTCTACCTTGAATATGGTAATTTACTATGTATAACTGATGAAGTAAATATAACAGAATAGTAGGTTAAAAATAATGTTAGTAATATTTTGAGATAATTAAATTTCAGAATTTTTGTTGTTTTTTGAATGAATTCCGAAAAAATCCCTGATATAATATCTATGGAGAAATCTGAAGTAACAACTTTGTATACAATATTGCTGTCTCAAAATATTAATTTAGGTTTTTGAAGCTACGGGAAAGGAAGCTGATAATACATATACATATCTCGAGACTACCTGATGAGTCTATAAATACGTTTTCTGTTTTAAAAAGTCTTTATATTTAAGAAAATAATGATGAGGAATGAATGATGGGTGAATGGAAAGTTGAGGTTATCTCATATTTTAATCTGTATTCCCATTGTTTCTTTTGAACCTGGAGGATTTCTCTATAAATCGGATGAGAGTTATTGTTTGGAAAGAAAAAAATGCATGTCTGGAAAACCTTTGGGTTGTAACTCGCATATCAGCCATGATAAAATAGTGTAAATGGTACCCATTTTTGCGATCTTAAATTTTCCAGGGTGGCCAAAGCCACCCCAAAGTTTTCCCAGACTTACATTTTTTTCTTTCCAAAAATAGAGGAACAGATCCTAAAAGCAGTGATACTTAAAGTGAAACGAAAATTGCTGGCTCTCGGACTAAAATTTTTATATAACAAACAACATGTTGACGATTTTCCGTCCTGTTGCGGGAAATCAAAAAAATAATTCCCGTTTCCTGGGAAATAAAAAGTACGTGAAAATCCAAACCCTAAATGTTATGCAAACGGCCGTCTGATTTTTTAGAGTTTTTACAAATTTATTTCTTTTATTTTCACAATGATAACATTAATTGATTTTTTTTTTAAATTTTAAACTAGTGTTCTAGGAGTATTTTTTAGCGATAGTGTGAACTTGGAAGTGGTGAAAAGTGGGTTACATTTTTTACGATTTTTTTAAATATTTTTTGCAAAATCTACCAAAATTTCAGTGAAAATTCGGCAGAATGAAAATTTCCTCATTATTCTATTGGGACTGTCACACGATCGGAAAAATTGTTTACGAGCCTCATTATAAAATGTCAGACTTTACAGGGTGATGACGACCTACAAATTTTTGCTTCATCATCCCAGTCACCCGTTTTCCTTAAATTGAAAGACCCCACAATAAACTGATTTCAAGAATCTCAACATTTCGTTGACGCCAAAGACCTCCTGACATTACTGCTCCTGCATTTTTCTTGTGGTGTTATTTCAAACAGGAAGTATACAAAACAAGACCAAAATTTTTGGATTATTTAAAGCAAGCGCTGCACCTCTTCAGGCAGTAATGAATAATAAATGTCGCTAAGCGTGAAAGTCATTTACATTCAATTATGTTTAAAACCAATTAAAATGATTTTATAAATATTTATTTGTTTTCAAATTTATATGAATTAAATTAAATTAAACAAAAAAAATGAGTTTTCTCATGTAGCAATATTCTGCAGCCCACATGCCCCAACCCACATGTCCTACATTATATTCAAACAGTCATTAGTTTCCTATTAAGTCAATTTTCATTTTGAAATGATGTAATCTGATTAATTATTTCAATCTATATAGACTCACATATGACTACATTTTTATACACGAAATTAGGTCTGACGCTTTCTTCTGCATGTTACATCTGCACTAAACTACAGCAGTGCGCTGTACCACAATGTGGAGATTTATATATGGACGGACGTGCGTTAAGCAGCTTCCCATCTAAAATTTATTGCAGCAATTCACCTTCAATCTGATTTTCATCGTCGAATTGATTCAAACTAATTCGTTGTACTTGACGTGGTGGCGAATTACATGGAAATACTTCATTTCCGGCAATGCGAAAATCATTTCCGATCGAAGTTGAACAATGTCCTCTCTCTAATGTCTCTCTCACTCTCCTGATCCATAGTAAGTACATGCTTATGCCCGTAAGTATATTTCTGAACGGCCTAAAGTATAGGCCTGCCAATCACTTTCAAACATTTCAAAATTAATGTCAGAAATTTGATTTGTGTTGAAAGAACGGCGACTCGAAGGACTATGAAATCTATGAGACTTTCGTGGAATTTCTAAGCCTAACTAAGCCTAAGACATTACGTGCCACGTTAAGCAATTACGCGAAAATCATTTACGTAAATATACTTTCCAATGTGGCTAGGAATGGGGAATGGGTGTGAGAGTGGGAATGGGATGGTGGAGAAGACACTTGGGCGGCTTTGTTTAGACAAATTATTTGTGGAATTTGTGAATGAGCACACGATTCCAAAATAAAACAGAGGCCAACGAACTGAGCTCTGACAATGAAAAAAATCTCTGTTTGTGTGTCCATGTGCAATAGGGTGATATAACCCGAAACCGAAAAACCGGTCTTTAAGGAAGGATTATTAATTACAGAGAAAATATGACTAGCGTTTCATGTTATAACAAGGTATTTTAGTATGATCAAATAGTTCAGTTTTTAGTTTTAGTATTGTTTAATTAGTGATCGATATTGATTGAATACATAATACATTAATAAATTAAATTAAATGCAGATGTTCTTGTCGTTTAAAAATTCGATCGGATAAACCGCATTTTGGTAGTTTTTCAAGTATGTTGGTAGGACGGACAATTAGTTTGCAGTGGCAAGACTGACGCGCCAGCCCAATGTACTACTATGCGAATGAGTAATATCATCTAAACAAATAATAAAGTATACGCATAGGCGTATGAATGGGGTGGCCAAATTTGTTAAATGTATCAATGCAAATATTAGGGTTGCTCACACAACGAGGTATTGTACACATCGTGTTCTAATCCTACTCAGAAAAATGGTTTGAAGTGCTGTAATGGAAAAACGTTTTGTTTCGTATATCGCAATTTTGGCCCCAGAGAGAATAGAGAAGCAATTCAAATGTTTTTGGTGTCAGGATTTGAGAGATAGAAAAGATAATGTCGTGTGGATTTTTCTCATTGATGGTGGCCGACGTCAGGTGCATTAAAGAAGATCAATGGGTAATTACTATAAGATCTGCCATCAATTTAGAAGTAGAAGAACGATTTCTAAGTTTCGTAGATTGTTCTGTAAGTTGAGATGCCGATTCTTACATAAAATTATTTTGATTTGGTTTGATAGCCCAATGTATATCCCTGTAATTGCGTAGATACATAAAGTAGAGCGATTATTCAAAATTCGTACTTTTAAGGGATACAATTGGAAAAGAGGGATAAAAATGGTACCAACCAAACCGCTGAAGTGCACATCATGAAATTCGGTGAGATCTTTCGATATTCGTACCTTCAGGATTTAAATGGGAATACATTTTGTATCAATCCAAGCGGATGTATCTAGAATCGTAATATTCAGTCTTTGTTCTCGTCTGGCTGTGAAGACGCGGAAAATAACAAGTACGAATTTTTCTTAATTAGTACTTCTAAGGATCGAAATGGAAAAAGGAGTGAAAGTGATACCAAGCAAATTGCTGTGGCTAAAATCAGGTGAGGTGTGTATATTACACTCTGAAACATATTGGATCTTCAATATTAGAACTTTTCCTGTCAAAATGGTACAGACATTTAGGCTGTAGCTGGAATCAAGAATTTGCAAATTGAGGAAATCGACCCTGAGGTAATGAATGAATGTTGAAGCATCACATTTTAGTTAAAACAATGCGCTTACGTATGCCTTATAGTTTTAAATAGTGTGCAAGTATTGTGCATAAAAAATATCACAATTTTTCTATTATGGTACCGCACGTCTAAGTAAAGTCGACAGCCTCTAATCTGATGGTAGTACAGTGGAATGCAATCCGGTCCGGCCGAACTTAACGCCTTTTCTACTTGTTAGTTTTAGTATTGTTTATTTTGATTGAATACATTCGAATGCCGGCCATTTTGTGTTTTTCTATTCTGTTTATTCGGAGGACAATTAGTCAAAGTAAGCAAATAATAAAGTATACGCCAGCCAAGAAATTGCACAATTTGCAGCATTTCCAACTTTTCTTCGCTGAATTAAATCTGGTGCGTGTTCGCCGACAAACTTTTTATTCCATTGAATCCTGATAATAGCCTTTTGCCAAGTTATATTCTATTTTGAAAATATTCGCGAAAGTTTCTATTTTCTGGCCAAGTTTTCTTTTTGTGGCCTCTAAATCAATGATTATTTCGAAAAATTACCGAAAACGATTAGTAGCAGCATTCTCGAATTATCCATGGGATGGAATTTCATAGACTCTCATTATTACTATATGTTATTTTTTAATTTAATAATATTTTTCTATAGGAAACCCAACAAAACGGAAAACCGAGTTTTCAAAAAATGCCAGGAATTTCCCATGTCCCTAGTCTCTGTGTATGTTCCTTAGCACGTTTTGGTCATGTAATTGCATGGCCTTTCGTTCTACCTCGACAACCGAGTAACAACCAACCAACCAACCTTACAAGGACAACTGTGAAATGTGGCCAATGGAAGAGGAACTACATGACTAATGACTCCGTTTAGAATTTTCAAATTAAACACACTGTACGTACGTACGTACGTTCGTCCACCACGAATACGAGCCGGAGCACAAAGGCAAAGTGAAATGTTATTTCTTCTCACCCACTGTCAAAAATAAACTCCAGTGCCGAATGAACTTAAATGAAATGTATGTTACCATTTGTTCAGTTCCTGATGCCTTCCGCCATCTCCTTGCATCTACCGGCTGTCGGATGAGGACGACTGCCTGCCGTATGCCAAAACTAATAACTGTGAACTAATTTTTTTCCTCTATCCCTTTCCATGGCTGGATCCCGAGAGCAGTCAAAGCTGGAGCTGCCACCAAAAACTGCCTGGAGGGGTAAACAATGCCTAATGAATTTTTCAAAGTACAATGGTATCGTTTCGTCTTTGTACATATTGGTTTTTGGTTTGGTTTGGTTTGGTTTGCTTCGGATCGGTTCGCTTCGGTTTGGTTTGGTTTGGTTTTTGCTAAAGGATTGCCAAATTACTTTTTCTGACACTTTTTGTTATAATTGCTGCCGTTGCCGTTGCTGTAGCCGCTGCTGATGTTGCCACTGATTCTGCTGCCGCCTCTAACTCCGCCGCCTCAACAGTCTTGCCAACAACTCCAAATGTATGCTGCCATTTGCTGCTACGTGTGGCACAACCAAGACCCCATCAACGGCAAAGTAAAACCAATTGTAACAATTCATAGATGCGAGTAAAAAAGCGAAACGATTGGACAAGTGGACGGACGGACGGACGAACTGCCGGCCAGCCGGACACAAGTACACAAACGAAACAAGCAAAAAAATAACAACATGAGGATTAAAGTCGAGCAAAAAGGAATCAATCCATTACAGAGTTCATATGAAGTGGAATGAAATTTTTACAATCATTTCCCTTTAAAATGGAAATCAGCTACAGTTGCCACAACAACAGCAGCATCCACACAAAGGAGGGACGCAAACCTAAAGGACGTCGTTGTCGCTGGCAAGCGTACGTAATCTAAACAAGCATTCCTTTTGCTCGGCTCTTGCCAGTATGTTTTCCAAAAGATAATGATTTTTTGAACGCTGAACGTTGGATGTTGTAAATGTGTATGTGTGTGTGTAGTTTTGCGGCAACATATTTTACATTACATTATCGATATTCCCTTCGTTCCAAATCCTTTTTCCACTTCTTGCGAACAATTTTGTAAAACTTTTTGGCTCTGCACGAGGGACGTTCTCTAAATATACGAAATGACATTTTGTACGCGATGCAGTTCTTTCATGTTGTACGGTTTGATTAATTGTAAATTGTTTATGCAGCAACGTATAAACTAAAATGACGATTCATTAGTTTTATGATCACTCCTAACAGATTTCGGCTCTTGCAACATCCTCTGGCGAGCTAACTGTTTGTTATAGCTAGACATCGGACTTTTATGCAAAATCATATTTTGAACGAATGCACGATGGGGCAGATGACCGGTTTTAGATGCAAAAAAGAATTGGAGGCAGCTACGCCAAAGTCGTCTATAACAATTTTGAGTTGCCACGCCCACTTACAGTGGGATGGTAGAAGATTTTCAGAGGCAAAATACCTTAGGAAACCTTTTAAATTTCGTACATACACTTATGTTGCTTACACACGTTGTTTAGAAAAAATTTAAGTTTCTCAACCTACTGACACGCCCAATACAGTTTTTTCAGAAAAAATAGCTTAGGAAACAGGTACACCTTTAAAAATTCGTACATAAACATATGATGCTTATAAAAGTTGCTTAGAAAAAAATTAGTTTCTCAACCAACTGCTACGCCCACTTACAGTTAACTGATATTTGGTTTTTGAATTAAAATACATTAGGAAACAGATAGGCCTTTAAAGTCCGTACATGTACTTGTGGTGCTCACCGAAGTTGTCTAGCAAAATTTTAAGTTGATCAACCTACTACCACGCCCTCTTACACATTGACCTTTGAAATGTATTGCAGAATTGCAACGAATTGCCACCTGGTTCCAATTTTCCATTTTTGGCGATTTTAAAGTGTTGGCAGCACGCTGTCATTATTACTTTTTGCATTAAAATTTGTGTTGAGCTCCATCGTGGAACAATTTACACATTGCGTTAAATTTGGTTAAATATGAATTTATAGTACACTGGATAATTTATATGAACGGTATATACTATACCCTCCGATATTAAAACACTCATTTTTATTAAAACCTGGTATGGGCGCAAGGAGTGATGTAGGGTATCACATAGTCGGCCACGACAAATTTTAGTCTTTTCTTACTGGTTAGTTGATGCTATACATTAATTATAAACACTTCTGTGAAATTTCGCGGAGATCAATAGCATTTCGATCAATTTCTAACCTAATTGTTAAGTTTAATAAAATTTTAAATCAGAATATTTCATAATTTATAGAAGTTTGCTGCAGCCCATTTTACCGGCACATTAAAGTGCACCTTTTAACCTTTCTTCTCATATATATGGTTCAGCGGATACGTCCGGATAAACAAAGTTCTATTCCAAGAAATACAGGAACGAATCGTAAACATACACGAACAAGTAAGGAAAGGCTAAAGTCGGGCGGGGGCGATATACATACATATAAAGGGTGATTTTTTAAGAGCTTGATAACTTTTTTTTAAAAAAAAAACGCATAAAATTTGCAAAATCTCATCGGTTCTTTATTTGAAACGTTAGATTGGTCCATGACATTTACTTTTTGAAGATAATTTCATTTAAATGTTGACCGCGGCTGCGTCTTAGGTGGTCCATCCGCTTAGTCCAATTTTGGCATTTCCACGTTTTTGAGTAACAGAGACCCAATTGGTGCGAACGGCGACGAATCGAAAATTGGTGGTCATCATTAACACTGGCCGATACAGCTGCGATATTTTCTTCAGTTCGCACTCTACGTAAGCGTGTTGGTGGTTTAATGTCCAACAATGTAAATTTGGTGCGAAATTTAGTCACAATAGCCCGAATAGCCGCTTCAGTGGGTCGATTAAACTGACCATAAAATGGAAGCGCGCAATGAACTTTCTTAACAGAGCACGCATTTTGATAATAAAATTCAATAATTTGCAAGCGTTGTTCGTTTGTAAGACGATTCATGATGAAATGTCAAAGCATACTGAGCATCTTTCTCTTTGACACCATGTCTGAAATCCCACGTGATCTGTCAAATACTAATGCATGAAAATCCTAACCTCAAAAAAATCACTCTTTATGTATATATGATATATGATAATAACGATATATGATACATTCCACTTTCTATCCGAATACAATTCAATTCGGTAATAAAGTGAAAGAGAAAAGAATTTTGTATCCAGTAAATGTGTCTGTTTTGCAAAAAATATTAATCGGAAAGGACATTTGTATGGGGGTATATTGAAACTTGGAATGAAATAGGTGAAATATAATAAATCGGTTAAACATTTGGGAGCAACATTTGTATTGGGGCTATATCTAAATCTGAACCGATCTTACCCACTTTCTGCATAGGTGTTTCTAGTTGGATTATAAGATGTTTTGGCAAATTTAAAGAATATCGGGTCCAATATGTGGTTTCTAGTTCGGAAAATTTCAAATCGGGAGCGACATTTGTGTGGGGTCTATATCTAAATCTGAACCGATGTAGCCCACTTTAGCCACATGTGTTTTTAGTTGGATTATAAGATGTTGTACCAAATTTAAAGAAAATCGGGTACAATATGTGGTTTCTAGAGCGGAAAATGTCAAATCGGGACCGACATTTGTATGCGGGCTATACCTAAATCTGAACTGATATGCCTCAAATTAAATAGCGTTCGTCCTTGACCCACAAAACTTACTTGTGCCAATTTTTGTTAAGATCGGACTATAATTGCGACCTGTAATTTGATTACAACAATAGATGGACAAATGGACGGACATTGTTAAATCGATTCAAAAAGTGATTCGAAGTCGATCGGTATAATTAACAATGGGTGTATCTCGCAAAGACATAATACTCTCGTGGAGTGTATAAAAACACAACACACTTAATCCCTAATTGATTGCTTTTTGCAATAACATTATTATATTATTTATTTTTTGAATTTTTGATTAAAATTTAATTTTGATTTCAAAAATTTAGTAGCTTGTGCCTTTTCGTTTTACAACAGATGTGTTTTCGTTATTACTTTGGCACCATGGTTTGCAACAACGAGATGCCACCTGGTTCCAAATTTTTATATTTTTTTAAGTGTTGGCTACAAGTTACTTTCTGAAAATACGTTACTTCAAAATGGACTTTTTGCCTCTCAAATTGTTGTTTGGCCCCATTGTGGAATGGTTATTATTGAATGCCGACTTTACACAATTTTGTTTTCATTAGAAAAGGTTTTAAAAATTACCAATTTCATGTTAGCATATTTTTCATAACGATATGGATATTTTATGCAAATATAGATAAAAAACCGAATTTCCATAGATATTTGGAATAGAAAGTACCTTACATATTGAAATTGTCTAATAGATGTAGTACTCCTCTGTAAAGTTTAAAGAAATCGCTTTTTTGCAAGAAAAAATAAAAATTCTGTGCCAATGATTCATAAAATCAACGCAATTTTTTATTTTTTTTTTATTTTTTGTGAGCACGTCCGCTTATTCGTTAAATGAAAGGTAATTTTGATGGTTACAAATATTGTCTTTTTATACGACAATACAAATTAGCTTAATCTGTCTAAACCCATGAAGAGAAAATCCTGATGTGTTAATTGCTACTGATGACAAAAACCGAGCTCGAATGTACACTCGAGCAAACATCATTTTTAAAGGTATTTTCAGGAACGGTTAGCCCATAGCCGGCTAGACCTAGCGACGAAACATTTTGCAAATCATCATTAGGCAATCTAATCCTCATTTATGGGGGGGTGGAAATTACTTGGAAATTATTTTTCTTAATGTGTCTTAATGTATGTATGTTATAAAAATGAGTGGAAAATGCTGTACATTATGCAATTCCCTAACCACCTCGGGGGTGGCGTGTCAGTTCTAATTGATAATATGTGATTATTTGCACATTTACTGCAGTGACAGGACTACGTATATTGTGGCATAGAATATTTTTTGTGATATTCCATCAAACTTTGTAGACCATTTTAATTCTTCAATGAATGGGTCTTCTTGCCCTTTTCCATGAAAATCATCAATTACTATATGTTGCTAGGATAACATAGTTGCCTACGCCATATAATGTGTACAAGTGGATGGCAACATCTGAGTTAAACTATCAAAACTCCTGTACATGTAAATTTGTATGGTCCACTCTTCGCATCCAAATATACCAATATGCATATTCCCCGCTTTTGGGAAGTTGTTTTGATCAACTTTCATAATTGTTGAAAATTTGTAAATAAGAGAATTGAAACTTGATTGAAAGTACATTAATCAAATAAACATTTAATTTTTCATTAATTATTAATACACTAAGAAAAAATGTCTGTTATTAACATTAGAGATTGTTTGCTACCTATCAGCAGACACAGGTTTATGTCATAACAACAGTTTATCTGCAGTTTTGCGTCAGCATTAAAACTGCTGAAGAGTTTGCAATATAAAAATAAGATACAGAATGAACGTTCTGAAGTTAAAAGTCATTTAGACTGACATTTCTATTAGCTCTTTCAAGTAATAATAAATTACATGTAATAACTTTCGTTTCTAAAAGTATTGTTAATATATTCAAATGGCACGTTAATGTGTGCAGAATAGTCCCATTTATTAGTTTATACATCGAGAATCTTTCCGAAGATACTCATATTGATATGATACGCTAGAAAACATACCAGATATCATAGATTATATTTCAAAGAAAATGATCATTATAATCATTAGTATTGTAAAAATCTCATATTCTATTGAAATATTTTATAATTTTTTAGTTTATGCGATAATCTATATTACATGTGCGTTTAATCTGAAAGTGTTAACTCTTTTAAGAGTTATTTGTATGCGTATTTAAAAATAAACATAAACATTTTAAAAATAAGATTTGCTATTTGTTTCTTTATATTTAAAGGGTGATTTTTTAAGAGCTTGATAACTTTTTTTTAAAAAAAACGCATAAAATTTGCAAAATCTCATCGGTTCTTTATTTGAAACGTTAGATTGGTCCATGACATTTACTTTTTGAAGATAATTTCATTTAAATGTTGACCGCGGCTGCGTCTTAGGTGGTCCATCCGCTTAGTCCAATTTTGGCATTTCCACGTTTTTGAGTAACAGAGACCCAATTGGTGCGAACGGCGACGAATCGAAAATTGGTGGTCATCATTAACACTGGCCGATACAGCTGCGATATTTTCTTCAGTTCGCACTCTACGTAAGCGTGTTGGTGGTTTAATGTCCAACAATGTAAATTTGGTGCGAAATTTAGTCACAATAGCCCGAATAGCCGCTTCAGTGGGTCGATTAAACTGACCATAAAATGGAAGCGCGCAATGAACTTTCTTAACAGAGCACGCATTTTGATAATAAAATTCAGTAATTTGCAAGCGTTGTTCGTTTGTAAGACGATTCATGATGAAATGTCAAAGCATACTGAGCATCTTTCTCTTTGACACCATGTCTGAAATCCCACGTGATCTGTCAAATACTAATGCATGAAAATCCTAACCTCAAAAAAATCACTCTATATATGTCATACTGTTCTATACATATGCTCAAAGTTTCGAGACAACAATTTTTTCGTTCATGATATAATTTAGTTATCTACATATGAAATGCACTAATTTTGTACCAAAAAACAGCAAACAGGCACAATCAGCTTTCTCTTTTTCAGCAGAAAAGCTGCTTTTTCAGCAGTCTTTTTGCTTTCTTTTACTAATAAATTCTTTTGAGTGCACTACATACTACTTCTTTGCATTGAAGTAAATTTTTTATTTGAAAGAACGCGAAAAAAGTGATATTTAAAAAAAATACAAATAGCAAGACGGCAAAAATTTGTCAATAATAGAGATTAAAGCGATTGTTATTAACATTATTTTAAAGCGATAATATCTTTGTAAATTAATGCGAGGTTTAGAAAAAAATGGTTTTCGTTAATAGTTTTTTTAATGGACAAACCATATATTATAAGTTCAGTTGGAGTTTTAGTAGTAGTAAATTCAGCTGCCAATATTTGCCTAATAAGAATTGCTATTCAAAACACCAAATCTAACAAGTTCTTTCAAAACGTATGTTATTGTTTAGTGCATGTTGTTGTGATTGAACTGTATATTTTTTGTTTTCTAGTATGATTTTCCACCTAATTATTTTAGTTTTGTTGGTATAGGTAACAAAAAACGCGGGCGTCTTAATAGGGATTTTGCGGATGCATCAAAGAGAACAAGGCAGCGCAGATTAGCAAACGTATGAATCTGTTGCTGATGCCATACCTACTGCATGTTTACAACCAGACCAAAAGTTGAAGCTGAACTAGACCACGGCAAAATAGTCATCGTATATAGGAGAGTGTCTTAGTTTTACATTCGACGATATTTTCTCCTTTTTACAGAACTCTTAACAATATAGATCTTTAATAATGTATTTACGTATTTTTCTGGGCCATACAAGGCGATATGGGTAACAAATGAAAGACAAAAATGTTTCATTATTTTATCTGCATTGATAACCATTTTAAATTTACCCCTTTCAAAATAAATATAAATAAATTTTAACTTTTTAATGGGGAAATTCAAACATTTGTTAATGCTGAGATAATACAGAAACTTTAAGTATTTTAACCAGATATTCTTCTCTTCCATTTGATGTCGCGTTTATATAAGAATCGGATAAGTTCGAAAATAAAATATTAAAACATACATGTACGCAAAGCGGGCATCATTGTTATGCGACCACGCCTATTTTATCCAAATACAATACTTTAGGAGACGAGAGCTTATGCCGAAAATTACAGGTCGATTTCTCTTCTTTTCTCTTTTTTGTCGCTCTCCCATACAAATGGATCCACTGTGCATACATGGGTTTGACATATTAAGATAAGTAGGCAATTTATTTATTACGAATCTAATTCCATATTTATTTGCAATATATATTAGTTCAAATTAATTTAATAAATTGTTAAATGTTTTAGTTACTTACCATACACAACAGAATATAGCTGAGATGGTAAGAGTGCAGTATTAGCATTTTGAAGGTACACTACTCTACCCCCGGTAGCGGCGGATTTTTTTAAATACAATAAAATTGAAATGAAAACTAACGGAAAATTGCTTCTTATGATCTACTGAAAAACAACCTTGAAGCATTCAAAATAAAGGCCATCCTATGACAACTCGATGTTAACTTCATTGTTAAAATTTTTAGAATCAATCACTTTTTCCTGATTCTACTAGAAACCATTGGCCGAACCTTGATTGTAATGGACTTTGAATGTAATGAAAGTAAATCATCGAATCGAGATCAAGTAAAGGATGGCTAAAATCATACAAGTTTCGAAATGTCAAATTTCAATGCCGATTCAAATATGACTCCTAGAGCAGTAAAATAATGAATATGTTATGAAGACATTTGTATGAGTGATATCTCAAAACATGCAGCTGAAAGAGCACAACTAAATGAAAGGCTATTTAATCCCCAAGAATAGTCGTAATTGTCTCAAAGTTGTGAGTTTGTCATTCATAACCGCATGAATTTCAATCACTTTCAGGGCGATTTTTCCAATGTTTTAATTCATAATGTTCAGTGACAAAAATATATAAGAAAAACATTTCCTGTTGAGATGGCGGTTGGGTCGATTAATATTACTTATCAACACATTCCAATCGTCCACTGACACTGCCATCCACAGTTTTTGCCTTCCGCTTTCAGCTTACGGTCAAACCAATAAGGGAAGATTGAATACCTAACAAATATGAAGCGAGCAAAGAATGAATGAAGCAGTCCCATGAATATTGACAACAAACAAGACCCCATCGGAGATGTTAAACCTTGTCGGGTGGCATCTGTTCACCAACAAATTAATTAATTAATTTCAGGCCGACATAATTAACATACAGACACACACACATAGAGAGACTTTTATAAGCCCATTGTCAGACACAAGCAGAGCAAAAAGTTATAGGCAGACGGATGACCTTATCCGATGCGTGGGTGGGGGGCAATGCCCACCAAATTGAATATTCCGATACAAGACGGAGGAGGACGACGACTAGGCACGTGAGAAATTAGCATACCACCCTCATATGCATGCATTGGTGGCAAAGGAAAATCTCTTTAGTTTTTTTGGGAACGTTCTCATGGAAAATCTTTACACGCGACTTTTTGCGGTTTTCATATCTGAAACGCCATTTGTGTTGTCGTCATTTTTTTCTCGCATTCTCGTGATGTTGTTGATATGTATGTATTTCGTACAACAGTTGTTACCTTGTTGCCGTTGCCATTGCTATTGCTGCAACTGTTGTCGTCGCTATTGCTGTTATTGTGTCATTCTTATATCCATTTCTTTACCCTCGAACAGCAATATCGCTACCACAAACAGCAACACCAACACCACCGACGTCATTACCAGGCACACACACATACACACGCTCTAACATCAATTGTGTGTTTGCATGAGAATGTTGAATGCTGCAATGCACGTGTGTGCGTGTGTGTGAATGCCACATGAAAATCAACGTTAGATAGAAGTGAAATAGTGCTTGAATGAATTGCTTATTGTGCACCTTGAGCACGAAATAAGCATTGAATATGTTTCGATACATATTAGAGGAGCAAAAAAAAGCGGGCAAAAAATAAATAACCAAACTTCATTGTTGTGTGTGTGTAACACATGTATGCGTTTATACAGAAAGTATTTTATTTCAGGCAGAAGCATCGGTACATCCCCCCTAAAAAGGGGAATGGGAACACGTTTCCAGATAAGTCTTTATGGCTGCATCAACGAACGTTGATGGAATGAAGAGAGACGTTCATTCAATTAATTGATTCACAGGCTGGTAATGCTTGGTTGCTCCACGCTAAAGAATTCTGGACAAACATATCATCCAAAACGTAAATCATGTCGAGCGGGAGCATTGGCAATGGCCAATCTAAAATTAAATAACAATAGTCCAGTTATTATGAATGACCATCAGCTCCTTGCGATAACCCTTTTGATGCGAAAACGTCTCGCGTTTAAGCTGTTTTCAGCACAAACGGTAAGCGATTTACATAAACCAAAATTTAAACGTTTTCCTCCTTGACTTGACTTCGAGATTCTTGAAATACGGGGGGTTAAAGGTCACTACGCCCATGGCAACGTTTATGCTTTCGAAAATCATATTTGTTAGTGTGTGACTCTTCGATTTCTACGTGTTTGTCGATGTTTCCTTTCAACTAAAAACGAACGTGGAAGACACACATGCATGTAGCAACAACAGCAGCGGCAGCAGCATTCAATACAAAATGTCAATATGCCACAAGAAAGGATACGCATGTGGGCTGCAGGAGCGAAACTTCCTTAACTTAGACGCACACACACACACACACTATGTTCAATATGGCGATATATGCATATTCGTATGTGGGTGTGTGTTTGTGTGGGTATTTGTGAGGGTGAAACATCATTTAAAGAACCATATCGTTGGCATTTTTATGCTGCGTTCTTTTCTCCATTCATTCAGCCCGTCAGTCAGTCAGCCAGTCAGTCGAAGTCGTCGTGCGCTAGCGTTTGTACCTTTTCTCCAACTTAAACATCCCATTTGTACGTACAAATGTCACAATGTAAGCAATACATTTCATATTCATACATACATGCGCCACACACTCACTCACACATCTCCATACATCGTACTTTCTTGTTAACCCGATGTTGCAACAACACAACAAGCAAAGCAGCAGCGACAACTACAACATGTCCCTTCACTAAGAACAACAAAGGAGAGATTTATCGTTGATGCACTTTTTGCTGCTGCACCCGAAATAAAATACTTTAAATATTGCAAAATATACAAAAACTCCCCTTCCCAGCCTTCTTCATCTTCCAGTTGTGCTCTTTCTTCTGTGTTTGGTAAACAAACAGTGATTTTGATCAAATATACATACATTCAACTTGGCACAGTGCAAATGCATATGTACGACATGTGCCCACTCATACACATACACACGTGCATATCTACTCCTCCAGTATTGGTGATAACCGTTTGTGAACACCCACAATTATGCAATTGTCCTTCACCCGTCTATTGATATTACGCAGGTCATCCATTGAGATCAGATTTTGATATAGCCCCCAAACAAAAGTCGATCCCGCTTTGACTTTTTCCGCTCTATAAACTATATATTTTAACCGATGTTCTTCAACTTTTGGCAAAAACATCATATTTCAAATGGGAACACCTATGGTGAAAGTATCGAATAAACATATTCGATATTTCCAGGCCACACTTATTATGTTTACCCTAAACTAATAAGGATATATTATATGTATATGTATGTACATTAGGCTGGGTGTCGAAAAAAACTGACGTTTTCATTACCCACTAATGAAATTTGGATTGTTTACTGATGGGTTGCAAAACATTTCGTCCCTGCCTCAAGTCACTCGAGAAATTATTTATGTTACATTTTTGTCCAAATTTTATCTGAATCACATCGAAATCATTTTAAAAATAATTTTTTACTTTTATCTTTGTTTAACTCAATGGGCGTATTATTGGACGTTTAGAGTTAGTTTTTGTAATTTTTCAAAGTGACAAATAAAATCTCATGTTTCTACTGTTTTCAGTGCCGTAAATTTACGTCCAATATTCATCATTCACTTTCGAATTTTTGTCATAAACTGATTTACAAAATGTTTCCCAGAAACATGAGATTTTATTTGTAACTTCGAAACATTGTCACTGGCAAACATTTTGTAAAGCAATTTATGAAAAAAAAAACAAGTAAGGAAAGACTAAAGGCGACCGGGGCCGACTATATAATACCCTACACCACTCCCTGCGTATATACCTTGCTTTTATTACTATACCCAGGTGTTTCATGGGAGCAATTTTATGTAGTTCATATAAATTATACAATATAATAATTTGATCAATTAAATTTGATGATTATATTTATAATATAATTTCATCAATTAAATTTGACTAAATTTAACGAATATGGTAAATATCATGATAATTAATCCAATTTTCGCGCAGATATTCCGAGTAAAGGAAATATAACATGATATGGATACATGACAAATGAAGATTATACAGCGGTAATAGGATGAATCGGACGGACATTTGAGGGGGGGCTATATCAACACTTGGGGCATGTGCCAAAACATGGACCTATACAGTTCTTATTCACGGTAGATATTCCTAGTGGAAATATATCATGATCTGAAAAATTTGAATAAGATCCGATGTAAGATGTAGTTTCTAAAGCTGTAATAGAGTATAATGGGGCCAAATGGTTTATACCAAAGTATGGACACATATATCTGTGGTCACAACCCATAACAGCCTAAGTCTGTTTTTCAATATTTTCAGTACAGGAGTTTAAAGTTTTGAATCTTCACTGAAAATCAGGAGAAGGTGTTTTTTGGAAAACTTTGCTACAGATTCCAAGGAAACGAATTTCTTTACTTAGTTGTTAACAAAAAATAGTTGTTTATTCTCGCAGTCAAAAGATATTATCGAAAAAGACACTTAGGCTCTTATGAATTGTTGAACGAAAGAAAGTCAAAAAGTTCAAGTTGAGTTAGGCTATTATTCCAGATTAAATAAAAAACTTTAAGTGCGCCTAAATTGACATAAATTATTAAAAACGAAATTGTAATTCGGAATAAGAGCTTAACTCAAGTTAGGAAAATAAAATTGTTTCTTTGTTTTTTTTTGATTAACGACTTAAGTTGATTTAGGCAATGATGAAAAAATAATGTTTATATTTGTTGTAATCCTAAATTGACTTAGGCAGTTATGCCAAAACAGTAATTTAGAAAAATAACTTAAGCTATTAGGTTTTTTAGGATTAATTGCCTTCCTAGAAGAGATACAAACATGACAAATTTAGAGCAAATAAATTTAGATATGCTGATTACGATGGTGCTAATAAGTCAATTGTGTCCTAACTCGAGTTAGGCTGTTAAGGGTTGTGACCACAGATATTTGACTTTCATAGTATGTATTCTTAGTTGAAATATAATATAATCTGCAAAATTTTAAAAACTTCCAATGTAAAATGTTGGTCCTAGACGGGTAATAATAAAAATGGGGCGCTACATTAAAAAGTGGGCACATATAGATTATTTTAAAAGTAGGTATTCTTAGTTGAAATATAATTATATATTCAAAATTGTATCGATATCCAATGCACGATGTGGGATCTGTAATAGAGTGGAATGGGGGCCCATTTGTGAAGGCGCCACAATTAAAAGTGGCCCCTTACAGATCACTTTCAAAGTAGGAATTCTTTATTGAAATATAACATGATATGCAAAATTTTATCAAGATCCAATTTAAGATGTGGGTTCTAGAGCGATAATAGAGTAAACTAGGGGCCCATTTGTATGAGGGCTATAATTTTGACTAATATTCGGAAAGTGAAGCATTTTCTAAAAGTTCACATCACTGCGAAGCCTCCTGAAGAAGGTCGCCAAGGTCCAGAAATCATGTTAGAGGAAATTGTTGGAAAGATTGTTGTATGGGTACTATATAAGTGATCTTTAGAGTGTAAAAAGTCCAATCGAGAGCGAAATTTGTATGGGAGTTATCTAAATCTGAACCGATCCATAGATCACCATAGATGATTCAAAAAGTGATTCTAAGCAGATCTCTATATATCTCGTTTCCGTTTGGGTCTTACAAACAAATGCACAAAGACATAATATCTATTGGAGGGTATAGAAACAATGAAACAAGCTCACTTTATTTAGCGTGGATTTGGTTACCATTTGTTTTCCAATACCAATACGTTAAAAGGCTTTAATTCCTTCTTAAATTTTACTACCTATACTATACCTGTACCATATTTAAAAAATCGAGACTTCGGGATACAATACAGTATAGGCTGTCCATTTGTTTGGACCATTGCTAGAACACAATGTAATTGAATTTTTTGTGTTTCGAAAGTAGCCTAGAAAATCAACAATGTTTTTCGTATTATTAAGGTGTTCTGTCTAAAAATCCGATATGGGCATTTCCACAGAGAGTTCCACCAAAACCAAAAAAATAAAAGTTCTTGTAAACACTTTGTTTTATCATATTTTCATAAAGAAATAAGCAGAGTTAACTAATGTAAACAAATATCCTATCTTGAGATATTCGAAGTGCAACATTAACCGTCTGAATATTTCTTTCGCATGTTTTGTTTTGTTAAAAGTTCTTAAAGAGAGGCATTACGCATTGACTTTTGATGTCCTAAATCTTTCAGGGAGTACAAAGAGTCAAACAAGGAAGGATTCGAAGTTATACGACTGCTATTAACACGTTCGACATCGAAAAACAACATTTATTGTTACTAAAGTACACGCAGAAAGATCATAAAATTTTGAGTACAAACAGAGATTTTTATACAATTAAAATAAAAAGAACCTTACTGACAAATTGTGACAATGGTATTTCACGTGTCACGTGCGACATCTTAAGTGTGAAAATTAAAAATTTGAAAAAATTTTTTCATAAATAATTTATTTATGTAAAAAGACTTCTTTTTTATCATTTAAATCCAGATGAACATAAACGGAAGGAAAAAAAGAAAGTCGAAAACTGCAGATCAGATCTAATTACAAATATATAAATAAAAAAATTATTATGTGAAAATAATTAATGTTATTAAGTGATATTAATTACATTGAATACTTCTGTTGATTAAAAATATATATTAATAATAATTTCGTAAAAAGTTAAACAGAAACAACATAAATACCATGATGGGAAAAAATGTCACGTTCGAACGGGCTTAAAATTAAAATACAAAAAAAGTATTAATCATTTTTTGATAAAATCAATGCAATTTTTAAGATACATCATTATAAAAGTGATCACATTGAAATATTGCCACAGGTTTCGCTGAAATCTGCGTTTGAATTGTTGGCCGCGAAAACGACTTCTTTTTTGGTCACGTGAAATCACGAAAAATTACTCAAAATCCACATTAGCACCAATTATACAGTTAATTAAGGGCTATAAGTTAAGCATATGGTCAACATAAAAAACCGTTTTATTTTGAATTTTTTGTCACTTTAAATGTGTACGACGGCATAACGAAATTAATGTTATTTCTCAATCTACTGAACCGAATTGGCTCAATTTTTTATTTATTCTGTATTGCCTATCGTGCAAATTATTTTTGCGCTCTAAGTTCCTGTTCAAAAGTTGTGCAATTTGTTTGCAAAATTTTGATGAAAATTCATGTATTTTTCAAACAGAAAAATAATTGTATGAATTTCAGGGGTTTTCAAAACTTGGTCACCATTTTGTAACTTCTCAATTTTTTTAAATAATACCTAAAGTTTTTTCCTAAGTTTTACAATTGGCTAATAATTAAAAGCCCGTTTTATGTTTTTTTGTACTGTCAGGGTGGTGTAACCCCTTCTTTTGCTTCTCCTGTAAATTTTTGTTTGCAAAGTCATATGATGCCCTTTGGCATTTCAAGTAACGATAGGTACATACCCAACCAAAAAAATATGGAAACACATTTTAGTTGCATCCGGTACGAGTAGAAACAGAATAAACTTATCATTCTTCACCTCAAAGCTCATCATTCAAATACTCAAATGAAATTGCACTGTAAACGACTGCTCGCGATGAGCACTTTTGCCCAAAACCACAAGCCATCGTATACATCAATACCCCTAATATATGCACAGATATAAGTACGCCAAATACGTAATAAAAAATTGGATCGTATATTCTCTCATGTATGATATAAGAATATGCAACAAAAGACATATCGGAAACTATTAATCCGATTTATTTGAAATGAAAAACAAAAATCCGAGATCCGAAATCCTTCTACAACAACAAAGAACAGAAGAGAAGAAGAAACTTTTCTAAAAGCCAAACCATGTGGACGGACGGGCGGACAGACGAATGGAAGAAGATAATGGCCCCAGTTCTCTTAATATCGGATTTTAATTTGTGCTGTAATTTTCAACAAAAACGGTATTAAAACAAAATGGGAAAAACAGCTCAAACTGGAATCTTAATTGTTGTGTAGATTTTGTTGTTACTGTTACTGTTGTTGTTGCTTGTTTTGTGTGTGGACTTTTCCTTCAAATACACTTCACATTGCCGATGTGAATCCTCAGATAGTTTTTGTCTGCCTTCACAAAGAACGTTCCTGATGATGTCCCAACTAATTTCCTTAAACATGTCTAAGCTCATGTATGTATGTGTTGAGGGTGGATACATGTGTGTGCGGATGTGTGTGCCTTAAAGTGTATTAAGAGTTAATGATTTTATTTATACTCGTATAAAAATAGCTTAGAACGTGTGTGTGTGTGTACGTGTTAGTGTAATGGTGAGCTTGTGGGAAGGGATATGTGCATTTGAGTAGGAAGGCTTGTCTGTGTAGGTTTTCATTAGACATATGCATGAATGTATGTATGAACGTATGTAGTTACTGGCGATTTGCTCCCTACGAAGATTCTTAAAACTGACGACATGTGAACGAATTGAAATTGTTTTATTTAATTTTCTATATACTCTTTGGCCCTGTTGGCTTCCTTCCTAGCTACAGCGGCAGCTACTTGTACTTCGTGTGGGCATAATAGGTTTAGCATGACCTTTGCAGCTACGGCTGTCTATGAAGCGCCCATATAAGCCTATTAGACAGGAAGATTAGCTGAGATTTAACCTGCACCTCTTTCACAGCGAACTCCGTTTACATTATAGCAATGAAGTGCAATGGATTGGAGTGCGTCGAACACATTCCAAGTTTTAGTAAAATCAAATTTCAGAAAAAAAAATAGCGAAACATTCGCTTGTCATACGATCCGTATGTAAGATATCAATATGATTTGTTTGTACTGGATGAATCACTATAAAACGAATAATTCTGCACACTGTTGTCCTGACAATCTTGAAGTGAGCAATTTTGAAGCAATATGGGCATCTCCCAGTGGCCCGGACGTTACATTCGCACGCCTTAAACTACGCCAAAAACAAGAAAGAAACTGAAAAAGTCGATCAACCTTTTTAGTGTTTCAAAGCGCTTAAAGAGTACTACATTTTAAAAATATATCATCAGGATTTAGTACAAAATTATAAACAATTTTACATTGAAACGGACGCTACAAAAAATAGCAGTAGTTTTGAAGGTCTTGCAGAAATATACAAAGTTCAGCGATTTTTTGAGAACTTTTTTTTCCATATATACATGTAGATGTAGGTCAGAGGATATATTTTGCTTGTAGATTTATGAAATAAGAGATATTTCTTAGATTTATTAATTAGGAACAGCAGAAATACAGACGCGACAAAACCGACGCTACAAATATTTCCACTCGTAGTAAAAAAATAGTAATTTTCGTTATAACACTTGAACTTTTAATAAAAATAAAAGAGAACAATTTTCAAATTAAAAAAAGTTGTCGAAATAACGAAAAAATAAAGTTAAAAGCTATTAGTGTGGTCTGATTTCATTTTTGGGAGATGCCCATTTGTTGATAAGATTTTTTTATCCCTCCAAGGGATCTGACGACAGATTGACTACATGTTTCCCTGAAAATCACCCCACTTTATTCCAAAAATACTCCAAGTAGAGTGTCTCCTCGAGTCAACATTACCTCTATTCGAAATAGTTTGTTTTAGTTAATTTTAGTTAAGTTTTGTTCGTCTTCCTATGGCGCACACACACACACAATAAAAGTCGATGATAAGCTAAGCACTAATTAAATGATTCAATGATTTTCTTCTTTTTCCTAATTCCTTTTTATTGTTTTTCATGTTCTTTCAATTGCTTTTATGTGCTTACAAGCAATTTCCAACGTAACTCCTTCAATTATTTTCACTACATGCGCCGCCATAGCGTGTGTTCAATTAAGTTCGATTCAAGCAACAACAACGACAACAGCAAGAACAGTAGCAACGACAGCAACAAGGACGAAGGACGCAAGACGATTCCGGCAACATAAGGTGGCATTTCGTAACGTCCTCCGTGCGATTCGTCTGTGACATTTCGGTAGTTTATAGTCGCTATTCGATTGGTGGGGAGGGTGGTGGGGGAATAAATCATTTGAAATGAGCCAAACGACCATTTCACGAGCGAATCCTTCGCAATAACAACGTCCTCCTGATGAATAATATAATTTGCGCTGTGCTGCAGAACCACCCCAGTCATTCTGTCGATAAGGTAGTTCGGAAATTCATAAATTAAATGTGCCCTGTCCTGCCTCTCCTTGGCAATGACTTTAATTACATCGTCGTCGAAAGGACCAAGTAAGGTACTTTCTTATATATGTATGTATGTATGTATGTATGTATGTTGGTAGTTATCTATATATGTACGGGGGTATATGAAGTAAACAATGCAAAGTAGACTCTATCATTAAAATCAATTTAATTTGAACAATTATTGCATGTAGATCGATATATATATATCAAGCACTCTCTCAACTGCGGGTTGAAATGTGATTGTTTTATGAAGCTTTCAATCGGAGTATGACATCAAAGCTTTGCAAATTGGAGCCTGAAGTTTCCATTAGAAGAGCCTTTAAATGGACCATGAGGTTTCATTTCAAACTTAACTTTAATTTGCTCAGATGTCATTTTTATTGGAATACCAGGTTGACAGACGGATATTAGGCTGGGATACAAAACCAAAAGTCGGTGGGAAATTTTTCTGCGCATTTTGACCAAAAAAATTGAATAGCGACCCTATAATTCTGAAAGATCATGTTGAGAAGACAATAAACTTATAATCCACCTGGTCTGAGTTTATTTTTACAGTGGGTCAAAGTTTAAATTTTTTGTCGAAGGGAAAAGTGTTGTAAGTTAATGTCTTTCTAGCGGAAATAGAAATTCCGGCAGAGACAGATTTAAATTTTTACATAGATAGTCAGGCAGCCATTAAATCAATCATGTCCCATGACGTCAAATCAAAGCTTTTACTGAGTTGTAAACGCTCGCTGGATGACCTCAGAAGCCATGTGGTCCGTCTCTGCTGGGTTCCAGGACATAGCAATATCAGTGGAAACGAAACAGCAGACGAACTGGCCAGAAATGGTTCATCCATGGAAATCTCGCAAGCCGAATACTCAGTAAAACCACCGATAGGCGCTATATATAGACTGATTGAGTCACGCAGGTGGGCACTGATGAACTCAGCATGGAGCAACTTGTCAACCTGCAGGATTGCTAGGGCCACCTGGCCGAAGGCTGACAAACAGAAAACTAGAACTTTGTTAAAATTAGGCAAAGTAGAGTAGCGTAAGCTTATAGGAATCTACACAGGGCACTGTAACGTTAGAAGCAGGCTCAGCAGGTGGCACACAGATACTGTAGATTTTTGCCGACTATGTGAGGACGAAGATGAGATTGAAACGATAGAGCATATTTTAGGTATGTGCCCCTCTCTCTGTGTACGTAGGAAAAAACACCTAGGAGATTATACAATTAGGAATATTGACGAAATCGCAACCCGCACCATCCATGACCTGCTGAGATTCTCGAAGGGCCTGGACTGGATTATGGGCTGTCTCTGATTTCTGAATCGCATGGATGATAACATTGAATCCGGTACCTATCAGTAAGAATGAGAACCATAAGGTACGCTACTGCTAAGTTACCCAGAGGTATTCTCACATTACTCATAGGCCATAACACTCACAAGGAAGAAAGAGTATTAACCGACAACTACATAGTCACATTAAACTCGACTTCCTAACCAATGCCACACAACTGGCACCCCCCCCCCCCTTTTTTTCCACCACAACCCATATTCCCGCTTTTCCACTATTCCTCACCTCCTGACCATCTATCTAATTCAATTCACCTTTTTTATATATATATATACATTTTTCAGATATAAGGATATGTACAATGGATCCAATAGGGTCTCCGAGTGCACGGATTGCGTAAGCTTTCTGGTCCTTTAAACCTAACCTATCCTAATGTCTGAGAGAATTCTTATTTTCAGCACTATATTGTGGAATTTTATGAGCATCATTTTTGTAGAAGATATTAACCCTCTAGCCCTACTCTTTATGGGTCCCTTTTTAGAGAAAATAAATAAAAACACATTTAAGGATTAAAATGTTCTACGAAATAATTTGTAGGAAAATTTGTTCAAACAAAATTAAATAATTCTGAAACTTTTCATGATTCTAACTAAAGTTGAACATCATTTCTGCGCTGATCAGCATCATCTTCGCAATGATTGTTTCGAATAATATTTGGAGTTTTCAAGAAATAATCGATGGAGACTCCTTCGTTCTTTCAATTACAGGGTTTTCCAACAAGAGGTGTTATTTTGGTATTCAAAGAAAAGTGCCATTTTGTTAGATAAATGATCAACAACATCATCCAAATGGCCACGACGACCACGTTTACAGACCATATCCTTTTCATGAATTTTTCCATAACCAAACCGCAAAGTGGCTGCCCTATGTCCTCGATAGCCTCACGAATTCTATCTTTGAGGTCTTGAACCGACGCTGGGCTGTTGGCGTAGACCTTATCTTTCACGTGGCCCCAGAGGAAGAAGTCGCATACTGTTAAATCACAAGATCTATGTGGCCAATTGTGATCACCTCTTCGAGAGACAACAGGGTCCGGAAACTTTTCCCGTAAAAGAGCAATGGTTTCGTTGCTTGTGTGGCACGTAGCGCCGTCTTGTTGAATGTAAACGTTGTCCAGATCAATACCATCCAACTCCGACCATAAAAAATCATTAATCATCTCTCGATAGCGCAATCCATTCACCGTAACCAAACCATTCACCATCCAATGACCCCGCCTGACCATAAACCGCACAAGACAGTCACACGATGAGGATAGAGAGGCTTCTCAACAATAACTCTTTTCTTTTCCGAGTCAAGTCAAGATGATTTTTCGATGGAATTCAGGATCATTGTCATTCATGAAATTTAATAATTTAAATGCGTGTATCGTTCCATTTTTAGTAATGGCGTAGTAGTAAATATGAACAAATTTCTAAATGGATGTTTTCCATACTAAAGTCTTCATTATATTCTCTCTAAAATCCTGTGAAATTTTCTTTCACACAAGAATTTTAGTAAGAATTTGTTGGTTAATCAAAATTATTTTAAAAATAAAATTTACAAACTCCATTCAGCAAAAAATACTCTGATTGAAAAACTTGCTGAAGTCATAACAGGGAATAACTCTAATAAATAAACTATTTAGTCTGACTTCGAAATAAGGAAACTTTAAGCATACTCAGTTAATATTTCTACTTTTAAAGAACTAAACTGGAGTAAAATTGTCGAACTAATTTAGAGTGTGTGATTATTCAGATTTATGAAGGATGTTCTTCTGAAAAATATTGTCACTTGGAAAATCTACTAAAATCGACTAATAAAAATTCTAAGATAACAACCTCAGAGATGGCTTGACCCAGACACGAGACACTTTGTAAGTCATCTTCAAACGATCCACAATTTATTTCTGTAATGAGACTGGACATTATTTGGGCATTGGCCCTATTTGGCGAGCATACTTTTATTCGGAAAATGACCGATCTATCTTGCATCGTTATGGGCTTTCTAAACATACATACAACAGGTCACAATTATTGTTCGATCCTAACAAAAATTGACACCAGTAAGTTTTGCGGACCAGAGACGAACACTATTTCATTTGAAGCAAATCGGTTCAGATTTAGATATAGCCTCTATACAAAGTTATATAGTTTTTCATTTGAAATTTATATATATAGTTTTTCATTTGAAATTTTGAACACCTATTTCTATGGAGGTACAATAATTTCGTCGAGATTTAAATTCAAAAATATTTTAGAATATCTCAAATTTACATCATTCAGTGAATCCTGCTGTACTACGTCCAACGTCAATTCCTGTGGCTCCGGCACAAAGTTCTAAACAATTCCATGTGATTTTGATGTGGAATTGAAGAGTATCGACTTAGGATCGGAAATTCTTAAAACCACGAAAAAAATACTGGCTCCATTTCTAGAGATTTTCCTCTTTAATTTGATAGCCATATTGACCAAAAACTGAGGGGTATAAATGATTAAATACATTTTTATATCCCTAAAATTTTGAAATCCATAAAAAGGGAGAAAATGTCACCAAATGGAAAACTGAATACACAGTTTTTCTATACACGATTTCCAGCTTCATGTATATTAGGCTGGGTCACGAAAATAAATTGCAGCGGTCACCACCCAGAAATGAAGATTGGATTGTTTAATGATGATCTACTAAATATTTCGTCACTGGGTCAAGCCATCTGTGAGCTAAACGCTCCTTGAAACACCTCTAAAAATCACGTTTTCTCGTGTAATTTTTTTATGTTGCATTTTTGCCCAAAATTTTAAATAAATAAATGTATTCTTGTCTAGAATAACTCATTGGTAGAATTATTGGCTGTTTATATTGATTTTTTGCGTGTTTTCAAGGTGACAGCTAAAAACTCATATTTCTAGGAAATATGTTGTAAGAGGTGTAATGAAAAATAAATAGAAGGAATCAATACATTTCGAATGATGCCTAAATGATGAATAGCGAACGGAAAATTTAGCTGAAAGATGGCTTGATCTAGGACCGAAATATTTTGCAAATCATCATTAAACAATCCAAACTTTATTTTCGTTGGGTAACTGGAACTTATTTTTCCATTTGTATGGACGGCGACCCAGCCTAATGTATATAGGGCCCGGTTGAAGTCCAATAAGTACTATAGCACAGTGTATTATATAATATGTTTCATTAACTATCTCATTCGATTTTGCGAGAGGCTATTGCCAATTCCAAATATTAGTTAAAAATCACCGCACTAATGGCAGGTGTGATAATTTGAAGGAAATTATATGGACTTTGATTTTATTCATTCTTCAGCACGATAAACTACGATCAGATAGGCTCATGTAACCAGCATTTCTATGCCGACATCGTATTATGCAGGTCTAGTGGAGTTACTGCCGCAAATTCATCGAATGCCATTTAAAATAACATTCTCTGCTCGTGTTTCTTTCTGGTTCTTTTTGTTGGTTTGTTTTTTATGTTTAATTGTTGCAGTGTTGAAATAAAAATGTCCTTACCACAATCCTGTCTGTTTGCGTTTGAATGTATTTGTGGGTTGGTTAGTATGTCAGAGTATGCCAATGTGTCTGCGTATGTGTGTGTGCATTGTGTACACACATACACACGTCCACACATAAGTATTAGTGGATGTGTTAATTGAATTTTATGTTATACATATCAGTGAATTGCTTTTCTTTTCGGTGTGCATGTCAGTGAGTGCATGAGTGTGTGTTCGGTTGTGTATGTGTCTGTGTGTGAGTGTGGTTACTTTGGAAAAGAAACAACATCAAATTAAAAATTGTGTAAAAGTAACACACCCTAAAAGTATGCTACAAAACAATAAACGCACGCTACAGCCGCCCCTTGACTGTGGTGGGTGGGATGGTGGTGTCGGTGCAAGAACGCACATACGATGGATACAGATCCCGAAATGACAGAAATCCAGAGATGGAAGGCCCTATATAGGGCCTACTTTAGCATAGCAGAAGGCCTTCCAGTCACATTCATACTCCCGAATGAGATTGCGAGACCGCGTATTGTTTCTTGTTCTTATATAAGATGTTATTGTGCGCTATGACTAGATAGTCGGAGAGCAGTCCTGTTAGATGGCCTTCCCCTGTAAAATCTAATCCTCAATTAGTTTGTTTTCACATTTATTCTATGTGTTTAATGTCCCAAATATTTTTAATTTATCCCCATAAGTCGTTGGCAAGGAGCTAAACAGAATGCTGTTCTTAGCATCCGTTTGGAAAATCTTTAATGGACCTTTTTAAAAGAAGCGAATAGGAATGTGGTTTCGTTCAATATTACAATATTATTTAATTTCATAAATATGGAATTAAATAATAAAACCATATAAAAAACCAAACATATTTTATAAATTTTTCTTACATATATTTTCAGATCTTCTGGATGAAAGGCATTGCCATATAAGGCTTGGAAGGCCTTGTAAAATCCGCCGCTGCGTCCATATACGCTGGCACACACATCCATACATATAAATTAATTTTTAATTTTTAGGAAAACGCCAGACACACAATACATTCCACATGAATACACGCCTCGTGCCAGAAGTCAAAAAAACAATGTAGCAGACGCTTTGGCCAATACAATTCACGGTAGAATGTGACCGCGTGGGACACGACTGCGGCGGTATTCTCCTGGGTAGGACTGGAACTGAACGGAGAACGGAAACAGACACAGAAATAGGAATAGAAATGGAAACTGGCACGCGTTGTCTATTGGATAATATACATTTGAATGATTTATAAATTTGATTGCTACGGAAGTTCTCACGTTTTCACGAAAATGCTACGAAACAATAAAACGAAATTCGTTACAAAGTGTTTTGCTTTGTCGTCGACGTCCTTGTCGGCCGTCTTCCGTCGAAGGTCACGACTTAAAGATTACAACACGACACTGGACGTTTTCGTTGGCAACTGACGGCGGTTTTGCTCGCATTTCAAATGCAGAAGTGAGTCCCCCACCCCCGCCAAGGGCGCAATTTAAAGAATACACCAACGAACGAACATGACTTTAATTTTCCATCAACTATGGAAAATTGTGTATGACAAAAGAAATGAAATGAAAAAACGTCGTGCATTTTGTTCGGACAGCATATTAATTTGCACACACACGCACCGATAGCATAGCCAGCGATGGGCGATCAGAATCTTTTGTCCATAAAGAGCAGGTGTGGCATTTGCCTCCCCACCTTTGGAGGAGAATCAAATATAAAGCCTATGGGTTGTTCAATTATTCGGAGGCTACTATTATGCGATTAATCGTTATTCGGTAAACAAGAATTTCGCAATAGCCAAAAAAATATTAATTGAAAAGTGTACACAGTTCCATTGCATGTGAAGGGGGCTTCGGAAAAATTCAGTTTAACATTGGAGGACAATGCCACAACTGTTCAACCCAGTCGCACAGTGTGACGTACATGGTCATAAGTAATTTTACTGTGTTTTCACAAAAAAACCCAAATTTAAATATTAATCAGAGAAGATTTTAAATAGTTTATCCTCGTAAAGCGATTCCTCAATATTTAGGTTTTTTAAATGAACTACTACACATTTTAATTTTTTATGCGAAATTTAAATATAAGTTGTTTTCGATGTAATATATACATCTCCATACATTTTACAGATAGTATAATATTTCAAAGTCTCAAAATTATGCACCTAATCTAGTATATTTTTCATATCTGGAAATATGAAGTGAAGGAAGCGAACAAAATTTTAAGTTGCAATAGATTATGATTATATGTAGATTTCACTAATTGAGTATATACATAATATAAAAGTATTTTTTCCAAATTCCAACTTTTAAGGGGTAAAACGGGAATAGAGGGATAAAAATGGTACCAACCAAAGGCTGAGCCTAAAATAGTGAAATTCGGTGTATACATTCCTTGGCTATCCAAATAAAAAGATGTTTCCTAATTCGTACTTTTTTTACTTTTACTGCAAAAATGGGTTAGTCATGAAGTAACCTTTAATTGCACTGTGTACGTGAGAGATAATGCATTTTCAAATGTGTACTTTTGGAATTAGAATAGGATGGAAATACACCCAACTGTAGCACCCACTATATACCAATGTTTATGGTATTTAAGCTTTTTTGAAGATTGCTGTCTTATATTTACTTTCTGAATTGACTTGAAGTATTATTTCGATATATATAGTACAGTAGTAACGTATTGGTGGCCTTATTATATAAGCGTCGTTTGAAATAATAATACAAAATGTAAATATAAATATTGTGATATTTTTTGATTGTTAATGCTTGTAATTTGTAATTGAATAATTTGTGTTTTTTGTAATAGACCCCTGATGATGACCAACGGAGTTGGTCGAAATATTGGGAAATAAAAAACAAGAAAATAATAAAATAGTCATTTTTGTTTTATTATTTGAAAAAAACTGACCTCAAGCCGAACAAAATACAAAACGCAACACATCAAAAGGTCAACCATACATACCACTAACAATTTTATATTTATTTATAAAATTGTTTTTCAATATTTCTATTTGTTTTGGTTTGGCTATAGTAAAAAAATTGACATTTTCCTGTAATGTTACCTCACTTCTATGAAAATCGACAGCCTCTGTGTAATGCAATCTATGGTGGAGGGTATATAAAGTTTGGCCCGGCCGAACTTAACGCCTTTTTTATTTGTTTTTATTGTCAGGTCTATATTTGACAATTGCAAAATGGGACGATATATACTCCAAAGTAGTGAGTCTGTAACGCAAACTATAAGAAATGTACGTGGAAATTTTTCGTGTTTTCAGATGAAGCTCATTTTCATATCTGGGGTTCAGAGAACCCACAAGGGACTATTGAGAAACCAATGCATCCACAACGAGTCACTGTTTGGAGTGGATTTTGGGCTGTGCTGAAAAACTGGGTTGATCTGATGAGTACTGCGGATTCAATCGGGGAATTTATATGAATGATATTGTGCTCCATTATTAAATGACAAAGTTCAACCTATCCAATAAAACCAGAAATTTGAAAAAATAATCAGTACTTTTTTTATAGACGATTCTAATTTTAAATTTTAGATGGTCCACCCTATAAGAAAAAAGTTGATACAATTTTACATTTTCTATAGGATTTGAACAAGAACATGAAACTAGAGATCGCTTATAGAAGATTTGTGTTCTCAGTTCTCCACTTGGTGAACTTTTCTCCTTTTCGGAGGACTTAAAAGTTTTAGGGATATAAAAGTGTATTTAAATATTTATGTCAATATGGGTATCAAATGAAAGAAGACAATCTCTAGAAATTGAACCAGATTTTTGTTTTATTTTTTCAGGACGAAAAAATGGATTATAAATTTCGGCTCATGTCGTGTTGTTAAGAATTCCGAAATAATTTCCGATTGAGAGTCCATACTCATCGATTCTACATCAAAATTACATGGAATTGTGTGGGACTCTTCTCATGAAGCCTTATGATTTGACTTTGAACTGATTTTTTCTCTAAGTTGTCTCTTATGGCCATATGGTATTCGGCTGAGATTGAGAAAAATGCTTTACCATTTGTGTGATTCGGTGAAGCCAGCCGTACTACGTTCAAAGACAAATAAAACTCCATGAGAAGAGTTTACACCGTCTAAAAAAATAAGACTTTTTGATTGGAGCAGAAGAATGACCCTATAATTATTGAGTGTATTATTTTTGTAGAATAAACTAATAGTTCAGCTGGTTTGACTTTCTTTTTACAGTGGGTCAAAGTTTTAAATTTTTGGTCGAAGGGAGCATTATACAAAGCGAAAAGAAGTGTTGTAAGTTAATGTCTCAGAGAATTCTTATTGTCAGAACTATATAGTGGAATTTTATGGTGATCGTATCTGTGGAAGATTTTAAGCCTCTAGTTCCTCTCTTTATGGGTAAATTTGAAAAACTGAAATCAATAAAATTACTAATTAAATTTGTCCAATCGGTAATTAAAATTGGTCCAATCGATCATTTTCGACAAAAATGTGTGTATTTCGGTAGAGCACGGTGGCCTTTGGCAAAACTTAATTACAAACTGAAATTATCGGATAAAAATAAAAAATATTTTAGTTGAACTGGGATATTGTCCTGGCTCAAGACCATTTCAAATCAAATATTAATTACAGACCGAAATAAAACAAACGAAAAAGTTAAGAAATATTTTAAGCTCCAAATCGCACCTACATTCCAATATGTTCCAAACACAAATGCATGAAGAATATTAAATACATTTTGGTAAAAACATAAACTAATTTTACGAATGAAAATGAAATTATTTCCTTATTTATTAATTGTCCTTATTTATATAATGACACTCATTGAGAATTACCCAATCCATCACTTTTGCTATAAGCACGATTTACCAGCATTAGAATAGATTTAAGGAGAATATAACTAAATGCGGATAGGAATTCATTCAATCTTTTTTTGCCAACCACTCAATGGAAACATGAACAAGCTGGAGTGCCGTCGCAAACAGCCAACTACATTGGGTGAATGGTCTCCCAACTGCTCAGATGGTAGTTTGTACTCCTCTGGACAGCTGCGACTGGCATCATAATGTCCGTGGTATGAGTTTAGGAATTACAAACGCATATAAAAATGTTTTATGTGGCACAATATATCAATGAAAGTAGTGCGTGCGTGTCGCATGAAAACGATTTTAACAGAAACTTAAGCGTTTTGTGGCTAATAAGGGACAGACACTAAAGCAAACGTTGTTATGAATGAAACTCCAGGGACATTGAGAGGGACACTGCAGGAGGGTGAAGCACATTCATTGAGATGTTCTAATTTCGACAGCATTTGATTGTGGTCCGGGCGCCACTGCCAAATCATCCAAATGCGACAGCAATTATATTCAAAACATTAATGGCTTCAACATAAATGTATCCTTGAAACGCACAAAGGACAGCCTGGGGAAATGGAAATCTAACTAAGCATTCAAGACATTCAGTAATGGTGTAATTTTTATAATTTGGCAATTGAAATTGTCCATATGGATTCAAGGCCACCATTGTTTAAATTGTGACGGCCAAGCGCAGTCTTTGTTTTGACCCATGGCCTTTAGAATGGTAGTCCTCGGATCACATCCGCAATGTGGCCGGGCCGCAGTGTAAGCGGTAGAAACATCCTGACTATATACACTGAACGTGAGAGACGTTCGGACAATACGGGGGGATGTATCTCAATGTCGCATTTCAACAGAGTATCCTCCTCCTCCTCGACTGTCTCAGTCTGTTTCGGAAAACCGCAAAAATGAAAACAACGAACGCAAACATTGACACCAATTAATGCCAAAGACCATTTGTCCAAGTATATGTTGATATTTGTCATAAAGCATTTTCTCATTGTTGATGTTGGCGTTGGTTGTGATGGTGGCGATGGAGGCGATGGTTATTCTTCTTTCCTAATCTAGCTGGTGTGATTTTTATGCGAAACTTATTTTTTTCCCAGAGTTGTTGTTTTGTTTTCTTTTTGTCCCTTCCATTTCCACTTCGACTTGTTTATTGAGTACAAAATATTTTTGTTTCTGTAACTAAATTTTATTTGTATGTATGTGTACAGTACTTGACCATTCACTTATTACCCACATATGTATACGGGTTAAAATCGTCCAAAATCAATAGTGAACAATCAGCCAACAAAAAGTTGGGTGAATCATAATAATGAACTAATATCTAAAAAAGGCCCAAACGCCCAAAAATTGTTACAAATATATATTTTTAATTTTGGGCACTTAATCATTACACCAAATTAACCAAAAATTTAATAAATAAAATCATCACCAAGCTCGATCGATGGCCGGCCAAGCAAAATAGCTTTACTCTTCGTTGCCGCCTTTAGTATGTCTAAAGAGAAAAACTTTAAGCCCAACAGAGGAAAAAACCTCTATGACTTTAAAATATATGCAGTTATCACTTTATCAAAATTAGTCAGTCAGTCACAAATAAGAAAAATGAACAAACGTCCAAAAATATATTTGGGCCGATTTGACATTTTTAGAAATTCGGACAACTCTTTTGGGCGTTTGCAAATTTTACTGTTTGTGGTTTGGCAAGGGATACTGGATTTGTATTCAAAAATTAAAATGTAAAATATTTGTATTTCAAAGACAACCGATTTATTTAAAAGAAGTGATTTAAAATTGAGAACCCTACTTTTGGCCAAAGAGCTTGAAATAAGATAATCGTAAATGAAATACATTCAAACTTTTCATAGAATTTATTCAATGGTCACTAAAGGACTTATTGGCAGTATGTTCCACTTCCAAGTGGATATAATTCCAAATGTCCTTTGGGGTTATATCTATATCCCGCTTGTAGACGTCCAGTTCCGCTTAATTTTTTTCCCGTTTTTACAAAAAGTTTTGGTAAGCGACAACATATTTTAAACCTTGTTTTTTTAAGGTTTTTAAAGTGTGTTCATGAAATGTAATTCTGTGTTTTTTATTAAGATGAGGCATACCATGGAATGTCAAATAGTTCGAAATAGAAGGTATAACACTTATATTTATGGAATTGTGTTATGTTTAACAGTGCATCAGTAAATTGATCGTCTAGTTTTAAGAACTTTAGACAACATTATTAAAGACGAATGATGCCAGATTTTTTACATTTTGAACATCACAAGATTGAATGATTTATCAGAGAAAGATTTAAGATTGATTCTTTATCAGAGAAATTGCTTTTTTGACTTTTTTAAGGTCGTTAAGTATTTTTATATTATCACGGAACATAATAGTTTCTGAAGCCCTATCCCATGCAAGAAATTATTGTTTCGAAAGAAAACGCTGTCAAATATATGAAAAAAAAAACAAAATCAAGAAAAATATATAAATTCGTTATCCATATTAAGTTCTTTGAGAGGATAATACGAAGTAGGTTTCTAAGATCACTGTACCTGACATATCCAAAATAGGTTTATAATACGTTGTTCCAGAATCTGTTTTGGTAATATGACTTATGACAGCTTAAAACTTTTTCTGGTTCTTGTCGTATACAACCATGTTTGGTTACATGCCCAAATTCGGTTTTCAATAGAATATTATTGTGGCAAAACTAATAATAAAACTAAAATAAACAAACCCCCAAATAAAGAACTCATATAAATATAGTAAACAAAAACCTATAATAAGAGTGATAAGTTAATGTTTTTTGGGGCTTTCTCATTATTTTGGCGGGTCTATTTTTTGGAATAACGTCAACTGATTTGTTATTTCTAACTTTTTTCAAGATGTTGACACTTTGAAAATGTGAAACTTTTAAACTTTATCCGGATATGCCCATATAATAAAATTACAGAAAAATTCAAAAAATAAACAAATATTCTAAACACAGCTATTTTAATTTATAATACATTAAAATGACAGATTTTTTACTTTTACTTTACGCTTCTCTCTTTTTTCAAACAAAATCACGCCAAATCCCGTTTTTTTGAATTCATTTATCCCGTTTTTTTCCAAATTGATATGGTCATGTTAGTCATATATCCTATTATAAACAGAATTCAAAAGATGGTTCGAACTATTACACCGCATCCATTTATATTACGAAAATTCAAAAAATAAAAATTTATATTTTCCATCGCATCGCATCGAACGGTAACTATCTATTTTTAAAGGAACTTTTAAATTTATTTCTAATGACAATGTGATTACTACTTTAACGATGGTGCAACGACAATGTTACATTCAAAAATATTGTTTGGCTTTATTTAATGCTTAAATTATATTAAAATGTTTGATTTGAACTGGTGTATTGTCCTGGACAATTTTGCATTTATATTTTATAGAATGTAAATTACATTTACAAATGACATGACATTTATTACTTGACTACTCACCCACCAACTCTATCATGATTTCCGGCCTGTGAAAGCCTTCATCAGGTAGCTTCACTGCGACTTTTCAACAACAGGCATTTCTTGATGACATCGGTCACATCGGTTCAGATTTAGATATATTTCCGATCTTTTTGATTGGAACAGAATAGCCACCCTATAATTCTGAAGGGGCATGTTGAGAAGATAATTTTTGTAAAATAAACTTATATTCCACAATATAGTTCTGACAATAAGAATTCTCTCAGACATTAACTTACAACACTTTTCTTACATTTTTTGTCGAAAATTATAGACCTTCCAATAAACATGGGCGAATTTTATCCCTACTAATTTTGTTGTATAAGTTGACGTGTAATTTTGCTATTTAAGCGGAAAAACTTTAAAGAGAGGAGCTAGAGGGTTAAGATCTTCGCAGAAATAATCCTTATAAAATTCCACAATATAGTTGTGACAATAAGAATTATCTCAAACATTAACTTAGAACAATTTTTGCACTTAGAATAATGCTCCCTAAGACCACAAAATGAAAACTTTGATATGTAAACAGAAAATCAGATCAGCTGGACTATAAGTTTATTCTGCAAAAATGGTCTACTAAACATGCCCTTTCAGAATTATAGGGTCGCTACGCTTGTATTTAAGTAAGTAAGAACATCGGTTCAGATTATACAGCTCCCATACTGTTATTAAAATTCATGAAGGAAAATGATCCGGAATTCCATCGAAAAATAATCTTGACTGATGAGGCCCATTTCCACCTCGGTGGCTACGTCAACAAGCAAGGAAACCCCAGAGTTATTGTTAAGAAGACTCTCCATCCTCATCGTGTAACTGTTTGGTGCGGTTTATGGTCCAGTTATGGTTATTGGACCTTACTTTTTCGAAAATTAGGTTGGATCAACAGTTACGGTGAATGGATTGCGCTATCGAGAGATGATTAATGATTTTTTATGGTCGGAGTTGGATGGTATTGATTTGGACAACGTTTACTTCAACAAGACGGCGCTACATGCCACACAAGCAACGAAACCATTGCTCTTTTACGGGAAAATGGTCCGGACCACAGAGATCTTGTGATTTAACACCTAGCGACTTCTTGCTTTGGGGCCACGTGAAAGATAAGGTCTACGCCAACAGCCCAGCATCGATTCGAGACTTCAAAGATAGAATTCGTGAGGCTATCGAGGACATAGGGCAGCAACTTTGCGATTTGGTTATGGAAAATTTCATGAAAAGGATATGGTCCTGTAAGCGTGGTCGTGGTGGCCATTTGCCTGATGTTGTTTTCCATTATTACCAGCATACTTTCCTCTTTATTATGAAATAAACATCCGATCATTTATCTCAAAAGATGAAATTTTTCTTTGAATACCAAAATAACACCTCTTGTTGGAAAACCTTACCTAACCTGTCCATACTTTGACCGGTTTTGTCGTGAGTGTTGTTTTGATATAACCCCTATACAAGTGACCTTCGTTATTTCACTTTTTCGCTTCAGAAGCCACATACGTTTACAGATATTAGGCAGAACACAAGTGGGTCACATCGGTCCATCATATATTCCATGTCCATGATATTTCTAATTTTTTACCACCTTCAATAGTTATGGGGTGCAAAGTTGAGGGTATCATATAGTCGGCCCCGGCCGACTTTAGCCCTTCCTTACTTGTTTTTAATTTATAGTCAAACACGTTATAATCGGTCACCATTTAAACGCCAAGGACTGTATAAAAATGTGTGATTGTTAGTTTTCGCCTCACTTGTACAAACTGAATGTGTATGAGTAGTGGCAGTGGCAGTTACAGAAGCCGTATTGGCTGGCGGTAGCTACTTCCAATTGTAGTATACGGCGGGCAATGCCAAGCAGCAACCAGCAACAGTAGTAGTGGTAGTGGTAGTAGTCGTAGCTGGTGTCCTTGCCCAGTTTTTAGTATTTTCCCTGTTTAATGTCGCCTGCTGTTGCTCAAGTGTCATAAAAACTGACACTTGTTTTTATGCGATGTTTTTATTTTGTGTTACGTTGTTTACAATTCGTGTTAAAATGTTTTTGTATAAAAAAATAAAATATAGAAAAAATATACCGACAACAAACAACAAGCACAGCGACGACGACAATGACAACAGTAACAGCAACGGCAACAGAACAGCAACATTTCCAAATGGCATAGATGCCAAGTGGTTGGTGGCTTGCTGCTGCCCGACTCTGGTTTGCAAGACAAAACAACAGCACAAAAAAAACAGAACAAACAAAACACCCAACGACAACAACAACAGCAACAAGGACAGCATTAGCGGAAGAGATGAAGAAAGCATTTCTTCATAGTTTCCATTTGGTGGTTTTGTTTCGGATGGTTCGCTGGCAGACCAGGCATTGTTCCGACTCAATAGTCTGGGAGTAAACCGTGCACACACCACCACCTCTCTCCACCACTCTGCCCGCACTACCGCGTGCCCTCCACTCGCACTTCTCTATCTGGGCATTCTAAACAAAATCAGAGTGGAAAAAAGACAACAACAACGAAGAAGAGAATAAACTTGTGTAGTTTTGGTTTAAGGCTTATTTATAAAAATATCCTGCAAATGACATACTACACACTGCGACTATGTCTGTTTGTTGGCATGTATCGACCACACTCACACACATACATACACAAAAACTTACACTAGTCGCATGTGTAATGCTGACTTGGTCAGTTTTTATGGGCAGTTCTCGGTATATTCGCATTCACACGCAACGAGGTCTGCCGATAAGACTGGTGGTGCCCATGGTGGCGTCTAATCCAATGGAAATACTCGCAGCCGGCTAAAGCTCAATCAAAGCCTCGCAATGTACTGACGAAATTGGCCGTAGTCCTTGTTTATGTACAGCAAACATTAGTTACGTCGTTAGTTTCTCGACGGCGATACGACGTGTCTGCTCACAAAAACAAATCTAAGAGAATTTGAGGAAAGTTTAAAGCGATTGCTAAAATGTATCCATTATTGGCGAGTCTGGTGGCCAATCATCGTAAGATGATTATTGAGTGCCGGTCGAAGACTCTTCCAAAAATGTTCTTATAATTCGAAAGAAAACAATTTTTTGGCCGGCGAATCCTCTAAGACGAAATTATGAAACTTGAACGATCAGAAATAGAAACATAAAAAATAAATCGACACAAAAAACGCCCTCTTTAGACCCGACTCCTTTTGATTTATGTAAATAAAATTTGGCACGTTATCTTCATTGCTGCAAATTTGATATATTTGATTCGTCAAAGTTGACAAATTACAGTATTTCTAGAAATAGATAAGTTACATTATTGTCCTCATCCATCATGTGAATATAAAATCTTAAGTATCATCTGAAAACTTTAGACTGCTTGAAAATGTCAAAGAAAATTGTCCATGTCCTGGATCCTTTATTGTTGAATATCCTTACATAATATCATTTTGGATTATTTTTGCAAATATCGTATTTTTCTATAAGTCCACTAAAACTGAATTTTCATATTATCAAAAAATGTGAAATTGTTGACACAAGGTTGGATCGAAAATAATGAATTTTCTCATAAGGTAATTTTAAAAAATTCGTAAATTTTGATGAATTTACAGCAAATCGGTTCTAATTTAATAGAAAAATTATAAAATATTAAAAAAGTTTTTTAATTTTTGTTCTTGTAATTTATTAATAAACAAAAAACTACCCCTTCTATTTCTTAAAATAATTTTTTTATTCGCAACAATTTTTTTCAATTGTTGGTGCGCTAGAGGTTAAATTCGCAATAAAAACTAAAACAGTTAGAAATTAGTTAATGCTTTGTTACAAAATATTTAAACTTTATGAATGCTTCAACAGTTTTGGTCCGATTTATGTTTCAACGGGCGCGGGTGAAATGGTACTTATCGCTAATTTAAAAACGTTATAGTTTGTACTTCAAATTTAACCGACAGTTAGAAAAATGTTTCGACCCTTAATGGGTTAAGCAATTCCAAAAAATTAAATTAGCGATCAGTATCTTTCCAGTGAATTCGTTAAAGCACAATTCGGACCAAAAATGTGGCAGGTATTTCTGATTTTTATAAAAATACTTTACAAATCTAACTAAAATCGTAAAAAACTGGCTCACGAAATCGTAATATTTTTAAGGACAACGCTTTAAACAACCAAAAAATAATTTTGATCGGGAACATTCACAACTTTTTTTGAAGCCAGCTTAAATTTAGTTATTTTTTATTTCTATAAAATATTTTTAATTTCGACTGCAATCTAGAGTGATCAGTGATCGGGTTTTTCATCACAGACCGACCGACATCTGGTCAAAAAAAAAATAAAGTATTGAGAATTTTAAAAAATATTGCGACAACCGCACCCTTTTGAACTTCGGTTTAATTACTATCATTTCGATGCAATTAAAACTCTTAACGAAATTTAGCCCTAGATATTGGCTAGAAATGTCGAACAATGGAACTCTTATTGTTTTAACAAAATCACGAAAAAAAAACCGGACCGACCGTTTTTTTTAAATTGAAAACGGGGCAACCGTTTTTTTAAATCACCCAAAAACCCGATATTGCTAAAAACCAGGGTTTTTGATCACTCTACTGCAATCACGTTTATTATTGTTGCAGAGTAAGTACCAGATACGCCATCATGAAACTTACGAAGAGTTTTACTGACTCTATTGACTGTTAATAAAAAATATTTTATTTATCAATCATTATCATTATTTTTGTTTATTTAAAAATTAAAAAAAAAATATTTTTTAAGATTTCATAATTTTCTATAAATTAGAAGCATTTTACCTTATGGCAAAACTCTTTATTTCCAAAACACCCTAGTGTCCACAATTTCATATTTTTAAAAATCTGGAAATTCTTATAGAAAAGAGCTAAATTTGCAAACTTTCATTTAAATGCAATAACACTAGGAAAATTTTGTTTCGAAATTTTTAGGTTTATTTATTCAAAAAAGATATCGATCTAACTAAAATTCAGTACCATAATTGGTCGATATATCTCCATCCATTCACCATAAAGTAATAAAAACTAAAAAATTGATTCCATCCTGAAATTTTAACTGGTTTTTAATAAAATGTGGCTAATTTTAATAGATTTGGGGCAAAAAATCCAAATGACCTTATGGAAGCATACAAGGATAAAGGATACTTTGAAATTAGGAATATAAAATAGAACTACATTGAATATTGCACAAGACAGCAACTGGATCGACATTTTTTGGAATCGTCCCTTAATTTTCAATTATTCCTTCAGTAAGAAGACTGTACATATATACTGTACATATGTACATTAGGATGGGTCATGAAAATAAACTGTAGCGGTCACCCCCAGAAAAGAAGATTGTTTTGTTTAATGGTGATCTGCAAAATATTTCTGTGAGCTAAACGCTCCAGAAAACACCTCTAAAGACCATTTTTTGTAATTTTTTAGGTTGCATTTTTGTCCACATTTTTTTCTCTGAATTAATAGATCCTTGGAAGTACTTTAAATACAAATTTTTATTCTTGTGATAGAATAAATCATTAGTCAAACTATCGGACTTTTATATTGATTTTTTGTGGTTTTTCAAAGTGACAGCTAAAAACTCATATTTCTTGGAAACATTTTGTAAGAGGTGTTATGGTATATAAATAGAAGCAATCAATACCTTTCGAGTGATGCATAAGCGATGATTATAGGATCAAAAATGAGGTCACTGACTCCATGTTTGTAAAATAATTTAATACATGAGATGGAGCCAAAATGTTCGAACTCCTTTTAAAAAAATGAGCGCTGCGGCGTCAATTTCCATCAGATGTTCATCATTTAGACGTCATTCGGAATGCATTGACTGCCTCTATTTATTTCTTATAAAATACTAATAACATAATTTGTCAATACGAAAATCACAAAAAATATATATAAAAAATATAAATATATTTAAAGTGCTTTCAAGGGTCTATCATTTCAGAGAAAATAAATTGACAAAAATTCAGCACAAAAAAATACACGAAAAACATGCTTTTCAGACGGTTTGCTCTATGAACGAAATTTATTTTCGTGGGGTGACTGGAAATTGTTTCTCTATCTGTATGGACCGCGACCCAGCATAATGTACATATATACGGTATTTTTAAATACAACATAATCTTACAAATTTGAACAGGATCGGCTGCCTTAGAAGTTATATTGCGAATCACAAAAAACACCATTAAAATCGAAAAACAATTGTCCCCTGTACTGATATTAGAAGAATGCAATTAGGTGGACAGAGGAGGAGAAAGATATAGAAAAATGGAGTTAAAAAGTTATCTAAAATTCAGCTTGATAATAATTTTACAATCGCTTTAAATAAATATTATTTTTCGATCGACATTGCTCAAAAGTTAATCCATTACTTACTTAGCAGTCTTACTATACTAACCTCGTATTACAAATTACAACAACTACACATACATACGTATGGACGTACGTACGTATTATTCCATTTTAAAATAACAGCAGAAACAGCAGCCTCAAAACTATTTCACCAAAAAAATACATGCCCTGCCCAAGAAACACAATCAACCACAAACACTCACTCACACACACACATGCAAAGACATTGTATGGACAAGACCTTTTGCGGTTTTGCCAATTTTCCATAAGACTTATGTACTTACGGACGACATACTGCCCGAGAAGGCGGGAGCCAAAGCGAAATGGGAGGAGAAATTGGTTGGATAAGAAAAAATCTTTGATTTTCATTTCAATTAAATCGCCATTTAACGAAACTAAATGAACTTCCAAAAATCTATTCTATTTAGCATTAGTATCACCGTGTCTCAATTCCCCAGTGTCTGTGTGCCTGTGTGTGTGTGTGGCTGAGTACTGGAGAGTGTCTGTGGCTGCAAGTCGTTGCCGACTATGTATGTGTTCGGGTGTGTGCTAGCCAGCTTTATAACCAATTTGGCAAGTCAACATCATGCCAATTTTAACCACCTCTGGCGTTTGTTGTTATCTAATCTAGCGCTGTTATAAAACTGCTCTATACACTCTCAAATTCCCACACACACACCGACACACTCGCACATTCGCAGCGCACTCTGACAAAACATTCACTCGCACCGCTCACAGCTACCACAGCTTTGGACTGAATTGAACCGAACAGAACAGAACTGAACAGAACCGAACAGACCAGAATAGCGGAGAGGAGAGGCGAGCCTCCTTAATTCCAAACGAGCTTAACTACAGACAGCCTCAAAGTGTAATTTATTGCCGGTTTTTTCTCTCCAACCGCAAGGATATTTAAACATATCCTCAGCCGAAAAAAAGCGGCAACAACAACAGCATCAGCACCAAGTGAACCTTGTTGTTAGCCAGCATTTTAATTGAATTTCTTTTACAAAACATTCCGTTCTCTTTTTGCCCGTCCCGGTTTTTTTGGATGCTTTAAAGAATTCTAAATTAGTTTTTAATACACATACATTTCGAACACACACACACTCACACAGAGACACATACAAGTGGTGATAGTGTTAGTGTGTGTGTGAGTGTGTATTGGATTGTAGGCGTATAAATATATCTTTAAATGGTAAATTTAATTATTAGTTGCTGATAATGGCCCGTCTTCCGTTTGTAAATTGTTGGGTTGGCAACTGGAAAGTAATTAGAGACGGAATGCACAGCACGGAAAGTCATCATCCCCGGACAAAAGTGTCAAAGTCCTTAAAGGCTTTCTTCATGGCCTTCATGGTAGTGGGAGTAAGGTGGACTCTACGAGTACAAGTAGTCATGTTGTCTAGTTAAAAGGATTGAAGTGGATTGTTGCCTTGACGGGATGTAGATTCATATATAAGACATAAGTCTATCGCGAAGATCCTCCTGCGCTTTAAAAGAAATTCACTAAGCTGTGTATAGGCTATCTGAAGCCCACTATTGCGTATCCTATGGACTGCCTGGTTGGAGCATCAACTCGATTGCTCCTTTTCCTCCATTTTTGAGAATCTACTAATCACCACAAATAAATAAAAATAAATTCACTTCAGTCAAATATTTACATATATAATTTCTTGAAGCTTTTTGGGGCTCCAAGGCTCCCTTTCGCTATCATGGTGAAGTTCACAGACAGTATTCGTTCACAATCAATATACGAAGGACAAACTTGATGGGAGTTTACACTTTCAGCATTTCTTCCTATGGGTCATGGTGAATAGAAATCGCCCATAATTTGCATACATTCGATTTTGCCAGTCTCCTTGTTTTAAAAAGATAAAACTTAATGCGTTTGGATATCACCCAAAGGTTGCACTTTTACATTTTAGAACATCAAATGTGCAATGATTTCACTTTTAATTTGTTGAGAAGGCGAATTTGTAGTTTACGTGAATTTAATGTTTACCGTTTGTCTTCCAATTTTGAGAAAACTTCATTAATTATGCCATAAATTTAATAAATATCTCTAATTCAGAATAACTCCGGATATTATTAGTATCGTATATACAATAGGACGGGTGACGAAAATTAATTGCAGCGGTCACCCCCAGCAAAGAAGATTGAATTGTTTAATGACGATCTGCAAAATATTTCGTCACTGCGTCATGCCATCTGCGAGCTAAACGTTCCTGAAAAAACTCTAAAATTCGTGTTTTTCCCATATAATTTTTTATATTGCATTTTTGTCCATAATTTCTGAATTAATAGACCATTGGAAGCACTTTTTATTCTTGTTCCAATAATTCCAATAAGTTACTCTAAGACAAGAATCAAAATTTATATTTAAAACATTATATTGACAAAAATGCACACCTCAGTTGTCGATGGTGTCAATGCAAATATGGAAAATTTAGTGTCCAACGTCGGTTATAATTATATCTTATAGTAGCACCTTCATCTTCACCTCTTTGTATGTAGAGGAATCTTTAAGTTTTATGTAAAGGGAAGCTTTATTTGTTGACTACAATACCAGCGTAGGTTTTTTTTAAAAACTCGTTACACATGAACTTACTTGGCCTTTTCTCATCCTGTTGCCCTTCACAGGGCAACAAAGTTCCAAAGCATACAATTTTTCCAAAAAATATTTTATATACTTGTTCGCACCCTTTGATAACGATATTAGTGGCAAATTAAAGAGGAGAATATCTATTAAAAAATACTTCAAATGGCATGCTTCTATCTGTATTATTTCAGCATAAACATCTTTTTCAAGTTTAGCCCATAATTTTTCAAGTTAATTCATATCTTGCTTTTTAAGAGACAAACATTTAAATGGTTGTTAATACTAAGCCAATACAGATAGAAGGTTGAAATTTAAAGAATTTTTAGCACACATTCTCTTCTTTGATTTGGCATTTTTTCCGTTGTCATAGGGTCCGAATTAAAATTAAAAATATTTTTTGAAAAATTGTATCCTTTGGAACTTTGTAGTCCTTTTAAGAGGTAAGAAAATGAAATACTAAAGAAGCCAATTAACTCTAATTCTAAGAACATTAATTCAGGAAACCACGATGAATTCCTAGCCCCCCGAAAATCGGCTTCAACTTCTTAAACGATGTAGAAAGGCATTAAAACAGAAATAAATTGATTTTTAGGTAAAAAATCAACACATTCAATTGTATTGTCCCTGGGAACATCCCAGCCGAATTTAAAATAAATCGATTCATATATTTGCTACTTTAGATTTTTATTGTTTTGTAAAGAAAAGTTATTTGTTTGCAAACAGTTGAGCACAAGAAAAAGGAAATCACTTAAACAAATATTTAAACGTTCAAATAATAAAGAAATTATATGACAAAAATCATTAAATAATGAACTGCATTTCATAATTTTTATGAAATGTTTCAGAAATTCTATGACACTTTTCATTGATTTGTGTCATACATTTTACCTTTTTGATGAAAATTTTCACTGAGTTTTGAGTATATAAATATTATGAAAATAAATCTTTCAGTCTAATTATTGTTTGAGTAATTTAATTACTCATTCATTTCAAATTTTGTATATTTATGAAAATGATTACAACGACCAACAAAGTTATTATTTTACCCATCGGAAGGTGATATAATAATAATCAATAAGTGATGACAATTGAGCTTTTATGGTATAAATTACAATGCTGGAACTACATTATTTGTTGTCATCATGAATTATTGATACAATAAAATACAATAAGTAGTTACCACAACTGCAAGAGCTAATTACAAAATAGTTTTATTGTCTTCGATTGATACACCCAACGTTCATATTGTGCACACTTTCCTTTGATAATGATATATAAACCATATGTCTATAAAAAATATGGCAAGATGTTGTGGGCATATCATCATTTATTAGTTATAATGGAATTCGAATCATATCATTCCCTGGGTGTTCAACTATTTTTGAAGGTGTAACGCATTGAAGGAGTGACTTAAGGACCTAAGTACGTTTGGACCAAATCCGTTTCGCGAACTTTGAGCCGTCTTTCTGGCTAGTGTACCCGATATAATCTCTTCGAAATGATTTAAGGAATTTATTAAAATTTTGATCATACTAATATATTTCCAAAACATAGTTTAAGTTCGGAGATGGCTGAAATTGTCACCAGCTTTGGTTAACATAAAAAAACTTCCATATGGATTGTGGAAATCCGTTGCATATTTGAAAATGTGTTTAAACTCACTTTAAATCTATAATAAATGTATGATTTTGCCATGCCCCTTGTAACATCTCCCACAAAATTGTCCTTATCCTAGGTAAAACTAAAGCCTTCTATACGGGTGCATGAAATCCATTATGAAATGAAATCCAACGTCCGGCCACTTTTCTCAATGCACGCAAATAACCCGTTCACCAATGGTTTCCTTGAATATATTTATTGTTTGTCGCGCTATATGGCCAACAATTCTATTCTCCTATAAAACAGTGGTTTTTGTGGACGTGGATTATGAAGAGGAATTATCTGTGAGACACCAGGAAAATATTTGTGGGTTCAATTTTTACCTCCACAATATAGGCCTCTTCCGAACAAGTTTATGGAGGCACAGATACAGTCGTCGTTATTGTTTTATTTAAACTTGAATTTTGTGGTATTTTATGGCCCAGCACCAAATGGCAGTAGTCGTTCGTACGTGTGAGCGTGCGTTGGTTGTTTGGCAGGAAAGAAATTCCAAACGAACAAAAATCAATATTTTAAAACATGACCACAGGTTTCACATTCGTTCGTTTCAATTTGCGTGCTGCTAATTGCACCGGCTGCTAGTGAATGGAGGATTTCCTCTTCTAGTTCTCAAATAAGTACAACGAAAAATGTTCATGCAGACCGACCCTTCGGAGCTGAACTTTGCTGCCGATGTACAGCGTGTTCGGTGTGTGCGTGCCTGCCATCGGCAGAAGGGGAGTGACGGAGGGTAAGAAGAAGAAATGGTAAATAAAAATTGGTACATAGAGCTAAACATGGAACAATGTCTGCATGTAAGAACATACATACGTACATACTCGTATGTGTGAGTAGTTGATGTTAATTAGCATTTGTACCATTACACACACACTCGCGTAGGAATACCTACATGCACCACACATCAAAAGTGAAAACCGCCACACACTCATGTCCATGTGTCGTGCATGTGTATGTGCTTGAGATGTGAACTAAATTATTAAGTTTGAAGGCAAGAAGGAGTAGACCAGAGTTCGATTCCTTTCATTAGACGATTTTCCACACACGAAAGAAAACTTGAATCGAACGTTTCGTTTCCACATGTGGACATTCATCACTCCACAACAACAAACGACAACAACCGACTGCCGACAGCCGACACCTGACATCACATCCGTTCCGAGGAGATGCCATTATAGATGAAATGAGGTTTGCTTTCCCAACCATACGACGACGACGACCATATACGATCAGTTAGATGTCAGAGGTGTTGATATCGTGTCATTAATTGTACTTTGGGGGTAGTTTGTGGCACCGGGCCGTACATTTCCGCTTGATAACCATGTCAAATTTCCACAGGTTTGTCGGTAGCAATCTCAAGTTCTATTTATTCAACTTCTCCCTAATTGTATTTACAGTAGACCGCCAAAGCATTGGCATCATAGAGATAATACCAAAATATTTCTTTGACATATGATTACTGACTAAATAGGGAATATTTGAATAGTATCAGAAACCCAGATAGAGAATATTAAGATAAGTGCAATTGCATCCGCGAATTTTGGATTCGTGTAACACTCTCAGATTTTTTCGCAACTGACTACATATATTTTTCAAGCGACATTGGTTCCTAATACACATGCAAAAAATCAGCCGGATCAGTTGGATGTATCGCGAAAAAAATACAAAACAAAAATGTCATGCAAAATGCATACTCCCACGAATATGAAAATTTTGGAAAAATATCCAATTTGTATTTTTCATTTACCGTGCTCTACCGAAATACCCACATAAAAGAGGAGCTAGAGGGCTAAGATCTTTCACAAGAATTATCCTCATAAACTTCCCCAAAATAATTCTGACAAAAGAATCCTCTCAGGCATTAACTTACAACATTTTTATAACCTCCACCTAAGGATGGGATGCTAGGTCGTCTTAGAATTTTACCATGACCCAGAATATATACTTTATGGAGTCTTCGATGAATAGTTCAGATATATATATAGCTCCAATACAAATTTCGCCACCGAATTGATTATTTCCGCTCTAGAAATATTATATTTGAACAGATTTTCTTCTAATTCGTCATCAGCTAAAATTTCAAATAGACACATATATGGCGAAATTGGGTCACATCGGTTCAGATTTATATATAGCTCCCATATAAATGTCTTCCCCGATTTGATTCTTTCCTCTCTAGAAATCACATATTTTTACAGATTTACATCAAATTTGGGAAAGCGTCTTATATCTCAACTAGAAAACTTATGCCAAAAATGGGTCAGATAGGTTCAGATTTATATATAGCTCCCATTCAAGGGAGCTTTTCCTAAAAATACAGATGAAAGTATGACATTTGTAGTATATTCTCCTCTTATAGCTGTATGGTATATCACCCGGTTCAAATGTAGGGACCTTTTATACCCCACACACACAATGATAAAGTGTACGGTATCATATAGTCGTCCTCCCCGACTTTAACCTTCCTTACTTCTTTTCACTTAGTATAATGCTCCCTTCGACATGAAACTTTGAGCCACTGTAAAAAGGAATTCAGACCAGCTGGAATATTCTACAATTCTAATTCTACAAAAAATATATACTCAACATGTCCAATGAAAGAGTCTTAATTTGTTGGTCAGTGTTATTGAATATATTACAAATTATCAGTAGTATGGGTAATGACATAGGCCTTTGCGAAGTCGTGACCTAATATAAAGGGGCGTGTCACCGCACATCTCCCCATGGGCTTTATTGTATATTTACCAACAACATATGTAACAAATCTGATCCACAAACTTCTGATACTTGGTGAGATATGGCCGTTTACATCGAGTTGTATGGGCCAATCATGACGTAATATTACCTATTAGAAGTTCCCAGTCGGCTATAACACAAGTTGTAAATTTCATTCATAGGTACGGTCGCCATAATGATTTTGTTAAACCGTCCGCTTTTCCCAAAGGCAAAAATCCTTTTGTACCAATAGCATATGTACCAAATCTGATCTGCATATCTCATAAAAAAATCCTATCCTATATTGTTTTGTTGTTAATCCCATGAAGGCAAACCCTTCACCTGAGTACGTCTCTGACTAGATGTCTTCCCACAAACTACCCTGAAACATCTTCGCAAACATTTCTGAAGCTTGTGGCATCATATGCCCCTTGGAAATTAATTTTAAACGAACCACTTTCACATTTGTCAAGTTTGATGTGAGTTGAATTTTCCCAGGAAGTCTTTAATGAGAACATAAACTGTTCAACTTTCTTTAATTTCAAATGAAAATTTACCAAACTTTTTTGCAGCCAATTACCCAAACGTACCTACACAATTCTGTAGGTAACAGCAACGAAGGTGGGTCGGTGGGCCGGTTGGTCGGTGGTAGTTGTAGCCGGCACGAATGAACTTTGCTTAGGGTTGCTCAAAAGGATTACGTACGAATTCGCTTTAGGGTCAGATACGGCTGTTGCCTAACGACGACAGTCTTACTTACGTTGTTGCTCCGGTACTACTCAACTTCACTTAAACTTTAATAAATCTTTAAATAATTTTTATGAAATTCTTTGTTAGCTAATATAACAAAATATTTTCAAAATATAAATACCAACAGACACACGCACACACACACGTACCCACACATACCTACAGCCAGCACAATGACACATATATTTACGAAGCTACGTAAGGACACACACACACACTTCCAAGCTATGTGAGTTGTTGGTAAGTACCTAAACATGTAAATACGCGGCCGAAAAAAACAAAAGAAAACTGAAAATAACAACACGATTTACACAAAGCTTCAGGAACGCCAGTGATGTTTTTGGAAACCCCCGCCCGCACACAAAAAATGCCCCCACTTGACACGAGGCTATGGTGATAAGGTGGCCGAGTGGCTGGATGGCAGGTTAGTTAGTTAGCTAGTGGAGAGTTAGCTTGGCTGATACACAACAACAACGGCGACGACAGTGGCAACGGCATTTTACACCGACAGGCCAACTCACACACACACACATGGTCGTATAAACTAATCTAATTTTCTTCCTAATATCCTTTAGACACGCAAATCATAAATAAACTAATGATATTATGACCGCAAAAATATTCTCTCACCTGCAATAAATGATTCTCTCTGCCATAAAATGCTCCTACGTCCTGCTGTCTGGTGGTGGACGCACACACACACTCGCCCAAACGCGGATAGGGCTCTACAAATGAGAGAGAGCGCGCAATAATATTGTGTTTTTTGTTTAACCATAAGAATCCGCACTTGTTATCTCTTTTATGGCCCTCCGTGGGCTATATGACCTACAGTTTGGTTCGTAGACTCGAACCGGAACAGTGATTGATGGAATCACAACTTTGGATTAGGGTTATTATGTGCCCTCTACTCCTAAATCATTTTAATGGCTTTAGAGTTGCCCGAATATGACATCACATACTTGGGACTAATTAAGTTTATGTCTAAAGCCCCCCTCCTCATCCTACTCCTCCTCCATCCCGCTGTACGAGTATGTTATGTATTATCAACAGGTGCGTTTAGACCACGAATAACAACAAAACTACGGCCATTGAAATGTTCTGTAGGATATATTTGAGAAGGAGCATTCACACTTTCCACGCAAGGCTGAAGGATTACTTATTACGGAAATATAGTCAGTTTTGGTGAAATATTTTGGGAATGATAATTTGTGTCCAACAAGTTTATTTTATTATGATCCAAAGGGCACAGGCGATTTAAATAGGGGCAGGGCTTTTTTGTGGGGATATTTAGATAGTTTTTTATTATTGCAAAATGCAAATAACCCAACACACATCACATAACGCGATATAATTTTTGAAATCTTTAAATTTATGAATTGAAATTATTTTAAATCTTATGGTCTTTTCTTTTCTGGAAAAAATGCTGCATTGGCATTCATATCAATTGAAAACGAAAAATGCTCGGAACCAGAAAATAAAAACGCCGCCGTTTGCAATGTAAACAAACGTAAAAATAAGAAGAAAATATTAATTTCATGAAAATTAAATAATTAGGCTGATCATATAACACACGCACATTATTGAAAGGTAGACACAATGCAAAACAAGTAAAATGGCGTTAAGTTCGGTCGGCCCGAATGTTATATACCCTCCACCCCGGTAGATTAGAGGCTTTCTACTTTACAAAGAAGTCAAGTAACATATTTTGAAAATTGTGATATTTTTAACGCGCATTACTTTTGATTACTATTTCAAACTGTAAGGCATACTTATGCGCATTGTTTTAAAGAAATGTCATTGCTTCATCATAATATTAATAGTCTACTACTATATATAATACTGCAATAGTAATCAGAAAGTGAACACGAGGGAGCAATGTTTAAAAATTTACTCTAAATATTAGGTGTATTGTCAGTCGTCATTAAGGAGAAACATTTTTCCTCAGGGCTGATTTCTTCCATATTGGAATGAGCGCATTTAATTTCATGATTCTTGGTACATCCGTTTGTTTGGTACCAATTTTATCCCGTTTTGACCCTTACGAATATCTTTATTTTTCGTATCTACGCATACACATCACTATTCTAACTGCAATCCTTTGATTGTTACCATTTTTATCCCATTCGCCACTATTTCCGCCTAAAAGTACAAATTTCGAAAAAATCCTTTATGTTTCGCGTCTACGCAGTCAGATATATGCATATACCGAATTTCATGATTTTAACTTCTTCTGTGCCCTTGGTTTGTACCATTTTCATCCCTCTTTTCCAATTGAATCCCTTAAAAGTACAAATTTCGAAAAATCTGTCTATTTTACGTGTCTACGTAATTGTAGGGATGTACACACCGAATTTAATTTTTCTAGCTGTTGTCGTATCATTGGTACCATTTTTATCCCTTTTGTCCCATTTCACCCGCTAAATCTTTTTTGTACTTTTTGGTGATTACACGTTACTAGATGAAGGCATGAAACAAATTGCAAGTGTATAAAAATCTGAAATTTTCAAAAAAAAAATGCTTAAATAATCTAAATATTAGGGATATTTTCAGTCCTTGTTAGGGAAAAAAATTTCACTCTGGACCGATTTCGCCCACTTTCAATCCCGATCCGCAACCATAAGACACATTTACGAAAAATTTCAACCTACTAGCATGTTTCGTTCGGCCGTTATCGTGTTTTCAACAGACAGACAGACAGACGGACATGGCTAAATCGTCTTAGAATTTTACCAGGATACAGAATATATATACATTATGGGGTCTCCGATGAATATTTCAAGGTGTTACAAACGAAATGACAAAGTGAATATACCCCCATCCTGGAGGTGGAGGGTATAAAAATTCGAAGGACCATGTATAACATTTTCTGATGTATTTTTGCTTTTATAACTCAAAACGATATTAAAACAAGTAAGGAAAGGTCAAAGTCGGTCGGGGCCGACCTTACGCTTTCAATTCCACTACAGTTCAATTCGGTGAAAATCAGGAGCGACATTTGTATGGGAGCTATATATAAATCTGAACCTATCTCATCCATTTATACCATAGCTGTTTCTAGTGCAAATATAAGATGTCCTGCCGAATTTGAAAAAAATCGGTTATGGTATGTGGTTTCTACAGCGGTTGTATGGGAGCTATATCTAAATCTGAACCGATTTGACACATTTTTACCACAGATGTTTCTAGTTGAAATATGAGATGTTGTGCCAAATTTGATCAAAATCGATTAAATTATGAGGTTTACAGAATCAAAGAGTTAAATCAGGAGCGACATTTGTATGGGAAATATATATAAATCTGATCGATTCCACTCATATTCACCACAAATGTTTCTAGTTGAAATATAAGGAGTTACGCCAAATTTGAAGAAAATCTGTTAAAACTTACGGTTTCTAAACTAGAAAATGACAAACAGGGAGCAAAATTTGTGTGGTGGCTATATCTAAATCTGAACGGATTTGACCCATTTTCACCACAGATGTTTCTAAATTAGATATAAGGTGTTGTACAAAATTTGATCAAAATCGCTTAAATTATGTGGCTTCTAGAGCACAAAAAGTCAAATCGAGAGCAACATTTGTATGGGGGCTATATAGAAATCGAAACCGATCCGACCCAGTTTCCCCACAGAGGTCTCTAGTTTAAATATATTTTTTTTTTGCAAAATTTGAAGAAAATCAGTTAAAATATGTGGTCTCTAGAGCGGAAAAAGTCAAATCCAGCGCGAAGTTTGTATGGGGGCTATTTCTAATTTGAACCGATCTGACTTACTTTCACCATAGATGAAGAAAATCGGTTAAACTATGTGGTTTCTCTAGAGGAAAAAGTCAAAGCGGGAGTGACATTTATATGTGGACCATATATAAATCTGAACCTGTTAGTTTTGAAATTAAATAGTGTTCGTCCTTGGCCCGCAAAACTAACTTGTACCAAATTTTGTTTGGATCCGACAGATGGACAGACATTTCTAAATAGACTCAGAAAGTGATTCTAAGCAGATCTGTATTATAAACGACGTGATATCGTTAAGAAAGCCATCTCATCACCAAAAACCACCAATTTTGGACGACTGCAAAACTCAAACTACTTTGAGCTAGGTGGACATCGATCGTGATCATTTTTTTAAAAGTCGTTACACTTGAACCGGATGATATTCGTCTGAAACTATACGCAAACGGGAGTTTATTGACATTTTTAGTCACGTCAACGAGCATACTAATAAATAAAGGGCGTAATTAGATTTTTCGTTACTTTATATGGGAAGCAAACCCATAGCAAAACCTGAACGACTTAAGACAGCCTTTTTAATAAAAACGGAGAACAAATTTAATTATGAAACTATTTTTTGCAAAAGAAATATTCTTGAGAATAGTACAATAACATGTAAATAATTTTGGTTTGAAAATATCAAACTTATTGACTTATTATATTGAAAATATCAAACAAAATCGTCTTAAAAATAATTAATATAGATATCATTTTATAAATACTTTCCATAATTAAGCAACGACGCAGCATTGCGCTAGTATGTTATATAAAAAGGAATATTTATGTCCTCTTTGGAATTTCAAAGAGGCCATAAATAGTACGCCAAAACCAACAAGATTTTATTAAATTTTGTTTATTTATGTATTACTCCCACAACGAGCTGCACATACAAAAATATTTGTTAAACTTAATCTGAATAAAACTAATGAATAGGTTTGAATCCCTCTGTTTTGTTTATTTTACAACAACAACTAAGTTTTGCCCTTCCCTTCTCTTTATTTGTTAAAATTACACATAATTTCCTGCTTTCACTTTTGATCCGAAAACATAATCATTATATAATACTGGTCTGATTTCCCATTAATTTTTATTATCTCTGACCATACACGCGAAACTACAATAAATTAAATATTGAGATTGTCGTAATGGAAAAATTAGCTGGAATGAAAAAAAAAAACAGGGAATGGAATGGAACAATAATGGAACTCACTTTAAAGATTCCATTCTAGGAATGTTTTAAAAGCGGAAATTTATACGCAGAACAACAGTAGAATATTTCGAAATGTTCCATTCCCAAGACGACTATGTTCCAAGAACGTAAAATTTTAATTTAAATTTCAAAAATATTTGTTAACTTGAAATTTAATGAATAAAGAGCAATTCTGCTAGGAACTAATATAATTTTGCGCGACTATATAATTCATCCAAATTTTGAAGGAAGACTTTTGTAAACTGAGTATATGTTTAAAATATGGTTGGTTGCCATGTTATTGCATCGCATGGACACTTTAACTAAAAGCGTCTAAAGTATGGTTTGTTGACATGACTACATATGCCAGGAATAGAATAGTGATCCTTGCTGACAAAATGAAAATTAGGGCAGAATCTTTATGTTTTAGTTAATATTATTTTTTCTCAATTTTTAGGACACTGTGAAAAAGAAGAAGACGTGAAATATATGTTCATCTTGTTATTCAGAAGTAGTGAAAATTGGGATCTTCACCAATGAATTTAACATGGAATTATCTTAAGATGATGAAGGCCTTTATTTTAAATGACTAACAAGTTATTTTAAAGTGTTGCAAAGGAACCACCTTTTCTATAGTTTTCACTACTGTTTTAAAAACCGCTACCGGCGCACAGTGGAAAATTTTAGTCCTTATCGGATCAAAAATCTGTAACTTTTTTGTTCTTAGAGATAGTGTTCTGAAATTTTGCACGAATAATCTTAAATGTATTTGCTATTATTTTATAAAATATGAGCCAAATTAAAACAGAACTTATTTCAGAATAAAGGTAAGAAGTTTATTTTTTTCATATAGAGATGACTTGTACATTAGAGCGTACCAGGTTACAAGTAAAAAAAAAAAAGTTCGCCGTACACCTTCGAATATGAAGTATTATTGAAAGGTAGTTTCAAAAAAATTATTTTTATTTTTTTATGCCGAACGTAGGGGTCGCGCTTTTACATTTTTCTATATAACTTCTGCATTTATAAACGGATTTTAAAGTGTGATACATCGATGTTTTTGTCCGATTTTTTTGTCTTTGAAGTCATTGAGCTCAAACATGATTCATGATTTTATGCGAGCTTTAATTTTCGATTATTAGAGTGGTACATTAGGGTAGTAGCAACTGAGAAATGATGGGTAAGTACCAGAAGGGGGTGCTTGAGCTCAATGACTTCAAAGACAAAAAAATCGGCCTCGTCGAGGCAAAAACATCGATGTATCACACTTTAAAATCCGTTTATAAATACAAGTTATATAGAAAAATGTAAAAGCGCGACCCCTACGTTCGGCATAAAAAAATAAAAATTTTTTTTTTGAAACTACCTTTCAATAATACTTCATATTCGAAGGTGTACGGCGAACTTTTTTTTTGAGGTACGCCCTATTGTACATGTATTTGGTACAAAATTATAGCTTTAAATTTAAATAAACTTTAATATAAATAATTTCTTTTTTTAAATTCATATTTTAGTAAATATAAAGTGTGTAACGTAAACTTCTCCAATTAATTATATAACATTTTTAACAATAGGTATTAATCTTATAAAATTAAATTACCATATTCGTATTGCTTACAATTAGTAAATAATACAATAAAAAAGAAACTTAAAAAACATTATGTTAGGTATAATGCAACTGTAAATATTTAAATAATACTTTAACCGAGATACTTTCTTCATAGAAATCGCTATTTTGTGGTTACTTCATCAATTTAAGCCTATCTTCATCCAAAACTTTTGCAAGTTTTGCAGATGGTTTTCTTATACTTGTTACGTATGGATCAGAGGTGTAAAGAAGTCTGTTGAAAACATCTTCGTTAGTGGCTGATCGCGAACATTTTCGAGAGTGATGTAAACGATAATTTTTGTAGTCTTTATTGCGCGACTCTTGTGCGTCTTCGGACAGCTGACCAATAGGCAACACTGCAAAATGTTTTATAATGCTTTCCCCATGTATCAATATTTTGTGGACAGATGATGGCATATGATACCAGTTGTATTTTTTATATACAATCTTGCTGTTTCCATTGCATATTCGCCAAACTTTCCAGGGTCTAATATTAAATCAGACGATAAAGCTTGAAGAATGATATGAAACCTTTTTATTAATTCTTCATCTACTCCAGTTATATCAGCAGATCGCGAAAAATTAAAAAAAACCTTGTAGCGGTATTACCATCATTGCTGTTACCACTTCCTTGCCTTGGCTTATCAATAATTAATCCCAACTCTTCACGAAAACGTTTTTGTATATTAGCTTTTTTAAGCTTATTTATCGCAACAAATGAGTCATGCAATGTTCGCATAGCAGAAGCAGGCAAACTGACTTTTTTAAGATTATTGAATGTAACTTCTGTTTAGGCACGAATATGCAGCTAATATTTTTATAGTATTTTATTTATATATTAAGCTTTAAAATTTTTAAATATGAGCGCATAGCTAAACAGAGCTCCTAGCTAAAAGCCTCACCAAAGTTATTAAATGCAGCCAAAACAACATTTCATCATTCAGGAGCTCAAATTTCAAATATTTTCACTAAAACCTGATCCACTATTTACAAAATCGGAATATACATCAAATTACCTTTCCAATAAGGTATATAACTCCTTAATTGTAATGTGAATTATATTGAAAATATGCTCTGAAATATGTTTTATTTTTATAGTAATAAATCGTTGTTGTAAAAATATGTGAATACGTTCCCTATTTCCGGCTATTACTATTGACCAAACATCAAATATTTTCCTCAAATTATTAATTTCGACATCTTAGCTTCTAGATAAAAAAAAATCATGGTGTAATTCGAATCTTTTTAAAAATTAATTATGGGCTGGTCTTACTCTACGATTTTCCACAGTGCGGCGGTAGAACAGTGGGCCTTCTGGTTGCTACTGCAGCACCCTAACCATCTCAGCTATCCTCTGTTGTGAGTGATGAGAAACTAAAGCAAACCATTTTGTACGTTAGAACTGACAATGGAAAACTTAACAAAAATGTATTTAATATGAACTAATATGTAACGCAAATAACTATTAAATTAAATAAATTAACACTACATAGTTTTGCTGATATTATGTAGAATTAATTATAAATAAAAAATGATATATTTGAAGACATTAATAAAACAATAAATTTGTATTTAACGTGTTTAAATTGTTATACAAATTTAAATATTGTTTATTTATAACAGATAATAAAAAACAAGAGAAGTTTGTTTAGTAACCATCACAAGTACCTTTCATTAAACAAACATAAGCGGGTATTATCGGACTTATATTTCCAAAGTGAGAGTACAAATATTAAAGGTAGCTCGGTGAAAAGTGGAACTTAGTGTAATTTAATGTAATGGAATGTAATCATATCATAATGTTATTCAGAGCCCTTCGGCCATTTTTTTTTTATTTTATTATTATTATTAAGTCTATAGATACAAATATCCTTACAGACTAAAAACATATACATATATACACTTAGATACTACAAATTAAGTATTTAAATACAAGATAATTTTTCTTTTAATAGAGTTTTTGTTTTCTGATAATTCAATAATGTGATAGAATTTATTAAATTGAACAAACAGGCGGCGCAAAGGATCATTATCGGCATAGTTTGAACGGAAATAATTATAGTGGATCAACTGAAAATATCTAGTTGGTCTTGTCGGAATATTTATCATCATTCTACTCAGAATAAGCTCGGAATGGATGTTGCCCTGGATAACATTCATAAGAAAAGTAATGTTCAACATAGTACGTCGACTCTTCAAAGAAGGCAACTTGATAAGGCCAAGCCTAAGTTCATATGAAGACAGTGTACGGAAGTTCCATCCTCTCCCACGCAGACAAAATAAAAGGAATTGTTTCTGGACAGATTCCAAAAGATTACTATGAGTAGTATAGGATGGGTCCCATATTACTGAACCATATTCAAGAATGCACCTAACCAAAGAGGTATATAAGTGTTTAGTGACAGAAGGATCGGAAAACTCCTTACTCCAACGTTTCATAAAGCCAAGAGCACCATAAGCTTTGTTTACTACCATAGAAATGTGAGACCTGAAGTTCAAACGTTGATCCAATAGAATTCCATGATCCAAAAAGGAAACTACAGACTCGAGTTTATGATGAGTTTTTTGTATAGCATAGTGTTATCAGTGACCTTTCGACGTTGTTTATTTAAGACTTGAAGAATCTATATGTATTTGTTTTTCCAATTTTCGCCATTATCCAACTTTTCAATGTGTTTTTGCACGTTATTTTGTAATGTATTATTAGTAAATTTATTTAAAGTTGTTTTTAATAATTAACTGAGTTATTGAAAAAACTCTAAAACTATTTTTTGCAAATAATATTTTTTATTAATATTAATTATTTTTTATCGCCATATGATTTCTTACTCAGAAAATATAATATGTATATATTTATTAAAATGTATTATGTTTTTGTCTTACTCAGAAAATATAATATCTCTTGAGTTGTAAAAAATCCACAATTTTAGAACACATCTTCTCTGCATTGGGAATTTGTGTTATTTTTTTTTTTTTTTGAAAAAAAAAAAATCGAAAATCTGTTACCCATTTTTTTGGTGATATAGTTTTTACACTATTCATCATTATATCTTAATTCCCTCAAAAAATAGTTTTTATGGGATTTTCAGTTTAAGCGCAGAATAACTCGACCAGGCAAATAAAAACGAAGTCCACAATTTCCTTATGTTTCAGCTTTCCGAATGATATGTACACTAGCGGATATCCGTCGTGTTCTACCACACTAAGAAATGCTTTTGTTAATTTCTTGGAAAAAATACATGTTGTTTATTTAATAAAATTGTCATCTTCTTAATTCCAGCGGATGTACAATATTTCGAGTTTTTGAGGCAGCATTTAAACATAAAGCTTTATCGTCGTTTCAACTCTGGAGCAAGCGACGTACAATTGACCTTAGAAAAACATGAATTTTATAAGTTCAAAGCAGCAATTGTTCTTGCGATTGTCTTTGAGCCTTGTTGATGAATACGGAGAAAGCCAACAGCACTGGTATTCGCTTGAAATCATTGGAATTCGTGGTATCGGCACATCTTCAGCTTTCGTTGAAGATTGAGGCTTCAATTATATTCGGCGATAGGTTTTTTTGGCACAATTTCGGCGGATCTGAGTTGCGAATGAACATGAACCAACAAAATTAGCCATTCCAGATAGTTCATCAATTTGTTGACATCATCATTCTTCGGAGTCACTGAAAAAAATATTGAAAATCACCTGTCAAAAGCAATAGAACTCCACCCATTGGTCAAATCTTTGAGATTTTCGTCAAGAGCTTCAATGCGCCATAGTGCATTTATGCAATGCATAAGTGAGGATGAATTTATTTATTTATCTTTTTTGGTGTCATTAGAAAATTTAAATATAAAAATTTTGTATGCGAAAAGTCGAAAATCGACATCGTGAATGGATCGTATGTGCCTACGCCACCCATTTTTTGTACAAATACTTTGACAACTACTGAATGGGATCAAACAAATTTACAGGACCCTCAGTCTCAAAGAGCTGATGGTATTTGATACCAAGTTCTGATTTCATATGGCAGAAGCAGACTAACACTCAGTGAACTTTCACAAAATTGCAAGACTCTTGCTGCCATAGTACTCCGAATATGTCGCTTCAATAAAACTAAGAAACAAGAAATAAAAGAAATAAACAATTTGTGGAAATATCGAAGAAATATACAGCCTATTTTTATTCGCGATTCGGCATATGGATACTGTGAAAATTTTAAAAAGATCTAAATTTAAGTTTTTCAAGCAATGTATTGTTCAGAGGTCTAAACGTCATCTTGAATAGAATTTTATCTATATCATTAAGTTTTTGTATAAAAAAAATTATATCATTTTGTCTCACGCTAAAACTTTTGACAGACGAACACCCTCTTCGAAGCTGTGTTAGACATAGTGGCAGATTTTATTATATTTAAGCAGAATCTATACATATGGGGCTGTGACCAAAACTTTACCACTTGTCATAGATATGATAGCCCAGTAAACCCATTCCAACATGTCTGGACTGCTGATGAAAAAGAAAAATGTCCGTTTTTGTCAAATAAACAACATTCTCTATTGGCTCGAAGACACTAAAACGTTATGAACAAATTTTAAACTTGAAAAAAAATCATTCAAATCTTACTGGATTTTGAATGATTTATTCCACCGTCTGACATTTCACATGGGCGATCAGACACAAGCAGGTTGAGGAAAACAAAGCAAACAATTTGTGAATGAAAATAAACATAAGGATGATATTTCTAATTTGCATTACAAGCGACCTGCCCGACGACGTTGGTTCCAAATACAAAAGTATATACAAAAGTATATGGCTCTATCGACAGAAAATACAAACATTAAAAATACTCGTAGTCTTCCGGCAACCACGAGTGATTATTGACAGATGTTATCAGGAAACGTCTTCGCATAGTCGACAACATATTTAGAATATATTCGACTAATGTCTTTAGCAACAATTACCTGTAGGACAATTTAACCTCGCACTACCGGGTGAATCGGATAAAAGAGCAACGCATCGAAGACATGGCGAAGAGAAAAAATCATTACGCAAAAACAAAATTTTACACAAATGAACTTCATTTGTGAGTTATTAACGATATTTTGTTTCTACAGGGTGGACCATTTAATCAATTTTAAGTTAGAATAGATACTGATTCTTGTTTCAAATTTTATTGGAAAGGTTGAATTTGGTCGTTTAAAAATGGAACACAATATTATACATATGATACACATACGGCAGTACCTCAGCCGATCAACCCATTTTTTCAGTACATGGCCCAAACAACGCATTGTGGTTCAGAATCATAATCCATCGGCCAAAATTCAATAACTTTTGTTCTAGTAGACACTTTTGAGTTCTGTAAAAAACCAAATTAGACAAGGATCCAAGGGTTATTTTGAGATATTAACATTAAAAATCTGGAAACCGGATATATTTTCGAAATCGGCCCAAACTTGACTACTTTTCGTAATTTTCGATTTTAAAGAAAATTAAAATTTTTATTTTTTGTGTTTATGTTTTTAGCATATTTTTACTTATTTGTTCATAATGTGAAGAAAAATTTTATTTTTTTTTTTGTTTTACAGATTTTCACGTTTTTCAGACTTTGAAAATTGAAAAAAAAAACACTTTTTAAGAGATTTTGCACTCAAATTTTCTCTATTAGAAGTTGTAGTTTCTTAGCTTTATTATGACGCCAAAGCTATGTTTGTGCCAAATATAGTTTGCTTGTAATAAATATTTTAAAAATTATCCTTTATGAAAAAATGTCTGATTTTGGACCAACACAACTTTTTTCCTTCAAAAGCCTTTATTGGGAAATGTTGAAGGGTTCCCTGTTTTTCAGGGTAACTTTTGCCTGCACGAAATTGCATTTATTGATAGGATACATTTAGTGCATTTTTAGTTCCAAATTTACTCATTTTCTTCTCTTTAACTTCTGAAAAACAGGTACGCAGATCCAAAGATGAGTAAATTTCCTTTATGCCCATGCTAAATTTTATAACAATCGGAGTTAATTTACCGGAAATATGACCAAAAAACATTTGATTTGGCATTATTATGTTAATGTTAATATTTCAAAATAATCCTAGGGTCCTTGTCTAATTTTGGTTTTTTACAGAACTCAAAAATGTCTACTAGAACAAATTTTGGCCGATTTTGATTCTGAACCACTGTGCGACGGTGAAATATTTTCTCTACAAAAACTATAACCTGTAAATTATATATGTTGGTAATCTTTAATATTTGTTGTGTAAATAAAAAACTGGAATTAATTTAATTCAATTCAATATTATATTACACTTTATTTTATTGTCAGAATATTAAGCAACAGGAAAATAATTTATTATCCTAAACGTTTTCTACTTTTCCAATAAAACATTTTCTACTTTCCCCTTAAAAGAAAATTCATTAAAGTTCTTTCACGACAATAAAAAAACACATTTACGATAAATAATTACATATGAACGAAATATTAAAACTAAACGTTTAGGATATGCACCAAAGAGAAATTAATTTCCACCAAACGGTTTCCAAACGTTTTTTCTCTGCGTGTATGCTTGTATAGACCAAAGCCGTTTTATGACTTCTCAAACCGTTTGGACCATGTTCATATTATTCTGTCATATAGACTTTTTCAAATGCAACTCAATTTTAACTTCTATCAGCCCTATAGGGGCCAAAACTCTGCCATCCTAAGCCAAAGTCTACGATCCACTTGTATAAGCATTTCAAACAACATATGTTCGGCTACAAATTTATCGAAATCGTACAGTCTGCTGGTGCAACGGATTACCTCAAAAGTTGAGCCATAAAAATAAAGGACATTTGAATCAGCTCTTCTTAGGACTATGCACTAGGGCGTACCTCAAAAAAAAAGTTCGCCGTACACCTTCGAATATGAAGTATTATTGAAAGGTAGTTTCAAAAAAAAAATTTTTATTTTTTTATGCCGAACGTAGGGGTCGCGCTTTTACATTTTTCTATATAACTTGTATTTATAAACGGATTTTAAAGTGTGATACATCGATGTTTTTGTCTCGACGAGGCCGATTTTTTTGTCTTTGAAGTCATTGAGCTCAAGCACCCCCTTCTGGTACTTACCCATCATTTCTCAGTTGCTACTACCCTAATGTACCACTCTAATAATCGAAAATTAAAGCTCGCATAAAATCATGAATCATGTTTGAGCTCAATGACTTCAAAGACAAAAAAAATCGGACAAAAACATCGATGTATCACACTTTAAAATCCGTTTATAAATGCAGAAGTTATATAGAAAAATGTAAAAGCGCGACCCCTACGTTCGGCATAAAAAAATAAAAAAAATTTTTTTGAAACTACCTTTCAATAATACTTCATATTCGAAGGTGTACGGCGAACTTTTTTTTTTTACTTGTAACCTGGTACGCTCTACTATGCACCTTTGATGAAATATGGGCGTTTGTAACTTTTCAGCTGTCATCCCAGAAAGCCTTGCTAATTTTGAGGGCAATAAGCGTGTTTGCACACACATTGTTTTGGACTTTTTGTTACAAACAAACAACAAAAAAAGAAATTCACTTATAAAACTTTTTTATTGGAATTTTGTCGCACAGTATTATGAGTCGCACTACTGTCGTCGTAAATTAAATCATCTACTCAAAAAAAACATTTATGAGTCAAATATGGCGTCCAATATAGGACTACAACTAATGGCTGAACTTAACAACTCATCAGGACAATAATGGCTGAATAAATTCTGAATATGCTAATGAATAATCTCCCGTATCAATATATCATCTGGCCATGGGACTCTTTTTCTGGCATTAATTAGGGAGACCAGGCGAGCGAGACAAAAAGAAGGCCGCACCGCACACGCGACTTGCAGTTAATATTTCGCAAATGTAAATTAGGGGAAAATACAAACGGAAATCAGTGTAATGGACACTTTGCTGAGACTTCAAACCGGAAATGTTGGTACTAAACCCAAATACACTGTGCTTTGCTGTACGGTGCTATGGTGTGGTACACTCGATACTTACTCCTTAGCACTTAAGTGTTGCCCATTAGAGGAGAACATAATCCGTATTTCATAACCGAGCACCAGAAGAAGCAGCAGACATAGGGCTAACAATTTATGGAGTACTTCAAATAAACAATCGCAGCAACAACGACAACAGCAACGGCAACGGCGAGGCTATGACGGCCGCAACAATGAATGAATGGCTTACAAAATAATACTCAACATACACATAACTAATATTTTTGAAAACTTCTTGACAAAAGAAGAAAAACACACAACTCTTTGTTTCGTTTTGTTTCAGTTGTGTTGGGTTGTGTTGTTCAGTGTTCTGTGTTCTATGTTCTATGTGCTCTATAGTAAGTACACTTTGGTTTAGTTTTGTTTATGGCCATCATTATTAATACGAGCACTACACTCGAACAAAACATTCCGCCTGTCTGTTCATCATTCACCTTCGTTTTTGATCGACAAATAAAAGATTTGTGTTCGACAGCTAACAATTTATTTTTTGGGTCCATTGAGACATACTGATTCATAAAAACAACACCAAAAAATATTTACAAAAATTTAAATTTAAGAACCTTTTTGTAAACCCAAAATATTAAAAAGTCATGAAATATTTTACCACCGAAACACATTTTTTATTAGAATATCCTACTACTATATCGAACTTTTATAAAAAAATCGACAAGGTTGGTACCTCCAAGGGAACCACTACTTTCAGAGGACGCACTGATTTTATTATTCTTAAAATTGAAAAAAAAAATAAACAAACAAAATTTTTAATTTTATTCGCAAAAGTAATATTTCCTTACCAAAAAAATTAAAAATATATATAAATATTTACAGGTTATTATTTACTTTGCAAATAATTTCATTTTATATGTTATTCAAATTATCTCAATCACCTAAAATGGACATTATAAATAAAAAAATGTTTGTGTGACTTAGACCACTTTCTAAAACTAACACTAAAAACAACATTGGTGTACAAAAAATGTGAAATGTCATTGTAAGGGTACATTTTTTATAAATGTCAAAATCAAATATCAAAGTGAAGGACAAAATTGGCATATCTGAATTTTTTTGGCTTAATTTTAATAAAAAAAATTAAATTAAAATTTTGCTTAATTACAAAAAGAGCCATAACTTTTGTTGAAAAGGCAAGGCCCACTAGTGACTTCCACGGGGATTTTGAATAAAGTACACTACGTTTCAAAATAATTGATTTATTCCAAAGATGTACTTATATTAAAATTCCTAAATAACAAAAACAATTAGGAATTAAGAAAAATAAAGAAATATATACTCTAGATTAAACATACTTTTTGGTATGGAAACCAAAAAATATAATTCAATAAATTATTCCTTGAGCACCGCGTATGTGCCAACTTGTAAGTAATTCAGAATAAAATGACAAAGGCTCAGGGACATTGACATTTTATAATTTTCGTTAAATTTTCACTTAAAATACTGAAGTGTTGCCAGATGGTAAGAAAATCAGGGTGATTTTGGGAGTGGCTTTAACAACTTCTATATTTATCCATTGACTGTCATCAAATAGGCTTGTATATCTATTTACATTTTTATACTATTCGTTAAAATAATAAAAAAACAATTTATTTTCAATTTTCAGAAGGCTGTTTCTATGTGACAGTGAAATTCGCAAGATTTGTAGCCATCATAATTACTTTTAATTGAACAAAATGAGAGTACAAGTATTAAAAGTACCTTCAATGGAAATTTAAATTTTAGTAAATTTTAAAATGAAAATTATCCATAAACACGTTGTTTGTGTTGATTTTGATATGCCTAAATACACACAAAATATATTTTTTTAGGTCTCTGTGCACAGTGTCGGGACAACAAAATTTTTTGAATAAAACAATACCTTAGGCACTACTCGACGCTCGCGTGGAAGCAGTCAAGTAAGCCAAAGACCTTAAAAATGATGACATTTTCTCCTTAAGTATTTAAAATTGTAAAATATACTCTGACTTCAAATTGGACTAGTTTCAATTTAAGTCGTGTTCTGTCTCTCTCTCATACTCGGCGGTTATCGGTTTGTTCAAAAATAAAGATTTTTAGAAAACCGCATTTCGGTTCAAACCAACTGAAAATAACTGGTTTAAACCGTTATCGAATTTTTTAATGTGGAATGAAAAAAGGTAAGATATGATTAAAAATATATACTTTGTCTTACTACTCTACTCTCTGATATAGGGTATTGTTAATTAATTCCATGCTAAATATTTCAGTCCAAGTAGAATTAAAAAAACTCGAACCAACTGTAAATATACCGATAGGTAATTAGCCTTCGCTAAAAAAATTCGTATGAACTATCTTGGAATTAGGATTTTATCCATCTCTGTTTTTGTATAGTATTTATTGAATTTTCTTTTGGTGTATATAGATAAATATAAAATAGTAATTTGGAAACCTCTGCAGAACTCCCTTCGTATGAATCATTTTTATCATTTTCTATCCAGTTTCGAACAAAAATTACAACCGCAAAGCCTTTTATATCATCGATCTCATGTTTCTAGATGCAGCCGGCCATTTTATAACTTTTTGCACCTCTTTCCCAAAAAGTACACATTTGGAAAAATCGCAATAGGTAACATGTGTTTTTGCTTCCACTAAAAACATGTACTTTATTTGGTACCACGTTTATCCCTTTACATACTTGTAAGTACAATTTTTGAAATATCCATTTATGTTCCGCGTTTACGTAATAAAAGGGCTGTACTTTTACGCGGTCAGAGGAATTTACGTACCAAATTTCACGATTCTGGCTGTAATACTTCAGTTTGTACCATGTTTATCCCTTTTTTTCACCTCGCCCCCTGAAAGTGCAAAAATGCATTTATATTTCGCTTCTATGCGGTGAGAGGAATTTCGTTACAAATTACACTATTCTAGCAGTAATACTTCAGTTGGTACCATTTTTATCCCTTTTTGTCCCGCTCGCCCCATACAAATACAAATTACAAAACAGATTTCGAAAAGCCCATTTATGTTGTCGGAGAAATCTAAATATCTATTTTCACGAATGCTTTTCAGCTGCATTAATTAATTTAGAACCATTTCCTCCCTTAAAAGTAAAAATTTCGAAAAATCACTTTTGCCGTTTACCCAGGACGAAGGTTCGATGTTTATCCATTTTTTTGTCCCATTTTACCCCAAAAAGTACGAATTTCTTAGTCTGCGCCTCCGACATTTTTGGGAACTACCCTGTAAATTTCATGACCCTGTCTTCAGCCGTTTGGTCTGGGCGCTGATCAATGATAAGTCAGTCAAATATATTCACTTTTATGAGACCTACCTACATTGTCATACAACAACGGTGCGATCCCTGTTGGAGATTCCATCGAATTTTAAAGCATTCTAGAGCACAATTTCAGATATTAGCATCTTGTTTCCCACGAACCTTACATTCCATCAGTGTCTCCATTTTGTACTTAAAACCAGGGACTGACTGTATCAACTTTTAGTTTTGTATGGAAATCAATCCTCACCACTTTGCCAGTGTCATTGGCATCACAAATATTATTTGCGTTTATAATTTTCAAACTGACGTTATAAAATAAATAAATCAATTTAATAGAATTTTCACCCCAGGGCTTTATCACTTCAAATTCATTCCACTGCTTCAAGTGGATTCGGTTATTTCATTCCTAAATTGCGTTTTGGGTGGCATCCGCCTAAATCCTGCTGTTTCACTTTTCATTTTTATTGTACTTAATAATGGTAAATGCCGGCTGTTTGTTGGGATTGAAGTAAATAATAAATTTTGTCTGGGAAATTTAGTGTGGCCTAGTAACAGATGGTAGCTGGTGGTTGGCCATTGTGGTCGCCAGGCAATTGAGTAATCTCATGAAGAAACAATTAATGGCGGCAATTAAAACGTCTGCAAAACCAACCACGACCAAACGGTTGGAGTTCAAAGACTTGCAACAGATTTCTTTCTTCGGGTGTACCTGTGGCGGTGGAGATTGTGGTGGCAGTGGGGAACTAGAGGTGGTGGTGGTGGAGGGTAATAATAAACTCGCTGCTTGTTTTTGTTGCTAAGATTATTACTACTGCGACAACACATAATTTAAACAAATAGAGGAAGTAGAGTCTCATAAAAATTCTAATGAAGTTTTTATACGCGCACATTATCCCCCCCCCCCAACAATCTTCCCTGCCCACCGACCTCCGACCGACCGACACCTAAACCCCTGCCGCCCCATTCGGCATGATAATGCAAGAAATGTGTATGACTGAATGTAAGAATGTGTATGAATGATATGATGATAATAAACCTTGTTTCGTTTTTTGCAAAGTATCCCTCTGTCATTTACCAAATAATCCTTGTGACGGATATAACACAAAGAGAGAGAGAGAGGAGTTGTTGTTGTCGATACGCTTCCTAAATAGTTCTTGTTCGTTCGTTAAAAAGTAACCGCACTTAAGCATTTCATAATATTCAGTCACATTGACAGCCCCAATGGCCAACAACAAAGTTGTTGTACCCCATTCGGGAAACTTATGACACTCGGCTCCACTCTGCCGGCGGTTAGTGTAGTGAAGTGCCACTTTGCGTATGAGGAGTATTGTCAATTGCAAACAAAAACCAACAAACCGAGAGCAGAGACAAACATAAATACAAATAAAAATCCAAGAAATTGTACAAAGAAAAGGAAAAGTTTTCCATCGTTTTGAACACAAGTGAAAAGCACTTGGGAAAAACAACATCAACTTTTCGGTGTAAATTGTAATACAATACTCGCTCGTATCTTGAGCTAAGTACCTACAACAAACAAGTTTTAATGTCATATTAGTTGCACTCGCCACACTCAGTTGCCTCGCCAACTAACTCGACTCGTCAGCTACCCGCACTGACAGTGGCAGCGGTGATGGTGGTGGTGGTGGCACCACTGTGCCCTCCGCGGATCCCCACTCAGCCAGCCAGCCAGCCATCCATCCATTCTTTCGTCCATTCGTCCACTCAGCCAACTAACTGCGCTCCACCGAAAACAGCCAAGTACAATTTTACTTTTGGAACACTTGTCGCACTGCAGTTTCAGGAGCAGCAATAGCGATAGCAACACCATCACCAACCATCGCCAGCCATCACACAACCATCATGTATAAAATACAATTACCAATTATGACGACGGCGACGATAGAGAGCAGAAGAGGAAAAGTTTTTTCCGTTTCGATTCTTAACTTGTTGTAAACACGAAAACTTTGTGCGCTTTCTTCTGCTTCTGCTTCTGGTTTTGTTTTGTTTTTTCTTCATTCTTTTGTTTTGTTGTTCATCTTTACATTGTTGTGTGTTATTTGTCCCTCTTTGCCGGCAAAGTGCAATACTTTGGATTTTCCTCTAAACATATTGAAATGGAAATGGTGCTATAACTGCAGTGGTGTGAAATTAAATAGCACCATCCACAACGTTTACATTGATGCAATTGTCATAAGTCATATCAATTTGGGAAAGTACCCTCGATTATTTGGATAAGTGACGATTTTCTTCGGTTCGGTTTCCCTGTGTAGGTATTGAGCGTAGGAAGCCAGCGGGGTATAATTGAGCTACTGCTGAAGAAAAAACGATGCAACTTGTTGATTAAATTTCCAAAGTAAGCCACAATTTATTTTGGAAGAATATTATATTCGAATGTTAATACCACACAACACCAATTTTGGATCATGAACAAATATTTTTTTTTATTATGATATGTTAGCATGCAAAAGAAATTGGTGGGTACCTTTCACGCAAGATTTTAATTTTGTGAAATTTGTTGTTGTTAACAAAAATCATATTGTCGCTAGAGTTCTACAATTCATTTTCGATCTCGAATTTGAATTCGCACCTGTCTGTAATAGCCGACAGTTCAGGGTTATGGGTTAAAATAAGGCATATCGTGAAGATCAAACAGCGCATTTTTCATGGAGAGAAATATTTAAAAAATATAGAATGTTTTTGAAAGTTGAGCCTTATTTTGATCTTATCAGCTTTGTTGATTGTCAAAATGGTAACATTTTTGGTGCAGCAAATACAGGAGTGATTGTCAGTCATACTGATCAGCACAGTTGATATTTATGGCTGTCGTGACGTGATAATCCAGTTTGTACAACCCCGCCATAGGATGGGGATATACTAAGTTTGTCATTCCGTTTATAAAACATTGAATTATCTACCTGAGACCCTCTAAATTATATACATTCTGGATCGTCTTAAAATTTCATTTCATGTCTGTTGAAAGCACACTAGCATTAACGAACATTATTATTAACTAACAAAAATTTACAACACACATCTAGACCGGTTGGGATTGCAAATGAACGAAATCGGTCCAGAGGGAAAACATTATTCCCTAACAAAAATACCCCCAAAAACCCTAATATTTCTAACAACAATTTTTAAAGATTTGTGTTTCTGTTTTGTATTATCGTCCGGCTTAAGGTCTCAAATAAATGAAAACAAGATCTTGTTTGTTTATTATTTTATTTTTAAATTTTGTTCCCGATATTTCGAACGACTTCGTCGATCATCCTCAGGGGCGTTACAATTTTAAAAAACAAAACGATCCTTCCACTTTCACAAAATTGGGAAATCGAAATTTGGTAACTCTTGTCATAAAGAAAATATATAAAATCAAAAACTTCATCTTCAATGTCAAAATCACAAATGTCGTTGAACAAATCTTATAGGCTGTAGTGTGTTTAGATAGCGTATACGTGCTGTTGATTAAGGATAATGTCACTCATACGCACTGTAGTCGTACTGACCATTAACAGAAACAGTCATACGAGATTTATTTTCCCTACCTAAACGGTGTTGAAAGTTGTTTTTATTGAGATCTTAGGTACATTTTTGTAGTTGATTGTTTTCTTGTATTTTGAACGGTTTGGACCTGAACAAGGGAAAAAGGTTACAAATCGATTTTTATTTTTTTTGCGATTTTGATATTGCAGATAAAGTTTTTATATGTTCACAATTTTTGTTCTTTATGACAAGAGCTAGAACTTCGCCTCAGAGAGTAAATCAAAATTCCAAGCGGTTCGCAAGATATGAGCTTGAGAAAATGAAATAAAAATAATACTAAATAGTATTATAATACAACAATAAGAATGTAAAATATATTCCCCCTTCTTAATGTTCTCTTCCTTTTGTTACAACAACAACAACTGTACTTTTTTACCGTTGAATCGTTGTTCACCATACACAATTTGAAATATAATGAGGTTGCAATAAATTGAAGTTGTTAGAAATTGTTTGCTGTGTGTGTTCAAACTATTTTTTTTTGTTTATGACCCTTTTTAGGCAAACTTTTCCTCAAGCCAATTAAACTTTTCTCCAGGTTGAAGAAAAATGAACTTAATGTAAGTTCAATTGAATCAAAATTGAGTAAGATGCATGAATTATGATTAAAATGATATTTTTCAAATTCGTACATTTAGGGTTGTGGTAGTTTGTAATATGTTAATAATGTGTTACCGAATTGTGAATGCTCTATTTATTTGATTTCCACATGCCATACATTCTGAGAAACAATGCACTTACTGCATAAGCCAATTCAGAAATGTCAGCCCAGCTCATACGTTTTAACACGGTTTGATAATTTTCTTTCGAGATTTTTGAAGTCTAACTGCCTGGCACAAGATGTCAAAAGTTAATATTCGCTGGCCTTTTATGAGACAAACAGCTAATTTGAGAACAACATCGCAAAACGAATGAAAATCTATGCGAATGACATTTTCATTTGGCAATGAGAAGTCAGAAGATAGTGGATCGCTTTTTGACGCGAAAGTGAGTGGCTGGCTATTACTTGACCCTCGTATCAATGAAATTCAACGACATTTAGTCGGATATGTACCAACGATCCGTGATGAAGATCCCATCGGTTTTAAAGTCCAACGTAGAAAATGATGGTCACATCCTCAGAAGGGAAAATTCAGATATCGCTAAAGAGCGTCCTCAATCAACCAAGGCGGAAATCTATTTTATAGGACTGTTTTGCATTTGGCACTTGAAGAGATTTTACAAATACAATTTAATTGTGCGTGCTAGAAGTTCCAATAGAATAATAAATTTGTTTCGTACTCTATCTATATACGTATATATAAACCAATGTGAGTCTGTATGTTGCGTACAGGACGCCAAACCGGTGGACCAATTCGCCTGAAAATGTTACTGTATCTAACTTCTGGACAGAGGAATGTTCCTAGTCATAAGAGGACAGAGGGTAGCCCCCCCCCCCCCCCCCCCCAACACAAAAAAATATTTTAAAACTATCAAAAATTACTCATCCTAAGCATACGAAGTAGGGGAATAGGGAAAAATGAACCCATGCAACGCCGGGTACAAAATACTAGTATTTATTAAATTTAACCCAAATATGTTTATGTCCTTACTTGTAAATCAAATACGGTTTGTGTATTCTTTTGATGACTTAAATAGGAAAACGTGGAAGCAATTTTCCATGTTTTCCACTTAAAAACACCATTGCTATTTTCTCATCCCTGCTATTTGTTTGCTCCCTACTGCATCTAAATGGCACGTTAAACTACTTTCTTGTTGTGGTGTTGGTAGTAGCATAGGTCACCGGTTCAAATCCCATAGTGATGTGTTGAACAAATTCACTTTTTTCTCTCCACTTCTGCTAAAGATGAAAAGTTTTTACTGTGGAATTTATTTTTCACCTTAATACAATTGGGAAATTAAATAGAATGCCAGAACGAGCGATGGAGATGATGCTAAATTAGATATTTAGATGCGGATATCATAGGGACGCCAAGCAGCAGCACCACTCCAGCAATCCAGCCATCGGATCAAAGCGGCCAGAGAAAGGGCAGGAAAACGATGATGATGATGACGATGAGAATGACTTGATTGAAAAGATTTACATGAATCCTTAAAGATGTTTTCTATATTGTTCCTTATTCCAGCTTAACGCCAATCTGTGTTCAGTGCACCCCAGGCAACAGCTTTGACGGTAGGGATACGCACATCCATATGACTAGATGAATATGGGATGAGAAGTAGTTTATGATATGAGAGTGGAGGAGGACAAGGTGTCATATATTTATAGTGAATTTTGTATTCGCATTATAGTTTTAATTTACCAGCAGTTGTATACAATACAATATTTGCTCCCAATCTAACTCTCCTACCTGCACTTGTGTATAGATTTGTGAATTTTTGGTAATATTTTTTTTTGTATCAAAAAAAATAATTCATGAAGGGCATTAACAGATTCTAAATTGAGTCTTACAGGCAGAAAGAAAAAAGTTACAATAATGTTAACGCATTTTTGAAAAAAAAAAAACTTTACAATTAGATGCTTTGTCTGTAGAAGTGTGTAACATCTGATTGAAGAAATATATTTGCACATTGGACTAGTTTATTTAATATTTCAACTTGAGCATAAAATATGCCAAATCGCCATAGATTTGCACTACCATACGAAAATTGTAATATTTTTACAACATTTGTTTACATTATAAAACTATAGGGCATACTTATGCACACTGCATTAAATAAATTATTATCATTATTGAATTATTCGATAAAAGTTCAAGATTAATAAAAAAGTCAACATGAGGCAGCAATCTTCAGAAATATGCCCTAACTATCAAGTGTGTTGTCAATCGTCATTAGGTAGAAACAATTTCCCTCAGGTCCGATATACCCCATTTGCAATTTCTTAATCCCAGCTACAGCCCAAATGTCCGTACCATTATGAATACTGAATATGATGATTCTAGCTACAGGCGCTTGATTGGACCAAATTTAATTTCATTTAGGTCCAGCAGGTACGAATACGAATAAATCAGTATGGAAAAAATTTCATTTAGGAAATTCTAACTGAAAATAAGTTTTTTCTTAAATTAATATGTCGAGTTCTTCATACATTTAAGTATTAATGGACTTATAAAAAATCAAATCAATTTGTTTAGAAAATTCTTGAATATTAATCAGCAATTCTCATTCGTTTGCCGAGACTTATTTCATAAATACTTGAAGTATTATTCTGAACAAACATCATGGAATAATAGCTCAACTATTTATGGCAGTAATATAATATATTTTTTGAGAAATATTTCATGTTGCCAATTTTTGTATCAGTTTTGCATACTGTGAAGCAAAATCATTTGTTTGAATTATTTTTAGTTCATTTTTTTCCTTGAATCAAGTAAAATTTTCCTCAGTTGAAAAATTTCCTTGAATTTAGTACAAATTTACTTGGTTTTAGGAAAAAATTACTTAGATTTAGTACAATTTCAACAAAATTTTACTTAGATTTAGTAAAAATGTACTTTGTTTGAGGAAAAACTTACTGGAATTTTCCTTAGTTTAAGTAAATATTTACTTGGTTTTGAGAAAAATTGGACTAAAATCAAGTTCAAAGCATGTACTAATTTCACGGAAAAGTTTGAACTTGCTTTAGTGCTATATGAAGTTCAAATTTTCTAAAGTTTAGTTCATTTTAACTCGTTATAGGGTTCACTTTTTACTGAGTGTAGCTGCAGCCATTTAGATGGTACCATTTTTATCCACATACGGCCCATTCGCCCCATTTCCCGCCTAAAAGTACAATTTTCAAGTACTGTTCGGCGGCTAGCGTTTTTCTCCAGAATATATACTTTATGGAGTCTCCGATGAATACTTGAAGGTGTTACAAACAGAATGACAAAGTGAATATACCCCCATCCTTAGGTGGGGATTATAAAACTCAGTAGAGTATGCATTTAAAAAAGAATGTTTATTTATAAATCACAATTTAGGCTCAAAAATGTATAAAAGTGTTCAATTTTATTTATATATTTCCAAGAAGTTCCTAGGTGATGTTTTGGATGGGTGAGTGATCGGTCCGCCGCAAACCGTAGTCAGCTGCTGAGGTTTCCATCTGAGCCTCCAGACCGACTTTTAGCAAAATGGTTTTAAGTGGTGGTACCAGAAATTCGAAACGTTGCCGCAGTTTTGAAATGCCAAAATTATTTCCACCTTTTCAATTCTCACCCTGCATCCTATTGATACAAGTATGAAAATGTGATAACAGTGCGATTATTTGAGCCTGAATTCCAACTAAACACTCTTACCTAATGTTCAACTCGTTTTTATACTATTATTTATGCAAAATCACTTAAACCACAGATTCATGTATCCATCAACACTACTGGCTAAGGATGGAATAAACTTCTGTGTGAACTAAAAGTCCACCACCCTTCATCGGCATGAAGTGCATTTGAAATAAAGCAATTCTATCGAAAAGCGATGCAACTCGGCCACCCCCCGCCCCCTTCAATCACTAACAAAAATACACATACTTGAGTACTTCCGCAAAGACCATCCCGCACACAATGAAATCCTTTGATCTATGGCTACGGCTGCTTTGTATGTAAGTATGTACACTTAACAGATAGCATCAATTACTAACCATGCTTCCAACAAAAGGACATCTAAACATCCATCTACGTTCGCATCTAAGTCCACCCGACAAATTTCCTTATGACACATTTAAAGGTCGTTGCGGGGAACTGGAACTGGCTACGCTCTATAATATTTCATTTCATTGGGCTGAGAATTTCTTCGTTGATATGATGGCTTCAAAGCCGGCCGCACTACATCAACGTCACGGCAAAAGTCCTTCAGTCACAGTTTTCCACTCATTTCTAAAGTTTCATGTTCCACGAAGGAAGACATGAAGTTTTAGAAAGCGAAAAGGAAATTAATTATCAAAATATCTTTCATTAATTTTCATAAAGGTAATTTTTAATTCCAAGATACGCCCTCTAAATCTTTTATTTGCTTAATGTGAACTACTTGCTTTGAATTTCCATTTGCAGCTTGTTTTTCACTCCCGCTTCTGCTCGGGTCTGCTGCTCGACTTTACGTTCCACGTTTGCCATGTATTTTCTGTTTAACCGGTTGTAATGACGATTCCATTTCAGTTTTTCATTTCTTTGTTAATAGAAAAGAAAAAGAAGAAAAAAAAACACGGAATTATAAAAGCAATAAGCAAACATTGCAATTTACTTAAAAAAGACACCACCACCTGCCCACCCACCTGTGCTACTGATTGTACTGCCGCCTTTGCCAGTGCTGTGCCGTTCCACCATCCCATAACCCACCATGGTGGTGGTGGTGTTGGTGTGGCGTTCATTTCATGCCCCAACCTACAGCATCCAACAACAACATCCGACATCCTTCGAGCAGAAAATGACGGAACGGAATGCAATGGAATGGTTAAAAAACTTCTATCGGTGAATCATGGGCATGGCCGGAAGGATGGGAGGGAGGCAGTGACAACGGCGAAGGCTTTTACACAACCACTTAATCACTGACTGGCAGTATCGTTAAACAGGGAAACAGTGATATATTCAAACATCAGAAGACATCGGCTGATGTGTGTGCCTGTGTGTGTGAGTGAGAATGTTTGTTTGTGAGTTGCGAAACAACCGTTCATGAAGTCTAAAAGTATAAGTATGTACAACCCATGGCCATTGAATTACGATCGGGATCGTATCCTGGCTTAAATATGCAAACGTATAAGAAAATCTCTGATTTTATTTGAAATATTTTTTTATATTTTTATTAAGACTGTTTAGAGCTCATTCACATAAAACATATTTTTAAGAAATAAGGAAGAGAGGACAGTAATCCTTCCTAGGCAACAATCGGTGCCATTAGCTAATTGGAAACAAATACAGGACAGACAATTGTTTCTTATGCGACTACCCTGCTTTAATAGGGTAGGGCCCTCGGAAAACATTTTTTCACAACATTGACGATATTTTGTAACCCGGCGTTCCGCCCACATATAATAATGAAAACTTGGACTCTGTATAGATACTAACTTTAGGACTAATTTCAAGGACTATAAAATCATTTCTTCTAAGGGAAAAACTAGTAGAAACGGCGTTAAGTTCGGCCAGGCCGAACCTTGTATACCTTCCACGATGGATTGCATTCCACAGAGGTTGTCGGTTTTCGTAGAAGTGCAGTAATATTACAGGAAAATATAATTTTTTTAATATAGCCAAACCAAAACAAATACAAATATTGAAAAGTTAATTTTATAAATAAATATAATATTTTAATTATTTCAAACCACGCTTATAAGATAATGCTACCAATACGTCAATTCAAAAAATAAATATTCTTATATTTATATTTTCAAAAATATTTTCAAAGCCATAAATATTGGTAAATAATGGGTGCTACAGTTGGTTGTATTTCCATTCTATTTGAATTCCAAAAGTACAAATTTTGAAAATCCATTATCAGACGTACATAGTGCAAAATAACCTTCATGATTCAACCAATTTTTGCCGTAAAAGAAAAAGTACGAATTTGGAAAAAACTTTTTATTTTGCGTGTCTATGCAGTCAGAGGAATGTATACACCGAATTCCATGATTCCAGCTGCGCCCATTTGGTTGGTACCATTTTTACCCCCTTGACGTTTCTACGCAATTAGAATTTTATCATTCTAGCTGTGGTCGTTTAGTTGGTACTATTTTTATCCCTCTGTACCATTGTATCCCTTGAAAGTACTAATTTCGAAAAATTCGTCTATTTTCCGTTTCTACGCAGTCAGAGGAATGCATACTCCGAATTTCATGACTCTAGCTGCGGTCATTTGATTGGTACTATTTTTATCCCCTTTTTTCATTTTAACCCCAAAAAGTACGAATTTCGAAAAATCAGTTTATTTTCCGTGTCTACACACTCACTGGAATGTATACTCCGAATTTCATGACTCTAGTTGCGGTCATTGTATTGGTACTATTTTTATCCCCTTTTTTCATTTTAACCCCAAAAAGTACGAATTTTGAAAAATCGGTGTATTTTACTTATCTATGCAGCCGTTTGGTTGGTACCATTTTTATCCCTCTATACCTATTTTACCCCTTAAAAGTACGAATTTGGAAAAAATACTTTTATATTATGTATCTACACAATTAGAGAAATGTACACACCAAATTTCGTGTTTCTAGTTGTTGTCGTTTAATATGTACCATTTTTATCCCTTTTTTGCCCCATTTCACCCCCTACAAATAATAATCACTTTATGGTGCACGTTTTTGCTATAAGGGGAATGCGCATACAAATATCAAGCAAATATAAACAGATATATTCAAAAAACATGCTTAAATACGCTAAAATATTAGGGATTATTATGGGTATTTTTAGTCCTTGTGAGGGAAAAATGTTTCCCTTTGGGCCGATTTCGCCCCATTTCAATCCCAACCGATCTACGACTATAAGACGAATTTTGGAAAATTTGAACGTTCTAGCTCCTTTCGTTTAGATGCTAGCGTGCTTTCAACAGACGGACGGACGGACATGGCTAGATCGTCTTAGAATTTTATGACGATCAAAAATATATATGGTCTCAGGTCGATATTTCAAGGTGTTACAAACGGAATGACAAAGTTAGTATACCCCCATCCTGGAGGTGGAGGGTATAATAATTTTATAAATAAATATAAAATTTTAATTATTTTGAACCATTCTTATAAGGCCAAGCTATCAATTTGTCTTTACTATCGAAATAATACTTAAAGTCAATTCAAAAATTAAATTTTCTAAAAAGCTTAAATACCCTATATATTGGGGTGCCTTTTTAACTACAGCCGTTTGGTAGGTTGTGTTTCCATCCTATTTTAATTCTAAAAGAACAAATTTTGAAAATCCTCTCACATATACAGTGCAAGATAACCGACTTCATGATTCTAACCATTTTTACCGTAAAAGTAAAACAGTAAATTCCTTTTTTTGCGATTCTATACAATCAGATGAATGTATACAACGAATTCCGTGATTCTAGCTGCGGCCATTTGGTTGGTACCTTTTGTATCTTTTACATCTTCTGTATCTTTTCCCCATTTTACACTCTTAAAAGTACGACTTTCGAAAATCTCTTTATTTTACGCATCTACGCAATACCGTGTATCTATCGTGTATCGTGTATCTAGCTGTTGTTGTTTGATAGGTACCATTTTTATCCCTTTTTGCCCCATCACTTTATTGTGCACGTTTTTGTTTTAAGGGGAATTCGCATTCCAAATATCAAACAAAAAACATGATGAAATACTCTAAATATTCGGAGTATTTTTAGTCCTTGTGAAGAAAGAACTTTTTCCTGTGAAGCTATTTCGACCATTTGCAACCGATCTACAACTATAAGACGTATTCATGCAAACATTGGATGTCCTAGCTCACTTCGTTTAGATGCTAGCGTGCTTTGAACAGACGGACATGGTTAGATCGTCTTATCACGGTGTTACAAACGGAATGACAATTTTTTGTATGTCCCCATCCTGTGGTGAAGGGTATAATAATAAATCACACTTGATGTGTATTAGTCCAGTGATCAGTACTGTATATGAACCAATTTCCAGCTCGGCATTACTATAAAACACTTTTCAAATAACCTCTATAAAGTAAAAGAGTTTATTATAGGGGTTCAAGGGTTGTCCTAAACCTATCCGACCTAGCGAAGAAAAGACAAACAACAATTTGTATATAAATAACTTCATTTTTCTATATAGTCCTCTTTTACCCATACACTCTTTATTGTAAAATTCATAAAAAAAACCATCGAGAGAAAATTAAAGTCTATATTTTTTACCCTCCACCATATTCATCGAAGACCTCATAAAGTATAGGATTGATTCATATGACTAACACGACAGGACCTCATTCGATCAACCCAATTTTTCAGTACATGGTCCAATGATGCCACCAGCCCTGAATCCACACCAAACAGTTACTTGTTGTGGATGCATTGGCTTCTCAATAGCCACCGATATGAATATGAGCTTCACGAAGGCTTGAGGTCGATCTTTTCTCAAAAAATTTCCACCTAAATTTCTTACAGTTTGCGTTAACGACTGACTACTTTGGAAGTAATTTTTAATATTTCCCAATTTTGTTCGAGCGTATAGCGTCTCATTTTGAAAATGTCAAACATAAACCTGAAAATAAAAATAAAAATTAATGTTATTCTACCTTTCAAAGGCGAAGTAATCGGTAGTTCAAATTTAAAATTTTAAATGGCCCACCCCACAAAAAGGGACGTATCTCGATTTTTTGCAAAATTAATATTGTTTCATTATTAAATATGAAATCTATTTTTATTAAAAATGCATTAACACTTTTAATTGTGTCTACAAAATTCAAATTTTAAAAAGTCTTCTCCAGCAAAGGATCGAAAAATCGAGATACGACCTTTCTGGATTAACCCTCTTAAACCTAAGAGAGCCCCAAGTCACTTACGGTAAAATTTGTTGCTTCGGTGCACTCTGGCACACACATAATAACATTTCGAATATTTCAATGATCTACGAGTTTTCGTTTAGTTTCTGCAATAAAATTTTGTGAGTGAAATCAAAAAGTAAACATAAAAAATTCGTTGTCGCGAAGTTATATTTTCAAAAACATATTAATCCTATTTATTGTGATTCATCATAATGGATAATTTTTAATTTTTCTTGAAAGGTATGGCATTCTATTATTATTATGTTTTTATAGAATGTGAAAAAAGTGAAAATTGTGAAAAATGTGTGTTTTATTAGTATAAAACCCTGAGGCACTTATTCGCCTTTCCTCAGCTGTCGGCAAAAGGAAAAGAAAATATGGATTCTGGATGATTTTTTGAATTTTCTGGGTCATAATTACCCTAGAAAAAATTATGCGCACCCTTTTTTACTGGTTTTACAGATTTGGGTTAGAGTGTTAACATATTATAGATAGATATTATTATAGATATTTTGAATCGTGGTAAAATTCTAACACGTCTGTTGCAAGCTAACGAAAAGAGCTAGGGAATCCCAATTTGCTGCATTTTCGAAAGGTCACTGCCAAAGCAATGTTGTATTTTGTCGCAGCCATTCAATGGTCCGAGACTGTTTATTAATGGTTAAATGTTTGTGATCGCTCTCTGATACAACAGGCATACGAAGGTGATTCGATATGGCCGGTCAAAGTGTAATCAGCTATCAAACAGTAACCTGCTATTGTGATATTCACATATATCAAAATATAGGGAACAATATTTCCTCCACTTTTAGGCATATAAAATTAGATCTAAACTTAAGATTACCTAGCTTAGAAGACATTGCCCACGGCATCATTAGAATACTGCCAGGATTGTATTTACCACATTTATTATACTGCTTGCGAACACATATACATATGTACTTGTGTATGTATGTGGACGTACAGAGCAGCTTTTTCCGCTTTCCAATTTCCATAATGACGAATGACATAAACATTAAAGAAGAAGATTACTAATCAAATTACAGGCCTAAAGTTGTGATGATGGCGCGTGATACATTTGTGAATGTATCACATACTTATAGTAGTACCCATACACACACATTTCTGTTTGCACATTAAACTGGGTTGTTTTGCAAACTGCAAAGTGTCGATTATTTTATGTTGATATTTAAAATATATGGAATGTTTCTTATTCTAGCATTATTGACTACACGTAAAGAGCACAATATAAATATGCGTGAATAATTAATGATTTTCGAATTTTGTATGTGTTTTCAAGGGGATTTCAAAAACAGCTCAATTCTCTGTCGCTAGTGGAAAGTTGTGCAGGAACTTCAAATAACAACAAATATGTTTAAATTATCGAAATCATAGTTTATTTGTCTCAAACAATCTACTTTTACCATAACAGTTGAATCATTTCTCGCAAGTGAAAACGTGTATCGTAAACATAGTTTCTATTGATGTGCCCGAACGTTCTCTTATGTCAAACTTTTCATGATTTTCGTTTATGGCAAACGAAAAACGTTTATGAACGCATATTGTATTTAAACATGTGTGCATCACTCTGACTACGTAGACGCGATCAAAAATATGTGCACATATATCATAGGGTCTCAGATCGCCATTAAACATATTCCAAACGGAAAGGTTGAGATTTTTAAAAGGTTTGGAAATCTTTAAAAAACATTCCAAGTTGCATTTGCAGATTTTAACAGAAGATGCTTTTCTCGTGACCCATTCTACTGTATATACATCACATAAGTATACGTATGTAAATGTATATTGAATATAAAACATATGTACATATGTATGTATGTACAGTGTGCACGCTCCTTTATGTACTTGCAAGGATGCTGATAAATTCTCTATAGGATGAAATTGTATGTATTTCATTTGACTCGTACACTTTTTTCACTCACATACTCATTCCGTGTATGTGTATATATGGTCATTAAAACACACTTTCTTTCGCACAAACATGCACACACACACAGTGATAGTCTCGTAAAATATTGATTTAAAAATGTTGACATTGGTGTCTTAAAAGGAATATCTGAACAACTGACACAGATTCTGAAATGCAAACAGAAGCATGAGAAGCAAAGAGGATAATTAATCGATTCGCACGTGGATGTAGGGAGCGAGGCAATCGATAAACTACGGGCGGACAAGAATTAAAACTGGATATTTGCTTCGAACACGAACTGGTCTAACACGTTACGTTAATCAGGGCCACACTCTCAGTGGAGAGCACTGCAGGCTGCAACAACCCATAGTTTTTTATTATTATTAATTATAGATTAATAAGTTTTAATGTAATATAGTAATAATATAGATATATGAAAAATACCCATTAAATTTACAATAACAGTGTCTCAAACTTTAAGCGTAGAAAATATAAATCTGAAATCATTATATGTTACACTACCAATATAACACTGTGCCACAAAAAAGAATGAAGTTATAAACTCTGGGAAGTGATATTATGTTTCTTGTAGTTATTGTCGAGTATGACAAGAATCTGTAATTGAAATTTGATAGACACCCCCCAAAAAGTTGAGTTACGGGTAAAAACCCGGCTTTTGTACCTTTAAACACTTATATGCCTGTAACTTAGTTGGTTATACACCGATTTTCAGTTTTACATTGGATTTGAAAAAAGGTACCTGGAGCTTTCGATCGATATATAGCATATTTAAGAATCTTTAAGAAATCTGTGTGCTTTAGACCAGAAACAGACATTTAAAAAAATAAGCCATTTTTCAACTTGGACAACATTTTTGCAAATTAATATGTTTAGTGAACGTAGCACTTGTAAATTTATTTAACTAAAAAAATTAGTAACGAGTAAAACGCCACTTTGTTTTTAAACATCCGTTAGTAATTGGTTGAGTTATTTAAGTTTTCCTTAAAACAAAATTGTTGCAAAAATACAAGTTTAAAGCAAAATATAAGAGATTTGATAGTTTCGTTTGCTATTGAATGAAAAAAATTTCAGTCAGCTGGGCTCCTGCTTTCACCTGATATAAATTCACCTTGGGTACACCCCTATTGATATACAAGCTTCACTTGAAATAATAGTGAAGTAGTATAAATGTTGGCTGTAAAGTCAAACATTGTGAAAAGTGCCTTTAGAAAAACACGCGTAACTTTGTATCATAAGAGAATGTCAAACATTTTTTGGCATATGATTGCTGAATAAGTAGGGAATATTTGTGACAGAATAGATTCAGAAAGCCAGATAGAGAAAGTTGTATTTACAAGTGCAATGCGAATTTTGGACTTTTGCATGAATTACAAGCGACATTACTTCTCAACAGGCTTGTCAGATACATTTTTTCCTTGTCCCCAACATTGTTATGAAGATCCCCAATTATCCCCAAAATATAAAAAAGTTATTTTATTTCAAAGAATTCGACCAAAACAACAAACACACTTTATGAATGATATGTTGATTTGTCAACAACCATGGAATATTTTGATCACATTTTCCCCAAAATAGTCATGAAAAGTTGCCATTTTTCTGTTCAGTTTAAAGATTTCAATCAAAACAAAAATAAATTATGAATGATTTGTTGATTTATCAACGATCTGGGAATATTTTGATCATTCTATGTGGTGAAAAAGCTCTTTTTTTAAATCGCAGTAATTTCATTCTAGACAATGAACTACTTAATTGAATACTAAAATTTAGTCTAAATTTTTTACTTAGTTTGTAGTTTAAATGAGTAAATAAAACTAAGTACATTTTATTTGATTTAGGAACAATACCTAGAAAAACATAATACGTATATCATGATGTAACGGACGATATCTTTGTCGGATGAAAGAGATTGTTAATATGATTTGGAGCGTCATTAATCTAATTTAAAATTTTATTGATAGTATTAATAATTTATAACAAATTCAATTCAATGTTCCTTTTTTGTGGATGACATTTTCGTTTTTCATATCATAATTATTTTTCTGACCAGCGGAAGATGGTCGTCACCTACCAAACTCTGATAAATGTAATAAGCAGCCAAACAATACATTTGTAGACGTTTATAGATAAATTTGCATTCCCAGTTAAAATCAACTAATACATACTTCTCAAAGTACTTTGGATATCCCCACAAAATCCCCAAAATATTTTATGAAATCCCCACAAAAATCTCCTGTCCCCATTTCATATTTTTTGTCCTTTTGACCATCATAAAATCCTAATACAAATGCAAAAATGCAAATGCAGCCGAGTCCATTGGATAGATCGCGATACTCCCGCGAAAATGAAAATTTTGCAAAAATATCCAATTTGTATTTTTTGTTTACCCTGCTCTACCGAAATATTCACATCGAAAAAGTTCGATCTTCTTCCAAAAAACATTGACCAATTTTAACCCCAATAATTTGTTTGTATAAGTTGACGTGTAGTTTCGCTATTTAAGTGTGAAGAGCTTTATTTACAACATTGATGTCTATGGTGGCCCCCACTGAAAATGTTCTGCAATTTTTTTTTTGCAGAACATTTTAATCCTTAAATGTCCATTTTTCAAAGGATTTTATCGAAAAAAGGGTAAATTTATCCATAAAGAGAGGAGTTAGGGGGTTAAGATCTGCTGGGCTGCTGGGCTGCCTTCGACCAAAAAATAAAAACTTTAACCTACTGCAAAGAGAAACTCAAACCAGCTGGACTATAAATTTATTCTACAGAAATTATGTACTCAAGATTCCCTTTCAGAATTATATGGCCGTTATTCTGTTCCAATCAAAAAGCCTTACTTTGTTGGACAGTGTTATGATAGGAAATTATATTATTCAAAACAAGTAAGGAAAGGCTAAAGTCGGGCGGGGCCGACTGTATGATACATTCCACTTTCTATCCGAACACAATTCAATTCGGTAAAAAAGTGGCATCATAGGCTGACCTGACCCAATTTGTCAAATCGAGAAGAATATTTGTACTTGAAATTGAGCATATTTTCAAGAAATTCGATGAAAATATGTGGTTTCTGGTGCGGAAAAAATCAACCCGGGAGCGAAATTTGTATGGAAGATATATATATAAATCTGAACCCATTTTCACCATGGGTGTTTCTAGTGGAAATATATGATGTTTTGCAAATTTGAAGAAGATCTGTTAAAATATGTGGTTTCTAGAGCAGAAAAAGTCAAATCGGAACCGAAATTTGAATGGGAGCACTATATAAATCTGAACCGATCTGACCTATTTTCACCATAGGTGCCAATTTTGAAGAAAAACTGTTTGTGGTATCTACGGTGAGAAGAGTCAAATCGGGAGTGAAATTCGTATGGGGGCTATATCTAAATCAGAACCGATTTTCTTCGAATTAAATGGCGTTCGTTCTTATCCCGAAAAACTTCGTTGTGCAAAAGTGTCATTTGGTTCTGGCTACAATTGCGACCTGTACTTTGATTACAACAATAGATGAACGGACGGACATTGCTAAATCGATTCAAAAAGTAATTCTAAGTCAATCACGAAGTGCCCACAAAAACCATCTTAAATCGGCCCAAACAATTATTCGTTTGTAGAACCACCTACGTAAATAGATATGTAAGTGCAGAATTCAATTCACTCCCAATTTACTACGGACTCGCCAATGTCTTTGTGTCGTAACATTTACTTTGGCTGCATTTGAGTTGTTTCTACTTCTCCTCTTATTCACGAATGAGAAAATTAATATTCTTTCTAAGAACATTCTGACAAAAAAGTCCAATCGGCTGCAACTTGATACCAGAATGAAGTGCATAAAATAAAATATGAAACAAAGAAAATAAATAAATACAAAAATATAGATATATTTCAATTATTCTTTGGTATGCACCGTGGGAAAAATATATTTGATTGTGAGAAAATTCATCTTCGATGAAAATTTCCCTGATCCTTATAAGCAACTCGCTAGAAAATCGGAACGGAGACAACTAACATTTAGAAATCATTCATTGAATATTGAATATCATTACGAATATTACGAACCAATCTCAAAAGGTCCTAGCATCAATCATTAACGATTGAGTAATAGAACATAATCATGTTTGCATTTCAACCAAGCAGATATAAGTTTATTAAATAAGGCAGCAGAATAACCCCCTCTCCACTTTCCCTAGGGGGTTTCAGATTTCAATTTAAATAAATCTTGAAAGACTAGATGTTTGCTTTTAACTTTCTTCCAGACAATTGGAAAATATTCTATTTTTAGTTTTATAATGGTCACTGGCCATGCATGCCAAACTTAACCATTTTAAGGTTGTCGTTCACATCAATGTAAGTTGCTGGCCAGGACCACCCTCTTTTCACAGCACATTCGAAAAACAAAGGGTCTTACATTTGCACATTCATCTCCGCCAGTTTAGACTTTGCACTACGCCCATCTACTTGGTCAGCCGGTTGCTGAATTAAACTGAATATTGAGCAATTTGATCCATAGTTGATGGAATTTAATAAAGGCACATTCCAATCTGCCATCATATTGTTATCTTATTTGATGCTGTTGTTCTCTCTGTCCATTCCATTCATCTCTCTGTTTTCCCCCATCTTCGTCTTGGTGTAGTGCACAAAAGGACATATTTACTTGTCTTACAATTCATGCTGGCAGCCAGCATGGTAAGGAAACGGCGTGGAAGGAACGAACAACAAACAACGACCAACAGCAACAGCCATTGCCACAGCCACAAAGAACAAAAACCAGAGAAGAATTGAATGAGTTTCCCTCGCTTAAGGCTGCTTTTTAAATATTTTTGCGTTAATAATCGACATTAAAAAATTTAATAAGCGTAATATGAATTATATTGTTTAACCCTTGGAAGTTGTCATTAAAAGGAATATGACGTTAATAGCGAAATAGACGAATAAGCGAAGAAGGAGGAGGAGAAGGAGCAGTAGCCAGAGAAACAATCTCGTTATTGTGCCATTAAAGTGCATTATGATGGCGAGTGTAATAAAGTTTACAGGAAACCAACCTCACTGAGCGAAATTACAAATTAATCTTCGAGCTGAATTTATTCTGAGTACCCCGTGGACACATAAAAAAGCTGCTGCAAAAAAACTTCACTTCACCACCCCTCTCCCAAAGGCAGTAACTTTGTTTGTGGATTACGAATCATTAAAAACAAACATCGCTGATTACACAGCCTTAAAATTATTTTGTATAAGTAGGGAACAGTGATACCCCATCGAGTTCTCGGGAAAACAATGTCGGAAAGGAGCAATTGCACTCTTTATCGGTGAATCGTTCAATTTGGTGATTTCAAAAATGTCGGTTATAACCATAACCATGTTAAAGATGCTATTTTATCGGGGAGATTGTGCAGTGTAGTCCGTAGAAGCGATATCTTTCGAATGGAATAAAGGGATGTATTTTTACTTCCTAAAAAATTGGTAGTCCATACAAAGGATCCGCCTTCTAAATATATAAATCCCATATGGATTCTAGTCAGATGACCGACATCTAATTCCTATTCTGGATTAAATTAAAACTCAAATAATTTTTGTTTCAATCAGCAAATGCGATATTAAACGCCACCTCGAGACAATTAAAATAATAACAATGTCGGCCCAAACTCGTGCCACCTCAAGACAAGTATTTTTAAACCTTCACTCTACAGAATAGAAGGAGTGACTTAAGACCCTAAGTATATTTGGATCAGATCCGTTCCATGACTTATTCCCAAACTCCGTTTAAGTTCGAAGTTGGGCGACATTGCCACGACCTTTCTGGTACCTCCCACACAAATTACCCATATTCCTATGTTAAATTAAATCCAGTGTAACTTCCACATGGATATTCGGAATCCGCTATATATTGGTATTCGGTAAAGTTCTCACGATTACATTAAGCGTACAAAATATGGTTTTGGTCAAAATAAAACTATAAGGATAGTCGAAATCAGATGCAATTTTGTATTTGAAAGTCTGTAAAATATTTATGCTTTTGCCAAGCCCCTTCTGGTACCTCCCACACAATTGTCTCTATCCTAGGTAGAATTTAATCCTTCTTAAATTCTATACTAGTGCCTGGATTCCACTATGACTTGATATTTGATCATGTTTTTAACAATTGACCATGTGCCACGAACCCTCTATTACTTTTCACACAAATCACCCGCCATAAATAAAATTTAAATCCTTAAAACTTCCATACATTTGTTCTCTGAGAGTGGGCCATGTAACATTTTAAATTAGAATCGGCTGTAAACAAAGTAATGATTATATTTTTTTCAAATTTCTGGTATTATTGGAAAGGTTGAGCTTTGTCATTTGATAATGGAACACAATATCATTCATATGACTACCACGACTGGCTCGGTAGTACCTCATCAGATCAACCAAACTGTGATTCGTTGTGGAGGCATTGGCTTCTCAATATTCACGTGTGGGTTCTCTGAACCCCACATGAGCAAATTTGCTTATTGACATAGCCACCGAGATGAAAATTAGCTTCACGAAGGTCGAACATTTCCAACGTAAATTTCTTACAGTTAGCGCTAAAGACTCACTAATTCTGAAGTACGTTTTTAATATGTCCCTATATTATTCAAGCGTATAGCGTCCCATTTTGAAAATGTCAACCATAAACCTGAAAATAAAAATTAATGTTATTCTACCTTTCAAAGTCAAAGAAATCGGTAGTTCCCATTTAAAATAGGTTTAGTCGACTGACGTCGTTTTGTTGACTCACTTGTTTTTTATAATTTGTCTCCTATATATCGCTGATGTATAATATCATTATACCCTACACCACTTCGTGGACTAGGGTATTATAAGTTAGTTTCGCCCCAAATGTTTGTAACACCAAGAAATAATCGAGCTAGACCCACCTTTAAGTATACCGATCGGCTTAGAATCACCAGCTGAGTCGATTTAACGATGTCTGTCTGTCCGTCCGTCCGTCTGCTGTCCATCTAAGCTTGTTCGCACTCTACAGGTCGCAATTGTTGTCCAATTGTCATGAAACTTGGCAGAAGTTATTTGGAAAAGGACCATCGGTGTTGAATTAGGAGGAAATCGGTTCAGATTTAGATATAGCCCCCATACAAATGTCGCTCCCGATTTGACATTTTCCGCTCTAGAAACGACATATTGTACCCGATTTTCTTTAAATTTGGCAGAACATCTTATAATCCAACTAGAAACACGTATGCAAAAATTGGGTAAGATCGATTCAGATTTAGATATAGCGCTCATATAAATGTCGCTCCCGATTTGACTTTTGTCGCTCTAAAATCCACATATTGTACCCGTTTTTCTTTAAAATTGACACAACATCTTATAATCCAACTAAAAAACCTATGGTGAAAGTCGGTAATATCGGTTCAGATTTAGATATAGCCCTCATACAAATGTTGCTCCCGAATGTTTAACCGACTTTGGCCAAATTTTACATATTATATTTCACCAATAAACATACACGGTGAAAGCGGGTCACATCGTTCCAGGTTTCAATATACCCCCATACAAATGTCCTTTCCGATTTAACATTTTTGTCAAACACATACATTTACAGTATTCAAAGATCCTTCACGATTTCACTTTTTAACCGAATTGAATTGTAATGAGATAGAAAGTTGAGTGTATCATATAGTCGGCTCCGTCCGCCTTTAGCCTTTCCTTACTTGTTTGGGAGATGCCCATATTTCCTTACTTTGGTATAGCCCAGATGGGGCCCCATTCTGCTCTGTTACAGCTCTAGAAATTACATCTTACATCGGATCTTCAACAAATGTGTTGTTATAGGCCCCCTTCAAATGTCCGTCCGACTCATCCTATTACCGCTGAATAATCTGTATTTATCATTGAATCTTGATAAATTTTTCCAGATCAACATCATCGATTTACTTTACTCGAAATATCTGCTGAAAAATTGGATCAATTACTTTACTATTTACCATATTCATTTGACAAAAGATGAAATTATAGTAACTGTATAATTTATATGAACTACATAAAATTGCTCCCATGAAATACCTGTGTTTAGTAATCAAAGCACAGGGAGTGGTGTAGGGTATTATATAGTCGGCCCCGCCCGACTTTAGCCTTTCCTTACTTGTTTTTTAATGAAGACTTCACTTACTGTAGTTTCTACCACAAAAAGTTTAAAAATTTGTTCTATAGGATTAAAAGCCTTTAACAATATGAATATTTAGCTTTGTTTTACTAAAAAAACAATGTTACAAACAAATGTTACACATGCCAATAAATATATATTAAACATTGCTATCGTAAATATTTTTCTAATTCTTTTTTCTTGTTCAGCTTTAGGACAATCAAGATCTTCTTCTTTTTATTTTTAAATTGTTTTTCTAACATTTTGACCACATCGTTGGTCATCCTCGGGGATATTTATGGAAAAAACGCAAAAACCACTGTTCACAATACAAGCTTTGTTACTTTACATGACCTTTGTATGAAGCCGAACAAGAACAAAGAATGAAAAGAATATAAAGGTCAACAATAATTACAACTAATATATCGTAAATGTTTATCTGAGATTATTCATTTATAGCACCGTCAGACATGAATTTCTGGTCATGAAAGTTTCTATAAAAAGACCAAACATAGCAAAACTATATTTTCAGTTTTTCATTTTGGTCAAGTTCGCGTTTGGAAGGATATAATTATTAAACAATTGTTTGTGATTTTTTTTGCTAATACTATAAGCGCGATATTGACACCAAATGAATGAGGACACTTCAAGCCATCTAAAATATTTTTGGAGAAAAGACAAAAAAGATCTTTTCAAATTGTAAACCTTCCTCATCATTCAAGGCATATGGTGGAAATTTCAACAAATCTATTTTATGGGCCATACTGTTCTACTATACATACCCAAATATCGTCTTTCTATGTCAATTACTTTAACTACTTTACTTATTTTTATATGCTTAAAATTGGATTCCACAAAATTAATTGTTGATCACAAACAAATCTTTATTTTTATTAAACTTGAGATCCAACACAACATTTTTAAATTTTCTGTTTTGATTTATATTTACACAGATACCTATCGCATATTAAGATGGAACTAGGAACAAGTAACGATAAATAAACGATTTGAATTTATCTCGAGATGAGCTTTAATATTCCGTAACGAATTTGGGAATACCCTTCACTAGGGCATTATGTCTTTGTGCATTTGTTTGTAACACCCAAAAAGAAAATAGAAAGACCGATCGTTTATTATTCAGATCGGCTTAGAATCACTTTCTGAGTCGATATAGCAATGTCCGTCGGTCTATCCGTCCGTCCATATATTCTTGTAATAAAAGTACAGGTCGAAAGTATTGTCCGATCCTTACGAAAATGGACAAAACTAAGTTTTGGGGGCCAAGAACGAACGCTATTTAATTCGAAGCAAATCGATTCAGGTTTAGATATAGCCATCATACAAATTTCGCTCCCGATATGCCGTTTTGCGCTCTTAAATTTAAACTACAAGCATCTCTGGTGAAAATGTGTCAAATCGGTTCAGATTTATATATAGCTCCCATACAAATGTCTACCCCGATTTGACTTTTTCCGCTCCATAAACCATATCTTTTAACCCATTTTGTTAAAATGTGGCACAACACCTTATATTACATCTTAAATCAATTGTGGTGAAAGAGGGTTAGATCGGCTCAAATTTCAATATAGCACCCATACTCCCGCTCCCGATTTGACTTTTTCTGCTCTAGAAACCACAAAATTCAATCGATTTTAATCAAATTTGGCACAATGCATTATATTGAAACTAAAAACTCTTATAATTAAAGCGGGTAAGATCGGTTCAAATTTATATATAGCGCCTATATAAATTTCGCATATCGATTTGACTTTTTCTGCTGTCGAAACCACATATTTTGACAGATTTTCTTCAAATTTGGCACAATACCTTATATTTGAACTAGAAACATCTCTGTTGAAAATGAGTCAAATCGGTTCAGATTTATATAGCTCCCATACAAATATTTTTTTGTATTTGTATATTTGTATATTTCTGCTCTGAAATTAACCGATATAATATAGTTGGCCCGCCAGATTTTAGGCTTTCTTTTTTGTTTTTATATGGTGAGCGACTCGGTGTAATGTGTATTAAGGACACTACAGCTGTATAATTTCCCCACAAACAGAAGGTGTAGTCGAAGGAACTGAATGCAGTATGGATTCATTTATATAATAGGGTGGCATGTATTTTTTGTTTACGTATTTTTTCTGTTTCGAATAGAATTTCGCTTGAAAAACTTGGCAAACATATGTTGGAACAAAGAATAGTTAAATTTTATTTTAAAAGTTAGCATTCGATTATTGAGATAAAAGACCATCGAACAGCTTATGATCAAAATATCCGCGACTATATGAAGGCACTGAAACTTCAAATTCTATGAAAGGTATAGAAAATGCACTGCAAAGAGCACCTCATTTCAAAGCAAACAGTGGACAACATTTGAAAGCTAATAACTACAAAACATACTGTGAACATATATCCGAACTAATATTATCTAAATTTTTGAATAAAATCAGATAAATAAATTTATTCATTAAATTAATCATAACGTTACGTATGCGCAACCATGTACACTAGTTCACTTATGTTTGCGTTCACGGGTGCGTATGAGTTCTATAAAAAATGTATAAATCGGCTAATGTTTTATTAATTAAATTAAAATTAAATTTTTCAATCATTATATATTTTGTTATGTTTTGCTGTTATAATTTCGAAAATTGAGAAGTTAGAATCTTATACGTTTTCGTAGAAAATACAGATTTCAGATTATATTTGTTCTAAAAAATTGGATGTTTATAACAAATATATTGAAAATGTTGTCTGATACAAATTCTAAGGATTTGGAACTTTAGGTTCTCCATTTCAAAGCAAACAATGGACAACATTTGAAAGCTAATAACTACAGAACATAATGTGAAGATATATCGGAACTAATCTTATCTAAATTTTAAATAAAATCAGATAAATAAATATATTCATTAAATTAATCATAACGTTACGTATGTGCAACCTTGTGCAATGTGAAAACTATTTCCCATAGGATTACGTTCATTGCTTATGAGTTCTATAAAAAATTGATAAATAAGCTTATGTTTTTTAATTACATTTCATAGTTGATTAAGATTGTTATGTTTTGTTGTTATAATTTCGAAAAAAGTTAGAAACCAATACTTTTTCGTAAAAAATACAGATTTCAGTTTGTATTCGTTCTAAAAATTTGGATGTCTACAACAAAAACTTTGAAGGTATTGTCTGATAAAAACTCTAAGGATTTGGAACTTTGGGTTCCACATGTTGAAACAAAAATATGGGTTTTCGAATCATTAGCGATTTGTAATAACTCAATTGCCCGCTGTCTCAATACGAACTAATAGTAGGAGAGCCCTAATCTGTCAGACGATCAGAAATATTAGTGACGCCCCCTCACAATAAACAAGGCCTACCTAAATCCAGCAGTAGTGTGACAAACTACAGAAGGAGCAAAAGAGATGTCGAGCTCGGAACTACAACACCTGCCAGAAACGGGAAAAACAAGGTAAGGAAATTCTAATATGTTGGGACGTTCATACATATTACTCGCAACACATTGAATGGGATAGTACGAACTGCAATGCACACATTCTTAACATTGGTAACAAACCTACTTTCGTTAACACGGTTATGAAACAGGTAAACTATTTTTCTGAAAACCTAATTGACGAAGTTCTAGAATGGCACTCTCTAATTCTCGGACCATCGTTATATTATTTTTAAATATAACTAAGAACAACTGATCTAAATTTAAAGATACTGTGTAATTACCGTGACAAGCTCAGAGAGTACAACAATATAACAAGAACGTCTAAACGCAACTCCTGGAAACACTTCTGTAAACATGTGTGTTATATGGTTAAAATATTTATTTCTAAACTCATGTGCAGTCTGAAACGATGGTTAATGTAAATGGTACTAGAATAGAAACAACATAGCCGAGCTATTAATGGGAACGCACTTCCCGAAGGGGAAAAATTTTAAGAATGTTAAAACCGATCGACCAGATTCTAAGGAATATTTGGATAACATAGGGTCGATAACAGCAAGGTATGGCGAGGTACACCACTCTTGTGGTTGACTACCATAAAGAGTCTACTAAACATTCTAACTGAAAAAAGATTCAAACCATCGCAGACGATGTGGCGGTACTCCTGAGGGAAAAGAATCTTAACCACTTATGCAGAAGAGCCATATCAGCAGCACTATGGAACTTCTCACATGGGGCGATCGGACTCGTATGAGTGCCGGGCGTGCGGGGAGATCACCGAAGCAGTGGATCACATTCTCTATCATTGCCCCGCCTTTTCGAGCCTGTCACCTTTCGGGGTCGATATTACCAAACCTGGGCACATTAGAGGCTCAAGAATTAAGGATCTTCATGATCGACACGGGATTCCTAAAATGGGGAAAATGATTGCCTTTCGTTTTTATTGAGAGCGCACAATAAGCGACTTTCGGGCCTAGGGGTATACACCTGGGTAAGATTCACTCTCAACCTCTTTTTCAACCTAACCTAACAGAACCAGGTCTATCCTCCTTTCCTAGTATTCCTTTTCAGACGCCAAATACACGCACAATGGATCCAGACGAGACTCCTAGTGTTTAGAATGCGAGGTCAAACGGAACTAATTTTTAGAATTCGGATCAAACCGAACTCATCACCACAAGGGTGGCGTATAAATTATTTTTTAAGGATAATATTAATCATTCGCTCGGTTATCGCACTGACCATAAAATGGAATGTAATTATGTATGTGTATTCTTCGAAATATATTTATTCGATCGATATTGATCAATTTAAAAAATCCAATCAATTCGGTGGTCTTGGACCCACAATTTTAAATTGCGAAAGCAAAAACTTAGCTAATAAAAGAAGTTGTTCATCTGAATTACGTTGTTTGAATTACGTTTACCAGAGTCATGTCAGTCACATTTTTGAATTAATTAATCAATCAATAACACTGTTCTAGTTATCCTACATTTACACTACCATTGAAATGCGAGGTGCACTATGTCAGATAAACAGCAGATTAGACGGTCTAACACGCTTGTCAGAAAAGGCATAGTATTTGTGTTTTTAAAAGTCGCTTAATCTGCGTTGCACCAACGCGTGGAACAATGCCACGTACACAAAACAGCATTATAAAACTTGTTCGGCTAGAAAAACAGAAACAGCAGAAACGTTGTTTTGATTTTGAAATAAAAAATCAAATATCAACAGATTTACCATTTTAGCAAGGAAAATGACGAAAAATGGTGAATTTTGCCACAGAAGGAAATAACCACCGGGGGATCTATAACTCGACCTTCGATTAACGGAAAATCGTTTTTAAGGCGACTGGATAAATATTTTGTTCATGTAAACATGAAGAACACAGCTTGCAACAATTTAATGAAGTCGGGCTTACGCAATTGCATCCTATCTCCGGAAAACACTAAATGAAAAGTAACAAATAAATTCGACTTTATACAACATTTAATATATATATTAGAACAACACATTACCAGCCGAAGGCTTACAAATATTCGGAATTTTTGTAACATAGTTTAATTTTTATTTTTGTGAGACTATGATTAATAGGCTGATAATAAAGACGACACTTGAGGAAAAGTTTACGTACATGAGGACGTCCACCTGTTTGCAAAAATCAACCCCAAATCCGTTTACAATATGGCGGTCTGATCAGACCGTTTATAAGTTGAATTACATGAGGTCTTCAAATGTACGTAAAACCAGTTATCCATAAAAAATTTTAATAACGTTTCGAACACCAAAATATGTACATTAGGGTGAGTTTTTTACGCCTTTTCAAAATTTACAATCGAATCTAGCAAAATTGAATAAAAAAACAAAATGGTTGTAAACAAGTGATATGAATTTATTTCAAAAGAATCCGATAAAGTATTACTTGTTGTTAACACATCCGTTTCTGTTCTCACGAGTATCGACAACAAATTTACAGAATTTATTATTTCCATTGAAAAGCATATGATTTCTCCTGAAATAATTTTCCTTTTTGCCACCATACAAAAGTATTGTATTGTGCCATAGAATGATATTCTCTGTTGGTCTGACATATTTCACTGGAATAAGAATTTATTTTTTATGTTATAAAAAAGTTTCAATTTAATAAAATGATTCCAACATACAAAAATCTGAAAATTAAATTTGTACTTCTAAAATCGAATTCGAAAAGTAACTTTTGTTGAATGTATACATACATGCATCAGGTATAAAAATCTCTGGTTTCTGTGTGCAAATACTTACTGGAGCCGGCCGTTGTGGCGGGGATGGAAGAAAACAAAGTACAAGACGGGAACGAATTAATTGGAACACATGGCTTTTAATATTTTTGATATGATCTTTTTCATAGCTCATATTTTTAGTAGATATATGAATTTATTTATTTTTTCGGTTTTTAGTTTTGTTTTGGGGGGTTTTGTTTTTGTTTGGGTTTTGGGTTTGTTCTGTTATAGTTGTTTGTTCATAATCAAAAAGTCTTTTAATTTTACCTTAAACGTAATGTATGTACGAATATAGTCTAAACATTTTAATATATAAGTGGTAAGTAAGTACATCTGTATTGGTTTTTAAAACTATTAACAATCACACCTCTACACATACACATACATGCAGTAGTAGTCACATGTACAGACAGGCACACGTGCGCGTAATTGTATGTCGGTGTGTGCTAGCACACAGCGTATAATTGGATGTGTAGAGATGTGACTGCAGATGTGTATGTGTGTGGATGTGTCTCAGTTTGATATGCTATACATAAGATATGATGTGTGTGTGAGAGAGTATGTGTTTGTATTTGGGGGGTGTATTATTCACACTTACGGAATGTACAGAATGTAATGCTGCTATACATATTTTAACGCCTCAAAAGTACATACATACATTGTATACACTTATTTACTATACATAATACGTACATAATGATAGTACATACATACATACATAATGGTACACAATAATAATAATAATAATATTAATAATAATAATAATAATCATCATCATCGTCAGCGTCGGCGTCATCATTTATCAATAACTTATTAAATATGTAACAAAATTTTGTTTTTGTTGTTGTTCTTGTTGTTTTGCTCTTTATTTATAATATACTTTTTCTTGTCATTTTTTGTTGTTGTTTTCAACTTTGTGTCTTTCTTTGTATACGAATCGAATGAATGGAATATTTAACTGGCATGAATTAGATTTGGATGCTTCGATGAATATGTACAAATGATAATTACCGTCCAGGGAATAAAGCTGGACACGGACGTGGTACATGGAACTGTATATGACGATGAGTGTGAGAGTGTGTCTGTGTGTGTGCATGAAAATTGAAATTAAATACAATAGTTTGTTATGCGGTGGTATTTACAAAAGGACACGAGGCGAGTGCGCTTCAAACATTCATTCAGCATTTCTCGTTCGTTTTGCGACGTCTTGCCCTCCATCCATTCACCTACGACATGATGCCATGACCATGTAATTGTGGGTTGTTGGTTATTCGAGGCAATGTCAGTCAGCAACTCATCAAGTCAGACGTTACGAATTCAAACAAAAACTTAACCCTGTCGTTTAAATCACAAATCGATTGAACACAGAACAATGCCGCAAGTAATTGTCTCAGCAACTACTAAGTAGTTGCAGGCATCCTTTTCCAATGTCACATTGAAATCAAGTCACTGGGATTGTGACAATTGCTCATAGGCTAGTCGAACTGTAGCATGAGTAAATTTGGCAACAATTTATTTTGTTTAAATCTCGCTCTACATTCTACGTGAACCGCGACGTTGTTATAATAAAAAAAGAATAAATAAAGCCAGCGTTCGCTGTGCTTTTAACAAATAAATTACTCCCAAGAGTTTGCATTTTTCACTAAGCCCAACTAATCATTTGCCATCACATATTATCCGGCCAAAGCCTATGAACCAACTTGAATGAGAATTAATTTTTTTCTGCATTCAAATTTCCCACTTATTCTCTTACAGAGAGAAATGTTATTTTCTAGAATGGTATTAACATAAAAAATAACGTCGCACCGAGTATTCAGAGTTGTCCAGAGTTGGAGGGGAACTTAATTATATACACATTTTTCAGCGGGCGATTTGGCCAAATCCTACTTTAGGATATGAAATATCATTCACATGTCACTCTAAATACTCTAAAAGGCAATTTCGTCGAAAGTAACTACACGTATTTAGACTACAGATAAGTTTAAGGATAAAAAAATGAAGTTGAATCTTCAAAGAAAAAATTATTAATGAAAATCAATTAACTAAAAACTAGAAATTCATTGAGGAAATTTTATTAATTAAATAATTTTAATACATTCAATTAATTTTTAATTAAATTGTTCATATACACCAATCTCAGAAATTCCTCCAAATATCCAAATACAATACATCGTAGAAAACAAGGCCTAGTTCAAGAAGATCTATAGATTAATGTAGGTGTTATAGCTCTTTTTGTAGAAGTAGAAGTTGTCATCACGTATGGCTAAATCCATTTAAACACTTCACTTATAGAAAGTGAAACTTTTTTATTACTTCTACAATAAGGGTCATAACATCTATATTTTTTCATAGATTTTCTTCAAAAATGCATTGTTTACTTTGATAGGATTCCAGCTGTATGAAATAAAATAAATATTCTGCTTCTTAACTTATAAAGGGTATTGAATCACAAATTTAGAAAATCATGATTTTTTTATAAAATTCTTTGTGTCTACAAAAAATGTCTGCAAAAATGTAGACATTATTTTCTTTATTATAATGTTAGATATTAAAAATAAGAAAAAATATTTTTTCATTTTTTATGGGTATTTTTTCGTCCTAGAAAAATAGACTTTTTTGAAAAAAAAAAAAAACATTTTTGTCTCATTTTTTTGGAGACTGTTCCTGAACCACTTTTTCTAATCTTTTGTGACCATCATAATTACTTTTAATTTGATATGTATGCGAATGTGATCGGGTCTATATGCCCAAAATGAGATTAAAAATGTTAAAGGTACCTTCGACAAAAATCATGATCGTGGTTGTCTGCAGCCAAATAATAAATGTCATCATGCCATTTGTAAAAAAATTTGCATTCTATTAAATATAGATGCAAAATGGTCTTGAGCCAGGACAATATCCCAGTTCAAATCAAACATCGTAATTTTACGAAATTAAAAAAAAAATATCCATATACAGGACACTCCCTCAAGTGGACACCTCTCTTAAACAACTCTTTTTAAAAAATCAATCAACATTTCAAAATTTTCATTATAATGAACCTCCATTAAGCGAACACTTTCTATGTGGACACGGACATAAAATATATATTTTTTTATTTTACCTCCCATAAGTGCATATCACCCTTATGCGGACAAATTTTGGGTGCAAGTGAATGTCCGCTGTTTAGAGTTTTCACTGTAATTTGTTTGTGTTGTGTTGTCAATATGCTTCAATGCAAAAAAAATTGCGTCTGAGACCAAAATTTGTTTGTAGCATAGTATAATCAACGGACTGTTCCCACGCCTCATTGAGACTTAAAAAATTTGTTTTTGTTTTTGTTACTCTTATCACTCCGCCCAAAGCAGGTATTTTCCTCGATTCATGATGCTTATTCAACTCGTTGATTGTGAGAGTATTAACAAAGAAACAGAAATAAAGCAAAATTTAGTTGAGTGACATAAAAATAATGCCGGAATTGTCATTGTCCTAATTAAGTGGAAAATACTATAAATTTTAGAACAACATTCCTATCCCTTTCCCCTATTTACAGACCATTTAAAGGACTCATCTCCGTTAGCCATGCTCGAAATCCTATAACCGCTTTATTTTCCATACCCACCAAAAATATTCTTACAAATGGCTGCGTTTGGATCTAATCAAATAAAATTTACCAGGGGGAAAGATAATGCCATAAAAACACGGTCATTAATTCAGTTAATTGGGAACTCCTGGGCATAAATATCCTTGAATAATAATGAGATAAAATGAAAAAATCACTGCACTGTGTATTGTCAAAAATTGGTGGAAGTAAAAATTCACAAAATGGTTAATTAATGTTAAAAGATTAAACAATTAATGACGCCATTGTCAGTTGTTTACTAATTTGTTTTTTATTGCAATTTTGTCACTGAAGTGAGACGACACTCTTAATTTTTGCTTTTTGGCTCTTCCGCATTTGCAACACTTTGGTCTTAAGTGCCGTGATGTTTCTTTTAAGATGGGACACCTGAGTGAGTAGCTTGACACAAACACACATTTAGGTAGTAGTTATTTTACATTTTATTTGTATATCCGCACTCTACAGAATAGATGGGTATATACCTAAATATCAGTTGGTACAGAAAAAGAGTGTTGATAATAGAAGAGGTAATTTAACTACTATACCAGTGCCTGCAATCCACCCTAACTTGATATTTGATCATGTCTTACAATTCTTTAGAAATGTGAAAGCTGCGCCCATGTTCCTACAAACTTGTTGGCCTCCGACACAAATAGTCCGACCCTAGGCAAAATGAAAGTACTTGCATCTTCCATACAAATGGTCGGCATTTTGACTCTGAGGGTGAGAGTACACATATATAGTCGTTTTAACCGACTGAAATTTATTTCCGTGTTTCTACAAAATTAAAAAAAACTTAGCTCGAAGCGCCTTCACACAGACTTATATTTAAAATCCTCTAAGCATTTAACCATATCTTTTTAATGACAAAATCTTCAAATTGAAAATATTCAACAAAAAATAGGAGAAATTCGGAATTGAATTTTGTACAATTAGACGTTTTCTCTGGAATTTCTTGGGACAATTGTCACAAAAAAAAAACAAATATTCACCAGTGAAATATAAATTCACCAGTGAAATATAAATCTAAATTAGATTCAATTTCACATTTATTCCCCTATTCATCGAAAACTAAAGTTTTGTTCTTAAATGTTTGCCATAATCTCAATTTCCCTAATTTAGTGTCTTTATCTGATACCTAAAAGTTTATCTTTTTCTACATTAAATCAATACCAATAACACCGAAGATCCATATATAACATTTCCCGATGTATTTTGGCTTTCTAAACTCCAAAACGATATTCATTTTTTATGGATAATTTAAAAAAATAAAAAATGTTGTGGATTTCCTTTCACATAAAAACAGTTGTTTAGAAACAGTCTCCAAAAATTCAAAAAAAATAATAGCTATTATTCTAGAGAAAAATGCTATGTTTATACATAAAAAATATATGGATAAATGTGTCAGTTAGTATGATAGTGGTCTAAGTCACACTTTATACGTTTTGAGATATGTAATGGTTTATGTTTGAGTCAATTGAAAAATATTTTCCACCGATATACATATCCTACTACTACATCGAACTTTTATAAAAAATCGACGACGTTGGTACCTATAAAGGAGCGTTTTATATGTTATTCAATTTATCTGAATCACTTAAAGTGGACATTATAATTGTAATTTAAATTTACTGAGGCTTTTTTGAAATCGTGTATGTTATATATAACAATATAACGGGTGATTTTTTATCTATTATCTTTTTGGCAACACTGGTTTAAACAGCTGACGCACGTTTCGTGTTTTGTTTCACTGTCAAACATCTTCAGTTTGGTCTATAATTTAACCATGACTCGTCTTACAAACGAACAGCGCTTGCAAATTATTGAATTTTATTATCAAAATGCGTGCTCTGTTACGAAAGTTCATCGTGCGCTTCCATTTTATGGTCACTTTAATCGACCCACTGAAGCGGTTATTCGGGCTATTGTGACTAAATTCGCACCAAATTTACATTGTTGGACATTAAACCACCAACACGTAATGCCAAAATTGGACTAAGCGAATGGACCATTTGAGGCGCAGTCAAGTTCAACATTTGCATGAAATAATCTTCAAACATTTAATTATATGGACCGTACTGTCGATTCAAATAAAGATTTCATGCATTTTTCTGAATTTTATGTGTTTTTTTTTAACTTTCCTATAGCTTTTAAAAAATCACCCTTTAAAATGGATTTTCTTAAAATTATAATGTATTGATTTAATTACAGTTAACATTATAAATAAAAAATGCTTCTTTACATTACCACACATCAATGTCCGTGGATATAGTGTGACTTAGACCACTTTCAAAGACACACTAAAGACAAAGTTATAACCCTTCTTGTAGAATGTGCAATTTCATTATCTATCGCGCTTTATCCAATAAAATTAGAAATTGACTATTTGATGAATCTATAAATGCATTGTCTGTTTTAAAAACTTTTTATTTACAGTATGTTGGCGATTTCCCGTGATGTCCCGGGAAATTGAAAAACTATTCCCGTTTCCCGGGAAATAAAAAGTACGGGAATATGCAAACCCTAGTCATAGCTTCTACATTTATCCATAGATTTTCTCCAAATAGCCCGGCTGGGATCCCAGCTTTTATAATATAAAAAATATTCTGTTATTTAAATTAAGCTATTTAATAAAAGAAAAATAATTTGATTAAAAAATCTTTTCTTTTACATGGAGCGCCATAACTTCTACATTTCCATAGATATTTTACATGTAATCATTAAACAAAATGTGTTTTCTATTTTTTATAATTTTTTCGTGCCAGAAAAAATAATTTTTCGAAAACAAATAATTTTTTTAAATTTTTTGGAGACTATTCGTAAACTACTGTCTTTGAAGTTCGCAACATTTGTTGTTATAAAAATTACATTTAATTGCATATATAAGTGGTTGTTATCGGACCTTTATTTCCATAATGAGAGTACACATATTGGAGGTACTGCAAAGAAAATTGTAACTTTAATAAAAAACTAAAAAAGTCCATATAAAATTGTCTTGATTTTATAAAACAGTATGTATCAATAAAAAATACATTTTTTGGTCTAGGGCAGCAAATTTTTATTGATTGTTTCATATTTGTTATATAGTTTTGTTAAAATCCCACCTTTTGTCGAACGAACCTCTAATATTTGTACTATAAGTTGAAAGTATTAGTCTGATCTCAATCAATAAAAGGTAATTACGAGGATCAGCGCCCATCGAAACTACGCAGTCAACTTGTAGCTGCAACAATAAAGGTCTCACTTGCCTTTTTGCTATTTTTGGATTCTGCTGAAGACTTCAACACAATCTTTTGTCTTTAAACCAGAATAAATGACAAAAAAATATTTTCAAATAATATTTTTGTGTTTTATTCGACCCTTTTTCAACAAATTATAAATATATTTTAATAGAAAATTTGGTTATTTTGAGCTCGAGGCCTTAATTATTTTAAATATTGGTTAACTATGTTTAAAAACATTAAATAATTAAGGCCTCGAGCTCAAAATAACCAAATTTTCTATTAAAATATATTTATAATTTGTTTGGGGTAGTTACTAAACCATTGCTTCTACGTGAAAGTAAAATTCACAACAATTGTAGGCCCCACAATTTAGGTCGTGGGGACAATCGGACTCCTAAAAGGATTATCCAAATACTAAAGAGTTGCCTATGATGAAAATTTGAATTTTAATTAAGAATTAAAAAAATACCGCAACGCATCAGAAAAGTTTTTACACAGCACATTGATGAAATGGTTTTAAACTAGTCTTTTTAATAAGTCATGGAAATTGAGCATTTCACACCTATCAAATACTGTCAAATACTATTAACGATTGTGCATGAACCTATTTGAACTCCATTCATTACATACTCATTTTGAAGTATTATTTGAAACAATTGCATTTTCATTTAGTTTTGCCGTCTATTTAAATCCTATGCACATTTGGCCGCTCAAAGTAAAAATAGTAAAAAACAATATATATTCTGAAACAGAAATAAAAATCACTGTCTGGTCACTGAATGTATTTTCCATAATTTTCGATTGTTTAATTTAATGAATACAAAAGTTTTCTACTTCAAAATACAAAAATTTACATAAATGAAAATTTTCAAAATACCGAAAATTTGCAGAAAATAGAAACAGTCATTGATAAACTCCGAAATGATGACATTCAGGCGTAATTCTCTTGTTTACATATCCTCAACACATCTGGCCTAGTGTTAATGAAAGCAAACAAATTGGAAATTTTCCTATCGGAATATTGTTGGCATGTGAACGCGGCAAGTTAAACGTTATCGATTTCCCAAAACGTTTAAGCTCACGTGGCAATGATAATTCCTAACCAGTAAATTGAGTGGTTACGTGGATTTGTTTCACTTGTTTTCAATTTAATATAGAGCTCAACTCTTTTGTTTATATACAACAAATACATTTTTTCTAATTACAATTAATTTTTATATAATTTTTTTTATTTATTTAAAAAATATATATCTTTTGGTATCAAAATGCGATTAACAATAAAAAAATTATTAATAAATTTTGAGCTAATTGAAAATAATAATTGAACTCATTAATAGAAATTGTGTATCAATATATAATGCGAGTCATCCAACATAAGCATACATGTTTACACATTACTATGTATGTGTTTATACATACTTGAACATACATACATACATATGTCGGAATGTTGTGATACTCATTTAGTTGTTATTGATGTGATTGTTATTGTTATTGTTTGTAATTAACGCAAATCCAATAAATTCATTAAACCAAATGAAATTGCCGGCATGGGTACGGATACATGTCCGCACTGTGATTTTTTTTGTTTCATACAAACGTATCCCGTGTTCAATATATATACAACAGCCACGCCCGGACCGCCCTTTATTCGACAATGTTTGCGACGAAGTGTTGTAGTTGCTATTGTTGTTGTTGTTGCTGTCTGTCCTCCACATCTCCACAGAAACATAAATTCAATTTCAAATAACAGCAGTAATGACTTAAACAAAAACAAAAACAATCCGAGAAGAATTAATTTACATAAATTTGTTTTAATTATATCGAAATGAACGGATATCGTCCTACCAATATAACAAAATAATACATTTGTCAGGCAGTCAGTCAGTCGTTTTAATTGGTAACAGAAAAAAGATTATGAATATGTTTCGTGTTCATGTTCGATGCGAGGCAAAGTGTAGGTTTGTATCCGTGCAAAACAATTTGATTGCAGACTTAACCCACCCAGTGTCGTTGAACGAAGCAAGCCGAATGTCAGTCCGTGTGTGGGAGTCAATGTTCTACTTTCGCAAATGAGAACGAATTGTGCCGAAAATGTTCAGGTTTCTCAAACTTAGACTTATCTTAGTCTGTGTGGGTTGACTGCATGTGCCGAACAAGTTCGCTTCATTTGAGGGTTTGAAGTCACAGCAGGTATTATTTATACTTCAGGATTTTGTTGGAAATCCCAAAGATTTGATTTTTAATTAAATTACATAGAAATCTATTATTGCGAGAACGTGATGGAATGCAAAGGTACCATTTGTAATGAGTACAATTTACTCATTTCCTTCGCTCGTGTGCAACACCAAAATGCAAACAAGGATAACACCGTAGACACTGTGGGCATTTCATGCCGAGTTTTCTTGCACACAACAATCAATGTTGGAGCAGATGGCGGCTTTACACTTGCACCGCGACAACAACAGAGCCGCTGAAACATCCTGCGAATGTGAAACAAAACGGCTGAAACTGAGCTCGAGAAGCTTGCTGAATGTTTAACAATCTATATTTATAAAAGAGAATGCCGTCCGTGTGAACACGCAAAACTTTATAACGGATCGTCTGATTTTCACGATTTTGGGCTTGATGAATTCGTGTTGGCCCAAGGAAGGACATAGGATGTAAAATTGGTACATAAATATTACTGACCACGAGAATGATAAATATGATGCCGAAATTTGGATTTTCATTTTATGTGTGTGGCAATAGTGTTTTTTTGAGCCAGAAGGCTGCAAATTGGAACGTATATATTACTGACCACAAGAAAGATAAATATGATGCTGGAGTTTGAATTTTCGTTAGGTGGGTAGTTGGGGCGTGGCAAAAGTGTCTTTTAGCTAGAAGGCTGAAAATTGGAACGTATATATTACTGACCACGATAATATCAATATGATAAGATCAATATGAAACCTGATTTTAATTTTACCATTTGTGTTTTTGCCTGGCGAAGCGGGCGGGGTTCAGCTAGTTTTATATAAATTTCTAATATTTTCTCTGTGTATTGGATTAAAAACAACAATTTCGAAAAGCGGTCCTGTTTGATTTTCTTTATATATACTTGACTTCCTGTTTCTTAAGCAACCGGAAGTCGTGCGTTTAGCAAAACTTGAATATAAGGATGTCGTATTCTATTCGACGCACCAAAAATAGGTAATTAAAAAATTGAGTAGATTGTTTTAAATAAATTAATATTCATTTATTACCATCTCCAGCTTGACGTTGGTAAGCCAAGGGTTAATTTTGGCCGATGAAATATTTTGCATGAAACAAAATAGATAACATTGGTTAACAAATATACACTGGACAGCCAAGCAACCATATTGAAAAAGGGACAAATGAATGTAATTAGTTTGATTTAAAACTATTTCGTCGTTGTTGTCCATTTTTGTTTTTTTTTTTGCTATTTTCAAAATGCAGCAACCACCAACCATGAGATTAATTGCCTGAGATTAGAGAATAGAAAAAAGTGGAAAATAAAAATACTGGCAGGTGTGTGAAATCTGAATAGAGCACGGACAACAGGCGTAGCGTATCTGATTTTAATTTTCAACAAATGCAAAGGACATTTGAGAGACTCAATTGGCTGAAATGTTATCCTTTAAAGTCACTGAGTATCAACTATTAATAAGCACTTTGGCTATTTTTGTCAGTTCGGCTTGTGAAATTCCAGGAATTTTTAAAGGTTTCATTTGTGTATATATTTAGAAATTGCTCGAGAACATCAAAAGGACATAAACATCGTTTTGAACGCTTAAAATCGATACCACAAAACTTCGATTATGTCTGTGCTTTGAAATGAATTTCAAAAGAACCAGAAACACCCGCACATTCTAAGGATATCGCAGATCAAAAGCTCAACAAAGCAAATTAAGGATTGGATACATTGTCTTGTGCCTTTGGGTAGCATGTATATAGCACGGCCGGTGTATGTATTAGCGTGTCCTCTAAATGGCGATTTTTTTTTTAATTTTCTTAATTTCGAAAAATGTCAAAACAATCATAGGAAAATTTGTGCCCGAATCGTATTAAGTTAGTAATCCTAGTGTACATTAGGGAGGGGCACGAAAATAAATTGCAGCGGTTACCCTCCCCCCAGAAATGAATATTGGAGTGCTTAATGGCCTCTAAAATCATGTTTTTCTAAAATAATTTTTTATGTTCATTTCTGTCCAATTTTTTCTGAATTAATAGACCCTTGTAAGTAATTTAAATCAAAAAAGTATTCTTGACTTAGAATAACTCATTTGTCGTATTATTGGACGTTTATATTGATTTTTTGTGGTTTTTCTAGGTGACAGCTAAAAACCCATATGTCTTGAAAACATTTTGTAAGAGGTATTATCAAAAATAAATCGAAAGTATTAATACCTTTCGAATGATGCCTAAATGATTAATGTTGAACGAAAAATGACGTCGCTGACCCCATGTTTGTAAAATAATTTAATACAAGAGATTTCAGAGCCAATATTTTCAAACTCTTTTAAAAAAAAACGTTGCGATGTCAATTTGCTTCCAATATTCATCATTTAGGCATCATTCCGCTATTTATTTTTATTAAGTACTAACAATTATTCAGTTATCCCACAAAAATACTATAAAGGTAGAATAATTCGACCAATAAGTTACTCTAAGACAAGATTCAAAATTTATATCTAATGTGCTTTCAAGGGTCTATTATTTCAGAAAAAAATTGACAAAAATGCAGCACAAAAAATGACACGGTAAAAATATGATTTTTATGGGATTTTCAGGAGCGCTAAGCTCACAGACGTCCTTATTTTCGTGGGGTGACTGGAAATTGTTTTTCCATTTGTGTGGACCGCGACCCAGGCTATTGTACATATTGCAAAGTTAAACTGGCATTATTTGCCTACAATTGATTTGACAGCGATATTGTCCTGGCTCAAGACCGAAATAAAATAAACATGTTTTACAAAATTCTCAAAAATTTAAATCGAAAAATGTTGTGTATTTTTGTACCACAATATCCACTTCAAAGTTCAAAACGGGTAAACTACTAAAAAACATATGCTTCAAATTCAAGTACTACGTTAGAAATCAGCAATGTCAAAGCTGTACTCATTTTAACAAAAAATTATAATGACAATTTAATGTAATTTATTATTAAATTTCTATGAAAAATAGGAAATTGTTGAATTGTCACTTACTAATGACTGTAGTTCAAGCAAATGTATTTAATTTAGGAAGATGTCACTTGTCGCTCATTTCCTTAGCAGGACGAACTCACTCTAAGAATTGAATATAGCTTTTGCGGAATAATATTCTTAAGATTCTTTATCCATTTTATATTTGAGTCATACTTTACTTATCTACCTCTTTATATACAAATTTTGGTTTTCCACATTTTCGTTTTTTTTTTTTTGAACCAACAACCCAATTTTCCACTCCTGAGTTTTGTTTCAATTCGCCCATGTGATTTCATCCTCTTTTAGTGTTTTTGAGTTCAAGCACTTCAACAATTCAGAAATTTACTGTTTTGTGGACCAAGATTACATTGTTTAATTATTTACCGATTATTTTCACGGAAAATGTTTAATGATTTGGAATTAGCAAGTTTAATTGCCGCTACTTCTTTTATTATTTTCGACGAAAAAATCTTCGAAGGGTACACCCTAGTATGTATGTCTTCTGAGGCACTCCCTTCCAAAATATACCGCATGACACTAACTACCAAAACGACTGCCACTGCCACTGCGACTGTGTTTGTGTTTGTGTCCGTGTCTGTTGGTGGTTCGTTGTGGCAGAGGCTCTGGCCGTAGTTAGTTGTAGAAGTAACTTTCACATACCTTGGGCAACAAATTAAGCCAAGTTACTATGTGTTTACGGTTTGGTAAACTTGAAAAGCGTTTAATTCGGAAACATCATCATCACCATAGCCATCGTCGTCGTCGCCGTCGTCATCAGCATGAGCGTTTAGTAGAATAAAGCGAGGTATCTTTTGCTACAAAAGAAACATTTGTACAGTGCTATGCATGGATAACGACAGATGTAATCTAAGATTGTTGTGCATCACAAATACGTCTGCACGAGTTATGCCAAAATGAAAATCAAAACAAAACCAAACCGAACCGAACAACAAAAAATAGACACACATACAGTGAGTGCCATCCAAAATCGAAAATTCAAAACATTTTCTTTACACATTGACCACAAAACGTAAATATTTAGAAAAAATGTTCCTCGTAATGTTTTACGTACATAAGATGAAAGGACAACGTGGCATGTGGACTTTACTTGTAGACGTGAATCGTGGATATTCGTATATTTATTGATTCACACTCCGTTGGCCGAACCTTGTTATTTTCTTTGAGTTGTACCTTGTAAATTATGACCCCCCAATTGAATATTGAATTGAAGAACTACACAAACAACAGACCACCTATGGAACATATTTCCTTCTTTTTAAGTTTTACTTTTTAAATGAAATTAAGGATTGCTTCATATAAAATACATACATATGTGCAGAAGAGCAACTCATGGAAAAAATTAAAAGTTACTGCTCTCAAAATGAAGATTGTTTTGTTTACAATATTTTTTAATAATATTTCGGCTCTATTAACATCCGTTGGTGAGATAACCGTTTTCAAAGTTTCCTTAAATATGGGGTTTTTTACTAAAAATTTAATTCGTTGTCCCAAATTTCAACCCTTTAGTCTTGCATTATAAATTTTGCAAAGAAAATCGCCTATATTTGAATTATTTTTCGACTGTTTGTTGGTGGTCTCAACTTTGGAAATCCCTTTAATAGGCAATTTTATTTTTTTATATGGGTACCCATCCTAAAGTACATATTTATGTATGTAAGGTATGTATATTAAATCTTCAAAATCTTAAATTTTAAAATTTTCAAAGTCTGAACTCCAAATATCATAGAAAACAACATAAAATGGCGAATAATACAAATCTTCGAATTTTTTTGCAAATTTTTTAATGCAGTTTTAAAGTATTATATATTTTCAATACGTATGAAATTTTCAATTCAATATAGATTAAAAACCCCATATAGGTACTGTGAAAACGGTTTAACTCGCCAGCGGATGTTGCTAGAGCCGTAATATTTTTTAGGAATAATCAGAAAACATGTCAAACTTCATAACAGTTCAGAGGGGTAACTTTTTTACTTTTCTTGGCTCCAAACAAAATGAGTCGGTGTGGACATGTGTGGAAATATTAATATTTTTAGAGTAAAAAATTCAGTGAAAAATTATTGAGGTACTCCCCATAATTATTCGAAAAAATGTGAAGAAAACTAAAATATTAGAAAGGGATATACTAATATCCCAAACCTTCGATAATACTGAGTTGCACGGAAAACCAATTTAGATATGATCGGCAATTCAAGTTCCATAGAATTCGTGGTTTAAAAGCCGTTAATATAAATGAATAGTTTCCCGAATTTTAGAGCATTATGATATATAATATTGAACTTTTTAATTTTTAGCCAATGTTTTTGATGCGAACTGTATATGATGGTATAATTATTTCATTTTCTACAATAATTCAAATGTGTACAACGTTGAGTGGCACTCACTGTACGTACGACGTCCATGATGATAATGATGGAAATGATAATGACGATGTTGATGATGATGTTGAATGGGGGAGAGAGTGTATTTAATGCTGCATTAAATAAAAGAAATTGAACTTAAGAAACCGTAAAAATAATTTCAGCTTAATATATTGTTGTGGTGTGGTTGTTGTAGTTGTTGCAGTGATTTGCCTGTAGTTCGGCACGGAAACAAACATAAAAAAGGAAACTCAAAACATGTTATTTATAAACAACTTTCGGTTTTTGCAAATGTTGAAGTTGTTGTTGTGTTGTTGTTATTGTTATTGTTATTCTCATTTAGCACTGGAAGATGAATATACATACAATATTATAATTAAATTTCATTTGTTTAGTAATTATGTGCAATTATTGTTTAGTTTGTTTTTATAGGAAACTAAACGCTAACAAACATACAGTTGGGTGCATTCAAATGGCAGTATTTTCTGGGTACACTCTAGCATGACATTAACAAGTCTTTGTTTGCCAAATGCCACTGGCCTGTGGCGTAGAAGTTGTTCCAAAGCTAATTAATGTTTTGTAAATATGGTTTGCTGTACGATGAAACTAACATCGCACAGAAAGAGTTGCACCTCCTTTGGAAGTACCCTGAAATCAACTCAAATTAAAACTTGAACTTTCTGCAAATCTTATTCATTAATTAATTTTGTCAAACATTACAAAAAATACAATCATAACGCTTTCCGACAGTCCATATTACACTTGAACCAGATGATATACATCTGAAACTATTGGTGAAATAGAGTTAATCAGCGTTTTTAGCTTTTCATTTTCGCATCCTGTTGGCCATTAAAAGGACTACAATGTTCCAAAGGATACAACTTTTCAAAAATTATTTTTAATGACTATTCGCACCTAGGACCCAAATCGAAGAAGAAAATATGTTCCAAAAAACTTTGAATTTCAAGCTTCTATTTGTATTAGTTTTGTATTAACAACCATTTAAAGTTTTATCTCTTAAAAAGCAAGATATGAATAAAATAGAAAAACTAAAGGGTAAACTTGAAATATATGTTAATGCTGAACTAATGCAGATAGAAGCATTTGATATTTGATGTATTTTTAATATATATAAAATATTTTTTTGGAAAATTGTATCCTTTGGATCTTTTTAAACATGCAAAGGGGCAACAAGATGAGGAAATGGAAAAATGAAAAGCCATTTTGCCTATATTTCATCTGGTTCAAGTGTAACGACTTTTTTAAAAATTTTTGCACGTTACAATCGACCTTATATTAAAACCTCTAAGTTAAGGCAGCGCAATTTAATTTAATTGAAAATGGTCAAAGGTTTAATTTTCAGATGAACAATATTTGCGCATTTAAACGCTATGTAATTAATTAATAATATTTAAGAAATGAATGAGAGAAAAGGAAGAATAAGGAATAAGTCCGATCTCCGGATTTAAAATGAATTTTATCGAAGAAAGGGTCAGAATTGTCTTAAAAGTATTAGATCTGCACACAGAGAAGATATGATTTCACGCATATTCGTAGAGCATCATATTATGATTGGGATTATGGTTGGGGTAATCATAGTATGGCAGTAGCTAATCATAGTATGACCATTATGACTGTTTCATGTTTAGCTAGAACTATGTTATGATTACCCACAATCATAATTTTCTAACCATAATATGATGCCCTTCAATTGGCTTAGCAGTAATCACATTATGCTTGCAACAATAATATGTCTTGAATTTTGATTTGTAAGCTGATTCCTGAAGGATAGGTGTTTGCGTTACCCATAGAAGTGTGAAAACCATTTATTTATGCTTACAAATTTAAATTCAAACACACGCAGATCAAAGATTTTTGTAATTCGAGGTTATCTCTAATACTTTTAACTCAATCTAATCCGAAAATTTTATCATTTAAAGATTATAGTTGATGCATTTATGAACACGTTCCGTTCGAAACTTCTTCGTTTCGTAGCTGAACTTAAGCTTTATTTTTTCAGATGGCGGCCAAAATGAAAAGTTAAAACCCTGCTCAGAACTAAATATGTTAGTATGAGAGTTTGTGCAAAATAACTTGTTGAAATGCGATAACTTGGTAGCACTGTCATAGTTCTGAGCAACGTATTTATTACTCAAAAAGTTACTCATGAGATTTACGACAATGTTGTCAAGTTAGCGAACTGGACTAATAAGACTATCGCTGCGGACAATTTTTATTACATGTAATTCGCATGCGGATTAATGTAGCTACCATAAGAATAGATACAATCAAAATTTTTTTTCGCAACGGATGACCGCCACGATTTTGGTTGGATCCTAACATTTCCTAACTGTGTACTATTATGCTTATACATACATACATTCCATTAAAAAGCTGAATATTTCAAAATTCGACACTCGATGTCAGATGCTTCAGTACACCACTACTTCTATTTGAATGCACACACACTTGTATTTCCTCTGGACATTTCCGGATTTCTTTTATAAGAAATATCATTGGACAACGATATTCCTTGATTTTTAAATAATCTAAATTTTGTTAGTTTTGCTTTTGGTATTTTCTTCAGTTTGCTTTTGTTTAGTTTAGTTTAGTTTTTTTTTACAAAATTATTATCTATTTACGCATACACTATCACATTCCTGTTGATACGCAACAAGTTGCGTATCTTTACAAAATTTTAGGGAGTTTTAGTTTTTGTGTGTTTTTCTTTCTTTTTTTTGTTTTGGGTTCCCATTTTGATGATCAGTCCACAATCTGTGTGTCACACGACTTAAGGATTAAAGGTTATACAATTATTGCTTAGACCGACCGAGTACTGTCAGTTCTGGTTATGATGTTGGGGCGGGGGAGGGGGGTAGATGCAACTAAAATTCAGTCAGGCGCAAATCAGATGCCGCAAAAAACAGACATCTACCGTCGAATTGGAACAAAGCGTAGTTTGAGAGAGATGCACAGGTGGCAGAAGTTGTTCGTTCGTTCGATCGTTTACACATCGGTGCCACAGCCCTCCTGGTAGCCTTCGTCGGGGGAGTTGCGACTGGTGCTGATGAGCGCTCGCTTTATTGCTGTGACAGGTGGGAGGACGGGAACGCCGCCCTTCTGCCATACTCGTATCGTCTTGGCGTTAATCGATGCAGGATTTGGTACCATACTATTGTGACTGGGCGATGTCCGGGAACTACTGGCCTCTAGGCTTGTGTTGGGCCTTTGACGTGGTAGTGTTCGACTCGTGAACGGTGGACTACTAGTTGTAGTTCCTGTATAGCTGCTAGATGTTAGGGTGGCTCGGCTCAAGAGGTTACTGGCACCCGATCGGCCCAATGTGCCCCCCATTAGCTGCTTCTGCAGAGGATTCATTTGTAAGTGATGCTGCAGCTGAAGTTCTGCGCCTGGAACCACCGGTAGACCGTAATCGTTAGGATAGCCACCCATTACAATGCCAGAACCTGAATTTGAGAGGTTGGTCGTTGTAGTGGAAGCTGTGGATTCAGTGTTCATGATACAGCTGCCTTCATTCGACTGCAGCGTGTGGTTGAAGGTTGTGCGAGGGAACGTTTTACTAAAATTGTCCGTGCCGCTGCCACCGTCGTGCATATCATACAGCTGGGTACTATCCATAATGGGTGTCTTGTCGGAGTAGCGCCGCAGAAACAGGTCATCGGCTGATGAGGTGCATGTCACAGCTGTTATGTCCTCCCATAACCCGGAAGGGTACAGCGAATCGCAACCTCCAGCACGCTTGTATTCGCCGTTTGTGGTGAGACCGGCCAGTTCGGCATTCAAGGCCTTCGTTAGTATGGGTGGGATTTTCAAATCCGCAAATTCGTCGCCCTCGAAGCGCTTAGTGTCATTGATTAAGTCCGGATTGTTGCCAGCGGATGCAGTGGGTGATATGAAACAAGGCGCTGTTGCCAAAACACTGCCGTTTGTGGAGTAGGCCATGTCTGTAAGTCTGGGCGGTTTCTGCAGCGGATTTGCACTCTGCGTCGACGCCGTGTCCTTTTCCACATGGTCCATTTCATCTGTGATCATTTTCGCATCTCCGCTTGTCCCGTTTCCCGGTCCCATGGTGCCATTCATGCCATTCGATTGCGTCTTATTGATTATCATGTTCTGCTGGTTGATGCTGGTAATCACTTCCATGTTGTTGGGCGTCTTTGTGGCATTGTATGGCTCTCTCTTGAGTCGCATTAATAGGAACATGACAAACAGCAAGACGAAGAGTATCAGAATAACCAAGGCAGCGCTTAAGCCGACAATCTGACCGCTACCCAAAGACGCCATGCCGGCAGCTCGCATCCGAACGTGCAGCGTGAAATTAGCCTCGGACGACCCGGCCCGGTTCTCTGCCACACAGAAAAACTCACTCGAATCGATTTCTTGAGCATTGGTCATTACCAAACGGGAGGTTTTCTCAAAACCGCCATGTTCCAGAATATGTAATCTCTGATGGGAACTAAACGCAGTGTTATTGGTCAACAATCGCCCATTCCAATACCAGTTGACCACTGGTGCTGGTATAGCTTTGGCTCTGCACAGTATCGAAGCATTTTCGCCCATCGTTGCCTCGACATAATGACTCGAGGGCAAAATTTCCGGCTTGCAGGCGAAATCATCAATGCTCAAATCGGCAAATGTTTGATCTATAACCCTTTCGGGTCCACCACCGCACACCGGTGCCACTGGATAGGGTATATTCTTCTGCATCAACCACAACTTGGCATCGCGCAGGCGGCAATCACACATCCATGGATTATCGTGCAGTTCGATGCCATGCAATCGACTTAGCGTCTCGATGGTCTTCGGTACCAATTCACTGAGTTTATTACCATTTAGACGCAGCAAGGTTAGACCCTCCAGGCCCTCGAAGGCCTGGGGAGCTATGACTTGAATGTCACAGTGCGACAGATCCAATTTGTGCAGAGCTGGAGTGTCCATAAATGCGTTGGGTTCGATTTTCTGTATGCGATTCGATGCAATGGTCAAATCCCTCAGCGATGAGATGTAACTTAAAGCCATAGAGGGCACGCTGAACAGGAGATTTTGTGACAGATCCAATTCGACCAGATTTGTCAGGCCCTTAAACGTCTGCGGTTCGATGTGTTCGATGCGGCAATTGCGCAGGTATAGCTTCTGAAGATTCAGGAGGTTTGTCCGAACGAACTGCTCATTCAAGAGGGTCTGCAATTTATTGCCTGACATATCCAAGACCTGCGTGGACGGATCTATATTGTCGGGTATTTGCTTGAGTAAGCGGTCGATGCACTCCACCGTCTGTTTACCACCCTTCCACTTGCAGGCACACACAGTCTGACAAGTGCTCATCTGTTGATGGTTGACAATGACAGTGTTGTCCGGCGAGTGCGGTTGTTGGAACGGAGCCAAATACTCCTCGGACATTGTGGGGCTATCGTCAATGGCATAGACACTGCTGCCTACGATATTGTCCATATGTTGCTGTTTACGACCATTTAAGTGGCGGGAGTTTGCGGCATACTGATGTTGATGTTGATGATGATGCTCCATCTCGGTGGGATGCGATGACGACGATGATGATGATGGTGCTGCTGCTGCTGATGATGATGCCAGCACTTTGGTCAGGTGATATGATGTCCCAGCACCGGCATAGTGTTTTACTTTTTGAGCGCGACCGTAGTGGGACGATGACGAAGATGAGGGGGAGCCGAACACAGTTGGTGTTAAATGCAGGACCAGCAGATGGATTACAAATGTCATCTTCCAAAGTTTTGACATGTTTGAACGTTTCGTTGATGACTATTGACATCAAAAAAAGAGGTTAACACTGGTATCCTTTTTGTCGAAATTGCTTGTGTCCCGAACTGTTCTTCTTCTTCTTTTACGTTGCGGCGAACACAATCAGAGTTTCAGAGTTTGGAAGTTTTGATAACGGATGTTAATGGGTCCAAAGGAGTTCTCTCCGGGCAACATTTCGCATTTCTAACAAGAAGTTATATAACTTATAATGACTTCACGCGTTTGTGTTTGTTTGTTTGTGTGCACATTTTTGGTTTTTGGTCTGGGATTAAACTACACTTAATTCGTAAACATTTTCTTAATTACTTTTTAACTTTGAGCATATTTTTAATTATTTTCTTGTTTGCGACTTTATTTGGGCAGCACAGGAAAACCTTTTCTTTTCCTTTCGCGTCGTTTCGTTTTGTTTCTTTTGGAATATCTAATCCTTTTTCTGTCGGTTTGTTTTGTTACCACATTTATTTTGTTAATTAATCATATTTGTTGTTGCTGTTGCTGTTCAAGTTTGGGATTGCTGTAATATCTTCTTTGATTGACCTGGTAACGGTAATTAAATACAACAACTTCTTTACGATGACATTCTATGTACATCATAGTAACCGTGCTCACACACATGCACGCACGCAAGCACTCACACTAACATGTCACATCACACACTTGCACATATACATATACGCGCGCACACACACGCGATTAAACTGATTTTTTTGTGGGGCTTTACGCAATTTTTCGTTTAATTTATGCTAAATCCGCTTTAGAGTTCTTCAACCGTATCCGTGTTTTCTACTTTTTTGCTTTTCCGTTTTCTGTTTTCTCTTCAATTTGATTTCTTCGTTTGTTAACTGACTGTTCCGCGTCGTCGATATGTTTCGGTAAATGATGATATGCTTGATTGCTTTTCCGTCTTAATTTATTTTTTTTTTTTGATTTACATTTAAATTTGTGTTTTATGTATATTTATTTGTGTTAATATGTACTTTAATTGGATTCTTAGGATACGTTCGAGAACGGCTTTTAACACCCAACCATCGGCAACGGCTAATCGAAACGAACTGAATTCGTAAAACTCAAGGCAATGCAATGAGGGAAGAATGTTTTGCTTCGTTTCACATCTTCATTTTCGACCAGTCATGCTCAATGCGAACAGCACGACGCCGAAGAGAGGAGAGCGCACATGTTTTCGTGGCTTCGTGTCTTCCAGTCAACATGTTGCCAAACACAATAGATAATAGTAGTGTTGTGGAAACAAAGCGAATGTTGCCAACATTCGAGCACATCCGTATCCGTGGATAGGATCATCTTTCCCAAGCTTTATCGTTCCAAGTTAAATTGGAAATTGCACTTCGGGTGCCATGTTGAATACTTAATTACATGCAAAAACAAGTAAAAACGCAATTAACTATTTCTGAACCTAATATTACATACATTGAAGTATTTTCAAAGTTGCTGTAACTGGTTAAATGTCGAGAAACACTGTTTCATAAATTAGATAATAGAACATATTGCTTTATTTAATCATAGCTGTGATATTAAAGAAGAAAACCACAGCGTATTGAACATTATTTTGTCACAAATTGTTTATTAGGGGGGAAATGTTTAAACAATTCGCGTAGATTAATATTGATTCTTGTTGAAGTTCCTGAACGACGATAATGGGTTTGACCCATACTTATATTCATTGAACAGGCTACGATAATTGATCTAATTTAATATGTAATACCCCCTTCATGAGGACCTTAGTTATCATAGCCTTATTATCTTTAAAACTTATAATTTTTAATGAAAGTTTTTATTTGAACTGGGATATAATCAAGACCATTCTGGATCTATATTTTATAGAATTTATTTCAATTTTATTACTTGGCTGCACACTACCACTATAATGATAAATATTGACCCAACTCAACTCGAAATTTGTAAATATAAAAACAAACAGTCCCTCCCAGTAACAAATGATATATATTACAAGAAATTATATATTACAAAAAATCTTATGGACATTTCTCCAGGTCCACCATGCTCGAAAAATAAAAAAGTTAAAAAATATTGTGTCTGAGTTGTATTAGTAAGCGAAGATATTATTAAATTAAAGAGATCACAGCCTAGCTTTGATAGTTGCAGTTACGGACTGCAAAGTTGCACTCATATTTTATTCCCTTTTTTATTTTTAAGACCATTTTGTCTTAATATTTCATGGAGTGATCTCTTATGACAAAATATTTGTTACAATAATAACCAACGCTAATAATAATTCGCACTGCTGTGCGTTTTTGTGAAGAATGAATAAACTGACCTCTATATTTGTCACGTCACCTTTTAGTAACTAAAATTTTTTTACTAATTATAGAGCTTCTTAGGTTGCACACAAATATGCATAATTCAAATATATTCAATTCATCCCAACAATTTTAGGTGAAGGATTGGGGAGGAGGATGTAACACTTTTGGACAGTTATAAAGAAGCTACTCCTGGATTAAACGTGATTTATGTTCCGGATCATTGCCCTGATAAAATTTGAAGCTATCCTAGTTTTTCCGATTTTTTTTGTTTTGCACGCCCACAAAGTCTGCCAGTCATAAATATTCTAATGGCATCTATTTTAATTTATAATACATATATGTATTATATAGCTTAATTTTTATGCTTACGTTTTTTGGCTAGATTTTCACGATCCCGCTTTTTTCTACAAAATCCCGCCAAATCATGCTTTTTGTCCAAAAATAGATGGTCACGTTATGTTTATAATAATGGTAATATAATAATGGCATAGAGCAATTTAAATAAAAATATTAGATCTTAGATTATATCTGTATTTTAATATGAATGAATATCAATCAGCTAAAATTGTTTTGATGTAATAGAAATAGAAAGCCAGTTAATTTGATTTTAGGATGATTGTAATTCCAGAACAATCAGACAGCTGAGCGAATGAGTAATATTATCAATAATAAATATTGTGTATACGCCCCCGATAAGATGACAATTGAAATGATATCTGTTATAGTCGACGAATATTTTTCAATCGTTTAAATTCGATTATATCGATATAAAATCAGAAATGTATTTTTAATTAAAGATTTACCTTGAAGTAATGTACAGGAAATACTGATACAGGGATATGTCACGCTTAGTGTCTCACACATATATGGTGTGTGTATCACACATATAATATCCCTACAGGATATTTTTGGATGTTAAAAAGGTATTACAAAACAATATTGCCTACATTACCATATGATCAAACAAAACCTCGATGTTAATTTTATCTTGCATTTCAGGTGACGAGATGCAGAGCGATAGTCTTTTATATAAATAGAATATAAGGATAATATGGTTTCCTATAATGATTCACCATAATGCCCATTAAAAACCGAATATAGTTCTGTGAAGGAATTTTAGATAGAAATGTTGTATAATTTAGACTTATGTAACAGATAAAACTTATTTTCAATTGAAAAATCATTAATTTTTTATGTTTTCATCATAATCTAGTCAAGTGAATCTTGGAGCGTAAACAGCGTTATAGAAGTACATATATATGTTTGGTTAATTCTAACAGAATCCGTTTGCCAAATCAGATTATCATGAAAGCGAGAAAGTTACGATCGAAATGCGCTTTTATTTATTTAAAAAAGAGCAAACATTTCAACGAAAATTATTAAAATTCTAACAAGATTAGTTCCAATATACTCGGCATCCTATTTATTTTTGTTGGAAATACATACTTTTTTCACAGAAATTGAAAATAATTTCGATCGCATCTTCTCGTTATCGAATCCCGTGCCTAGCCTTTGCGTTGTGCAGTGTAATCAATCATATGTGTGTGGCACTACGCGTGAATGAAATTATGAACATTTGTCGGCAACAATCTATTTAGTAGAGCTTTCCAGCAACATCTGCCAACACCGCAACATATTGCATCGACATTGTTTAACTACATTAAGGCCAGCAACACTTTCATTCGGACCTCACTCGTGTTTCCAGTGGGCTTTTGTCGATTCCCTAAACAATTCATCTCCAACGAAGCTTACGTTTTTTCATTGGGTTTTATTTCTGGTTCAGTCGCAAGGAATAGTGTCCCTCACATAAACAAGGTTGTCATTTAATGCTTGGAGTGGTATTGTTTGTTGCATTCTGAATCAGAATCAAGATGTATAAAATGAGTCAATATGTTTTTCGTTTCGACTACATGAGAGGAGCACAGCACAGTCGTTTTCTAGGCAACTGGGCTAATCGATTTATAACATTTCGAAAAGAAAAAACTAACAATACAAGACAGTACAATGGGAGACCTAAACCGAAATGAGAGTATTCTGGTGGCTCGTAGTAGTACCTACCAAATGTGTACTAACAAGAATCCATTTTTGAAAGGAAGAAAGTTTTTCCGGTTCTGTCAAGTCAAGTCAATACGACGGTATTGGGCGAGAGGAGAAGAAAACGACGAAGCCTTCAATCCACACAACTACATTTGCATACGGGGATGCGTGTGTGTGTGGACGAGTGCGAGTATAATGACAGTAGATTATAGGCCAGTATGGAGGAACATGATGGTGTATCACTGTCGTCTTCGTCTCCATCAAAACTCGCAATCCCAAGCAGCTTAAAGTTCAAATTTGCTGTCAACGCATTTAGAGGTTGTGATTATAAACAAATTTGCCTTTATGAATACAGACACAGCCACATACACACACTCACTCCAACACTCGCACAGAAATGAAAGAATCTGGCATTTGTTATGCAATTTGAAAATTATTAGCAACAAACATCAACTCTTGTGTCTAAGTGTATGTGTGTGTGTGTGTTGTAGTACAGGCCAAACTACAGCAATTGCTAGCACCCGCACCAGTAGCAACAAGCAGCACTACCCACATATGCACTGATTCGTGACATCTTAAGATAGTTACGCTTTCTTACTGCTGCGCCACATCATGTCACTTTTAAATTACACACTCGCTCGTTTTGTTGTTGTCTCGTCGGGTTGTTGGATTGTGTTGCATGTGAACGATACTCATTTTGTGTTGTTGTTGAACAACAATAGTTGCTGATACATTGCAGCCACCTTTAAAGGTACCGATGAATGAAAAAATTGAGCTGTAATGATAATACACCCTATAGCAAGTCGCCAAAAACAACTACTCCTATGTACGAAGGATAATATACTTAAATTACCATTTGTAACCATTTAGTGGCAATAAGATGCATTTGGTGTAGAACTCTGACCGAAGCTCGTCGTTCGCATGCTATGTCTGTGTATTATCAGCCTATACGATCGTTGGCTGCATTATCTTCCCATAGTGCCTCTACAATCAGCATATACGAATATCATGTTGCCAACAGTGTCCATAAGAGAACACACGATAGATGGCCTCCACTCCGCATGCTTCACCGTCGTCTTGGATATCAATGTCTGAGATATGCAAGAACGAAGAGGAAGTGCGTGTTCACGAAAATCATCAAACGCAACATGTCATCAAATCCAATATGTTGCTAGCAACTACCAACGGTTATAATCGTTGCAATGTCCCAGATGTTGAAAATGTCATTTTCGAAAAAACAAAAGTTGTGCTGAATTGTGCTAGGTTTGTGTCCAATTGTGCCGTAAAAAGTTTTTCGATAAATTGAAAATTGACCGAGATATTGCAAAAAAACTTTTTTCCAAAAAAAATCGCTGGGATTGCCATTTCGTTTTTTGCAAAAACAAAAGTTGTGCTGGATTGTGCTAGCGGAGTACATAATTGTGCCGTTTTTAAAAAAGTTCTATCTCAAAAAAATCCTAGAATTGCCATTTTTTCGCAAAAACAAAAGTTGTGCTGAATTGTGCCCAATTGGGGCGGAAAAATGTTTTTGGAAAAAATGAAAATTGACAGAGATACAGCGAAAAGACTTTTTGCAACAAAAATCGGTGAAATTTTCATTGTAGGTTTTTTGGGTTCTTCTAGAGGAGGGTGTTATTGTGCTACGAGAAAATCGCTAATTAAATTTTTCACAAAAATGCACTAATTTTGTTATAATCACAATTTGTGCAAATCCAAAAACTGTGCTGAATTGTGCTCGCCTAGCACAATTTTTTCGTAATACATCAGAAAGTGCACATTTCAATGGTTCATAAAATAATTTGCAAAAAAACACGAATTTCAAAAATCCAAAAGATTGTTTTGGATTTTTTGTTTTGAGGAAAAAATCAGCAAAATTGTACTCAGTTTAAGTAAATATTTACTTGATTTGAGTAAAAATGTACTTGGTTTTAGGGAAATTTCAGCAAAATTTTACTTAGATTTAGTAAAAATTTACTTGGTTTTAGGAAAAAATTACATATTTTTAGAAAAATTTTAGTAAAATTTAGAAAAAATTTACTTGGTTTTAGGAAAACATTACTTAGATTTAGGAAAATTTCAGCAAAATTTTGCTTAAATTTAGTAAATATGTACTTGGTTTGAGGAAAAACTTTCTGGAATTTCCCTTAATTTGAGTAAATATTAACTTGGTTTGAGAAAAATTGAACTAGAATCAAGTTCAAAGCATGTACGACTTTCATTGCTTTAGTGCTATACGAAGTTCAATTTTCCTAAATTTTAGTTCATTTTAACTCGTTATAGGGAAAGCAGTATAACAATGCGTTTGCCAAATAATAATGATTATTACCAAAAAATACAAAATTTTTTCGAAAATTCTGTGCTTTTCAGAAATAATGACAAATTTTATCGATTTTGAGCTTTTAATGAAAAGTGTTTAATTATGCATATCTTTATAATTTGGTGAAAATTCCGGCATATAAGTGAAACGTATTTTGGCGCTCCTGGACATTTTGATTTTTCGACACAACCACAGAATTTAAATCGACCCTATCATTGTAAACGTGGAGCTGAAAAGAGGAAAACATTTGATCACCTAAAAATATAAAATATGTTCGAAAATATAAATATAGCATCTACAGCAAAAAGCTGCATAATCTGAGACACCTAAATCGAAATTTTGTTCCGTTGCTTTAGTCGGTGCTTAACCCTTTAACCCGCAAGAGGCGGCAATCTTCGCAAATCTCGAATTTACTAATTGCTTATTCTTACAAGAAAATCAATATAATGGTACTTCGAACAACAGACATAGTAACACTTTTGTACAGTTACCAAACATTATGACGTTTGGTTTAGATTTTTTTTTGTGAATGTGAAAAAAATTGTTTAGTGTGTAGAGGATGCAAGACATTCCTCACCTTTTATCATCTGGCTCTCGAACTAAATTAGCAAATGACATTCTGATTCGTTTTTGAGTTTATTGGAACACAATTATCCCAGAAAAAAATATCTGAACATATATTCTTAATTTGAAAAAAAAAAATATATAGCTTCTAGAGGAAAAGATATAATCTGTAACCACCAAGCCAATCAATTTTGTTGGAAAACTTAAATCTGTCATAAATTCTTTAATATAGCTTCTGGAGGTTGGTACCATTTATCCCTCTTTTATAATTGTATCCCTTAAAAGTACGAATTTTAAAAATCCCTCTATTTTACATAGCTAGAGGGAAGTACATTCCAAATTTCATGTTTCTAGCTGTTGTCGTATCATTGGTACCATTGGTCTCATATCGCCCGCAAAATTTGTCTTTACTTTTTGCTGCTTTTACGCTACAAGAGGTGTGTAAGGGACGAATTTCAAGTGCATATAAAGCAGAAATTCTTAAAAATGTAGCTTAAATAACCTAAATATTTTCAATCCTTGTTAGGGAAATTTTTTTCCCTCTGGGCCGATATCGTCCATTTTCAATACCAACCGACCTGCAACCATAAGACACATTTAGAGAAAATTTGAACCTCCTAGCTCATTTCGTTCGGCAGCTAGCGTGTTCGTCTTTTAATTTTACCACGACCAAAAATATATATACTTTATGGAGTCTCCGATGAATAGTTTAAGGTATTACATCCTTAGATGGAGGGTGTGCAAATTGAGATCTTTTTTCCTGAATTTTTTTCTTGATCCACGTGATTCTATGTGAGAAATTGGTCTATAAGAAAAGGAGAATATTGAATTGATTTTTGTAAAATTACACGCTTTTAAAATTGCGCAATAGTATAATTTACCAAAAGAAATAGCATAAAAACGCCATTAGATTTTTAGATTTTTGGAATTTCTTCCCATATTCTCCATAAACTAAAGTACTGTTCTTAAATATTCGCCATGGGACATCTCTTTCATTTGCCACGTCCCCTTTTGTATCTCTCCGTGTTTACAATCCGCTTGAGAATAATTCAAAGAGAATAGTTCACCTACCCAATACAATTCATATATAAATATTTCTATTCATGATTTTACTTTATTCAATAGAATAATTTCTCTGTTTACACCTTCAGTTGACAACCACACCGAATTAAAACTAAATCTTTGGTCCTTCTCTATGAGCTGCTCAAATTGTCGCAATCCGCCTCCCACTCCGAAATAGTACGTTTTGGCCGCAACATAAACCCTACCGTCCTCTTTGAGTTTATCATATAGGCAGTTCAGGAGCTTTTGCTGATTCTTGGCATTATATATTGTTTCAGAAGTTAATATAATATCGTACAATTGAGAACTTCCTGATGATTCAGACCACTTTTGCCAATCACCGGAATAGAAATGGGCATTCTCTTCTAATTTGCCTAAATTATATGTTTCTTCTTCGTCCTCTCCAACTTCCATTGTATTTAGCATTACGTTGGGAATCGTAATTTTTTCCAGCACATCTTTATTCTGAAAATAAGTAGATAAATAAATCAAGTGTACATCGATAACTCATCTACTAGAATCTAAACTCACATAATCCTGAAATGTTACTTTAGACCCATTTTTGAAAGCGTATATTCCCAGCAGGCCAGATCCGCAACCCAAGTCCAAAACGGATTTGCCTTCCCATTCGACATGATTTATATGTTCTGCCAAATATGTCAATAAATCGTCTGTGCACTCCCAGATTTTGGCTCCGCCTTCATAAATGGCTGGTATAAGATCTGAATGGCTTTCTTCGGCTTTTTTGATGTCCGTAATTTGGTCGTCGTTCTCCTTTATGTCTTCCAATAAGGAACCCGACACCATATACCAAATAGAAGTGTTTTTCAATGATTTTTCTATGGAATTCAACTTGCAAACATCAATATTTTCCAGAATGTCCTTTGTTGGCACAACTTCTTCAGAATCATACCATACTACATCCTCATCTCCTAAATCAGTATTTCTATTGATATTAGGTTATTTCACGGTTATACCTAGTAAATTCAGAAATTATTTACCCCTTTGATCCGTTGGAAACGACATCAGTGGTAAATGGAGTTTCTATGTCATTTTCATCCACTTTGAAATCAAACTTAAACATGATTGTTTTGAATTTTTTTGTTATTGAGGAGTTTTTTGTTTATGTTCTGGTACCACCTCGTGCGAAGCTGGACAGAGATGGGCGCGTGAGTGATTTAACGCAAACTTACGAAAGAAAATATTAAGTCACTCACGAACATTTTTGGCTTAAATATAGAATACGGTGGCAATGCTTACTTTTGGTATTTTATTTCGTAGATATGTTAATTCTAAGAAGAAAAAAATTAAATAAAATTTTCAGTGGCGACCCAGCGGAGTTACGGGCCTCGAAACTTTGGAAACCCATGTAGTGATATCTATGTTATTTATTGCCCGATTTGTGTGAAATTGGTTTTGTTGGGAAAGAAATAAACTTAAATAATTTTATTACTACAGTATGTCGGTATTCTATACTTGCACCAAAATTCACTTTTCTCACATAGAAATTTTCACGAACACTCACGTGAGTAAGAAAAATATAACTCACTTCACGCAACTCATCTGAGTCGAGTCCATCTCTACTATGAATGTGAATATGATAATATCAGCTGTTTGCTACACACAGAAAAAATGCTGGAAATTCAGAATCAAGCTAATGTTCGATTGGGCTTACTAGCTTAAAGTGACTTGCTACTCTCTTAGTTGTGTTGCCAGATTTTTCTTGTTAATCCATTTAAGAATAACCAATGGGAAGCAACATTGCCACCTTATCAAGTCTCTTAATTGTACGTTAAGTCATACAATCCCTATTATATTCATATTGTATTTTGTGTTGTATATAGAACTAACCAACAATTATAGATATCATTTTATGTGAAATTTAATATCTATAACTATATTCAACTTATATCTAATCGCATAATTTTTTTCAAATTTACACAAAAAAGTTAAAGTCTGACACATCTGTAAAAATTTGCGTACCTCTTCCGCTTGAGCTTTTTGTGGTCAGATTGTGGAATGCAGTCTGAAAGACACAATTATAGCTTTTTCAGACTACATGCTAAATCTAGCTGAAATGACATAAGGTTGATTTACAAAAGCCAGATCCCATTAGATTTAGCATGCACACAAATCTCAATGCCCGGTTGGATAATCTGATCTTGAAGCGATATTTTTTCTGAAATGTCTTCGCATAAGTAGGTTCAGATTCCAAGATGTTCAATAAATCGTCATGTGTAAACGCCCGTATTCACGTTTTCTGGCAATTAATCGATTATCGTCGTAGTTGTGAGATGATGAAAAATTGAATGCGGCGGCGAGTCGCAGATCTTAAAATAACTTGATCGAATACTTTTTAGGAGAGGGAGCCTTCGCCGATGGTGCACCTCCATATCTCAGAATTTACGAAAGCTAGCAAATCGAAGCAACCGACTATTCTTGCAGTTATTGATCATCCCTAATACCATAAACTTTGAAAGTTATATTTAAAAATTGAAATTAAATCATCGCTATGATAATATCGATTTCTGTCGATTTACTAAAACACAAAATCGATTTCAATGAAATCGTTTTTTCGGAGTAAAAAGTTGATTTAGTCTGGTGGTCCGACAATTTCTAATTTTCCGTAATTTTCTATAGTAATTGATTTTATTGATACATTTGTAGACTAAGAAGTAATATAATATCATTGAAATATGACAGACCCTTATGGAGATGTAAGTTGTACATAAATGTCTTGAATAAATAGTATACAATTGCTGTTTTTAGCCGAATATGCCGCCACCACCACTGATGCCTCCAGCGGGCAATAGTTTTCCAAATCTTCAACAGATTCCTCCTCCACAGTCGTGGATTAATGCTCCTCCCATTGAGCAAGAACAAAACAACCAACCTCCGTCGCAACAACAACTGCCCCCTACAAATCAAAATGAGGTAAATGGCAGTGGCAGTTCAGAGTCAGGTGGTGATGGGTCTAATGGTGAAAAACCGGATGAGGAGGATAAAGACAACAGCAAATGTCCCGAAGTTGTTTTACCTAAAGCATTGGAGGATGTGCTGGCTTTGAAAGATCAGCGAGCGGCTGAGTTTGATATAAATACAGAGGATTTCTCCAATGTTGACAATAGTGGTCTTCCTTCGGCAGTGGCCACCGGCGTTATAAGCAACGATTATGCTGATGCTGGGGAAGATTCTGACGACGAAGGAGAAAATCTTTTGAATGGGGATGAACAGTCGAAGCCAGGTAAATTGAGTAAAGTGGAAAAGAACAAAAAGAAAAAACGACGCAAGAAGTTGAACAAACAAATAAAGAGACAACAGGAGCAAACACGTGCCGAAGAAAGGTCCAAGGAATCTGAAGCAGCGGAAGATGCTGAAGAGGCTCAGGAAATCCAAAGAGAAGAGGAAAAGGAGACTAAATCGAAAGAGAGCAAATCTAAACATAAAGATAAAAAGAGGGACTCCTCAAAAGACCCCGAAGACAAAGAAACCTCAACAGAAGATGTGACTGTAGAGTAAGTGTAACATCCGGCAATTACAAATTAGTTTTACATAAACTTTCTACTTATAGATATGTCCCTGAACGTATAACAATTGCTGATTTAGCCCCTATGTATCGGCAGTTTTATCGAGTATTTGAAATTTTCAAATTGGAAAATAAGCCAAAGGTCTCCGAAAAAGAAAAGGCAGCAGCCGAAGCCGCGGAAGCCAACTCCAATCAAAAGAAAACGCTAAGCAGAATACCAGAGGAGGAAGAGGATGACATGGACGAAGACAAGTTGGATGACAAAGAGAAACTCTCGAAGCGAAAGCTTAAAAAACTTACACGTCTTAGTGTGGCCGAATTGAAGCAGCTTGTATCGCGACCCGACGTTGTTGAAATGCACGACGTAACTGCCAGAGATCCCAAGCTGCTAGTACAGCTGAAGGCGTATCGCAATACGGTACAAGTGCCAAGACATTGGTGCTTTAAACGTAAATATTTGCAGGGCAAAAGAGGTATTGAAAAGCCTCCCTTTGATTTGCCAGCATTTATTAAGAAGACTGGAATTATGGAGATGAGAGAATCCTTGCAAGAAAAAGATGACGCCAAATCTCTAAAAAGCAAAATGCGAGAAAGAGTGCGCCCCAAAATGGGCAAAATTGACATTGATTATCAGAAATTACACGACGCATTCTTCAAGTGGCAAACTAAACCTCGAATGACCATACATGGTGATCTCTATTACGAGGGCAAAGAATTCGAGACACGCTTAAAGGAAAAGAAACCCGGAGACCTCTCCGAGGAACTACGTATAGCCCTGGGCATGCCGGTTGGGCCGAATGCTCACAAGATTCCACCGCCATGGTTGATTGCTCAACAGCGTTACGGCCCCCCTCCATCATATCCAAATTTAAAAATACCTGGTCTGAATGCCCCCATACCAGAGGGCTGTTCGTTCGGCTATCATGCAGGCGGTTGGGGTAAACCGCCCGTTGATGAAAATGGCAAACCTTTGTATGGCGATGTTTTTGGTACAAGTATCGTGGATCTGGACGTAAGTACATACATTAATATTGAAAGTGCGTTCAAATGCTATATCTAATATGCCGTACATTTTCAGAATGGCATAGACGAGGGCGACATTGAACGCAATCAATGGGGTGAATTAGAGTCGGAGTCTGAAGAATCTTCAGAGGAAGAAGAGGAGGATGGTGAAGATATGACTAATCAACCAGATGAGAGTGGTTTAGTTACACCCGCTGAGTTGGGTTTGGTTACACCATCTGGTCTTACTAGTGTCCCAGCCGGAATGGAAACACCTGAGAACATTGAATTGCGTAAAAAGAAGATTGAGCTAGAAATGGAAGAGTGCGTATATCATTCCCTAATTGTCGTGGCTTTGATTATTAATCTCTCGTGTATTCCACAGCAATGAAACGCCTGTTTTATATCACGTTTTGCCTGAAAAACGAACCGATCGCATTGGAGCGTCAATGATGGGCTCGACGCACGTCTATGACGTTGGCGGCGTCAAGCAGACTGCAACTAGAACTACTGTCACCACAGACCGGGAGGGTACAGTTGAATTGGCTTTGGATCCTTCTGAGTTGGATATGGACAATGATGCAATGGCACAACGTTATGAACAACAAATGCGGGAACAACAAAATCATTTACAAAAAGAGGACTTGTCAGATATGTTGGCTGAGCACGTCGCGAGGCAAAAATCCAAACGCAAACGCCAACAAGCTGACCCGGCCAAGACCACTAAAAAGTATAAAGAATTCAAATTCTAAATACTTTGATTCAATTATTATTACTCGATTAGTTTTTATTATAAATGGAAATATGTAATACCTTTTAGTTTGTGGACGAAGAATAAAAGGGAAACGCCAAGAACCCGGGAAATGCTTGTATCAATAAAGTTCAGTTCCCAATAATAAACACAATTGTTTAATTTGTTTGATTTGATTTTATTTAAATTTTAAATATCTGGAGATACTTAATTCATACTGATTTGATTCTAAACTGCTGTCTTTCGCTTAAAATGTTTAGTGTTTGTTTGTAAAAAAGAATCTAAAAAGTAATCAAGACCAAACTTACCGCACTTAACATTCAGTAGTACATACAAACAGACATATACATACTCATACTTTACGTGTTTACAGTATGAAACTAGAAATGTTTAGAAAACAAATTGATATTCAGTATTCGGAAATGATATTTGGATGATATTGATGCAAAACATACACTTGTGGAGTTTTGGTCCGTTAAAGCGTAATAATTAAAAATATTTCCTACAACCTAATCATTCTTCCATTTGTTCATTCAGCTGTGCTAACAGAGCTGCTCTTTTTGACTCTAGTTCTGTTTCGCTGAGTGCCTGTTCATCGGTATGCGATCGCGCACCATCGGACCGGTTGCTTGCAGTTGGACTGAGCGGTGTTACGGAGCGTTGTTTATCATGGTGATGTTTTCTTTCCTTATCTTTTTTATTCTTCTTGTCTTTCTTCTTTTTCTTAGGTTGTGATGCCAGAAGTTCTTCAATGGCTAAAGTTGTAGGCGATCCATTAACAGAATGCGCACGTTCCGACTCGCAGGACGACTGAAAAAGATAAGAGTGTGGTTAAGAATGACCACCAAATGATAAAACCGTTGCTAAACTTACATCTCTAGAAGATTTCTTGTTCTTCTTTTTCTTCTTCTTCTTTGAAACTCGATCTATACTATCGAGGCTCACACTCGAACTAACCGAAATCTGTTTGGATAAAAAACGCAAAGAGTATTATAAATTCGACCAAGATTAGTTTTTTTCCGCTCTACTCACCGATCTTGATCGGGATTTCTTTTTGCGGGATCTTTCAATTTCGGCTGGATCATTTTCTATATCCTGAAATAAGAATAATTTGAAACTTATTCCCCACTGTGACAAATAATTTGTCAAAACTTACAGATCTAGAACTGGAGCGTAATCTTTTCTTATGCTTTTTATTCTTTTTCGACTTTTTCGAACGTGAATGATGATGGGTGCAAGCATCCTCACTTTCTCTTATAAAATCATCCCAGATTTTTCGCACCCCCAGTTCCTTTTCATAAATAGCGTAAGCTTCCAAATGTTCTACAAGTTTTTGCGCAGATTCGAATGGTTCGTGCGGTGAAACGTTCGCCTCCAACCAAGCGGCCTTGATTTCATTTTCCAATTTTCGCAATCGTTTAGTCTCCTCTTTCAGTCGTTCTTTCTCAATAACTTCAGCTTTTTCGAGTAAGGAGTTGTAAGTTAGTTTGACATTGCCGGCATCCAACGTGGCCGATCGTTTATCTTCACATACAACTGTGGCGAAGTCTTCAAATGTAGTGCTGGCTTTTACAGTGAATTGCTTTTCTTTAAGAATTTCACGTATAATTTTCTTTTCGTCATGATACCGGGCCTTCAGATCTTCAACGTAGAATTTGAACAGATCCAAAGGAGTCGAACCTGTCTGACCTAACATTGCGGAGAAACGTATATCGGCAGATATAATAGGATAAAGCTCAACCCATAGCGACATGGAAGTAAGTTTTCCTTCTTCATGCAGGGAGTCAAGAAGGGTTAAGAAATTGTCCCTATTTTTACGTTGTTGTCTCTTCAAACGTTTCTTTTCTCTTTCTTTGTCTTCTTCCTCTTCCCTTTCCAATGTACGAATGTGTTCTTCAAATACTATGAGAGCGTCTTCCTTATCCATACCAAGCAGATTGACGTCATTCTTAAAGGCAGCATTTTCCAGAAGCATCACTTGTGCTTCAGCCCACGTGGTCGCATATGTTATTGTCGTCATTGATTCCAACAATTCGCCCAGAACCTTCATATTTCTCTTCTTCATCATGCGCGCTTCTTCCTTCTCCCGTTTGGCCAAATTAAAAATGCAATCCTCATAAATGTCTCGTCGGTCTTGTTCGGGAACTGATGTCCAAATTCTATTGCTGGTAAATAATTCCTCACATTTGTAGTATCTTAGTGTGGAATTCATTTTATCTGATGTCATGAGGAACTTTTCCAGGTCCTCCTTGGCTTTTTTTGCTTTTAAACGAGCCTCCTCTTTTTCGTCCTTAAGTTTCTGAGTTTTGTAGGCATTAAAGGTCTGTTTTTTCTCATTAAGATTTTTGAAGGAGCTGTATCGTGGATCTTTTGAAATGATTTTAACACACTGGTCCCAGTTTGAATTGGAGGGAACGTTCTTATCTTTCAGCAGTTCTTTGAACGCCTCTATAGCCTCTTTCTTGTCTTTGAATATTACCCTGGAATCATCCGAAGTGTCCTTCTTATCTAAAATTCAAAAGTATTTCGAATAATTGTAGTAAACGAAAAACAGCTAATTGATATAGTGAGTGGCACTTACTTTCTTTATCTTCTTTGTTAGATGAAGGAATTTCAATCGCAGCCAATGTGGCGGCCATGGCTTGATCCAAGGCAGACGAGGAGTTTTCATTGCTACCGGGAGTTAGGGGAGAATGAATATCTGGGGTGTGTATTTTTGAAACACTAGGCAAAGTGGCTGGCAATATGCTTGCCAAAGCAGCTGGAGGGACGATACCAGCCAAACTAGAAGACGTCATGGCAGCTACAGCTTTGGCAGCGGCAGCAGCTCTGCGAAGAGAACTCTCGTTATAAATACATGTATGTTATTTTTATTTGATGTCAATACTTACTCTTCAGCCTTAACCTTAGCTTGCATGTCTAAAAATTCCGGTGGGGGTTCCCATCTCGACTCTTTGGTGGTAACATTGTGATAATAAACTTTTCCGGCATCAGAACGGTACTCTTTCCATGGACACTGATGTTTCAAACGTTCGGCTGGTGACATTAGTACTTCCGGTTTCTCCCAGGAACTTTGTTTGGTAATGTTGTTGTAGTAATAGGGCCTGCCATCAGGTGCCTTGTGTTCTGTCCACTCAGTATTAGGCGGGGCTGAACCAAAGGCCGCTGCTAGTTCTGCTGGTGGGGGAGCACCAAATCCTGGCGGAGGTATATTGAACTGAGGAACTATAGCTGGAGGGAACCCCATTCCACTCAAAGCAGGTGGCACGGCGGGAGCACCGGCTGCCGGCGGCAAATTCATTTCAATGATTTTCTCAAAAACAACAACTTTGTTGTCAAATTCTTGCTCTCTATTTTCTCACTGGCTCTCCTCCTGTACCAAGTCAGCGTAGCTTTTTTTCAGCATAACCTCAAACAGTAGCACAAAAGACAATAAGACTTTTTTCCTCCTTTTTCTACAACCTTTTCTTTCCTTCGATGGTTTGTTTTTACGTTTTCAAGAAACTTCTTGTTTTTCCTAACAATTTTCTTATTACTGTATTTATTATTTACAAATTTACATGATATTGTCTATATTGAATTGAGAAATGAATGTCTATATCTTTCTTGAAAGAAAGAGTGAGAAGTAGTGATGCCAACTTAGCCACTTTCGGGCCAGATTTAGCCCGTTTTTCGCGTTTTTTTTTCACTTTTTGGTTTAGCACTTTCAGCTGTTTTTATGAGTATTGCAACAATAGGCCTGTTCGATTGGGCTTACTAGCTTCATTTTAATAAGGAATTTACTCGCTTAACAAAAATGTAGCTTACTACTCTCTTAGCATTGCTGCCAGATTTTTCTTATTAATTCATTTAAGAAAAACCAATGTGTAACAATGTTGCCACCTTATCAGGAATCTTAATCATAAGCTAGTAAGCCCAATCGAACATGCCAATTGTGTTTACTGATGCCGGTTTAGGGTCCATACCAATAAAGAAAAACAAAATTAGATAGCATCTTAGAAGAACGACACTACATAGCTTTGTATATACTACTACTACTTTACCCTATTCAACTGCCTAATATATATTCATATAGCCGAAAAAGATAACATCGTTGATGTTTAAACAGCGAAATACCTGAAATGTTTGTTCAAAAATCAATTCAAATGCAACTTATAAAAAATCAAAATATAATACTGTGCGATAAAATTATGTGTCATAAAATGGATATAAAATTCTAAAAGTAGACGTCAAATATAACAAAACTGTGTACTCAGTTCATTACTTCCTGGTAGAGTTTGCATAAGGACTTGTCATTTTTGAGGGATATAATTATTCAAATTGTTTTTTTTTGTCCTTTTCTGCTAGTTCTACTAACCCGAAATGAATGAGAGCACTTTAAAAAATTGCACAACAAAAAGTTAATTGTTGATCGCAAACATCTTATAATTTCACATTTTTTGGTAATTGAAATAATATTTCTATTGATTTCACTAAATTTCTTAAAATTTAGCCCTTTTTAAAAGATTTATACGCGTTTTGGTTCCTTGTAGTTGGCATCACTGGTGAGAAGCGAAAGAGGCTGAACGAACAAAGAGGAACTGAACGAAAGAAAGAGGAACTCAACCACAACAAAAAGAGGAATAATCAAAATCGAACGAAAGCAAAAATCAAAACTGAACAAATCAGTGCTACCACAATAAAAATCGAAAAATTCGCAGTACTGCCACTACAATAATAGTAATATCTTCTGAAAAGAGTACTGAGCCGACCCTTAATTTATGACGGCGCACGTCGAACGTCTGGGAACAAAGGTTGTAGCCGACTTGAAATTGTCTGAGCGACGACTAAGTCCCTATTAACACTCGAGCAAAGAACAAAGTCGGACCTAAAATATCAACGTCGTTGTTCGGCGGCGAAACTTAACGAGAACATTTTCGATGCGACCTAATCAGAATGTCAAAATTAATTTCTGTAGAAGATTTATGGTCTTGACATAAGGTACATTTTCAAATGTACATTTTTATGGGATCTGACATTTGTTAATTGATCTTATGTCACTTCAGCTAGATGTCGCATGCAGTGTGACAAGACTATAAGAGTGTAAGTTATAGTTTCTAATGAAATTTATTTTGGCCATTAGCGTAGGCCGAAATACAATAAAACTGTTTACACTCCGTCAAAGAACAATTTTGGACCTAAACTATCAACGGCGACGTTTAATTTTCTTGTTCTGCGACGAGAACTTAACGAGAAAATTTTCCATGCGACTTAATCAGAATAAACTGCGTGTCAAAACTAATTTCATTTGCGCTCTTAAGGCCAAAACTCAATCAAAAGTGTACAAAACAATTTAAACGTTTTGATGCATGCTTTGGGATGAATGTTTTTTAGAAGGCTATTTCGTCAGCTGGCAAAATTATTACACAACCCATAAAAACCTGGAAATGTATTTCACTGCCAATTCATAAAGCCATACAAAATAATTTGCGCAAAAAGCCGCTATGCATATTTTTTTGCACTGGTGGGACAACTCCAGAAAATGTAAAACGTATTATCTCTCATTTTGCGCAATACGTATTTGCCCAAATAATTGGCGTGTCTAAACTCATATTTAAAGAATTATTTACAACTTAAAAATAGATTTTGACGAAAGTTTAAAAAATTTTGCATATTTTGGATAAAAAATAAGTTGTATCTGTAACATAAGGAATACATTTAGTAAATGATGCAATATATTTATTTGAAAAGTATTCACAGAAGTAGAATCGGATTCATAGTTTTACAACAAATCTGCATGTGTGAACAGCCCTATTCGAAGAAAACGAGACAAAAGTCATGTGAACACATTTTTGCTGTATTGTGATTATCATGACATTATCATAACAATATGTCTGTCGATTGGCGTTACTAGCTTAATATTTGTATGGAATTTACTCGCTTAACAAGAAAGTAGCTTACTACTCTCTTAGCGTTGCTGCCTGATTTTTTTTTGTTGATCCATTTAAGATAAACCAATGGGCAACAATGATGCCACCTTATCAAGTCTCGTAATCGTAAACTAGTAAGCCCAATCGAACAGGCCTATTAATTTAATCCTTTTATGATTGACAGTTCACATGCTGTAGGGGTGGCGGTGGTTGTGTTTCAGCAACAGACAGCAGCTACAACAACAGCATCATCATCCTCATCTGTACGTCGGCCCCATCAATACACTAGCAGCAACGACTACAGCAACCCCACCAAAAACAACAGAAGCATCAAAGAAAAAACAGCCATAATATCATATGAGTATAATATTTAAAATAAACATTTTTTGTTTCCAGACGAAAGAACAAAAAGCTAAAAAAATTAAGTCATCATCGTTTTTATTTGGGTGGGAAATAGAAAATCAATAAAAAGATTTACGTCTTTCATATTATTAAATTTAGTTAAAAAACATTTTAAATTTGATAAAAGCAAATTGTTTAAGTGGACAAAGTAAATTGAAATACAGTCAAAACATACAAGGTAATTCTACACAACTTTTATTGAATAACTGGCAGTAGTTTTTTGGTACCAAATTACCCAAGTATGTATGTTGTATTTCACCTAAGAAACTTAGGTAAATTATTCGCTTTTCTTGTATGATTTCTCACATTTGTTTCTTTGCGTGTAGACACCGGAAATCAAATTGCGTTTTGGATGAATGGTGTAAAGGGCGAGTCATTTAATTGTGAAGTACTTTAATTTTTGTTTTTGGGGAGATGGTATCAAATTTTATTTTACAAACAAAATAAAGAACTTTTTAAGGAAAATTTAAATTTTAGTCAAGTTTAAAATTTAAAATAAAATGATATTTTTGTAATAAACTTTTTGAACTGGTGAACTGTTGGAGATTTGATGCCTCGTCCTTTCAATATATGAAAAAGAAATAAAACGCCAAAACCACTAAGACGACCCACCCAAAACGCCAACTGAGTAGTGGTGTCTAAAATGTAAATACATAATTGTATAAAATAAAATGTAGCAAATACATAATGTAGCAAACTAAGGATGTCAAAATATGAATGCTCATTGGTAAAATGTGTATGTATAAAATGTAAGGATAATATGGTTCCATATGCCATAAAGGAATCTTGGAAAGAGGGGCAAATTGAACTCTTGATACATGTATATTTTTTGCCATAGCCGAACCTTGTGATTTTGTTGTTTGTTTCGCAGAACATAACCGTGCGCATATTCCCAATTTTAAGATTGGCAACCAGCCAATTACGCCTTTTTATCTCCAAAAAATTGTTTGCCTTCTTCCAACGTCATAACGTAAATAATAAAATAAATAACTTTTTCAAGTTAAGGACAAATGAGTCCCACATTTTAAATACATATATATTATTTCATCGTTATATCATTTTCCAAATAATATCACATGCATTGAACTTGCTGGTAACGTAAACAGGCTCCTATATTGTCCTCAGCACTACCCTTACCAGCGCCATCACCAAAATGTATTCCCACATAGAACGGGGTTACAGTTGACTCGATACGACAAGGCCACATGCCGTTAGCACAAAATTGCATGCCACAATGTACAGGTTCACAACCAGGCAAAGGCCCCAAACCTGTTCCTATGAAGTCTTCAACAATGCAGGGCATTGTAATACGATCTCGACAATTGCTGTAGAATTGTCGTTTTTGTCGATCGGATAGAAGCTTTCCCTGCCTCCCACTCCGAAATCTTAATTCAAAGGCAGTTCGTAGGAAACCAAGTAAATCGAAGCCTCCTCGTGTTGGTCGAGGCCGCCGTGACACATTCGATGGCGTTGGTCTGTATCTCGAATCGCCATCCTCATCTCCTCCGGAACCTTCAACGTCATCACTTAAAGTTGACGATTCATTAGTAGTAGAGGCGGTGGTTAGTGTTGTTGAAGAATTAGGAGATTCTGAACTTTCCTCTGGATCATCCGCTGCAGCTGCTGGATCTACTGATGAAGTCGCCGTTTCAAGAGGTGTAGTAGACGGAGTTGTTGATGGAATTGTCGATGACGTTGAAGTTACAGGAGTGGTTGTTGAAGCCTCTTCGGATGAGGAGCTGCTTATTGAAGCAGTTGAAGTTGTTACTTCATTTATTGTCATATTCAATTGCGGTTCTCCGGAAACATCATCGGCCAAAACCTGCATCTGTAGTTGATCCATTAATGGCGCATTATCCATTATAGGCATATTCATAATGACTCCTGGTGGCATAATCGCACCAGCCGTTGCAGCACCGCCGTTATTGCTAATGTCAATTTGACCATTAGTTCCACTCGTAAATCGCATTGATGAACTAGGACCAATTCGGAATGATTGTTCGTCACATGGTTGATAGACAATGGAACACATTTCGACTTCTTGTCTCATGCAAATTCGATAATTCTGATTCGCCAGATGGCGACCATTGTCGGCAAAATTAAAAGTCTGCAATTAAAATGATAAAATGACAGGTTAACTAATTTAATTGTAGCCTCGTTAAACTAAATTAATTGAAAATCGAACTTGGTCTGGCAGAAGGGTGATATCGTCGCATATTTTTATGAAAATGTTATCGCTCACTTGCTTAGACTGCATGAGCTTAGATTAGTGTGAATGGGTGTGTCTGTGAACGAGCCTCACATCTCTATGTTCTATTTTGTAATAGCAAGCATTATAACGCAGAAAACATGTAATATATATATATATATATATATATATATATATATATATATATATATATATATATATATATATATATATATATATTATAATAATCTTTATACTAAAGAGTGTATATTCAAAAGGCCGTACTGTTCTGTACATTTGCTTAAAGTTTCAAGAAAGCTTTTTTATTTACTGCTAACAACAGCAAGCAGCTATTTGCTATTTCAGCAGACACAAATCTGCTATCTCTTTTTAGCAGAAAACTTGCTCTTACAATAGACTTTCTGCGTTCTTTTACAGTATGGACAAGAAAACTTCAAAATAGTTTTGAAAAAAGTAATTTTTGTAGGAACTGTAATAGCTCAAAGTTCGACCAATGGATAAAAATGTTGCCACCTTATCAAGTCTCTTAATTTATGTATGGAAATACCTATTTAAAACGAAATGGGATTATATGTCGATATGGTGAAGGCTGGATATGGTTCGAGTAATGATGTGAATACGGCTAGAAGATTTTTTGGAAATATCGCCAATTCTCCGACATTACTGTAATCTGACCATAAGTTAATAGAAAATATGACTATTCCAAGTAATTACCCAATAAATATGATATAAATTCACAAATCATAAAATCATTAATAAAAAGCTCAATAATTGTAAATGGAATTCTTCGCATTCACGAAAAAATTTAAGAATTAATTACTATAACGATTTAATTAAAACAATGATTATCCAATCCGAAGCAAATCTGAATGTATATACACCAGTAGTTAAATGTTTGTAAAACGTAACCAAAATTGTCATTGGTTGTAAATTTAAAGAAGAAGATCGGCGCGATGCGATTTTTTTGTCAGTTTGACATGGAATGACTCATAAATTGTGTGTTAACCATCTCCGAAATTTCACCCGTAATTATATTTAGATGTTATATCACCAAATTTCAGATTTCTACGATAATTCCTTTTAGTTTTGGCCACTCGTCACGACACTGTGCGACAATAAGGTCCATAACTTCTAGGCCTTGTTTTCTTCGCTGTTAGAAAAAAATATTATTTTATCTAATTTGTAAAGGGGGTTTTCGCACTATTTATAAAAGAATTAAAAATAATATTTATAATTTCTTGTCTACAATGAGTGGTATAACTTTTACATTTATCCAATGATACGTGATTGATGGGAACTATATTTCGATGGAAAAACTAAAAAATCATTAACAAAAGTCTACGATACGGCCCACATGTCATTTGTTGAGTTCTGCAGTATTTCTACTTTTGGGCTGTGTTTAGATATACAATTAATAATTGTATTTCGTCGGTGTGCTGCAAAAACATCTCAAGTCACACAGTTGGGTAAAAGAATGAATTGGTTTGACACAATAAGACTACTTTAAATAGAACTGGACTTGTTACAAGTCCGATTATATGACTTTTTGGACACTTTTGCATCATTAAGCCCATTTCACAAAAGTGGACATGAGCTAATTTTACAGCATACCGACGATATGTTTGTTATTCGGACAGTTGAAAGTAGTATATTTTTTGTGACAATGGATTCTCGAGATGAAATTTCAGCCGATGTTCGAGAAAAAACATTTTGGTGAAATATAAAATCTATTGCAGTTATGTAAATCAACAGTTCAAACAGTATTTCAAATCACGGATTCCATTGAAAATAATACCCTTGGATTTGAAAAAACTAAAAGTATTCGGAATTGCAATTACAAATTCATATAAAGAGCTCAAGCTTACCTGGAAAACTCCTTCAGCTCCCGTGAAATACTGCAAACATCCCGCTGGTGCTCTTTGGCTAAACGGTATCTGAGCAATTCGAATCTCCCACAGGCGAGTGGGTAAAAATCTTGGAGCAAAATATAAGCCAATATCGATTTCCATACTACTGTCGTTGGAGGTATTGCGGCCAGGGTATAAATCTTCGTAACGCAATGGCCTTAGCGAACCATACAGAATCGTCTGTCTGGGCAACATTCGACCGCCAACGTCGTAATAAACTGGAAAATATTAGTGTCGACTCACTTATACAATTGACAAATTATTTTATTATTTTTTGAGGTACTTACCATGCTGGCCACTGTTTTGGCCGCACAGGGAGAGTGTGCCACCCGGTCCGCCGGAAACATTAAAGACGTCTCCGTCACACACTCCCGTACGTCTGTTAGGTTGTCCGAGTATGAAGTGATAGAAGTCTATGCGCAACTGGCTTATGTCATCGTTCATCAATTTTATCCTCAAATTGCAATTGGTCACATTGTTGGGCATAAAACTGGGAAAACTCGGTGACACCAGATAAGTGATGTTGTTGCTAATTGTCTCATTACAATTGGCAATGACTGCAACGGCACATTAAAAGACAATTTGAAATGGGAACTGGGAACTGAGAAATCTTGAAAATACACTACACATACATATGCAACAGACGCCGAAGCCATGGGCGCATTCACCTTTCGCCTGTCCTCCCTTGTTGCGACATTCGTAGGCATTAAAGCATCGTCCGATGCGGCGCCCATCGTCCGATAAGCACTCGCCATCAACAGGCACAGGAAACAAATGGATAACTATGAAATACATGGGAAACAACAACGTCATAAAATTTGAACGCGATTAGAAATGTCACCGAAATTGTAAATTGTGGCTACCAGTGTAGCGGGTATGATAAGTTGGTCAAGTCTTCAATTCATGTACTTTGCTCTTATAAAAAACGATTTACATTGCAAATGATTTGAGTTTGAATTGATTTGAAATAATGAAAAATATACAATTAAGATTTGGAATAATGGATAGACTGGCCACGTTAAATCGTTTCGATCACTATAAAGAAAGGTATTTCCAAGTGGCACAATATACATTTGGCGACCTACTCAACAGCCATTCCCTAAAGAGATGCTCCTTGTAATGATGCATTGAAAATCATAACAATTTCCACATTGTGCCCACACTCATCATACCAAACTCGTAACGCTTCACATTACTCTTGCTCACCTTTAGCTTTCCTCTTGAAATTAGCATTTTCAGCGGTGGTGGTGGTGGCATTCATAAAAGCATAAAGATTCCAATCGAAATCCCTTAGTTTTTGTATGGACTCGTCATTAGCGTCTTCAATGTGGTTGCTGTGACGTGTGGCCTCATCGTCGTAAACTTCGTAATCATCAGCACCTTCATGTTTTTCCGATGTTTTAAATTCCTGTATATCATCGTCGCTCCAAATGTCATGATGTTTCATAGGAGGCCAAGCGGCGTGATTGAGTGTATTATCACCACCACCACTAGCAACATGAGGCGGCGCCGCAACAACTACCCCAGTCATGCGCGGTATCATCAATATTGTTATGCATTTTAGTATGAGGCACTTTGTATGCCCACAGTGAGCGTCGTGGTGCTGGTGATGATTAGTTCTTTTTGGAAACACTTTCTTCTTGCTGATCATTGTATTTACATTGAAAATATACGTTGCTGCAGTCGTCGTTGTTGTGGCTGCTGCTGCTGTTGTTGTTCTCGCCCATTGTGCGCCCATTGTGTTTTTGATGTTTCTACCTTTGTTTGGTAGCAATTTGCTGGACATTGTTCTTTTCTTTTGGTCTAGGTCATTACACTCCAAGTTAATGATAATGTTTTTCAACTCTCGATTTCAGGTTCGTTGAAAACTAAAATTTCTTTCTGTTTCGAGTTTTTGTGTGTGTTGGTCTTAAGCGTATTTAGAAATATTCTTTTTTAGTTTTTTTTTGTTGTTTGGCACGGCAGATAAATAGCAAAACAATACAATGCAATAGCAACGTTTTCACTTGACGCGTGTGCTTTCCTTTTCACTGTCAAATATAAAATAAGTCTACGCCGCTCAGTGCAGTGCTTGCATAGCTCCATGGACCGCTGTACAGATGCACATTGGCACAGTAAATGTTGGCTAAATGACCATTATGAGCAAAGAGAGAGCGTGCTATGCGTTGAATTCTGCGAGTGATGGTTGTGTAAGTACTCGTATTTTTGTCGACTTGTTTGTCGCTCTCCCCTTCCCCGCATATTTTCAATAAATATAGAAATTCAAGAACATCTCGCCGTTGTTTACGGCCTAGACACAATACGGCTTGTTACAAGTTTGGTGGTGTTGGAAAAAGTTTGTTCCTTAAGTCTTTGATCTGCCTGTGCAATGAAAGTTTGTCTCTTAAGTCTTTCGTCGATACACGTCTGATTTCTTTATTTTTTAATATTTCCACTTGTGATTTGTCGAAATAAACATAAACTGTGGATTAGTCATTTTGCCACATCGTTTCGATGCCATCTAAACGAAAATTCATATTGAAATGAAAATGGGTGGAAACATACATAAAAACGTTGAGAGCCATCCACTGAAAAGTTGCGTGTTGTGGAGATTTAACTCAATACATTATGAGTCCATGCCCTGTAGCAATAATCGCGAAAACTAGACCTCATATTGGACTTTGACTAACTGTCCCATATTAAACTCAGTAAGTCTACTTTATAGCATTTCGTTTGGATTTATTCAGATTTATGAACATCACATTGCAAAGGTATGAGAGTAATACTCCAGATTAACCAAATTGACGAATTTGTGGCTGTGACAATATCGCCCATATTCCAAGTGTATGAAGAGTCCATAAAAGCATTACCAAAGGTCAAATTTCAGAGTATTGCGATCATTTGAGTGGGAGACAATAGAAGGGGCGCACAGTGGAATATTTTAATACAAGTTGCAGCAACAATTAGCTAGGACCTTGAAATTTCGCACACATCCCTTATATCGTCAAATTAGGTGAAAACCTATTTTTTGTTTAAATACGCCCATAACCACGCCTACCACCCATGTAAGTTAAAATGGAAAAACGTCATAAATTTCTTATTTTAATATATATTTTTTTATTATCAAATCATTACAAGTGATTTCATTTGAGTCCACAATAAAATGAAAATTGTCAGTGTCACATCAAACGCCTGAATAAAAATTTTAGTTTTTTACGATTTTCGAAATTGTTGATAAAAATTATTACATTTTATAAGCGATGACAAAAGGCTATTATAACTTTGTAAATAACTTAAGATTAATATCGGCCCAATATTAACATGCGCTCGCATGCCAGACATCCCTTTAAATAATTTTTCCAAAAACATTGAAGAATGTATTGCTTCATTTTTGGCTTAGAAGGTTTCACTATTTTACTCATTAAATCGATGTTTGCAGCCAATAGCAGAATATTCTTTTTAAAATGTATAAATAAGACGATAGTTTAACAATATTTGTAAATGTCGAGGCATCGGTCGGCCTCGCGAATATAGTTTTTACTGTAGAAAATTAACAATACTAAATAAATACAACCATCGGGTAAACCACTGCCTGAAATGGAAAGAAAAAAACTAATTACACTTTTTTTAAATGCAAAAGATACGTCAATAGCTCCTATTAGATGATTTCAGAATATGCTTAATAGGAATATTCTTTGCAAAATTCAATAAGTAAAGTCGAGATTTGGGAGCATGAAATTTGGTAGTTTTAGCCGTTGATAATACACTGTGGGGCATGCAAAACCCATTATATCTTGCACGCTTTACCATATATCTAAATATAACCAATTCTGAATATCCGTGTGGAAGTTACATTAGTTTTAATTTAACATTGGAATATGGGCCATTTGTTTAGAAGGTACTAGAAGGGACGTGGCAACTTCGACCATCTTTGAACTTAAACTAAGTTTGGGAAAAATATTACCATGTGCAAAGTTTGAATAAATTCATTAACTTCTTTCGACAGTAATCGTATACACCAACCAGCCAGACGGACGGACATGGCTCAAACAGCTTAAACTGTTGTAAAACGGATTTGGTCCAAACATACTTACGGTCTTAAGTCACTCCTTCAATGGGTTTTTCTGCTATATACCCTCTTAAAAGAAAACTAAGCAAAATAAACTGTAGGGAACGACAACAGCTCTGCGGCAATCTATAAATGAAGTCGCAATGGTACTCATTTCGATGTAAAAATTTCTAGGAAATATCGCTGTAAATTTCCAAATCACATTTCCTGGTGGGACGATTTTATGGGTTCTTACTAGTGCGTGGACATATTTAGTGAATCTTCAGCTTCGTTAAATATGAAGTGTCTTCTTCTGTCCAAAAACAAAACAAAGGAACGCATTTTTTAGAAAAGTTGCGATAAACGATACCAATAGTTGCACTTATAAAGACTCCAATGTTAATATTTAGATGATTGCAAACAGCGATCAGTTGCGATAATGGGTGGTTGCGATCATTGAGCTCGTACTGCATTAATATTTTCAAATATAGTGTTATTCTTTTAAGCAGATCCGATAAACGATGATATCATCAAATATCTTCAAATATCATCAAATATCTTTGTAAGGATATAGCATTTTTGAACATCGGCTAATTTTTACTAAAATTGTGTTAAAACCTGGAGTTCCCAGTCAAACCTATCTAAAGTAATGCTCAATTATATTCTATCTATATAAACGACCGCAAAACTCCTTTTTAGACTTAGCATTCTATGGAATAAAGCCATTGATATTGTCCCTCACAACGGAAAATTTAGCCAATGCTGGCTTCACTTGAAACAAACGTTGCATTCTGAAAATATTTCTACTCCAAAAACCAATTTCGTTTAGGAAAATAAATAAGTCCTGTTAACCAACTATATGGCGGTTGTTTTTTATTGTTTTCTAGCCAACAAAAGAATTTTACTTTCAAAAAGAGACAATGACGAAAGTTTTCCCACTGCTTTCATGTGCATTTCTTTCCCATTCAAACTATTTAAGAAATTCTTTTGGCTGCAATAGAAAAACATTAGCTAATTACCACACCAGCACCACTGCTCACTCCTACTTTTGTATTGTTCATAAAATTACTTTTCATTTCAGTCAACATCTTACGACGAGTACGACTGAATCCGCTCCTTCACATGACAGACAGGTCTCGTCATTGTCATCGCAGTCACCTCAGCTCAGCTCCGTTAATTATGTGCATATGTGCACTAATCACACTCGACGTAATTGCTTAACTGCATTGTTTTTTGTTTGCTATTGTTGTTTATAATAACACGAGTATACATATGTTAGAGCATGCAAACCCGTAACCGAATCGAGTCGGTTATAAGCTTGTCAAATTGCATGGACTTCACTGAGAGCGAAGAAAATATCTTTGTTGTTATACCCAGAAAAAAATGAACCTTTAACGAATAAATTTGTAAAAGTGAAAGGTCTTGAGCCTGGAAATATCTCAGTTTGAAAAAATTATTCATTACAGATCGACGCAGTAAAACAAACGAAAAAATAAAACCTAACATTTATTTGAATTGTTGTAATGTTTAAACAAAATAAAAACTTCTCAAAAAGCACTCAACTAAAATATTCGAATAAAATCTGTATCACATTTAGTTGGAAATTATTTTCTGGTAGTTCATGGAATTGACAGAATTCAAACAAAGCTTTAATGTCGGGTGCGGAAAAACGCAATTTTCCGACCCCGTTTTGTGTAGATACATGATAACTTTGATTCAAACCTTGCACATGTTAATAATATTTGGCCTGAACTTAGTATAAATTCGGAGATAGGCGATATGGCCAAGATCCTAGGTTAAAAAACTAATGTAATTTCCCCATGGGTATTCGAAGCTTGTTATTTGGCAACTTTTTCATACCCTCACTCTACAAAGTAGCAGGGTTGGGACAGAAAAAAGTGTAAAACATTGAAGTAGTGACTTAAGACCCTAAGTGTGTTTGGACCAAATCCGTTTCACGACTTTCTACACGGATATTGGGAATCAGCTATATTTTGGTATATGATAACGATTTCATAATCACTTTTAGCGTACGAAATATGCCACGCCCCTTCTAGTACCTCCCTCACGATCACCATCACCCTAACCTACCTAAATTTAAAGCTGTTATAACTTATATACGAATGATCGCAATACTCTGAAATTTGCTTTTATAAATTGCATTGACCTGGAATATGGGCGATATGACCACACCCCTTCTGGTAACTTCTTTAACGGTGACTGAAATCCACTATGACTTCATATTTTTACAAATGTGGAAGCTGCCAGCTGGGGTCCGGGAATTCCCGAATCGGTTTTCCCGGGAATTCCCGTCCAATTTTTTTCAAATTTCCCGGGAATACGGGAAATATTAAAAAATACTTTTTTGATTAATTTGAGTGAATTAGAATTAGTTGTACTTTATAAATGGCAAACTGTAGATCTATTTTAAATTCATTAATTGCATTACTGGCAATAATAATCAATATTTATAGAAAATTTTTTATTACAAATAAAACTTGTTTTAATTTCAATCTATTATAGTAAAACAGTTGTAAAAACAGAAATCAAATGGCAATAGAAATATAGTAAAGTGTTTATATAAGTGGAACTAATTTGTATTTTTAATAAATAATGACTGAAACTTTTTCAATCTTTTTTGAATTATTATTTGTATTCAAGGGATATTAACAATTAGTTTATAACTACTTATATTCCACATTGATAAAATCAAATTTAAATTTTTTCACAGTTTCGAATATTTTCCTCGTGTTTCGTTAAGTTATTTTCGTCTCTAGACGAACGAATCTTTTAAATTAAAGACGTCATAACAGTCTCTATCACTCGAGCTCTTTGTTTTAGATATACGAGTTCCTTATTTCCTTGAACATGTTTACACTACAGTGGCCGACAAAAGTCAACATACGACCCACATTTTTGCGTTTTAGCGGGTTCCAAAAAATATTTGAAAAAAGTAATGATGCGGTTTTGTTTGAAATCGTTTTTTATTCATATAACAATAACAAAATGCTTTACTTCAATATAAACTTAAAAGATATTGGCAAAATAAACAAAAAACACCTTGACAAAAGTCTACATACGACATAGCATCCCATGCTTTACGTCATTTTTTATAATGTACTTTATAGGAGAATTGACGAAATTTGTATTGTCATTTGTCTTGTGCTTGCTCTTCTTTAAATAAATATAATTCAAGAAACATTAGTCCGCGAAAATGGCTTCTCGTAAAGAAATTGCAACTGATATTCGAAATTTAGTAATAAAATGCAGAAACTAATGGAAATCTTTAGGCGAAATAGCTAAAATGGTTAATTTAAGTAAATCAACGGTCCAAACTATATGTAAAAACTTCGAAAATACGGGTACTGTTGAAAATAAGCCCAGAAGTGGGCGACGAGATGAAAGCTTTATTTTAAAAGAAGTTAATGAAAACCCGAAAGTGAATGCTACAATGTTGTCCAAACAACTCGCAGAAAGGTCGGATACAATTGTACATCCAAGAACAATTCAAAGAAGTCTGAATAATAACGGTTTCCGAAGCAGAACGCCACGCAAAAAACCTCTTATAAGTGAAAAGAATCGTAAGCTTCGCCTTGAATTCGCCCAGCAACACTTGGACAAGGGATTAGACTTCTGGAAGCGGGTTTTATTTACGGACGAGTCGAAGTATAATATATTTGGAAGTGACGGGAGAGCCAAAGTATGGAGAAAAGCGAATACGGCAATGAATCCGAAGAATTTACTTGCTACGGTAAAGCATGGTGGTGGCAACGTAATGGTTTGGGGTGCCGTCGCGGCGTCTGGAGTTGGAAATCTTGCGTTTATTGAGGGTAACATGGATCGCTATCAATATAAATCCATATTGGAACAAAATCTGAAGGCATCGGTCGATAATTCAAACCTCGGAGAGCGCTGGATTTTCCAACAAGATAACGATCCGAAGCACACAGCCCAATTTGTTAAAGATTGGCTGATTTACCATGCTCCAAGACAACTTTATTCGCCGCCACAAAGCCCCGAACTGAATATTATTGAACATGTGTGGGAGATTCTGCAACGCAGGATCCGAAAACATCACATAACTAGCGCCCAAACGCTAAGAAACAAGCTGGAAGAGGAATGGCGACAAATATCACCTGCGGAATTGGAAAACTTAGTTGCATCAATGTCCAGACGATTGCTGGCTGTTGTAGATGCTCATGGTGGACCAACAAAATATTAAATTATATAATAGTATCATTTTGTCACGTTAAATTGCATTTTTTATGTCTCATCTCAAACCGTATGTAGACTTTTGTCAAGGTTTTTTCTGCGTATTCTGTTAATATCTTTTGTGTTTATATTGAAGTAAAGCATTTTGTTATTGTTATATGAATAAAACACGATTTCAAACAAAACCGCATCATTACTTTTTTCAAATATGTTTTGGAACTCGCTAAATCGCAAAAATGTGGGTCGTATGTTGACTTTTGTCGGCCACTGTATGTGCTAGTCATTAGTGCATGTGATTTAAAAGTCATATTTTATGACATTCTGACAATTCGTTCGCCTAGAAACAAAATAATATACAAAAGCAATTTTTTTAATTTGTAATTTGGCTGTATTTAAAAAAACCACACAATCTACTAAATGTATATACTTTAAACAAGGAATACATACATATAAGGAATTAAATTTATTCCCGGTAATTCCCGAGAATGAAGTTTTCCATTCCCGTTTTCCCGGGAAATGAAAAAAAGTCCGGGAAACCCCAAACCCTAGTGATGATATATATACATATAAGTCGGTTTAACCGACAGAAACTTACTTGCTTATTTTAATATGGAAGTTTTGAATATTTGTCCCACCCAGGGAATGCTTGGAAGTAGGTCACTAATGGTAAGAATGAGTGAAACTTTCTTACAAGTTTGTTTCTGATATGGCGCCATAATCAATTTTATAATATAAAGGAAAACTAATCAAAAACCTATCAACGGTTTTCAAAATATCGCAAAATAACGTATTAACTGGAATCCGGGTTTTTGCAAAACTATACACTCTTATGTACATATCTACGTTGTTGTTCATACACGATATGTAAGCTGGTACATACATACATAGCACATACAGCCGAGGCTTGTGTGAAATTCGAAACTTCACTTTCATTGATTGTTTTCTGTAATTTCCTTTTTTCTCTCTCAGCTTTTATTACTTTGCAATTTTTCCTTAAATTCCGCTTAAACAACAACCGCGTCAACGGATGTTCCCACACATCTAAAGAGAGCGACATTGTTTCGAAGTATTCATCCATCCATCCGTTGCAACCATTGTGTGGCCAGCCATTCATGGGTATTTGGTGTGTTCTCCAGGCCGTTTGGAAAAATTCCAGTTTTTCGCCATTCGATACGAAGCATCTGGTGTCTGCAGCATCTTTTCTTTTCGGTACGAATTTTATTTATTTTGTTGGAGCATTTAAATATTTCTTATCGTACATATTCTTTTTACGAGGGTGGGGAAGCACGGCGTTGGTAGTATATGCGTCATTCCATGTCAAACGTCGAACACATTTTTCACCTATAATTTAAACGAAATTCGAGGAAATCGCGAATATGTTGCTAGTTTAGATACTATTCGTATTCGCATTTGATAATGGGACAACAAATTGCATAGGAGATGGGTAAAACTAATGAAACTTGCTAGAAATTGCAAATAAGCTGTGTTATGTTTTCAGAACAGAATGTGTTTATCAAACACTCCAACTAAAAAATTTCTTGAATGTATGGATCAAAAATGAAATCTTCTAACATTTGAACCCTCCAGCAACTCCTTTTTTGTTTTTAACTTATTTTTTTTGTTTTTGGCATGGGGGACTCAAAAAAGGTGTCAGATAGAGGGTAAGCGTGTCCAGAAGAATTCTTTAGGATGTGAAGCTGTAGAACAAATGTGAAGTAATTAACCCGTGTGTTGAATCAATCACCTTCTAGTAATGCGTACATTAGGATGGGCCACGAAAATAAAATTATGCGGTCACCCCCAGAAATGTTTTATGTTGCATTTCTGTTCAATTTTTTTAGAATTAGTATACCTTTGGAAACACTTTAAATATAAATTTTAATTCTTGTCTTGGAACAACTCATTGGTCGTATTACACCATTCGACAATTTTTAAAAAAGGCTTTACACTTTAACCGGATGATATTCGTTTGAAACTATAGGCAAAATTGAAGTACTTGCCGTTTTTAGTTTTTTATTTCCTCATCCTGTTGCCCCTTCACAGGACTACAAAGTTCCAATTTTTCAAAAAATTATTATATATACGTGTTCACACCTAATGATAACGGTATCAAATTGAAGAGGAGAAAAACTATTAAAATACTTCAAATATCATATCATGCTTTTTAAGAGACAACATTTTAAATGGGTTTTAATACTAAACTAATACAAATAGAAACTTGAAATTTAAAGTATTCTTATCAGATATTCTCTTCTTTGATTTGGCATTTGCGAATAAGTATTAAAAATAATTATGGCCTCAAGCTGGACAATACCAAAAACATAATTCAACAATAGCTCAACAATTTTGAAAAAATTATCATCTGGAAATTTGTAGTCCTTTTAAGGGGCAACAGGATGAGAAAATGTATATCAGATGTATATCATTTGGTTCATGTGTAATATGGACTGTCGGACAGTGTTATTGAAAGTTTTGATTGATTTTTTGTGGTTTTCAAAATGACAGCTGAAAACTCATACATCTTGGAACATTTTTTTAAAAGGTGTTATTAAAAATAAATAGAAGAAGATAGAAATACTTTTGGAAAAAAATGGTCAAAAATGCAACATACAAAAAAATTATAATGGAAAAACATGATTTTTAGGGGTGTTTTCAGGAGCGTTTATCATCATTAAACAGTTCAAAGTTTATTTTCGTGGGGTGACTGAAATTTGTTTTTTGTATGGACATTTGTATAGACTGATACCCAGCCTAACGTACATATACACAATTATGAAGCATTTTGTTGGTTATCTACAATCTTCTCTTCTCATGGCGATGCCCGGTTCCTTTCGATCTACCCTCGTAGACGATGTTGTTTGTTGTCACTATCATCCAATGTTGCCTGCAACAGCAGTAAGATGTCATTTGTTGTTGTTGTCGGGAAAATCAGGTTAAACAACGGCAACAGTAACAACTTGCTGCAATAACAAGAAGAAGAAGAAGACATTATCAACAGAAGAAGAAAGTTTTTATTGCTTTGCTCTGTAACTATGTTGCCGTCGCTGGTGGCAGCAGATTTGCAGTCTATTGACGCTGCATATACAGAGCGTTTATAACGATTGTGCGAATCGTCCGTTGCTGACGCGTCACAGTGGTCAAGTTGACACAGAAAATGGTGGCTACTCTGTGATTTTTTCTAGTACATGCATGTATGTATGTATGTTTGCGATGTCTACAAACTTAGTTGAGTTCTATTGTATTTACTTATTCTCATGTGGATGACACACATTTTGTTATTTTAATAATTTGTTTATATGGGTTATTGATTTATTTGCGGATTAATGTTTCGCTCACACCTACAAAATGGACAATAACAAATGTATAGATCCATCATTAGCTCACTAATTTGCAACTGGAATCATCCATTTTTATTTTCGAACTAAGATATTAGCCATCTCATGTCCGAATTTTGTTGTTCATAAATACAACAAAATTGCTATACTTTTGATGATATATGGGTCTATAAAGTTTTGGGGTTTCTAATTCAAATAAATGCACTGGATATGAGTAACAGGATGTTTCCTAAAACCATTATCCTGCAGTTCCGCTTAAATAAAAACTGTATTTTGAAATGTTTCTTCTTTTTTAAAATCTCAAATATATATCAGTAGAGTGTTACAGTACTCGAAGAAATCCAATAAAAATAAGAAGGAATGATTGATTTTAATTACAAAATAATCAAATAATTGAGAATTTCAGACTTCACTTGGATATTCACCTTACTACGGAGAACCAAATGAAATGTTTTCAATTCAGCCCAACTCATCACATAAGTCAATGCGCCAAATATAACAAATACTTTTTTCATAGGTTCTTCCAAGTTTGTGAGATATCGCAAAAACTTCCGAAAAAATGTTACTTTAATCACGATAGGAAATTATTTTTATGATGATGAAATATCTCATGTCTCACAATGTAATGCCGACCCAGAAAAACTAAAAGAATTGCAGATATATGTGGACTTGACATATCCAACATTCATTCTCAAATCTCCGGCAACATCGTCTTCTAAAATTCCAAATACAATAGTTTCCCAAATCTCCTTGGTCGATATCTCGAGTATTGGAGATTAGCCAAAGTGATCTAATATTTTTCAAAAACCGTCCAAAACAGCAGTTTTAAGGGAAAACGGGTAGATTCGGAAAATTATTTTTAAAAATCCAAAAATTAGAATTCAATGGGACAATCGAACATATGTACATATAGTATATTTACACAAACCAAATTAATCTGCCCTATTGACAACACCGCTTGGCATACATACCTAACTTTTTGCAGCAGCAGTTACAGTATTCGATTCTCATTCGTGCTCGTTTCAATATTCAAATAAGGTAGCACCACATCGTTTCTTTAGTTTTTTGATTACATATATTTTTATTTCATTTTTGGAAGCGGGTTATTAGGTAGACTTATCCAGTACTAAATGGAATCAATAATAAATTAATAATAAAATGATACGTGTATAAAAAGAAGAGTAGAAAATGCGAATTTCAAAAGAATTCTAGTGAACGAATTCCAATGAAAACCTATAAAATATACATTTTGTACGAGTACGCACAGACATAATCACAAGATTATATATTAGCAATAATATATAACTGATTATTTAATATTATATGTAGTTCAGTTACGATCTTATCGTGTAATATTTAGACAACTTAAACATTAGGAAAACATTAAAGCTTAAATAAAAACCCAGCGACCAGCCTTGCGAACCGACCTTTGGGCATGTTTAGTATGTAGTACTTAGTATGTATAGAGTGGAAATCGTTTTATGTATTTTGTACAAAGATCAAATCAAACAAAAAAAAAACGTGGAGAAGACCAGCACAACATTTGAGAACTTTCTTTGCAAAAAGTTTTGAAATAGTACCGGGATTTGTTGGAAACATGTGTGTGTGTGTGTGGTGTGTGGCAAGTTTTCTTTTTTGTCGTATGGAAGAAACTTAAAATTTCTTCAAATTAAAAATGGGACGCATGCGAGTGTGTATGGTGTGTCTGTATTAGTTTGCGTGTGATTGAAAGTACGAGCTTCTACAGTGGCTCCATTGCGGTTAGACCATTTGGACTGGCTTCCAGTTTGCGCCAAACAACATTACACATCTCCCGTACCAAAGCCTTTTCGCCGTCATCCATTTGATCGATCGCATTGCCGGTTAGATGGCCCAATCTATCGCGTTCTAGTTGTTCTCTAACTTCTAAAACTTGCAGAGCTCGTACAACAGCTTCTGGCCGACCAGATATGGGATCAACTAAACCATCATTTAATGCAGATGGCGACGACGACGACGATGTCTGTGGTATTTTTTGGTTTTGGTGATTTGTTGCTGTTGTTGACACATTTGGTGGTTGATGCTGCAGCTGTTGCTGCGGCTGATGCTGCTGTGGCGGACGGTGCTGTTGTTGGTTTACTAAATTTGACGTCGTCGTGTTGGAGACCGTATTTGTATTGCTGGTCAAACGTTCCTCCTCCAACTGCTGTATGCGTCTTTCGAGAGATCGCACATATTGTAATGTTTGATCTTGCAATGTCGAACGTAGATTCAGATCCTACAAAACCAAAAAAAAGAAAACGATTATTGTTGATGTCATTCTTGGCAGTACATGTTTGCACTATGTACGTTTGTATGTAAGTTGTACTTACCGGTAATTGTCTCTCATAATTTCGCAAGGCAGTTATATTTTCATCGGCATTTGTACTTGAACTTGAACCATCGCCATCATCTCGCATCGTGTTCCGGTTCGAGGCCCCGCAATTCACGCAAAGAGAATTGGCAGCGATATGAGCTCGCTCTTCATCCAGATACAGACAGAGTTCCTTCAGTTCTAAATTATCGGTTATAAGTTCTTGTTGTTTATCGTCCAACTGCCGCAGTTTATTCTGAAAGCAAAAAAGACGAATTGAAAATCAAAAGACTTAAGACACAAACATTTCAATCTAAAACTACATCACACCTTTCCAAGTTTGTAATTAGAAAATCTAAATCATATATATGCATGCATGTATACATTAGGACGGGTCGATTTTTTCGCACAAAGCGCCAGGTAAAAAAAATAATCTACGGACAATTTTTTGAACATTTCAATAATTTTTCAATAATTGATACTGCCGATCAATCGTTTATTAGACATACCGCTTGAATACTTTACTTATTCGCTTGACATTACAAACTTTGTAAGGTATACAATTGATTACAATGCACTCGTGAATAGGATGAATGTACCCACCTGATAAGCCGCCACCTCTTGCCGCATAACACTTGCCGTGTACCTGCCGAACCGCTGCCATTCGCGTGCCAACTTGCGGCCCTTCTGACGGTCGTCGTCTAGGAAACAGCACAAATCTCTCAGCTCTTGATTGTCATCCATGAGTCGTTGATTTTGTTCCTTTAAAGCGCGCAGTTCATTGATCAATGACTGAAGCTGGCGGTTTTGCTCGGCGGTTAAGCGTCCCGCCGTCGAGGACATACCCCCACCAGTGCCACTAGATGTAACCGATGCATTTGGCGAAGGATGATCTTGATCGGTTTTGCGTACAAATTTTAACATATCCTGTTGTGGTTGTTGCTGTTGGAACTGCTGATCGACCGATGACGATTGATGGCCGTTTAAGAGGTTGTTGTGAGAAATTCCGTTAGATGTTGCCGTTTGATTAACGCTACGCAATCGCTGTTGCAACTGCGGTTGATTCGATTGTTGTTGCTGTTGCTTTTGTTGCAAGTAGCGTCGCGAGGTACCAGTGGGGTTCTTCAGAGAGTCGGGAATATAAACACTCGAAAGCTGCGGTATATCCGGTGGATACTTAAGATTGCCTAGATGGTTGCCACCTGACGACTCTGAGAAATACGATGTGTATCCGGTGCTCTTTGTGCCGTTTGTTAACCTCTGCGAATTTAAATTTTTCAGTATTCCCGTATGCTGTTGTTGTTGTTGCTGCTGATGCTGTTGCTGCTGGCAACTCGCTAGGGAGGTGGGTTGCGGTGGTGGTTGATATCGGGGCGGTATAGAGTGAGCTGGAGCCTTTAGATTGGTGGCCGATTTCAAATGATAAAAACTTCTTCTGTTTGTGGCGGGGTTTGTTAGTTGTTCTGTGGCGCCACCAGTCAGTGTCGTTGTTGCTGTTGTTTGTGTTTGCGTTTGTGTCGTACCCGCCGACGACTGAACGACGGAGTGTAGTTGTGCCTGGGCAGTTGGCTGATGTATGGTCGCTACCGTTTGTAATTGATTCGCTTGGGGTGGTTGGGTGGCTGTTGCAGACGGCGCGGTTGACGTTGCAACCGTTATGCTTTGTTGTTGCTGCTGCTGCTGTTGTTGTTGTAATGTTGCTGAGGGTATGAACGATCGCCTTTGATGTTGTTGCGGTGCCTGCAATTTACTTAAACCGATTGCTGATGATGACTTCAAATTTGTGCTATGCTGTTGTTGTTGTTGCTGTAGGCTGTTGGGAGAAGGTTGCAGTTGCTGATGTTGCTGCTGCTGCTGATTGTGGTGGTGCTGATGGTGACTTGTGTGGGGGTTAGTGTGCGAAAACGTTTTAGTTTGTGTTGTTGATGTTATTCCTGCTGCAGTTGTTGCTGCCAGATGAGCAGTAGCGATCAAATTTCCATTAATTTTGTGTGTGTTACTAACGGCGGACATTGTCAGTCGTTGGGTTACCATTTATTGTGGCACAAAAATGCTCTGTTGTACAGCCAGCCTGAGGGTTTCTTTTCGGGGGAGAAAAAAACCCTTTTCAAAGTACTTCTCTGGAAGCCATTATGTCGGTAGAAAAGCATGCACAATGCTTGCCGAAAAAACGCGCACAAATACGAAAACCTAACGAAAACGAAACAAGAAAGAAAGACAATTATTGCAATTAGTATGATGCAAGCAAGCACGGCAGACAGACATGATCATCATCATCATGATGATGATAAAGTTTTGTACGAGTTTTTGGTTGTGCAGTTAACCCATTGGGAAGCCGCACAGCGTCTTGTGTGGTAACATATGTATGAACGTACGTCTGTTTGATTCTACTCCCTAAGAAGTGATATTTTTCGTGACTATAGTAGGTTTCAACAAACAAGGAAAAACTTAAAATTATTTTTGCTTCTATATATATTTGGGCACATATGTATATATAATTATTACTAGAAAGATGTAAACAATTGAGCTACATTGTCCTAAAATATTAGCTACTAAAGACGGTAACGTGACGTGACAAGAACAGAAGTCAGTTTTTTTCATTCTTTACAAAAACGCACAGCAGTGCGAATTGCTTCGGACTTTTTTGATAAGACTTTTTTTAATTATTTGGATAATTTTTGTTTGTTCTACAATTTGTTAATAAAAGTTGTTAAGGTTTTTATGGTGATGTGACATAAATTTCTATATGTTACAGGACATGTAACACTGGAACTGGTCAATGAAAGCAAATCAAAATTAAGCACTAAACTGATCATTCTTTCTATTCTTTTATATTATTGGTTATAGTTGTAACACACAAGAGAGTACTTGCAACATTGCTCCATGAAGCAACATTTTAAGAAAAAATTATCTTAAAAATAAAAAATGAATAAAACATGAATGCAACTTTTCAGCCCGTATGATTATCATTGTAACTAAGCTACACTGAAAGAATTTCTCTTCATTATGAAGCGATTTCATAAAAGGTTTTTCATAAATTTATTGAATTTTCCTAAAATGTGTGAAAAATTCATAAATAAAATGAAATGTTTCATACAATTTTTTCATAAACATTTCATTCATAAATTAGTGAAACTTACTTTCATAAGATCAAAGAAAGCTTCCATTGTATTAAATGAACAATTCCTAAAATCTGACATAATCAATAAAATATATATCTTATGAAATGTCTTCGTAAATGTAATGAAGGATTTTGTAGTTTTTATGAAATGTTTCATAACTTACAAATATATTTTAGTGTGTCCACTTTATTCGGTTGAATGCTAGCAATTCTTATTTCTCCTCTGCTAACTCTGACATACAGCCATGGGCATTAAATTAGCACAAAACTTTGTTATAAAACCAATTATATTTTGTTTTCAAAGAAGTGGCTTCTTTCGCTTTGCTCACCGGAAGACGTCTTAATGACGCTCAACGGTTTGGACGCGCAAGCCGAAAGAAGTCACTTTCAAAACAAAATATTATAACTTTGTTATACAGATTTGTGCAAATATATTGTCCATGGCTGTAAGTATGTACCCAAATTTAGGTCAATGATATATCCATTGCAAAGCCTCTCGCAATGATTGTGTGTATTGATTGGTTAGTCAACAAGTCAGACATTTTTTCTTTTTTGTTTATATTGGAAACTTCAGTATATTAATATTTATGAAACTTTTTCAAAAAACTAATGAATCTATGAACATTTTCATAAATCATAATACGAAAAATAATGAACGTGTTTGACAAAAGTTTCATAGTTTCTAAGAAATGTTTCATAAATTCTATCACACTTTTCACTGATTTGTGCTTTATGAAACATGTTTCATACATTTTATGAAGTATTTCTTTGGCGACTTTTTAATCAAAATTTTCACTGAGGTTAAGACAAAATCGTAAATATTATGAAGATAATTCTTTCAGTGTACGCTCCGAACCCCTTAATTTAATTATATTTTCATTTACTAATACAAGTCAGAAACAATATTGTTCAACTTTTTATTTTTTTTTATTTTTCGATCATGGTGGACTTTTCTGGAGAAATGCCAATAAACTTTGCCTTGGATCGAAAGATTCTTTCTGACTTCTACGTGTAAAGAATTATATTAAAACAATTTTTGTGATAAATCAAAATGAAATACGAACGAACCAGTAATCCGGCAATTTTCTTCTATAACAGCTTTCCATAATTAAACTTTAACGCATAGATATTATATTGATTTTAATAATTTCATACACATGTATATAAAACTTCAATGTCTATCATGAAAATGTGGACTCTTTGAGATAAGCGAAGGGCACATATTTACCCACTTACAAAATTGCAAATCAATTATAAAATAAGAATTGTACAAGCTCGTGGTGAACAATTATTATTTAATAGTTAAAATCAGAAAGGTCGAATAAATAAAATAAAATCAAAATTAATCCAAATATTTGCGTAGTCGATTCCAAAAACACTTCAAAATTTGGCGTTAAATATAATTTTCGCATTCTCACACGTCACTTAGAATGGATCCAAATATTACGTTACGGTAAAATATAAATGCCCCTGGTTATTGTATATTTCTGTTGTAGACATAAAAACAGAAACTCCGAATTAATAAAACTTGTATCATCTCTATTGAGGTAAGTTCAAAGTCTCAAGGTACACTTTTTTATTTTCAACTTAACTCTAATGTTACTCACAAAAGAAGACTCGATTCTAAATTAAGAACTTTCAGATTTAAGTAATGCTATGTTTTTTTTTTATTTTCTAGATGACAAGGGAAATAAAAATACAACATACTTTTTTATTTTTAGTTTTTTTATGTGTCTAATTTCACTGAGTCCTAAATGGCCTTTGACATATTTTTAGAGGAGGTTAAGTCTTTTAAAAGTAAGTGTAATTTGTTTCCCCTCTCTTTCGCTCTCAATTGTTCTCTTTTATACCGGTGGATGACTAAACCTACGATGATAACACGAAAATCGTTCATGTGGCAGTGGTGCGATGGTGGTGTCGTCGTCGTCGGCGTTGAAATACTTTGGCTGTTACACTCTTGTCTGTGCAACAGCGTAATTAAATTGTCATCAACACTGCAGCAGCGGTAGAAAGTGAAATGTGACTTTAATTATTTTACTCGTACTAGTACAACAGCCAGCTGATGCAACAGGGTTGCTAAACTATGTATAAGTTACGTCTGCTACGCCTTTCAAGAAGAGAGAATGCAGGCAGGTAAACTAACCAACCAACGTGCATATGAAACTATGTTGACAACTTTGTATCATATTCGTACATTCATTTACGACTCTATGTCATTTTACTACTGCATTTATAAGTGGTTTCAGAAATTACTCCAGTAAATATTTGCCATTCAAATCATACATAAATAATAAATATTGGACGAAAAACGACGTTACTAGCTCAATTTTAATGAAAACAAAGTACGACAATTTTAAAAAGTCGTTACACGTCTGAAACTACAGGACAACTGTTTTCCTTTAAAACTTTGTAGTCCCTTTAAGGGACAACAGGATGCGGAAATGAAAAACTGAAAACGCCAATTAACTCAATTTTTCCTATAGTCTCAGACTTAAATCACCCGGCTCAAGTTTAATATGGACTGACGGACGGTTAAGGGTGTTTTTATAAGCTTTTAGATCACATGATCAAAAAATGAAATATTTTCATTTTTTCATTAAAAAAACCCAATTTTTTTTCGTGGGGTATCTCGAAATTATTTTTAATTTGTGTGAATTGTGACCCAATCTAATGTGGTAAACATAAAGACATGCTTATTTGCGTGTAACAAAATCAGAAATACATTTATTAAACACAGTTAGAACGTAAAAAATATTTACTAATATTTCTGATAAAGTGCATTCATAATCATCCAGTGATATTAATCGCAAAACGATCTTCTGACTGACTCATAAAAGTCCCAGGTGACATCTGCGATTTTTTTATTTTGTCAAAATATGCCAAAAATTGCAAATCGACAGGAAATTTTCCTATTTTTTTTTTCTCCCAAAAAGCTTCCAGTTTTGCTCATCACTGCATCCACGAGAGGATGTGGAGACTAAGAAAAGCCTAAATGCCTAAAAGAAAGAGCAGAATCAGGGCAATAATTTGAATATAAGCAACAGCAACCGCGAATTTTGGATTTTTCAATAATTGCATCGATTTTAGCGACTGACTATATATTAGGCTGGGTCCATAGAAATGGAAAAACAATTTCCAGTCACCCCAGAACAATAAAGTTTGGAGTGCTTGATGATGATTTGCAAAATATTTCGTTCCTAGATGAAGCCGTCTGTGAGCTAAACGCTCCTAAAAATACCCCTAGAAATCATATTTTCCCCGTGTCATTTTTTTATTCTGCATTTTTGTCGATTTTTTCTTAAATATAAATTTTGATTCTTGTCATAGAGTAAATTATTGGTCGAATTATTGGACCTTTATAGTATTTTTTTTTGTTTTTCATTTCATTCATGAATTTTTTTTCATATTTGTTGTTAGTTTTTTATCAAAACTAAATAGCGGCAGTCAATACCTTTCGAATGATGCCTAAATGAAAATTGTAAATTTTTGTAAAAAGAGTTTGAAAAAAATTGCTCTGAAAATCCATCTCCTGTATTAAATTATTTTACAAACGTTGAGTCAGTGACGTCATTTTTCGCCCGACATTTATCATTTAGGCATCATTTTTCATAACACCACTTACAAACTTTTTCCCAGATATATGAGTTTTTTTGCTGTCACCTTGAAAAACCACAGAAAATCAATCTAAACGTCCAATAATACGATCAAAGAGTTATTTTAAGACAAGAATAACATTTTTTATTTAAAGTTCTTCCAAGGCTCTATTAATTTAGGAAAGAAATTGGACAGAAATGTGGTGTTTTCAGGAGCGTTTAGCTCACTTGGCTTGATCCATTGACGAAATATTTTGCAGATCATCATTAAACAACCCAATCTTCATATGTGGGGGGTGACTGCTGCAATTTATTTTCGTGACCCATCCTACTATATATATGTTAGAAGCGACATTGCTTCTTAATAAACAAACAAAAATTCAGTCGGATCCGATTTCTAGATCGCGAGAAGATCAAAAAACGAAAATGTCATACATGAAAATAATTTTAGCCATATTTCCCGCGAAAATGATTTTTTTTTTTCAAAAAATATCCAATTTTTATTTGGTGCCCTACCGCAATATACACTTTTTGTAAAAAAATTGGAAAAAGGGATAAAAATGGTACCAATCAGACGGATGAAGCTGGAATCTTTAAATACGCTGTGTACATCCCTATGAACCATAAAACCGCGAATAATAAGCAAATTTCGAAAACTTTTTAATCGTAACAATTTGTAATCCTTTATTGGATTAAACTGTGGAAGAATGATTAATAATTACTGTTAAAATTAAAGAGAAAATCAATTTTTTCGCTCTCCTGAAAAGTTGTGTTTTTGTTCATAGCCACTTTTGAATATAAGCCCTCGATATGTTTTCACGTAAATATTCGATGTGTTTCCAGCAATTAGTGTGTGTAGAGTGTAGATGAACATAATGTTGATGACGAAAACAAACCCAGTCTACACAGGCTGCCAGTCACAAGAACTTGCTAAATATATTCCAGAGTCAGTGGTTACGCAAAAATACTTGTTGTTGTTATTGTTTTACATGAATGAAGATTTTTTCCTTTCCGTTGTATTGTACTCACTCACTGACTCACTAGTGGTACATATTGTATTATATTATTGACCATTTCCTTTGAAAAGAACAAAAACAACACCAACAACGATGAAACCCATCCAAAGAGTACATTTTGCTTCTTTTTTTAGTACAGAAAGATCTTTGAACAGCATTTCGAACAATTGTGCTGTAAATCATCGAATTACTCGTATATCCGATACAATAGCACATCGTACACAGACAACCAACAACACCAGCGCCACCACCACCACCACAATAAGTCTGATGCATTTTTCAAGAAATATAACAAAACCATAGCCTCCCAAACGGAGAGGAAATAGGGGCAAAAAGATCTATGTATGGATGTGGAAATACCACCAAGAAAACAAGATGAAAACGAAAGGTAAAACAGCATTTGGTGCTTGGAAGCCTGTGTATAGGTGCTGTGGAATGGCGACTCGAGAAGACTCGTACTCGTAAACCCTTTTTTGAAATTCAAACCAAATTCGAAGCGAATGCTGAGTGCTGACTGGAGGAAAAGAAGACCGAAATAGCAAGGCAACAATATTTAAAGCATTAAAAAAGACAAGATTTTTGGAAAACAATGAAAGTAACAACGGGCGTTACAAACTGATGTGGTAGTCCGATGAATACATCAATATGGAGTGTGACAGAAGTACATATACAGATATAGATGTATTTACAATGATAGCGTGTATTCTGACATCCTGTGAAGGTGTTTGTAACACACTAAAGGTTGCGCTTAAGGAAAGATTTTCATAAAATTTAATATAATAAAGACGGTTTCTTCGATATCATTATCAATACTCGGCCTCCATATAAACTATATTTTTTATCGTTTTAATTATTCGCAAAATTCGAAGGAATAGTTCGCCTATTGATTATGAGTCATGACATTATTTAGCTTTTGGCACACTGTGTAGGGAAACGTAGTTCTAGAGAGAGAGACGTGAAACAACAAATTGAGAAATCATCGTCATCTTTGTTGTGCTGTGTGCCCCACTCAATGCCACCATCGAGACGACAGTAGACGATGATTGTCATTGTCAGGGCATGGATTTTTATGACATGGAGTATTAAGAATATAAAAGTTTTATTGAGTCTGCACTAAATTACTATATTAGATTTTTATCTACAGAGTAGTAGGGTATATATCATTTGGGACAGAAAAAAAGTGGAACGGATTGAAGGAGTGACTTAATACCCTATGTATGTTTGTACCAAATCCGTTTCACGACTTTTTAAGATGTCTGAGCCATGTCCGTCCGTCCATCTGGCTGGCTGGTGTACATGATAAGGAGTTAAGGAATCATTTAAAATTTTGCACATGGTAATATTTTTCCCAAAATTAGTTTAATTTCGAAGATAGGCGAAATTGCCACGCCCCTTTTGGTATCTCCCACACAAATGATCCATATTCCTATATCAAATTAAAACTAATGTAGCTTCCACACTGATCTTCGAAATCAGCTTTATTTTGGTATTTGATAATGTTTTATAATAGTACCTCCTAGTACCTCCCACACAAATCAACATAACCTACGTAAAATTAAAGCTCTTATAACTTATACATGGATGATCGGAATACTCTGAAATTTGACGTTCGGCAATGTTTTTATAGACTATTCATCCACCTAAAATATGGGTGATATTGCCACACCTCTCACACAACATCCATACGGGTAGTCAAAATCATTTGCAATCTGATATGTGAATATGTTTTTATAAACAATTTAAATATAAAAAATATTTACACTTTAGTCATGCCCCTTTTTGTACCTCCCACACAATTGTCCCTATCCTAGGTAAAATTAAATGTTTTATAATTCCTTTACCGGTGCTTGAAATCCATTATGACAACATATTTTACAATTATTAACAAATGTGGAAGCTGGGTCTAATTGCCACAAATTTCTAGTGCTTCCCACAAACATACTCCGGCGCTAAGTAAAATTTAAGACCTTCCATACATGTTCTCTGAGAGTGAGGATATATATGTCGGGTTAGCCGACTGACGTTTTCTTACTTGTTTAAATAAGCAGTTCTTACAGAATCAGCACCTCGAAGACGCATAATATTTCAAAATTAATGGCATAGTATTTCAAATGTAAGGCACGGACTCATGTCCTTCTTGCCATTTATATTTATCCTTCAGGATATTTTAAAACCCGAGGGTTTCTATGGGTGAATGTACGCGTATACATTAGGTTTAGTTTTTTTGAATATCAAATAGCTTCTGATATTACCGTCTTGAGCATGAAGAACTGCTTTTTTACTTTTTAGTGCGATTACTAAAACTCAAAACTATTTTTTCGCTTTCTATAAGCACTAAAAACAGAAGCGCCACTAATGATTAATCCCCACGCATGATATGAAATACGTATATTACCAAAATAAAGCAAATCGATTGCTAACACCGTACGATAACTTAAAAAAAGTCCTTACACTTCATCCGGAAGTTAAGCGTTATTTCCCCTTCAAAAATTATTTTAAATAGTTATTTGCATAACGGCATTAGTGTCAAAATAAAGAGGAGAATATCTATTGAAAATACTTAAAATATCATGTTTCTATCTGTACTACTTTAGCATTGACAACCGTTTCAAGTTTACCTCTTAGTTTATTCGTATTTTACTTTTTAAGAGGGAAAACATCAGTTGTTAATGCTAAACTAATGAAATTTGAATTATTTTAAGCACATATTCTCTTTTTTAATTTGACATTTATAGAGGTAACATAGGGTGCGAATAAGCATTTAAAATATATTTTTAATTAATAATATATATTACTATGCTTTATTACCCAGTGTTGCGAGGGTTCATTTTTCCCTATTCCCCTACTTCGTATGCTGTAGATGATAAAATGAGTACTAATTGATCATATTAATAGTTTGTGTGGGGAGTACTACACCCGTTTGTCCTATCATGACCTAGTATAGCCAGAAACCATCCTCTGGTCCACTGGTTAGCTACAGTAATACGGATTATACAAACATACAGATACACATTGATTTTTATATATAGATCGATATACAATGGCAAATATTTTATGTTTGAAATAACTTTTGCCAATTAAATACATATAAACAATTTAATATGCCTGATTTGAATTTGAATAAACAGTTTCCTTATTTCAAAGTCAGAGTAAATAGTTCATTTTCTAGAAAAAGAGTAGCTAATTTACATAAATCATTTCTTTGGATTTATTAAAAAATCTTACAAGTGATTAAATGCATATTTACGCGGAGCGGATAGGTTTTAAAAAAATTTCCGTACGTTTGTCGAGACTGCCTTCTTAAGTACTTCAAATACTTCAATCATGGAATGGCAGCTCATCTCTTTATGACAGAAGTATCATAAAACTTTTGAGAATTATTTCATATTGTCATTTTTATAAGAGTTTTGCATACTAACATTTTCCTCATTTGAACTCTTTCTAAACTTTTAGCTTATAACAAGTACAATTTTACTCAGATTGAATAAAAGTTTAGTTGCTTAAGTACAAATTTACTTGACTTGAGTAAAATTTCGTCAAAATTTTCCTCAGTTTAAGTAAATTTTAATTGATTTGAAGAAACATTGAACTAGATTTAAGTGCAAAGAATGTCGTACTATGAAGTGGCCCGGTTTACGAACATCAAAATCCCTGCCCATTAAATTTCAGTATAACATTACCACACACACAACCACAAACAAAGAACTCTAAATCTGTCAAGAGATCGAGCGATGCCGCCGCCACACACAAATTGCGAAATACCAAAAACCGAAAACCCAAACAAAACAAAATACAGCGAAGCCAAGCAAAAGTAACAAAACGCGAAAAGTACTTCGCCAAAAAATAACTTCGTGTGTCTCAGTTACGGTTAATGAGCGGTAATGCTACATTGATTACCCGACCGGGCCGGGCCGGCCTGACTTGCAGACATTACAGTTCACATTTCGTGTACGATTCATTCGCCCGTCCGTCCGTACTGCGGAAATGTAGGAAAATTACAACAAACAAAAAAAAAACGCGCCCAAAAAAGTACAAGAGAATATTTTTTCACACAGTGCCACACAAACAATAACGACACGAAATGTAGCCATCTCGTCCGTCCGTCGCATCGTACAAACAATTCAACACTTTTCGCGCTGGTTTCGGTCATTTTTGTTGTTCTTGTTATTTTATTTATGTTTGGCCGGTAGGAAAAATTCTTTATTTGGATGGATTTTTTCTGAAGGATGGATGGATGGACGTATGGATGCTTGTGTAGGGGGGAGGGTGATCGTAATAATGCTGATTGATAGCTTTTTGTAGTTTTATATCATCTCTTGTTGTTTTAGCGATCTCACGCTAGGGGGAAATGATACAACGATGATATCTTTCCCAAAAGGGAAGAAGTGGAACGTAACCTTCGTTGTTGGTACATCTACATGACGTTGGATTTATGTATGTATGACCTTCATAGCGTATATTTCGAACTGATTGCGAGCATTTGAAGTAGTTCGGAATTGTGGTTCCCATACGATTTTATTTTTTTTTTGGTTTTTGTTAAATATGTATTTCAATATTATGAATGTGTTTACCTTCGTTTTATTGCCTGTTTACATTGCAATTTAAATGTTGATATCACTTAACATTGTTTGCGGTGCGGTGTTGGGAACACGCTTGCTTGGATGGCGACACAAATGAAAATGTTTTGTCATGGATAATAATTTTTTCAACAGATCACGGACCACGGACACAGCCACTGATCAATATTCAAAATCATATTAATGAGTTGACTATACCCCTACGTGTACGTGTATCGAGCATGATGCTTGTTGGTGGCAGCAACATGACAGCGGCATAATGGGTAGCTAGCCAGATAGTCAAGCACTTGACTTCGAGAGGCGCTCAGGCTGGTGAAAGTTTCTTTGTTAGACGCTCATTCCATCCAGATCAATTAACCAATTTCCTGTCGCAGCTAAAGACGGTTGTGTTCAAATCAAAGATAGTTTTATTGGCAACTCGTTTAATTGGTTTAAATCGAATAACTTTGTAGAATTTTAATTAAATTTATACAAAGATACAAACTAAGGGAATTTGAAACAATTTTATTTTGAAAATTTGACATTCCAGGACATAAAGGATTGCACTCTTGCTGGCGTTGACACAAAAAGATTACATTATTGTATAGCCTTCGAACTCATCCAAATATTGCACCGTCCAACAGTCAGGGTGATATGGAGTTAATTGGCGTTTTCTGTTTCATCCTGTGCAACTTATTAGCACCCTACGATGGCGATATAAGTTTTCGGTGCTTCTATTCGTTAAAATAGCTTACAAACAAAATTTCTATTATTTAAATAAATCATTTATAACGTCTGTTCTCATTGTTCCTACGGTTTAAAATCTTTACGGTCTATGTGGCGTATACGTTATGTGCAAAATCTCTACGCTATGCGTTTCATCTAGCTTTGGGCATAATTCGGTTCTTGTTAATGAATTGTTGCGAGCGATGCGAGCACATGCATAACATTGAATTGGCAAAGTGAGATTTTTAGTGTGTCGACTTAGTTCGGTGGAATATTTTGTTTATCAGCGCTTCTCATTTGTCATATGTGACCGCTGGTACTAATATGAACCCTGATTTAAGTCAAAGTCATACATTCGTTGTGAAAGTTCTGACGAGATGGGGTAGCGCCCATCGAAAATGCGCAGTCAACTTTTAGCTGCACTTTACCTAATTTAGGGTTCTGCTGAAGACTTCAGCACAACCTTTGGTCTTAAACCAAAATAAATGACAACACATACAACATAACAGACCAACTTTACATACAAACAATTTTGAAAATATTCAAAAAAAGGTACAAATATTCTCGGATGGGACCAAAGACTTTCTCCTCTTTGGGTGGTAGTGTCACTCTCCCTGAGAAACACAAAGTTCAACAACATCGAATGGCCCTCTGGCGCCTGCCACTGAATGTGAATAATGAACGAACAAGGTTTCAATGCTGCCAACAAATTGTTCATCATGTAGACACCTAATTATTCTGTACTCACACAAATCAATTAACATCATTATCCCAAACATTAATTATTACGAGTTCCCCAACAACAAACAATTAATTCGAGCCCTTAATCAATTTAAATACCTTATTACAATTACGTGCGTACATACATATATACACGTAGGTATGTATGTGTATATATTTGTACGTATACATATGCATATCTAGCAAGTACATAAATTAACACTTTGACCTCCCCCTTCTAGGCAATTTATCAACGATAATTTACCAACAAGTTTTTCTCGAGTGTACTTTGCTGACTGTCAAGACGTACGGACAGACAGACAGGCGTGTGTACATACACTGGAGTGTTTTTTATTTTATGAATATGATAAAAAAACATCGCCTCCAAACCATGAAATAAGTGTTTAATTAAGGAAAACGGCATGAAGCACTCGAATACATAAAACTTGAAATAAACAAATGGGAAAAGTCTTATGAACTTTTTGATTTTGATTTCGGTGTTTGTGTTGTGGAATTATTAATATTTACTTACTTACTTACTATTCTCGTTATGAGTGGATTGGAGTGAAGTCCAAGGTTGTAGATTTGCTCGCTTAAGTGTTAAGTTGCTTTGATTGGATGCGAACCAACAAATTACGGATAATTTGGTAAACTTTTGGAGGAACGTTCATTTCGAACGAAATGCTCATTTCGATCATAATTGCGGGAGCATGAATTCCAAATGACTTAAACGCTTATAAGATTATCAAAAATTGTTTTGAGGTCAATATAGCAGGATGTGCGCAATTTGGAGGTTAACTTATTTCGATAAATGCCACACACTCGTAGCATTTCGAATATTAGATTTTTTAACAAATTAAGCTTAAGTTGTCTTTTGCGACTTTTTTCTGTTCTTGAAAACAGTTCACTTCTATTTCATGGAAAATGTTGAACAGGTTTGCAATTGTTATACACCTTCATCGGAGGCTATATTTAATCTAAATACTATTAATTTGTAATATAAGCGTATATTTTAGGGCACGCTACATATTTGCCCAAAAAAACAACTGACTTTGATAAGTTCGAAACAACATTGAAAAGAATGAGATTATAATGTTACCGCCATCTACATGTCAGTCAGGTTGTAGTCATGTAGACTTTTGTTCAGACCGATAATATGGTCGAACTTAAACAAGAACTTTTTTTATTTTTGAAATAATTTAATTATAATAAAACTAAAGCAAATAATTTGGATCAATTTTACACTGTTTTCTCTGTCGATTTATTGCAGTTGAACAAATATTTGTCTAAAAAAAATAAATATTAATTATAAACAAACTTTATTTTGCACAGACACAGTTAAGAAATCATAGTTCCGAATATAACAAATTCGTGTGCAAAATCTCTTAAAATGTGAGAGAAACAGTTCGCCAAAGTCGAAAAAAGAAATTAGGTTTTGTCAAAACCTGAAAAAGGTGAAAATCTGTAATACGAAAAAAATTATGAACAAAAACATAAAATAATGTTAAAAATTAATAAATAATGTTAACAATAAAACAGAAAAATAAAAATTTTACTTTTCTTTAAAATGGAAAAATACGAAAAGTAGTCCATTTTGGGCAAAATTCTAAAATTAATCACATCGTTCGATTTTCAATGATAATCAGCCCCGAACACACAGAACACAATTTCGTTCGAAAGTGAAATCATGGGTTAATCATTTATGGTAAAACTTGTGTGACAATACTGTACGAAAAAGGTAGAAAGCAACACAGAAACAATTTCTGTACAAATTCCTACGTTTTCGCACAGTATTGCAACACAAGTCCAACCATAAATGATTAAGCAATGATTTCAATTTCGAACGAAATTGTGTTCTGTGACAGGGCTCAATATCTCAAAATAATCCTATTTTCTAAAATAATCAAATATTTTACAGATTTTTTACGACGACGCCAACGGCAACAAACTTCGTCAAGAACTCTCTCTTTTTTCCATACACTACAAAACATTTTTGAAGTTATTATTCACTAAACAATTTTTTAATGTAAATTATAGAGCTGAGATAAATTATAACCTAAGCCTATTTGTTACAATAACTTCTATATTGCCAAAAATACAAATTGACAAAATTTTGATTTTAAAGATACGTATCAATTAGTCGAAATCAGTTAAAAATTTGTTTTTGAAAAATTGTTTATACTCACAATAAACAATAAACATTCAAATATATTGTATGCTTCTATGCTTCACGCCCCTTCTAATACCTCCCACACAAATATCGGCATTCTGGATAAAGTGAAAGCCTTTATTACTTATACATATATCGGTACAAGAAATCCTCGATGACTTGATATTCGACAACGGTTTAACAGTTGTTTTATAAATATGGAATTTTGATCCATTTGTCACGTTATCCTCAGAAATATTTAAAGTATTTATAACTTCCCTACGTTTGCTCGGAATTTGAACACTGAGGATCAGGGTTTCTTACTTGTTCATATTTATAGTTTGAAACTGTTGTCTTTATTCGGCGGATTCATTATAAAGAGTGATTTTTTTGAGGTTAGGATTTTCATGCATTAGTATTTGACAGATCATGTGGGATTTCAGACATGGTGTCAAAGAGAAAGATGCTCAGTATGCTTTGACATTTCATCATGAATCATCTTACAAACGAACAACGCTTGAAAATTATTGAATTTTATTATCAAAATGCGTGCTCTGTTAAGAAAGTTCATTGCGCGCTTCCATTTTATGGTCAGTTTAATCGACCCACTGAAGCGGCTATTCGGGCTATTGTGACTAAATTTGGCACCAAATTTACATTGTTGGACATTAAACCACCAACACGCTTACGTAGAGTGCGAACTGAAGAAAATATCGCAGCTGTATCGGCCAGTGTTAATGATGACCACCAATTTTCGATTCGTCGCCGTTCGCACCAATTGGGTCTCTGTTACTCAAAAACGTGGAAATGCCAAAATTGGACTAAGCGGATGGACCACCTAAGACGCAGCCGCGGTCAACATTTAAATGAAATTATCTTCAAAAAGTAAATGTCATGGACCAATCTAACGTTTCAAATAAAGAACCGATGAGATTTTGCAAATTTTATGCGTTTTTTTTTAAAAAAAAGTTATCAAGCTCTTAAAAAATCACCCTGTATCAACAAAACTCTATGTAACTCCTACAAGGTATTTATACATTAGGGTGGAGAAATTGTGATTTAAGAAAATTCTAAATGTGCAAGAAGTGAAGTAATAACCAAATGTTCATGTCATTTATATGATATGATTTATTAATAAAATGTGTTGCTTTTCTTTTGTCACAGCTGACCCCACCCCAACATAGTTGCTTACTTGAGCTACGTCATGAATATTTAAGAAAATTTAATGTCAACAGTTCAGTCGAACCGAGTCATTGGCTTGCGTTGTGTATATCTCCATACCACGATGCTGTTCATATTTGCTGAGACCTTCTTTAATCGGAGAAATTGGGGAATTTTCTAAGATGTTGCGGCTCACTGGGCCGGTCTTTTTGAAATATTTTGTGGGCTTCCCCCCGTTGACGGCACATAAATTGACGATGCTTGGGAGTATCATAAAATGTAGATTTTCAATGATTTGCATATGAAAGAAAGCTTTTTCGAAATTGTAAAATGTATTTGAAAAGTGATATGAAAAGTATAAAGAAAACTTTGTATGGGCATATGCATGTTCGTTCCTATACGTTCAAATACTCCCACCAGCGCCGCCGGAAATGTGACACTAAGTCTCCCCACCTACACAGGCTCGCTCATTCATTCGCTCACTCACTCAGTCTGTCGCCTGGCTGGCACAACAATGGCAACAATAGCAACTGCTGCAACATCAAGCCAGAGTCAGTTGCTGACGACAGAGGGAGGAGGAGGAGGCGGTACATTGATCGGTTTGGTTTTCCTTAACGCTCCATTAACTGGTTTGTATGTATGTCTTTCTTCACGACGACAGATTGTGTGTGGGGCACCACAAACAATTGTGTTGCTGTAAATAGTGTAGGGAACACAGAAAAACAAAATCATCGGAGTAAAGTCAGTCAAACGTTTCGCTTAAATACTCGTCCAACACACGTCACTCACTCACCTATTCAGTCATCCAAATCAGTCATTGAAGGAGAAACAAAGGTTTCCCTACGCACACATATACCCTCACACATAACTGCGAGTAAGCACATTCATGCATACATATGTGTATGAGGTTCCTAGTCACTGTTGATGTTGCCTTCATGGTTCGATCAAATGACAAATGATACAAGATGATGTTGGCTTTCGGTATGACAATGATGATGATGATTCAGTTTAAAGCGAATGTTGAAAAACAAAAAGAAACACACACACAAACCTAAGACATACTCACTGTACACTGTTTGCACTATTCTGCTCCATTGTGCTGCAGTGTAGCATTTCATGAATGAAACCCAATAAACCAACCGAATGCTTTTGAAAGTTGTCAGATACCAAGATTCGTGTTTCTGAATGCCCTTAAAGGTGGTATTGGCGCACTACCCTACAGCAAAGCATAGCAACATTTGCAGTTTCCTTTTGGACATTGAAAAGATCTAATGTGGTCACTTTGTGCCAGGATTTTATTAAATATACGATTATATTAAAGCGGCTCCTTCTCAAAACCGTTGATGAAAATGGCTTTAAACAGGGGACAGTAATGTGTTAAATTCAAACCTTTTTAAATTTATTCCACAAATTTTCTAATTTTTTTTGGCATTTTTGACTATTAAATTTCGAAAACAACCTTATATTTCCTGTAATTGGAATATTAGTAAAATAATGTTTCCATAAACAATTTTAATGACAATTATTCATTAAGTCGCACAGTTGTTCAGAAACAAAATCCAACGGCCAAACTTCAATAACTTTTGTTCTAGTAGACATTTTTGAGTTCTGCAAAAACCAAAATTAGACATAGACCAAAGGATTATTTTGAGATATTAAGACTAAAAATCGGGCTTATTTTAGAAATCGGTCCAAAGGTGACTACTTTTCGTATTTTTCGATTTAAAGAAAATTATTATTTTTTTTTGTTTTTATGATTTTTTAACATATATTTTCGTATTTGTTCATAATGCGAAGAAAAATTTTTTTATTAAAGATTTTCACCTTTTTTAGGTTTTGAAAAATTTAATTTTGGCCGATGGATTAGATTCTGAACCACTGTGCATCGGGCATCCACTGTACTTCAAATATTGCATTGCTACCCATTGGATTAAGAGTAAAAACCTACTTTCGTTTTAAGCGAGTAAATTCCATTAAAAAATCCATAATTTAGCCCAATCGATAGGCCTATTATTCTAAACAACCACTGCGAAGGCGTCTATCTTGCCTTCCCTGCAATCCTGAACTCTTTATGATGGAGGTCTCATGAAACGTTTGAGAAATACTTCATGTTGTCATTTTTTGCATCAGTTTTGCCCACTCTGAAGCAACATCACTTGTTTGAATTAATGTGGAACATTTTCCCTCAGTTTTAGTTAAATATAGATTTCTAATCAAATATCTCAATCTTTCAGGCTGGATATAGGGTTGCGGTCGATTCTCCTCAAGGCACTACTTAAACCCCAAATCGAGTCACACAGACATTGTACGGCGATAATTATTCTGGAACCCAATGACAACAGGATGTTTTCGTTACGTTAGCATTCTTCTTATCAACCTTCGATGTTAGGGTACCTCTCTGGCGACTTCCAGCACCAACTCTACCTTTACAAGGTTTGTTGTATTCTGTGGGCTTAATTACAACAGACATCGTTTGTTTACACTCGAAGATTCCCAGAGCCCAGAAACAATTTATCATTTTCGTTCATTGACAAAAACAGAGTTCGGTTGTTTTCTTTCCTAAATTGAAAATAAAGCGATTTAGGAAAGAGATTAAGTTGCACGTGACACCTTCAAGAGACATTCGTACATTCCCATGCACGCAGACGCTTTGGAATAAAACAACAAAAGCCGCTTTTGATTTCAAAAGAAAAATCGCCAAAACAAATCTACTTTTGGCCCAAACAAAAGTGAACCGTAAACGCACAAAACCGAAAAAGTTAACAAACCACAGCTCAGCTCAGCACCGCACAGCGTAATGAAATGATCAACAATAGATAGGGGCGAGCAGCGGTCGAAGGAGGCATTTCCAAGACTCGCATTTATTTGGCTGCTATTCAAGCGAAATGTGTTGAAAAGATGCTGAAAGCCCACTTTGTTAGTCGGCTGTGAGACAGACAACGGCATCGGGCCCAACAGAACGTCTGGGCTTAAGAATGGCTCCAACTGCTGCTGGTGCTGGTAGATGTGGAAGAAACTGCGACGAACAGACAATTAATCATTTACAGAATTATTTACAAATAAGCAAAAAGCAAACAGACTGCAAAATGGAAACCAACACTGCCAACAACAACTCAATATACATACATATGTATGTATGTACATGTGTGTACATTTGAATTTTGTATCTCAGAAATACACCCAAACTCAACGGCAGACATCAAATGAGAAATACTTCTTCTGTATCGTATCTTAAGACCATTTAAGACTTCTGGTTTACAAAATCGAAAGTTACCACATAGCTTAAATACACCAACATACATACACACATCCATACACAGATACAACACGTACTTACTTACATACATGCCATATGCCACATCCCCAGACGTATGTAAATACATACATACATACATATATATGCATGTCTGTATGTATGTAAGTTGTTCGCCAACACACCGATTAAAGTCCATTTGTTTAGGTAGTTGCTGCTGCTGCTGATCTTGTTGTTGAGTTCGAGATCTGCGTTAGAATGTTTGTTTCAACTTCAAATCCGATCAAAAACGTTTTTCTTTTTCGTTATTGAGACAGAACTTCAGCACGAAACGTATGTCTTTTTAAATAGTCTTGGTGGTAGTCTTGGCATCCAATTCATTTGAATATTCATTCGTTTTGTTTATTCAACGACGTCTGTGTTTATTTTCTATTGTATTCTCTTCTCTGTATTCATTATAAACAAATTAATTAGTGGTCGATTGGCGTTTTATTAGGTTATCGGGTTAATTTCGAATTTCTTTTTATTGCAGACTCGTGTGCCATTCGTCGACGGTATGTTAACGCGTGACAACCGATAAAAGATAATGGCAGGCAAAAATCGATCATCGACCCAATTGGATCCGATTATTTGTTCTATGAAATGTTTTGTCATTGATTTCGAAATGGATCAAAAGAAACAAGAAACATTATATACATACATATGATTTTCAGTTCGATCATATTTGTCATCTTTGAGGCAATTCAATAGCCGGTTTCCAAAAGACGAATTTGTGTGATATCATTAGCCACTGCGAAACTCTGATATAAGGAGCTATGAATTTACACCATTACACCTCTCTCGATCTCTTTTATTTCGAACCCTGTATATGTACAATCGAACACGGTTATGACGTACTCGAAGGGACCGGGCATTTATGTTCGCTATTACCGTATATCCGGTGTTCGTTATAACCGTGTTCAACTGCATATATTCTTATTTTCATAAAATATTATATATGAGTATTGACATTATAGATGAAGTTGGTGAAAGACAAGTGAAAGGAAAACATGGGGTGTCGTAAATGGGTAGATGTAAAAATTGTCCGCGAATGATTTAAAAAGCGTTTTGGAATTAAATAACGAAAAACCCAGTGGACATCTATTGCAAATGGTAGCCAATGGCAAATCGATTACAATTTTAATCGAAAATCGATTTTGTTATTTGAAAATGGCTTTTTTTTGTGATTTAGATAAAAATCGATATTTTTAAGGATAATTAAAATAATCAATCGAAAAAAATCGACATATAAATTTTTTTTGGTTATCGATAACTGCCTTAGTAATCAATAATTTCCTTAGTTATTGATTATGACAATTCTATAAAAAATTTAAGCGAAATTTTAAATTACAAATAAATTCTGTAACAAAAATAATTATTACACGCACTTAAAAAAAACTAAAAATGAAAGTGTATTTAAAAAATTCGCGGCGATTATTTGTCAAATAATTAAACTATTAAAAAAATTCCACAAATCCAAATCCTACTCATCTGTGTTTGTGGGCTACTCATTTCAAATTTTAGTTTTTCCATAAAAATAATAAAAATCGTTTTTTATTTACAATTTCGATAACTATGAAAGTTATCGATTTTTTTATTTTTTTGGTTTTTTTTATTTTGATCACATTTTACACAAAAATCAATTTTTTTTTGATTTTTCCATCGATAAAAATGCGTGTTATCGATAACATGTACACCATTTTTTCTTTGAGGTTCTCTTTCCAAGAGTATATTCAGATCTTGGGGCCTCGGATTTCATGAATTTGTAAACATACAACATTTACTAGTAATATCAAAAATCCAAAATACAAGGCCATCGGATCGTGAGCTAAGCTACTAATCTGCTTTCTGGTAATCGATTTAAAATAAAGTGGAAAATGGTTGATCAAAAATCAATTTTCGGATTTGGTTACTATTCACCGCACTATGCGCGAATATGCTCATATAGTCCTGCGTAGTTTGTTGTATTTCTCTCGGCGAGGGAATACATTTTAAATCCCCATAGCGTGACTCACGGAAAAATGGAAAAGTTGAATTGATATGTTTTCTGATTATTCCTAAAATGATTTGGCCTTATCATAATCCGCTAGCAAGCTAAACCCTTTTTCCAACTACTTATGTATAAATATTGAGTTGCAGAGCACTTAAACTAAAAACTACATAGAATAGTAACACAAAATGATGAATAATTCGAATCTATATTCCAAATTATAATACAGGTATAAAGGTACAGTACACTTGCAATACGTATGCAACTTTTTGGACCTACATATTCAAACGGACCTAAACGTATTCAATATTGCATAAAAAGCCCATATTTAGAGGTACATAGTTTGAAGACGGTTTAGCTCGTCGAAATATTTTGGGAATAATCAGGAAATATACCAATCTTCATTTGAGCCGGTCTAATGAACCCAGTAATAACATACATACTTACATTCATACATATGTGGATGTGAAATCCATGAATCACTATTGATAATCAGCGGAAATAAATAAAGAACGGCTTCTCTTATTTTTCTTAAATGAGAAAATGCCAATAATTCTTCCGCTGTACGTCAGCGACGACGGTGGCGGTGGTGGCATCGGTGGTAAGAAAGAAATGAAGAAACAAAAGAAAATATAACCAACGATACATTAAAACCATGTGTAACAAATCAAACCGGTAACGTGATTAAATAATGCCCGTATTTGTAGCAATTGTTTTTAATGGCAATTCGTATGTGGTGTAGCTGGCTTAGCTCTGTGTGTACTACTACTCACGTTCAATGGCAAAGAAGAAAGAACGGTAGTCGTCCGTCGTCAGTACCTATGTATGTATGTACGTATGAACATGGTAATAAGTACTTCCGGATTTTATTGGTTCATACAAATACACACACTCACCCGGTACACTTTCATATCTTTGAGTTGTTCGTAATGACATGACAGATGTAGGTAAACTGTGGCAATTGTCTAAGCCATTACAGATGTAGTAGCTACATGACATACAGATGTATGTACATATGTACATACATCTGTATGCCAAATCGTACTAAAATACGACAACTTATTATGTATTTGACAGATTAACACGAACATCGGTGATATCAAACACCAACGGTGTAATTAATCGGAGTCAGAAATATTCCGAACATTTTACAAGTTGTTTCAGTCCATGAAGACGTGACTTTTCGATTTTTAGTTCTTAAATATCATTTGGACCGAATCGTATGGCTTTAACCTGTACTTTCGATAACAAAAGGGGGCATTTATTATGAGTTAAACTCTGAACTAAAATATATATAGGGCTATGCTGCAATATTCCATCACAATCAATTAAAAGGGGAAAGTTCTGTTTAGGCGGCGTAATTATTTATAAAATTATTAATACATCGTGTTGTAGGGACTAGGTTTCTCGAAATACTTTATCATTCATAACCTGATTTAATATTTATAAAATCTATTTAAGTATGATTTGCTTGTATAAGTGATTTACCAATGATGTAAAATTAATCGTAAGACTAAAGATAATTCAAATAACATAAACATTTTTTTTGCGACAGGACTTTCATTGAATAATATTTGTATCCTGATGAACCAACGAAACGTAGCAAATTAAAGTCTAACGAAATAGTTCTATAGAAATCATAAGGAAAACACTGAACAACACTAGCCCAACAACAATCAATAATTAAACAACAACAAATTGGTCGTAAACAAACATCGCAGTAAATCTCTTATACAGGCATGTCACAGCAATTTTACGAAAACGATTTGATTTCGAATTTCCAAATCGTAACGTTTTACTTTTGCATCTTCAACTCTTGTTGGTTTTGATGAAACCAAAAAAATGAAAATCGAATATTTCCTATTAAAAATATGGTAGCATTGACCCTCCGCCGTCAATAATTTCGGTTCGGTTCCACACTCTGATTGGCGTTAGTGATTGAAATTAAATAGAACTAAACAAACAAAGAAGTTTTTTTATTTTCTGTTACATATTATTCACGTTTACCTTCTAATATACCCATTTTTTCATTCAGAAAGATTTTTAGAAGGCCGTCCTGTGCTATTTAATTTTTCCCCCAATTCTTCCCACAGACTACAACCGCCTTGTCTCCTTGCACATATCCTCTTGCAATGTCTTGGTGGCATTCCATAAAATTGACAAAATTTTTGGATTGAACGATGTTCTTGTGCTTGCCTTCAAATATATAAAAATTAGCTATTAATTTTAATAATTAAACAAAAACTTACATTTCTTTGACGAAGTATTCTTCTTCAGATATTTCTATTTTTGTTTTTTTTTTCTTGTTTGGTTTAAGGGTTGTTTTGTTTAAGGCTGCCACTTTTTTATGTGTTTTACATATGACAAGGTCACACAATTGAGCAGATGACAACGCAACATCAATAACGTTTTCCTACGATTTGGATTTATGTGACATGCCTAATACTTTATACGTTTAAAAATATGTTAAAATTATCACACTCAACGTGTTTAGTATATTTTTTTAATAAAAACATATATTTTTTTAATAAAAATTAATTTTGAACAGAATTCCAAAAAATGGAGTTTACGTTTTACGTTTTTTGGAGAAGCTAAATACGTTTTGGTTTCCAAATTCGTATGATTTGGATTTCTGTGGCATGTCTGATTTTCAAATACTTTATTCCTACCAACTTTCCATTTTTCTACTCAATATGCCAAACAAATCATACATTATTTGTTTAAATAAAATTATATAAACGTTGATGATGCAAAAATCTGTTGTTTTTTTCCTCAAATACCAATTCTCCAATTTTCTACTTAAAATGCCAAACAAATCATACATTATCATGTTTAAATAAAATTTTGTTAATAACCCCTTCAAGCAAACAGACAACACACATCGCCATAACATTTTTCGTAAAACAATCAATTGGTTTAACATCGGGAATTGCTAAAACCTCTTAAGAAACCTATTGTCGAAACAGATCAAAACCAATAACACTAAGGATGGCGGCACTCGTACTCTCTCGAGTCAATCTGTACTCGAGTTGATCGTTGATTATTGTTGTACAATGTATGTATGTATATATGGATGTCGAACACACGAGGTACATACATGCGACCTACCACACCGTTTATAGTTGTTTGGTTGCGATTTGAAATTTCATCGTTTCATACTTCTCCACCCTCCTATCCTCCACGGCAACACCAATATTCAGATGATGGTGGGTAAGCCCTCAGTTTGTTAAACGAGAATTAAATTTTTGCAGTACTTTTATGGAAGTATGTATGTATGTGTAAGTCGGTATGTATGAATGAATGGGTGTAAGAAAAAGTTAAGCCTCAAGTACATACATAAATATGAATGTCTGTCTTATGATCCGAAATATGCTAAACATATTGACATTTGTCTTCGGTAAAAATTAAAACAAGAAAATTTTTACAATGTATGTAGGTTTATAGTATACAATCGGTTACTTTTGGGAGCAAACGACAGACCTTAGGCAAATTTATTTTTTTAATTAAAATATGCCGCTCTCAGTTTATGAAAAATCAAATTTTGATTAATGTGATTTGTGTTAATAGATTTTTTCACACTCAAGAAAGGCCATAAATAACTAATTATGTTTTAATAACTCTGTCCTACAGAATGAAGTGATTTGGAGTAAACCGGTCTGCCGATACAGATAATCGTATCATGGATGTGTTTTTAAACAAATAAGCAAGTTTCAGTCGGTTAAACCGACTTGTATATACCCTCAGAGTTTTACTTAGAAGAAATCATAGTCGGGGTTTTCGACAGCGGAATCGAAGAAGATTTAATTTTGTTGGGGAAATACGAAAATAAATGTTGGGTTTAAAGTGATGAAAAAAAAATGAAAACATTTTCAAAAATATAATTGCAAGTGATTTCGATTATCCGCGTGGAAGTTATTTAGTTTTATCTTAACTAGGAAGACGGATGGACGGACGATCATGACTCAAACGTGAATACCAGCTATATATGAATACCAGCTTACTCTTGCGCTTGTCTGATTTTGAAATAGTTTCCACAAGATCATATTATATATAAATAATAAATTTATAATGTAATTGTATTGTTGTGTGTTTGAAAATATTTTGAATAATCGTTATTTTGCTTTAAGCCGGGATAATGTTTTGCTCAACATAAGGAAATCTCATTGTCGCCAACTACAATATAGATGATGGCGTTAGAATGAATTTTACAAAAAATAATATTAATTATTATACGTTCAATTCCTATATCTAAAAGATCTATGAATAAATGTACAAACAAGATCTATGAAGAATTTACCTTCATAATATTTATGAAGCGATTTAATAAAAGGTTTTTCATAAATTTAGTGCATTTTTTCTTAATATGTATGAACAATTCATAAATAAAATGAATAAATTTTTTTCATAAACATTTCATATTTCATAAAACAAAATTGTTAAATTAGTGAAACTTAGTTTCATGTGATCAAAGAAAGATTTAATAATGTTAAAGAAACAATTCTTAAATATTATGAAATATGTCATAACCATTAAAATATTTGTTTTATGAAATGTCTTCATAAATATAATGAAGAATTTCTTAGTTTTTATGAATTGTTTCGTAATTTACAACAACATTTTTAGTGTGTCCACTTTATTCGGTTGAATGCTAGCAATTCTCATTTGTCCTCTGTTAATTCTGATATAAGTATTTAGCCTGATTTGGGCCAAAGACATACTCATTTCAAAGACTCTCGCAAACTTTTTTGCTCTTTTGTTGATATTGGAAACTTAAACAGTATAAATTATTAATATTTATGGAACTTTTTCATAAAATTAATGAAGTTTCTTTATTCTATGAAAAGTTTTATAAATTATATTATGCTAAATAATGAACTTGTATGATAAGAGTTCATCGAATGAAGAAATGCATTTGATAGTTTCTAAGAAATGTTTAATAAATTCTATGACACTTTTCATTGATTTGTGCTTTTGAAATATTTGGCGACTTTTTAATGAAAATTTTCACTGAAGTTAAAACAAAATCATAAATAGTATAAAGACGTTTTGACTCCCTTTGTAGATGTGTAATTTCATGTGAAGCGATCACACACACATGTTGGCTCTTCTCTCTGATTTTGATGAAATTTTCCAAATATGTACTATTCTATATGGCGAATAAAGCTGCATTTCCTATTTTCAAAAAATAAGAAGACACTAGACTAGGGTATATCGAAAATAAAGTATTTTTGTCACAAGGTAATTTTGAAAAATTTGTAACTTTTTTGTGGTATGAGATACAAATTTATATATTTTTAATTTAAAGCAAATTTCTTCAAGTTTTACAGAAATTTACGAAATTTTGAAAAAATAGTTTTTATTTTTTTTATAAAAAAAAAATAAAAAATACACTTTGTTAACAGGTAATAGTGTCATTAAGACGCACCGAAAGTTTCATGATGGTGTTCCTGGTACTTACTCCAAAACAATTATAGACGTGATTGTTGTCGAAGTATTTAATATAAATAATTAATGGACACAAATGGACAGTGATAATGCCGAACTATTTTGAGACTACATATTAAATGAACCAAATATTCATTTTAGGCGGAAACATCTACAACTTTTTCGAAGCCAGCTTAATATAAGTTATTTTAACTCTTAACTAATACATCTTCATTTACAGCTTCTTCATTTAGCATCCAGAAGTATTGTTTTTGGATATCGCCCTGGTCGCGCAAACTTTTCTAATTGTGGGTACTTCCCCAATACGCTATGATTATTGCTGGAATATTGTTTTTCTTCTAGGCAATACAAATTCGAATCATTTTCGCATTGCTTAGCCAGTTGGGTAGATTGTCTCATCCAATAAAATGTTTCAAATTGCAAATGTCATCGTAAACCATAACTACTGCATACATACATACATACATACATACAAATGTACATAAATCAGGCCTACTTTTAGTTCAGATAACAGTCCTCACTAAGGTCATATGGCCATAAGCGTTGTACACCGTTCACATTGTTGCCACATCAGTAGCAAAAGCATCAGCATCAGAACAACAGCAAAATGACATTCGTCAGCAACAGCAGCAACAGTTGCATGCCACACCAACCGTTTCTTATTGCAACCTAATCCACGATGGCACATTAAAGCGGATGTTGCAGATGTAAAAGACACAAGACAGTGAGTGGAAAGAAACGACAAGATCACAACATATCCCGCTGCAGATGACCACCGCCATCGTCATTATGACGTATGACGCATATCTGCTATCCGTACGGATGTATCTACCATGTGTGAGACACATGCATATATATATACAACATCTCGTATGCACATACATATGTATGTCCCCGTGTAAATGGCTTAGTCCCAGTGTAGTAGTTAATCGCTGATCGCTCGACCTCCAATTGGAGCATTCCGCCAGTCAGCGGAACAACGGTGGGGAATGGCGGGGAGAGCGGTTAGAATCCACTACAATTCTACTGTTATATTAAAGCTACTGTTGTTGCCGATCTTGTCTTCGCTGGCACAAGACACTGCCGTGCAAGAGGAGGAGGAAGGGGCAACACACAACAAACACATCACTATTGATTACCGTTTAGTGTTTTAGTAGTTATGGAATGACTTTGAATGGTTGGAGGGGGAGGGCGGGGGGATTGATGCACACATTCATTCGTACGACGGAACATTTTATAGATTTTAAGCTTTACGCTTTTGTTGTACGAGCGAGTATTTACAAATGGCTTGCTGCTGCTTCTGGTGGTGTTGTTGTTGTCGTTGTGTAGAAGAAGACTGTGTATTTTGGAGTAACCCATTGCCCGCAGCATTCACATATCTATGGCTGTATGTATGGCGGTTTGTAGCCCGTACTCGTTCCACATATACGAGGGTCTCACAGTAAATCTTGTCAATTTAAAATGTATAGATCGTTAGAGGAGAAGTGGAGCAATTCGTCAACTACGACATCCACTTTCCTTTCCAACTAAAAGTGGAGTCCAATTTCACCCGGAACTACGACTATTTGTTCCACTACCAAGAATAGTCAAATGCATGGCATTGCATAACTTCAACGCATACGCCCACAGGATAAGTAGGGAGGGGTGTGGCGGCTTCTAACTTAACGATGCGATTGGAGATAGATTTGGTATGCCGTTGGAAACGTTATTGCAAATATGAAATCTGCATACTGACATGCTTATGTACGTATGTATGTTATCTAAATTAACCCAGACTTATCAAACGACATACATGCATATATGTATTTATATATATTGAGCGCTTGTATCTGCAACATTTGAGCGGATCTGAACCCGTCGTCGTCCGTTCAGTTCAGCTCAGTTTAGTTTGCCATTACCCTGCTGTTTCTTGTTTTTGTGCCTTGTTGTTGTTGTTTTTGCGTGTGTGTATGTGTGTTATTGGTTTAATATGTATGTTTGTATTTTCTAGATTGTTGCCAGCAGCAAGTAGGAGCAACAACAGCAGCAGCAGCCGCAACATCACAGTGTGTATTTAATATAAATAATTTGTTGTTGTTGCCGTTGAGCTTTTTCTTGTGTCTAAACTGATTCGTTTAATGTTTGTCTTTCGAATAGTAGAACTTGTTTCTGGAAGAGGAGAAGAAACGTGCGAAGCAACAGCAACAGCACTATCAGCAGCAACAACAACGACAAATGTTTAGAAATTAGAAAGTACATGTTACTTGCTGTCATAAGTGGCGGAAATTGTGGGTTTTGTGTTATTTGCCATTAACTGCTGCTGTTGACGTTGCCGTTGCTAATGTCGCTCTGCCACCATCACATTGTAATCGCCGACGAACGAACTTTACTTCAAGCCTTTTGGTAATTTCATTTTTATTTTGACAATGATTGAAACTTTTTTTTAGGCTGTTCCAAAAATATGTACATACACATGTACTCTTTATATGTATGTACATTCAGTTGCGGAAATTGAGAGGCCTGTGCCAAAGAGGCCTCGCATTATAATGCATGCCCTACATATGATTACACTTGACAGGCTTGCTACGGGGATCTTCTTCGTAGACACTTCCAACTACCAACTAAAAGATGCTTACTGCTTTTCTTTTAGGAGGTCGGAGGGCTAATCGCGGGATTCGATATCGAAAAGTTACAATGGAAATCCATTTTATTTCCTGCGAGAGAAATATAAATTTCCAACATAAGCAAGTAGGATGTTTGTATAACGTACAATTGAAGTAATTTGGTTAGATTTTACTTATTTCTATTCGAAATTATGCCCTTTTTTGAATAATTAAAAAAGAAAACATTTCGATCATAATGGGTGCCGTTCGTCGCGAAAGCGCGTATTTCAACTTGATCGTTTTTAGTCAGGGCCATCCTCACTCATTTCTACTTTATACTTAGTGTATATATTTTGGCCCAGGGCTCCAAGAAGGCCTTCTATGAGCGGGAATGTGGTGTAGACCTAATGACTGTCTTTGGCGGCCTAGGCTAGTAGACATGCAAAGTCCCTCGTTGCGCTGCTGGGTATATACCATGTCATGCCATCAAATTATTTTCAATTTTTGGTTTTATTTCATTTTTTTGCAAATTGCATTTTTTGCTTCTCATTTTTGGAGGTTTTATTCATTGCTGCCAGAGACGTGGTTCAAATTTGAAGGCAAAGACCACAAGCGAAGGAAAAAACAGAAAATCTTAAAAAACAAATCATACGATGATGAATAAGAGTCATATTTTTTATAACATTTGAGAAGAGTTTTCTACAATAATTAATTTACTTTAATTACTCTGCTTTACTTTATGCTTTCCCGATATGGTTCCAGTCTGTGATGAGCGATTTCGGAATAATGGAAAGGAAGATCCTCAGATGTTATATTGGGAAGAACTTCCAGACATATAGTAAGCGTTTTTCAAACGAGTTTATTTATGATAATGCATCAGTCATGCCAATCCCTGTGTACGTATGAAACTGGACAGAGTTTCGAATCATGAGAATTGTTTGATGAAGAAGCTGGCATAATACAAATTATCTGATTGGTATAAATAAGTCATTGCGGCCAATCTAAACTATGTATAGAAATTAACACAAAGTTGACTACTTTTCGATTTTCGATATTTTTCGATTTTAAAGAAAAGTAAAGATTTTATTTTATGTTTTTAACATTATTTTACGTATTTGTTCATAATGTGCAGAAAAAAATTGTCGTACTACATGTTTTCACCTTATTCACATATTGATTTTTTTTATTTTATTTTTTTTTTATTTTTTGTTTCTCTCACATTTTAAGAGGTTTTGCAATCGAATTTGTTTTATTAGAAATTATGGTTTCATAGCTTTTTTATGGCGTCAAGTCTTGCAAAATATAATGAAAATAATAGTAAATTTTGGAACTAAAAAAATCGGACCTTTTGCACTAAATGTACTAAAGGATGCAATTTAGGGCAGGCAATTGTCCTGCAAAAAGAGGGACCCTTAAACGTTTCTAAATATTTATTTTACTCTTCAAAGACTTTCAAACAATGTAAGTTTTTAAATATTTATTCCAAACAAAAATTATTTAGCAAGGTTTTGTCGCCGTGATAAAGCTAGGAAACCACAATTTCTTATAAAATAAATTCGAGAGCAAAATATCTTAAAATGTGAGAGAAACAGTTCGACAAAGTCACAAAAAGAAATTACGTTTTTTTCAATTTTCAAAATCATTATGAACAAATACGTTAAATAATGTTAAAAAATACTTTTCTGTTCACAGGGCAGTAATCATAATAGTGGTAATGTGCAGCCTATTACTTGGCTGTCACCATGCCATTTGTAAATAAATTTGCATTCTATAAGAACATTCCAGTTCAAATCGAATTTTACTTTTCTTTAAAATAGAAAAATACAAAAGTAGGCTAATTTCTAAAAATTATCCGACCGCCCGATTTTGAATTGTAATATCTCAATATTCCTTGTCTAATTTCAATTTTTTACAGAACTCAGAAATGTTTACTAGAACAAAAGTTATTGCATTTTGGCAGATGGATTTTGACTGTGAACCACTGTGCGTTGGTTGCTTATGTACAGGGTGGCTGATGAATGACACTACATTAAGAAACTAAAATAACTTTTTGTTTAATTCATGTAAATAACTTTTTCTTTGTTCATTTGACAACCGATACATTTTTATTAAACCTTTTTAACGGGTTTAAAAATAAAAGAATTTAAATGACATGACGATAGGTGACGTATGTGCAAAATTCATTACACTGTACAACATTTTTGAAGTCATTTCAAAATAACCATATACGGACACCGCTACATGATAAAAGACCAAAAAAAAAAGACCCGTGTTTTTTTTTCCCCCCAAAGTCATGCACTTTTTTTTATGGGCCCCCAGAGATTTGAGGCCTCGGTGTAATTTTTGGAAAAAAGTGATCATATTCTCAGGCTCAAATCTTGCAAACCGTTCGGAATTTTGATTTACTCTCTGAGGCAAAGTTCTAGCTCTTGTCATAAAGAACAAAAATTGTGAACATATAAAATCAAAAAAACTTCATCTTCAAGGTCAAAATCGCAAAATCGCAGAGAGTAAATCAAAATTCCGAACGGTTTGCAAGATATGAGCCTGAGAATATGATCACTTTTTTCCAAAAATTACACCGAGGCCTCAAATCTCTGGGGGCCCATAAAAAAAGTGCATGACTTTGGGGGAAAAAAAACACGGGTCTTTTTTTTTTGGTCTTTTATCATGTAGCGGTGTCCGTATATGGTTATTTTTTTTCGTGTTGCACTGTGTTATTCATTACATCCTGCAGAGTTGCAGTAAGAATTGTCTCAATTGTTGTTCGAATGCATTGCTTTAAATCATCCATTTTTTTGATTTGGTTTGAAAACTTCCAGATGAAATAACCCCACAAGAAAAAGATAGGTGCAGTGAGGTCACGAGACTTTGGGGGCCAACGAAATGTCGACTGTCTAGAAATCACCTTCTTGGGGAACTTTCGCAGCAATTCTCTCTCATAGCAGGACCTGGCTATGTGACAAAGTCGCATCATCCTGTTGTTACCACACAATGTTGAAAGGGATTCACTTTCGATGCAGTTCTGCAAAGAATAAGCCCTTTAACAACAGCATTAAGTAGCATGGTAGCAGTATTCATCAGCCACCCTGTATATAGTTGTATCCTATATATAATTAGGGTACGTCTAAATAACGTAAAGACTATTATAATCTACAAAGATGATTAATACAGTATTTTAATTCCGTTAAACATGAAATTTTAGAGATTTTTTTACCATGGTTTACCAAGCTGTTAAGCCATAACCGTTAGATTTCAAGAATATTTAATGGGGGTAATTGTTGCCTATTAACCGCCAACTAGCCCTGGCGGTTAAGTATTGTAAAAAAAATATTTGTTATATAGTTGTCGCATACCCTAAAATCATCGATTCGACGTATTCTGCAACAAGCTCTAAAATGCCAAAACTTAAACGCGACCAGACATTGGGACGTCTCTGATTCGTTTCAAAAACTATTTACACTCGTTAATGGCTGAATGTAATTGGCTCTGTGTTGCTTTGGCCTTTATTTTCATGACATTTTACTATCATTATCTTTCACTCTCCTTTATACATACATACTTATACATGTGTATGTATGTTTGTTTGTATATGAGTATGAGTGAGTATTATTGTTTGTTGCAAACATGTTGAGATCGAGTACGCTTTACACGAACATGTAACGTAACTAACATTAATTACAATTTACCATTCCGTTGTAAGCGTTTATTAAGGGTATCCAAATTCAAAAGCAAAAATCAAAATAGGAAAGTTGTATAAAAGTAAAACAACCAGAGAGGGCAAAGGGTGTTAATGTTGAACATTTTCGACTTGACATAAGGCACGTTCACACTAAACAATTTGTCGCGAAGATTCGTCTAATCGCTTATAACCATTTCAGACTGCCTGCGAAATCAATCGATTTCAGCTTGAAATGACATAAGGTCGATTTACAAATCTCAAATTTTTGTCATTTCAGCTAAATTTGAAAAAGACTATTAGTGAGTTAACGAAAACTACACTCAAAGGAAGAAAGCAGAAAGTCTGCTGTAAGAGCAGACTTTCTGCTGAAAATAGATAGCAGATCTGTATCTGCTGAAATAGCAAACAGTTGTTTGCTGTTTTTTAGCAATAAAGAAAAAACTCTTTCTTGAAACTATAAGCATATATACAGAACAATATAGCCAGTTAACAATTTTATTAACAACGCTTTTAAAAATAAATGTTATTATAAGGGAATTTATTACCACTGAAAGAAATTGTGATTGTCTTTTTAATAATAAGCATATTGGCCGAAGCTAATATAAAACGAAATTCGAGCTAAATTAGTTTTCGCCGTCAATCTGAAAGTCTTTTAAATTACAAACGCTTATTTTTATAATTTAATTAACAGCAGCCATTTTAAGCAGACTGCAAACACTTTAGCAGTGTGAATGCTGATGAAAGATTGCAGAAAAACTGATGTTATGGCAGAAAATTGTCTGCTGATAGGTAGCATACAATCGCTGCTGTTAATGACATACCTTTTTTAGTGTAGGTCCATTGTTCGATAACAACAACATTGATTCGGTCGTTCATTGTGAACTCTCCTCTACAAAATAACTCTATTGCATCTTCATTTGAATTTGAAAAACTTTGTAGTTGTAGGCGGGTCTCGGATTCCCATTCCATCCCCGTTTCGCGTATTAACCATTGAGCCCCGTCATTACTAATGGCTTTGAATGCATCAAATTCGGACGTGTTGGTTATCTTTGATATACCGACATCAGTAAATAGGCCATGGAGCGGCAATGGCAGTGCAAGTGGTGCCTGGCAAAATGCCTGTGACTATTCAATTATCGAATGTTTCTGACAAACACCTTGAAATTCTCACCATGTAATTACAGTCAACACACATACTCTCACACGCCGCAACGCAATTAGGAAAGCCAGGAAAGAATTAAAATATGTTCCCGTGTTCTTTTTACCTCTGTGCACGGTACGGTACACAACAGCGACGACTCAATCATCATTACAGCACATTTCAATTTCAAACTGGAAACTGGCAACTGGCAGTGTTATGCTGTTGTTCCATTCAAAGAATGTTCGTCGTGCCTGGATCTGTAACAGTCAACAGAGGCAGCCAGCCAGACAAATGCTGTCTAGCAACGGAGACGACGACGTAACAGTAGGTAGAGTGCATTCATGTCCCACTGAATACAATGGACACAATGGGCTCTGAAATGGACATGTGAAATCTCTGACTGACAGATGCATGCATGCGAAATGCATAAAATTGCTCAAAGATCGCCAAGGCCATTTTTTCGAAGCAAATTGACGAACAAACGACTTTATAATAAAGAAACGATAAAAAATATGTGTGCAAAATCTATTCTTAATTACAGCCCAGACCTTGTTCTCGGAGCATTCACAACATATTTCATTTCAAAATAAATAGTTTTTGCTACCCAATACTAATTATTTAGAAGTGGATATACAAATTGTTTGTCAATTAAATAATTAATGAGCCCGATATTAATTATTATGATATACAAATTGATGAAAATCATATATTATTTAAGGATTTAGTAAACCAGTACTTTATAATCATAATCAAAATGACGGAGTTTAATGTATGTAAATGTGATCCAACTATTGATGCACTAGAAAAATTGCCTATTTTTTGTGAAAGGTGCTAGATGGGTGTGTCTCAGACTCCCACCTTTATTTATATACAAATTTTAAATAAAACCAATAGAAGGCGAGTGACGGGCCACTTTATCATTTTTTCACATTATAGCTCCGAAACCTTATCGGTACTATGATAGTTTATGTAGTGGTGTACCACCAGGGATCGCATTCTCTTTTTAATATGCGGACTGAAGAGGACAAATGCGGTTTATTCCAACAACTTAGATACATTTTCTGAACTACTTTCAATGACCACTCCCACAACAATGGAATGGATTTTTGCGGAACGGGACAACGACGGACGGTGTGCCAACTTTTGTTGGGATACCAAACCGAATATTCGGCTGCACTCTATCGATGGATGATCCATTTAGTTCTGCTTCAATGTTACTTTTAACCTTTCCGAATGCGAACAACACGAGTGCTACCACTTGGAAGTTGCTCAAAGAAAAAAGAAAGTTTTGTTTGGATTGCATTTAAGGCACACCGGTGGAAGTAGAAGACAGCGACAGAGAGAGAGAGGGAGAGCCATCGCGTTTATACTTTATTTACTATTTCATTGACAAAACCAACTCAGCATAAAAGTGAAATAATAACAAACAACCTGATGTATACAACTCGGGCACAGTCAGCCAAAGATGCGCGCGGCAAAGAGTAACCACAAATCCGAAACCGAACCCAAAAAACGTCACCATCATCACATGGAAACGGCAACGAACTTTGCATATGGAGGAGCTTAACAACCACCAAATCCACCAAGCAACAACATACGGTTGATGGAGTTGATCGTCGTCGTAGTCGTCCCCGTTGACGATGATGATAATGATGGTGGGGCGATTGTTTTCGCTTTGGCGTGGCGTGGCGTGGCGGGGCTGATGGTAATGATGTTTGTAATGTTTGAAATGCCGGGCTGTTTTTTGGTTTTGATTCGGTTTAAAGTTTCTGTAGACCTGTTGAGTAACAGCACCAACAAACACATCCAGAGAGAAAGGGCTGTGATTTAGTATCGCCAGTCATGTCATATGTTTGTGTTGCTATGGTTTCTCAAGAGGTAGCATTCCTCTTCTGCTGCAGCAATCTCATCTTCAGCAGCACCAACAACCAACAGCAACTGCAACAGATGCAAAACATTTGCTCGTCCGTCTGCTTGTCTTTCTCCACCAACAGGTTGCAGTTTAAAGAAGAGATGATAAAACAGAAATGAAATGATACGAAGTAAACAAAAATCCAACGAATCCAACAGAAACGGAGCTTGTCCATGCAGCATGAATGTCATTTCGAATTTGTTTTTCAGTTTCTTCCCGGCTGTATACCTGCAGGCAGACGGTGATGATGATGGTGATAATGACGCTGGTTCATTGGATGCAGTTCATTGGAGTTTAGTTTCGGAACGTAATATTACCCACACAGTGCTGTGTGGAACATTCCCCCAACAATAAGCCTGGAACATCTTCACTAGTAAATCCTATTATTTGCGGCATATATACTTGGATAGATATAGGAGAACATACATATGTCTGACCCGAATATTTAAGAAATTAAATAACCTCCAAATAAGAATTGGAGGTATAATTAGATGACCCCCCAACGTAAGAAAGGAAATAATCCCCAAGGAAATATTTCAAAAAGCATTTACTTTCAGCATATATAAGAGCGGGAAAATTACTAGCCTACGCATACAATCTTCGTATTTCCTAGTATGGTCTTGAGCGAGGCGAGGAATAGAAATGGGTATTTGTATACCCTGCACCCAAGGATCGGGGTATATTTACTTTGTCATTCCGTTTGTAACACCTTTAAATACTCATCGGGTCGTCGTAAAATTCTAGCCATGTCCGTCTGTTGAAAGCACGCTAGCTGCCGAACGAAATCAACATGGTTTCAGTTCGGTTGGGATTGAAAGTGGGCGAAATCGGCCCAGAGGGAATTTTTTTCCCTAACAAGGACTGGAAATACGCCCTAATATTTATATTATTATATACACTTGAAATTCGTTGCGTACATTCCTCATGTAGCTTGAAAGCATCAAAAAGTAAATACCGGGGAAATGGGACAAAAAGGGATAAAGATGGTACCAATGATGCAACAGCTGCTAGAAGCATGACATTGGGAATGTACATCCTTCTAATTGCGAAAATAAAGGGATTTTACAAATTTCATACTTTTAAGGGGTACAATTGTAAAAGAGGGATAAAAATGGTACCAACCAAACCGCTAAAGGTGAAATCATGAAATTCGGAGTATACAATCAGCTGACTGCAAAAAACGCGAAACAAAAATGAATTTTTCGAAATTTGTACTTTTAGACGGAAAATGGGGCGAATGGGGATACAAATTGTATCAACCAAACGGCTGCAGCTATAATAATGAAATTCGGTATGTACATTGCTCTGACTGCATGACATTCGAAACTTCAGGATCTAAATGGGATTAAATTTGGCACCAATCAAGCGGATGTAGCAATAATCGTGATATTCAGTATATGGACTCGTCTAACTGCGTAGACGCTGAAAATGATAATATTAATTTTTCTAAATTCGTACTTTTGGGATCAAAATGGAAAAGGGAGTGAAACTGGTACCAAGCAAACGGCTTTAGCTAAAATCATGAAATTTGGTGTGTATATTATACTCTAAAACGTATTGGATCTTCAATATTAGAACGTTTCCTGTCAAAATGGTACAGTGACTCTAAGGCGATAGTGGCCTTGCAAACAAACCACCTAAAACCAACCTGAGCAGGCCGTGTGGTGTAGCGTATTTCATGTATTCAATTTTCAGAAGTTTGCAAATTGACGATGGGACTGGAATTTTGGTTCTCATCTTTGGTGACATAAGTAGACATATCGCTAAATTTGAAATCCATTCGAGCCCATTTCTTCCGATTGTTTCTTTTTTATTTATTCACCAATGTTACGAATGATGTTAAGCCGTAAATGATACCCAGCAACGATACTGTTCGACGACAATGGGTGACTGTTATTGTCTGTCGTTCCTGTTGGTGTTTGGCGTTTGTCTGTTTGTTTGGTTGGCTGATGCCGGCACTGATACCTGTTGGGTTTCTCTCTTTCATTCTTTTGGCCTTTTTGTGTTGATTTCTGTTACCAGATTTCTGTCGTGGTGCGGCATCACATCCATTCATTGTTTGATCTTTTCCTTCGTTATCATTCACATAAACATAATTTAATGTTGTAAGCTGTAATTGGACGCTATCAATGGACGGACGGCCAATATGGGTCACTGCCAAGAGACTTGCATTGAAAGAAACCGGCCGGCTGCAAGTGTCATTCGTGTGATTTAAAGGACCTTTTCGAAGAGAGTTCCAAGACACTAACGAGAGGGTGGTTTCCTTGAATTTCTACACATACAATGTTAGTTGACTTGCGATAAATCATAAATCATTTCTAACAGCTAATCGTAGGTTTATGTAGTAGTAGATGGACAATAAGTATGAAAAGGCTAAAGCGGTTATGATACCCTCCAATACAATTTTAGAGAAATGCTTGCTCTTCATACTATATTTGTCTCTTGAAACTGAAACCTATAAATTGTAATTGGCTTCGACGAGTAATGAATGGTATCTGCGATATAAAATAGGATTTTCATATTTTAAAACTGATCCAGGTGAATTACTGAACATTGACATAGAATGTAGCATATAACCCTATATGGGCCTATTTCTCGCGTCCAACGTCATTCTAAGGCCTATTTCCCGAACTAAAGGCTCTAGATTTGTATATGGTCCTTCGAACCGGTTTTTATTATAATTGAAAAATGGCGGAAATGGTAAAAAATGTGTTTGCTGGACAAACACTCACAGATTTGTCAAGTTTTCTTAGATAATGTATAAATCGAATATGTAGTGTAATTAAACGGGTGATAAACTGAAAATCGCTTAAAACAAAATCACAAGGTTATGAAAATGGAACCTCGTGGGGTAAAAAAGTAATATACGTATATTTAGTTCAGGTGTATTCAAAGACTTTGAAGAACATTTTGAACCGTCAATGATGAAAATATTAACATGTCACGAATTGGCACTTTTCTTTTCTACAACATTTTCAATGAAAACGATGCATTTGAAGATTTTCTTAAAAAAAATAAACGTAACTACAATTTCGAGTATGTGGCTGATGAATGGTGTGACATTAAGAAACTCTAATAACTCTTTTATTTATATACATAAATGATTTTATCTTTGGTCATTTGAAAACTAGAACATATTTATTAAATCTTTTTATTGGGATGCTAATGGAGCAGACGAGGATATATCGGGCGGAATAACCCTCAATATGTTGTTATTAAATTCACTTCAAATTGCTACTCTGAAGGCATTGCTGCCAGCTCCAGCCCAAGCTCTAGTATCGGAAGCAGTAGCCCAATCAGCTGCTCATCTTAAAAGCACTGATTACTGAAACCTCGTGAAATTGATGGCCCTATATCAACAGAAAATAATATATATTCAATGTTTTTTAATAATGACATTTCTTAAAAAACTTCCCGCTTAAAGTGTACCGTTAATAATCCAATATGATAGGGTACATCCTGCGCCGATAGTGAATTTGAAATAAGTTTCTCATGACATTCACACTCAGAAAAAAGTGAACACTATAACAAATTAAAATGAACTAAAATTTAGAAAAATTGAACTTCGTATAGCACTAAAGCAATATTTCCTCATATCAAGTTCAAACTTTTCCTTGAAAGTAGGACATGCTTTGAACTTAATTCTAGTTCAATTTTCCTCAAACCAAGTAAATCTTTACTCAAACTAAGGAAAATTGCAGTAAGTTTTTCCTCAAACCAAGTGCATTTTTAACAAAATCAAGTAAAAAAAAAAATTTTTTCCTAAAAATAAGTAAATTTTTCCTCAAACCAAGTACATTTTACTAAATCAAAGTAAAATTTTGCTGAAAATTTCCTAAAACTAAGTAAATTTTTACTCAAATCAAGTAAATATTTACTTAATCTGAGGACAATTTTGCTGACTTTTTCCTCAAAACGAGTAAATTTTTACTTAAAATGAAGAAAATTTTACTTGATACAAGTATAAAAAATTAACTTAAAATAAGTTCAACTTATCTAAAAATAATTCAAACAAATGATTTTGCTTTAGAGTATGTAAAAGTGATACAAAAATTGGCAACATGAAATATTTCTCCAACATGTCATTATACCTCTGCCATAAATAGTTGGGCTATTATTCTATGATTGCTGAGCCTTCACAGTGGTTGTTTAGAATAACACTTGAAGTATTTAAGAAATAAGTCTCGGCAAACGAATGAGAATTGCTTCTTAGATTAATATTTAAGAATTTTCTAAACGAATTGAAGTGATTTTTTATAACTTCATTAATACTTAAATGTATGAAGAACTCGGCATAAATTTCAGTAAACACATTAACTTAATTTTAAGAAAGAACTCATTTTTTAGATAAATGAATTTTTTTCTATAAAAAAAAAATTTTAATATTTTTCTTATTTAAAACCTGGGAAATTTTCTTTTTTTATTAGATCTACCGTATTTCTAGTAAATGAACTATTTGCTATGACTTTGAAATAAGGAAACTTTACTCATACTTAGTTAATTTTCCTATTTTAAAGGAAATTTTTACTAAACTGGAGTAAAATTGGAGAAATTCGTGCACACATTTCTTAATTTACATATATATTTTATGATATCTGCCTATATACATAACTGATGTCCGATGATTGTGTCACAAATGAACTCATCACATTTTAAATGTGTCTCACATGTCATTTGATACATTCCGAAAATAAAAAACAAAAAAAGTAGCCACCAACTTACCTGTCTCTCGTTTAAATATAGAATCCCTTAAATGCAACAATATGTTGCAAGCGATGCTGTGCTGTTCTGTGTGCCCTGCAGTGGTAGTAGTAGAATTTAATGGAATCGAGGAGAAAAAACATTCAGAAAGAATTCCTTCTTTTGACTTCTTGTGTAACAAGTAATTTGGAATGTCTGCGGTCTCTACTCCTCTCTGCGGCTGGAGCACTCATTCGCAATTGCGTTCTCGACAGTTCGTGTTTTGTAGTCCTGACTTTAAAGTGGATTTTTTAGTTGTTTTTAGTTTTTTTCTGTTTAGTCAATGGCAGTGCTAAGAAAGGAGGCGTTGCTGCGGTTGTTTTTATTGTTTTTGTACTGGTTTTCAAGGTTTCTTAGTTGGAAATGCAGAAAATGTTCGATTTTCTTCTTCTTGCAACTTCAAGATGACGCAAAACTTTTATTTGTTTGTTTTCTGGGTGGTAAGCCTCTGTTATTGAGACGAACTTCGGACGAGCTTATTCCTTATTCAAACAAGGGTGTTCCCACAAACTCTTTGACATACATCCAATAGGTGTGTGTACAAATGTGTGGTTGAAGTCACACTTTTGGCACCCGCACAACTATTTGCCAAACACTCACTCACTCACGCTAATGAGCAAACGGAAACTGACACTGACTCGCCAGACATTCACCGATATTGACTGAACGCGAACGCGGAATGCTTCGGACGCAGTTTGCCTGGCAATTATAAACAAAATCAAATCACAACTCACACTATCTTTATACAATCTTCTAGATCGTCTGCGTTGTTTTGCTTTGCTTTGAGCTGTGCTCTTGGTTTGCTTTGGTTTTACACTCTTCCACGCATTAAATAAACAAATCGTAACGCAATTTATATTCTCTATCCCGATGGTTTTTACAATTATGTATTTTATTTTTTTATATTACATATTACTTTTTTGCAAACGTTTCTTGTTTGTTTTTGGTTGTTGGTAGTATCTTATAGATACTTTTCTGTCTTGGCTGTCTGGCTGGATGGCTGGTGTGTGTACCTATTGGATTTTAGTTTCTTTAATTCAGCAACGTCGTCGCAGTTTTGCTCATTGTGTTTTGAGCTTGAATTTTATGAATTGTTATGTTTTGTTTTAGGATCTTGTTCACTGTGTGGTTCTCTCTCTCATTTTTTTTCGCATTCACCTTTTACGCACATTTACTCAAGTTCCTTTTCTCGGTTTATGGTTAAGATCACCGACGTCGTTAAATTCCGCTTCGAACGTTATGCGCGAACTCACATTAATTGAATTTGAAATTTTGCGCAGACTCCGTCCGCGACCAACCTTGTTCTGTGTGAAATAAATACGAACTGAAAACATCAAAACGAGTGTTATCGTTGTTACATCAAACCATCGAACATCACCGTTCACCGAACATCACCAACGAACACACCAGGGTTGCCAGTTTAGAGGATTTCCCCATACATTCTACGGCTTTGGGAATTTCTGGGAGAAAAAAATGTCTAAGCCGTTGTTCACTTAGTACTGTAAATATTTAGAACTGAAAACATCAAACCATCGAACATCACCATTCAGTGTTACCGTTGTGGCACTAAAGTGGCAATTTTGCCACTTTTTTCTAGCCGAGATACTTTTGTGCCACTCATTGAGGTACTAAATGTGCTACTTTTTGCTTTTTTGTGCCACTTTTTTCATTTCTTGTATCCTGGGAAATTCGTACGGGAATCCCACGGGAATTCAGTAGAAAATTTTACATATTTCTTCCAATATTTGTTTCCATCACGCACCTTCTAGTACCTCCCAACTATAACCTATAACTGCTAGAAGGGCTGAATACGCCATTCAAGCCATCATAAAGACCACTTACCCCCTAGGCACAGATTGAGAGTGGGCTTTGATCCTAGCAGCAGTCGTTTGGCCTTCATGTCGACACAATCTGGGGTGAAATGATGACCACAGGCTCGGTCGGACGTATTTAATGGTCTGGAGATTCCTATAATCTCCTTCCATATCGCCTTGTTCGCTAAGGTGAATCTGTACATAGGTACTCCATCACCTCGTTGAACTTTGCAGCCTTTCACTGCACACTTTTCTGAACTTTTGTACATAATTAAATATAATTTATATTTAATTTATAAAATATAAAATCACAATCACATTTAACGGGCGCGGGCTTTGGGAGCTTTACGTGGAAGGAGTTGCGAGTTGCTAAAAAAGGAGTAGAAGCAGAGCGCAGAGTTGAGTATATGGGAGTATAGAATGGATTAGAATGGAAGAATCTGCAATTTAAGAATGAGTGGAAATAAAGAATCTGCAATTTAAGAATGAGAGAGCATAAAGGCAGATCAATAGTGGTGAGTTTGCTGATTTCACCACAGGAGAGCACAAAGAGTGAGAGAGATAAGCGAGAGGATGCCAGCCAACCAGTGTTACCTGTCAAGCTCCATATGAAATCCGAGAAAAATAGATCTTGGGCGTGTATCCGAAAGCCAAAAATAAAGAATTTAAAGTTTTCGAGGCGACAGGACAACGAACAAACATTTCACTATTAATGTGAACAATCGTTCTCCGTCGTCGAGGCTAAGTCCAATAAAGTCGACACAAAATATTTGTTTGAAAATTGAAAATTTCTTTCGATACATATATTTATATTGTAGTTGGTGACAATGTGATAAAATATTTTTTTATTTTAAGCAAAAAATTAAATTTTTATTAACGTTTTTGTTATCGCAGCTTGTTGTCCCGGCTTAAAGAAAAACAACAATTATTCAACAAGAACTGTCAACAAAAAAATAAGATATATTTAAAATTTATATTCTTAAAATCATGAACTCACTAAACAAAAGTTTTCAAAGTGAGACTTCACACAAGATATAGCATATAGTTTCGATGACAAACAACTTTTTAAAAACATTAAAAAAAAGAGTTTATAATGTTTACATAGATATCGATTATAAAAATATTTTCAAGAGTTTATATAAATGACAAAAAACTGAATTGTTTAAGATTCTTAAAACCTTTTTATATAAAATCTAACAATGATATCAACTATATTGCCAACGGGGCTGAATTTAGTGATGTAATTAGGAAACCACAGGCTTTTGTAAATTAATTAAAATTATTACAATATAAGTCAAATGATAAATCTTACGAGCAGTATTGCAATTACTAATGTCGAAGTTTTCTGGTATAAAGTGGGAAATTTAAAAAATAATTTAAATGATTTATATCAATTTGCCACATATGTTTTTACTTTGCCTCATAGCAGTGCTTTCGCAGAACGCGTTTTTCTAAACTGACAATAATGAAACATATGTTAACGAACAGGTTGAAGATAAAAACTTGACGTGAAGTTGGAGGATTGGGTTCCCAGTACTGATATCATTGAAAAGTATGGGAAAGATGTTACCAAAAAGTAACTAAAAATAAATACCAAAGGGATTTAATTTATTTTTTAGTTTAGTATATATATATGGGTCACGAAAATGAGCTGTTGCGGTCACCCCCCAGAAATGAAGATGGGATTGTTTAATGATAATCTGCAAAATATTTCGTCACTGGGTCAAGACATCTGTGAGCTAAACGCTCCTGAAAACACCTCTAAAAATCATGTTTTTCCCGTGTATTTTTTTATGTTGCATTTCTGTCCAAATTTTTCTATGAATTTATAGACCCTTGGAAGCACTTAAAATATAAATTTGTAATTTGTCATTCATATGTCATGTCATATTATTGAACGCTTATTTAATTTTTGTGGGTTTTCAAAGTTACAGCTAAAAACTCTTATTTCTTGGAAACAGGAGATCAAAAATTCTTTTCTTTTTACAAAAATGAGCGCTGCGGCGTCAATTTATTTCCGATCTACATGATTTAGGTTATCGAAAGGTATTGACGGCAGCTATTTATTTTTTATAAGATACTACCACAAAATACGAAAAAGTTTACAGTTAACAAAATACATAAAAATTACTATAAACGTCCAATAAGTTACTCTAAGACAAGAATCAAAATTTTGTATGTACTGCATGAGAAAACACAATTTTTATGGTGTTTTCAACGTGATATTTTGCAAATCATCATTAAACAATCCAAACTTTATTTTCATGGTGTGACTGGAAATTGTTTTTCCATTTGTATGGACTGCGACCCAGCCTAATATATATATATATATGTATACAAATGAATTGTTTTTGTTAACTTCATGTAATCTGTTGTTTTCTTGAAATAAAAACTAAAAAAGTGTGCCACTTTTTTTGAAGAAATCCCCTTTTTGTGATACTTTTTGAAATTTCTCAGCGGTAACACTGTCACCGTTCTCCAAAAACAACCAACGAACAAACCAGGGTTGCCAGTATAGAGGATTTCCCCATACATTCTACGGCTTTGGGAATTTCTGGGAGAAAAAAATTTCTAAGCCGTTGTTCACTTAGTACTGTAAATATTTAGAAACTTTCCTAAAAATTTAGCAATTCTAAAAGTATTCACTTCTGAATAACGCGGTTCTGATAACTTCTACATTTAGCGGTATATCTTCTTCAAATAGATCCCAGCTATTATCATTCAGTTCATCGCGTTTTTCGCCCTATTTAACCACAAAATTTAAAAAAATATATTTTTTATATTCTTTTCAATAGATCTTTTACATTTAGACATTGTTTTCTTAGTTAGAATGTTAAATATTAAAAATAAAACAATAATAATAACGTCATTAAAATCCAATAAAACTAGAAGACATTACAAATAAAAAAATATATAAAATGTTTTTTTAAATATATATATGCATATATATTTGTTCCTTTTACTCCTGTAAGGAGCATAGGGCCGTAACAAGATTGTTCCAGTATACGCGATACGATCGGTTTTATTGTACGATTTAAATTATGGAATCTACTTTCAATATTGGAAATCTAATTTTGTTATATAATTCTGGAACTAGAGGAGATACTTTGTTACTCTTACTTGGGATTTAACGGATGCAATACTATATACATATATTATATATAATACAATGAAGCTTCGATATAACGAACTTCGTTATAACGAAAAACTCAATATAACAATTTTTTCCCGAGTCCCTTGAAAAACCTCTTTTTATCACAATTTTCCACACAAAAATGCTCTATAGCTATAACAAATAAAGCTTCTATATAGCGAAGTATTCATTCAATAGCCTCTATAAAACGAAATCAGAATAAAACAAAATTAAATTTTACGTAAGTCGTTAGAGTCCCGTTATCAAATGCCTATACATAACGAAGTGTTGATTCAATAGCCTCTATACAGCGAAATCCCGAAGTCAACGTTTATCAAAACAAAGAAGTCTAGATGAGTGTTGCAATGTACTGACATAAAAGTGTCAAATATGGTAAATCGATTCAATGTCTGTCTGTCCGTCCATCTAAGATAGTTCGCACTCTACAGTACAATTGCCATGAAATTTGACAGAAGTAGTTTTTTTTAGCCCAAGGACGATCGCAATTGAATTTGGAGGAAATGCGTTCACATTTAGATATATCGTCCATACAAATATCCTTCCAATAACATAATGAAAAGATTATTTATCAATTTTGCCATATTCGTTAACTTAGACTAAAGATACATTTATAGTATATAAAATCGCCCCCATTAAACAGTTTGGTTTAATAATCAAAACCAGGTATATACGCGAGGAGTGTTGTAGGGTATCATATAGTCGGCACCGCCCGACTTTTCGTGTAAAATAGAATTTGGATAATAAAATATAGATATAGCGAATTTCGTTTTTTCAAGGTTTTACTGATACACACATATAACGAATCAATAGATACAACGAAGTATTTTTAGATCCCCTTCAGACGCGTTATATCGAAGTTTCACTGTATATACATATAACATTGTCGTTCGTCTTTTCCAACTGAGAACAGGAGTTTGATTTACATTTATATTATTCATCACACGAATCGATTCCACTTGCTAAACCATCAATTCAAGCCAAATGCAGACTTTAAATCGTCTCACTTAGCTCGTCAGAGCATTCGAGTACTTGATATAAATCTTTAAAATTTCTTATATGTTGGTGGTTGTTGTTATATAGTGGATTTGAAGTTAATAAATATTGTTGGTAACCCTAACAACGTGTATAACACTGTTGATGGAAAGCGTACGCACAGAGTTGTATGCACATGCTATTTGAATTTGATTCTATTTCTCTTCACTCATTCATTTTTATATCATCGTAATAACTGAATAAAATTTAACAGATAATCTCCGTTTGAGATTATTCTTTAAGAATTTCAAATTCAAAGCACTTAAATCTGGTGGCAGATTTTGAAATTTCTCTAGGTATTTTTTCGCTATTAAATAAAGTTCGTTCTTTAAGGTTCGGAGATATAAGTATATTCACATCATTATTATGAGTATGGTACATTTATTATTATTATTGATTCCATTCGGCATGATGCCTTGTGAATTTCTCACTTTAAACTTCACATTGTAACATTAAAAAAAAATATTAAATAAAATTTAAGACAATTTATTATCATTTCGTAATATTCTTTTTAGAGTGCTAAATTAGTATTTATGATTGCCTCCTCGTCAAATATTTTCCTTGATTTTTTGAAAAAACATTAACTAAAAACGTTTTCTCTAAATACAATACTTCCCACAACTCTCCATATAACAATATCCACATTCTCCACGAAACCTACAACGATGCAACGTTGGACATCCAACAACAAGCCTCGAACTTGTTGTGTGTTCGGTGGTAGACAAAGATACTTTTTGGTTTGAGATATTTCTTTGGCAATAAAACGACGTTGCCAGATGGTTTCAATAAAAGTAGGTGGTCGTTTGTAACGTATTATATTATTTTTAAATCGTCAACAATTTTGATTTTACATGAAGCTATCTACTTGAGTACTAAAAGAGAATTGTAATTTAATAGTTTTTCTTTCTTTAAGGTTAACTGCAAGGACCACGATCAACGATCGTCCATCAACATGAGGAAAATGCCATCAGAAAATTTCCTATAAATCTGTAGCAGAACTTACTATTCTGGTCATCTCAACAACATTAGAGATGACCAGTATCTGCCTACGGGGATCTTGAAATTAGCATTCCACTAAAAAATGTGCGCGTTGGAAAAATTTATATTTTTCGACAACACACAAATACTGATGGTTTACATTATTTTTTTGAATTTTGTTTTCAGTTATTTCAGCTGAGAAAGAGTTGTGTCAACTTTTTATACACTCCAGAGAGTGTTTGTAACGCCCAAAAGGAAGCGAAATAGACCCATTGTTAATTACACCGATCGACTTAGAATCACTTTTTGAATCGATTTAGCAATGTCCGTCTGTCTGTGCATCTATTCTTGTAATCAAAGTTCAGGTCGCAATTGTAGCCAGAACCAAACGAAACTTTGTACAACGAAGTTTTTCGGGCAATGTAATGAAACTTTCCATTGTATATCTTGCATCTCACATACTTTTCAGTTTGTAAGGATTTAAAGCACTTCGCACACAATGTCTTCGGTGGCGCTGTTGACATTGCGAAACATCCACACAGAACAATAGTCAGACTGAGACTGCGTGGGGGGGGGGGGGTTGAGGGTTCAAACCCCCCAGAGAGGTTTCGAACATATACTTTTTAAAACCTTCTAGACTTTCTGAAGCAATAAAATATATAATTTTTAATGTCTTTTTAAAATAACTTGTCTGAAATGGTAAATTTGTAGTAAAATCATGAAAACACGAAAATTACATTAAGAAATCGTGGACATTTTCTTGAATTTCGGACAAAGGTTATGAAAAGTACAAACAAACTAAACGAATTGTGCCAATTTCACGATTGTATAGTGCTAATTTCGCTAATGGACACCAAATTGTTCGGAAAATTTTAATTTTTATTAACCGATACCACATCTTGACATTTGACTAGAGCTATATCTTATGAACTTTTAATTGTGTACTGCAATAAAAGTTTGGAAATTTAATAACAAAATCGTTTAGTAATTTTAAAAAAGTGTAGATAAGAATCACTATGATTCATAATGAAATCTAAAATATTCTTAATAAAAGCAATTAATTTGCTTGATGCTTGTAGAGCGCTAAGATGTAACATTTGCGATTGGACATTTTTATGGAGCTGTATCTAAATTTGAACCGATGTGTCCTATTTTCATCACAAGTGCAACAACAACGGTTTCTGTTACTTCCAATGTTTTGGGAGTTTGCAATTATAATACAAATCCATTTCGACAAACGAAGAATACTGTTTGATATACATAAACGTATTTCTCTTTGTTCATTTACAACAACTGATGACATATTTACCGCAAACAAACTAATTTTTCCCACAAAAGAAACTCAAAAACGATGTTCACGTGTCTAAAATTTCGTTTGTACGAAATGCATTTGTTCTCTGCGTGTAGGTCTCTATTTTAAAATCTACTTTAAAGTTGCGAAACAATAAGAAATGAGTGTTAACTTACAAAAATTTGTGTTATATTTATCAATTATGTCAAATATTTTTCAGAGTTAGTATTTTTTTGTTCATATGTAACAAGTATTATTCAAAAGAGAAACAACAAATTCAGTAACATGGATCTACGTAGGAAAACGAAACTCTAAAATACCAATTATTTGGTTTTTTACATATTTAAGATTATAAAAATGAAGAAACATTTCCAAATATTTTTTATTTAATCGGAATATGCGTATAAAGATTTTGAGTAAACATCCTGTTACTCATGTCCTATATAAATTAAAAACTCCAAAACACTTTAGGCATCCTATTTAGACCCATACTTCGTCAAGAAGCTTATCCAATTTATCAAAAAAAATGCGGCACTGAAGGGTTTATCGCCGAGGAATTTGATCGTTTTTTGTGTAATATTTCTTCAAAATATATATCGAGGGCTTATATCTAAAAGTGGCTATGAACTATTTTCTCGAAAATGAGTTTTTGATGCCAAACTATTCTCAGATTTGGATGTCATCTGTCATATAAATTCGGAAAAGATTTTTTTCTTAACCCTTTTTTAATTTTTTGATTTGGATATCACGTTAGTTTGTGACTGCATAAGTGGCTATGAACATAAAAATAATAAAATAAATAAAATAAAGGTTATAATTCGCTACAACGATTTTGTTTAAAACATTTTTCTAGATTTAGCGCATATCGTACTATCAAATTCCATCACTTCGCGTTAATAGCATTTTGATTCCCCAGTTATGAAGCTAAAATAGGAAAAATGGTCAAAAATTGTGAAAAGTATCTGTAGAAAAACCCGCGTAACTTTTGATCATATTGAGAATACCAAAATATTTCTTTGGCACGTGATTGCTGACTTCATGGTGAATATTTGTGTATGAAAAGTTTCAGAATTATGAATGAAGAAAGTTAAAATATAAGGAATTGCAACGGCGAATTTTGGATTTTTCATCAATTGCAGCGATTTTCGTGACCAATCTGATGGAATCTTTAAATTCGCTGTGTACATCACAGAAAATCCGTTTTCCATACAACATTAAGGAGAAAATCAGTTTTTTCGCTCTCCTGAAAAGTTATGTTTTTGTTCATAGCCAGTTATGAATATAAGCCCTCGATATGTATGTATGTAATTTCAAGCAACTATTTAAAAAAAGTTCTACACTTAGAGAACAAGTCTGTTAATAAAAGCAGCGATTGTCTGCTGCCTATCTGCAGACACTTTTCTGCTATTACAGCTGTTTTTTGGCATAACAGCAGTTTTCTGCAATCTTACATCACCATTCATATAGATGATAGATGGACTACTGAAATGCAATTTTGCCGACAATGTCTGTCGGACGAATATATCAAAATATTTCTCGAAGATCCTGGCAGTACAATATAAGTGGTTTCCAAACGCTCCAGTAAAAATTTCGTAAAAAGTTGGAAAATTAACTATTTACGAGTAAAGTTTCCATCTTTCAAAGCCATAGTAAATAGTTCATTTACTAGAAAAAGGGTAGTAGATTTAGTTAAAATCATTTCTTTGGATCTAATAAAAAATTCTTACAATTGAGTAAATTCAAACTTATTTGGAAGAATATTTCGAAGGTTTTTAAGTAAGAAAAAAATCTGAAATTTTTTGTATGGAAAAAATTCCATTTAGGAAATTTTAACTTAAAAATGTGTTTATTCCCTAAAAGTAAGTTAATATGTTTACAGAAATTTATGCCGAGTTCTTCATACATTTAGGTATTAATGAACTTATAAAAAACATTTGAAATTGTTTAAAAAATTCTTGAATATTAATCTAAGAAGCAATTCTCGTTCGTTTGCAGAGACTTATTTCTCAATACCTATCTTGCCTTCGCAACAATCATGGAGTAATAGCTCAACTCCTTATGGCAGAGGTAACATGAAACTCTTGAGAAATATCTCATGTTGTCATTTTTTGTATCAGTTTTGCATACTCTGAAGCAAAACTATTTGTTTGATTTTTTAGTTAAATTGAATTAATTTATTTTCACCTTTTTTCCTTGTATAAAATAAAATTTTCCTCAGTTTAAGTAAAAATTTACTCGTTTTGAGGGAAAAAATCAGCAAAATTGTCCTCAGTTTGAGTAAATATTTACTTGATTTGAGTAAACATTTACTTAGTTTTTGGAAATTTTCAGCAAAATTTTTCTAATATTTAGAAAAAATTTACTTAGTTTTAGGAAAAATGTACTTGGTTTTCCTAAATTTTAGTTAATTTAAATACATTATAGGGTTATTTTTTTTATGAGTGTAGATGAAAACCCCCCCAGGGGAAAATCCTGCGCACGGGCCTGATAGCTCTCATACAAATTTCGCTTTCAATTTGAGTTTTTCCGCTCTAGAAACCACATATTTTATCAGATCTTCTTCAAGTCTTGCAAAATATCTTATATTTCAACTAGAAACACCTGTGGTGAAAATAGGTCAGATCGGTTCAAATTTATATATAGCTCCCATACACATTTCGCTCTCAATTTGAGTTTTCCGCTCTAGAAACCACATATTTTAACAGATTTTCTGCAAATTTGGCAAAATATCTTATATTTCAACTAGAAACACCTGTGGTGAAAATAGGTCAGATCGGTTCAGACTTATGTATAGCTCCCATACATATTTCGCTCTCTATTTGAGTTTTTCCGCTCTAGAAACCACAGATTTTCTGAAAATTTGGCAAAATATCTTAAATTTCCACTAGAAACACTCAGGGTGAAAATGAGTCAGATCAGTTCAGATTTATACATACAAATATCGCTCCCATCTTGATTTTTCCGCCCCAGAAACTACGTTTTTTCACCGAATTTCTTCGAATTGAACATAACACATTATACTTGAACTGGAAGAACCTATTGTGTAAGTGGGTCACTTCATTCCATGTTTGGATATAGCCCCGATACAAATGTTCTTCTCGATTTGACAAATTGAGTCAGGTCATATTAGCCTATGATTAGGAAACTTACAAAAATACTTCCCGATTTCACTTTCTTAACGAATTGAATTGTATTCGGATAGCAAGTGGAGTGTATCATATAGTCGGCCCGGCTTTAGCATTTCCTTATGTTTATTATATGTTAGAATTTGGATATTTAACGCTTTTTTCTTGGCATATTTGAGATTATTTGCGGATTTTTTGATCTGACAACATTTTCATTCACTCACAACACGTAAGGCTATGCGAACGAAAAGTCTGAAGATAGTGAGCTTTCGTTCGCATAGATTTTCTTTCGACATCGTGGGTCTGGCAGTAAGTGAAATTTATTTATGGCGTACCTTGAAACGATCGCCTAACTCTAATGGAGCTACATGGAAACGGCGTTATTGAACAGCTATATATATTTGTAGATAATGTTTGTCTTTTTTCCATGCTTTATATAAGGTTACTTTCTATATATGTTTGTGTGCCACAAAATTTGAAATCAATTTTTGAAAGCTTTTTTCTCAACCAATTTTGCTCAAATTTTGCACACTTAATCATTTTCGATGACAATACAAGGAAATGGAAAAATTTGACCAATTGGACAAAGGGGCGTGGCACCTCCCATACGAAGTTAAAACCTATTATTGAATATTGTCAGTTCTATGACACCTAGAGTGCTGAAATTTTGTGTAAGTGCATCTAGCATCAATTCGCATAGTTGTGCCAAAAAGGGGCGGTATTGGAAAAGTGGGCGTGGCACCTCCCATACGAAGTTAAAACCTATTATTGAATATTGTCAGTTCTATGACACCTAGAGTGCTGAAATTTTGTGTAAGTGCATCTAGCATCAATTCGCATAGTTGTGCCAAAAATGGGCGGTATTGGAAAAGTGGGCGTGGCACCTCCCATACGAAGTTAAAACCTATTATTGAATATAGTCAGTTCTATGACACCTAGAGTGCTGTAATTTTGTGTAAGTGCATCTAGCATCAATGTGCATAGTTGTGCCAAAAATGGGCGGTATTGGAAAAGTGGGCGTGGCACCTCCCATACGAAGTTAAAACCTATTATTGAATATTGTCAGTTCTATGACACCTAGAGTGCTGTAATTTTGTGTAAGTACATCTAGCATCAATGTGCATAGTTGTGCCAAAAATGGGCGGTATTGGAAAAGTGGGCGTGGAACCTCCCATACGAAGTTAAAACCTATTATTGAATATTGTCAGTTCTATGACACCTAGAGTGCTGAAATTTTGTGTAAGTGCATCTAGCATCAATTCGCATAGTTGTGCCAAAAAGGGGTGGTATTGGAAAAGTGGGCGTGGCACCTCCCATACGAAGTTAAAACCTATTATTGAATATTGTCAGTTCTATGACACCTAGAGTGCTGAAATTTTGTGTAAGTGCATCTAGCATCAATTCGCATAGTTGTGCCAAAAAACGCCGGTATTGGAAAAGTGGGCGTGGCACCTCCCATACGAAGTTAAAACCTATTATTGAATATTGTCAGTTCTATGACACCTAGAGTGCTGAAATTTTGTGTAAGTGCATCTAGCATCAATTCGCATAGTTGTGCCAAAAATGGGCGGTATTGGAAAAGTGGGCGTGGCACCTCCCATACGAAGTTAAAACCTATTATTGAATATTGTCAGTTCTATGACACCTAGAGTGCTGACACGTATAGTGCTCAAATTTTGTGTAAGTGCATCTAGCATTAATGTGCGTAGTTGTGACAAAAATGGGCGGTAATGGAAATGTGGGCGTGGCACCTCCCATACGAAGTTAAAACCCATTTTCGAATATATGCCGTTCTATGGCAGATAAAAAACTGAAATTTTGCAGTAATTTTGCAAAAGATAACTAAAAAAGAATTTCTAGGCCCAATAGAATTCTGCTTGTATAAAGCATGGATTTGAAAAATTTTTTTTTTGATTTACTAGTTACCTTATAAGTATGACTTGGCGTTGAAGGCTTAAATAGAAAGGCCTATTCCATTGTTATTTCAATTTGCAATATTGAATGGCTTATTACTTAACATAAATGAAATCAAGATGTTTACTTCAGTCGTTGATGCAGTTTCATATTAATTACTTGATCATTGGCTATGCTTATAAAAAGAATAGCAGTTCATTGAAATCTTGTGAACAGAACAAGGCATTGAAAATAGTATACGATTTACCATTAGCATTTCCGACAAACTTATTGTATGAAACTGTAGTTAATAAATTTTTACCGCTTTATGGAATACATGAATATCAAGTCTTTATGTTTGTTTATAAATGTGTTCGTAATTTTGGTCACCATATGCTATTTTTTGCTCAAAGCCACGCAAACTTAAACACAGGAAACCAATCGGATCTTAGGGTCCCGCGATGTAGACTGGAAAAGTCTAAACAATGCATTGTTTATTTTGGCAGAGTTAAATATAACGAATTAGCCATTTGTTTTGATTTTTCGTTGGTTTTATTTTGGTCTGTAATCAATATTTGATTTGAACTGGGATATTGTCATGGCTCAAGACCAAAATGCAAACTTATTTACAAATGGCATGGTGGCATTACTTGGCTGCACACTACCACTATCAAGATTTCAACAACATACCCACACTCTTCAAGTAAATGATTCTCACAAACGAATGAGAATGTCTAAAAATCGCACCAAGTAATAAAGCACGCATGCAGCCTTACAAGCATCTCATTGAGTTGCATACGTAAGTATGTGTATATGCAGATATTGAACCAGGACAATATCCCAGTTCAAATCACATGACAAATAACGACCCGTTTTGAAAGTCATTGATAAAATTTCAAGATTCAAATATTCATAAAGGAACATTTGCTTAATATTTAATAATTATCAAAATTCTTAAATTTAAATTATTATGTCTCCTTTAAATAATATAATTACCAAGAGGAATCGTTTTTGTTTTAAATTCCAGATTTTATTGATGCAGATTGTAAGAAATTTAAGTTTGTGTATTCTGTATTCGTAAACTTAGTTTGGTATAACAAAACGCTATTGTTTTTTCACAAATTTAACTTGTAACAATTCATTTAAATAAACACAAGTGGTAATTCCATTCGCAAAAGTTTTACACCTGCATTTCAATCACTTCAACTTTTCCCGAATTACACTTTAGAGCGTAATCTTTGAAATCGATCATGTCGTACACGATTGTTTGCTTAACGTTTTCAGTCATTTACAGTTGAAAACGGGTCTTATAAGTTTAACACCAAAGTTATAAACTGATTGACGGTCTCGAATCTGCCATTATCTCAATTTTGGAATTTTGGCGCATTTGGCTCTCTTTCTTAAGACAGCATTAAAAAATAGGACATAATATTCTGTTATATAATTTTAAAGGGGCTATTAAAACCAAAAATTAAAAAATCGTGATTTTTTAAAAATTCTTCGGTGCCTACAAAAAGTGACATAACTTCTAGACTGTTTAGGAGACTGCTCCTGTGTGTTCATGAAAGATTCTTTCAGCAACATTAAGAGTGTATAATGGTTCTTATGAAGAACATAGGGCCAGAGCTTTAAAATTCATAAATTAACCTTCAAATATCATATCATAGAAAAATAGTCAAATAAATATTTTAAATATTTTTTCTTTTACTTTACAACATCTTGAAGAATATGTCTAAAAATGTGTGTTCGATTCCCTCCATAGGCTCTGGTCCGGCTCTTATCTGTACGTAAACTTTTTTGGCTTACTGTAAATATTTGTATCAAAAAAATTATTTCGCGTTAACTTTTTTGGACTTAGACTCGATAACCATAAATTTGACCTACACTGAATAATTATCCAGACTAAATCCAACATTTTACCTTTACACAAAATTATGTTCATCAAAATGCAGAATCGAATCCCATTGGTTACACCCTCCCGGCATAATATCTTTATGTCATACTTCTTTTTTCTTCAACGCGATCCGTCTGTGGAATTCACTGCTGGAAAATTTAAATTCGTGTTTTTAATAATTTCGGAAAAATCGTTATTTAGGGGTTGAAACGAATTACAAAGACGCGCGGCGCGGCAGTGACTTTTCGAAAATGGGATAAGATGTAAAAATGATACCATCCGGACTGCTGCCAAAGTAAGATGAAAACGGTACCTACGAACTACTGTGCAATTCAAACCTTGACATATCCCCTGAACTCAACAAGGTTGGAAACATAGATTTACGGAGAGATTATATTTACAATTGAGGATACAAGGATCAAAACATATTTAAGGGCATAGGAATTGTTCCTCCAAAAACTGTATTCATTAACGGAGATTTCTAGACGTGAAATCACGAAAATTTTCACAAGGAAGTAGTCGTGTAAATAAAAACACAAAATTTACATATGTAGGTTTTTTATTAAAATATTTTTATTATAAATATCAAAAATATAGTTTTAAATACATAAAAAAGTCCAAAAATATTATTCCACATATAATTAAATTGTTTTGATGCGACGTCTTCTTTTCAATATTATATATGTAAATATATAATAAATCTTAAAAACATTTATAAATGAATGGGCGAAATGATGTAGTTGATTACATCCTGGTTATATGCATGCCTAAGATAAATGTGAAAAAGTAGTACCGGTCATAAAACATTTCCAAATGAAATCGACAACAAAGTAAGTAATAATAAATATTCTCAAAAGTAAAATATACAGTCTGAAAACAAAAATGCCGATTAGAAGAAAATGTTTGGAATAACATTTGTATTTCGTATTTACGATTTAAGGCAATTCATTATGGAGTTGTACTTTGTGTTGTAAATGATTTTATATTATAATAAATGCTGCTGATTTTCTTATTTGCAATTTCTGTGATCAGCCCTATTCAACCAATTGATCGATTTTATTCTTTCTGGAAGCCAATGACAGTTAGATATGCAGATATGCGGTATCGAATGGTTTTGAAAACCATGAGACTTTTCTGAATCGACCTGCTAAAAAATCAAATGGATTTTGTTCATGTTCAATGCTACAATCACTTTTGATGCACTGGCATTAAAATGCAAAAACTATTCAGATGATTCACTTGTATTGTAGGCTAGAATAGGGATGAGTTCGCATTTAAAATTTGTTCATTAAATGTATGTATTTATGTATGTATATCTTAAATAACACGGTTTTATTTATAGTTAACGATGTTTGCATTTCAAAAGTGCAAATTGCAGGTGTTAAGTAAAAACTAAATACTAAAAACGATGGTATTTTATGCATAAAAAGTCAAATGACATGTTGTCGAAAACAATTTCATAACGTACTTTGTTTGATGTGATTAATACTAGTTGTTTAAAAAATCCATATATAAATATATATATGATTTAAAAACACTTCAAAGAATGTTAACCGAATGTTGTCAGAGTCCCAAACAGCATATTAGTAGCTGAAGGAGGATGATATGAATATAGAGTGGATGGATAAAGGTCGATGGACTGATAAGAAGCATTTCTTAAGATCTAAGCTAAGTGAAGACAACAGGGAGAAGATAACTTATACAAGAAAGTAAACGATGAAAACATAAAAATACATTGAAGGTGGTGGTGGTGGTGGTAGGAAATACATGCAGCATAGTGTACTGTACTTTAAAGTCATTCTTTCATTTCGTGGTGCAGGGTAGTTATTAATACGACGTTTATGATAAATTAGAATTGGCTTTCCTCGTGAGTGGTTTTCTTCGTGGTTATCGTTTCGGATTCGCCATTTGTTTTTTCATGTGAAATGCTGGTTATGACAGATTTTATCACCACAGAACTGGTGCTCGTTTCGGTAGTATTGCTAAAAAAAAAAAAACAAAAAGAAGAAGAAATTAAGCACATACATCGAAAAGTGTCAATTTCATTTGATCTACCTCAGCGGCGCCAAATCCATTAGATTGGGTATATTTATATCGGAGACATCTTTCATGTTGACACTGGTTAATGTCTGATTTGTTTGCGTACTCATAACAGATAAACGACCTAATAAATGCAAAATTGTTTGAACATTATGACTACATCTGTTCAGTGATTAGATTTTAAGTTTTAGAGCGTTGTGTCTAACCAAACCAATTATGCAAATAAAACCAAATTACCTTAAGATAGTTTAATAGAAAATTTGAAAAACACAAAACGTTAAAGTGCATGCGGAGGATATTTAACAATTATCAAATACAACCAAATCTAAACCATTCACCTAGTGCCACCTGCAAAGCAAATTGATGAGGGTAAGTTGAAAGAAAAAAATTAATTGAAATATCAGCATAAACATATATCTAAACAGGAAAATATGGCGTCAGAAACAAATGAAAACAACAATTTATGTCAATGATGAATGAAATGATGGTATATATGAAAAGTTTCCATAACGTTTTTGTATAGTTTTCTTTCATTTTAAAATTAATTATTATTAATTACAAATTAGAAGAAGAATGTATATTTTAAATACATTTTGATAACAAAACATATAAAGCATAATGAATTGAAAAAAGGTTTGCGATATGTTCTATTGTAATATGGAAACATTTCTAATAGTATAGAATGTATTCGTAGACTTTTAGTAAACTTTGACACTCCCAGGAGTTCGCGACTTAGAGTAGCTTCTTAAAGAGATTGTTTATGTCAAAAGATTCTTTCTATACGATGAAAAATGTGTTTCATCTAACAATGAAACAAAAACGAAGTTGTAATTAGCAGAGACTAAAAAGGTTATCGGCGTAAATTGCCGAATTTTAATAAAAGAAAATCGCTTATTATTCGTTTTAAACCTAAAAAAATTTGATACATGATTTCCTATTGGTGGCGTAAATCGATCTCATAAAGATATTTTAAAAATACATACATATTAAAAAGTGTACATGTAGTGCGAATTTTGAAAATACTCAAGTGATACGTGTTAATCTATGTCAATTCTTAAAATTCAAATGATCTCTTTGCAAAATATATATCAACAGTTGGGCGAAGCGAAGCTTAATTCTGATAACCATAATAAGTAGCATGTAACAAAAGAAAACTAATAACACTATTTTCTTATTTCAATAATTCACTAATTAATACGTGAATTGTCATGCGTGCACAAACGTATGTAATAACAGGTAAGCCTTTTTTAAATCACATTTAAAATAACTATGTCATTGTTTTAGCAGTCAGTCCAATTCGATTTGTTAAATTATAATACGTTCAAAATATATATGGTGATAATAATGATAATAATGTTGAAAAATTCCGAGATGATTAAAAAGCCGGTTTTATTCACAACGAGTGGCGATGAATTGTAAAAGATAAGTATGTTAAATGATGCTATACATATTTTATTAGTACTGACCATAAAAATCAAAACATAAATTACCAACCCACACAATATATACAATACATACATACATCAATACAACAGGCAGACAATGGCTTAAGCCAAAAACAAACAGATTGTGCAAATCAATGGTGGTATGGGTATGTACTTACCAACTGTTTCCTCCGTTGTTGTGGAACACAAAGTTGTGGTAGTGGCATTCAAATGGTCTCGCACAGAATCCACAGTAATATCACCGATGGAACTGCTGATGGTCTCGTTCGCCTTATTTGGAGAATTGCCATCGGCGATGCCGTTGGTGAGACCGGAATGTTCAACGTCAACAGCTTTGGTAGATGTCGTTGTTGTTGTGTTAGTAACGGAACGTTTGGAAGCAGCAGGAGCACTAGTTGGGGAAGCTCTAGTTGATTCAACGTCTTCCCTTATCGATTCTTTATCAGCGTTGTCATTTTGCGTTGAATCATTCATTTGTAAAAGTTCCACGTCTATAGACCCCTGAGGGGTGACAGCCTTGGACGTGGCTAAGGCAATACGTTGCAACTCGGAGGACGACATCATATACAAAGCTTCGCCGAAATTGGTGAAACAAAGTGAAGAAATGCCACTGCAAAGAAATACAATAATTATAACCTAGTCTTGTGTACTTTTTCGAAAGCGTGTCTTTTCTCATTACTTTATGTCTTCTCTTCTTACAGCTGCTGCATTCAGTTGTCTCTTCAGCTCTGGCACAGATAACACCATTACATCACCCATATTCGTTAAACAAATCAGAGCCATTTCGTGGTAATGTTCGATGTTACTCGCTGATGTCATGCTGGCGTTTGCCCCTTCATTATGATCTTGGGATCTCGTGGATTTGCTGGGAGAACTGCCAGATTGGGCGCCTTGTATAATTTCAGAGGGTACGCGGCATGAAAAGGAAGCCAACTGTATACGACGAACTCGGGCTCCTTCATTGGCGGTCAATTTGTATTTATTAATTGGTTTCAACTGTGGCAATGAGAATATTTTAAATTGCTCTTCAGATGCAATGAGGACACGATGCGGCGGTGTGCCACTACCTCCTCCTCCCAGCTGATCTACCGGACAACCCGTGGAATCGAAGACGGCAATGCCCACCACAGGTGCACGGTGTTTGAGTTGTATTTCCTTAGCAAGTTGTGCCGAAACACGACGGGATTGTGGTGGCACAGAAGCAGCTGCATCGACGCCGGTCGGTGGCCCGGAAGTGGCGGCCGTTTGTGCGGGTGGTAAGTGTAATAAGAATACCGAGATTGTACTGGAATTTGTTGCCGACCACAACGTTGGTGAAGTTATATTGACTGAAAAGTGAAATGTCAAGATGAAATAAAAAATAACCAAAATATCCAATCATCTAATCATCTTACCATTTGTTATGTATGTCTTAGCAAATAACAAACAACGCACCATAGAACCCATGCCATCGTCATTAGACCGGGCCTCTACTTGACGCTCCACAGGACGAGCTTCAAGCTGTTCGTAAAAATTAACTCTGTTAGAAATGCGAAAGAGAACAAGGCGATTGTTGAAAACTCACCGTGGTTGGTACTTGATTTGAGGGGTTATTGCGAGTAGATCGTCCTTTACGCAATTTTCGGAATGATTCGCGCAATGACTTCTTGAAAGATTTGCGACGTGACAACTGCTCACCAGCACCAGTGAGATCTAGAGAGAAAACTGTGTGATGTGGTGGGCGCATAATTACATTTACTGGGCAACTTACCATTTGGATTCAACGTGCAGCGATGGAATACTGGAAGGAAATTATTGAAATCGAACAACACCAAACCATGGGCGGTACCACCGGCCACCAGACCCCAATTCGCCTCCAAAGCTAGACATGTAATGCTAGCAGGTGGCAAAACTTGCAAAACTCCGGTAATGTGAACGCCTTCATCACCAACTGGATCGGCATTAGCATCCAGAAGAATATCGCGTACGTTTAGCTGATCATGACCCTTCCACACGAAACCATCACGATCACTAACCAAATTCATTGAACTAACTTGCAAGGGAATTTTCTTATCCTCATCGCTTTCGAAATGAGCAATAACAATCTGGCCGGCTGTGCCGCCCACAATCAGTCGTCCAGTTTTAGGACACAGCGCGATCTTCTTTACGGCCAAACGAGGATCGTCAGAGTATGGATCAAAAAGACCAGCTTTACGGAATGGGGGATCAGACTCATCAATTGGTTCAGAGTTTTCTGCTGGCGGCACGTCATCCTGATTCTCGTGACTGTGATAAGAATTAAAGCATTTATAAGCCACACTCTTAGTGGACAGACTAACTTACCCGAACAAGAGTGCCGTTTTAAAGTTATAGATGGGTTTCAACACCACACCAGTGCAATCCCAAAATTTCACAGAACCATCTTCATGACCCGTCAACAAGACCTCATATTCCTGTTGTTCGTTATCTCCCTCACCTTCCAATTCGTTCAGCTCTCCTCCGTTTATGGGCCATTCAATATTACTGTATTGTTGATCTTGTTCCTCCCCGGCTTTGATAATCTTGTCGTAAACCATTTGGTTTACTTGCGAAGCCAAATAGTTGCATGTAACTGCCGATGTATGAACGGAATGTAAATATGGTGCTTTAATGGGTGGCACCTTAGGATCCGTTAGGTCAAAGGCACACAATTCTTCTTCGAGGAGCACAACCAACACTTCGGCTTCATCTGAATCTTCTGAATATGTCACGAAAAAGTCAATTACTTTCGAAGTGAAATCCAAGCAGATTTTAGTTCCATCTGAGACATGAACCGAGACACAGTTGTGATCGCCGTATGCTGAACGTGGCATTCCACCCGAAAATACCGAAATATCGTTGGCTCTTTAGAGAAATATGTTTTAAAAAGTAAGATATCCGTACATACAGGTATATTTTTTGTTACAAACTCACCCTCGCTTCCCCTTAAATAAACGATTAATACTTTTGCATGGATCCGGACCATAGGGCACGTAATTGACATTCTTCGGCGGGTCGCCACTGTTTATATCCCAAGTGGCGAATGAGCCATCAGCATGGTACCAAGCGAATTGAGAGCCCGTCGAGTTCACAAACAAACCCACACTCTGACCATGGCCTGGAGCTATGTAGGCTCTGACCACAGACGACGTCTCCAAGTCCCACAATACGCACAATCCTCTATTGTACGCTATCAATAGCTTGTTGTGATCATTTGGTAATTGACGTATAGATTCAATTGCACCAGGATTTAGTTTGTAGGTGGGAGGAACTTGTGCCAACACAACATCATGATATATCACAGGTTCTCTCTCCGAAAACGTTTGTAAGTCGAATTGGTATACATTACCACCTTCGGTACCAATCCACACAAAATCTTTGTCCAACGAACAGCAAAGCGAGGATACCTTCCTCAGTTTACCATCAAATGGTAAGGTCTTGATTGCCACCAAGGTAGCACCGGCCGGTTCCCACAGAATCAATTGATTGGCAGCAGTCAAGGATAACAGGCGACCCGTGCCATACACCCACTCAATCAGTTGGACATTCAGTTCTGCCCCCAAATTATTTATCAAAGCATGTTGACCATAAAATTCTACCCCTGGTTGCCCAAATACTTTGATGGCACCAGTTTGCGTTCCAATTGCCAGAAGTTTCGCAATTGGGTCATAGGCCATTGCCGAAGGCTTGTGTGGAAATCCATGTTGAGCAGTCTGAAATGATACGCAAGACAAGAAGCGAAAGGGAAAAACGAAATTAGTTGCCGTTATGTTGGTTAAACAAATTACTTTTTAAATGCCAGCAAAATACTCATATCTATCTATGCATGTAAGTAACAACAACAAGAAAACGAAATATAAATAAATACATATCTACAAATATGTATGTACTGTACTGTACTGTACAGTACAGTACATATGCACACACTCGGATTATACAAGTAAATCTGATTTCAGGTTTTCTTGCGGTGAAGTTTCTTTTTCGTTTTGCTTATGAAAATTGTGGAAAAAAAACAAATAAAAGAAAAAATCAGCAAAAATATGAACTAACGACTTTTTATCGTTCTGCACTAGTTATGAATGAAACTCGAATCAGAATCGTAGCGAATACGATTACATAGAGGAACATAAAGAAGGAGAAGAAGAAGAACCCAAAAAAAGATTTGAACTTTTCTAATTTCGGAGGATTACACTGACTTGCTTCTTACACAAAAGTTGAAATATTTCTGAATGCAAATTAATACAAAATAAGCAAGATATGAAATTCAAAATGTTTGTATAAAATGTTTAAAATAAGCAGTTGTTCGATATGCTGGTTCTTATGGAAGGGACATTTTTCTTACGACATTTCAGGTTTTCTTTTACATACAAGTATATATATTATTATATACACATATATTATTTTACATACATGTATATATTATATATATGTATGTAAATCAAATCAGGCTAATAATAATAATAATAATCACCCTAATTATAATAATTTTTGAAAAAAAAATTGGTCAAAAAATTTACATAAGAAAAAGTATTAATTCAATACAAATTTTGTTCTATTTCCCAAAATTTTTCATAATAGGGGTGATTATACTATAATAATAAAATAACTGAATCATAACACATAACATTTTTGTATATTGTGTCCCAATTATAAAAAGATCTAACACATAATTTTTGCGAAGTCATAACGAACGCGAATGCGTAACGATAAGGTACCTATTTTATTATTAAGGTCCAAGTTATTGAGTGGATGAATTGTCAATATGTTGCAAATGTCATATCTGTAATGACAAATGTGAAGCACACTCCAGGCAGTCACATTTAAAAAGTCTGACCGATCAACCAATTTTGACCAGCTGAATTGGAAATTTAAAAATTGAGTTGTTATTTGCTTTATTTTTAGAAATTGCAGTGATTTGACGTTGTTGTTATTTTTTGTAACTCAAACCAATTGTGACCATGTGTTTTACTCCGTGTTAGAAAAAAAGAAGTGCGTACTCAGAGGATTACGACTTAATTCATAGTCTTTCATCATGAAATTATGCTTCTTTCTTTTTCCAGAAATATTCATCATACAGAGTCTGTATTTATTGTCACTATCTGTTCGAAAATGCTCCTGTACACCTAAAAATATGTAACGAAAGTATTATCAATAAAGTAGTCTATTGGTTTTGGATTTCTGTATTTTTTGCTTTAAACCCTTTCCGGTTTTATAAGCACACTTCTCTTCTCGTTCACCATTTTTTGTAACATTGTAACACGGTAAATTGAGTTTTACAAGATTTATGCAGGAATAAACGACCAGGAAACACACAATTGATTGGAGAAAGCAGAACTGTTTTACACTTTGTCAAGTACTAGCTGAAGTTGAAGTACATCCTTCCCTCTGGATATACGAGTAGGTATATGTTTTTTTACGTTTTTCACTTTTAGATTTAACAAACACAGCATCATCTTTTAATTAAAAACAAATTATGATACCTTCGCATTGAGCAACAAACAAATAACGCGAAAACACGAAACAATATGTATTTAAACCCATAAACTTTCATTAAAGTTTTCATGGTTGTTCGCGTACCATTTGAACTCGGTGACCACCGCTACCACTGCCGTTAGCATCACCGCCATCGCCATCGCCGCCGCTGTCCAAACGTAAACCTTTACGGAAACCTTCTGTATAAAATAGCATTGTTTAACTGATTCGCATTGTTCGAGCTACACGACTAAAAAGCTAAAGACACCGGAGACCCAATCGAAGCAGAGTTCAGGCAATAACTCGCAGAGAAGACGAAAGGAAAGATAATAAAATGCTTTTACCCGAAACTACATACAAATAACGTTTGTTGTCTGCTGTTATAGAGTTCGCAGAGAGTTTGCGTTTTCCGTTGTGGTTTATTTGTATTCTTTCATTTTAAAGTTTTGAACTTGGGGAAGTTTGCTTGCTTTTTTAACAAACTTTTAACCGCACACAACCGAAACAACGAAACGATCATCATCACATCATAGAGAAACAATAGCGGCTTGGCCAAATGAGGTAGATAGATACATTGGATAGGTTGGTACTCGTAGAAGAGTTGTAAAACGGAAACCAGTTGTTTGTGTTATACTACCTTCTCCCCTGCCCCCATGTTTCTGCACTGTCTGCCGTCAGTCAGATCCAGCTGCTTGCTTTGGTAAACCAACTTTGATATTCGACCCAAATTGGTAAGAACAAGGTTAATTTAATTGTTGAAAGAAGTAGAAGAAAAATTACGTTGAGAGTAACTATAACGCGGTGTGTGTCTCTGAGGTGTTGAAATAAAGCACTGGAACTCACCACATTCGAAAGTGTTGAGCATTTTTAAAATGTATTGCTTCATCTCTCTTATACACCGCCATCTACCACTAAACACTCTTCTACATGGATGCAAACTGAGAGACGGTAGATACAATACGAATTTAAAACATGTATCACATTTTCGTAAAAAATAAAAATAAAATATTAATTTCATAAAAAATACCATATAACAAATGCACATTATTTTAAAACAGCTGATAATTGTAAAGGAATATTGTGGGGCTATTTCTCTTTAATTTAATTTATTTTTTTACTCAAAATAATGTTACACATTGACGCCAACCAGAAAATAGATGCAAATCCGCAAACAAATATTTTATGTTGACTTAGCCAATATAGCCTCACTTATACTGGATTGTTATCCAGGCTAAGTTAGAATATTTGTTGTTTTAAGTTGTTTGTCGAAACTATGTTTTCAAAAATTGATGATTAATACATCATTAAATTGTTGTTGGAGACAATGTAATCAATTATTTTTTCTATTGAGTGAATAATTATCATTTTTCGTTTTTGTTAGTTATCCCGGCTTAAAAAAAATTAGGCCTTGTGACCTCTAGATCAGATAGAGGGAAGATAAAGAAGAAAATTCAATTTCAGGGCAGAATCAATAACACTTTAAGCGCCACACAACAAACAACAAAACTGGAATCTTACAACAAATTACAGAAATTAGCATATGATTATCCAATGAAAATGCACGAATTTTGTTGACAACCTTCAACATTTTCAAGTGTACATTTTAAATGTACAACTCATATTGAGGGCCAACGACATTGGTCAGAGATATTTGCGAGAGTTATTATTAGGATATGCAATTCAAAGTATACCATTTCCCGTTTTCGGATATTTATTGCACAAATTGCCTTTTTTGGACATTACTGACGTATGTACGACACTTATCGTTGTAATAATACACATACGATTGAATGAGGTACACACACATTCGTACATACATACATACATATTTATTATGCATAAATTCTTTTTTGTTTTGAAAAGGAAATGAAAGTATGAATGAAAATATTTAAATTTATTACAAAATCACACAACGTAAAGCCATAAAGATACAATGGAGGGGGAGGTGTTGCTGTCGTAGTTTTAGTTGAATCTGAAATTGTTTGTTAGTGAGTGAGCCACTGCAAGACAAGAGGTGGTAAAAGGGAAGGTGGTGGTGGATTGTCGTCGCTGGGTGCTGCAGATGGGAGAAAAACAGTGTTACATTTATTATTTAGGCCGAAATATGTTGGATTTGATTGTTATTTTAATGAACACGACCGACATGATGGATAACAACTGAAGCTATACGTGAATGGAGTGGAGTGGCGCTGCGCCGTGATGATGTTATACGATCTACAAGCTTGATATTGTGTTTGTTGCTAGCGTCGGTGGCATAGAAGTGGTGCCCCAGTGGTAATGTTGGTTATTAGAGTCGGGTTTATGGCATCAAAGGATGACTAGTTTCGACTTGCTCTTTGTTGTTGTATTGTTGTTTTTTTTTGTGATTTTACTGTATGCTATATTAGCCACGTTTTATGTAATGTTTTGGTTGTTGTCATTAGGTAGGTTGCAAGATATATCTGTATGTTTTTGTATGCCAGTCAGTAACTGGCAACAACATACATTTAGTCAACTGGCTGTACGTCACCACTGCTGCACTTAATACGAAACAAACAAATACTAATAAAAAACTAAACATGATCTGATTTGGTTAAATCTAAATGAGGAAAGGAGGACGTATGACAATGACGACTGTTCAAAAAGCCAAATATAAAAATGCTGCAACAATTGTTCTGTCCTCGCTTAAATTCTACCATTTGTACTCATTCACTCACTACCTCTATCAGTTGGGTACCACGGATTTTCCGGTCTTCTGGGAAACATAGCTGCATGCTTCCATGATAGTGGAAGGGCCTATAGATACATGGGGCAGCTGCGAATCAAATAAACACTCACGGACAATATATCGGTTTTGAGAGTAGAGTCTTAGTGGAGACATGGGTCATGCCTTGTCTCTAATATATTTCTGAGTGCCAAAGATACTCAAAACGTTGCGGAGCGATGTAGGCGCCAATAAATAACCTACATAGTGTAGTATAAAGCAATAAATAAACAAAATTACATCAAGATTATATAATCGTACATAACAATATCTATGTACGGAGGACATACATACATAGGTATTGTAAGCAAATATATAGACTTGTGCTCCTTTTATAACAGTGGCAAATGAATTACTTGTTGAAATCTCTGGCAATGAAGACTTTCAAAATTTTAAACTTGTATACACCACAGCAGCGACACAACACAACAATAGAATTAATGCAACTTAAAAATTGAAAGCTTAAATGGAAACCAACATAAAGATGTCTCTTCAGTCAGTAGCAAAGAACCAAACAACAAAAGAACGTCATTTATGGAAGAATGCTTTGAATATTTGATTAGTAACGTTTTTTATGAGTTCGTTCATATATTTGTATGTATGTCAAACAAAAAACACATATGTACATACTTTTCTACATATTTAGTAAATAAATTTCAATACTGAATCATCATCGATACAGAAGAACGCGATGACATCGGTAAAGAATTCAAAAATATTCAATTGTACTGCTACAACATGTGCATGTGTGTACTCGTGCATACACATACATACACATGCACATGTGTGCGTTTTCCTTACGCCACATACTGTATGTGGAAATAGTCAAGTTGTTGGTAACAATTTCGGAAATTTTATTTAAACCTAAGTTTTTCAAGTGTTTTTATATTGTTCGAAAAGAAAGCTTGCTTTACATGAACCTATTGAAAATTAAGGTCAATGATTGTCTGTTTGTAAATGGGCTCTGTCTGAATTGTGAACGATGGATGGTCGGATGACTGTATGGATGCATAAATGAATGGATGATCATTAATAAAAAGTGATAAACCGACCGACCGACAGACATAACTCAAGAAAGTGAATTTAATGTAGAAAACATCGCATAGTCGAGAGACTTGAAGCTGCCCATCGTTATGTAGCCAACATGTACTTTGTACGTCTGCTCTCGGTTCAATTTTCTTTTAACGAACTAAGATTTTTTTTATAAAAAAGCCGTGCTCCTCCATTTGCCATGTATTCTTATGGAATCAATGTGAAGTACAATTGTTCTGTTTAATTATGTTCTTAATTGGTGTTTGAAGCACCAGAAGCTATGTCAGGCTCTTATGCAAATGAGGGGAAGCAAGAGCATCAATTGTGGGTTGTATACTACTAATAACTGTGCATAAGTATGTGAACACTCTGCACTTACAAACATGATGGTGGAACTAGATTTTTATATAAACAAACTAATATATGTATTTGTAAAATGCTCTTGAGACCGCGGAGAAAAATACAAAATCATTTGTAAATTTCCATCTGCTTTTGATGGCATCGCGCACTTTTTGTAAAATATCAATGGCTTAAAAGAAAGAGAAAGATACGTCCTTACTTATTCATAGTTACGAATCGATTTGGATAGTATATATTTGTAGAAAAATATGAATCAGAAACCCCATGTAAATATTATTATGAGTATGACTTGAATTCCGCCAAGCATGTCCACTATCATATTCACTAATAAACGTGGTTATCGCGAAATTGTCATCAACGGCAAGAGCCATTATATGACAAAAAAAAGGGTCAAAGATCTGGACTATGTGGGCGACACAAGTTTTAGCTGTCGCATAAATTCTGAAGATATAAAGACAAAACATAGTTAATGGGAAGCTAAAGCAGCAACATGACGTCGGCAGCTGGTCATAGAAGCAGCAAAAATAAACAAATCATGGAAAGAGAATGGAACGCAATCGTTGAGGACCTATCCTCCTTAAAGAAAGAAATGTATTTTTATATATTGATATATTATATTGATTTCAATTCATTGTGTCACATCATAGATTTCGGGTTAGGAATATAGTAAAGTCGAGGATTTTCTCCTGCTTAGCTGTCTAGTTTATTAATACATGGTTTACTTTAATATTTATAATATTTAATACTAACTATAACAACAACCTTAGTTATTTTGTTATATCGGCTGTAGATATTTGATCTGTAGCCGGTGTCCACCCTCTATTGCTTAGCCGCCTTGTTTCGGACTGTAATGTGTACGCTGTCCCTACGGGGACGTGGTCTACTCGGTCGGACGAGGCGGGAGTTTGAGGCGTTTCTTTTTTTGTTTATTAAGTTGGTAGAGATGTATTTTTTCGTTTAATAAACTACTATCCATGATTTTAAAGACTTATCATACTCAAATCTGAATGCACTTCAAGATTCTTGATTAAAGTTTTTGTTACTATACATACACGAGTATCGCTCGATAGAAAATGATTTTGTAAATTGCTCGACTTGTACTAATATAGTATAGTTATACATTTGTACATTGAAAATATATATATTTTTTATTTAGATACCCGATATTTGTTTTATACTTAACCACAGTCGGCAGACTAAATACCTTATTCGAAATAATTTACAATAGGTTTTAAAAATGTGCTATAAACCAGCAATAAATTATCGTAAATAAGGGCTTAAATAAATAATACGAGCATTTCCATCATAAATTATCAGAGACGAGCGAATATTTGGGTTTCAGTTCCGGCATTCGCAATTTTTGTTGACTATTTGTCTTTAATAAATTAAACTAATTAAATTGATTGATTGAACTTCATTGGTGGTTGGTCAAATATATGTGCTTTGATATCTCCATTTCAAAGACACAATTTGTAAAAAACAGGTTATGTTAAAGAATATATAAAATATAGCTGATTGGAATATGTGGAAAACTGAACCTTTTTTATCTCACCTAATCCGACCCAATAATTTTATAATTTATATATCGTTGGTATGCTGCAAAAAGAGCTCATGTCGCATAATTGTGTTTCTGAGTTATTGAAGATTTAAAGCTTAAATCTACTCAATCCCCTTCCACCATAACATTATTTTAGTTTCCTAAGCATCCGTGAGACTAAACTTTTCTTCCACCTGTGGCAATGGTAATAATTATTATATTTTATGGATTTTTATTTATAGCTCTGTGAAAAATGAATATGACTCAAATGTGATCTCTTATCAATCTATAAAGTCAATGTTTGTTTATTTGCACAATGCCATCATCATCAGAGCCAGTACCACGCATACAGCTAAAAGCCAGCGTCTTATCAAAGCATTTTATGTATGTGTACATAGATGTATAAGAACCCAACAAAGAAGAATACTAAAACTTGGGATTGCATTAACAAGTGTCTGTGACAATGGGTATGTAATGTATAAATATACCCGCCAGAGTACACCGTATTTTTATACAGTATGCAAAGCCCGTATTCATACAGCATTATCATTGGGAGGAATGTTTCATTGTACAGAATCCATAAAAATATGTATTTGAAAAAGGTCATTGCTAGTTTAGAATAGAGAGAAACATTTCTTTTATTTTCCTTTCTAGTTATTAAGCTGTTATATTATAGATCTGTTTCCATTTACTCAGCTTATTTATTTATTTATTATTTTACGTAGCGTTAGAAAATCGTATGGAGAGCATTTTATACACATATTCCTGCTTTTAAAGGCTGGGGCTTAATCACAGGATTCGATATCGAAAAGTTACGATCGAAAACAATTTATATTTTCCGTGAAAGAGGTATAAATTTCAAATAAAAAATCCATTTATATATTTTATTGAAATATATAATATTGTATAAACAATTGCTGTGTTGTATTTTAAGCTAAAATGAAATTTCAAAACTTTGTATGAAAAATATTTGACAGTTCAAACTGTCACTTATTTTTAAACAATCTTCATACAAAGTTGTTGAAATTGGTGTTAGCTTATTTATAGGTACGCAAAATGAAACATACCAAATATTACACAGTATAAAATACTTTGGACGTCTACTGCGAACTAATCTCGTTAGATTAAAACAATAGTTATTTTTATCGTCTTTTATGCCCTTTTTATAATCAATAAAAGCGCATTTCGATCGTAACTTTTTCGATTTCGAATGTTTTTATTTATTTTTTTATTCGACAATTTTGAATTTCATATTAGCTTATTTCGTTACCGTGCAATGTAGTCAAGATAGGTTAATTACTGAAACATGAATTATTTTCTATAGAAAATTGCAGAGTGTACGAATACGATTATTACATACTGTCTATATATATGAACATAAATAAAACGTATGTTATCTTATCTTGTAAAAAGATACTAATGTTAGGTGAGCTCCACGTACGAACATGTTAAGGCATATGTGCGACTGATTGTTTTATTTGTTATCAATAGGCATCATGATAAAGGCAGGAAAACTAATACCACACACAACAGAAAAATAGGTAAAACATAAAATGATTAATACCCACACCCAATCGCAATAAGTGGCGTGGATGATAACAAATGTAACCCAAAAAGCAGACCAAGTTGACACAACAAACATTATGTACGTTTTAATTACAAGTTCTGCAATCCAGAAAAGAATCTTGCGCTACACAAATAGGGCCTGGCCCGTTCGAAAGTTTATCGTATCACAAACTTATTTCATTTAATTCAACCTTTACTAAAAACTTATTAAAGTAAATTCTCAGTTTGGAAATAAAAAAAATGGAGAGTTATTATTGGGAAATAATTTATTTTTTTATTAATGAAAATTAGTTTTATTCCGATTTGTAGTGAAGAGGAGGTAGACTCACACAAAATAATGTCTAATTTAATACAAAATACATACATACATCAACGTTGTCTGCTAAGTGACCACCCTGAAATACTGTTTGTCCGAGTTGACATAATACATAATCGGATGCACACACTGACTGACGAAGCCCATTGAAACGGGTCATCGTGGCATTAAATAAATTATATAAATTATTTCTTTGCAGATATGGAAATGTTTTATACATATGATGTCTACAGTCAACATGACATCATATCTCATGACTGCATAAATGAAAAGGAAACATTGTTAATAATAACAACAGACGAGTTCTCATCAACATTGTGTCTGAGTACTAACTATTCGAAATTGTATGTATTTTAGAATTATTTTAATTTAAACAATTTAAGTATACTAACAAAAACCATAAAATCTACACACAAGAATGAGATCATTTGATCATTTTGAATAATGGAATGAAGGAAAAGTGAAAGAAAAGAAAGTGCACACGGTGTCGTAAAAAAGCATATACTCGTATATAAGATTCTATTAATTAAAAACAAATAAATGTCGGAAATTATTTGTGTCATGTTTATCGAATTGCCAAAATTACAAAATTGCAATACAAAACTCTGCCAAAAATGTGGCACAAGAACAAAAATGCAATTTCACCGGTTTTTGTCAGTCTATAAAAAAACAGCAACAACAACAACAGAAGTGACAAACAAGTTACAATTTCTTATGCCATATACTTCTCACCGGATCACACTAGAACCCAATAAAGTGGATATTGCCATAACGTATGCATGTACGGACACATGTAATTGGGAAAGAGGTTAACGCACTTTTTCGAAAATGACGAAAAACATCCCCCGTGAAAACGTGAAGTGCCTGTACTTGAGAGAATAATGTAAACAGACACACTGCTGCGTTGACAGTCAACAGACGAAAAACAAAAAACGGAAATGCTTAACGTTTCTAACATCCGGAAAATCTACATTATACAGTAAACAACAGAATCGTATAGAAGTGAAAAGCAAAAGGTACGTTTGCTTAAAAACATTTAAGATACTTTACGATATTCACTTCCTTCGCGAGCTACCCTTCAATTTACTGTTTAGTTTTTGTTGTTGTTGTTCTTGCTGTATTCCATTCTGATATTCGATTACAATGATGATGTCATAAAAATGTCACGTGCAAATAGAGGAGAATTCATATTTTAGTTTCCAGTTCACCTTCTATTGTCTTGTTGTATATGAGAAGATTGAGAAATGATTCGATATGTTTATATATACAAATTAACCTAATGGAGTTTTTGCTACGTTAGTGTTATAACGGTGCTCGTGTCTTGCTTAAATAAATGTATTAGATTGAAAATAGGATGGGTCTTTTAATAAAAACGAAAAGGGAAATACATATGTTCATTAAACTGGACTGCGGCCATTTCAAACATATTTTCCTGTCGCCCGACAAAAATAAAGTTTGGATTGCTTAATGATGGATTGCTGTATTGATGGATTGTTTAATGATGTCGCTAGTTTCTTCTTTTATTTTTTTTAGTGTAATATTCTGTCCAACTTTATGTGTGATTTAATACTCCCTTGACAGGTTTCAACTTTTTTTATTCAATAGACCCGGCCCGAATTTAGCGACTTTCTGCCCCATAACATTTGAATCCAAAAAAAGTGATATGGGGAACGATTTTTGTATGGGTACAGTATATGTATGTGGCGCAAGAAGTCCAATTTGAAGAAAATCCAGTAAAATTTCTGGTTTCCAGAGCGGAAATGTCAAATCGGGAGCAACATTTCTATGGGGGCTATATCTAGATCTTATCCGATTTGCTTTACATTGAATAGCGTCCGTCCATGGCCCGCAAAACTTACTTTTACTAATTTCTTTTAGGATCGGTCAATAATTGTGACCTGTACTTTGATTACATGAATAGGTGGACGGACAGACAGAAAGACGGTCATTCCTAAATCGACTCAGAAAGTGATTATAAACCGATCTGTATTATAAACGATGTGCCTATCTCCTTTTGGGTGCACAAAGACAAAATACCCTAAAAATGTTACTGTAAAAACATGATTTATAGTGTTGTTTTCAGGAACGTCTAGTTCACAGAAGTGTTGACAAAGGGACGAAATATTTTACAATCATCATTAAGCAATCCAAATTTTATAATAAATAAAATTAAGGGGAATCAATGTGCAAAGTGAATCAAAACAAACCAACTTCCCTTGGGATTTTATTTTATTTTGAAGTATGATTGCACGTGAAAGTCGTCACATGAAACAACAAGTAGTCAGTTTTTTTGTAAAAAATTAAATTGTTCGCCGAAAGACAATCCAAAACATTAACTTTGTTGTGGCTATTTCAATTGCACTCATAATGGTTTCGAGATTAGGAAGGTATACTTCACATAGGTGTTGTTTTAAATTTTATCAGCCTTATTATACCTCCTCTTCCACTTATAGTGATGATTCAGCACACATACTATTTAACAATGAAATGCCGGTTTTCGCATTGACAAACACACAATCGAAAACAAACAACAAGAAAACCTCAAAATATCCAAAGTGCTGACTATTTAGAACAAACAAATTCATCACATGTAATCGGTATATATGTATGTATGTATGTACACACATGACTACACTATTGGCGCGGTTTCTTGAAATACCAATAGTGTATAGGTATAAATATGGCCATATTACACGCAATCGTTTAATGAATTTCTTATCGAAAGTAAGCAGTCGCACACACACGACATACGCGCCACTGCAACGACCACACCTTGGGCACATCACACGTATGTATGTGATACGCCCAACGTTAATCACCCTTCAATAGAAGAAAGAGACGTCGTTTCTTCTCTTGCAATTCCATGCGAAGAATGAAAGAGCAAAGGGAGGTGAAAAGAAACGTCTAACGTTGGTCGCTCTAACGCCCACCTCATTTACCACCAGAGACAACATACCACCATTTGAAATCGAATATTCAAACGTTTCCTGCTTTCGAGAGTACAAGTAGACGTATTTGCTATCCGTATATTTTGATGTAATGGTATCTGGTATCTTGTTTATGAAATGAAATGTTGCAAAACTAGTTAAGCACACTCTTGTCTTTGGCCAGTATCATTCCGACGAAACAGGTAAAATGTAACATAGTTTTCTTTAATGATTTTCGCTACAGTCCAACCAACCACCCTAACAACCCCATTTCGAGAATGATATCATATTACATACATTCTTAAATATTGATAATATACAAGTGGAACGAAAAGAATGGGCATGCTTAAATCATATTTTTAAACAAAATTCTGTCACACTAACAAAACACCTTTCGGCTGAAATTATAAACAAAACTCAAATGTGTTGTTGCTGATAGCAAAGATAATAAAATCGAAACTGAAATTTATATTTCTGTAAAGGTGGTGAGGCGACAATGTCGGAACAACAATATACAATTTGTCTCTGATAACAAATGCAAAATGAAGTCATTCACTTGGGAAAAATTTAGTGCTTTGAATGCGACATCCAGTTACTTTTCTACTAATTACCAATGTTCTGAATATTTTCGGAAAATACAAATTCCTTGACTATTAACCATAAACATTGAATATTCGGCAATTCAAAAATACGTATGTTGGAGAAGTGGCCAGAGGATATGAAATATGGACTAAATAAAAGACGAATCTAAAATAATTGTTTGAACGACCCAAACAGAAATGACAGTAGAATAAATCGACCAAATTTCACTTTTTGGACCAAATAAAAGCATATTTTTCACCATATCCTCTATTTATTTTTTTACAAAAGGTTAAACATCATTATGTACACTAGATACATATTTTAAATCGTAATGTCTCGAAATTCATACGAACCTTTTTTTGCATAATTTTTTCCTCCCATTGAAATAATAAATGTTTCAATTTAATATTAATTATGAAGTAAAAAAATCATAAACTCTTATTTTCTTATTTTTTAAATGAAGTGATGACAATTTTTGAGAAAAACATGTAAGAATACGCCAGTCGGCTAAACCGACTTATATATACCTTCACTTCAGAAAACATATCTATGGATATTATAATAACTTTTAAATGATTTAGACTACCCGTATGGAAGTTATATTGGTTTTATTTTAACCAAGGCTTATGTAACTTTGTGTGGTAGGTACCAGAAGAGGTGTGGAAATACCGCCCATATTCCACATGAATGCAACATATATAAAAGCAATGTCGAATATCAAATTTCATAGTATTCCGATCATCCGTTTAGAAGTTTTAACATCTTTAATTTTACGTAGGTTAGGGTGATTTGTGTGGGAGGTACAAGAAGGGACGTGGCAATACCCGCCATATTTTGTACGCTTAAAGTGATTATAAAAAATTTATCAAATACCAAAACATAGCCGATTTCAAATATGCGTGTGGAAGTTACATTGGGTTTAATTTAACATAGGAATATGGGTCATTTGTGTGGGAGGTACAAGAAGGGGCGTGACAATTTCGCCCATCTTCGAACTTAAACTAAGTTTGGGAAAAATATTGTCATGTGCAAAGTTTGAATTGATTCCTTAGCTCCTTTCGAGAGTTATCGTGTACACCAGCCAGGCGGACGGACGGACAGACATGGCTCAAACAGCTTAAAAAGTCATGAAACGGATTTGGCCGAAACATACTTGCGGTCTTAAGTCACTCCTTCAGTGCGTTACACTTTTTCTCTGTCCCTCCAACACTGTAGAGTGAGGATATAAATATACGGAACACATTTAGAGCTCTAATACTTTTTGACAAATATTTCATTATTTGCTAATGGCATCGCTGATTTAATTTCATAATAGCAAATTATTCTATTCAATTTTTTATAATAAGAGTGATTAATAAATTCTTAAAAATGCTGGGAAAAGAGAACAAAGTTTGTATTGCGTTTAAAGGGTCTAACTTAATAAATTGCGCACATTTTTTGTCAAAAGTATTTTTTAAGGAATTATTGATTAAGTTGCGACCTAATACTTTTCATTTTGTAAAATATTGTTGGTATTTATACAAAACATTTCCTTTTTGAATGGTAATTTACAGTTCACAGAAAGTACCCAATATGTGCATGGTTCTTATTAATAAATTTAATTACAACAGTTTCATATTCTCGCCTTACATGTATTATCAGAATAAATGACGAATGAATGCATATGTGAAATTATAAGAAACAACAATAACGGACGGAACTGAACAATTTGCTCCATACAGAAAAAAACACTAATGCACAAATGTCGTTACGCCAGATAGACTTGGTGGGCACAATCGTAAAGTAATGACATCATAAATTATTACAAGAACCAAACAGAATTCTCAACTGAGTAAAAAGAAATATAAATAAATAACAACAAGAAATATTACAATGTACTGACAACTGGGAAACAGTGAAATAGAATAAACCTCCATTTAGAAAATTGTTGGGGTGTGAAGTGAGGCGACCCAAATGGCATATACAGAATCATTACTATACGAGCCGAGACGAAAGCATTCCATTTATCAATTATCAAAAAAAGGGTTCGACTTTCTTGTGCTGACATGACAGCACGGTGTTGCAGCTGAGATGGCGTAGATTGACTGTCAAGTGGCACGCCGATAGAAACATTAAAAATGCATTCAAATATGCTATCGTTGTGTTATAATAACAAATGTTTATATATTTTAACACCACAACAGATTTCTTAATCATTGTACCCACCAATAAAAAACAAGAGGGGGCAACACGCACATGCATAAGGGTTCACTTATAAATTGTTTATATCTAATTTGGAGACTACAGCTCAAAATATGATAAAAAGTAAATTTAACCCTATTTTCACCAAGCCATGTTAGAGGTTACCATCAGTTATAACTGTCGGTTTGTTCGGTGTTCGACATCTAACCAGGGATGGTGGAAATGGGTGTTAATATAATTTAGTTTTTTCCAATAATAATCGGGTTTTAACAAGTGGATACTTCTTTCTTGTGATACTATATGATATTCGCCCCAGAAAGTTCAAATATCAAGACAAATACTGAAGATCAATTCAAATTATGAACCAAAGTTCTGTTCTTTAATTTGTTTTCGCTTTCGTTGAGCAACTCGTCTTCTGTATAGTAACACAGGATTAAATTTCGGCTCATAAACGCTAATAGAAAAACAAAAGTAAGAATTAAGCATAATTAATTCCTTGTTGATTTGTTCTCTAATCTAATTTTGTCTTTACATAAAATTAAAATAACTTTGTTTAATTTCATGTTTGTTATAAAAATACACAATGCTATTGCCACTATACTTAACAGCAGCACATTTTGATGTACTAAATATATAAGTACAGAATGCTTGGCTTCGACCGAATATTGGAATTTAGGTTCAATTTTTCCGACTCTATTATGTTAATACGAACATGTGTTAAGTTTAGTTCGATTGATTTTCGTCTTACCTTTCTGTAGGAAAATAATTCCTTTTGTAAGCGTTGCCTCTCAGCTGTAGGCTGTTGTCCTTTGCCACGTATGAATTTCAACATGTTGTCAAGTCCAGTTTCAGAACAAAGGAATTGTTATTCACTTTATGTACAATTAAGGCAGTGTTTGCAAATCTAAAAATATACAAAAAAATATTTATTTTTTTAATATGCAATTTAAATAATTAAATGTAATACATTTACATATACAGCATCTATACGTGTGCGTGTGTATTTGTTGGTTTGATTTAAATTAGAGAAAGAAAAAAAAAAAACAGGAAAATAAGCTGGAGGCGTACAATGATGGAGAACACCACTGCATGCATATTAAGGAAACCCACATTGTCTGTATGTTGGATTTTGTTAACATTTTAGCAAAGCAGAAATTGGCACGTATTTGGAGAGAAGGCATAATATAAACGGGATATTAGAAAGAAAATCGCAACTAAATCTTCTTCTTACTCAAATCTTAAATCTGCTCTTTGTGCAGACGCTAACATTACGTCTTATTTGTTGGTGGTGTTGCTGCCGTTGTAACATTTTCAATTTCTGGTTACAAAACTTGTTTCATACCAAACTGGTCTGCTGATCTGGCTGTTGGTGTTTATTATAGTTATAAAGCAGTTTTACCAAACTTCAGTTTGTAATAGTGATTTTTAGCTGTTTCTCCCTAAAATAGTTTGCCTGCCAATTCCTTTTAAACAATATTTGGAAATATTTCGAATATCTTATGCTTGCCAACCAGTACTGTTATGAGTTGTCAAGTTCTTTTGTTCTCTTAATGGTTCACATTTTTAATATCATCCGCGATGTTAGCTGGGTGTGACCTTTTCGAATCTCTGAGATGTTTTCTATCGCTCCCCCATCGATCGATAGACACGATGACTGCGTTGCGAATGAGAAATGTGTCAGTTACACATACGAATATGAATGGTGATCATTGACCCTATGATGAGCTATTTTCTACTATTAATTAATATCTTCTAGCACATTGCGCCAACAGATAGATGAGTCTTATCATACTTTTTTTAATATGGAGGCAAAAAACTAATTATTACAAGATTCATTCAAAAGGGATTAAAATCGCCACCATGGTCTTTAAACATGGCTTTACTGACATTTTTTCTTTTCAATGAAGAACTGACAAAAGGGACATCAAAATACCGACAACAGATGCACATCGCCCACATTTTTTTATTTTTTTGTTGTACGATTTAAAAATGCGTAAAATGGCAAGAGAAAAATATATTCTCGTATAAAAGTAAGACTATAAAATAGAATAGAAATTAGCTTCTTGGTCAATAATGTAGATTTTGGAATAACAGCTTTTTTAGTTTACAATGTGCCATCCAAAATAATTGAATTTTTATTATTCGTTGGTGCGCGTAATCCAAAAGAAGTTTAAACGTAAATTCTTATGAAGGTTTATAAAATATTGCACAAAGTCGAGATAAACGATTATTCCGAAGAATTTTTCTGTGCCCTTGGAACTTTAATTCGAAATGTCATTGATTAAATTTAATTACAACAGACAAATGCAGTAATGAACTATGTAAAACTGTTGAAAAGTTACAAAATTAATCTTCCAGTTCTTTATCATTTAAACAAAACAAAATTGTTGTCATAAATACTAAGTGACCACGTTCGCACACACAAAACAACGATCTCCTCTTCTAATGACCTGACCTGCCGGGAGTATGCACTGGTGATGGAAACGTGGTACAATTGTACCATTTTTCGTGCAATGGGAACTTCGGTGGTACGCTGGAATAATTGGAGAATTGTTGGTACATGGGAACTTCGTTGGTACGCTGGTATAATTGGAAAATTGTTGATACATCTTACTAAAGATCACAATTAAAATTTGATAGTGGACGTTTTTATATACATGTTTTTGTGAGTTAATAATAAACACACACATTTAACACAATAAACACACTACATTTACTTAAAAAATCTTTATTTCAAATGTTGACCTTATTATGGCTAGAATGGTCCATTCTTAGGTTCCAACTTATTCATGTACTTTACGTAAAAGAAAAAACTAATGGGAAAATATCTCTAAATAAATTACTCCTAAATTTGAAAGTAATGAAACTATATATCGCAAAATTACATTTGTATTGGTAGACATGGGAGATTCCATTGGAACGAGTGAGACACTCTTGCATAAATATGTTTAAATATCTCCCATATTCATTGACTGAGATTTTTACTATATTGCCAATTGAAAACGTCAGGTTTATCGGAATATTAATGCAACTATAAAGAAGTCTTACCATTTTAAATATTAGAGCTATACAACAGACTAGAGCGTCACGGGTATGACCTTAACCTTTCGTTGAATTCTGTAATATTCTTCCATTTCATGACTTTATTCTTCTTTTTTCTAATCAAAAGAGTAGTTCATATACTTTCGTCTAAAGTATACGTTACCAACATCTCTTTATGAATATAGGAAATATAGGGCATTTAAATTGTAAAGGGGGTGGCATTTTGTTACGATACCAGCCTATATATGGAAAAGGAAATGATCAGACCTATTGTTGTCATTATTTTTTTGAAATATAATCAAAAATGTGTATTATGAGAACTATAACATCACGAATGTTTATTGTTAATTTTTCATTTTGGCACTTTGGTATAATTAGGTATAATTCAGAGAAAAATTAAATCCCATCACTGGTGTGCACACACTAACTCATATGCGGAAAGAAAAAATTGACAAATTCTCAATTCTCTTCGAACAAAACAAGGACGACGAGGACGAGTAACAATGACATTGAAGAAGAGCAACAGGTGTTTTAATACAAAAAAAAAAACAAGTGCTGCTGGATATATACATACATACATATGTACATGAGTATGAAAGGCATCTATATTATGCACATCTTACAATTCAATATAATAATGAATAATTAAACTCACTTACCCCGCTTCAAACAGAAATATGTGTGTTTAATGTATCCTGTAAGTTGATATAAAATTGCTAAAAATAAAAAGAAAAGCAACGCCGGAGACTTTATTAATGACAAATTTATTTTTTTCTCTTCATGCTTATGATAATTCCCTGATAAACGATGAGGGAACGTCGTGAATAAAATTTTATCATTTGGCAACTGTGCAACAGTATGTTTGGTTCCACTTTTAACTTTTTATAATGACTTGAGAAAAATTATATGTTTGCTTGTTTGTATACATACATACATCATACTTATATTTGTATGAATTGGAAAGAATTTTAATTACAACTTAATGACTTCGAAAAGGACGCCGCGCCCGCATCAGTATTATCGTATTGTAAAAAGATTTTTACAAACAACAACAAAACTTGTATGTACGAAAATTTACCGGTCAAACATAAATTAAAATAAATGCATACTAAATTAAATCGGAAACATTTAAAACTTTCTTAAAATCGAGTATGGACGCGTCATTTGCTTAATAACATTAATAACACAATAGGTAGTCGCCGATGACGTTTCGAAATTCTTCGCATTATTTTGTTTCTTCGTTCTTTGCTCCTTGCTTTACTTGCGTGAGTCACTGCGAAGAAACTTAAAATCAGTGTTGCCAGTTTAGGTATTTATATATTTTTGATTTGGGATTTGTTGGGGATTGATTATTCTTTAGTATTAATTACTTTATTTGTGAATTGAAACTTCGAATCCCCGAATTCTGGCATACTTATTCTCATTCGATATACGTATTTCTCCGATATACAAAAATAAACATGTTTGTGAGTTAACGTATTACATACGCTACGAAAATCATTTGAAACATTTAAAGAATTTTTATGAAAATAAAACGTATTATATTTCTATCAACTATTGTCGGAGATTTTCTATAAAATCTTAAATTAAGGGAATTCAAAAATAAATTTGGGGATTCGACCATGAATGAAACTGGCAACGCTGTTCTAAATTCTGTTGGATTGTTTGTGTTTGCAAATTTAGCCGAATTAAACAAGTTACATCAATTCATCGAGCGCGCTCGTTTCTTTTTTGCATTTTTACACTAAACTGGTTTTACTTTATGCGTGTTCACTCACATCACTTTAATTCTTTTACACAATTACCATATATTATTATAATTATTTTCTTCTTATGTTCACCAAACTTTATTTGTAAATATTATTATTGCTGGATTTATTTTGTATAAAAGCAAACAAATGACAAATGTCCATTTATGCTCTTCACGCGTCAATAAAAGCCGACCCTTCCTCGTTCGTTTCGTTTTGATATTAAAGAAATGAAATTGTGAATGGCAAATCGAAAAATCGAGCCGAAAATCGAAATGAAACTACTTTTTTGCAGTCGATTTTGTTATTTAGTAAATCGTTTTTATTTTACCGATTTTCAACCTTTTTAAGTAGATCAAATCGATATTGAATGTAAATTAATCGATAATTATGAAACCCGCATAATTGTTCAAATAATAGGCAATCGAATGGGCCTAATAAACATTCAAAATAATTATAAGGCACGCCTAATTTAAAATATAAATTCAAATTTAAATAAAATATGTATTGTTTTTGTTGTATATCATTATCAAATTCATAATTCGTTTTATGTAGTATACAATATATTATTATTAATAATAATTAATATAATAATTTATTAATTAATTTATAATCGAAATTGTGAATGGTAAATCGGTTACAATTTTATTCGAGGATCTATTTTATACAAGATTAAAATTAATTGCAATTGATTTAACTTTTCGTTTAGAGTCAAACCACAATCAAACACGCTGGCGTCGGCAGCCCTTGGTTTCATATCTATCGGGTGATTAATAGTGGGGTTTATTTTTCAATAGGCTTTTTGACAAATCATGCATTACTCATTGAAACTGCTTGTCATTTTTGTTCAGTATCGTTTGGCAAATCGTCATGGAAAGACTCACACGACAATAGTGTCTCCAAATTGTTCAGCTCTATTACGAAAAACAGCGATCTATGAGAAATACTTTTCGTGCGATTCAAGAAACTTATGGAGCGCATGATCGACCTACTGCCAATACCATTCGCAAATTTGAGTTCCAGTTTACATTAGTAGATGGTACTCGACCGATTAGACCATATCCGACACGTAGTGAAGAGAATATAGCAGCTGTTAAACCACGTTTACACTAAAGGGCTTATCCCTGCGACTTTCTTTGAATTTTCTTTTGGTGTCGTTTCGTCCTTTCTTGTGCATTACACACGCAGATAAAAAACTTGTAAATATAAAAGTACCTAATTCAACTCTGTAAATCTTTTTTATATAGAGTGGCAGTCATACAAGTATACTTATATGACTTCTGTCAAAATGTTTGATTATATACCAAGTATTTACATTCATATGACATTTATTCATTTAAAAAACAGTTTGAAATAAATAAATAATAATTGTCGAAAAATTTTTGAAAATATTGTGGTGTTTTTTCGTTAAAAGTGAGAACTAATTGCAGAAAGTGAGAAAATTCGTAAACGTTGTATCTGCAACAAACGGGACAACCGGTAAATGGTGGGCGTGTTTGTGGTATTGCTACATACATCAAATTAATTCCACATTGTAACACACATACGCGACACATTAATATTTATTAATTGTTTTCGTTTATATTTAGGGTTTTCACTCTTTGTAGCATATTCTGCAACCCTTGCAGAATTTACTACGATTATGCTACGAAGAGCGAACGTCTTTTTCTCACAGTTGATTACAAATATTATTTGAAGAAGAAGACGCAATGTGGGGCAAAGTTGTTAACTCTAGAGAAAATCACGCAAAAATGAAATAAAAAATCGTTTTTTGCTTAAAAGCTAAATTAGCCACACAGAATGCTATGCGAAATCTAGTTTAAATGACATAAGGTCGATTTTCAAATGTCAGATCCCATACAAATTTGACATTTGAAAATCGACCTTATGTAATTTCAGCTAGATTTCACATGCACTGTGACAACGTTAGGCCTGTTCGATTGGGCTTACTAGCTTGCAATTAAAAGACTTGATAAGGTGGCAACGTTGCTATCCATTGGTTTTCTTAATTGGATTATCATGCGAAATCTAATTCAATTGAAATAAGGTCGATTTACAAATGTCAGATTACATACAAATGTGATATTTGGTAATCGACCTTATTTCAATTAGATTTCGCATGCAGTGTGACAAGGTTTTAAGTTGAAAAGTAAATCTTCATGTGTAAACAATCCTATTAATTTATATCGTCGACATCAGCTGCTATATGTATTTGTTATCATTTTATCTCCATTGCAAGCAACAAAAAGAAGAAGAAAACATTTTACTTTTATTTTGTTTAGTCATCATTATTTTGGAGGATTTCGCCCATTTATTTCATCATCAAGTGAACAAACTAACTTCCGGAATATACAACAGTTGACAAAGAACCGAGCTAGAAGTTTCCGTCAAATAATTTGCATTCTACAATTGTTATAATAAATAATAAAGGAAAATGGAATTTCCAAATTTAGGACAACATTGCAATGAAAAAACTTGTAATAGATTGGGTGAGTGACTGACTATTATATACTTCAAACAGATAGATATATGATATTTCTATTTTATTATTATTTCCTTAGATTTTTTACCCATGAAATGTGATGCTTGCGACAAGGTTTACTGTTCTACCCATTTCAACTACGAACGTCATCATTGTGCTTCTGGTCTGCGGAAAGACCATCAAGTGCCATTGTGTCCACTGTGTGGAGAGCCAGTCCCTACCGCACCTGGCGTTGAACCAGATCTAACAGTGGGTCAACATATTGACAAACAGTGTAAATCCGATTCTAGGAAAGTTCATGAACATCGCTGTTCATACAAGTCGTGCAAACGCAAGGAACTCATTCCCGTTAACTGTTCTCAATGCAAGAACAATTTTTGTTTAAGGCATCGTCACACGGTAGATCACGAGTGCCAAGCAGGAAAGACTGTTAATTCTGCCGCGGAAGAACCTAGGTCGATGGCAGCGTAAGTTCAGTAAATATTAAATATAAGCAATAAAATAAATATTGATTTTTTCTCGTACAGGAAAGCGGCAGAATTACGACGTACTCAAAAGCCACCTAATACACTTTTTAACGTTGTTGGGCCCAAACCTACAACAGCTGCGGTCCGAGAAGCGGCAGCGCAACGTTTAACACAAAACATCCAGGGAAATATGGTGAGTTAAAAGAATCGCGAGAATCGTCTAGAAAACTATCACGTTAGTCCGATTACAATTTCCTTCCTTCTGTTCTTATCGGATTCATCAAGCAGCAAAAAAATCCTTATATTGTCGCAAAAAAATGTTTCTACAAATTAATTGTTCCCTCAAATTTTCAATCATGATTTATGGTTTTTTCTGCTTCCTATCTTCGATTTGATCACCTTATTTATATTGCAAAACAAGGAAGTGAAACATATTCTCGGGTAATATTCATATGTAGGACACATCTAAATATCAAAAAATCACATGGATTGTTGTTTGATTACAAGGGCGATCATTTTCAAGTAGTGCCTTTGAATGGATCACACCACTCAGAAATGTCTGTTATATCCAGATTTGATTAGATATATAATATTAATTCTCTATATATCGTAAATGTCGTGAAGTAATTGTTTACAGTGTGCGCTGTGCCGTTGGCTTAAATTGTATATATAGAATTTTAAATTAGTTACTTATTCAATAACAAGCCTAATGCAAAATATAGTAAAATGGGTAGATATGTTACGGCGAAAATACAATAACAGAACTATAGTTGTAATTAGCAAAAAAGTGTTAAATCAAATTATAAACTTTTCATTTGTTCTAATTACAGAGTGAAGATGAAGCTTTGGCGAGAGCGATTGCTATTTCCATAATGGAATTGGACGAAACGAATGATCGCAATAGACGAAATGAAACAGCAGCCAACACCCAAAGACGTAATAATACAACTGTACCTGTAGGTGGACGCGATAGCCAGCAGGGCAATGGCAAAGATAAATGTTCATTATCGTAGTTTTAATTGCGTTAAATTTAGGAAATCATTGATAACCAGTGAACATTACACAGTTGTAGTAGACTTACTCTATTGTTACAACAACCTTGGACATAAGCAGGCAATGATGTAGAACTAAAACATTCTGACAAATGTAGGCATTCTAGATTTAGGGATTTTAATTAGGATCAGTCACATTATTACTTTCTTTTCGTGGGACATTATTTGATCACTACACCCCATTCTGTTCTTATTAATATTCAATAAAACTTAAGAATCGTTATGTGTTATGTTTATTATTGTATTGTTTTACCGCGTAGTTTATAGTAAAAACAAAAGACCACTCCCAAAGTGTTCTTATTTCAATTAATATTCAATAGTATACTTTGTAAAACTTTAGTTTATGTTTATTATTGTATTATTTTATTGCGTAGTTTAAAATAAAAACATAAATTAAGATTAAAAGCGAAAATGTAAACTTCATTTTATACAACACTTATAATAATAATTTTCGTGTTTGTTGTCGTCCCGTCAATGCTATTTTCCATTTTACTGTGGAGGTTCTGGCGACAGAGCCGTCGGTGATGTCACATTGCTATTGTTGGAAGATTCAGATACTTCGGTTAAATTTTCCATAGGGGGAGCCGAAGAACCTTCAAAACTAACTTTCTTATCGAGAGATATCTTTCGGGGTGGCATTGAAGTAACTGGTGTTGAGCCATCGCTTGAAACACTGATTTTACGTTGTTGAGCTGCTGCTGAGAAATTTACAATAGCTTCAGCTGCTAAAATACTGGCGCTTGATAGTAATATAGAGACCTGCTCTGCTGAAGGACAACTTGTTATATATATATCGTCAGATGTATAGCCGTTTGTGGACAATAACTGCTCCAATTTAACAAATGATTGGATAACGTTGTTCTGGAAAAATCATTACACAATACGTTAACTCACCGTTTGCCATTAAATCGTCCAAAGCGAATTTCTACTTACTCTTATTGGCCTGAATATAATAAATTCAGTGTCGCGATTACTCAAATACAATTGCATCGATCGCTGTAGCACCGGCAATTTTATCTTTATTAAACGCTGTGTTTCCTGTATGACACTGCTGATTTGCTGAGGACTTGCCCATGGGCTCTGCCTTAAGGTATAATTGATTTTAGTGGGCTGTGACTGCTGATCTTTTGCTGTCGCGGCTATTGCTACTTTCGCATCGCTATTTACGACACCTTGGGCTTTATCTAGAAATATAATCAGTGGTGATGCCAATGTTTGGACGGCATCTTTAATGAACTGTTCGCAAATTAATTTCAGCTGTCTATCGACTTCTTTGCGAGAGTCCAACAAGTGTTCTTTTATTTGAGGTGTTCCCTCTAGTAGAAATTCTAGCAAAGCGTTATTGCTGCCCATAGAAAAGAGCTGTTTACGTTTCTGTAAAAGGCCAAAAGCAGCAGTTTTTACTTTGCTAAAGTCCAATGAAGTTTCCTTTGCCGTGAAGTCAACGCGAAAAGGAGCAATTTGTTCACGAAGTATTAGCAAATGCTTTATTTGAAACAATTCGCCGTCTATGGGAGTCTGTAAAGAATGAAATCGGGTTGTCTAAGTGTATCGTTCTATTAGTTTTAGTAGACATACCTTTGCTTGTGCTATTTTCGTAGAAGCAGATGAAACACTCTGTATGCAGAGCTTTAAGGCCTCTTGTGACAAACCCTGGAAGATGGGCCTATCAACGCAACGATAAAGCCGGGATAAACATACCAGCGTTCGCCTAACTGTTGGATACCACATACCATGTAAATCAGCAGGAGAATCTGAAAAATAACAAGATTTCAAAAATTATTATTCTTCTTTATAGATACTATTTTTATATAGATACTCACTCATATTCCTCACACGACTAACAGTATCTACACTATCCGCTTCGGTGATATTCGACATCGTAGAAACCAGGGAGGATCTGGAGTCGAAACGTTTCAAATGTGGTGGAGGATCTTGCAAGGACAAAGCTATGCTCTACAAATAAATGGTACAATAACATATTATATACACAACATCACAATTATTCTCCCCTCCCACCTCCATCATTTCCAATTTATCTGGATATGCCAGATCACCAGCTGAGGGATTGTAATTCAGAATGTCAGATTGCAGATACAAGTGGGCTCTGAAAACTAAACGTTCTTGGACATCTTGTAGTAGCTGATTGGCAACGGATCCAAATGCTTCTAATGCTGTTGCTAAAATAGACAATAATCCGAATGTTGACATTGATGTGTGCATACCTTAAATACATACGATTTTGTTGGACATGTTCTTCCAGCATTTCTATTCTCAATATAGAACAAATTTCTGCTAAAGTTTCCAAGTGATTAATGTGTATTATAAAGGGACGCATTGTATCATATAAAATATTACACAGTCCCTCTAAATAGGATCTGAAAGACATTTAAACGATGATAATCTAATAAATTATCCATTGTCTTGTTAGTGTTCAGAGTTACTCACGTCAGTAGTTCACTTTCTAGCGCAAAAAATTGATAATATAAGCGTTGTTCATCCTGACAGATATGTACTAAGAAGGAACAAGAGCTTCGCATTAAAGTACAATGATCTCCTTTATGTTGTGCCTTAATTTCGTTTATAGCTTTGTCGACGGCTGGTGTCATTATAGTGGATCTTTCGTTCAAATAGTTTTGCTGTAATTCCGCTAAAAGGTTTGTATATTCCGGGCATATATCCGCACGAGATTCAATCATTTGTGAAACTCTTTTAACTTTTGCCGCCGACGTTTGGTATTTGCCATAATACAGAGCAAATGCAGCATCAGGCGATGTAGTGACCATATCTCCACCGACGGACACAGTTTGTTTTGGTCTTAACGTGGCTTCGGTGGCTTGGGACATTACGGAATTAACATAATTTTTGATAAGAGTTACTGCTTTGGCCAAGCAGTGTTTGTACTTGACAGTGTAAGCAGGAGAATCTTTGAATTTCGGCTATAAAGAAATATATATAAAACATGACATCTTCTTCTACGATCTCGAAGAGATTCCATTGAAATCAAACTTTTTACTTACATGTTCCTTCAGATAGGTAAGACATTCATCAACCTTGTTCAAGCATTCTCGGAATGATTCTGAAGCTACTGATAGAGTGGGGCTATGTAGCCTTTGATTCAGCAATTCAACTTGACTGAAATAGTGTAAACGTTTCTGAATCCCATCACCCAAGGTCTGCAGTTTTTCTTGCTCTTCTATCAGCTGCTCGCTGGCATTATTCAAGGCTTCTGTTTTCTCTGACACAAACGCGTACTCATCCCGTAAGGTTTTCAAACGACCCATAGCTTGCTCAATTTGCTCCAGCATGCGAGCACACTCCGTACTTCTTGTCACCAGTTGATGTAGATAACGATGTGCGGATACATCTGTGTTTTCATGTATTTCAGCATGGACACGGTCATACCACAGCAGAAAATCATGAGTAGTATCGATGCCGGATACTGATGGTAATTGCAAATCGTTAAGGGATGAAATGATTGTATGGTCCAACTCCGTTTTAGCCACGTCGTCTCTTCCGACAATGTCCTCCGATGAACACTGAAGAACATTGAAGAAACATGAATGAAATACGGGAATTTTAGAGTAAACAAACAATATTACCTCAGTTTCCTGCGACCATATGCCGCTGATTTGCTCCAAGCATTCCTCTTGTACGACATTTAAGGCCGCCAATGCATCATGTTTCGACTCCCACTGCATCAATCTGGACCGAATTTTCCGTAAATTATCATTTTCCAGTTGGACACTTGCGACGTCATCCATTCTTCATCCACTAGAATTTAAAAATGTCATACAGTGAGTCAAAAAAGTTAACGTACAGATAATTTTTTTCATATCAGTCAATATCTAAGTTTCAATAAATATTTGTATATATTAATTATGTATAGTATATATATATATATATATTAAAATTATGTGTATCAGTGTAAAATGGCATAATTGGTCTTAATAGCTTCCTTATATAACTTTGGAAGAATAAAATGAAATGAAAAATATGGACAACTTACGAGTCTCAGAGGTAAAACTCATGATATTTTAAGCAAAGTCATGATAGGAAAAAACTAGATGTTAATTATTAAAATAATGAATACAAATTATGAAACACAACTAGCGGGCGTCTGGAAGGGTGAAACAGAGCAATTATGAACGTTTCAAGGTAGTTAACAGAACGGAGCCAGAACAGCACCAGTATCCATATTTGGCATCAAACGGGGACAGTCGCGCAATTAGTTTTTCGGCAATTTTTTCTTGGCGTACTGTACGTGCTTCCTTGAATTACCACTATCATTTTTCATTTTCAGGCTTATAATTTGTCAATATTCGCAGATTTTTAAAATCACATCTATACGTAAACTTTTTTGGCACACTGTATGTTTCTCTTTGCTCGTTTTAGCTACACTTTTGCTAACAGCTGTTTTCCAGGACTTCCGTGTCTTGAAAAATAAAATTACAATTTTTATCGCAAAATCCATTTGTTGTATAGGCGTACTTACACATGCAAAATTATTGCGTTCGAATATCTACCCAAATTCCACTTTGTGTGTATTTCACCTTTCAAACTATATATCAAAAATTGCAATAAATTGAAATCCGATTTTAAAGCCAATTTTTCATTGCTTTTACATGCGAATTTAGTGATTTAAATTTCACTTAATGATTATCTCTTCTAGCTTTATAGTCGTTTCAGACTTCATGCGAAAGCAAACGATTTCATTTGAAAATCGACCTTATACTACTTGCGAAATCAATCGATTTCAGATCAAGGTCGATTTACATCTGTCAAATTTGTGTGGGATATGACATTTGCAAGTCGTCCTTATGTCATTTAAGTTCGTTTTCGAATGCAGTCTAAAAAGGTTATAAGTGAGTAGTGAGTTTCTTTCTTGTTAGTTGCCTTTTCATGCTGTGTGTCAGATGCCATACAAATTTGACATTTGATTCGACCTTATGTCATTTCAGGCTGAAATCGATCGATTTTGCATGCAGTCTGAAAGACTTTAAGCTAGCAAATTCCATACAATCGAACAGGCATAATATTATATCGCTAAATGATTCAACATTCTCTCTGAAAAGTAGTCTCAGAACATTTTGAGCCGAAATCTTTATATACATCCACTCTTTACTGATTTTATATTTTTTATATGGAGTTTGACAGCCAAAATCATACTTCAAGTGTAAACTGTGGATATTAATTTGATTTTGTTCGTGGAACTTGGCAACCTTACAATTTATGAAAATAAAAGGGTGTTGTTTTCTATTGAAATCTTCGAACATTTTGGACAATTTAATTTATCCTTAAATGGCTCCTCCACAACCTGTGGTAACTGGTTTATCTCCAAAGGAGGGTCCTCCCGGAACTCGTGTAATTATACGAGGTGAATTCTTAGGATCGAAACCCACGGATTTGATAGGTAAGGTGGAGAATCATTATTCTCAGACGAAAGTGATGAGTTTCCTTTATAGGTTTGAAAATATGTGGCTTCGATTGTCTTCTCTCCGCGGAATGGGTATCACAAAATAAAATAATTGCACGTTCAGGCCCAGCCAAAGGTTTGGGAGATATCATTGTCACCACACGCAGTGGTGGGGTGGGTACTTCCTCGGTGCAGTTCCGGGCTATAGGAAATCACGAAATTATTGGACCATTGAAGGAATCAGCTGTATGGATTGATGAGGCTCCTTCGCAAAACTTTGCCTGGGGACGACGAACTAACGTGCTAACGAACGTGTTGACTCAAGAAGATCCATTGGGTCTATCCACGGAAGGCAATGAGCAGAAGAATGTAGAAAATCTACGCGAGCTATTTCCGAACGCCAGCGGCGATCTGTTGCAAGAAAACTTTTCTCCGGCTCTGTTCCTACTGGAAAAACATTCCGCTACGACTTTCGCCGATCTGAAGGCTGGCCTAAATTATCTGAATCGTAAAGTTGAGAGTCAGAAAGAAGGTCAGTTGTCATTTTTAAAGTCGAATGCTGGTTCAGTTATTGATCAGCTGGACACAATGATGAATATCCGGGATAAACTGCAAGATGACCACAAACAATATGGGCCTGAGCCGTTGAAGATATTGGAGGAGGAAATTGAAAGTGAGAATTGAAATGATTGCATAAAGTAAATGTATTATTACTGCTGACACGTATATTCGTAGATTCAATTTCGAAGTCCGAAAATATATTCACGGATGTTTTGCTACGCAAAGAAAAGGCCGACGCTACAAGATCAGTACTATTGGCACTGTCGCGTCACAAGTTCTTGTTTTGCCTGCCAAATTCAGTGGAAAAGAAAGCTGCAGCGGGAGAATATGATATCGTGGACACCGATTACCTCAGAGCAAAGAGTCGCTTTGGAAAAACAGAGATACCGGTAAGCATTTTTCCCTAAATTTCATAAATTATGGAGGAGTTCAATGGAATTCTAGTTAGATATTTCACAACTATAAACATTAGGCAGAATCGCTGTCCATAAAATGAAAAAACTATTTCTAGTCACCTCACGGAAATAAAGTTTGTATTGTTTAATGACTATTTGCAGAATATTTTGTTCCAAATCATGTTTTTCCTGTGTATTTTTTGTATTGTATTAAACTATTTTAACAAAAAATGGAGTCACTGACATAATTTTTCGTTCGATATTAAAAATTTACGCATCATATGAACAATATTGATTCCTTCTATTTATTTTCCATAACACTCTTTACAATGTTATATTTAAAGGCCCTTTTTACATATATTTAAATTGCAAAATACACGAAAAAACCTGATTTTTAGAGGTTTTAGCTCTCAGACTTGACCCAGCGACGAAATATTTTGCAGATCATTTATTAAGGTACATACATTTTTTAATAAACTCTAGTCGGTGCTGAGGTACATTAAATATAAGATACAAATGGCCGCATATATTATTCTCTTAGAATTTGCTTTTTTGTTCAAATGAATTTCGTAAAAAATACGATTGTGGGGAAATATCACTTACAAAGGTAACATTTGTGGCAATTATATTTTAGATTTTCCGTACTGTTATGGAAGAAGTGGATCAGCGCATTTTGCAAATACGAAAACAGCTGCATGATAAGGTGATCAAAATGCCACAAAGTGTGGAACAACAGCGCAAGCTTATTAAAGCTTTAATTAGCTTAGAAGTTCAACAATCCGGATCTTCCGTCAACGACAAATTTCGTAATACAGATCCAGCCTGGGACGCCATAGATGCAAGGTCCAAGTATTTAGAGCAGACGTTCAAGCAGACCTTTGAACAATATGCTAGCAAAGACGCCCAAGGAGGCGAGAGTAAGTTTTGAAATAAAAGAGAATCATATAAGCTTCTAAACATAAGCCATTGACAGAAAGCAAGAGTCGTGATATAAACCAACCTCCAAATAGAGTAACATTTTGTGAGGAAATCTGTGAGATTGCGGCCTCTCAATTGCCTGATCTGTGGCGACTTGGACAAATGTATTTTACTGGAGAATTGCGGGGTCCGAACGATCCTCGCCCGGGAGATTTCAAGGTAAATCTGTAACAAATGAAATGCTTAGTTCTCTTCTCCACCTTACATTGTTTGAAACCAATTTCAGCGAATGATTTTAAATGCTATTGAGAAATACTGTATTTACCTCAAAGTGGCGATGTGCACTACAGATGCAGAAGCCCGTAATCTGTGGCAGTCTGTAGGACTAATATGGCCAATTTCTCGCGGTTCTCACGATGTTTTCAAGTCCTGGCTTCCGCAGTGTTTACGTTACACCCGCATCACTTATGCCACTCTAATAAGCCTGGACTTGCCATCGTCGGCCCTGGATATTGTGCAAAAGTTCATTGATGAGACGCGGCTACACTGCTTCTCAAACATTTTCGAAAAAGCTACACAGAAATGCACAAAATTGACAGAATTGGAAACATGGGAAATGGGGGTAGAAGACTTTCCCGGAGCAACTTTGCTACCCCTGCGTTTAGAAGAATTATTGATCGAGACGCTGGAGGAAGCTCAACAAGCATGTATTAATCCAGAAATAAGGTTAGTAGTTAGTATTGGGTAGCTGTTTGATAGAGCATATTCTATTTCTGATCTACATTTTAGGGAAGGAAATCTCTTGGAGTCGGAATCGGACGGTCAACGCGAAGTTTCGTTGCGCTTACAAAAAATGCTGTTATGTTTCTGTGATGTTATACAGGAATTGGCCTTCAATTCACATAAAGAAGAGACACCGACGCATAATGTGTCTCAGCTATTGGGTTATCCTAATCAGAACAGTGGTCCCGCATCAGGAAGATTTGCCAGTATGTCTTTCTCTACCGCCATCACATGGGAACAAAGAATGTTGTGTTGTTTGGCAAACTGTGCCTACTGCAATAAGAGCTTTTTCCATAGAGTAGGTAAACTTTTTGAACGGTAGGTATTATCACAAGAAAATCTAATGTGCGGAAAGAGGCATAATTTATTTCAATTATTTCAGATACGGTTACCCATTACCATCGTTGGCAATTGAAACGGCGCGTTATTCGGTTAACAAATTATTCTCTAACATATTAGACGCGTATGTTGAGCACAAAGGAGATCCTTTAGTCGGAACTATTGAGCCTTCGATGTATATGGGTGCGTTTCAATGGGACATCGAAATGTCTATTGGCCATTTGCGACCCTACGCTCATGAATGTTGTGATAATTTAGTAGCCGTTTATTCGGAAATTTTCACTGTATCACCGGCATTGTTGAGATCTATATTGGAGCCGATTGTCTTGACGATATCGGAAGAGTTGGCCCGTCTTATGAGCTGTGTACCACAGTTTAGTTATTCTGGAGCCATTCAGGCAAACGTCGATATACGTTTGCTGAGGGACACGTTGCGAGTATATACAAATGAAACCGGAAGGTAAACGCATTTCCCGAACGCTTTCTTTAAAGTGAAGAACTTTTTTGGAATGGATATCACATATTTGCGATAAGAACGTCGTTATTTTTAAACTAAATGAAAGGTTATATTCAGAAGGTAATAAATCACCCCGTGAATAAAATTGCAATTGTGAATTTTGGGAATTTTTTCCTCATTTCTGCTCCAAAGCGAAAAGTAATCATATTGTCACCCACGATAGGGGTACATTTACAAAGTCCAAAACAACATGACGACGATCGTATCGCAGATGAACTGTATCCAATTCCTCTCTAAAAATATATTTATGTATCTGTTGATATTTTCAGAAATTATTTCCTTGAATCTTTGGAAGCGATTAACCCACCATTAAATACTGAACAAATTAAGAAAGCTGATGAAATATTAGAACGAGTGAAGGACCGCATGAGATTACAGTTGATGTGTTTCTCTGTAATGAAACCTTAAAAGGTGATTGCGACCGGACATAAAACTGCAACTATATTCCATTCAATATATAAAAGTACACGCATGAATTAAAGATATATAAAAAATAGTTTATTTAAATTCCCGTAATTATTTATAATAATCAATTTCATTCGATAATTAAAAGTAACTAAAATTTAAAATTAAATAATTCTTCACCATTTTTCAACTTTTCAATATTATCTTTGACGGCTTGTTCCACATCAATCGTATTGAACATCTCTTGTATGCGCATTTTAATTGGATTCTCCAAGGCATCCATTATTTGATAACGCAACATATTAGGTAGGACGTTGACTACAAATTCCATGACGTAGTCCAATGTACCAGCTCCATCACATCTAACCTGAATATTTCCCATATCGATTTGTAAATCGTTGATTTGAGGTCGGCGTCTAGTATCCAATGCTTGACTCACAGACACAGTCAGTCTGATGTGTTGTACTGTGAATTGGATGTGGCCTACGCGAGATACTAGTCCACCATTTACTTCCCATTGACCGGCGCCAGTTATTTGTTGAGTACCAACTGTGACCAACAGGGTAATGGTGTTATTATCCATAGAAGCGACAATATCGCCAAATCGATAGAATGAAGACAAGCCTTTAATCCAAGTATTCACTAATTGCATACCAAAAACTCCTCCCATAGTTTGATTGAAGTCCGGAACATGGAAAGGATCATAACCAATTTGTCTGACACGCTTGCGACCTTCTGCAATAGCCATATCCAGAGGGCTTATTGAATTGGGCAGTAACTTTTCACCCATCATTTCACCTATTTGCTTATCGATGTCTGTTCTCAGCTTTAAATCAGCTTCCTGTAACATGAACGGTTTCATGGCATCGAAGACCAGATTTGGAGCTGAATTGACAATACCCTGGAAAACGCTGCCCAGAAATCCCAAGTTTTGGAAATCCATTGACATATCTGCAAATGTTACGTCCATCTTAATGTCGTCGGTGAGTAAATGACCGTCACGTTGCACTGCTAATGTTGCAGTTCCTTTTATTAACACTTTCTTCAAAATGACAAAAAAAGGACCAGTAGCTTTGTTGAATATGGAGGACAATGTATACGTGCCATTTGTAATCATCTCGTCTAGTTCAACCGCACAATCAACCTGAAAAACAATTAATTGATACAAAGTAGTGTGTAGGTCAAATGACAAACTTCCATTACATGAAGAAAACTGCCTTGAAAGACACACAACACAACTACGACCTCGCTGTGAAATGCTTGTGATATTAAATTAATATCGCTTTTTTATATAATATAAAACTAAAACATATACCTAATAGTGAATGAAATGAGTATTTCTCCCCGCAAGGACAGTTTCTAAACAGAAGGCTGTATGAATTGCAAATGGACACAAAAGTTTTTTGCAAATAATTTGTTAATTCATTTTGCAATCGTAATTGGCGGGAAAGTTAAACATTTGGGAGTTGGGATTAATGAAGCAGAAATAACTAACCAAACATCCGCCGGTATTCAATAGCCTACAAACAACAACTCTCAACTATCTCTGTCATTCATTGACCTGTGCGCGATAGGATTGCGTAATCACTAAAATCGAACTATTGTTTAGAGTCGGCTCCGTACGACTAATGGAGAGAAGTTCTACATGCCTTGTTACTCATAAACGCCGCCACTGAATAAAGTCATATGGCCTCACTAGGAGTAGAACCTGGGCTGTGTGGGTGGTAAGCGCACGTACTACTTACCACCACAGCGACTCACTATTCTATTGTCTGCATACCGATTATCGGTTACTTTAGAAAAATGTCCACGGCGGGAGGTGTTCAAAACTTAAATTTTGATTTACTGGAAAATTCAGGAATCTATTTCGGATCGCTAAATAAAACCGAGAACTGCTATAAGTAGACATTCGCCATCATTGGAAGATCGTTATCTTGCAAATATTTGAAAAACTTATTTTTTAGTGAAATCGTACACACTAATACACACATACATACCGTCATGGCATTCAAGTCCGCTTTTATGCTAACAATGCGAAATTTTGATAATCCCGTTGATTTCACATCGAACATAGTCAATGTAGCCATTCCCAAACTTTTTTTCATATCGGGCACATCCATTGGATCGGGAATATTTGCTCCAGGAAAGCCAACCGGGTCTTCTTGCTGGTAATGCTTCAGGGCGGCATAAAGTACTGCGGCCATACGATTTTCAGTAACTTCAACATTATGATCATCGACGGAATTTGTGATTTCTTCTTCTACTTCCTCTGCACGGCACATGTAGTAAGTATAGTTTATATACATTTAAATGTTTCTTCTTTGTAGTTTGTAAATGCTTACCGATTTCCTGGGACTTCACTTGTCGACATGCTATACCCAGAAGTACAACCAACACCAACCATGATCTTTGTAATTTCATTTTTCCGTATTTGCCTTTAGTTTAGTTGAATCGTTGAACAGAGTTATCAGTAGCAAATAATTCGATGCACACTTAGACAAAACACACAATACACTCTAAGCGTTGTTCTTCTCCTTCAAGAAGATAATCTTAAATCGTCGCCGCGTTGTCTTTCTTCCGTTAACAAACGTTTCCCTCGACGATCGCTACACAAATGCGGATTTCGAACTTTCTTTCCTCGATGCGAGCCTACTTGCGGCGAATTGATTTTGATTGTGTGACAATTTATTTACGAGAGTTTAGTTGCGGAACGAGCCTCAAAGACAAGATTAATCAGATAATAAGAATTTGGTTTAACTCAGCAGAGTGTAGAGTCTTCTGAACACAGTGGTTTGTGACAATTAAATTGTGGTCGATGCATGATATTGGAAATGAAATGTGATATGCCGCTGTAATGTCACCCTGTCGCACCCAACAGAGTCGCAATGCATTGGTGGCACTTTTCAAAGCTGAAAGAACACAAATGTGAATGGAAAAAATTAAAAAATTGTATACAATAAATAATGAACTGAATATATAACGGGTAACATATTTTTTCACTTCTGAGTGTGAATTCGCCGTGCTACGAAATCAGCGACATGTGACCGCTCATTTCGAGATTTTTCATTTTGAATACTTTGGCCAATAAATTGTCAAGAGAAATAAGTATACTATAACACCGTATCCCAGTGTGAGAGCAATAAGTATAATCCCATAATCTTAGTTTCGAGTCGATTTGAATCCGACATTTTTACTTTTCTTACAAAATCTATATTCAATTTTCAATTCAAAACATTATTTGCATCATCAGAAATATAAATCCGAGTAAATGTTGTCGAATTCATTTCGGCTCGAATCTCAGAAAATCTGTAGAATTTGAGATAAAAGAATGATTCACAGATGCCCTTAAAATAGAAGTATTTTTGGATTTATTTTTTTTAGCTAAAAGTTTATTATTATCATTGGATCTAATTGATTTATTCATTTATTGCATTCGTAGTTACACTTCGCTTCTTCAACTTAATAGTAAAGTGAACACTATTCAAAAATTTATATTTTCATTAATAAATATTTCGTTTTATTATGAAAATCTTCATATATAGTAGTATAAATCTGTTTTTGTTTTTTCTTTATAAATACTTAATCGTAATAAGCAACACTTATATGTAATTTGGAAACATTTCTAAAATAATTAAAGCAAAATCAAACTTAAATAAAGCAGCTCTCAAGACCATGCTTAGAGTTGACATAAAAAAGTAATAAAAACCACATGCTGTTCAAAATATGTAAATTCCGTAAACATTATTTAAATTAAAATTACTAAGGCAAATTATTATAGAAATATGTATGCAGTTACTATAAGATTCTAAAAATTTGCGATTTGCTGAGATAAAATAACAAAAAAACTATATTTTTGAGGTGGCAAACTATATTTTTTGCCGTTTTTTGATCCTTTATCATTGAAACATTTTGCTTTGGAAAAATAACGGAGGACGAACGAGGTGAAAACTAAAATGATCCCTATACTTACATATGTACGTGTATGTGTGTGTGTATTTTTATTCTATGTAAATATTATTCTACGTATATGTGTTAGGTTTCTTGTTGATCTAAAAATAAACTCCTTTCCTTTTCTCCTTTATGTAGTACTTGGTCAAAACTCTTACAGAGACGTAGTAGTTACAGATAAAAAAGAATTGATACATACATATAATTGAAAATATTGAAATGTTCAAATGCTGGTCTGGTATTGTTTTGTCACAATTATGTTGCTAATATCTTTGATTTGTTGTATCAAGGAACGAAGAATGTTGAGGATTTACTTATTGTTCGCTGGAAAGCATTTTAATTTTGAAATTAAGCAATGCTGGGTCCTTATTTTTGGATAAAACCGGTGTTGATATGTTACCGAAATTAATTGATCCCGTTGCATAACCAAAAGAACAATCATCCGTGAGCTCGAAAAATGCATTTTTTCACATCTGTTCAAACATTGGGGCTATCTAACGCTTTCAGATTTATTGTTGCATTATGATGGGAAATTGATCCAGAACTAAGAGAGAGGGGTAATGATGAGACCACATCTCGAACTACCGATGTTGTACCAGAGGTTACTGAAGACGAGGATACAACAATACTTCCATAACGTTGGTTCAGATCTCCACAGTCCTCCAGCAGTTCTGTACTTGTCGACGAGTGATTCTGTACAACATTGTTCATGATCAGAGGAGCTAAGGTAAGTGTTGCTGTAGTTGGGGCGGGAGAAGAGGAAGGAGTTAAAACGGATGCTGGGGAAGTGTTCGCGGTTGTTGAGTTAGACCCTATTGTATGGACCGTGATTATGTTTTGTTTCAATTGTTGTTGTAATTGTAAAGGTTGTGTTGCGGTTGATATTCTTTGGGTGGACATTGACTGGTGATGCTGGTGCAGATGTTGCTGCTGCTGCTGTTGGGGATGATGTGAATAGTTGTTGATAGTATTGCTGAGATTAATAAATTGTGGCAATGATGTTGTGGTTGATGTGCCAGAGTGTGAAGTTGTGCTTATCGATGAGGGCAAAATGAAGTTGTTGTTTCCGGAAACTGAAACCACAGTCTGAGGTAGGGTTTGCAGCCTTTGTAGACCGGGGACTTGAGTATTCGACTGTCCTGTGCCCGTCGTAAATAAATTGACAACTAAAAATTTAAATGGTTAAATAAATTGATTATGTTGAGGAAAAGACAATCGTTTAATATTGTTTTCACTCACCTTGAAATTTTCCTTCTGCGTTCTGGATTAACAGAGATTCCCTTTGCATTTGATCCAATTGTACAATATTACCTTGCGATGTTGTTGTTGCTGTCGATGTTAGGACAGATGTTGGCCCGAAAGACGATGTTGACGCCTGCGTCATATTAGCCGACTGTTGTACTGATAATGTGGCAGAGGTTAGTGGAGGTAAGGGACTACTACGGGATGTTTGCTGCATGCTCCTGATGGGAATCAGTGTTGCCGTACCCTCAGCCGTCGACATACCCGACTTAAGATTAAGAGTAGCTTGTTGCATTGACGTAGCCGCCTCATTGCCATCACCATTTAGCGTACTCAATATGCCGGATGTGGTGGCTATAGGCAATTCATTAACGTGCGAGTGATCATCGGCCATTTGTATTTCATAACAAGCAAGTTCCGGTATTACTGGTCGCACCTTGTTACCGTCTGGCCTATGGGGATTGCGACAACCACGACATTTGCATCCGATGCATGATTTCGAATCAACGTAGCACGGACATCGCTGGCCACAGCATGTTAACTTTCCCGGTGTTGCTGTGGTGTTGCCACAACGACATCCTCGCTTCTTATTATTGTTTTTCGACAAAGGACGCAGGAGTGCCGAATTAGGCGCTGATGTTGTGTGTGTGTTTCTCTGTAAAGGTAAGAAGAATAGTTTATTATACAAAAAATATTAGTTTTTGCAACAACAAACCTTCTGCGTTGCATCCTCATCGCCGTCTGTTTTTCTTTTGATTGTGATTTTATTGCCAATTCCCGTATACAATACAGAATACATAGCTGAGCCATTTGAAACCGTCTTAATCGGCGGCGGATTTCGTATTTGCGATGTTACCGTAGCCGTGGTGATGGTGTTAGCCAATGATGTTGAGGATGCAAACGACGATGTGTTGAAGGTTGCGATTGCCTTTGCCGTTTGTGTTGACGGTAAGGAAACTTTAAAAGCTGTCAATTGAGGTCTCGTGTCCATAGGCGACGATGATACAACTGTGGGATTCGTTGTGGAAGATGTCGCTGCCGATGATACAACTTGTAGTGCCCTGGCCTGTGCTAGCTGTCTATTCAAGGTCTGCAGTCTAGCAGAAGCTATGGAAAGTGGCACTGTGGTAGTGCCGGCAGAGGAGACGATGGGTACTACTATTCCTCTGGTATTTGGTCCGATATATGTAATGTTGCCAGCATTTTTAAGTTGGTTTAGTTGTATCAAGTGAGGATGGCTGTATGTTGTGGTGTTTTGCAGTGGAGCAGGAATTTGACTGTGAACTACAGATGCAGATGTTTGGGGTAGTGACTTAAATGTGGTTGTTGACGTTTCCACTTTAACCTTTGGCGAGTGTGTTAAAGAAGGCAGACAGGAAATTGGCCCGGTTACTGAGGTTGGTGGTGTAGCAGCCTTTGGGATTGTTTGATTAATAACTGAACTTTTCAGGTTTTGCTGTAAGGGAGCTAAAGGAGTTGCAGCCGACGTCGATGATAGTGGGGCCACCAAAGCAGGCATTTGAGGCTGTTGCTTAGGTGGTTGCACAAAAACCACTGGTTTCGGCAAATCCTTAGAGAAAGCTGACAAAATGTCATCATAACTGGCACCCTCTACAATTAAATCCTGTAATGACATCTGCGGCATACTCAACATGGGGGACATTACATTATATTGCAACAACTTTCTCCCCGCCAACAGTGGGAACACTGGGCTGCTTCGCAAATGTTCACATAGACTTTTGTAGCACACTAGCAAACAACGCAACTGCTTATTCTCATCGTAAGTCTTGAAGTCGCGATGGTCCCTGCAGTGAGGACATGCAGGATGGAGATTCTTTTGTCCACGTATGCAGAGACGACACACATTGTGTGGGCAACGGCCATGATTGGGTGAAAATGGATCAGTGGCCAAACGGCAACAGACCACACAAGAGAGCAACTGACGTAAACTCAGCAATTGACGTGGTAACTCATTGTTGGAACAGATGGTAGCAGCAGATGAAGCTTCTGTCGACTGGAGCACCAACTTGGCGGCGTTTACATAAACCTGAACAGCATTCATAGCAAATAAGATATGGGATAGACGATAGACAGAATCAACACATGATAAACTGAGCGCGAAGCAATCAGGAAAAACGCAAAAAACGCATGTAAACAATAGGCCCCACCAGATTGAGTCCACTTTTGTTAACTAGTAATTGATGATCGCTGTCAGTCTCAATATTATATTCATTTCTGTTTTCACTTTTGTCCGTATACCACCAAATAACTGGATATTCTTATTCTCGAGTATCTTTTCTTTAGCAGAACCAATAATCCTCTATATTCCTATATTATCACGCATTCCGTTGTTGCCTTTCAAATATATACATTCGTTAATATGCGTTTCAACGTTGCAGATTTTAATTTTCTTTTCGTAAAATTAATTTCTATAATGCCGATTCCGATTTTTTGTATTTTATTTTATTGTTTTTGGCATTTCTTCTTCTTCTATTTAGTGATTGCAAATCGCCTTCGATATTGCGCGTTCAAAAGCGATTGTTTTGTAATCGATTTTCCATGTTAGCAAATCGAGTATTCCCAACATTGGCCGTGTGCGAAATGGATACGATTTACTCGAAGAAATTTTTGGTGAATATGGTGAACAACATTTATTTGACTGTGTGGTGTCTTATGGATGTGCAAAATAATTGGAAGTTTTTCTGTAATTGTTTCACTCAATGGGAAAAAATAATTGATCAAATTTTCGCCAACAACAATATAAAGGTCCATTTTATATTAACATGTTCTTCGATTTATGCTCAGTTTTTGCATGGGTATTTAAATACCTCATTTTAAACGGCCAAGAACATATGTTTTTTCATTGATTTTACATATGTTGCTAGATTCAACTAGATTTCACATGCAATGTGACAAGGCTATTAATCTGATCCATATTGTATGTATATTGTTTTAATCGGTTTGTTCGAAAATTCACAATTTCAAAAAACCGGTTTCGATTATTATTATTATTTTTTTTTTAATGAAATACGAGAGAGAAATAATATTTTCAATGGAAACTGAATTCAACTTACACTGTTAGCTCCTTATGCCAGTATTAGTCAAGATGGCTTGTATGAAGTTTTGTTCCATCAAAGGTCTCAGGGGCCTTTTTAAGAAGGGAAAACGAAATCAAGGGAAACGAAGGGAAATTAAATCAATGGCTTTTGCCTGTTTGTTTTATAAACTGATTAAAAAACTTTTTATTGAGTCTTTCCGCCATGAAAAACTTTAATTGAATTCAAATGTCAAAACATTCGGCTTCGGCCGAAGTTTATAAATTTTGCCAAAGTTCGTCATCGGTCTTAAAATCCCACGTCGGACACTATCTATAACTGTTGGCAATCTCTAACCAAAGTTTGTGAAAATGGGGTGAATTGAATTTAGAATTGTTTTGCCCACGACAGCAGTATTCTTTTTAAATAAAATAAAATTGGAATGAAAACGCAGATCCTTTGCACTGAAAATGACTTTTGAGCTTACAAATTGAAGGAGATTCCTCCCATGACAACTCCATGTTAAATTCATTGGTGAAGACTGGATTTGTCATAACATCTGGATCACAAGATTTAGAAGAGATGATCTTTTTTTTACTGGTAAACATTAAATTGTATAATATGGCTGTTTTTCTTTAAGACTGGATAACTAAGCTGCGATAACAAAAATCTAAAAAAAAATAAAAAATTCTTTTTTAAAATTGTCGCCAAAAGCAATATCAATGTGAGTGTGAAAACAAATTTTGAAAAAATAATTTTGTGTTAAATTTTTTTGACTTAGCCTGGATAATTATCCAGTGTAAGTCAAAATGGTGGATATCGAGACTAAGTCCAATAAAGTCGACACAAAATATTTTTTTGAAAATTTCTTTTGATACATATATTTATATTTTAGTTGGCGACAATGTGAAGAAATATTTTTTTATTTTGAACGAAAAATTAAGTTTTTATTAAAGTTTTTGTTATCGCAGCTTGTTATCCCGGCTTAAAGAAAAACAGGCCTAATATCATTTTTGTGACTACCTTTAACTCAAATATAACACACACTTAATACTTTAAGATTTCGGGTCGGAAACATTTTGGCCATGCGCTGAGCGAGCTGAAACAATGAAAACCTACCAACTTGTATGTATATACATATACCTATATGTATATCTATATGTATGTATGCATATATGTATAGCCGGCACATTTGTTTATGTTTACATGCACGGCACAAAGAAAAAAATATGAAAGGAAGGAACATAATAAGAAACAAACTGCACATAAACAAAACATCTTTTGAAAATCAACAGATTTTCGTATTCAATTCAAGGCATGACTAACGGTAAAGAACGATAAAAAGAAAACGATCTACAATAAAACACACCATGAACAGATCGGCAAATAATGAACATTGAGTGTCAGTTATTGTAAGAGTTCATCAAGAGACCCGAGTGAGTATTCATCCGATGGGTTCTCTGAAAAGTAATGAATTGCAGAAAAAATGACATAAAACTTTCGCCACTTCTGACGTTACAGCAAAAGATTCCAGATTCGTTTGTTCATTCTAGAACAAATACGTACGTACATACATATATGTATGTATGTATGTATACGCACTCTAATCTTCATATAGGAATGACCATTAAACCGACTCATGCACCATTGAACAGTTGGTGTCTGCTTTAACTCACCAGGATTACTGTTTTGTTTTATCAGGTTAACTAAAGTATTCAATTTTTGTATGTGCAAATGGTTCTTTTTTAAATGCAGTGTAATGAGAGAATGGACATATTCATTTCACTTCCCGCTTTCCCAAAATCGGAATATCACACTAACGACTGTACTTAGAATATGGCTGTTTTTCTTTAATACTGGATAACTAAGCTGTGATAACAAAAATCTAAATAAAATGTTAAAATATCACTCAACCACCAACTCTTGAAGGATCAAAGTTCGTTGTCTGTTTTATTGAAATTGGAACAACCCTGAAGATTATCGACAAAGTCGAATCGAAATATTGGGCAAACATTTAAATAAAAATAAAACAACAAAACCAATACAATCCAGGTTTTATCATTTAATGGCCTCAAGCTGGACAATTCAAAAACACATTTCACTCAACGTAAAAAATTCTTTTTTAAAATTGTCGCCAAAAGCAATATCAATGTGTGTGTGTGAAAACAAATTTTGAAAAAATAATTTTGTGTTTACAATTTTGGACTTAGCCTGGATAATTAATTATCCAGTGTAAGTCGAAATTATGGTTATCGAAGCTATGTCCAAAAAAAATCAGCACAAAATATATGTTTTGTTACATATATTTATATTGTAATTGGCGACAATGTGAACAAATATTTTTTTTATTCTGAACGAAAAATTAAATTTTTATTAACATTTCTGTTATCGCATCTTGTTATCTCGGCTTACAGAGAAACAACCCTATTAGGGCTTGATCTAATCAGAGGATACGCGGAGTTCTACATATATTTTAAGACAAAAATGCCTCAAAAGCACTTTTTATACCCTTACTCTACAGAATAGGAGGGTATATGTGTATCATTTGGGACAGAAAAAACGCATTGAAGGAGTGACTTAAGACCCTAAGTTGTTTGAGTTCGAAGATGGGCGAAATTGACACGCCCCTTCTGGTACCTCTCACACAAATGACCCATATTCCTATGTCAAATTAAAACTAATGTAACATCAACACAGATCTCTATTTTGGTATTTGATAATGTTTTTCTAATCACTTTAAGTGTGCTAAATAAGGCCGATATTGCCACACCTCCCACACAAATAAGCCTAAACTACATACAATTAAAGCTGTTATAACTTCTATACGGATGATCGGAATACTGTGAAATTTGATATTTTGCAATGCTTTTATAGAGGTTACAATCGCATAGAATATGGGCGATATTGTCACACCGCTTCTGGAACCTCCCGCACAAAGTGGTATAAACTTTGGTTACAATAAAACCGATACATCAAAATCATATGCAATTTGATATTTGAAAATGTTTCTATAATCACTTTAAACATAAAAAATATTTACGCTTTAGCCACGCCCCTTCCTGTACCTCCCACAATTGTCTCTATCCTAGGTAAAATTAAATGCTTTATAACTCCTTTACCGGTGCCTGAAATCAATCATGGCTTCATATTTGATCATGTTTTACAATTATTAACAAATTGGCGCAAAGCGAATTTAAGTAAGTTTAAATTTTAGTCCTTCCATACTCATGTTCTCTGAAAGTGAGGGTATATATAAGTCGGTTAAGCCAACTTACGTTTTCTTACTTGTTTATTCCAAATTATTTTTCCAATCACTTCTGTTACACAAATTGTAGTAGATCTATTGACGCGGCGCTCAGTATATTATCAACGACAAAAACTCTCAAATTTGATGCGTCCCAATCTCTACTTTTTTGATTGTATTTTGTAAAGAACATTCCAATCAAGCGCATTCTAATTGATTTTGGCGATATCGTGGAAATATATTGCTGGGGATGCATTTAAAGTTCACAAATATTCAAATGGATGAAAAGTTCATTATTTTAGAGGTAATTCTATGGGGTCTGCCATGTATCTTATTGGAATTACGTTTAATTTATGGAATGCACGAGATTTACAAGTGTTCTTTTGCGTTAAGAAAATCGTAATGCGGTTTACCTGAAAGTTGTCCACAGGAATGAGATAGCAGAATATTTGGAATGCCAAAAAACTTTAAGCTTGATTTTTGTAAATGTTGAGCTGATATAATAATCCTTATTTATTTGCAAGATGCAATATTGTGTGTGATGTGTGCGGAATTTCTATACCCTAGCAATATTCCATCTAATTTTTGCTTGTATTAAAATATTCCATTGAGCGACGGTAACATTTCTTATTTTTTTTTCGAATAAAGAGACGACACATTCTTTGGAGCAATAGCCTTTTTTGAAAGTTTTTTTTTTTAACTTTTGCGGAATACAATTTTTTCTGGAATTTGACGTTGGAAATTATATGCTTAAGCTGTACGAATACTTTTTCTGGCAAGTGTAAAGCAAACTTGTCAAATATTCAACATTTCAGGCTTCACCCATTTTTGATGTTTTAATGTTCAATGCATAAAAGCAATAACATTAATTTTTTGACATTATTTTTCGCTTACGCTTCAGGCCTATAGAGTGGCTAAGGGCAATGAGTTTTATTTGTGAGGCGCCTTAATATACGTGCTTGGAAAAAATGGAGAAAAACATGCGTTTCTTTACTAAATGTGCCACGAAAAGAAAGACACACACAAACCTGCGATCGACTGATCTCTCAGCGTACGTATCTTCGCTCGTATGTATGTATGTATGCGTGTTATTTTTCCGATCAGAGTTTGGTAATGCCAATGTTGTGTATTTTCTATGGAAATTCAGTATCAATTTGCGAAATTCAAATCATAAATTTAAAATTATGAGAACATACATACATTCATACTTAAATATATAAGTATGTACATTAGGGCGGGTTGATTTGTATGGATGAAAAAAAAATTAAAAATCGTATAGCAAAACCTTAACCTAAATTAAATTCTAAGAAAATTCTGAGAAGAAACCATGGGTCTAAAATCAAACCCTAATCCAAACCATGTATCTAAAATAAAATCCTAATCCGGGCCTCTTGCCTTGAACATTTTTACTTGAGTGTAGGAAAAAAATAAAGTGCAAAAGAACTACCTTACTAAACAATTTTATGCAGAAAATTCGATTTCTTTTTGAAAAAGGCTATTTTTTCTAACATTTATTTTTTTGGCAAAGGCGGATTAGGATTTTATTTTATATACATGGTTTCTCCGATTTTCTTAGAATTTTATTTAGTTTACGTTTTTGCTATACGATTTAAAAAAAATCAACCCGCCCTAATGTACATATGTGTATAAATCTATATCTATATATCTACTATATATATAAAAATGAATGTGTATCTGTATGTTCCGTTTAGGACGACAAACCAGTGGATCGGTACACTTGAAAATTGTACTGTAGCTAATTTTGAGACAGTGGATGGTTTCTGAATATAATAGGTCAAAGAATCTGTGAGCTAAACGCTCCGGAAAACACCATGTTTTTCTCGTGTAATTTTTTATGTTGCATTTTTGTTCAAAACTTATCTGAATAATAATCTAAAAATGATTATTCTTGCCTTAGAATAACTCATTGGTCGTATTATTGGACGTTTATATTGAATTTTTGTGATTTTTGAAGTTGACAGCTAAAAACTCATATTTCTAGGAAACACTTTGTAAGAGGTGTTATGAAAAATAGAAGGATTCAATACCTTTCGAATGATACCTAAATGATGAATATAGGAAAATTAGGTCACCGACTCCATGTTTGCAAAATAATTTAATACAAGAGATGGATTTTCAGAGCCAAAATTTTCAATTTTTCAAACGTCATTCGAAAGGTATTGACTGTCGCTATTTATTTTTATAGCACCAAATACGAAGATTTTTTCAGATGTCACTATAAAAAAACACAAAAAATTACTATAAAGGTCCAATAATTCGACCAATCAAAATTTATATTTAAGTGATTTCAGGGGTCTATTATTTCAGAAAAAAAAAATAATATAACAAAAATGCAGCAAATAAATACATGCGAAAAACATGCGTTTAGCCCACAGACGGCTAGAACTAGGAACGAAATATTTTGCAAATCATCACAAAACAATCCAAACTTTATTTTCGTGGGGTGACTGGAAATTGTTTTTCCATTTGTATGGACCGCAACCCAGCCTAATATATAGCCTCACTCTTAGAGAGTATGGGAGGTACCAGAAGATGTGTGGCAATATCGCCCATATCCCAGGTGTGTACAACAGCATTGCCAAAGGTCAAATTTCAGATTATTCCGATAATCCATAAAGAAGTTTTAACAGTTTTAATTTATCGTAAGTACCCTCACTCTGTAGAGTGAGGGTATAACAAATAGACAGAAAAAACATGATCTTTAGAAGTGTTTTCAGGAGCGTTTAGCTCACAGACGGCTTGACACAGCGACGAAATATTTAGTAGATCATCAATAAGCAATCCAGTCTTCATTTCTGGGGGGGGGGGGGGTGACCATACCATTTTTTTGTGACCCAGCCTAATGTACATATGGGCATTTCCTTGATGTCGAACGTGACCATCGTACGCATTAAAAGTGTCAAAAAAGTCAAAATATAACGGTTTTTTATTTTGACCCTATGCTTAACTTATAGCTCTTAATTAACTGTATAATTGGTGCTAATGTGGATTTTGGGTAAATTTTCGTTTTCAAGATAATTTAAGAAAACCAAGGCATTCGCACGTGACCAAAACAGAAGTCGTTTTCGCGACCAACAATTCAAATGCCGATTTCAGCGAAACCTGTGGCAATATTTCAACGTGACCAATTCTAGAACGTTGTGTACCGATGTCTCTTAATAATGGCTTTGATTTTATCCGAAAATTATTAATACTTTTTTCCTAATTTAATTTTAAGCCCGGTCGAACGTGACATTTTTTCCATCATGGTACTTATGTTGTTTCAGTTGCAATTTTTACGAAATTATAGATAATATATATTTTTTGTAATCCACAGAAGTATTCAATGTATTCATTCTCAAATAATAACAGCAAAAAACAAAATTTTGTTTTTCAATTTATTATTTTGAAATTTTAGCTGATCTTCTTTCAACTTTCTCACCGCTGTTTTCAGCTCTCTTTATTTTTTTCGCCTCCGTTTTTGCTAATAAATAAATTACAAAAGTATTTTTTTTCAAAAATAAATTATTGAAGTAAGATTTTTTTAATTTTCACACTTAAGATGTCGCATGTGACCAACTTTAATGAAGTACCAAGCTCACAAATTTTCTCATTTATTTTATTTTTATTTAAATTGAATAAAAATCTCTGTTTGTACTCAAAATTTTATGATCTTTCTGCATGTACTTTGGACACAGTAGCAACAAATGTTGTTTTTCCATGTCGAACGTGACATCGAAATATGTGATAATGCAAAGCAAAAAGATACAGTTAATAGCAGTCGTATAACTTCGTATCCTTTCTTTGCTGACTCTTTGTACACCCTGGAAGATTTTAGACAGCAAAAGTCAAAGTGTGATGTCTCTATTTAAGAACTTTTATCAAAACAAAATATGCACGAGAAATATTCGGACGAGTAAAGTTGCACTTGCGCTACTTTGCATTCAAGTATCTGAAGATATGAAGGATATGAATTAAAGTAAAATTTGTTTACATAAGTTAAATTTGATTATTTCTTTATGCAAATATACTAAAACAAAGCGTTTACAAGAACTTTTAATTTTTTGGTCTTGGTGGACCTTTCTGCGGAAATGCCCATATGTATTTCACAATATTGCCACACACAAAAGTTTCGTCATGATTTCACGCTATATTCCAAGACAGGAGTAACTTCAATTTATTTTTGATGTTTAAGGAAAGAATGAGATATTGCAGAATAATTGCCGTGAAAACGAATTGACCGCTGAAGCAGCAAATATTGTTTGCTGTTAATAGTAATCCAATTTTATTGCTTTAACAGAGACACGTGTTATCGATCGAAATTTAGTTGTGAATATTAAACTACAGGAAAAGTCTATCAATAATGTTTGTACCCAGTTCTGTTCTTTGCCTTCAAACATTTGTTGAGATACCGCTATTCCAACAATCGAAAAGGCCTAAGATCAGCGTTTTCCAATTTACCACTCACTGTCGAATTGTTAACACCACTGCAAGAGTGTGTGAGTGATCAGATCAGATCCGATCCGATCCGCCGCAAAGCAATAGAAGCATGAATGATGCTTGCTTGTGGCTTGTCTTGTGTGCTGCTCCCTGCTTCGTGTTCACACGAAGACAATTTTCTTCTCTTCGTTGAGATGACTACATCATGCATCGTATGTGTGTGAAAAATCTGCGTGGGGATTCGAATTTTCTGAAAATTCTTATTGGAAATTTCATTTGGTCGATCAGTTAGTGTTTCGTACTCGTCGAGTGTTGTTCTCGGTTTTTCTTCTCGAGAGGATTCGTTGTTCCACACATAGAAAATCTTCCTCATTTCTTTCATAGACAAATATACATACACTCACATACATACACACACATATACACCAATCACATATACTTTCCCCCTCATTCGCGCACACACACACACATACACACATAAATAGAACGGAGGAAAAAGTAAAAGTCTGTTACAAATTCAAATCGTAATACGGGATAAAATCGTAAAAACGCCAGCGAACGCGGTGCGAAAACGTGGTAATTTTACTGGTTAGTGCGACGAAAGTGACAGTGGACAACAAAGGCGAATGAATTCGGAAATTACATAATCATAGTGTGTGGAATTTCTCTGTTTCTGTTCGATTTCGCACAAAATGGCGTGGCTTTTTCCAAATGAAAATCCCACGAAACATTTGTGCGAAAATCCGGAGAAATATTGTTTCAATTTCAAACAATCAAAAAAAAAAATACAACAACAGTCAAAATTTGAAAAAAGTTATGGTGAAATTACAAGAAGTCGAAGATGCTGATGGTACGGACGGACGGGACGGGACGGTAGGACAAACTGGCGTATGTGTGATATTTTCTTAGAAGCGCACACCGCGAGGGAAACGTACATATGCCACTCGAACAGAGTAGTTTTCTTTTGGTGGTATCGTGCTGAAGACGCCGATGATGCTGTTGTTGCACACAGTTTAACGAACTGAGTTCATTTCTATTTTTGAATTTTCAAAATCATTCGCGCAGCACTGGCTGGCTGGCAGGCGGGGGCAACACACAAACCAAAGCCATTCGGTCGGGGGTCGGGTGGAGTCCGGACGCAAAACTGTTGATTCTTGTTGTTCGTTCATACATATTTACGTATTCCTCCTCTCAGCCATGTTCATGATCATCACAAGAATATTATCATGTTCTTGTGTGTTCTTTTCACTGTGGTAAGAATGAGTGGTGAGTGGCCCACTGTTGCTCACCGCTTTACCTCGCCACACCGCACCACTCCTCCGTTGCCCTTGCGCGAGGTTGTTAGGAGAGGTAGGGAGGCAAAAAGGGAATTTTATAAATGTTTTATGTTTTTTTTGGAAATATTTTTTTTCGGCCGCCACATACTGAGTGATCAACGGATACTTCGATTTATTTGGAAAACTTTTGTTTTTGTTTCTAGTTTTGTATCGGATCTTGAACACTTCCAATTTAAGAAAAACAAAACTGGAACATGTCCGCAGTTGATGTGCAAAGGATGTATCAGTTCACAAGATGTTTCAGCATAGACTGATTATGACACTGGGCCAGGCCACAGCACATATTTTGTTGGTGCTGCCAGAATAAAATTATTTTTTTTATATTTAAATGCAGCCGCAGGGAAGACGAATCGATTGAAATATTGTTGTTCGGTTAAATGTAGCTCTCTCTCTCTTGCTAGAGAATCAATATAAGGCTTAATTATTATAAGACTACCTATTTAATTAATTGTTAAATTTAATTTTATTTATTATGGATTACAAATAATTGGCAAAACACTAGATGTTCTAGTTAAATTATGTTTGAGAATTTAATTGATTATTTTAAAGTTCTTAAGAGTTGCCGTATCGTAAAAATTATTGCAATTTACCACTATGGTATTTAGAGTTTTGAAAACTCCCGTCTTACATTGAGGTTGATACAAATAATTCTTCATAATTATGTTCATAGTTAAATTTCCGCATCCCACGAGTAGACTGATTGCTCAAGATGACTGGGCGTGTTCTAAACTTTACGTTCCATATTAGAAAAGTGATGTCGTAGTTATAGAAATCCGAATTCAAGACGAAGACTTAAAAGCTTTTAAAACATTTGCAATATGATATTTGTAATCACTTTAAACCTAGAAAATATTTATACATGTGTCATGTTCCTTCTAGTGCCTGCCATACAGATGTCGTTATCCTTAAAATTAAGTCTTTCTAACTTCTATATTTCTAACTTGCTTATAAAAAGGAAAATTGAATTATTTCCCACGTCCCTTCTCAAATTAAAGTCGTTATGCCTTATATACGTACGTACATTCGGAATTTGATAACACCATACAACAATTTTACATTTATTTCATGGGACCTAAGTAAGATAATATACATGTGAAACTAGAGATCATATGTAGAAAAAATGTTTCTCGTTTTTACAGGACTTTTAATTTCCAAAGGTTGTAGATGTTTAAATAGTTTATTTTCATACTTTAACGAGTCTTACAAAGGCGATATGGACATAAAATGAAAGAGAAGACTATCTGTTAAAAATACTTTAAATTTAATGTCTGTCTGTATTAGATTAGTATTTATTAACAATAATTTCCAAATTTCCCCTCTTATTTATTTAGTTTATTCGTCTTGTACTATTTAAGGGGGAAGCTTGAAATAGTTGTTAATGCTATACTAATACAGATAGAGGCATGACATCTTTAGTATTTTTAGCAGATATTTTTGTATTTGATTTGGTACCAATATTGCCAGTATATGGCTCTCGAAAGTATGAATATAAATTATTAAGATAAATATATCCTTTGGATATTAAAAGTCATATAAGAAATGAAAAATTGAGTTCACGAGTCATACAAAGACAATATGGGCATGAAATGAAAGAGAAGAATATCTGTTAAAAATACTTTAAATATAATGCTTCTGTCTGTATTAGATTAGTATTTATTAACAACAATTTCAAAATTTCCCCACTTATTTTTTTAGTTTATTCGTCTTTTACTATATTCTTGTATTTAATTTGATATCCATATCACCAGTGTATTGCATTCGAAAGTATGAAAATTAATTATGAAGATAAATATATCATTTGGTTATTAAAAGTCCTGTAAGACGGAGAAAAGATCACCAAATGAAAAACTGAGCACACAGTTTTTCTACATATTATATCTAGTTTTATATGTATATGGTCTTGTGTAGGTCCAAAAAGTAATACAAATATAAATACATATTAGGCTGGGTCACAAAAAATTTGCTGCAATAACCCCCCAGAAATGAGTATTGGATTGTTTAATGATGATCTACAAAATATTTCGTCACTGAGTCATGCCCTCTGAGAGCTAAACGCTCCTGAAACACTTCTGAAAAACATGTTTTCCTGTGTAATTATGTGGTGAATTAATAGACGCTTGAAAGCATTTTAAATGTAAATTGTTAGCCTTGTCTTAGAATAACTCATTGGTCGTATTATTTGTGTTTTTTCAAAGTGACGAAAACAATTACATTTCTTGCAAACATTTTGTAAAAAGTCTTACCTAAAATAAACAGAAGGAATCAATACCTTTCGATTGATGCCTAAATGAGGGATATGGCACGTAAAATGATGTCATTGACTTAATTTTTGTAAAAAAAGTTGAACAGGTTTTCAGAGCCAAAATCTTCAAATTATTTTTACAAAAATAAGCAGTGCGCCGCCAGATATTGATTGCGTCTATTAATTTATTTAAAAAAAAAAAAACAGTAAAATACAAGAAAGTAAGTTGTCACTATGAAAAAACCTCAACAAATACTATAAACGTCCAATAGTTCGATCAGCAACAATTTATATTTAATGTGGTTTCAAGAGTCTATTATACAAATTACACGGGAAAAAATGATTTTAGGGGTGTTTTAAAAGCGCTTAGCCCATAGACGGCTGGACCCAGCGACGATATATTTGGCAAATTATCACAAAACAGTCCAAACTTGATTTCCGTGGGGTGACTGGAAAATACATACATATATATCGGTTTAATCGTCTGATATTTTGTTTTTATAAACTAATGCTGTTAATATTATTTATGTTCTGAATTCAAACTATAAGAGGATTGTGGACATCTACTTGGAAATCTTTTGAACGATTTTTATGTATAGGCGGCGTAAATTCGTCTAATAACGAATCGAAAGTGAAAACTGACTGGAATATCTGTTCGCTCTTAATAAATTTATGTTCTTTGGCAAGAAAAAGGCCAATAAATTCACGTACATATACATACATATGTACATGTGTCGCCGGGACGAAGCGTGCAGGTTGCTGCTGATGTCTTTTTGACAGCTTTAAGTCCATTCTAAACGAAATGAAATACACAGATAATCATATTTTCTACGGGTGCCGGGTATTTAAACGTCCGTAGGCAAATAGACAACTGACGTCGTCGTCGTCGTCGTAATTTAGAGATTCTTTATTGACAAACAAACAGGCGAGTGAAGACACATGCTACGCTACGAGCGAAAATAATGTCGTCAGTGCCTCTTTTAAGAATGTGTCCATTCCGGAATTTGGGAATTCGACATGAGCAGTCTTTTCTCATTCGCATTATTCCATTGCGAACATAGATACATTCATACAAATGGATCGCATGTAGATGCGAGTATATATGTATGACCTAGTATTCTGACATAGATGTTCAAAATAAAGATGACCTAATATGCTTTCGACCACCGCCATCAGCACCTGATGAACATCGCTTTAATGACATTTTCTTTTGTCCTAAAAATATGGGTGACATTGTCACCATTATCACTCACTCCACTCTCCCCCTTGAGACGGGAAGCATGCTAAAAAATGGTACAGACAGGTGCCACGTCCATTTGGGATGCTGATGTTTTTCAAAAATTTTGCATTTTTGTTTGATATTGAAACAATGAATCCACCACACCAGCGCCACAATGACAAAAGTGAAAGTGACAAAAACTAATGGGATTTCAAATGAATTTTGAATTATGAAATAAGCCAGCGCAGCCAGAAAAATACTAATGAATCTATTAATTAAAATAATATTGCAATTGCAACTCTCGGGTTCTGTACTTTTCTGTGTACACGATGCGATACCTTCTTCGTGTCCAATACTGGGAATTCACTGTGACTCACTGCATTGCACGAAGGGTATGTGTTGGCCTGAACTGGCTTATTGACTTTTCGAATTTCTCATGTTCCAGTGTAAAATGTTGAAATAAACAAGTGCCCCACGTACGAGTGCCTGCAACAAAAATTAAATAAAACCGCACAAGCAAAAAAAGAGAGAATATTTTTTTAAGGAAATTGAAATTGAAAGTGTTCATGGATTAACCAAAAAGTGTTCAAAAGAAAGTGAAAATAGCAAAAGACAAATTTTGTGGCAAAATATAAATATATACATATATAATCTACACTACACTACACACAGACTGTTTTAGAAAATTAAAATCCCGTGTTGCAAACAAAAGACTTGAAAAGGAAAAATGTCCGGGCAGCAACCGCCGCCTAATCAGCCACCGTACGGTGGTGCACGTGGTTGGAATCCTCGTGCTCCCAATCCAGCTTCGCCATCGCCATCATCGTTTATGTATCGCCCGCCGTCGCCATGGACGATCGCACCTAGCCCCCCACCGATTATATCGGGTCCACGTCGGCCATCGATGCCATCGCCGGCACCCATGAGTCCCACCCCCTTTGGTCATGCCATGTCACCGGGACCTAACAATCTTCGTGGCACAAGGGGTACGAACAATATGCCGCATCCTCGTCCTCAGTGGCCGCAACAATCGCCGTTGGCGGGCAATCAATCGCCGTCTCCGTTTCATCAGCCGATGTTCCAGCCCACATTCTATCCCAACTCGCAGCCGACAACACCACAACTACCGCACAAGGTGGCTCCTTCGCCCACCGCTGCTTATGGTGCTGGGGCTAATAGTGGTCCACGACCTTTCCGTCCGTTGCAGCTGCAAAACTCGTATGGCGGTGGCGCTGCGGCTGGTGCTGCAAGTTCATTTCAATTATCTCCAACTCCGTCGCCGATTGTCTGCCAGACTCCCAGCTCGGAGTTTACTTTTGGCAGCAATCGCCAAACACCAATGTCTCATGCTTACGAAACACAACAGCAACAATATATGAGACAACAACAACAGCAACAACATACATCATCATCCATAGGTCAACAACAACAACAGCAACGTCCTCAATCACAAAATCAATACGACTATGTTGGTGTACCACTCGAACCTCCGCAACCTAAATCCTATGTGGTTTATGATGATGAAGAGGAATATGGTCCATCAACAGCAGAAATTATCGCAAATCAATCGCAGGACTACGTAGATGAGAAATTGGCAGAGTACCAGATGACAATTCTGCAATTACAGGGTAAGTGTTTGTATATATTTTAAATAACATAGTCACACATACATACATACATATGTAGTTATAGTTAGCTATGAGAGTAATACAGTGACCAACAGAAGTTGTTGGACAAACAATTTCTTTTAGATATAAATTTTTTTCTAATAAACTTGATTTGTACTGGGATATTGTCCAGGCTCAAGACCTTATAGCAAAATGCAAATTTATAATCAAATACCAGAGTGACATAGGCGTATGAGTGATATCTAATTGAGACTAAGCAATATTTTGATTTCGTTATTCATACGCTCGCAACTTCCACGCGCCAATGCAACAGGACAGGGGGAATTACTATCGTAATAAATTTATATTTATTTCGAAAGATGTATGCATTACCAACGTAAAGAAATATGAATCATATACTGATCGTAATTTACTCGCTGCCGCATATAGTGATTAGTACCCAGAATTTTCCAAAATATAGTAAGAATGAAACCCTGACAACCACGGTTGTCAGTTTTGAATACTAAATATTACAACTTCAGGTGATTTAAACGAATTTTAGAGAGATTTCCAAACTTCTTTGTCGGAAACATACGACGTACAGTGGTACAGAATCAAATTCCTTTGGCCAAAATTCAACAGTAAACATTTTTTAGTTAAAAAAAAACTGAAATTAGGCAAGGATCCAGGATCGAAAATCGGACAAAAGGATATATTTTAGAAATTAGCCCAAAATTGACTTATTATTATTTTTCAATTAAAAAGAAAAGTACAATTTTTATTTTTTTACATATTTTCCGAATTTGTAAAACGTAATTTATTTTTCGACTTTTTCGCGCTGCTTCTCATACATTTTAAGAGATTTTGCACTTAAACTTATCCTATAAGAAATTTACTATCCTAGTTTTGTTATGGCGACAAGACTGAGTTTGGCCTAAATATAGTTTGTTTGTAATACATATTTAAAAAATACCCTTTTTGAAAAAAAATATGACTTTCCGTCCTTCCTTTTCACTTCAAAAAGGATATTTTTTTAAATATTTATTACAAACAAACTATATTTGACACGAACATAGTTTTGGCGCCATAAAAACGCTAAGAAACCACAATTTCTAATAATTTTGCAATTGGTAAGACAAATTATTTTTTTTTTTTTCAATTTTCGAAATCTGTAATACAAAATAAAATTAATTTTTTCTTCGCATTATTAACAAATACGTAAATATATGTTAAAAAATAAAAATTTTAATTTGCATTCTATTGAATATAGATTCAAAATGGTCTTGAGCCAGGACAATATCCCAGTTCAAATCAAATATTGATTACAGACCAAAAAAAATGTAAACGAAAAAAACTAAAATTTTAATTTTCTTTAAAATCGAAAAATACGAAGAGTAGTCAACTTTGGACCGATTTCTAAAATATATCCGACTATCCTATTTTTCATGCTAAAATCTCAAAATAATCCTTGGGTCCTTGTCTAATTTTTTGAGTTTTTACAGAACTCAAAAATGTTTGCTAGAACCAAAGTTATTGCATTTTGGCCGATGGGTTTTGATGCTGAACCACTGTGCAGCGGTGGTAAAGTAAAAGAGTAAAAAGTAGACTTCAACACAAGAAAAAAGTTCAAAAAGTATCATATCATCATAATTAATAATTAATTTAGTACCGTTTAATTAGTACCATTTTTATCCCTTTTTACCCGATTTCACCCTTAAAAAGTACGAATTTTGAATAATATTATCTTGGTCGCATTCGTGTTATAAGAGTAATGTCCATTCCAAATTTCAAGATTCTAGGCCCAGATGTTTGGTCAGGACGGTGGTACAATTTGTATCCCATTTAATCCCTTAAAAGTAAAAATGCCTTCTTATCAGTGATCTGCGCTGTAAAACGAATATACACACCGAATTTCATTATTGTAACGTCATCCGTGTTTTTGGTACCTTTCTTATCCCTTTTTACCCGATTTCACCCCCAAAAAGTACAAATTTTGAAATATATTTTCTTGGGCGCGTTAAAGCTATAAGATGAATTTGCGTATCAAATTTCAAGATTCTAGGCCCAGCCGTTTGGTCATTGCGGTGGTACCATTTTTATCCCTTTTTACCCCATTTTACTCCTTAAAAGTACGAATTTCGAAAAACCCCGTCTTATCACACCTCTACACTGTAAGACAAATGTACACACCAAATTTCATGATTCTAGCTCTAGCCGTTTATATATATAGATTACTCGGGATCAAAAGTTTCGTCCATGCAAAATTCAATTAGGAGTTACTTTCCAAAATAGCACAACTATTATAATTCTTTAAAAGAAAATAATGTTTTTTTGTATAAACTGAGTCTTTTCTTGAGTCTTTCCGCCAAGATAAACTTGTTAATTCAAATGTCAAAACATTCGGCTTCGTATTCGGCCGAAGGCTGCAAATATGGCCGAAGTTCGGTTGCAACCTTAAAATCCGACTTCAGTCGCAACTCATTGGAGAACACCTGAGATATCCTTTATTATAGGATAATGGGATTTTTGTATGGGAACTATATATGTATAAATCATAGATTTCCATTTAGTTTAAAAATCAAATCTTAGATTTAATTTTATTAATATCACATAGGGATTTTATAGTAACTTGATATCCCACGGAATTATTATATCGACATCGGCAAATCTTACTTTCACTGTAGACAATGTCTTTCGGTAGAATACCTCAATATGTGGCATCTTAATAGGTGATGATGGCTAAGAATGAGGTGGCCAACAGAAGCACAATTGATGTTATTTGTCATCAGATTGTAATTTATTTTCCCCGAAACGAAAAGAGGAAATAGAACTGGCGCCATATGCATACATACATAGATACTTAAATAAATAAATACATCATAAGAAATCGTCTAAAATTATCTACTTTATATGCCCATATGTCAGTGTGTAGGTAAATATATATATATATATATATATATATATATATATATATATATTATATAGTGATTTGTGCTCGGCTCATTTAGATTTGTTTTGTGTAAAAACACATTTCGCAATTATGCAAAACTGCCAAACAAAAAAGAAAGAAAGAATGTGGTCGAAAAAACAAAGTTTTCATCAACTGAAATTGAAATGAGAATTGAATTGAATTCAAAGGCAAAAATGGCAACTCACAAAAAATGTTGGAAGAGAAATATGATTAATTAAAAGGCGATATACACTGTAAAATATACATATATTTCTAAATTATTCAATCGTATTATGTAGGATTAGCAACAAAAAAAAAAAAAAACTAAACAAAAAATACAAAATAGAAATGACATAATGACATTGTATTTTGGCAAATGTTAAAAAATACAAACATCGCTGATGTTTGGCATAATAAACAAACAAACAAAAAACACACAAATATTCACTAACTCAATTGCATAATTGTTGTTTTGGTTGGTGTTAATAAATAGTGGTCATTTTCGTAACTCATACAAATGTTGGCAACAGGTTTGCGCTTGCCAACCGAAATGACAATGTGTGATACACGTGAGCAAAAAACGCAGCTAATGTAAAAGTAGAGCAATAAATGCAAATTGATAAAATGATTTAATTTGGGTTTTAATTAAATTTCAAATAATTCTACGGAGTGCTTGCAACAATTGAATTTTCAATTTCCATTCGAGCGATGATTAATTGACGATGATGTTGATGATGTGGCACATGCCGTGATTACAAACAAATAAGTCGAAAAAATCGCCTTTTTTCTTTGTTGTTTTTTCGTTGTTGGACAATTTGGTCAGTTTTTATTTTCTGAATGAATTTTATTTAGAAAAAAAATGTTACTTTTCAAAAAGTCACTTACACAGCGAACAATAATGAGCGAATGCAGAATGAATGGACGCGCATTTGAACGGCGATAATCTGGCGGCAACGACCATTCAGGTCGGCGTCGCTGATGATCACATCGTTCACATTTTCATTTCGTTTTCGATCAAGGCAAACCGTTGTGAATAGTTTGAATTTGTATTAAATTTGCCGCCAGTATTGAGGGAATTGTGTAGTTTAATTAATGCAAATGCTATCATCGTAAAGTATCGCGGTTGCATTGTGAGATCAGCCAGTTACAGCTGAACGCACCAATTAAGCTGGGGTTGAATTTCGATCGATGTCAATGCAGACGTTTGAATATGGATGAGACAGTCTGGGAGACATGCCTATACCTGTAGCTACGAATTCAATGTAGTTACAAAATGAATTATCCTGAGGATCCTTGTGTGAAGAATCGTACTTACTGTAGGCATCATAATTTCTATACCCTGGAAAATAAACGGCACAAAAATGATTCTAAACGTCCAATAATACGACCAAGGCAAGAATAAATGTGGTCTATTAATTCAGAAAAAAATGGACAAAAATGCAACAGAGAGAATACACGGGAAAAACATGATGGATATTTTCTAAAGTGGTTAGCTCACAAACGACTTGATCTAGAAACGAAATATTTTGCCAATCATCATTTAGGTTTCTGCTACACCTGAGTGGTTGTTTGTATTTTCATCATGTTTTAATTCCAAAAGTACAATTTTTGAATCAAAATTTGAATCTCTTAGGTACACAGTGCGAGATAACCCAACTTCATGATTCTACCCATTTTTTGCCGAAAAAGTAAAAAAATTACGCTTTTGGAAAAATCTTTTTATTTTGCTAGTCTATCATTCATCTGACTGATTTTGGTTCGTACCATTTTTATCCCCTTTACGCCTTTCAAAAATATATTTTTACGTGCCTACGCAATTAGAGGGATGTAATACCAAATTTCATCATTCAAGCTGTAGCCGTTTAGTTGGTACCATTTGTATCCCTTGAAAGTACGAATTTGAAAAATCATTTTTATTTTTCGTACCTACGCAGTCAGAGGAATGTGTGCTCCGAATTTCATAACTCTAGCTGCCACCATTTGGTTGGACAATTTTTATTCCATTTTACCTCCTAAAAGTACGAATTTCGAAAAATTCATTTTTTAACGTGTCTACGCAATCAGATGAATGTATACACCGAATTTCATTATTCTAGGTACAGCCATTTGGTACCCTTTGTATCCCTCTATTCTCAATTTACCTCTTAAAAGTACGAATTTGGAAAAATAATTTTATATTATGTATCCACTCAATTAGAAGAATGTACACCGATTTTCGTGTTTCTAGCTGCCGTCGTTTGGCAGGTACCATATTTATCCCTTTTTGCCCCATTTCACCCCCTACAAATACCAAATATCAAGCAAATATAAACAGACATAATCAAAAACATACTTAAATACTCGAAATCGTTGTGAATAGTTTCGAATTAGGTATTTTCAGTCCTTGTGAGGGAAAATTGTTTCCCTCTGGACCGATTTCGCCCACTTTCAACCCCAACTATTAGACGTATTCTGTGAAAATTTGGACGTCTTAGCTCCTTTCGTTTAGATCCCATCCTGCTTTCAACAGACGGGCGGTCGTGGCTAGATGTCTTAGAATTTTATGACGATCAACAATATATACATATTCTATAGGGTCTCAGGTCGATATTTCAAGGACAAAATTAGTATACCCCCGGCTTTAAACTGTGACTTCCTTTCAGTGAATATAGAATTGTATCATTGACAGCGACATCTTTCTATCCCTCTTCTTCTGCCCAGGGTGTTTGTGGGGAAGTGCTTTTACACGTGTGTGTGTGTGTACACATGAATATATTTAAAAATAGCTTCAAATTAGACGAGACATGATTGGTGTCATACGAAGATGAGGTGTTTTATTTAAAAAATCTTCAGAAGAGACCCATTCTTCTACCCATAGAACTACAATAAGCACTTAATCTTTTTTCAAAATAAACCGAAAATTTACTAACCAAATATTTATTGCTCTTGTAAATACACCATGTCCGTACACATATATATTTATTCATATGCATGTGCATATGTGTTTGTGTTGCTTATTTTGAGATCATTTGGGGATTAATGAAGTGTTTCGTATGCGCCGGCCTGTCTGTCCGCATATCTCTGTCTATCTGTTTGTATGTGCGTCTGTCTGCCTGGCTTTCGGTCGGGTCGGTTGCATCACTTTTGTGTTTTAATATCCAAAAATAATTTTTCGATTCTGTGGCCATTCTCAAAAATACAACAAAATGGGAAAAATGGTTCACTCTCCCAAGTTCTGAACGAGTGGATTCGATTATTTTTATCTCAATGCATTTCTGAAGTGAAGCACATTTTGCTCACTTCAGTCCGTCGGCGGTCGGCGATATAAAAATAAATTTAAGTAGATTTTTATTTTTATAGGATTTTAAGTAGGTACAGTGCAGGAGATCGTATAAAAATGCTTTATTATTTCGAAATTGTTTTTTTGTTGAATATACTTACTTTTTTCAATTATCTTGATAATAATTGTGCTAGTTGATTTATATGTTTCTTATATTTTGGTACTTGTCCGTTCAAGGTTTTTCGTGCCATTTAATTTGTATATTCAAATATGAATATATATTAAATATTGTATTACATCATTAAGTGGTGTCATACAAAAAAATTGGGGTTGTTGCAGGACCCAAGTCAATATTCTTCATTTATCAGAATTGCGACCCAATTCCAACCAATATGAATTGGTGCCATGAAATCGTATCATGTTTTCCTTCTTTCAACCCCGATCGGATCTATGACACCCCCGAAAGTTTTGTGGTCGGCCTTTCCAAGCGTAAAGTTCCTACAAAAATGTTCTTGCAGCGGGATATTTCATAATGTAAAGTTTTTAAAACATCAAATTTGAAATTCCGATATAACTTGCGAAAGCCGATCACGAACTTTTCTGCAGCTCAATTAAAGCTACAATCAGAGATTATTCACTACCGAGAGCTGAAATGTCTCCCATCCACTGATAAATCATAAGGAGCGTGATTGAATTGGGTACAGTTCATTGGGTACATTACTTATTTTTTTGAAGATATTTTTCTTATTTTCTTAAAAATAGTTTGAGATTACATAATTGTAGAGAACATATTTCTTAGTGAACACGAATATAGCCAAAATGAAAAATAGTTATTCTTTTTCTTTTGAGAAATACAAAATGTATTCAATTTCAACAATGTTTTTCGGAATTTTACATTTCTATTCATCTCAAGTGAGAGATGAGGTTTTTGCTGTCTTTACTGAAGTTGAAGTACGCATACGTATGAGTGTTGGTATGTTGTTAAGCCGTACACACACATCGCTCATACGTCGAATCACAGTTTCCTGACCGGTATTTTATATTTAGTTTCGAGATTGATATGAAATATATTATATATTCAGTTTTAAATATCTTGAAGATATTTGGATGCATTGATGCAACAAAATCAAGTCATATTTGAGCAAAACGCTTTATTGTTCTATTTTTCATTAGATCCTTCAAAGTAGATATTTACTCTTGTTTTAGAATAAACTATTGCTTGATATTATTGGACTATGAATATCATTTTTAATTTCAAGTGATATATGAGTTATTCTATGTCAGGCGGTACGAATTTTGACCTCGATAGCTGCGATTGTTTTCAAAGTTTGTGTATGCATTCTTCACATAAAAATATTTTATACATATTTTTGAAAAAAAAAATAGAAAAACATTTTCACGAGTTAATACAGATTTAATAGAGAACAAATAAGATTTAAAAAAAAGTGTGTTCATTTAATTGCCTGTAACACTTGACCGATTTTAATGTGCTATACCTTGTTTTAATGAGTTATGGAACAATCGCGTTATGTTTTTTTTTTAGTTTTTACAATTTTTCTTTTATTTTAATTTACGAAATGATTACATTTACCATTTTTTGGAAATGTTAAAGTAGTAGTAGTCTTGTTTAGCGACTGCGTGAGTTTGGAAGTGGTGAAATTATGGCTTCTATTTTTTACGATTTTTTTTTCTATTTTCTTTTTGCAAAATCAACCAGAATTTTAGTGAAAAATCATGAGAATGATAATTTTTTAATTTGCTTATAAAAACAAAGAAAATGCCCATTTCCATTTTTTTGTAGTATGCGACTGCACAAATAAAAAATATAATAAAATTATATATTTTTCCATTTTTTTATAACTTGTTTTATTAAACTTATGAAAAAATTATCGACTACACCATAACCCTTTAATATTTTAGAAGTAATTGAAATTACCTTCAAAATAAGGTATAGAACATTAAAATCGGTTAAGTGTTTCAGGAGTTACAGGCAATTGAATGAACACTTCTTTGGAAAAAATATTATTTTTTCTCTGTTAAATTGGTCATAACTCGTAAAAAAATTCTATTTTTTTTTTCCAAAAATGTATATACAATAGTTTTATGAGAAGAATACATACACAAACTTTGAAAACAATCGCAGCCATCGAGGTCAAAAATCGTACCGCTTGACACGTAAAGACTCATATGATTTTTACTGTGTTCATCTTGCCTGACGTTTAATTCAAAGAGTGATTCCACGTAAAGTGACCCTTTAACGCCCGAAATTTCAGAATCAATCTTTTTTTGAAACAACTCCCGTAAACATTCGTAATATATATACTACTCATAATATATATTTTTGATTATGTTTCATAAATATAACGACAACAATACTGCCCTCACAAGAAAGAAATTCACAACCGTCAAAATTCCAAAACGGTAAAGATAATGGATTTTCGAAACTCGTACTTTTAGGATAAAAATGATAGAAATTATACCAGCCAAAAGGGCTGTAGAAGTAAAATGTTTTTCGCTAACAATGACGGAAAATAGATCAAATTTTTGAAGATTATGTATTTTTGATTATACGGGAAGTACTATATTTACTGAATTTTTACGTAAGTTGAAATTCTCAATTCTGCCGGTAATACTGTCGAACGCACTCCTGGTGGAGGGTATATAAATTTCGGCACGGCCGAACTTAACGCATTTTTAATTGTACTGATTAAAATTTAAGTGTCTGGAACATGTTAATGTAGATTTTTTGATATTTTGCCAACAAAAATGATTTGCGATCAGTGTGTATTATAGGGATTTTTGGCTTTTTGAAACTGGCCACCCTACTCACAGTGTTCTATTTGTCTAAAACTACAAATCCAACAGAATAAATCATAACGTCTGAACTGGAATTAACCTGTCTGGCTGTATGTCTTGGCTTACCATGCTACTGTCAGTGTGACAGCTGTGCAGTTCCGTTATACATACATACATATTTTGAATGATCGGTTTCCTCCTGAACATGATACCTACCACATATGTACACTAGAGCGTACCAGGTTACAAGTAAAAAAAAAAAAGTTCGCCGTACACCTTCGAATATGAAGTATTATTGAAAGGTAGTTTCAAAACAATTTTTTTTATTTTTTTATGCCGAACGTAGGGGTCGCGCTTTTACATTTTTCTATATAACTTCTGCATTTATAAACGGATTTTAAAGTGTGATACATCGATGTTTTTGTCCGATTTTTTTGTCTTTGAAGTCATTGAGCTCAAACATGATTCATGATTTTATGCGAGCTTTAATTTTCGATTATTAGAGTGGTACATTAGGGTAGTAGCAACTGAGAAATGATGGGTAAGTACCAGAAGGGGGTGCTTGAGCTCAATGACTTCAAAGACAAAAAAATCGGCCTCGTCGAGACAAAAACATCGATGTATCACACTTTAAAATCCGTTTATAAATACAAGTTATATAGAAAAATGTAAAAGCGCGACCCCTACGTTCGGCATAAAAAAATAAAAATTTTTTTTTTGAAACTACCTTTCAATAATACTTCATATTCGAAGGTGTACGGCGAACTTTTTTTTTGAGGTACGCCCTAATGTACACACATCATGAGCTACATAATTACTTGATTGATGTGTTTGTAAGTGTTAGACATCCAAACATACATACATACGTATGCATACTTACGTTAGTTGGAATTGGAATTGGCACATTTGCTATTTTCCCTATTCGCATTATCTATCGGCGGCATATCTAACATCGTTGTAGCCAAAACTTTTAATTTCGATTGTTGACACGGACGGTGGTAAATCCGTCTTTAATGACCGATTTTTTTTCGGTTGCCATTAATTTAAATTCAAAATGTGCAAATACGATGTATGTATGTGTCCGTATGTACGCACATACATACATACATGTGTACATATTTATTTAGTTATTTATTTATTATGTACTTGGTTTTGAACGTACGCAGTGATTGTACAATTTCATTTTTAAATTGTGTTTACATTTGCTAATGCAAAAAAGTATCTATTTTTATAAACTGTTCGCTTGCGTTAGAGCTAAAATGTTAGTTTGATCGGATTTTGTTTACTTTCAAATTGAATGTGCGACTAGCAAACAGAGTCCTATTTATAATCTCCTTTGTAGATATTTTGGTGGGGATTGTTGATATCAACTGTCTATATATATATATATGTTTGTGTGTGTGTATTTAAGGCGAAGTACTTCGGTTTTGGTGAGGTGATTTTTTCTAATTTCATAACATCACGTACACTCAGACAAATGGTGTTCCAAAATTTACTGCATTTTGAGATAAAAGTGCGAAATCTATATCTACAGATTGTTTAAATTAATAGTTGTATTTAAGAAAATTTCCTAATTATTAAGTAAGTAAATCAAGGGAATATTTTTCGAAGAAAACCTAAAAAATTCTATATCCCACAAACCTCCTCGAAAGGTCTAAATAAAAGTAATTTTCTTGTTTAGTATCGATATAAATGAGAACTGTAATATTTTTTCCTTAAATGTACCTCGAAAATTTAAGTTAGTTAAGAGGAAAACGGTTATATAGTATAACTGTTATTTGGGTAGAAAGTATTGATCCAATTTGGGTTTATAAAGAAGTCATTTCTCTTATAGCCTTTTCACACTGCATGTGAAATCTATCTGAAATGACATAATGTCGATTTACAAATGTCTGATCCCATATAAATTTGACATTTAAAAATCGACCTTATGTCATTTAAACTGTGACAAGGCTATTAGCCAAGACGTATTTATACAGGTGATAGCACTAGAACAACAACAAATTCGGCAACAACAAAATACAAGTAATTTTTTGAATGGTGAGCCATACCGTCAAGCAAAATATATGGGATTTGACAATTTCGGTTACTTTTGAATGAAAATAATCTCAGTCAGCTGGGCTCCTGCTATCACCTTTATAAATACGCCTTGCTATTAGCTTTACAATATTTTTCAATTATTGTCACTTCAACAATTTGCAATTCCTTTGACTATTCGCGCACCTGGAGAAAAACAAACAAAAAAGCATTAATGCTTCAAAGTAAGGATATTTGCCACTCAATCAGTAAAATTCATTTTCATTGCGTCGACCTCATTTCTAAGTACTAAATTGGTCATTAACATTTGCTAAACGCTCTACGACATAGTTTGACGAACAGCTCACATTGCCCGCCAAATGTTTTCTTAGTTTTTTTGGGGCATTGTAAAGAAAACCTAAATGTTGCACCAAATAGTTGTTGAAATTCCTCATTCATGAACATTTCCTTATACTCGTACAAATGAGGTGCTAGCCATGCATCTGCATACGGCCAAATGTATTCACATTAGGCGGCGGTGGCGGTGGCGTCTGCGGGGGGCCTAAGAACAGATTCTATAAAAAGCGATTTCGAAACTGATGTTACCTCAGCAAAACCGAATCGTAAAATGGCATCATTTGTATCTGCAAATGAGGCATCATTGAAAATAAACCAGCGGAGGAAAATTCAATTGAGTTCGACGAGTATCGCCGTATGTGTGGATGACCGGATCAGATCAGACCAGACAAGACAGACGAAATGAATGAATTTTATAAATAACGATGACTTTGCTCATGGCCGCGGTTAAATAAATTGTTTTTCTTCAAAATTTATTTTCTTTTTTTTTTTTGCAAATGTGAATATTGTTGTTGTTGTTGGTGGTGGTTAATACAAATAATGATTTCACTTGTTTTCGACAGAGGTGGCATTAATGGCGTCGATAAAAGATAAGATAATGTATGTAATTATGTACCTGCCGCACCGTATATTGTTTGTATTTTGGCATTTTTGCGATAACCATTAAAAGACATAAGGACATAAAGTAAACATAAATATCGTTTATATTAAAAAGAAAAATAAAATAAATAGTCGAATACAAAATCATTCCCCTCTTGGTTGTTATAATTAAACTCTTTATTTTTTATTTAAGAGAAAATGATTGTTTCAAAATGGTTATGAACGAGTTTGTTTGGTCAAGAACTAAAATGAAGCCGTAACTTTTAAGAAAAATATATTTTTTATAGGTTTTGTACCCGGCGTTGCACGGGTTCATTTTTCCCTGTTCCCCTACTTCGTATGCTTTGGAAGATAAAATGACTAATTTTTGATATTTTAAAAATATTTTTTTGTGGGAGGTACCACACCCCCCCCCCTTTGTCCTATCATGAACTAGTATATCCAGGAACCATCCTCTGTCCATAAGTTAGATACAGTAAAATTTTCACGCCAATCGGTCCTCCGGTTTGGTGTCCTATACGCAACATGCAGACATACAGACACATATTGATTTTTATATATCGTTACCAAAATATAAAACAGACTCAACTAAAATTTTTTATAAATCGATATTTTTGTTTATTATGACCGAAGTTGTTGTGTTTTGTTAAAATAACCAAAAATCAAGATTTGCAAAAAATGTTAGTTGAGTCTTTTTTATATTTGGGTAACGATACATAGATTTCAAATTGCTCTAGCTCGGAGCTGGAAACACCGTACGACAATTTGAGAAAAAGGTCGTTATACATGAATCGGATGTTATAAGTCTGAAAATGGGGAATATTGAGTTAATTGGAGTTAATAGTTTTTTATTTCCTCATTCCGTTGTCACTTAAAAGGATACAATTTTTCAAAAAAAATATTGTTAATAGATATTCGCACCCAATGATAATTGTATTAGTGTCAAAATAAAGAGGAGATTATTTCTTAAAAATATTTTAACTATCTATCTATATTAGTTCAGCATTAACAACAAGAGGAAAACTTGAAATGGAAATGAAAGATAGGAGCTTGTAATTTGAATTATTTTTAGCAAATATTTTCTTTCTTCTCTTTCATAGTTTGACAATATTCATTAAACCATCAATGACATTAATATTAATTACATCAATGCATATCTCAAATTTAACATAAAAAACAACTCTTAGGCAAAAAATCAAATTGCCTTTTTACGCTGAAAGAAAAAGGAGTAATTCCATGTGAAGCCATGACACACAATAACATGAACATTTCCAAATATGTACTTTTCTATATGGTGAATAAAGCAGCATTTCCCGATTCTCAAAAATAATAAATTGTAGATACTAGGGTGGACAGAAAATTAAGAATTTTTGTCATAAGGTAATTTAAAAAGTATAGTTCTTTTGTTTATGTGATACAATTATTTTTTAATTTTTTTATTTTTTAATAAACAAAAAATAGACACAATTAACAATTATAAATCATGATTATGTCGAAATTAAAAATATGTAAAATAAATAATTAAAACAACTTACTATCAGTTGGCTTTAAGAAGTTGTGGATGTTCCCGATTAAAATAAATATTTGGTTTGTTTAATGCGTTATCCAAAAATATTTCGGCACTATGACTGCCCATACATATCCATTAATTATTTATATTAAATATTTTTAATTTCCTCAGAAATAATGTTTATAATTGGTGTAGAGTAAGTACCAGGAACACCAGCATGAAACTTATGGAGTGTGTTACTGACACTATTAATTATTAATAAAATTTAGTTTGCAAAAATCATAGGTGTATTTTGTGTTTATACAAAATAGATACAAAAATGATTTTTTTAAGATTTGACAATTTTCTGCAAAAAACCAAGTAATTTGGTTGAAATCCCAAAATATATTTGTTTCTCATACCCTAAAAAACTTAATTTTTTTTTAATTACCACATAACAAAAATACTTCATTGTCGATCCAGCCTAGTGTCTATAATATCTTAATTTTGTAAAAGAAAGAAATGCAGCTTTATTCGCCATATAGAAAAGTATATATTTGAAAAATTTAATCAAATCTGTGAGAAGAACCATAATTTATGTGATAACTTCACATGGAATAACTCAAAGCTTCTTTCTTCCAATTAAATATTACATTTCATCAATAAAACCTGTCATTGTTGTTGGACCAAGGCAGAGTTTCATTGATACAACGTTTCATGTTTCATTGAAATTTAACAATCAATGAAGCATGTTAGATTAATGTAAAGTGGCATTACTACTTACTTACTAATGAATCAGGTTGCGTTCATCGAATGAATTTATTAATGGAATGCTTGTTATTAGTGCGAAAGGTGTCCAAAGGAAACATTATCTAATTTTCTGAAAATCCTATTTTAATTTGTCGTAAATGAATGGACTCGACTGGATTAGATTGGGATTCAGGATTTCATTATATATGATTATCATGATATCAATATACATAAGGATCGCAAAGCATCTGATTTGATTTTTTTGAATAATAATTATTGTACGGGAAATCCTATTGTGTATGTCGGTACATAATGTACATATAAGTGCCAAGATATTATGATAACTAACATTGTGGATCGTCCATAAGCTAGTTCAGCATCGGAATACATTCACGCCTATATTAGAGCGACTCACGGGAAAAATTGAAAAGTTACCCATCTCAAAATGAAGGCTGATATGTTTTCTTAATTAGGAATATTTAGAAAACATGCTATAAATATAAATACATAAATCTTCATTTCCAGGGGGGTAATTTTTTACTTTTCTTGGTTGCACACAAAATGAGTCGGTCTAATGTATGTATATATAATGTATCCTATACATACATATGTATTTTGTTTTTAGTTAGTTGATTTTTTATTGTGTTTTATTATTGATTACTTCATTAATATCTATTACATTATTCAATATATTTGATCTTTAACGTGAAGGTAGTTTAAACTTGTATATGCTTGTATATTTGATGTTGTTGTTGTTATGACAGTGTTTTTAAGGTGAACACCTTTTTGGCACAATGACTGCGCCAGTGAATGAGGGGAATGATGATTGCACTTGCATCGAGCTTAAACTTTAAAGCGCAGAAACTGATGTTTGAACAAATAAAGTGACATCAGCAGACAGACGCTGAGTTAATAATAAATTCTTGACTGCAAATTTGTGAAAGCAATGTCAATGTAACAGTTGAACTACTTGATTGTCATGAGGACGTTAGTCAACATAACATTTATCGAACATTAACAGAGTTAATAACAGACAATTAATTTGCGTTGCATGAAATAGAGATCTTTATCAAATTTGATTTGTAACATTTAGAAATCAATTACTAATTTAAGCGACACCGCTGAACATCTCGTAATACGTGATTATGATTGTAATTCATGACAACAATATGTCGGTTCCTTTAACGTTATAATTATAGTCCTCAACGAAATTTTCGTCAATTTTAATATTTATAAAATAATAATGTAAAAAAGTACATTCATAAAACGAAGTCATTAATGTATACTCATAAAATAATATTGTACAAGATATTAAATTCATAAAATAGAGTCATTTATATAGACATTAGGGTGTCCCAGACTATAAGGGTGGACAAAAATTTCCAAATGCGTATTCCTCTACTTATTTTCTGTTTGACCCCAATAGCTGAAATAACGAATATTATTTCAATCGTACTCGTGACGACTTGATGAACATTAAAACTACAATGGAATTATATTATTTTGTGATTTTTTGTCATCAAATGCCCACATCCGCGTTCAAATTATTCTATACATTTCAGATTGTGTTTTTCAGAAGTTCTGATATAATAAGAAATACTGAGTTACATAATTTTTTCAAGATATTTTTTTAGTTGTTTTATTTTTTTTTCAATTTCAATATTTTTTGAAAATAAAAAATATATCAAAAATTATTTTTTTTAATTTTTATATTTTTTGCTTTTTTGTACCAATAATTTTCCTGAAAAAAATTATGTCAATATCTTTCACATAAGAATTGTTATGACTGGTTGAGTAAATTCCAAATATATGCAAAACTTGAACATTACAGGGTTTCCATAGTTTTCAAAAAATTACACAAAAAAATATTGTCTAACATATATCTTGTAATAACAAACGCGTCCATCGGCTAACATATACCTTGCATCAAAATCGGAAGACATTCGAAAATGTCTCTCCCATCGCGCCTTAAATAAGAAGTGACATGTTTCGATGGAAGTCGACAAGGGTTGCCGTGATTACAAGTACATCAAACTTTATTTGCGATTGTATTGACATTATTTATAAACAAAAAACATGATATATAACAATATATACTAGGATGTCCCAAAAAAGGGGAAAACAATTCTTCTGGTTTACATAAAGTCATATCACTGAATAATATTACAGAATTAAAGAAGTTCCAGGTCATAGCTTCTAAATGTAACCCATACATATAGACATTGTTTTGTTAGTTAAAATGTTAGCTATTAAAAAATAAAACAAAACTTTTTCTTTCGATTTTTTCTTACCAGCAAATATTTTTTCTCAATTTTTTTAAGAGACTTAAGCCCCTGTTTCTATGTGAAAGTTAAATTCGAAACATTTGTAGCCATCATAAGTACCTTCAATTGAACAGAGTAGAGTTTAGAATTCCGGCATATTGCATAGTAAATGTTGTAAAAATACAAAAAACTTATTTGAATATTTTGATTACAATAAATCAACCAAAAATTTCACTTTTGGATAAAAAGGTACTGTTGCTCTATATTATTAGCATGCAAAAATTAAAACTCGATTGAAGATTCTCTATGCCAAAAACGTTCAAATTTATTGTTAGGCAATAATGACCTTAAAATAGGAACTGGAATGCTCAATACTTTCTTTTTCAATATCGTCCGTTTACCGTTTTATCCTGTGTGGGGATAATCATCTGTTACCTCCGGTATAGATTGCTTGTTGCAATTATTCAAACTAAAATCGAAGCAACAAGTCGCACCTACACTGTAATTTCATGTTACCGGTTGTCCGAATTTCTTGTGATTTATTCTTTATCGATACGACCTAATGTGTAATTAGAAAAATTGCTAATTTGGCATTTTATCATTCTCAAATAAGAGTAAGTCCAAACAAAGTGTTATACATATTACGTACTACGCTCTCTTAAACATGTGACGGTCTTCTCATCGAACTTGAGTGGAAATAGCTGTACACACCTACCTACACATAAAGCTAATTGTTAGCGCCACCAGTAATTGTATCCAACTGAGAGGCTTTCTTCCCACTACATACTTATGGGGGGTAGGTATACATATTAACCCCTTAAAACAACGCACCCATATTTCTTCAGCCCGGCAAAATGAGAGTAAATTCACCCACATCACACGTGCATGAATGTATGTATATCATGGATGTAAAATGACCACTTGGATTTTCGGAGGTTCGTTCGACATTCACGGTTCCAAAACTAAAATAATTCAGTATTACACTGTGTGACAAAATGAAAAAATATGTTTCAAAGACTAAATGTATCAAAAAGAGTACAATTGTACCTACTTTTAATTCCCTAATGCATACATCTGTGTAAAAAATATAAAACAGAGAATGACATGTGTTTGAGAAAGAGAGAGAGAGTTTAGGAGAGTGAGAGTGACTGAAGCCGTGTTGGGGGTTATTTCGGAATGCCATCACACTTCACTGTTTGTTATTGTACATTCTTTGATAGCCATTTTTCGTGTTGGTATGTACCAATGTTCCCAATTACGCCAATAATTCATCTGGTAACATTGTTTTTTGGTAAGAAAGTTTATGTATGTGTAGTTTTTGTTTTGAGCATCACTGCGTTGTAAATACTACAATCTCATGTTCTCATTTGTAGTTCTCTTTTAGTATTTACATACATTCGTAAACACGGTGGTTGGTACTCACTCAACAATATCATAGTATGAATGTACAAATGTAACTAAACTAAAGCGGATTTATTGTAGTAAATTGATGTTTGTTTGCTCTCTTCCATTTGTACCCATTATCATCATCCACCAGTTTTTCATTCATTCATTCATTATTACATCGAATTACACTGGTGTTCAAAATTGAATTGGTTTTGTTGTACAAAATTAATAAACAATGAACAGTAACAAGACTGCCAGACAGTGTTGGAATCACAATAAACAAGTAAGGAAAGGCTAAAGTCGGTCGGGGCCGACTATATGATACCCTACACTTTCTACTCCAATACATTTTAATTCGGTGAAAATGTGAACGACATTTGCGTGGGAGCTATATATATATCTGAACCGATCTCATCCACTTTTTCCACAGATGTTTCTGGTGTAAATAAAAATGTCCTGTCTAATTTGAAGACAATCAGATAATGTATGTGGTTTCTACAGCGGTTAAGCTCAACTCGGAAGTGAAATTTGTATGGGTCCTATATCAAAATCTGAACAAATTTGACATATTTTTACCACAGATGTTAAAATTAAAATTTAAGGTTTCTAGGCCGGAAATGTCAAATAGGGAGCGAAATTTGTATGGGGGCTATATATAATCTTTTGTTTCAAGTTTGGTTAGAATCGGACAATAATTGCGACCTGTATTGCGACAGACGGATTCGATTCAAAAAGTGATTCTATGTCGATCGGTATAATAAACGATGGATCTATCTCCCCTCCTTTTGGGTGTTACAAACAAATGCACAAAGACATTATACCCTGTGGTGTAGGGTATACAAATGATGTACTTCTGCAAAAATTTTCTCTTAAAATTTTGCTTCATGGAGCAATGATGCAAGTGCTTTCTTATGACAAAATATTAGTTAGAACAATAACCAAAGCCAATAATATGAAAAAGTAGATGATATAGATCAGTTTAGTGCAAAATTTGATTTGCTTTAAGTGACAATTCTAGTGTTTCATGTAGCATATAGAAATTTATGTCACATCACGTTCCACATTATAGGTTGTAAAAAAATAATATCATTTAAATAAAAAGTTTTATCAAAAAAGTCCGACGCAATTCGCACTGGTGTGCGTTTTTGTAAAGAATGAAAAAGTTGACTTCTATTTTTGTCACGTCAGTTAGTAGCAGTTGGTGTTTTATAAATTATAGAGCTTCTTACGATGCGCACAAATATATACAGAAGTAATAATAATTTTAAGTTTTTCCTTGTTTTTCACCCCTTTGCCTTTAACCTCTTTTTGTATTATATATTATATTTTTTAGAAATTGAACTACTGACTACTGAAAACAATGTTTAAGTCTTTTAAAATAAAGGGCATACCTGTGAACTCCATTGACACTGGTGATGATACCAATTTTCACAACTTCCGAATCACAAGATGAACATCATTTTCATTTCTTCGGATGCTCTCTTTTGGCTGGGATCCCTTACAAACTACATGAAATTGTTATCGGAAAGTTAAAATGATGTTTAGCTTATGTGTTGATTTCACTTTTAATAATTAGAATACCAACTATTTCGATCAAGTTTTTTCTTCTTTCGAAGAAAATTTTGTTTTTGGCAATTGAATTTCTATTCTCGATTTTTTAGAAGCCCAAGTTAGAATATTTTATTTATTGTAAAGGAATCAAAGTGTGATATTTAACTAGAAAACGAGTATGTGCTTATTTCGTTCATATACATAAGTCCCTATTTCAAGTTTTCAAACTGGTAACATCACTGTTTATGTCTAATAACAAATCACAATTTCAGCAGTTAAAACTCTCTCTCTCTCTCTTATACTCAGGCGCTCACCAGAGATGGCATAAGGAACATGTATGTTAATATACATGTAAAAGTGAATGAAATGGTACTGAATCCGTTTCATACAAAAAACAACGCGAAAGCTCGGATTATATTCTACTTTTTCGGTGTTTGTATGGATTTTTTGATTAACTATTGGTGTCAGATTTTTCCAGATTCAATTAACATAAAGCCGTTGATATATTTATTTATTCTCTTCGTTCCATTGTGGAACATAAGGCCATGCCAAATAAATTCCATTCTCTTCTATTGGGAGTTAGCAATTTAATTTCATTCCAGGTTCTAGATGTTTTCGTTATTTCAGTGTCAATTTGCCTTCACCAGGTGTGGGCGGGTCTCCCCCTTCTTCGATTACCTTGTAGATTTCAGTCAAGTGCTGTGGTTTTCGCAATGTATGTGCAAGCCAGTTCAACTTGCGTCTGAGAATTTCTGAAGTTATGGGACATTGTTCTGTCATAGAACATGGTTATTGATTATATAAGAAGACTGGAGCTGGTGTTCCATGTCTCACATCCCAATAACAGTGTTGACTTCACGTTGGACTTAAATCTTTTTATCTTCGTTTTTCTCGAGATATATGTGGAGTTCCAGACGGAACTCAAGGCTCCAAATGATAGCTTAGCGTTTTTTATCCGATGCACGTTATTGCACGATCCACGCTGTATTCGGCCGTCTCTATAGGTGCGTAACATTGAATACATGTAAGTTTCCGTGGTCTTGTTCGGAATCTTGCCGTAATTATTCTATCCTGTAGTTTCCACTGAATGTGTGCTCGTTTCCAACACCGCTGGATCTCACTTCTGATGATCCTTTGCACGAATATAGGAAGCTTAGGCCATCCGATGTTCTTAAATCTCCTGAGTCTGGTTTTATATTTGTTTAACTCTCTATATACCTGGCTTAGCCTGGATGGTTCCGTTAGCGTCCGTACATTCCAAGATCCGATTCGTATCCGTTCTTTTTTTTCATTCCAATTGTCATCATCAGTTTATCGGTTTTCTTCGTATTTATGTTGTTTATGGTTTCAGTAATCGTTTACCTTTAAGATGGGTGGCTGATTGGTCTGCCGCATCCAAGTCTGCTATCGGGGATGCCGATTATAGCCCAGACAGGCTTAGGGCAACAGGATTTAAACTGTGCAGTTATTTAAGTTATACCGCCTAGTCTCGGCCGGCAGGAGCCTCGTCAGCGAAACAGGGAACACCAAGTTCAGTTAGAACAGTGGGTGAGGTTGCCATTTAGGTAGGATTGGCTTTGTATTCGCATCACTACTCCTATATCTCCCCAAACCCGTTGATAATTTTACTGATTGCGATATCATCAATCGGATAACCTTTTACCTTATTATTAATCCGACGCCCTATATGTGTATACCCCATTTTATTGGCATTTAGCCGTTCAAGTCAATCCGAAAGTCATTGTTAACTTTACCAAAACGGTACCAAAAATAGTAAACTTGTACCAGACTTTCCAGCTCTCTCTCTCACACACACACACTTCCACTTATCACTCGCACGCACACACATTCTTCTCTTAATGCTCTTTACTACAGCAATTCAAGTTTTCTTGCTGGCTGTAGTATCGTAGTATTGTATCGCTGTATCGCACACTAAATAACTGCGCACTCAGCAAAGGTATGTTAAGTTTGACTCGAGGTATTAACATCACATCAGTAACGAAACGGCATTTAGCCGCAACGCACGGATTGGAATTTAGCAAGCAGAATAGTAGTGCAGTGAGTTTATAAACAAAAACTTGCAATAAAATGCGGTAGAACGTTTGTTTCGAGATGAAACAAAAAATCCCATCACCGGAATGAGGTGTGCGATTTACTACTATTGAAAACATAACGAAAACGAAGAAGAAGTGTTATAAATCGTGTAGAGAGAGAGTGAGAGAAAAAAACCTATAAGAAAAACGCCCTTTGAGGCGAAAGGAAAAAGTGTTTGAATTTTTAATTTTTCGACTGATGATATAAAACCGGTCAAACCAATTTCAAGAAATTTGGTTAATAAAGAAGGAAGGAAAAATCCAACAGACAGCAAGCAGCACTTGCACTTAACGGATACGTGAATGAATAAGAAGAAGAACAACAACAACAACAAAATAAAAAGGAAAAAGAGAATCCGTCTTTGAATGAAGAACGTTCGTTCGAAATAATATTTCGAATTGTGTAAAAATTGTTATTTAATTTTTAAAAGTGTATGTTATCAGTTTTCTAAGTTCTTGTCAAATCAAATAAAAATAATAATAATTCGACAATAAATAATCATAAAAAAGACGACGCAAAAAAGTGAGTGAGTGATAATTTTAACCCATTTACCGGCATTTGCGACGACAGTTGCCTTCGTTGAAGTTTTCGCCGCGGCCTTTGTCGCCGCTTGAGAAAAATCAATTTGAGTTCTCGTTCGTCGTTTCGTTCGTATCAATTGTTATGTTTGTATTTACCGTTAATTCGAAGTTGTAAACCTTATTTCGAGAGAGTACGCAAATAGTAGAGCAAGAAGAAGAAGAAGGAGAAACCATTGAAAGCAGACTAAATGCTCGCCGACTATGGATAGTAGCACAGATAAAAAGCACGAAGAAGACCCTCCACCCAAGGCAGGGGTGGACACTGGCCCGCTCTCGCCTCCTGTGCCCGTTGCGGCAGTGCGCACACGTCGTGTAGTACGAACAGCTGTTCAATCGTCATCGAGTGGAACTAATCAACCACATGTTAGCCAAGGACGAAAGGATGGCGTTAGGTCTCAATCGGACGTTGGTGAAACCACAACCGGGGATATTGCAGGTGATTTTCCCTACGATCAGGTGTTTGATGAAGAACTGCACGAGTCTTCCACCATCACCAGGACCTTCACGAAAACGACAAAGAAGTCGACTTCAAGCTCTCGGGAGTATTTGGTGGAGGATGTATCGGAGAGATCATCTACTCCGCCGTTAACACCGCACCGTTTGAAGCAGAAAGTAGCTTTGTATGAAAAGACTTGGTCCTCTGGAGGTGGACCAGGATCGGGAACCGGTGGAGTAGCAGGTGTAAAACGTTCGGCGGATCACATGTCGCAAGATAGTTTGTTCATCTCCGGCCAATCGTCAATGGATACTTCGGGTTCGGGCACCGACCCCAACCCGGGCGATGACAATCCTTTCGATATTGACGTATATGAGATCGAGAAGCGGTTGCGAGAAGAACGAAAACGTGGATTGGCCGAAGCAGAAGCTGCTAAGCTGGCCTTTCAGCAGATTCAATTACGCGCCACACCACAATCGAAGCCGCGTAAAGTAGAGATACAGGAGGACCACTTGGCCAGTCCCTTTAATGTCACCTTAAAGACAACCAGCAAGATATCGCCTGGAGCGGTAACGGGACGCATAGAACTGGAAGATCACTCCAGTTCGTCGAGTCCTTTCAATGTCACGTTGCGCACAACTCAAAGGTATCGCAGAAATCCGCCACCCGCGGCCGAATCATTTGAAAGTCCCTTCAACGTTACTTTGCGAACAACAACCAGACATTCCTCTTCCTCGTCGTTGAGTCCCATGAGTCCGGATGCGAAGTTAGCCTCAGCTAGATTTCTGGAAGGCGAGAAAACCGTCCGTGAAGTTCATTCCGCCGATGGCGTTACGACCATCGTTACCTCGTCCATGACATCTGATGGTCGTAAGCACGAGGAGAAAATATTTAGACATGGCGAAGGGTATCTGTCGCCACGCAGTTCGCCCCATCGTGAGATGAGAGCATCTACGCCCTCCAGATCTGTAGACATGATGGCCGGCGGACGTCGTATTTGTATAAAACTCGAGCAAGAAGACCAGCAAATGGAAGCGAGTAGCTTGGAAGAATCCTTCGATCAAACTGATTCGCAACAAACCAGCCGACGTCTGTTCATGCCTTCCACCAATGCCGAAATGGTTTCTTTGGAAACACCTGGTAACATTGACATTATCGTGGGTAAAAGCAGCATAAGCTCAACTAACCACCCCCATCATAGGCCGTATGTGCAGCAGGTTAGCGTAGAAACCAACAAACACTACAAAACGGAACAAATACCATGGCAAACGCAACAACAACAAGAACAACCACACGGACACCAGCACCAATACACCCAGCAAACGACCAGCCCCTCGACCATTACTACCAAGACTACCACAAAAATAACAACTACATCCCATAAACACCAAAGTTGTAGTGAATCATGTGAGTCCTTTGAAACTCCGTTCAAAAGCACCACTAGTCTTACGAAAACGATACAAACGCAAGGTTCTTCGCCCACAGAAGAATCTCGACGAGGATTTGTAATAAAGGAAACAACAGCACCATCAACATCTACACCTACATCCACATCCGACCCTTCAAGGATTGGACATTCCTCACAAGCGCACAAACATCTCTACGAAACGGTGGACGTCGAACGCTACGGTACCGGTGGAGGTGAAATAGTTAAAAAACGTTTAGAACTCTTAAATTACGGTCGCGACGGTCTCGGTCACGGTAGCGGTGATCTCGCCCACAAAACGCCGCAGCCATCTGCTGCTGATATATCCGACGACTCGGATACCGAAGGTGCTGCTGCCAGCAGCATTGTAATTGTGCCAGCACGTTCTACCGCTTTACTAGAATCGGCCGCCGGTACTAGTGCCATACCAAGCCAACATTCCGCACCGACTAGTCTCACTAGTCTCGGTACTTTGAACAAGAGTCTGCCCATGCATCAGACCCAACAGAATCAAAGTGCCGCCGCATCATATACCACGAACGAATACCAGGAATTCCAATCCACTATGGCCGCAATCAACTTTGCCCGTAGTAATTCACAGTACGATTCCCACATCAAAGAGAAAAGAGGTAATTAAATGCATACATTCGATACACTCATTAAAAATGGGCTGGATTGGGATATTATTGTAGTTGACAAATAATATATAGCGTCCAGAAGTGAGAAAATCAAACGTTTTCGGATTTCACGAATACTTTTCTCTTCCCTGGCGATGTATTTATTCTGCTTTGGTTTTATAATATTTAAGTGTTCATTGATTGGAAAATATAATCGATGAGAATTTTAGATTGTTAGGAAATAACTTTATCGGGATGTAAAATAAGAAAGCGTAATTGAAGAAATTTTACCCGTTTTAATTGGCGTTCAGTTGTGCATAAGAAAAGATTGTTTTCTCACTCGATAAATGATAAATGGCAACACTGTGACAATAATGGAAGCAAAAACAAACGTCGATAGGAAAACAACCGCAAATTAAGCAGCGATAGAGAGACATTTGCTACAGTGACAGTAATGACGGAGAGATCCCCGTTACTCTGCTGTACTCTAATATTTTTGTGTCGCCGCATAAATAAAAGGTAGATGGAGAGATGAGATTGAAAGGGTTTTCTCCATAAATTATCTCTTAAGGAAGGTGTGGAATTTACGCACATTTATTTGTCAAAAAGTAATATTTTTCACGTCAACACACGTGCCCAAATTCCACAACATTTGAGATAAGGGCAGATTCGGAACCGTGAATGAGTTTGTGATTTTTGTGTTAAACTTATAAGAACCATTTTCAAGGGCAAATGACTGAAAAACGTTAAGCAAAATGACCATATCGACCATTTCTTGCCTAGACAGAAAAACTCGGAAGCTAAATATCTCAAAACTACTAAACTACAGATGTGACTTTCTTATTTGGAAGGGCAGTACTAATGTCTGCTGGCATTTCGGCCAATAGTGGCGTATACAAATTACGTTGTTTTTCAGTGCCATGTTATTAGGTTTCCATCGTCGGAAAAGTTTATTTAAGCTTATTTTAATGACCACTTAACTTCTTGGGTAAATATTTATATGTTCTTCCAAAAATATATAAATTTTTTTAATGCAGTTTCTGTCCTTGATAGGGAAATTCGCTGGTTTTGCCAATTTGCAATGCAAAATAACCTACAAAAATATTTTTAATCTCTTAGCAGAGAGTCTGTACATACCGAGAGTGGATATTTCTCTCTTAGTATGATAGTTTTCAAGCAACATCATCTTAACAGCGATGTTAACTGATATATTTGAAGTGATTAATGAAAAAAATTCTGTTATATTATAATGTAACAAATAAAAAGAACTTATTTGAAAATGTTGATTGTAGTAAATCACAATTTCAATTAAAAAAGTAATTATTAACAATCTTGTCTTGCTTCAACTGAGTCAACGTGCCAAGGATGAAATTTCGAGTCGCAGTATTTATAAGGTTACCCTAATATAATAAAGACCCAACTCATAATTTTTCAAAATCCGAAACCCCAACAAAACCTCATATAAAACCTTTAAAAAAGAAAAAAGTATATTGTTTTAATTTTTTATTCTTAAATTATTTCCAGTTTTAACACTTTTCTTCGTCCTCCTGTATAATTAGATTTTCATGAATTGAGTATTTTTATATTAGGATATCGATAAGCTCTTAATTTAATTTAATTTTATTTTTTTAATTTAATTTTTATGGATTGTGACTAGTTTTTGCCATACAGACGTCATTATAGAAATTAAATCATGAATCAGTTTCATCACATCGCCGATGTTATCTCTGGTGGCTATGTAAAATAAATTTCAACAACCGAACATTTTTTAACTAATAGAAGAGCTCTCTTCAAGTAGAAAAATATATGTTTATCGAATAACAACAGTCCATCATTGTTTGAAGCACAATTTTATTAATTCAAATTCCGCAAGAGCAAAGTGATTAAAGTTCTATAGAAATTATATTTTGCTGCTAATTTTGAGTGTCAGTCTCGCTTATAGTATTTTTTTTTATTACTACTGAGTTGCCAAGAACCGTTTTGTCAAAATTCCGTCACGTGTTGTACATACATATATACTTATACACTTATAATACATGGTGACTGAAGAATGTTGCTTCATTAACCCTCAGTATTTGTAAAATATTTTCGCCACTAAACGAACGAATCTTAACATAAAATTAGAGTCTTATGTCATAGGGATTATTATTTGACACATACGTTAAAAATGCAACTCGTGACACTTAAAATCAAATAATTCATATAAATTATTTTTCTTCGTTATATTACTTATGTATTTATAAAATCTTTCTAATGGTTGTTACAAATATTAGAATTTAAATGACATCCACGATACTGCGTGGTCAGTTGGAGTGGAAATCTTCTAATGCATTGTTACAAATCATCAACATTTGTTGGTTTTGTTTTCTAAACTTGCTGGTACCAGCATTCATCAGCCTCCCTGTATTACTCAGGTTAACCGCCACAAATCAATTTAAGTTGGTTTTATCGACTATATTAATTAAGGCACGTTTATAATAAATAAATATAAAATTAGCATGAATTCGACATTTTTCTATTGTTCTTAAACTTTGGAATTTAATTTTTCTAAAATATTCAAATGTTTTGCTTTGAGTTTGAGAGAACCTGTGGCAAAAAGTCGAAAAGCGTAATTGCGAATTGAAACAGAATAGCGCTGAATTAGTTTATATTTTTCTGAACTAAGGAATCGCATACTACATGGTCCGTTCTGAATTAATAGACATGGTCGAATGGTTCTCGGTGTTTTTCAAAATTTTTTTGGACGCTGAACTTTGTTGAAAAAAAAAAAACAATTAAACTTTCTTATTTTTTCTTGCTATTTGTTCGTTAGACCACATAATTTTGGGAACCTTTTAAAAATTAAGTTAATTCAAAATAAGTGCAACTGAATTCAAATTTTTACTGAGTTTCCACTGAATTTAAGTAAATTGTACTTCGACTAATGTCCATTTTTTTGGTGGCTACTCGCCTTTAAGTTAATTTAAAATTATTAGATCATCTAACTAAATGAAATTTAGTTAAGTCATTTAACTAAATCAAATTTAGGTTAGGTATATATGAATATTTGGAGGAAGAAAGCAGCAACACTGTAGTTTTCAGGATAAGAGAAGTATACCTTACAGTTGACTGCAGCTTGATGCTAATATATATTTATTCATAATTTCCAATCCTTTTAGAATAGTGTTATGAACAACAAAGCAGTTCGCAATAACAAAAGATGCATCGCTCAAACATTTAGAGAAATGTGACATTTGTTTCCAAAAAGTTGCTAATTTCCACACTATTGAAAAAATCATTCGTTTATGAGAAACATTTCGATGAAAGCAGTGTTTACTGCAAACGTTTTCGATTGTTGTTAAGTAGTGATTCTCAAACTCAAAGCGTTAGATTGGATTTCATTTTTTTCTCTCTTATATATATTTATATACTTAATCAATTAACAGTGTCATATTAATTATGACCTTCAATTACACACATACCAGTATGTATATGTGTATATGTACATATATTTTATTCCTAATCTTCGGTTTGGTAGTCAAATCCTAGTTGCTAAGGCCGTTAACGTGCTATAGCGGTAAAGGCCAAGGTCCCCGATGGGAAGCAAATCCTCGTCTAACACATGTCTTAATTTCCAATGGGAATCAGGTCTAGGCTAGGTAAAAAGGCGGCTTTGATGAATGCCACAACATGGCAGACACTTTGAATTTAATCCCATTGGTAACCTTTCACCTTAAGGATGATCTAAGAACCGTTAACTTGTGCAATCGATAACTTACAATGTACGTCGCTGGAATAACGTTGGGAGAACAAAAAGAAAAAACAACATTCTTGGAAAAAATACTTGCACGGAACATGACATCATTTTTTTGTTTGATTTGCTCTGCTCTGCCCTGTGTTCGTTCCCTCCTTTGAAGTTTGGTGAATATTTTTCGATTTCAATTTCCATTTGTGGTAGACGACGTCGTCGACGACGACGAGTGTTTTTGTTGGCTTTTGCCTTTTGGAATTTATTATTTTATTATGTTTTGTTTGTTTGTTTTTTTCTTTTTCGTATAAAAAGTACAAGTCTAAACGGCGTAGCTGGATGCCGCAGCCGGTGTGAGATAAACCAACCAGCCAACCAAGTACAAATATTTGTTTTGTTATTCTATTGTTGAGGGTATTTTTTCACTTCGGTTTTCAGCTAAATTTTTGCGCTGCGTTTTGAGTGGAGTTTCGCCTAAAACCGACTCGTGCTCGTCCGCAGAGCCAGTCAAGTTGTTGTGAATGTGTTTAAACGATTTTAGCTGCTGCTGTCACCACTTTCTCATCTCAATGCCGGCCGGCTGGCCGGTCAAGGGTGTCAAGAGGCGTTACAGGGGTGGGGGGGATGTTCCCTGCCAACTCTTAATAGCTACAATAATTGTTTATTTATCGTTTTATATGCGGCGACGTATTTCGTATTCTTTTTTATTTCGTATTCCCGACAGTCATTGATGATATCATTCTTCTCTGCTATCGGGGCAAAATGTCACATTTAGGAGATTTACTTGAAACTGGCATTGGAAATTGTATTGGATTTCAACAACAAATAATATATTTTTTTGTTACGTTCTTTGTGGTAATCCATAATAATTTGGAGGTAACCTCAATGAATCAACTCCATCGGCTATGATTTCAAATTGCTCTGTGCACATGATGATAGAACTCAAAGTGGACAAATTTCGATTATGAACTTCTTTTTTGTACTGACCCACACTGAAAACTATTTCTCAAGTGATTTTTGAATTTTTGGCTGATTGATCACAGTTCCTTGTTATTTGTGGAACACCACACGACTGTGAAGATCGATCGATTCGGGCAGCTGATGATCCGAAAATATATGTAACAAATGATTCGTAGTTAACAAATGATCTAATTATTAATAGGTTTTTTGAGGTAATATATATTTTTTTAAATAGAGTCATTTTGGAGAGAAATTTAATTAGCAATTATTGCTCAATGACGAACATGAATTTCCTGTATAATTATGTATACAGTGAAACCTCAGAATTGTGGAAAGACTTGACCTTTAGTAAGTCTATAGATGAGGGACACGGTAATCGACCCTGAAAAAGAATAGCATAACATTGACACATGGACTGACTTATTGCTGACTTCTTCCACCTTGCAGTGTAAAGGTATTCCGACTCTTCGCCAGTAGCATCCTGCATCCTGTGCTGTAGTCTTTGCGTTTTTGGGATCAACATCACGTTTCACATGGTGTTCTCTGCGACATGAACCAGTTGGTATAGATTAAAGCATCAATTTTGGTAATTTAGATTCATCCATTCTCCATAAATGTTCAATTAAACTTGGAACAGACTCGATTCATTTTTATTTATTAGAAACAATATTTTCCCAACATGAATCTCTTACGTGGAAACATATTTGGTTTAAATGTAAGCATTTTTATATTTGGGTAAAAATAAAATAAAACAAACAACACCAGTTTTCCTATGGCCTCAAGCTGAACAAATACAAAAGAGAATTCGTAAAATTTTATCTTGAGTCTGTTCCAACAATTCATATATTTTAAGTAGACAAACATATACTAAGATAATAGTTCCCTATTATAATATTTAATTATAATTAATAGAAATTAATATTTTTAATATAATTTTAATCGATTTGTTCATTTTTATTTTGATAAAGTGCCGAACCTCGAATTTCCAAAAACACAAATTGTTGACAATTGACAATTTATATAACAACTTTTTAAAAATCACCAGTCATTTTTTGTTTGCTGGGTCCCCCCCAGGCACTCAGGAAAGAAAGATCATCCATTTCACTTTTCCCTTGTCCACGGTGAAAAGTATTTATATTTCTATTTGGATGATCATGATCAAATCATCATCTATAACAGGGTTGTATTTCGCCTTCGTCTTTACCTACATTTATATTGTTTGACTCATAGGTGGCGCTGTCTTCATATTTGCCCTTAACGTGCACACGACACTTTATGCCAGAACCGGGGCGAAGTTCTGTGGATGTATAGTCGATAATAAAAATGATACCATAAATTTTACTTCAACTTTAGATTAAGCTCTAAAGAAGTCATAAAAACAGTCGCCTTCAATGTTCTGCATTTTATTAAAATTTTAAGTTTTAAATCCTTGAGATATTTAATGGTCTTGTAACAGCGACCTTGAAGATGACAGAATTTAAAGGTGGAAAACCAATCCATAACCTGAGGATATCGAAATGCTCTGTTCGTTGTGTAGCAGTGGTTGTTTTTTGGGTGCGTTACATTCAAGACCAACAAAACAACAACGCAAATATTTCTGAAGCGAGAAAAAACAAACAAACAAAAATAATCCTTCATCAAATAATAAAAGATACTAAGAAAAAGAAGAAAAAAATAATCAATACCATTAATGTCACTCCTTAAATGAATTATGGCTGGAGTGAGGGAGTGGGTGAGTGAGTGGACTGAAACAACAACATTTACACGACGGCTCCTTAGCGAAGAGCCTTAAATAAATCATATTCCAATGAAATATTCCACCATAACATGATTCGACAACAAACTGAGAAGAGAAAAGCCAGCAAACTCAACCGTCAGTCAAGAAGAAGGCCAACTGCGGCCGCACCCTTGTCAGACGAAATGGATTTAGGTTAGAATTGTTTTGTTTTTTTTTTTTTTTTTTTAGCCGAATGTTGTTGCTATTGCCACTGTCGCAGTTGCTTGTTGTTGCATTTAGACATGGCATGGCCAGAATTATTCTTAACAAATTAACCACCACCGCCACCGCCATTGCCACCTCCACCAACAACCACAATTTACCTGGGTGCACGCACGCACCACCGACCAACTCATTTAAGTTACCAACTAAACAAGAAGAAAATAAAACAAAATAAAATATGTTAAATGGGCTACTTCCAACGTAAGTCGTAGTAAAATAGCAAACTATGAATAAATTATTTTTGTGATGGTTATGTTTTCATTTTACTACGGGGGTTACTGGTTAGCTTTCATTCGAAACGAAAAAACGTCTGTTAACCAGCCGAATGACTGAATGAATGATTAAGTTGTTTATGGGGGAACACCCTACAAATGTTACAAAAAAAGTAGATCGACTCATGATCCCACCCACGTCGACGTCTATGTATGTATGTGGGTGTGATGGAAATTGAACGAATTTAATATTGGCCACAGCTGTCGTTCTTAGGAAAAACTGCTATGCCTAATATCAATTTTAGGCATTTTTCGGCAACTTATTCTCTCTGTATGTTCTCCTAGTACGTAGAAAACAACGTGTTCCTGGATTATTCAAATGAAAAATTTAATTCAATGATACGATAATAAACTCGAAAACGATATTAGAAAATGTATGGATATTTTTTTAATTGTATATTTTTATCTTGCATTTTGGAAAAATTGGTCCGATCACACCCGCCGTTGAATTAAATTTAATAAGGATGGCTACAAATGCTGCGAAATTCGTATTCTCAAAAAAACTGTTGCTAAGGAACAGTCCCCTAGAACTGAGAAAAATTGTTTTTTTAGAAAAAAATATTTTTTTTACACAAAACCATAAATAACAGAAATTTATATTTTATTTTAATTTTTAACAGCTAACATTATTACGTAGAAAACAATGTCTACATGCAAAAGATCTTTGGATAAATGTATAAGTTTTTAGACGCAAAATATGAATTTCTAAATTTGTGGTTAATTAGCGCAAAAAGGCCTTTTGTTTTATTCTGTAATAGCGAAGAAAACAAGATATATTTGAAGAGAATATATGAATAAATTTAGTAGTTATGATCCTTATGGTATTATAATATTAGAATATTAGTAAACAAATCTGAAAAAATTGACCCATTAAAATTTGTAATATAGTTTTAGAGTTTAGAAGGCAAATTTACATTAAAACTATTATACGTTTGCGTTGTATAGTGTTGTAGAACGTCCAATGGAATTCTGTTTTTTTTTTTTTCAATATTTTGGGATGTTTCTATACTTCAGTTTTAGACGTAGACCCCCTCCTGGTTATCTCATACGCATATTGTGTTCCAATGAAGACAGAGAGCAATTTTTTCAGCGGAATCAGAAAATCATTTATTTATTCGAATTTTTTTCCAAAAACTATACAATGACGTGCAATTTTGAATTATTTTCTTAATTAAAAAAATGAAGATTACAAAGCGGAAGATCTGCCAGACAAATTAGCATCCCAGACGTTTAATTATTTTTCATTGAGAGAAACAATTTTGTTATATATATATGTAACAGATTCAAGCATTATATCGTCACCTGACATTCAAAATATCGAAACATAAAAATCTAGTTTTGCATTGATTATGGTGCATTTGACTAAAATATACAATCTGACAAAATGTTAAATTCCTTCGTTTGAAAATAACGAATTTAAAGCGAAAATCAACAAATATTTTCTTTCATAAAGTAGCGATATTTTGACTTCTACGATTACATTTACATTTTTATATTTTTTATATTTGCATATGACTGAACTACATAATCTCTGAAAATTACTTCCAGAAATATAGAATTCATACGAATAATACGAACGTCATACTTGAACTTCTCCTGAAACTTATGAAAAATGTGGATTTCGTCGCCCTTCAGCTAAATTTTTGTTGTATAGTGTTATTGAACGTCAATATTTTGGAATGTTTCTATACTTAAATTTTAGGCGTAGACCTCCTGCTAATTATCTCATTCGCATACTGTGTTCCAATGGATACATAGAACAATTTTTGTGGACATTTGCATTTCAGATGGCAATATATAGAATCAATTTTAAACAACGATTAAAATGATTAGATGTAAACCAAAGTGACACAAACTAAATCAGCAAGCATAAAATTCTATTTTTTTAATAATTTTTTGAATATTAAAGTACTGCTTATTTTACAAAAAAAAAAAAACAGTTTATTTATTGATGCTTAACATAAAACAGTTTCTAATAAATAATGATTCGGTCCCAAACAAATATGTATGTTTATGTTGCTGTGGCGATTACTTTTCAGGGTGTTGTCAACAAACAAACTGGAACAACATTTACTACTAGAAAAGTGGGGAATGTTACCAATTTATAACTTTTTGTCCAGAGATTTTTTTTGTATTCTAACTGATGCTACAAACAACTGATGTTTAACAAAAGATTTGAACTTAACAAATATTTGTCCGCATTATAAAAAAATAGGCAAGTTTGAAGTAGAGTGATTTTGGCCGGTGTATAATTTAATTAGCACTTCATTGCCAACTGGCGAATAAAATTTTTTGGCAAACTGATGGTGGTAGATTTCTTATCAGTGTTAGTTTTTTCGCGATTTCTTGAATGCAAACAATTATTTGGCTTTTGTTATTTCATTTTTAAGAACACAACTTTTATCTACAATTTTTTTACAAGAGTTGATAATGTTATTGATAATGAGACCATTGGTTGGTTGCAAACGTTAACCTACGATAACACAGAGCATCAGTACCACCCACAAGGTACTGATAACAATTAGTCTTTTTTATCATATCTTTATTTTTAAACCCGGAGACTAATTGGGAATTTCTTGTGAAATTGCACCATAATTAGGCAGCCAGGTAGAATGGGTTAAAGAAATGTTTCCAATGTACGTTTCTTTTTTTCTAAATTCTAAATTGTGTAGACCGGAAACTACAACATTTTTCTATTGGAATTCAAAAATGTAAATTGAAATTGAGAAACGAAAACTGAAATTGAGAAAATGCAAATTGAAATTGATACAATACAAATTGAAATTGGGAAACGAAAATTCAAATTGAGAATATAAAAAATTAAATTCAGAAATGTATTGAGAAAATACAAATTGAAATTGTGAAAATATGAACAGAAATTGAGAAAATATAAATTGAGAAACGAGTATTAAGTATGTAAATTGATATGGAGAAAATAAAAATTTAATTTCAGAAATGAAATTGAAATGGACAAAATAAAGATTTAATTTCAGAAATGCAAATTGAAATTGAGAAAATAATAAAAACTTTAAAATTGTATTTTCTCATTTTCAATGTTTTATTTCTCAATATTGACTTGTATATTCATTCAATTTCAATTTCAATTTTCATTTCTAAATTTCAGTTTTTATTTTTTCAATTACAATTTATATTTCTGAATTTCAATTTGTATTTTCTCAACTTCAGCTTACATTTCTTAACTTAAAATTTTGTCTTCTCATTTGCAAGTTTCGTTTCTCAATTTAAATTTGTATTTTCTCAAGCTAAAGTTGTATTTTCTCAAATTCAATTAACAGCAGAGCTTGTTTGTTACAGGAATTTTCCTGGATTCTATAAATTTCTATAAATTAAATTATTAATTATTAAAGATTATATTTCCAAAGTTTCTGACAGTTGCAAAAACATTACTCCGGCGCTTTTACAATAACAAAATAAATAATAAATAGTAGCTCCTTTTCACATATTTTTGCTGTTTTTTTTTCGGCAGAGTTTCCGCTTTCCTTCACTGACAAATTGTTTTGAGTGTAGCAAATGATTAGTCCAGCGGAACTTTTTGGTCTATGGCTAAAATACAATTCATTATTTTTGCAATCTTTTTATAATATTTTATTATTAAATAATCTTACAAACTTATACAACAAAAATTTTTCCGAAGAACCATGTATAACTTTATCTGTTGGCTTTTCTAAACTCGAAAACGATTTTAACAATTTCTTTATGGATATACTTTTTTTTAATTTTTTACTAAAATTCCAATGTTCGCCGAAGTTACCTTTATGATGTGTATTCTCATATATGTTCATATGTTCTATATGTTCAATTAAAGGTACCTGCGAATTTTTTCCCAAAAAAAATCTTTTTCTGGCACGAAAAAAGTCATACAAATTTAAAAAAAATGGAAAAAACATTATTCTCTTTTTAAAAAGCTATCCTTCTGACGAAGAAAACAATGTCTACATGTAAAATATATATGGTTAAATGTTGAAGTTATTACACTATCTGTAGATAACTTCTAGATTTATTCAAAGATTTTTTAAATATAGACATTGTTTTCTCGCAAACAACATTTTTATATTTTTTGGTTTCAAACGCTTCCCCTGCAAGTAAAATACTATTGTATGTTATTGTTGAATTATGATCGAAATATGTTTTTCAAGTGCGTTGCTATGATAACATCTCATTGAATGTTGAACAATTCCGGCTGAAATTTATAATCTCCGGTACAACAATTAAATACTAATTTCGATAATGATCTTCACTATTAGATGTTCGGTGGGAATTTATTCCTGGTTTCCCCTCGGGAAGATTTACCATAGAGTGCTATACTGTCGGTTTCATTCGTCATTGTGTATTTTTGAATTTTTGACTGGAAAGTTGACGGCTGCCGACGATGACGATGCGCCGATAATGATGATGGTGATGAGTCCTCATCCCTCATCAATATTCGGCACTCATTCGTTGTCTGAATGAGGGTTTGCATGTGTTTGATCATTTAACAGAATTAACATTTTTGTTGTTGCCATATAGTATCGTTTCATTGTTCAATGATAGTTTTGTTGTGTTGTTGTTTCTTATTTATTTATTTTTATTATTATGTTTGCTGCTGATGTTCGTTCGTTCGTCTGTCTGCCGAACACTATTAAAGTGGTTGGAATTCGCGTGTGAATTTTAATTTTCTTAAAGGTTTTTTTTTTTCAAACAAATTAATTCATTTCGTTAAAGTTAAAGAAATTTCAAGCAAAAAGTTTGTCTACATTTTCATTTTACGTTTGCGTTTGTGTTCGTTCGTTCGTACAACATAAACAAAACACCAGCACCAAAAGCAATATCAACACCAAACTGGCCAAAGTATATATTTCTTTCTATAATCGCTTAAATGCCAAATCGAGTGTAAAAAACTAGTCGAAATTTGTCTACTCATTATTGATTAGCTGGGCGAATATGTATGTTTGTATGTATGTTTGCACGGCTACGTACCATCTACCTGCCTGCCTGCCTGCCGCACCATAAAAGCTTAAATTGTGCGATAAGTAATTAATGTCAGTAATTGCTGAGCAATTTGTTAATGCTTTGCCGACTACCTGTACCGGGAGATGTACGAACAGCGAACAGTGTTTGTACTGTGCCCCACAGTTCATAGTTCAACGATGATGCCACCTGTCACAGTCAAGGTGAGGACCTATGCCATTGAGAATATTTTGTTTAAATATTTTTTAATGAAAAAGGTCATATTCTTGTGAACCGGGCGATCAAGTTATTCTAATAGTCTGCCTCTATTTTATCCAGATTCTTCTAGAATTCGTACACTATACACATGTAAGGGTAGTGTTATTGAAGTAATGAATCAAAATAGTGGAAAAGACTAATATTATTCAAATCGTATGAAAACTTTTGTATTGGCCACCATTCAGTCGAGATAATCAACTACAGGGCCATTATTAAAGCTAGATGACCAAAAAACAGTCAGGTAAACTCGTAAATATAGGGTGAACCATGTAACAGTTTAAATAAGAATCGGCTATAAAAGAAAAAGTACTGATTAATTTTTCAAATTTCTGGCTTTATTGGAAAGGTTGTGTGTTCATTTAATAATGGAACACAATATCATTCATGTGGCTAATACAACTGGCTCGCCAGTACCTCATCCGGTCAATCTAATTTTTCAGTACATTTTCGATTGTTCCGGCTCGAATCTCTTTAATGGCAACTTCGATTTCATGTTTCAACGCATCAATTGTCTCTGGATGGTGTGTGTAACATTTATCCTTAAATAATCCAAAGGACTCAAATCACAGCTCCGAGGCGGCCAATTGACAGCGCAATTTCGGCTGATTATTCGATTTTCAAAAACAGTGCGTAAAATATCGATGGTTGCGTTGGCTGTGTGACATGTGGCCGCGTCTTGTTGAAACCAAATGTCGTCCATGTCATTCTCTTGAATTTATGGAAACAAAAATTCGTTGATCATGGCACGGTAACGCTCACCGTTGACGGTAACGGCGACTCCTTTCTTATTTTCCAGTCCAAAATCACACCGAACAGTAACTCGTTGTGAACCCCATATGCGGCAATTTTGCTTATTGACATAGCCACCGATATGAAAATGTTGAAGCTCATTTTCACGATGTTCAGTAAAATGCACCTACCAAACAATCCTCAGACCATTGAGCGAAGCGAAAACGCATCGGACACGTCCCATTTTGAAAAGTTTCAAACATAAAATAAAAAATAATTTTATTCGACCTTTCGAAGTCAAAGTAATCGGTCCTTGCATATGCCCGTACGGAACTAGGTCGAATGGAACAGAATTATTTCTAAAAATAAGCTGTTTCAAGCCACTGTAGTTTTGGTCGAACCTTCTATATCACTAAGCAACAAAAAATAAAAATGTTGGGTCCGAGACCTATTGAAGCATATTGAGTCCTAAAATCAACATAAAAATATGGAAATTTTATTTTTTACTAAAATTCTGATTTTCGTCCAAGGCATCTTTAATATTTGTACTCTCATTTTGGAAATACAGGCTTATATGTCCAATTAAAAGTAAATGTGATGGCTAAAAATTTTGAATTTAGATAGGAAATGTGGTTCAGAAACAGTCCACGAAAAAGAAAGATTTTATAAAAACCTTTTTTGCTGCCACGAAAAAGCCCATAAAAAATATAGGAAAATTGTAAAAAATATTTTGTAATAGCTAATATTATAACGAAGAAAATAATGTCTACATATAAATATCCATGGAAACATGTAGAAGTAATGACCCTCTTGGTAGGCGAAAAAGGAATTGAAAAAATCATGATTTTATAAATTTGTGGTTAAAGAGTGCGAAAAGGCATTTGTAAGTTAAATGAAATAATATTTACATTTATTTTATAACAGTTGAGATCTTAACAAAGAAAACAAGGCCTAGTTGGAGAAAATCTATAGATAAGTGTAAAATTTATGACCCTTTTTTTACGAAGTTTTTGTTTCAATTGGAGTAAATTTTCTAAATCTTTTCAATATCGATGCTTCAGATGTCTATAATTACTATTTTCACGACATCTGAAATTGGGAACAATTTCTAAGTCTGAGAGGGGTAATTTTTAATAAATGGTTAAGTGAGGCTATCCTATGTTAACGGAGTGTTTATTTATTATAATAAAAATATATGTCTATTAATTAACTTTCACGTTTTTCTTTTTGAATATTTGACGTTGTCAAGTAAATCAGGGTGAGTTCTTGATCCACCGTTGTTAAATTCAAAAGGAAAAATTAAATGTTAAACAACATTTTTAACTAATTCTCCCCTTTTGCACGCTTCAAAATCACTGTCTATCCGTTGTTGTTTTTTTTCTTCTTCTCAATAAAATCAAAATAAATTAACATTCTTCACTGGCTGTCTTCATTCATAATTATTGCTTTTTGTTGCCTATTTTGTCTATAATTTATTAATGAGTCTGTGCTTATCCAAAAAACAACAAAAACAACAACAGCACCTACCATTTAAGGAAGTTGCAAATTATCGTGGCTCAGTCGTTTGCTGCTTTCAGGCAGATTTCGAAATCTTTCTAAGCCACAGATTTGGGCCAACACAACGTGGGTTTTTTTGTGTTAAACGACAACAACAACAATAATCCAGAGTTCAACAGTATCAGATGCGGATCCGTATGAAATACTGTAAAATCTAACTATTGTTTGTACAACCATACATCGATCGATCCTAGCTATTAATCTCTGGCGGCAGCGAGAGGAGAAAATGCAATATTATTTGTGATTGTTTGTTGTTGGTTGGTTGATCTCTACTTTTATTTCGTTTAATTTACTTTGAGAATTTTCCAATTAAACGCTTTTAAAATCTCAAATTACATTTTGTACAGTACCTTGGGTACCTTGTGTCGCCGACGTTCGAATTAAACCTCGATTTGCAATATGGCAGAAAATACTTTGTACTGACACTGAGAGAAATCGGTGGTGTGTAATTTTGTAGCAGTGGTGGTACGGCACGGTGTTGTGGAGGCTAAACGACTGTAATTTGCTTCCATTTTTCCATATTTCGATTCTTGTTGTTTTTTTTCTGAGTGTAGAGAATCTACTGCTTTTATCCAACCATTGGATTGTGCGATTTCTCTGATCGAGGTGATCTTGCTGCAGCAGCATTACATCTGGTGCGGTTAAGATTGTCTCCCTGTCTGTCTGTTGATCTAAAAATAGACTTTATTTTCAAATGATTTCATTGTTGTTGTTTTTGTATACCTTCAACACAGGAATTTATTTTATGGTTAATGTCGCAGTCAGTCGAGTTAATGTTTGTTTGCCTATCGCTTTGGTTTGTTTGGTTGTGTTGCACAGCATGGAACTGGATTATATTGGCAAAGCTAAAGAGGAATAATAATGATTGCGTTTAATATGGTCTGTTTGCCTTTAACGCTCGTCGTCGTTCCCTGAGGTACGAACTGTATATGGCGATACGATTTCCAATAACTTGGATATGGCCAAACACCGAATATTGACGATGGTGAAAGGATGAACGGATCGATATTTTTTCGGACATAGGTCTAGTCTAGTTTGAACACAATTCGTGGGGCACACACCTATTTGGCACGTTATTAAATATTAAATACTAAAAATAAATACTAAAGAAAGAGTGTTTTTAGAATTCATTCAAATAATTTTAATATTTTTTTATAAACTAATTTTGACTTGTATATTCTCCCGGTACAAGTGAAGGAGTTAAAGATAACCCGCTTTTAGATACCTACCTGTGTGTTGGGGAGAAAAACTGTGTAGAAGATTGTTCTGGAGCTAAGGCATTACTGAACGACTTTTTCTCTATTTCTTATGAATTTTTTTCTTGTTAGTAAAGAAAGATTAAACTAGTAAATCAAAAAAATTTTTTTTTTCAAATCCATGCTTTATGCAAGCAGAATTCTATTGGGCCTAGAAATTCTTTTTTAGTTATCTTTTGTAGAAGGAAAAATTACTGCGTTATCAGGAGCAGAAATAATAGATTTTTAATTTGTGGTTTGTATGGGAGGTACCACGCCCCTTTGTACAATCCCGCCCATATTTGCAGCAGCACTTACAACATGCACACCAAACCGACGTACCAAATTTTGTTTAAATACCGTTATCAGGAGCAGAAATAATAGATTTTTAATTTGTGGTTTGTATGGGAGGTACCACGCCCCTTTGTCCAATTGGTCAAATTTTTCCATTTCCTTGTATTGTCATCGAAAATGATTAAGTGTGCAAAATTTGAGCAAAATTGGTTGAGAAAAAAGCTTTCAAAAATTGATTTAAAATTTTGTGGCACACAAACATATATAGAAAGTAACCTTATATAAAGCATGGAAAAAACAATTTATTCTCAATTCTTTGGCGACTGTTCCTAACCCTTGGGTCTACGTGAAGGTGAAATTCGCAATATTTGAAGCCATCATAAGTACCTTTCATTGAACATATAAGTGGATGTTATCGGACTTATATTTCCAAAATGAGAGAACAAATATTGATGGTACCTCGACGAAAATTGGAATGTTGAAGATCGACCATATGATCAATCTAAACTGATGCGTACATGGTAATGCTATATCATCCATATGCTGAAGATTGATCTCAACTGATGCGTTTATGGCAACGCTGTGTCATCCACATATAGATGGCGGTATGGTGTCCTTTATGGTTCTAAAGTTAATAGTTTTTGTACTCCGTACGAAGCAGCAATACTTGTTGAAATAAAATATTGAGAAAACTAGTTGTTGTTTTAATAAATTGTGTCCTCCAGACTATGTCCAGGGAAAGCCAACATGGCCACCAATCTAGTAGGAACCTGTCCAGAAAGTTAAGTAAAAAATAAAAGAAAATAAAATCGTGTTCGAAAGCAGAAAATGTAATACATAGCCCATCGGCAAAAACTTTGTTGCATAGCGTTACATGCGTCTATACGAAAAAGTTTGAGTCCCATGTTGGCCTCTATCTCCTTTTTTGCCTACAAGAACACATTTAAAATTTCTGGAGTGAACTATCTCTTCTACTTTACGAGAAATACGTCTTTCAATGTTTTGAAAATATTTATGATTCAATTGTTTTTTTATTTAAATAAAACTGAACATTAATTTCGTCATTATTTGCGAAGTACTGGGATAAGTCTCTCCAGAAAAGGATGGATATTTATTTTTAATACCAAAACGATCAGCATAGTTTTCATGATTTCAGCCTCCCTACAGACGGGATAGAGTTTAGATAATAAATCGGGGAACCTTGTTACGGCTTTCATTCATTGACAATGATCTTGCTGACCAGTTGAGCTGTGTTGAGGTCTCATGAACACCCGCTTCCAAACAACATGATGTCATGTTGTTGTCCATGGCTTGATTTGACCCACTTTTATTTTGTTTGATTATCGAGAATAAAGTGTTTTACATACATATAAACAAACAAACACACAGCATAGCGCCTTCAATTCTCAAATGCGGCTATTTAAACCTGACTTAATAATAAATCATTCAATATTTCAAAGTGTTCTGCATGAACGCCACCAACTGAAGCGTTGCGTGAATTTGAATATGTACTACGTTCGTGCCCGTGTTTTATTTCTTTTTCTCTCTCTCCACATTTGTGTATAAAGAAAATAATATGTAGTCAGTCAGCCAGTCAGACAGTGCAACATTTAAAAACAGGTGTAATTAAAACGTACACATCGTTTTAGTGAAAACAATTTAAATTCTGGTTCGCGAATATATTGAAAGTATAAATTATGCGTGTTAAACACTATTTTAGTCGTGATTGTGAACTTAATATTTATTTCTTATGTGTTCTTCGGTTTATGGGGTCTGTTCCTGTAGTTTGGTGTGCAAAATTTTAGCAGTCAGCCATCATCAATTTGAATTGAATGTGATTTTGCCAAATATTTAAATATAGGAATATTCCACTCCTTGTTCTTAAGATGCCATTTGATTTAAGATGGACAAAAGGATTGGGCTATCGCATGCTATATTAGTGTTGGAGCCTCCACACAGGTAATATGCGTTGGATTTCGCCCAGGTTGATATTAAGGCCTCGTTTGCAATGGGCAGGGGGAACCAAGTTTAGGACGAACAGTGGGTGATGTTGCCAATTGGGGCGGATTAGCTGTATATTCGATGCACTCTTATCTTCTCACGCCTTATTTGTAATCCAGTTTTATTCTCTTTCGAAAAGTCTGTACTTTTACAATTATATTCGAAAAAAATGTTCTTTAAATTCCGTAGTTTTATGAGAAGGAACCTTGATATATTCATTTTTTATTTATTATGAATTACAGTACAAAGTAAATTTATATTCCAAGATTTATGATATAAATTTTAATCAAGGTTGAATTTCAAGTAAAAAGATCGAACAATTCAAAATGTAAAATTTTATGATATATTTTGAAATACTTCAGTCAAAAAAAACTGCGCAGATGGATCATAAAACTGTGTCCAAAAATGTACTTGATTTGAATTGAAATAAAAATGAAATTGAACAAAAGACATTGTGTGTGCCAAACAAATGACAATTTTCTTAATTTCAGTTCATTTTTATTTGACTTTTATATACTCTTTTGTGAAAAAAAATCAATCAACGTATTTTCAAATTTCCATTTGGACATGAAATATGATTTTGAATAAATAAGTTTAAATACTTCACCTTGTTAATAACAAATTATTCATAATTTGCTTATAAATACGAGTCATTTCAGTGATGCTAGCAAAACATCAAATCTAAACGTTTGCAATTTCCGGTACACTCTAATATATTCATATCTTGTGTAAACATATATTCAAAAACGGTGTGTCAAGTAGGGTGATAAAATAAACCTGTTTAGGGTCAATGTTTTCAAAAAGTTTGTCAATTTAGCATGTTTGAATATTTTTTAATCTACAACGTGAAGGAACACAGCTATTACGCATGAATTAAATATGAATGGAATGTAAATCAAAACAAGTGAAAGCAAAGCAAGTTCGTCTGGGCCGAATCTTATATGCCCTGCTTCATCACTCTAATCAAGTGGCTCAAGAGGAATCCTTTTATTTATATCCAAATATAAAAATACTTACTCGCGAACTAAATATGTTTTCATGTTATTATATGGATGTGTTTCCAGCAATTATTTTTCAGAGTCTATACTCTTCTATATTATGGAAATACATCCCTAATCCTTAAGTGCAAGCAACTATTCTAAACTTTAACAACCACACATACGTATAGTATTTAATCAGATGCTTAACTAATTATGAATATGGCTGTATTGGTTTATTTACATTTGCTTACTTACATTTTAGAACAGGCTTATCAAATACACCTCAAAGTGTTACAAATTAAATCACGAACTTAGCATACACACGCGTTTCCATTACTTACTATCGAGGGAGCGACCATGCCCATGTTGAACATCGCTATCTGTCTGTACTTATGTAAAATATGAAATTAAATACCGGCCATTAATGCTCATGCATACATACTCTACATATATAGATGTGTTCATAATAACTAAGTACATACAAATATTTACATATGAATACATAGTTAGTTGTTTAACTACAAACCGCACGCTTCAATGAGCGCGTATTGTGGTAGCTGCGGTGATGGATGGTGGCGGCGACGATGGGCATAAGTTCACCCCTTTGTGAAATTTCAAATTCGAACAAAAAACGCAAATTTAACAACAAAACATCGGTTTCTAAGTCAAGTGATTGTTTACGCGGATTGCGTCACTGGAGTAGTCACAGACCTGGTGGGGGAGAGAGGGGGAGGGGGAAACAAGTGAAAATGAATAAATTAAAAAATTACCGAAGGGAAGCTACACGCAATGACACAAGTCTGTGATCAAGGTCTATTTGCCACAGACACCGGGCAATACAATGCTTTGTTGTGGCGGAAACAAATCTACATGTGCTAGGCGTTTGCTGGGTTATGTGGTTTGTGGCCAGCGTAGTTCCATTCTAATTTTATATTTCTATTTGTTGAGTTGACTAGATAAATGAAAACTCATTTTTCGGATATCGTATGGAAATGATGACGATAATTTTCAAATTTTTTTATCGCATATTCGAGACAAAGGCACTGTTACCGATTCTCGAGGGAGGCACCTAATTTAATTCGATGTATTTTGCTATCTCAACCGGATTTATGAAGCTTTACCATATCATTGGTTTCGTCGAAAGTGAACGTTAATTTTTATAATTACACTATGCAACAACAATTTTGCCGAAGGGAAATGTATAATAGGTTTTGATGTATTCTAGCTTTCTAAACTCGAAAACGATATTAATTTTGTTGTGGCTCTCTTTGTAGACGCAAAATATTTTTTAAGAAAAATAACTATTTTCTAAATTTATATTCAAAAAGGTCGAAAAAAACCATTTGTAAAATAAATAACAGAATATTTATTTATTTTATAATAGCTGGGAACTTAGCGAAGAAAACAATGTACAGTTGAAGAAAATCTGTACATAAATGTAGAAGTTAAGGACCTTGTTGTAGAAGTTCATGTCGTATTCACGTATGACCAAATCAATTCAAAAAAAAACTTCGTAAGAAATGAGATGATTTTGCGGAAAATTTCTCATAGATTTACTTCAAATAGACATTGTTAACTTCGTTAAGATCCCAACTATTTTAAAGTAAAACTAAGTATTCTGTTTTTCGCATCATTTAATCGCTAATTAAGAAATTTATTTTTTTTCGTTTGTATTTTTTGGTCTATAATCAATATTTAATTTGAACTGGCTCAAGACCATTTTGCATCTATATTTAATAGAATGAAAATTTATTTACAAATGGCAGGGTGACATTTATTACTTGGCTGCAGACTACCACGATTATGATTTCGACCATGTCAATGGTTTTTTCAAGTGGCTTCGCAGCGACTTTTCAACATCAAACCCGGCCTCTATGATTCTCACAAACAAACGATATAATTTTTCAAAAAAAAAAAAAAAAACATTTCTTCGATCTTTTACATGTAGACACTGTTTACTTCGTTGTAATGTCAGCATTTAAAGATTGACACAAAATAATTTTTTTTTATTTTTATGGGATTTTTCGTGCCAGTAAAAAGATTTCTTCGAAAAATTCAATGTTTTCTCATTTTTTTGGAGACTGTTCTTGAATCCCTTTTTCTATGTGAAAGGGAAATTCACAATATTTGTAGCCATCATAAAAACCTCTAATTGGACAAGGAGGAAGGGTGTGAACGGGCCTATATTTCCAAAATGAGAGTTGAAATATTAAAAGTGCCCACTACAAAAATATTCCTATTTTTGTAAAAAATTAAAAAAATACATATATCCATTAAAATTTTTGTGTTGATATTATTGACTCAATATGCCATGTCTTTATGTAAAGTTCTATTTGTAATAATTACTGGAAAACGTATCATTAATTTACCAAATACGATTATATGAACTTATATTTGTCACCAATAAGTGAGCCTCAATTGAATAATATGACCAAACACTGAATTAAAAATTCCATCAACAAATTTCTCTTAGTATATAAGTTTCAAATAAATTGAAATTGCAAAACCTGCACTGCAACTTTGTTGCCAATGTAAGTGCGATGCATGGCTTACCTTCCCTTCATGTAATACTCGTAAAGTATTAATTTCTTCACAAGTCTCACAAGGTTGCAAAACCAAAAGAGTGATGGAGAGGGCGAAGGGAATGAACAATTACATTTCTCATACAAAGATCATTTCACAATTTAATTTTTTTCTTTTCAATTAAAAAATGCATTAACAATGACATTTTACAATTACAAAAATACCCGCTGAGGTAATCAATTACAGGAAGACGAAAAAAACCACTTTGAATTTGAGTGAAATATGGCCTGATGGCAATATCTAATCATCTAATCGTTTGAGATGAAACAATATAATGTGACTAAGAAACATATGTAATGGATGAATTCGGATTTGAATTCTAATTCGAATGTGAATATGAATACGTTACACAAGTGCGAGAAATGTAAACGAGCAAGTTAACTAGACACCACTTCAAAAGTGGCAAAGTGTCATGATATTGATAGGGGTTTGTTGCGTTTGGAAATTGTGTGATGACATCTTTCAAAACAACTTACTTGCTGTGTCTGTCCCCGATATATCTATACAAAGATATATTTCTCTGACTAATCTTTGTTTTTCATCACGTTAAATTGACTTGTGCCATTTCAAAGTAAGTGATGAAGACAAATTAATAGTTTAGGTGCGATTGGATATCCGAGAAAGTATAAAGTAATGTGGTTATTTCATTAGGGTCTCCCGCGGAGAGATATTCTTGAATTACAAAGGGGCCTTTTAAAATTTTCGTGGGTGTTTTTAGAAATGTAAATTTACGATAATGTTTGGAACTGTGCAACACTTTATGGTCACAGCATAAAAAGCAAAGCGAATTCCTATTTTCTACGACCTACACGAAATTCCAATACTATACGTGCTTTCCGAGATACATCTCAATAAAATAACCTCTATTATGATTAAAACTTCAACTATTTTAGCATTTATGAACATTAAATGCATCTACTGCAATATCTAGCCGCGACATCTGGAAAATCTTTGGAATATGCTCAATGTGAATTTTCTTTGCAAAACTCAATCAATAAAGTCGCGATTTTGGAGTTTTTTGCCGCTAATAACACACTGTGCGCCGGTGGCGTATGAGTGCTATATATTAAGGGTAATATTACTCATACGCTGAAGTATTACATCTTATCGAGTCAATCTTATTGACGTAATATCGTTGGGATGATAGTAAATAGATCATCGATCTAATAGATTCATCGTCATTAGACAATCCAAAATTTATTTCCGTGAACTCTTTTTGTAAAAAAACATATTAAAAAAATTGTTGTCAAGCTCACACAGTCGATAAAAAGTTAGAAGAAGACTTTAAAATCTCCAAAAAATCAATTTATGATGATAACAACTTTAAAATACCTTTTGCGAATAAAAGGGGAATTTATTCTCGTGGATTTTTTTATTCCCCTGCAGGCGTAAGATGGTGATATGAATATAACCCCGGAAGAAACTCGAAGAAAATAAATCGCGATTGAAAATTTACCGTCAAAACTTTTCAGGAGTTATATGTGATTGAATGTTTGTAAACATCGTAATTTGACTACGTAACAAAACAAAAAAATATGTCCGAGAACTAACAATTTATTTTTTGTGTACATTGGGGCATACTGATTCATAAAATGAGCACAAAACATTTTTTATGTGTATTTTTGTACGCTTACGATGGCTGCAAAAAGTCTCCAGAAAATTGAGAAATAAATGATTTTTTCGAAAAAAAAACTTTTTTAAGTTGACACGAAAACACCCGTAAAAACTAGAAAAAATAGGAAAACATAATTTGATTTATTTTTAAAGATTATATTGTAACGAAAATAGCAATATCTATGTGTAAAAGACCTATGGATAAATATAGAAGCTATGGCCCTATTTGTATTTTATGATACTTGGGTCAGTTCGAAGAAAATGTAAAGGGGGTTTCGTGCTATTTAAACATAAACAAAAAATGTATTTTTTTCGAAAAAAAATCTCAATTCTTTGGGGACTGTTTCTAAACTACTGTCTTTATGTCAAAGTGAAATTCTACACATTTGTAGCCACCGCAATTACCTTCAAGCGAACGTATAAGTGGATGTTATCGGACTTATATTTCCAAAATTAGGGTACAAATACTTAAGGTACCTTCGGCGAAAATTGGAATATTAGTGATTTTTTTGTCACATTTATCTATAAAAAATCTTGTATATAGCCCTTCCACAAAATGTTTGTTGCATAGTGTAATAACTCGTGGATATTTTCAAGAAGAAACAAACAACAAGCTAGTGATGTAAAAACCCGTGCCGTTTTGGCATGGAATGACGCTTATACAATATATATATACATATATTTGAAATATTGGACTGTGAAAATCTATTGGGACTCCAAGAATTTCAAATGTATTTGTTTTAGAAAATACTCAATCCTCTTAATCTAAAAATATTCCAATAAATCTATTAACGACAACAAATTGGCAGCGATGTTGGCGGACACATACACATGTACGAACCTATATATATATACAAGATCGCACGTCAGCGACATATGTATGTGGCACTTATTGTAAACAGATCTATGCCAACATACATAAGTACATGATGTTTTTAATTATCTAAATAATAGTTGTTACAAATATCTAAATAATAAAAAACATCGATGATTTGTCTACACTTGGTCCCCATACCCCCATCCATCCCATTGTTAGCAATCTTTGAAGAATTTAAAAATAGCAGCAGTTTGGCGTTGTCAAAATTCGAATTTTTCTTACAAAAAACACAACTTTCCAGAACATTTTTTGTTCGTCTTCTCGAAGTAAAAGACACCGCGCACCGTACCGCACCGCATGGAATTGTGGTGGCACGACACACGCAGCATTTCCTTCTGTTCTTCTGAAATGTGTAAAGATCTGAAATCTTTCGGTCGTGGGAAACTTTGAGTGGGCTGAATTTTATCGGTCGGTCGGTTGGTGGAATGGGCGATGACATCCACATGTTTTCATTCAATTTTTGGTGTTTTTGTTTCGTCGGTCGGTCTGTTTTGTTTTATTTCGAATAAACTTTGCTTGTTCATCTTTATTTTGGAGAAAAGTCCGTGTTTTTTCTTCTTCTTTTGCTACACTCACATGCCTGCCCGAGCGTACGTACGCACGTACGTATTGTGTGTTGTGTGCCAGTGGGCGGCGCGCAGTTCTCTTTATTTATCTTCATTCCTCCTTTCATTTAGATAATAAAGAAGAACCCGAAGGAACGGAAGAAAAAAATATGAACAGAATGAAAAAAAGAAGAATGAATAATATTTTACGATCATTAAATTTAAAGAGTTGAACATATGCTGAACATTAAAATAGCAGATTACGATATGATCGATGCAAAGATTTGAATGAATTTTGAAAAGATAAATAAATAAATACTCATTCCCAGAAGAGAATAAAGGAAATTTGGCCTTGTGGGGGGTCAAAATGTTTACTTCAGCATTCCGACACCTAGGTGTTTTTTATGGGGAGGGGGATGATGCGCAAATCATCTTGAGAAATGTTTATTTTTTGGGATAAAAAGTCGTTTAAATATTTAAATAACCTTGCCCTGTTCGCATCGAAATGGAAAGGAGATGGAATGACACATCGATTTGAATCACTTTCCAGTTTCATTGAGGAACGTCTTCTTATTTTGTTTTATAATATTGTGGAACCGAAAGTTTTATCCTCTATAGGCTGGATAATAGGTCCATCCATAACTTCCAGATTTATCCATAGATTTTCTCCAACTTCGTTAAGATGCCAGCTATTACAAAATAAAATAAAATATTACTTCATCTATTTTGTAAGAGGGGTTTTCTTGCTATTTATAAAAAATAAAAAAAATCATGATTTTGTTAAAGTCTTTTTCGTTTACAAAGAGTGTCATAACTTCTACATTTATTCTTATATCTTTCACATTTAGACATTGTTTTCTTCGTTATGATATTAGCTATTAAACATAGATCAGATTTTCAGATTTTTTCTATATTTAATGTATTTTCGTGCCACAACAAATGAAAAAAATCTTTTTCTCAATTCTTTGAAGACTGTTCTTAAACCACAGTTTCTGTATAAATGAATAGCCATTATAATTACCTTTAATTAAATATATAAGTGGGTGTGATTTCCATAATGGGAGTACAAATCTTAAAGGTATCTTCGGCAAAAATTGGAATTTTAGTAAAAAATATCCAGATATTTTTTAATATTGTTTTCGAGTTTACATAGCCCTTCGGCAATATTGTTATTAATCTTATTTTTTGCGGAACATAGAATATATACTTGTATTCTATTTCTGATTTATTTATATGCTTCTGTTGGATCGGTAATTTTTAGGGATTGTGACACCTCAAAACAATCGTGGAAATATGGGAGATATTAAATCGAACCTATTAGCCTTTTCCTTCTGCTCTTAGGAAATCATTATCCAAAATATATTTATCCAACTTTGGGTTTCTTTATTATTCTATCTGGAAATATGGCGAATTGAGGAATTCAAAGTTGAAAATATTTACCTAATTATTGGGGAAAACATAGAATTTCCAAATAATCAATAAAACATAATCAATAAGAGCAAATAGGCAAGAAAAATTTAGTTCTATATGAGTTAGTACTTTTTCGTTATTTTTCAATAACCTAATTCAAAATAAAATCTGTTGTATATTGGATTTAAATATATTTCAAATGGACCAATTCTGTCGTATATAATTTTATTTGAAGAAAATGTAAAAACAAAGTTTTTTCTAATTAAAAACAATTGGGATTAGTCGATATATATATATATATATATATATATATATTAGAGTGGCTTCTTTTGTGAGGAAGGAAACAATTTTGTTGATGTTCCCGACTAAAATGAAAGATTGGTTTGTTTTATGTGTTCTCCCAAAATATTTCGTGTTTATCATTGTCCATTCGTGAGCTGGACGCGTTCAAAATAACCTCAATAAATTAGGTTTTTCTTGAATAAAATTCACCATGAGAATGGTATTGGGAAAAAACTGCTAGAAATTAAAATCCGACCCGAGCCTTATCAAACCATATTAAAAACTTGCAATATGACCCAGTATAAAGGACAGTATTATACTATTTTAGTGCAATTTTTGATGCATTTTTTTATAAAAACCGCAATAACTTCCACATTTTTAGTTGGATTTATGTATTTGTTGGATCGTTGGAGAGGTATTGATGACCAATTCCAATTTTTAGAACTTCCTAACCCATTAAGGCCCGAATTGCACAAAAATGTTAAAATTCTACCCTCTATTCTTGATTAAAATGCAATTTTTTGATATGGTTTGATAAGGCTCCGACCAGATTTTAATTTCTAGGCTTTTTTCTAAATACAATTCTCACCGTGAGTATTATTCAAGAAAACCCTGATTTATAGAGGTTATTTTGAACGCGTCCAGCTCACGAACGGAAAATGATGAAAGCGATATATTTTGGGAGAACACATAAAACAAACTAATCTTTAATTTTAGTCGGGAACATCCACTACTTCTTTCTTGAAGCCACTCTAATATATATGAATTCTAGATTACCTTCAAATTTATGATTTTGGTGAATACCAAGTGCTTAGATCATGAAGTGACCTATGCTAATCGGTTTATTACTTCGTTAAATATAGAACATCGCCAAAAGAGGCCAAAAGTTTCTTTTGAATTGATAAATAACGTATAGCAGATGTTTATATGTAAAATATACAAAATCGATTATTTGGTTAATTTATTCGAATTATTCGTTTTTGGAAAATTGCAAATTTCGGAATTTCATCCTTGACTGATGAGTTTTACTTACAAATGGCGACTTTTAAAGAAGATTGCATATATTTGCATGATTATTTACAACAACTTTAATATTTTTAATATTCAAAAATCCGCCAAAATTATTCAAATTTATTCCTCATTATTAAGATATGTAAAAATTCTTACAGACTTGATTACTTATTAAATTGATATGTCTTCGACACGAGTGTTATCGAATTAATTACATTCATATGAATATTTTCCCTACAATACAAAAATCTTAACACATGCCATATGTCTGTGAATATTTTCTGGTGTCAAAAAAATGCTAAGGCATTTTTTATCAAATTTGAAATTTTAATTTATATCGTCGTAAAATTTAAATTTGCGTTGTATTCTATCATCAATTTTAAATAGTTTGTCTTTGACCTTGTTCAATGTCGAATCGTTCAGTGATTATCATCACAATTTGAATAACAAATTTGATAGGCTCTCAAATTGGTTTTGATTCCATGTTAATCACATAATTTTTATATTCTGCATAGATGCTGCATTAATTTTAGACTTGCATTTTTTAAATCGTATTTTTAGGTTCTCTATTATAATGATACAAATTGCATCGTATATGTATTTGATTAAATATTTTTGAAAAAATATTGATATATTTTTTCAATCTTTTCATAACATTACTATCGTTTACATTTCCGGTTACGGGTGGTACATGTTTTCTACCAATTCATCAAAAACTAGCTTTTTGCTATCACTTCTGAATGAGCAACCGCGCTGATTGCTGTTATCATGTTTTCGTTTGTTTTATATCGGTTTGTAATCAATATTTGATTTGAATAAAAACAAACGTGCGTGGCACGGTAAAATAAGTGATATGCTTTGTTATACATACATACATACTTACCTGTATATGAGCAGGTACACACACTTAAATATGCAACTCAATGAGATGCTTGTAAAATGGCAATATGTGCTTTTTTACTTGGTGTGATTGTTTTTGACTGATATTCCAAAAGTGGTGCGAATTGTGGTTTTCATGCGTTTGGACAATTATTGGGTATTTGATTCAAAAGTCACTGTGAATCCTTCTGAAGAAGGTCGTCACGAACCAGAAAACATGAGATAGTGGTAGTCCGCAGTTAAATAATAACTGTCACCTTACCATTTATAACTAAATTTTTATTCTATAAAATATAGATGCAAAAGTTCTAGAAGATCAGGACAATATCCCAGTTCAAATCAAAGGTTGATCATTCCCTTTCAAGACGTTTAGCCTTGAAGTAGACAAATGTTGTATTTTCAGAGAAGAATTATTTCGATTTTTTTTCAAAAAGTTTGCAAAACGATTCTATTTAAATGATCGTTGAAATGATAATTAATTATTTTTTGTCATTGAAAAATTTTAAATGAAGAAATACTAAAAAACTTGCATTTCTGGAATGAACTAAAGAGAGGATACAATAATTTATATGAGGTTCTGATAGCAGAGATGGGATAGGCTGTTGCTCAGAGCAAAAACGAGTTAATCACTATATCAAAATATTGTTGATGTAGGTCATATTTGGCACAGCCCAAAAAATATAGAAACTGTATTTGTGTAAAATAAAACATCCAAAAATTAAATTATAATTGTGGGGATAATCATCAGTGGTTTATTGTATAAAGTGCTTGTATTTGTGCTGTGCACTGAGAAGGATGAATTGCTGCGGGCACCCCCCAGAAATGAAAATTGGATTGTTTTAATAATGATTAGCGAAATATTTTGCCGCTGAGTGAAGCCGTCTGCGAGCTAAACGCTCTTGAAAACACCTCTATAATAATGTTTTCCCTCTGTATTTTGTTGTTGTATTTTTGTTCAATATTTTTTTTCAGATTTTATATGCAATTAGAATCGGTTTAAATGCAAATTGTTATTCTTGTCTTAGAATAACTCATTGGTGGATTTCTTAGACGTTTAGTTAGATTTTTGTGGGTTTTCAAAGTAACAGCTAAAATTTCATATTTCTTGGGAACGTTTTATAAAAGATTTTATGAAAAATAAATGGAAGGAATCAATATTTTTCGAATGATGCCTAAATTATGTATATCGGATGACGTCACTGACTCCATTTTTGTAAAATAATTTAATTCAGAGATTTTTTCAGAGCCAATATTTTCAAACTCTTTTCACAAAATGAGTACCGCGGCATCAATTTCCTTCCGATTTTCATGATTTAGACATCATTCGAAAGGTATTGACTATTTATATTTTATAAAATACAATCACCAAATATGGAAAAGAAAATATACTATAAACGTCCAATATTTCGACCAATAAGTTTCTCTAAGACAATAATCAAAATTTATATTTAAAGTGCGAGTGCATTTTTTAGGGGTGTTTTCAGGAGCGTTTAACTCACAGACAGCTTGGTCTAGGAACAAACTATTTTGCAAATCATCGTTAACCAATCCAAACTTTATTTTCGTGGTGACTGCAAATTGTTTTTCCATTTGTATGGGCCGCGACCCATATACACACACCCGAAAACTTCACCACAAGGAATTTTAAAAATGTGTGATCTATCAAAAACCCTTTCGTTCGAAGCTAAACTAAGAGCAATTTCTGATCTCACCCTCTCATATGCATTACAGCCATGTTTCAAGATGAGTATCGAAAACAGCTTCTCTTCATTGTTTTTCAATTATGGAACGAGAGCAAAGTGACTGAACATCCTTTAAAAAATAACTTTTAATATTTTTCCTATAGAAATTGCCCCTGAATGAATGTGCCCTGCCCTTGGCAACATAAACGCGAACATTTCTCGACCGAAACACACATTTTTCATGACCACCGAAGCCAAATCCGAAAACCATTTCAAGTACTCTGCAATGTTTGCCTTTTGCTGCTATTAATGACATTGAATAGAATTTTGCGATTCGCGTAAATGTTTTCAAAACTAAAAATATTGAAAGAAAAACTAAAAAGAACAACAACAGCATTCGAACATTTGTTTTTCATTTTTTTCTCACAACGAAAAACAAAAACTACAAGTGATCTAAAACTGTCAAAATTGTTTTCTTTTTCGCAGATATTTTGCACTCAAAACCTTGAACTAATTTCTGCAAAAAAATAAAAAAGAAAACATAAATATATATTTATTTAAATAAAAAAAGACACAAAGTGAAAATGAAATTTCTTAATCGAAATGCTTTCGAATTCTAATCGCAACCACGCGCGCTTGTCACAAATGAAATCTCACATTTTGTGTTTGAGAAGAAGAAGAAGAAAAAAGAAAATTAAAAAGAAATCACTATAATTATCGTGTGTACGAACGAGTATCTAAATGTACACGGGTAATGTAAAGTGTGTAGATCACTTGAATTATTGTAGTAATTAATTTTGCAGTGTGAGCGTGTGTGTGTGTGTGCTATGTTGCAACAATTAAAAATGTTGTAATTTTGTAATAATTTGAAATATTCTAGAGATTAATTGAAATCTAAATAATTACTTATGCACGCCTTTTGCATGTACATACATTTGTACATTTTGTATGTTTTTAGCTTTGATTTGGTATTTTTGTTTATGTAATTATAGTTTTGTTTACATTTTCCCTTCCTCTCTGGCTCTCCTCTACTCCGCGATTCGTACGTTGTTAGACTTTTGGAATATTGCCCAATTTCTTCATCTTAATGGTCACCATGAGGTGTGTTCTTCGTGCGTTGTGTGACGTACACACATGGGTTGCGTTCATTTGCGTACGAGTACATCATCATCAGGCACGTCCATCCATGCTGGCAGGTGATAGTGGGGGCTGAGACATTTCTGGCCTATCACGGTGTTTCGAAACCACACAAAGTCATTACAATTATGTTTATGTTTGGTGGGATATTCCATTATTCACGTCAAAAATGTTATCTCATACTGACTCATAAAATTATCCAACGACCCAAAATTTTGAATTTGAATGTTTCAAATTGCTTTTGTTTGTATGGAAACATTCAAAGAAACTATGATATTTATCGTAAAAACGACATGAAAATTACACAATTACCCCCCGTCCCTATTTACACGATGAATTCTGACTTTTTTTCCAATTCTCTTTTAAGTTGCTACGTTGCTTGACTTTTTCTTTCGTCATGTGTTGAAAACAATATAAAATTTGAAAAAAAAAAGTAAAAAAAACTCTTTAAATTTCCATTTCATGCCTTTGTTTTGATACAATTATTTATATTTTAGTTGGCGACAATGTGAAAGAATATTTTTTTTTATTTTGAGCAAATAATTAAATTTGTATTAACGTTTTAAATTGTTTGTGTAAATACTACCGTTGAAGAAATCACTACCATTAACGAATGTTCCTACAACGATTTCAAACATTAGGAATGTATTTGTTTATTCACACACAGCTAGATGTTTGAAAACATTTCATTTGAAACTGAGAAATTTCGATTTGAAATTGAGAATTTCCTTTATAAATTGTAAACATTAAAATTGAAATTGGACATGAGGCAATTTTTAGTTTTCTTTAAACCAAAATCATAAAAATACAGCAAATTTTCATCCTTCTGCAAAATAATAGGGCTGTTTAAGACTGAATAACTAAGCTGTGATAACAAAAAGTTAAAATTTCACTCAAAATAAAAAATATCTTCTTTTTAATTGTCGCCAACAGCAATATCAATGTGTGTATGAAAACAAATTTTGAAAAAAAAAATATGTTGTGTTAAATTGATAAATCAAGTTTATGGTTATCGAGGCTAAGGACCTGTTTTTTTGGAATTATTCGTACGTCTACTGCGAACGATTAAATATCTCTCAACTATTCATTTCTATAAAACGCAGATAAGAAATATTTTTGCTACGAGCTCTTTACGTGCTTAGTATCAAAATAACACCTCTTACAAAAATTACATTATTACACATTTATGAAAAGAAATATTTTAAAAATCTGGTCTTTATAAAAACATATTGTATTTCGAAAAGTTTTAATAAATTCCTTAAATCCTTTCAAAAGTTATCGTATATACCCGCCAGAAAGGTGGACGGGTAACATACTTACAGCTTTAAGTCACTCCTTCAATGCGTTACACTTTTTTTTGTGTCCCAAATATAATTATATACCCACCTACTCTGTAGAATGAGGGTAAATTTAAAAATTAGCCATAGGCACGCATGGAAACTGTATCTTGTCTTGTCCAGCTAATCGCCATCAAACATGATGTAAATGGCCCAAAGGCCGACTCAGCACATTTACATACATTTTAGCTGTTTTTATTGGATATAAATGTAATTGATACGACTCCGAATGCGAACACAGTTCTTCATATAAGCGCTCGTTAATGTTACTATTTTCACGCTCGTTTTGTACTCTCCTCCGTATTCTACTCTGCCACCATTAAGTTCCACTTTTGTTTATGTTGGTCGTCGTCGTCGTCGGCATTTCCATACAGGAAATACCAGCGGTCTAAATTTAGGAATTAGCAATTCTTGGATACCACGAACCCATTCTAATGCTTGATAAGAATTTCAGTTCTTTGGCGTTCCAAATGGAAATTATAATAGAAATATGTGTGCTAATGAATGTATTTTTTTTTCTTTTTTGCTGAATACCACAAAATTCAAATGTACATACATACCTTCGAACATGAATGCGTAGATATATTATTTACTCAACTACACGCGTGTATGTAAGTCTGTCTGTATGTGCCGCCTTTGAAGAGCAAAAAGTCATTAAATCACATTTGGATCATTTAAATTGGTTAAACTTTTATTAACTCTGTGGTATTAATGGTATAAACAAAACAAACAGCACAATTATTATAAAATTCTAATTCAAATACAGAAATAAAATATTTCATATAGCCATTAAACCTACGGGAAATACCTTCCTTTGACATACATATGTATATGTATGTATATAGTTCCGTTCAGATTCAAGATGTTGTGCTCGGAGGTGTTTCCATTTACAGTAATACAGATGTGAGGCATTAACAAGTCAATGTGATTAACTCACTTTGATTACAATTTTTATTTTTTATTTATATAACCACAATTATGAGAATTCACACAAATAAAATGTTGAACCATTATCCATATCTGCACAATATTTTGCGGATACATAGCCAAAGTATCAGAATAATTAAGTTTTAAGTTCTCCACACATAGAGTCAATGGGAATTGAAATCTAGGCACCCGCATTAATATTACAATATTTTGGAACTAATCTCCGTAATACACTTATGAGAAAAAAATCAGACTCGCCATCGAATGAGGATACGGAATCATTCATTCTTTATTACCTTGAAACACAGCCGATTTTTTGAGAAATACGTGATCTTAATGGTTATGTAAGATCGCTATTGCTCCGAGTTGGAAAAAGATAATATGTTGGGAATATTCCTAAAACGAAGCAAAGTTTCATTTTTGGTTACTAAAATTCCAATATTCACCGATGGTACCTTTAAAATTTGTACTCTCTTATATTGGAAATATATCTCAGATCACACACGCCTTATTAAAATTATGGGTAATTATGTTGGCTATAAATGCGAATTTCATGTTCACATAGAATCAAATGTTTAGGAACAGTCTCCAGTAAAATGAGAAAAATTATTTTTTTTTCGGAAAAAGTCTTCTGGCACGAAAAAAATCACAAAAAAACTCGGAAAAAATACTTTATTCTATTTTTTGTTTTCTTTATTCTATTTTTTCTATTATATATGCTAACGCTTCCTAACGCAGAAAACAATGTGTACACGTAAAAAATCCATGGATACATGTATTAATTATCGACTCAAAGGATTTGTTTATTTTTTTATAAATAGCGCGAAACCCCCTTTAAAAATTAGGTAGCATCATATTTTATTTTATTTTGTAATAGCTGGACTTCAGTGCAGAAAACAGTGTCTCTTCAATGTTCTAAGAGGAATATTCCAATCGAAAGACCACAATTTTTGAAATTCAATGAATGTTTACATTTTGTATAACCCCCATTACACATCTTTTAAGACCAATTTTGTAATATTTCGAAAAGTTTCTCTGCTGGACTCGATGACGATAACCTTGATGAAATATATTGTGTTTAGTTTTCCCATGATCAACACATAAACACGCTTTGTTTGAGTGTAAATAGAGAACTTGCGTCTTGCGGGAAAGTCCAGTGTCTATACAGGGTGGCTGATGAATATTGTTACAAAGGAAAAACATCGTGCTGTTACGGTCAACGGAGACCGTTACTAACAAATGTTGAATGAGTTTTTCCTTAGTGAAGAGTGCCGAAAGAGAATCTACTACTAGCTAGAATTGCAGTGAAAATTCCTCAATGAACTGATTTCAAGAAACTACAACTTTCGTAGGCCCCAAGATTTCCTGACCTTTTTCTTGTGAATGTTTACAAAACAAATAAATCTGAACGACTTAAAGCAATTCATCCGAAAAACAATTCATGAAGCTTTCCCGGCTGTAATAAATGTCTGTTATTTTTATTTCTATAATTCTATTACTTTTAAAAATATTAAATAAAAAATATTATTTTCCAAATAAACAAAGCTAAAATAGTTTATATGAATTCAAGAAAAAAATTGATTTGAGTTTCTTAACATAGCAGCATTCATCACTCACCCTGCATATTAGGATGGGTCACGAAAATAAATTGCAGCGGTCACCCCCCAGAAATGAAGATTGGATTGTTTAATGAAGAGCTGTAAAATATATCGTCACTGGGTCAAAACATCTGTGAGCTAAACGCTCATGAAAACACCTCTAAAAATCACGTTTTTCCCCAAAAATATTTTCTGACTTAATAGACCCTTGGAAGCAATTTAAATAAATATTGTTATTCTTGTCTTAGAATAACTCGTTGGTCGTATTATTGGACGTTTATATTGATTTTTTTGTGGTTTTTCAAGGTGACAGCTAAAAACTCATATTTCTTGGAAACATTTTGTAAGAGGTGTTATGGAAAATAAATAGAAGGAAACCTTTCGAATGATGCCAAAATTATGAATATCGGTCGAAAAATGACGTCACTGCCTCCATGTTTGTAAAATAATTTAATACAGGAGGTGGATTTTCAGAGCCAAAAATCTTCAAACTCTTTTTACAAAAAATAGCGCTACGGCGTCAATTTACTTGCGATGTTCATCATTTAGGCATCATTCGAAAGATACTGTCGCTATTCTCTTTCTATAAAATATTAACACCAAATATGAAAAAATTTTTAGTTGTCACTATGAAAAAAAAACACAAAAAAATACAATAATTCGACCAATAAGTTACTCTAAGACAAGAATCGAAATTAAAAAAAGAAATTTTGACAAAAATGCAGCACCAAAAAAAATGACAAGAGAAAAAATGATTTTTATGTGTATTTTCAGGAGCGTTTAGCTCACAAACGGCTTGATCAAGAAACGAAATATTTTGCAAATCATCATTAAAGAATCCCATCTTTATTTTCGCGTGGTGACTGGAAATTGTTTTTCCATTTGTGTGAACTGCGACCCAGCCTACTGTACATACATACTTATTAAGTTTACTTATTTACATCAAATTATTTAGCCCGCAATGATTGGTTTGACGCGGCCACACTATCCAGAATGTTTATGCTTATGTTTCACACCCCATTAAAAGGAATTCCTTCTGCAAACTGGCTAAAACGGTTTCCATATAACCTTTACTATCGGCTTACATTCTTGGACAACAAAACATTCTCTTCACACTTTGAACACTTAGCAAGTTTTAAAAAATGTACAGCTTTGCTGGTCGTAAAACTGCATCGCTGAAATAACCGGCACTAATGACCAACCAACGCCATTAAGACCTTGTGGTTAACGCTGGCAATTTGGCTTATTAAAATATTCAAAGTTAAAAGTAGCTGTAGATTGTATTGTTTTAAAAGCTTAGCTCGCTAAGGCTAAAGAGGCGGGATGAAGTTTAATTTGGCCAACGCACAACAATTTCTGTTGCTTTATACAGATGGTTCATAATATTTGAATAAAGCAGCAGAGCATCATTAGATATTTGTGGAAATTTCCTCCTTTAAATATTCGAAAAGAATATTATTTTGTTCTTCAGACAAGACAGACCCCCCCACAGCATTCTTGGTATGTGGTTAGGGAGGGTTAGGGAGTCTAGGTCGAAGTTGTAGAATAATCTCCAGTCTTCAGAAAATATTAAATAAATAAAAGATAATATGTCAAAGCGTTTGTAGACTTTTATGGCATAGTGTATGTGTCATTCTCTGATGTATGTATGTATGTAAATTACAATACATTAATGCTATTACTGTCCTCATCAGTTTTAATTTTTCTCAAACATTTGCCTGAACTTTCGTTTTTATGCATTTTATTAATAATCAAATTTATTTTATTTTCTATTTCTTTGCAGAGGAACAAGAACGTGTTCAAAAGAAAACATTCACTAATTGGATTAATTCATACCTCCTGAAGGTAAGTAAACAAATAAATATTAATTAATTTAACCTTAATTCACACAAAAACACACCAATTAACAAATAAAAAATTAATTAAAAAATTGACATTCATGCAGACGCCGCCAAGTTTTACAATGTCAGCGAGCAGTCGATATGTTCGCCATCGTTTAACGTCATTTCCTCTCAAAGGAGGATCGATAAATTTGGGCGGGGAAATTGGAAAAGTTTATTTTGAATGTTGCCAGAGTGCTGACTTCTAATTGTGTACGGGTTTTGTTTTAATTCATTCGAATAGGAACCGACAATAATAATACCTTTTAGCAGCCAATTATTTGTGTGGTAGCCATTGATTAATTATTCATTCCGTGTGTCTGAGGTGCCGAAAGAGGTAAATTAATTGTTCTCTCAACCATCTGATCATAGTACTTCTCATTAGTACTGAATGACGAGACCAGAACGAATCGATATTTTGCGTTAATTACACGCCAGGGACCTCCAAATTGTGTTTCCCATAAATTACTGGTTACATACGAGTACCAATCTCCGAACGTCCATCCGTTTATATTTTGAATTTTAATTTTTTGTTTGTGCTTGTGGCCGAAATATGAATATTTTCCACACCATCGTATTCGAAACCGAGTGAAAGAGAAAAACAAATGATTTTCATATGAATCAACACTTCATTTATTTGTTTATTTCTTTCTACATATGTGTTGTTTTTCCTTCAGCCAAATAAATCTATAATTAGCCAAAATTTGCCACTCGCAATTTCGTGTAAACAATTTATTAAAAATAAATGCTTACAGAAATATAATAATAAAAAATCTGATTTAGTTCACTTTTCATTTTCAAATTAAAAAACCAATGAAATATTATTCACACTTTGTTGTTTCTATAGACAAGCATCCCCACAAACAAAAAGAAATAAAATGAATAATGGAAATAACCAAATGCTGATGATGACGCCTGTTAACCTATTTCGGTGTGGCAGCATATTTTGATCACAGCACTGTCGAAGAGTAGATGCAGAAGTTTTTTCGACTAACGAAATATATTTTTTATGAAATATTTTTTTAATATTTTTAGAAATTCCTCATTTGTATGAAATCCACTTAAAAGTATTTGTTTTTCTGAAACACATTACTGAAAATACAATTCAAGAATCAAAATCTGGCACATAATTCTTTGTAAGGATTCACTGCCCATACTATTTGTGTCCTAGACCTGAAAAAAATATTTTTTGTGTTATTGAGCCATACTGATTCATAAAATCAACGCAAACATTTATAATGATTTTTTTAATAAAATTCCAAATTTTCATTTTAATATCTGTTGTACTGATTCATAAAATCAACACAAACATTTTCATTAATATTTTTTATAATTTTTTCGTTTTAATATTGTTATTCTCCTTTTGGAAATATAGGTCCAATCACACTTTTATGTTAAATGCAATTACGATAGCTACAAATGTTGAGAGTTTCACTTTCACATAAAGACAGTGGTATAGTTTGATTTTTTTTTTCGAAAAAAAAATCATTTTTTTCTGACACGAAAAGTATATAAAAATAGAAATAAAATTAAAAAAAATATATTCTGTTTTATTTGCTAATAGCTAATATAATAACGTAGAATACACGGTATTTATTAAAAATATATTTTGATATATATGGTCATCTAAACAAAAATCATGAGTCTTTAAATTTTTGATTAAAAAGCGGTAAACCACTATTTACAAATTAAATAACACAATAAATAAGGTCTAAAATAAATAAATAATAAATGTAGCAGTTATTTTCTTATTGTAGAAGTAAAGGAATTCAAAAAATTATGTAATTTTTTAAAGAAGTCGTTACTTAAACTGACGACATGTATATTCTTCTACAAGAACTGTCATAAGTTATACATTTATCCATAGATTCTCTTCAAATATGTCTTATTTTTCTCGTTAAGACCCCCAGCCATTAAAAAATAAAACAAAATATTCTGTCATCTAATTATAATGATTTTTTACAATTTTTAAACAACAATTTAAAAAATCATGATTAAAAAATCTTTTGCTTCTACAAAGAGTGTCTGACTTCTACATTTGTTCATATATCTTTTACGTGTCACGCTGTTTTCTTCGTTAGAATGTTAGCTACTAAAATATAAAACAAAGAAATCGTTTTATTTTTTTTTTCATTTTCTAAGTTTTTTTGGTGACAGATTTTTTTTTGAAATCTAGTGAAATTCGCAACATTTGTGGCTAACATAAGTACCTTTAATTAAAAATCTAGAAGCGAGTGTTACCACACTTTTATTTTCAAAATGAGAGTACAAATATTAATGATACCTTTGACGAAAATGGTAATTTTAGTAAAAAATAAAAATAAAATTATCCATAATTTTTTCATATCGTTTTCGAGTTTAGATATCCAAAATACATCAGTTGTACACGACCCTTCGGAAATTAAGTATTTTCTGATTAAGCCATCCAGATATTTTTGATTTTTTTTTACAAAATTGTTCTCATTGGGAAAAGTCGTGGGAATATGTGTGAAGAACGTAGAGTAATTTTCGTCCAAGCATTCATTTTTTAATCGCTGAATTGTTATTAGCTGTCGACGGTATTTTAAGCATATCAAGAATTCAGGAATTTAAAAAAATGAGGAAGAAATTTCCTATTTCTAGGGGATGTAGTGGAAACAACTTTTCTGAGAGTACAGCCTAATATATGTGCAAATATACACCCATTCTGAAAATGAATCGCCCCAGTAACGTAATTACCGAACTTAGAACCATAGCTGTCAAAGTTCATAATCTAGTTATTGGGTTACAATTTCAATTTCGTGTAAATGACTTTTTTATATTTGGTTAAAATTCTTCTTCTATGTTTGTTTCTTGGGTGCCTGCCAAATATATATTTTTTTGCAGACAAACACAAAATATTCTACAGATGAAGTACATCAAGATTCCATGGTTTTAGCAGGTTGATCTCAATTTGCCAGGTTGATCAGCATTAGCTGTCAATATACGAGAGGTGTTTAGTTTTTTTTTTCAATTCTACAATGAATGTTTCATATTTTAAAAGCTTATGCGATACATATATCGGAAAATGCGTCGCTCTTCCAAAATGCAAAAATAAAAAATGAATGAAAATAGCGGCTACCAAAAGTGGGTTAACGAATGAATCATTGCGGTTGAACAAACATATAATGTTTTTGTTTTTGAGGAAAAGAAAAACAAAACTCGTCAAATTCGTTTATGAAAGAATTGTTTTATTTCTATTTAAACAAAATTACGTCAAATATGAATAGAGGGAAATGCATGATCTGTGAATGTGTCCAGCAGATATAGAACTATCTTTGGAATTATAAAGAACTATCTTTGGAATTATAAAATGCTTTTTTGATACATACACAATACGAGAGCTGTTCAATAAGTCGATCATGTTGGAGATTTTATGTTTCTATCGTTTCTAACGGCGTTAGCTTTAACTTCTAGTGCCATTTCTCTACTAGTTTATTATAATTTTTAATTGTAATAAATACATGAATAAAAAAATGTCTTTTTTTTGATAAATACGCAATACGAGTGTTGTTCGATAAATCGATCATGTTGGTGTTTTTTATGTTTCCATAATTGTTATCATTTCTAAGTCGAGTTATATCTATAACTGCAACAGCAGCATACTTTCAACTTACAATCGCGATTTTGAAAACTATTTTTTATTCAACATCTTAAAGTGAATGAATAAAGAAAAACTACAAAGCATTAGCGAATGTTTAATACATATCAGTATTAGAATAGATAAATTCCCAGTTTTTGGGTGGTTATATATTATTAATTTAAATTTAAATCACTGACAACTTATATAAAATCAATGAAAAACACATGTTTTTAGTCATTTAACTAAATGAGGTATTTAAATACCCATCCAAAAACCGGGCATCCAAAAACAGAATAACGCAGCAAAATAGAGGTGATAGATTTTGAAATATAGTATAATATGTATGTGTGCAATATGATTTTAAAAAAAAAAGGTCTTTCTTTAAGTGACTTTCCATGACTTTCATCTGTCATATCAATGACATGCATATGTCTGTCACACCAGCGCCATTAAAATGATGTGGCTGCCAAAAATTCTTTTCGTTTTAAATACTTTCACACTTCTGCAAATTCAATATAAAGTTGTTGTCTTGTATACAACAATTATTAGATAAAGTAAAAACAACATACATATGAGTCATTCCATGCCAAGCGATACGATTTTTAACCTCGACAGCTTGGATTGTTTTAAAAATTGATGTATGTATTCTTCTCATAGAAATATTTCATACGTATTTTTGGAAAAAAATTATTTTTTTTTCAAGAGTTATGACCAATTTTTTAGTGAAAAAATATGATTTTTGGAAAAGGTGTGTTAATTCAATAGCCTGTAACTCCTGAACAACTTTAACGTACTATACCTTGTTTAATGTACTATACCTTGTTTAGAAGGTAATTTCAATTACTTCTAAAATGTTGAAGTGGTATAATATAGCCGGGTTATATTTTTTTAAGTTTTTACAATTTTATTTTGATTTCCAAAGTGATTACATTAATCCATTTTGTTGATATTTTAACACTACGTTCTTAGGTATCTTTTTTAGCGCATGTGTGAGTTTGGAAGTGGTGAAATGATGGCTTAGTTTTGTTTCCTTTTTTTCAAAATCAACCAGAATTTCAGTGAATAATCATTAGAATCATGATTTTTTCATTACTTCATAAACACAAGGTATAAAAACATGAAAAAATCAAGAAAACATTGGTAATGGAAAAATTATTTTTATTCTCTTTTTTGTAGTGTGCGATTGCACCATCAGAAATATAAAATATATATATTTTTCCAATACCTATTTTTTCTCGGAGTTTTCGTTGTTTTTTATACCTTGAGTTCATGAAAAAATTAAAAAATCATCATTATGATGATTTTTCACCGAAATTCTGGTTGAATTTGCAATAAAAATTGAAAAACATTCGTAAAAAATTGTTCCCACTTCCAAACTCACACAGTCGCTAAAAAAGATACCTAAGAACACTACTTTAAAATTTTAACAAAATGGATTAATATAATCATTTCAAAAATAAAAAAGAAATAAAATTCTAAAAGCTTTAAAAAATATAGCCAGGCCATAACATATCACTTCACCATTTTAAAAGTAATTGAAATTACTTTCAAAATAAGGTATAGCATATTAAAGTCGGTCAAGTATTTCAGGAGATACAGGCTACTGAATGTACACACCCTTTTCAAAAATTCATATTTTTTCGCTATAAAATTGGTCATAACTCGTAAAAAAAATTTCATTTTCTCCAAAAATACAACAATATTTTTATGAGAAGAATACATACACATTCTTTCAAAAATCGTACCGCTTGACATGGAATCACTCATATGTAGATATTTTATGACGTCATGGACTTTTAAAATATACTCACATACATGTAATATATTGTATGTATGTATGTACATGTATATAGTAGAATTTTCAATTGATCAGATGACTTTGTTTGAAGGTTCCACTTGTTTTCTTATCGATGGCAATTGCATTCATCATGGTTCACCTGATTGTTTTGGCCAAAGGTATTACGAGCTCGGTCACAAGTTGCCTACCTCCACATTGTTGCCATTTTAAGAACGGCCACTATCAAAATATTTGCGATTGCACTTTTTATCACGACGAGTGAAGTTTATCTTATCACAAACGTAAAAAACGTAGCGTTTAAAGCTTAAGCGTCAAAAGAAACACATTCCATTGCAATAATAAATCTTGACATCAAAAACGTTAACTGCATGTCTTCCACCAGTGGAAGAAGATCGAGTTGACTAGATCAGATGTGGCTAGAGTTGCCAAAGACCTTGGCTTTCGAGTAATTCTATGAATTTACTATATCTTCCGTCCGTCCGTTGGAATACTAATTTTACTTAGACCGGACAATAATAACAACCTCTTATTTCCCACAAATGCCAGACACTGATGTATGGTGATTTCTCGAAAAAACAAAAACGCATCTGTATGCGACAACAAATCTTTATAAATAATACAACTTTGAGAAAATGTTGAAATACAAACACTGCTCAAGACAATATTATAAACAGAATTCACACGCCTTAAACATAAAGCTTTAAATCATTTTAAAAAGTTTACCCGACCTTGATACGATTAAAAATGTGGTTGTAAAATCTGTATTGTTTAACCCCCCCACCCCCTTCACGGACAAAGTATGTATGGCTATCGGTCGGTGAATGTGTTGTTGTTGTTCTAAGTCGAACAGCTGAAATAGTGGCGCGCTTATGTTCTCAAGTCTCTACTTTTGTATGTGATAAGAAAGTCGAGCATGCGGATTGAATTGAATCACTCTGGAGAAACGAGCACATTGTTTCCACCTATTGAAAAATATGACATATGTCCTATTGTTTTATTTTATTTTTGTACAAAAAATTGTTACCGGAAACATGAAAACACGGAGACAAAACTGATATAATTTAAAAACTTGAGAATGATTATTTTGAATAACTCATACAACAATTTCGTTGTTCAGCAATGTGCTAAAATAAAAAATTATGAATTCTTCACTTATTCAGTAGTTTGTAAAGCAAGGAATCAATGGGTTACACCGTGCGATAGTACTCTTTGGATCATATATACGTATAACTAAACGTTCTATACGTGTACTGTGTACTCAGTATTCTATTTAGTGATTTTTTCTCCTTTTTTACAGAATTTTCAATTTCCAACGGATATAAATGTTTTAATAATTTCATTTTGTACTTTTGCTAGCCATACAAAATGAAAAACATCTGTTAAAAATACTTCAAATTGCATACATCTATCTGTATTAGTTTAGTATTAATTTATGTAATTTATTCACGTTTTACATTTTAAGTAGAATTTTTAAATGGTTGTTAATACAGATAAAAATATGAAACATTCGAAATATTTTTAACAGATGTTCTTCTCCTTCATTTGATATCCATATCGCCTATGCATGACTGGCAAAAGTATGAAAATAAGTTATTAAAACAATTGTATACTTTAGAGAAATTAAAAGCCCTGTAAAAAGGAGAAAAGATCACCAAATGGAAAACTGAGTACATAGTTTTTCTACATATGATCTCTAGTTTCATATGTATATATTGTCTTGTTGACGTCCAATAAAAAATGTAAAATTATCGCACCGTGTTTTATATTATTAAAATATTTGATTTGCTCTTGGCTCAAGACATTTTTGCGTCTATATTAAGTAGAATGCAAATTTATTTAGAAATGGCATCGTGACTTATAACTTGGCTACAGATAACCACTATCGTGATTTCCGACCTTCGTCAGGTGGCTTCGCAGCATTTTTTCCCCCAAAATATATACATTGACTGTGCAACATGTGGATAATTTTTAAACTGGATGACATTAGCTTCTAATTTAAAAGCAGCAACGGCTACAGAGCAAAAATGAAATATAACACTGTCCGATAGTCCATATTACACTTGAAGCAGATGATATACATCTGAAACTATAGGTGAAATAGAGAGATAGAGTTAAATAGTGTTTAATTCTTTAATTTCTCATTTTCTCATCATGTTGCCTCTCAAACGGACTACAAAGTTCTAAAGGATACAATTTTGCAAAAATTGTTTTTAATACTTATTCGCAAATCAAAGAAGAGAATATGTGCTAAAAATACTTTAATTTTCAAGCTTATATCTGTATTAGTTTAGTATTAATAACCATTTAAATTTTTGTCTCTTGAAAATCAAAATATGAATAAACTAGAAAAACTGAGGGGTAAACTTCATATATATATATGTTAATACTGAACTAATACAGACAGAGGCATGATATTTTAAGTATTTTTAATAGATATTGTCCTCTTTAATTTGATACTAATAACGTTATCATATGGTGCGAGCAAGTATATTAAATAATTTTTGGAAAAATTTTATCCTTTGGAACTTTGTAGTCCTGTGAAGGGGCAGCAAGATGAGGAAATGAAAAACTAAAAACGACAGGTAACCTTTTTTTATATTGTCGGAATAATTTATTTCAAATATTTGTTCAAATTATAAAAATATCACAATTTTCGAATAAGAACAATTCGAATAAAGTGTGCCAAATAATCGATTAATCGATATTATAAGTTTTGCATAAAAATACTGAAATCGGCGTCTTGTTTGTATGATAAATCAATTTTGAATAATCTCTCTGATCCATTTGACTATCTTTTTGCAAGCATTATGGCCATTACAAAAATAATCAAAAGTTTGGATTCTATATGTTTTCTTCGATTTACAATTATCAATTTGGTTCACCAGAAGTTACCATAACTCGACAACGATTTATCCAATTTTATTAAAAAAATAATGTTAATAACGTTATTTTAAATGTGATTAATAGTTTCGTAAATATTTAAAATATGGTGCCGAAAAATATTTTTTTAGCCAAAAATTAAAAGAAAGATAAATTCATGGAAAATCGATAACGACAAGAAATGTTCGGTGTGGAACAGTGATCATCAAGTCAGATCTGTTATGAATGAAATTAAACATATTCGATTTTGATGTATTTCTTAATTAAGTGAAGGCTGGCAAGAATTTAAATTATTTTATTATATTGGGGTGTTTTCCCGGATATTTATTTCGAATTTCCTTATTAAAAAATATGATTGCCAACAATAAAATGGTTTTGGGCATAAATGTGCAACAGTACTGACTCTCATGGATTACAATGTCTTGCCTGTATAACTCTTACAAAATAGGTTTTATTGGGCTGGACAAATCGGTTAGTCGAATAATTTTTCACGCCATTATTCGATTAATTGGAAATTCTTTGTTTTCTCGAACAAACTATAATCGTATAACTTCAAAGTTTGAATAATTGGATACCCTAGTATCTAAAAATTCAAAAATTTTAAAGAACATTTCAGTTTTTGGTGGTAGTTTTTGTAAAAAATAAATATACCTTTCGAATGATGCTTAAATGGTTAACATCGAAGAAAAATGACGCGCTCTTTTTTGCTGACATTTTTAATTAAAAAAGGAGTCCGCATTTGAAATGTATTAATTTCTTCTATTTATTTTTGTACAAAAAAAAATACTGTGAACGTCCAATAATACTACCAATGAGTTATTCTAAGACAAGAAAAACGTGTCATTTTACGAAATTAAATTCCATTTGATCAACTACAGTTCTGTTCTTGAGTTTGAATTCGCTTTGATTTTCGCGATGTTTTATTTGTCAACAGCGATGTGTTCTGAACCGGTTCTAAATGTTATGGCTCGCAAATCAAGATGAGATTAAATGGAAATTCGTCTAAGCCCACAAGCGACCGTTTGTGGTCCATATATGGTCAACGATAATTTCACTTTCATTTTTGGCTGAGCCACTTTTTTATTGCAGATCCCAACTAGTTATTCCATTTGTCAGTGCTTAACGACTAAGAATCCCCACTACTCTCGTTTAGGAAAAACTCATCAACTGCGTCGTGACAAGACAAATGACTTTCAATCAGGCTGCATATTTGGTCCGGTGATAAATCATCGTGAAAAGACGCCCGTGTTGTGTGACGGCAGCGCTCTGTCATCTGCGAAAGACAATGACAAAAACCAAACAAATGTTTATATCCCCCATGTGAATATCTTCTATCTCATCAGTGCGCTACATTTGTCAAGTCCACAAGTTCCAACAGCTTTGTCCATTGTGACTGTGCTGTGAACGTGATCACCTTGAAAACCTGAAATATATAAATTTTTGATTAACAACACAGCGGACAACGGCGGAGTCAAATGGGAATTGAAACACAAAAAAGGTTTTGAATCTTTAAATAAACATTAGACTGAACGTGTCTGTGCCTCCGTCTATCGTCGTTGTCTCAGTTTGTTGTCTGATATTCACAGCAGCAGCACTAACAACAATTGTGTCAAAATGCTGACAGAAAAAAACAGCGAATGCAAATGAATACTGAATACTCATACTTTGCACTTTGCAGTTTCTGTAGTTCGTGTCGGGAGTATTGAGTTGAAAGTTGAAATTGAAGTTTGTCGATACTCATAAATAGCTACTCTTTTGTGCGATGCCCTCAAAATTGAAACGTGACTGTTTCGCGGAGAATGTTGCCACAAACTTTCAGTTTCTTGGAGAATGCTTCGTAGCCGAATGTTTGAAGGGGATTAATGGGTGTAATTAGGGCGATCGGTGATCAAAGACGAAATCCGAACCGGCTTGTTTCCACTATGAAACTGGCGAAAAACGTGGAATTAGATGTCAGTTTACTGCTGGAGATTGATTGAGGGAAACATCGCACAGTGCGGTAATTCGGATATTTTGGACATAAGGTGGAGACTTATAACTGACTGAATCCAAATTAAATCTTAAAGATAGCACCAAAAAAAATGGGTCTCACAAATATGTCTAATTTTACAAGAACACTGTACATATTGGGTTTATCCTCGTATATGTCTCAAAAAAATGTTTTCTCAGTCCTGATTCAAGTTGTTGATTACACCGTACGACAATTTAAAAAAAATCGTTACACTTGAACCAGATGATATATATATGATACTATAGCCAAAATTGAGTTACTTGGCGTTTTTAGTTCTTCATTTCCTCATCCTGTTGCATCCTCTGCAGAGTTCCAAAGAATAAATTGTTTAAACAAATTATTTTATATACTTGATCGCAGCCTATGATAACAACATTAGCGTCAAGTTAAAGAGGAGAACATATATTAAAAATACTTCAAATATAATGCTTCTATTTGTATTAGATTAGCATCTTGGATTCACATCTTGCTTTTCAAGAGGCAAAACTGTAAAAGGTTTGTTAATGCTAAACTAATACAGATAGAAGCTTGATATTTAAAGTATTTTTAGCACATAAGTAATAAAAATAATTTTTGAAAAATTATATCTTTTGGAAGTTTAGAGTCCTTTTAAGGGACAACAGGATGAGGAAACGAATAACTAAAAATACAAATTAACTCCATTTCATATATTGTTTCAGAAGTATAGCATCTGGTTCAAGTGTAATATGGATTGTCGGACAGTGTTATAAGTAAATCATAAAAAAATTAGAAATCCCACATAAAATATCAGAACAATATTTTATATATAAAAGATGCGGTCGTCTGAAATTAAAATTTAAATACTCATTTTTTACCAATTGTTTAAACGTTCCAATAAACTTTTGTTCGTCCATTATGAACATCACGACATTAGGCCGGGTCGCGGACAATACAAATAAAAAATAATTTCCAGTCACCCTACGTTAACGAAGTTTTGATTATTTAATGATGATTTACAAACTATTTCGTCAAGTGGTCAAGCCGTCTGTAAGCTAAACGCTCCTGGAAATACCTCTAAACATTTTTGTCCAATTTTTCTGAATTAATACACCCTCTTGCCTTAGAATAACTCATTGGACCTATTATTGGAGGTTTAGGGTCAATTTTGGTGGCTTTTCATAGTGTCAACCAAAATTTCATATTCTTGGATACATTTGTAAAAGATGATATGAAAAATAAACAAAAGAAATCAATACCATTTGAATATCGGAAAAATGACTCAATTTTTGTGAAAATATTTTAATAAATTTAAAGCCCAAAATTTTCAAACTCTTTTTATAAAAAGCGCTGCGGCGTACAGTGGTTCAGAATCAAAATCCATCGGCCAACACTCAATAACTTTTGTTCTAGTAGACATTTTTGAGTTCTGTAAAAAAAATAAATTAGACAAGGTATTATTTTGTTTTTTTTTTTTTTTTTGGGCATATTCCCGGCAAATTAACTCCTATTGTTATAAAATTTAGCATGAGGATAAAGGAAATTTACTCACCTTTTCATCTGCGTAACTGCTTTTCAGAATTTAATGAGACGAAAATGACTAAATTGTGTTTTGGAACTACAAATCTGACTTTTTGCACTAAATGTATCCTATCTTCTAAGAGTGCAATTTCGTGCAGGCAAGTTACCCTACAAAAACGGGGAACCCTTCAACCTTTCCAAATATGTATATATTTCGTTAAAGGCTTTTGGAGGAAAAAAGTTGTGTTGGTTCAAAGTCAGACATTTATTCAAAAAGCATATTTTTTTAAATATTTATTACAAACAAACTTATTTGGCACAAACACAGTTTTGGCGTCATAATAAAGCTAAGAAACCACAATTTCTAATAAAAAATATCTGAGTGAAAAATCTCTTGAAATGTGTGAGAAACAGTTCGACAAAGTCAAAAAAAGAAATTACGTTTTTTCAATTTTCAAAACGTGAAAATCTGTAATACAAAAAAAATTAAATTTTTTCTTCGCATTATGAACAAATACGTAAACACAAAAAAATAAAAATTGTAATTTTCTTTAAAATCGAAAAAAAACGAAAAGTAGTCATTTTTGGGCCGATTTCTAAAATATATCCTATTTTGTAATGTTAATATTTCGAAATAATCCTTTGGTCCTTGTCTAATTTTGGTTTTTTACAGAACTCAAAAATGTCGTCTAGGACAAAAGTTTTTGAATTTTGGCCCATGGATTTTGATTCTGAACCACTGTGTGGCGTCAATTTTCTTCCGCGCTCTTAACAATCTTATAACATAAGCCAGAATTATTCAAATTATACCCAAATTAATAAAAGTTATGATAACTAGGGAAGGGAAAATCCTCCTTTTTGGAATTCTGAGATTTTTTTCATTAAAACAATAAAAATTTACTGAATATTGTTGAATTCAACGTAGCCTGCTTTGAACGTACCCCAAATGCGAAAATCTTTATTCTCTGCGAAGTTTTTCCGAAATTTCTTCCCACCTTTCTTCGTTCTTTGAAAAAATAGAGCGAAGAACAATTATATTAAATTCTCTTTTTGTCTTCAAAAAAAGATTTTTAATTAATTAACAAATGAAAACAATTGCAAAAAACGATTTTTGTGATATTCATGTTGTATTTTCTATGTGAGTTGGACCATTTGGTTTTTTTTTCTCAAAATCAGTTTTCCTTGCATGACAATTGAATTTTGAATAGGAAAAATTCTTGTAGCCGGCTTTAATTATTACAAGCTGATCTACGGACTTGATGAGTCCATTTGATGTAGATATTTTTTCGGAATTTTCTTCCCCGGGAAATAGAAAAATAAAAAAATATTTTTTGAATACCATAAATCCATAAAGTTATTAAACCGAGTGGTGCTATGGTCACACACAAAAGTCGTTCACCAAAGCTTTTGGTATGGACCTATGATAACATGAAAGTTTTATCTCAAAATTCGGGTTAATTTATTAAGTTATTAATTTTTTATAGATATCTCACAAAGAAAAAACATCATTTTCTTTTTTAAAATACAATTTTAATATTCATATATATTTAAATATAAAAAACTGGCGGTTTTATCCAAAGCGAAAATATTTTCAAACTCATGTCTATTTTAGATGGTACGACAAACTTGATTTGTTTATGTGGTACGCTACCCCTTTTTATTGATCGCTGGCCTTACATAACATTCACTCGTTGTCCAGGAATTGGCAAAAACCCTACAAAAAAAAACCAAAATAAAATGCAGTTTCACGTAATCAGTGAATAAAGTTTGTTATCTAACGCCAATAACAAAGCAAAACGACTTAAAAACACTTTTTTGTGTCCGTTTCTTTATTAATTTGTTTATTTTTTATGATTATTTTTACAAGTTAAATGAAATGTCATTTACGAGGTTTCAACACACATGACCAGCCGTGGTCGTGCATGTAGATATCTGAGGTTTGGAATTTCTACTGCAGCTGGGTCAACATTCAAATTCCAATTTGATTGACAGCAATGTCAGATGTGTTTTGGGATTTGTACACAGGTTTAACACAAACTAATACTTGCCAGCGTTTCAATTGAAGTGGATATTGTTTAAGAAACTCTTTCGAAATCGTTTTGATCTTTCTTCATTAAAATGCAAACGTACTTACTACAGGGTGTTTGTTTAAGAGGTGCAGCTTCTTTAAAATGTAATAAAATACATAATCATCGTGGTTAAAATGACCTTCTCTTTTAGGCCATAGCTGAATCTACGGCAACAATTTCTATTGAAAACGGAACAATTAATAACTTCGAAATTTATCCATAGATTTTCTTCAAAAAAGACCTTGATTTTTTCGTTAAGATGCCCGCTATTGGAAAATACTGTTGTCTATTTTTAAAGTAAAAATTAAATAAAAATATGATTTTTTAAATATCTTGCCTCTACAAAGAGGGGCATGACTTCTATATTTATACGCATATAGAGCTCTAGCTATTTAAATTTTTATTATTTTTAACATTTTTTTTCGTAAGAAAAAATCATTTTTTTCTCAATTTATTGGTTACTGTTCCACATCTTCCATTTTGGAACGATATTCGCAACATTTGTAGCCGTTAATTAAAGCTAATTAATTTAGAGTTATATTTATTTCCTCCGGGTATGGAGAGATTCCACCTTTCTCTCTGGTCGAAAAGAGAGAGCATCTCAAAAACACCCTCTACATGTAAAGATTTGAAATCGAAAAGAGAGACCATCTCAAAAAACACCCTCTACATGTAAAGATTTGAAATGCAGTTTCGTTCCAACAGAGATTTCATTTTGAAGCTGTATCTGGAGTTGCGTTGTGAGATGCTCTGATACAGATGATGAAGTTGTAGCGTAGCTGTGGAACAATCACTTTTTAAGCCGCCTCACAACAAATCCCACGCAATCTCTTCTCTGTGGAATGGAGTGGAGTACACTGCACCGGAGGAGTGTTGCTGCTCCGAAATGCAAATGCAAAGTGGAGAACTGGTTTGGAAATTGCGACTTTAGACTTTCTGTGAAAACAAAGTCCTTTCGACCATTTCAGATATCTCAGTTCCTCAGTTTCTTTTTTCTTTTTTGTGATATTTGTCAGTTTTATTGGCTGCAACATGCAAAATATCACACGCCACAAAGAAGAGGCGGTGCGCGCGGTCTTGGCCCCCGTATATCTGACTGGCAAAAAGTTTGTGTGTGTGTCTGTATTTGTGCAATGAGTAATGAGTGAGTGGCAGTTTGATTTGGCTGGGGCGCATTGTCGCTGCTGCTGCTTCTTCTAGGAGCACTCACTGCCGTACTGGCGTTCTGCCGCTGTTGTGTTATCTTGTTGCCAAATGAAGCCAAATAAAAAACTTGTTCCAATATTTGATGTACGAGTTGAAATTGTGGTCTGTGTGTGTATGTATGTATGCATGTGTTTGCAGCCAGCTCTTATTTGGCACTCTCGATACTCTGCTAATGCCAGAGTTACCACTTGTTGCAGAATTACCCAAAAATGGGGTAGCTTAAAAAGTTATGAGTGAATATAACAGGAATGTTTTTCTATAAGACTAGATAACTATGACTTCATGTTAACTCAAGCACTCCATACAAAATGATCACTGATGAGTTGTCTCTACACAGGACAACAAAGTACGTATATGGTCAAATCCTTTCCATTGCCAAGAACAAAGATTTCCTTCTTAAGAAGAAATTACTTGATCGAATTAGCTGAAATTATTCATTTAAATTCAATTCAAAAAACTCATAAAAAGTATTTTAACTCATTCAAAAAGGTTAAGTTCAACACAACACAAAATATTTTTTTGAAAAATTGTTTGATACAAATATTTATTTTGTTGTTGGCCACATGCGAAAAAAATATTTTTATTTTGAGTAAAAAATTAACTCTTTATTAACGTTTTATTATTATCGCAGCTTGTTATTCCGGCTGAAACAGTCCTAATGACACTTTTGCAAGCTCGTAATCGAGGTTTAATGATGAGACTCTAGTCCCTGTAGATACGAGTACGGATTTCAAAATGGTTCAAAAATTCGAACATAAGTTATTCTAATACAAAAATAAAAAAATAATATTTAAAGTGCTTTCAGGGGTCCATTAATTCAGAAAAAATTGGACAAAAATGCAGCGACAAAAACATGATTTTTATAGGTGTAACGAAAGTCATCAATAAACAATCCAAACTTCATTTATGAGGGTTTCAGGAAACTATTTTTTATTCGTATGAACCTCGACCCAGCCTAATGTATACATGTATTTTCGTTCGTTTCTATTACACTTGAACCGGATGATATACGTGTGAAACTATAGGCAAAATGGAAATACTTGGCGTTTCTAGTTTTTCATTTCCTCGTCCTGTTGCCCCTTCTCAGGACTACAAAGTTCCAAAGTAAAAAAATTAAAAAAAAATATATACTTGTTCCCACACTATGATAACGATATTAGTGTTAAATTAATGAGGAGAATATCTATTAAAAACAATTCAAATAGCCTGTCTCTATCGGCATTAGTTTAGTATTAACTCCATATCACGTTTACCCCTCAGTTTTTCGAGTTTATTCATATCTTGCTTTTTAAGAGACAAAATTTTAAATGGTTCTTAATACTAAACTAAACCAGATGGCATTTATACCGATGCCGTAGGGTGATAATAAGTATTGAAAATAATTTTTGAAAAATTGTATCCTTTGGAACTTTGTAGTCCTTTTAAGGCACAGCAGGAGAAAAAAACAATGAGAAAATAAAAAACTAAAAACGCCAATTAACTTTATTTCACCTATACTTTCAGGTGTATATCACCTGGTTCAACTGTCCATATCTATAATTAAGTCCTTCGACTGGAAAATATAACATAATTTTAGACAATTCTATCGTTCCGTCTTCTGGAAAATGGACCTAAAATGCAAATAGGTCGCGATTGATGTGTTTCATTTTGGTTTGAAAATTAACATTATTTCCGAGAGTTCTATGAAATGTCAAAAAATATACAGCATTTTTGGGAACATTGTACAAGTCTTCAGACGGGTTTTATATATCGCGATAACTACATCAGTTATCGAAAAACTTTATCCGAAATGTTTATCAGATTTTTTCCTTTTTTATTTAAAACTAGATTTTTTACCTGGCGTTGCAGGGGTTCATTCTTCCCCATTCCCCTACTTCATACAGTTTTGAATATAAAATGATTACTAAGTTTTAAAATATAGTTTGTGTTGGGGTAGCACGCCTCTTTGTCCTTTCATGACATAGTATATCCAGGAACCATCCTCTTTCCAGAAGTTAGCTACAGCATGGGGATGGGGTATACTAACTTTGTTTGTAACACCTTGAAATATCGACCTGAGACCTTATAAAATATATATATACCTCTGACAGCGTAGACACGAAAAATAAAAGTTTGTTTTCAAATTCGTATACAATGGGTACAGAGGGATAAAAATAGTACCAACTAAACGACTTATTTGCGTAGACACGTAAAATAAAGAGATTTTAGAATGTCGTACTCTTAAGGGGGTAAAATAGGAAAAAGGAGATACAAATGGTACCAACCAAATGGTCGCAGGTCATGCAATTCGGTGTATACATTTCTCTGCCTGCATAGACATGTAAAATAAAAAGATTTTTCCAAATTCATACTTTTTACTTGTACGGTCAAAAATGGTTTAATTATGAATTTAGATTATTTTGCACTATGTACGTGAGATAATGGACTTTTAAAACTTGTACTTTTGGAATTAAAATATAATGGAAATACACCCAACTGTACCAATATTTGTCTACTAATATTTATGGTATTTAAGTTTTTTTGGAAAATATATAAATAATAATATTTATTTTTTGAATTGACTTGAAGTATAATTTCGATATATATAGCGTGGTTTGAAATAATAAAAATATTATATTTATTTATAAAATTATTTTTTCAATATTTGTATTTGTTTTCGTTTGGCTATATTAAATATATTAATATATTTTTCTGTAATATTACTTCTACGAAAATTGACGGCCTCTGTGGAATGCAATCCATGGTGGAGGGTATATAAAGTTCGGCCCGGCCGAACTTAACGCCTTTTTAGTTGTTTTTTTTTTTAATTTTTCTATTTACTTTTTAAGTCTGAAAACTAAGCTATATACATATGTATAACACAGTCCCCCGTTAAATTCCTCTATCCACAATTAGGCCGTCCCAGGTTTTTGTCGCGAATATAATGGATTTTGGCCAATTTTGAGTGACAATTGTGTAATGACTTGTTGTACTCCTGACGGTAACACTGGCTCATGTGTTCCGCGCAAGTTTAGGCCATATCTGTCTTCAATTGCCCAAATCCCCTGCACAAATCTACTGCTTGCCGCCTAGTGCTCTGGGTGCTCTCGTACATACATACTTGCAGTCCGTTGTTGCCTTTGCGATATGACTCGCAGTTTTGTTTTTTTTTGGTATCTGACAGATACCTGGTCCGTACAGAATGTGCTTTGTAGTCTAATGCGCCGGCCGGCCGGCCGGCAAGTAATACACAATGCACGAATGGCGGGTACACGGCTCTTCTCTTGACTTTCAAGAGTGTAGTGTAGTGGACGGACTCACGGACAGACAGACTGACTGTTATTGTGTGGGTTTGATTTTAATTTTTTTCTTGTCTCGCTTAATATTTCTTAGCTGCGAATGAACATTCGTGGATACCTACTTTACCTCTCACCGCATTTATTTATTACTTTTTGGGAATGTGTACTAGTTTCGCGTCCTCTCTTTTTCCCCGTTTCATCGGTGCATTGTCAGGCAGAGGTGGTCTCCTGGTTTGTTTAAATTGGAATGTGTCTTTTTGTTTCTTGAAGCACTTAAAGGAATTGTTTAATGGACCCATTCATTTCTAGGTGCGCTCTGGAACATTTTTAATCAGAGTTTAGTTTAGTTTTATAGAAAGTAGTTGCCACACACATGACAATACAATTTGGCTGGGAACAGTAATCGACGTGGGGGTGAACCTTAGACAAGCCGATGGTGTTGTCAACAGTATTGGCTTCGTAATAATTATCGGTAGTACACACATATACGGCGTTCTAAATCGACTTATGTTCATGTCACACAGTGGCATAATCGGCTTAGTCAATAATTTTTTCAGCATTATTTGCAGACATGTATTTTATAGCGTAACACCCAACATCATGTATGAGTATTTTATTTCAAAGAATTTAATCAGATATAATTAATGCTGGAAAGGCAAAATACAGGCATAGTGGACTTTATAACGTTTATACACTTAGAAAAGTCCAAGACATTCACGAAAGTTCGCAAAAAATTAAGCCGTCGTTTAAGAACACGACTTTAATGTAAAAAAAAACAGTTAATGGATTTTGAAAATCAAAATAGAAGTATTAAAAATTCTATGGGGCTATGCCATTGATTTTAGACAATTTTTGATTTTCAAAAACGTGTAGTTAAAAAAGCGGTGGAATGCTTTGCCATTTTCCGATAAAATTTTTTTTTGTGATAAAATTTACAAATTTTCAAAATTTGTAGCCCTGATAAGGCATTACTCGTATTATTTAAGGTATTACTTCACCGAATATTTTTAGATTATTTATTTATTTTTATTAAAAGTATTACAATTATCGTCGAAGTACCTTTATTATTGAAGTATAAGCCCGATTAATATAAGCCGAGTAATACCTTAAATTTAAGGTAATTATCAGGGCTACAAATGTTTCAACGATCTCTACGATCGTTATAAAATTGAACAAGTAAGAAGGCGTTAAGTTCGGCCGGGCCGAATCTTATATACCCTCCACCACGGAGTGCATTCCACAGTATTACCAGCAGATTAAAGGATGTCGACTTTACATAGAAGCACGGTACCATATTACGAAAATTATGATATTTTTATGCACATTACTATATTTGTTTACTATTTCAAACTATAATGTATACTTATGCGCACTGTTTAAAATCGACTACTATATATAAATAAAATGCTGAAATTGTGAAAGTGAACATGCCTAAATATTAGGCGATTGTTAGTCGCCATTAGAAAGAAGCATTTCCAGATACAGACAAAGTGATAAGAAAAGTATAAATTTTAAAGATATCCCCATTCGCCCCATTCTCCGACCAAATGTACAAATTTCGAAAAAACCCTTTTTCGAGTTTTCATAGTCAGAGTGTATACACCGAATTTCATGATTTCAACTTCAGCGGTTTGGTAGGTTCCATTTTTATCCCTCTTTTTATTTATATCCCTTAAAAGTACGAATTTCGAAAAATCCCTCTATTTTACGTGCCTATGCAATTAGAGGGATGTACACACCGAATTTCATGATTCTAGCTGTTGTCGTATCATTGGTACCATATTTTTTCCCTTTTTGTTCCATTTTATTTTCTTTGACGATTTATTGAGCAAAACTAAATTTCATCACAAAAATAAAATTATATCGAATAATGGCAAAGCATACCGCAACTAAACGTTTTTGAAATAAAAAAAAATAATTTTATTTTTTTATTTATTAAAACTTCAATTATCGTCAAAGGTACCCTTATTATTTTTGAAGTATAATCGGTCGGTGACGACTAATACCTTAAATTTAAGGTAATTATGAGGGCTACAAATTTCCTTCAAAACAATGTTTAGAACATTATATACATGTATACAAATAAAAAATAATTTTCAGTCACTCCTTGGAAATAAAGTTCGTTACTAAATCAAGCCGTTTGTGAACTAAACGGTCTTCGAAACATCCCGAAACGTCATGTTTTGCCGGGTAATTTTTTTATAGTAACCGAAACTTTCGTAAAAATAAATAGCTACAATTAATACCTGTCTTTTACCTATGAAAATGCCGGCAATGAAAACCATTCTTCAGCATTAACAAAAATGAATTCATCTGATATTCATCATTGAAATTGCTTTCAAGAGTCTATTAATTCAGGAAAAAATGGACAAAAATTCAACATAAAAAAATTACACTGGAAGGTATATTGCTCAAAAGCTTATTTTCTTACCGGGAATGAAATTCAGACGTTACGAAATAACCCCAAATCAAAAATAAAATTAAAATAATCTAAAATATTTTGCGGGCTATTTCATTTCCTTGGGGCTTGTTTCATTCATTTTGACTTTGGAAGTTATTTCATTGTTAAATAAAATCCAAATGTTAGGGAGGGGGTTCCTTCATTTCAAATTTGTTTTTTTTCATATATTTTGGGGTTTATTCAATTTTTCGTTTTGGGCGTTTTTCATTTGATTTTGGGTTTAATTTATTGGAGATTATTTCATTCTTAGTCTGAGGGCTATTCCGTGGCACTTGCAATAGAATTTAGAGACGACGAATTCTGCACATTTGCATAAAAATCGAAATCATTGTTCCAAATATTTTCCTTAAATCACCACTTGGCGTGTGATGACTCTTGCATAGAAAGTATAGTAAGGATAGTACCCATGTGTGGCAAAAATTGAACTTTTTAGTACGTTCCATGTAGAATACGGATTGCTTCGAAGATTTTAAGGAATAAAGAGAGTCTTACATCATTTAGTCTTTGTTAAAAATTAAATTATAAATATAAAATATTGTATTTTCAAATGCTTGGGTATAAATCTCGAAAATATTTTTCGAAATCCCTCAATGAAACCTCAATTTTAATTCTGTTGTCCTTTTGAGTGTCATAAAATCTTCATATCCAACCTGAGCCTGATGCTAAAGACCAGGTATCCCCAGTTCATGCTAATTTTATATATTTATTTTATTTTTATATAACATCTTTGTAGCCCACTTTCTATTCTTCTTTATATTTGCAGCGTGTTCCACCGCTTCGTGTCGATGACTTAATCAATGATTTGCGCGATGGTACCAAATTGATAGCACTCTTGGAAGTGTTATCGGGCGAGAAGTTGCCCGTTGAGAAGGGTCGTGTTCTGAGACGTCCACATTTCCTCAGCAATGCCAATACAGCTCTGCAGTTCTTGGCCAGCAAACGTATAAAGTTAGTTAATATCAATCCAGCCGATTTGGTGGATGGGAGACCACCAGTCGTTTTGGGTTTGATATGGACAATCATATTGTACTTCCAGGTAAGTGTATCCTCCCTCCAACCTCCAACAGCACAGGAATAACGAATTGCACCCACCAGCAAAAGCGCACTGAATAATCAATAATGTCACACGTTCACGTTGAAATCACTCTTTAGCCCAGCCACGTTTAGAGTAAATTCAATGGAACCATAGACAAATAGACTTCCCTAGAATGGCTTTTACTGTGTAACTTTGATTACTAATTATTGTAATTGTTCTTATTTTCTCTGTGTACTCTTCTTATTCTTCTTCTCTTATTCTTTCTTATGTTATACTCTTCGAACTACATGTCGAACAATATGTTTTCTTCCGTTATTCGTAACTAAATGCTAAAAATAAAGATTCGTAAAAAGAGGCGGAAAAAGCTATTAGTAGTTATTAATTATAAGCCACAGGTAATTTGACAATCTTGTAGAGTAGCTAAGCGAATACTCTGTCTGATGTTTTTCTTTGAGTGTAGTCTTAGAGACACATGCGAATGTCTTGCATTGTGTATGTATGAATATGCACATCATTATTTTCATTTTGATTTATTTTATGATTTTGATTATATCTCATTTGTCTGAGTTTGCCTTATTTATTGTTATTATTATTATTCCAATGGCTTTTGTGAATTTGATTTCATTGCTCTTAAGTTTGAAATAGACATAGATACTGTCGTCCGTCCATCCTCCTTTAAATAGAACAGATGTATTTTGCATTATCTTGAAAAAAACATGATTTTTTAATAAATTTCGAATATGTATAAGTTATGTATGCCAAGTTTCTGCGGAAGCAGCCATAAAACCATATATTATCAATTAATTTGAAAAAAGTTCAAATATATACTGGGCAGATTCAAAATTATTAACTGGACTTTTATCCAGGAAACAAAGATTCCATAAATTAATCAATATTTTTATATTTAAAAGTTCTTATTTGGTGGAAGGTTCCAACAACTTCTTGTTCTAATGTCAAATTGCACTGGCTGAGAAAAATATTCTTAAATATTTGTTACATTAGAAAATAGCTGTCAGAATGTTCATGGTTAATTTTTTTGGAACACTATTTCGATTACACGACAATTAAAAAAAGTCGTTACTCTTCAACCGGATATTATTGCCCCTATACAGGACTACAAAGTTCAAGAGAATATAATTTTTCAAAAATTGTTTTAAGTACTTATTCGCAGTCTATGACAGTGATATTAGTGTCAAATTGAGGAGGAGAATATCTGTTAAAAATACATCAAATATCGTGCTTTTGTCTGTATTATTTCAATATTAACACCCATTTAAAGTTTTCCCCTTAGTTTATTCAGTTTATTCATATGTTACTTATTATCAGGGAAAATTTCAAATGGTTGTTAATGTTAAACTGATACAGATATAAGCTTACAATTTAAAGTATTTTTAGCACATATTCTCTTCTTTAATTTGACATTTATGCCGGTATCATAGGGTGCGAATAAGTATTTAAAATAATTTTTGAAAAATTGTATCCTTTGGGAATTTTAAGGGGCAACAGGATGAGGAAATGAAAAACTAAAAACGCCAAGTAACTGCATTTCCCCTATAATTTCAGACGTATAACATCTGGTTCAAGTGTAATATAGACTGTCGGACTGTGTTATATATCGAGTACCGAGTTTGTAACATGATGATTAATTTTACTCGCATTCCACGGAGTTTCTGTCAATAAACGAAAACTATATGAAAATTAAGTAAATATTGACGCCTCCGAACAACAGTATGTCAAGTCTGAATAGCTAGTTTTACAGGAGAGACGTTCAGAGATTATTTTTTATAACTAAGTTAGTTATAAAATTTATATTTTTTTAGCATAACTTTTGATTGGATTGGCAGATTATTATCAAAATTTGAGAGGATTTAAGTTAAAGACCGTAAAGAACTTGAAAACAGGCTAAGTCGACTTAGCATAATTTTGTATGGAGGCTCGATATGTAGATACGGAATATAATAAATCCGTAGTTTTCTACACTATTCCAGAAAATACCAAAAAGCATCTATTGAGACTAAGAATTTGCAATTGAAATTCAGAACTCATCGATTAAAATTTCATTTGAAATGCAGAACCTTCTATATGAAGTAATCAAAAGCACTTAAGAAGATCCATTTAAATTTCTGAATTTCAATTGATTTATTCCGAACTAGTATTTTGTACCCGGCGTTGCACGGGTTCATTTTTCCCTATTCCCCTACTTCGTATACTTTGGAAGATAAAATGAATAATTTTTGATACTTTTAAAATATTTTTAGTATATTCAGGAACCATCCTCTGTCCAAAAGTTAAATACAGTAAAATGTTGGCGTCATATACCCAACATACGGACATACAGACACACATTGATTTTTATATATATGGATAGACTACATTTGGAAATAGTGTGGAGTAAATATATATCTCGAAAAGTCAAAATCTTCATGAAAGCCTTAATAACTTTCAGTTCTAGACTTTATAACTCATATTTTTGTAGTCAATAGTGTGACCTATTCCATATTCAGTATCAGAATAGAACTAATGCAGCCAGGCTTATTCAAAACCTAGTATTTGAGGAAGTGTCTTCACGTCTCACAAGTAGCCTGGTGTATTGAGGCATCTGACTGGCAGTTGAGGAAATATATCCTACCACATCACATTGTTTTTTTTTTCTTTTCATTCATTCCATGATTCTATTTTCCCTTTTTATGTTCAGTGATTTTGGGTTGCTTTTGTTGACAAGTGGTTTTGGTTTCTATTTGTTTTAAGTGTTTCCAAAAAAAAAAAACTTTTTAAGTTTCATTCTCAAGCGTGCACAGAAATTTCATTAAACAAACGATATGTTTCCATTAAATTACAGATCGAAGAGAACAGCCGCAACCTTGAATACTTGGGTCATGGTGTCAGTGGTTCGGTTAGTTCTCTGGATAGTGTTGGCAAGCACGCCAGCGACATGAAGGCCGAGAAATGGAAGCAGGGAGCCCGTAAAACTCTACTCAATTGGGTTACAAATGCTTTGCCAAAGTAAGTAGTCATTTTACTTTTGATATTTGGTAAGTCCTCGATTCCAAATTCCCATTTGCTTGTTCGTTGCAGAGAAAGCGGTGTAGAGGTTAAGGATTTCGGCGCCAGTTGGAGAGATGGTGTCGCTTTCCTGGCTCTCATTGATGCCATTAAGGCCAATTTGGTCAACTTAGCTGAGATGAAAAAGTCAAGCAATCGCCAACGTCTCGAGACTGCTTTCGATGTGGCCGAAAGCAAATTGGGCATTGCAAAGTTGCTTGATGCTGAAGATGTGGACGTACCCAAGCCCGATGAAAAGAGTATAATGACTTATGTGGCTCAGTTCCTACACAAGTATCCCGAACCAAAGGTAAGATAACATTCTCCCCCCCCCCTTCCAAAAGAAAATGAAAATTATGCATTTGTTTCTTTGAATTACAGGGTGCTAACAAAGATCTTTCGCACATCCACCAAGAACTTGATGAACTGAGACGCTTCTTGATGGAGAAAACAGCCGAATATGAGCCCATGGTCATTGCCAACTCCTTCCCCCGCGATTTTGCAGAGTACTTAATCGCTCGCTCTGAAGTCGACGCGCATATACCCACCTACAACCGTTTGAAGCAATTGGTTGAATCGCAGAGTGGTTTCCTTCAAGTGCCCAAACACACCTGGGACGACATCAACACGCTGTGGCAACGTGTCCAATATCAAATGATGTACTGGCTGTGGCTTTTGGACTCCGAGCTACCCGGTGATTTCGGTGAAGTAGGCAAGTGGCTGGCCGAAGCCGAAAAGATTCTCATGGACAACGATATACCCACAGCAATGAATGAAGAAACAGCGGCCGTAATATCGCGTAAACTGGAAGAGCACAAGTTGTTCTTTGCCGACTTACCGCGTATCATAGCCATGTTTGACAATGCCAAGAGATCGCCCTTGGCTCAAAAGGTTCCGTTGGAGCAGCTGCGCAACATGGAGAAGCGCCTGCAAGATGTTGGCCCCAAGGCTGGTGAACGCCGCATCAGGTTGAAGTTCCTAGAGCACAAGTGTTGCCTGGTGGCATTCCTGAACTTGGTGGAGAACAAAATGAAAGGATGGACTGGTAAATATGGCACCGAAGACAAGGTTGCCCAACAACTGGAGCAATACAAGAACTTCGTTTCGCGCAACAAGATATTCCAAGAATTCCAAAAGGCTTTTGTCGACATGCAACAGGTGGTGGACGAGTACAAACGCGATGGCAACGTGTCGCGAAAGGAAACTATCGACATTGATCGCTTCATGTACGACACCGAAGAGAGATGGAAGCGTGTTTCCATGGAATTGAAGTGTTGCCAAAACTCTTTGGAAGAGGTTGTCAACTGTTGGAAGACATGGCATCAACTGGCTCCCAGCTGCGAAGAGTGGCTGCATGTGGCCGAGCAAAAGGTTATGCAATCAGAGGATGAGAAACTGGAATTCTTCCAGGATATTTCCGTGTGGAAAGATAAATTTGACGCTTTAGCCAATGCTGCCAATTACTTGGTCGCCTCCTGTGAGGAGCCTCTGGCCCAGAACCTGCGTCAACAACACGGTTTGCTATCGGACCGTTTCGAACGTTTGTTTGTCAATACCAAGAAATACATGCACGCTGGCGACATCATACGTTCTCGCCAGGAGTACAAATCCGGCATTGAGAAGCTGTCGAAGTGGCTGCGATATGCCGAGAATGTCTTGAATCAGAAGCAGCAGTTGGGAGACAGTGAGGCCATACGTAAATATGGCGATGAATTGCAAAAGCTGGCTTCAGAAATTGACGACAACGAGGAGCTCTTCAAAACCATTAGCCGCAACATTCAGGGCATGATCCAAGATCTGTCTCGCGAAGAAGTCGATAATATGATGAAGACACTGAAACAAGAAAAGGAGGCATTGCTTCGAATTAGAGCTCAAATTCCCAGCAAACTGCACCTAATCCACCAACTGCTGATACAACAGGAATCCTTGGAAGCAGGCCAAAAGGAAATCCACCAGTGGCTAAATGAAGCTGAGTCTCTGCTGAGCACTCACAGTTTAGCCGGTGGCCGTGAAAAGGTCAACGAAGAACTGTCCAAACACAAGACATTCTTCTCACGCACCGTCTACTACCGTTCCATGTTGGAGAGCAAGAACAAGGTGTTCCAAAACCTTTTGAGAAACGTCGTCCAAGATGAAAACATCGATACTACTCAGGCTCAGCATAACATGCAGCAGCTGAACGACCGCTTCAATTATGTCATTAACAACTCGCAGCAGTGGGAACAACGTTTGAGCGATTCCCTCAACAACTGGAACCACTTCAAGGACAATGAACGTGTAGTCACCGAATGGTTAACGCAGGCCGAAACCATACTGATTGAGAAGCACATTGAAACGAAAACCACCATTGAAACCCAGAAGTACTTCTTCGAAAATGTCAACCAGAGATGGATGCCCGATCTGGTGGAATCGGCCCAAAGTCTTTTGAAGAATTTACCCACCCAAGAACAAAAACCTGTTGTTGACACCGTTGAGCAGCTGCAAAACAAGTGGCAGAATGTTTTGTCACAAGCACCTCTCCACCTGATGAAGTTGGAGTTCCGTTCGGACGAACAAGCCTTCTACCAAACTCTTCAGGAAGTCGAAAAGGAATTGAATTTGGAGGAACAAGCCCTCAATCGCAATGAAGATGTTGATTCCATCTTGAAACGCAATCAGCAATTCTTCGTACAATCCGGATGTTTGCCCCGTCTGGAGAAATCCCTGCAGAACATGTATCGCCTCGGCCAGTCTTACAAAGAGCAAAAGCCCGGCGACAACTCCCTCGAGGATTCGTATAAAAATGCCCACTCGCAGTACACCCAATTGACCAATAAGATTTCCACAATGCGTGAAACGTTGCAGCAAATTCCAGCTCAATGGGAGTCATACCATGACAAATTCACAGAGATGGTGGAATGGATGGACACCGTTGACAAGAGCTTGAAGAATATCGTAAATGAAGTCAACAGCATGGAGGAGTTCGAAAAGGAAAAAGTCGTTTTCCAGGTAAGTTCAGTTTCCAGAAATGTTCCAATATCCAGCCAGATTTGAAACTCATTCCTAACATTCACATTTCCATTTGATCACATGCAGCTAAGGGAGCTAGTGGTAAATGCCATGGAGCAAATTGTAAATGGATTTTAAAATTAGTCACCGCGATTTTAAATTCCTGCAACAAACTGCTTTTGAATTCATCTTTCAGAAATATCTCCTTCATTTTTTATGAATTACATTTAATAGTTGTTCCTTTGTTTCTGTACCTATAGAAAATCTGCCAGGAAGCTGACAATAAACGCGAGGACATGAAGTGGCTTGTTAAGACTTTGGATCATCTCTTCAGCTATGCCAGCAAAGATGAAGCTGATGCTGAGCAGAAGAAGTTGGAAGACTTGATTGCCCGATACAAAAACCTCATTCCTACCATTGAAATCACGATGGTCAAGACAGAAGTGTTCTCCAAGTGCTACACATACAGACGTGAAGTCCACGAAGTTGTGTGTCTGTTGAGCAAGGTCAAGGAACAGGCATCCAGTATACCACCGCCAGACAGTCTGGATCGCGTCAACAAACTGATTGAAGAACAGCAATACGCAATCAATCAATTGGATCATCAACGTCCGCACATCATGTCCATGTTACAAAGGGGTCGTGATTTAAGCAAAGACATCCACGCTCCTGCGTTTGTCCAAACAGAAGTCAAAAACTTGGAGACTGGATGGAACGAAGCATACACTGAAACTTCCGATAAGCTGCAAGCTTTGAAGGGCACACAGGCCGTATGGACTGACTTTTCCGATCAAAAGGCAGAAATCTGTCACTTGCTACAATTGGCTGAGACTGAACTGCGCGCCTTGACTCCCTTGCAAACCGATCCTAAGAACGTTAGCCAGGATTTGAAGTCCAAGCGTGAATTAAATGCCCAACTGCAACAAGCTTCCCACCAATTATTGCCCAAGTTACACGCTTTGAGGGCTGAGTTGGCCCCCTTGGCGGCTGCTGAAAAGAGGCCTATACTGGAGAAGGAGGTAACCGAAGTGGAGAAGATGTTCTTCAACACCATGGAACATGTCAAGGATCGTGTTGGTTATCTGGAAGATTACAGTGCCAAGTGGAATAACTACAAATCACGTTTGGCTGCTTTGCAAGAATGGGCCAACAAGGTTGCCCCCAAGGCAATTGAGGGATTACATTCTGAGGACTTGACCCCCGAAGAGAGAGTGATGAAAGTCAATGCATTCAAGTCTGTCCTGTCCGAGCGCATGAAACAACTGGATATATTGGCTGCCGACGCTTCCGAATTGGCCCCCAAGGAGGGAAATATTGCCGAAGCCAAGAGACTGAAGGGAGAAATCACGAAGCTGCAAGAAGTTCTGAGTGCCATAAATCGCAACGTGGATCATCAATCCCAGGCTGTGAAAGAGGACCTAGTCAATTGGCAACAATTCCAAACTGGTTTGCAACATTTGAAACCCATCGTTGAGGAATCCGAAGTTAAGGTAAATAATATAGTCCCTAAGCCATTGTCCCTTGAAGAGGCTGTTGCCTTGCAACAGAATGCCACACAATTTGAAAATCATTGCTTGGAGCAATTAGACCGTCTCCAAGGCATCTCAAACATTACACACAAAATGTTATGCAAAACCAATGCCCCCGACGAAGTAGATGCCATGCATTCCCGTTGGACATCCGTGCATGAAAACGCCAAACAGGCTAGTGGTAAATTAGAAAAACTAGTAGCCAACTGGAAATCCTTCGAAAATGAAGCTGCCAAATTGGAGGATTGGGTCGAGAAGGGAGAACAAATGGTCTCCAAGAAAACGTCCGTTTTGAATACGCCCCACATCGACAAACTAGAAAATGAATTGGTCCGTTTGAAATCCTTTAACAATGAAATATCCGAGCAGCAAGCCAAACTTGTAGCTTTGGGTCAAGCCGCCGATCAAATTAGTTTACATTTGGCTCCCGAAGGAGCCGTTGCTGTCAAGGACAGAGTGAGTGGCTTGAAGGGAAAACTTCAAAAGCTATCCGAAGCCACTCGGGCCAATATCAACGAGATTTCCGACGCCATTATAGCTCGTCAAGATTTCAACGCAAAAATGGTTAATTTCTCCAATTGGATGGACTCACTGCGTTCCCAAGTAGCCCAAGTTGAAGAAATCAATCCAGAGCGTGTAGAAACTAGTTTACACGTGATCCACGCTCTTCTGCAAGAGCACAATGACAAGAAACCTGCCTTCAATGCAATTTACGACGAAGTCAAGCAATTATCGTTGGCTGCTTCGCCCGAGGAGAGCAAAACATTGAACGAAGCCTACTCCGCTTTGGTAGTCAACTATCAGAATCTCGAAACGAATATTCAACAAAAGAAGGCCAGCCTAGAGAAGTGGACTGAATTGTTGAACTGGAAGCATGAGTCTGAGAATCATCTGAACTACATCAAACACCAGATAGAGAAACCCGACGCACCACAATCTCAGGACTTAACTAAGATTATGTCGGAGATATCGACCATTGCCAAAACAGTGCCTTATTGGAAGTCACAGGCCAAGGAAATCGATGAGAATCCTGCCATCCACCTTAAAGATGCCTTGACTCGCAAGCCCTTCATTGCCACGCAAATTGTGAACGATGTGGAAAATAAACTGGAGAATTTGCAGTTGCGTACCCAGAACCAAAAGCAACAGATCGAACAGATGCAAGTGCGTAAGAATAAGTTCCATACTCTGGAAAACAATCTCGGCCAGACTTTGCAAGATAATAGAGCAAAACTGGCAGATATTCTCAATCGCAAACCTAATCTCGAGAATATTGATCAGATCATTTGTGATCTGGTGGCTCTGAATGACGCTCTTAAAGTCCAGTCGGATTTGAAGAATCGCATTCATGACGAGGGTACTCAGCTTATGCGCGAGGATATTGCCAGTATGCCTGTCATCCAAGAGACTCTCTTGCACTTGGACAAAGATTACGATTCCCTGCAAGGTGAAATCGCGGAACGTATACAGAAATACCAACTAATCTCGCAAGCTCTGCGCGAATTTGCAGATTGCAAAAACAAGTTCTCGCAGGAATTGAAGAAAGCCCAAGACCTTTATCACTCCATCCCCCAGCAACCTAGGGACGAAGTTGAACTACACCAAGCCTCGGAAAAGACACGTAAAACCATGGACCAAATTCGTAAATCTAAAGTAGTTCTCGATGAACTGGACCGCAAAGTGGCCAATGTTGGAAAGCTCTTCGATAACATTGGAGAGGTAATGCCTCAAGATATTCCTAAAGATTTTGCCGAAGCCAAACAGAAATGGCAAGACTTACACGATAAGACCGTGAAGAATGCCCATATGTATGAGACTGAGGCAGTTATCTGGTCCCAGATTGAAGATGCCAAGAAGGATCTCATTCCTTGGTTGTCGGAAACGAATCAAGGCTTGTGTGATGCTGCCGACAATAGTATGGAGATTGAATTTGCTCCCATGCGCCTCACCAAATACAGATCAGAACTGCCCTCGTATCAGGCTTTGAAAGATACCATTGCCGAAAAGTGTGCCGAACTACTGAAGATCAATAATAACGTAGAAATTCCTGCTTTGACTGCGCTTAACGAATTGTTGGATGCACAGTTCAAGGAAGTGGAATCAAATGCCGAACGTTTGAATGCCATCACCGCTCAATTCAACGACCAAGAACAAGACCTGCGTAAAAATATTAAACAAGCCGGAGAAAATGTGGCCAAGTTGAGAGAGCAGCTCATTAAGTGTGACGATATGTCGGGTGATAACTCGAAAATCCTTGAACGTTTGCAGCAATGCAGAGCTATTCAAGCTGAACTGTCGAACACCGGCAACGTCATCGATAATATCAAGCAGAAGGTGGACGAATTGAGGATCGTATACCCCACATTCAGTGAGTCCATCATTCCCAAAGAACTCAATAATGTCCAGAAGAGATTTGAGGGTGTGGAAGTGTACGGCAAGAAGATAGAGAACTCCCTCTTGCAATTCCTCAAGAAATTCCACGCCGACAGGGTGGCTATGCTGAAGAGAATCATACAAACCCAAAGGGAAAAGGTGAACTGGTGTCAACCAGAAAGTACTTCCGACAAATACAATTTGGACGTTAAAAAGTCCTCTCTGCAAGAGGTCAGCAAAGCCTTGGACGATTGTAAGAAGCGCCAAGGAGATATCGCTAATTCCCTAGAAATGCTTAAAGCAATTGAATCGCCCCAGAACATGGCTGAATTAGTCAAAGATGCTGATTTGCTGAATTCCGAAATGAACGAACTGCAGAAGTCATTTGATCAAATTAAAAATATTTTGGATGAAAATGTCGATCTGTGGTCGCAATACGAGAAAACTAATGAGGAACTTTCATCATGGATGCGCGATATAGAGGGTCGCATCAAGGCTGAGACAAGCAATCAAATCGACCTCAACGGCATCCCACAAAAGCTGCAAGAACTTATGATCTTGAAGCAAGACATCGACAACCACGAGCCGATCATTAACAACTTGGAGAAGACTTCACAGCAATTGATAAATAAGAATCCTGAAGCTCGCATTGGCCAATTCGTTTCACATTTGGTGCAACGTTATCAGACCGTGGCTAAGAGTCTGCAGCAATACATGGACAAGTTGAAGGATGCCTCCAAGGCTAACGATGAGTATAATAGGGCTTTGAATGAAGCTACCGAATGGTTGGGTGAAGCCAAAATCGAATTCCAGGAATTGGCTCGGATGGGTTCTCCCGGTTCTTCTTCAGCTACGGCTCAACAATTGCAGACTATCAAGAATTATCTGAATACCTTCGATAATGGTCAAGTGGTTTTAAACAATGTCGTCGATTTGGGCGAATCGCTGTATCCTTCAGTTACGCCAGACAACAGAGAAAAGATTCGAGCACAATTGAGAAACCTGCGAGAAAACTTTGATTACTTGAGAGACGAAGCCAATGCCCTCTTGCAACAAGTTGAAGGTGTTCTCATCCAAAAGACTACTATTGAGGAGAGCTATGTCCAAGTCTCTCAATACCTCACCGAATCTAAAGCTAAGGTACAGAAAGCCGATGAACTTTATCCCACGCTGGCTGCCAAGAAGGCAGCTCTGCAGAATTACAAAATTCAATTACAAGAGGCTACTTTGCACAAGAACGCTTTGAAGCAATTACAAGAGCGCGCCGTAGCCCTTTGCGATGACCAATCTGAGCGTAAAACGGAAGAATCCATCAACGAATACTCGGATTTGGCTAAGAAGATTACAGATCGTGTTAATGTTGTCACCAATCATGTCGCAAAACACGAAGCCTACGATCAAGTCCTTGAGAAGGCTCAAGATTGGTTGAACACTATCAAATCTGAAGCCATCGATATTCTGAATGAGACGACGTTCGAAAAAGAAGGAGCTGAGGAAAAACTCTTGGTCGTGGAAAACCTGCTGCAACACAAGCCTGAAGGTGATACTATCTTCGAGACGTGCCAACAGCTGCTGAACACTGTGCTAACACAGACACATCCTTCCGGCCATCCGGCCTTACTGAAGAGTTTCCAGGAACCGAAACAAGCCTGGGATGACTTCATGATGTTGTGCCAAGATTCGCAAGTTAAACTCAGACAGTTGTGCTCGCAGTGGGACGAATTTGAAACCGTTATCGATGAAATTGATAACTGGATGAAGAATGTCGAGGCTGTAGTGAAAAATCAATCGTTGAAGAGTACAGCCGAAGCCAAGAAGGCCCACCTGCAACAGCTGCAAACCATTGCCAAGGACATTGAAAAACGTGCTAAATCAATCAATGACCTCATGGACCAAGGTCGCGAAATCGAAGGAGAGACTGACTTGAATCTCAAACTGTCGCGCTTGAATACCAGATACCAAACTCTCAAGAATCTCTGCAAAGAATCTATCGCCAAATATCAGAACTATGTTAAGGATCACGATGCATTCGATCAAGATTATGAACAATTCAAAAAGGATCTGCAATCATGCATCGATGACCTCGAAAAGAACAAGGATATCGTTGGAGATCAGAATCTCTTGCAGGAGAGACAAAATAAACTCAGAGATATGTCCGATAAGAGAATTAATGATAGCACATCCTTTGAAAATCTCATTGACAGAGGTGAGAAACTTTATGGCCACACTAGCCCCGATGGCCGTGAGATCATAAGACAACAATTGAGAAATCTCCGGACAATGTGGGATAACTACACTGACGACCTGAACCAGGCATCGCAGAAGATCGACCACTGTCTCTTGCAGTTCAACGACTTCTCCATTGCCCAAGATCAATTGACCAAATGGTTGAAGGACGTAGATAAGGCCATGCAAAGTCATACAGAACCGAAGACTACCCTGCAGGAGAAGAGAGCGCAGTTGCAAAACCACAAGCTCCTCCATCAGGAAATCACCACACACAATGTATTGGTGGACAATGTCTGCGACAAGGCCCAAGTTTTGGTCGACCAAATCAAGGACAATTCGCTAAATGTCTACTTGCAATCGATTAAGCAACTCTTCAATAACATCGTTCAAAAGTCGGAAGAAATCCTGAACAACTTGGACGATTGCGTCCAGAAGCACAATGAGCTGAACAATCAAATATCCGCCGCTAAATCCTGGATTTCTGGCGAAAAGGCCAAGCTCTTGGAGTGTGATGATGCCTATGGCGAGAAATCCGATATCAAGCGTAAAATTGAAACCTTACAAAGTTTGTCGCAAAACAAACCACAAGCCATGAAGCTGGTATCTGATATCCGCGAACAATTCGAGAAAGTCAAGCCATCCACATCTGACAAGGGTGTCGATGTTCTGGACAAGGAAATCAACGAACTCGAAATTACCATTAAATCTCACTTCGATGACATTGAAGGCATTGAGGGTAAACAGAAAGATGTCTTGCAGCAATGGAAGAATTTCGAGGATAAATTGGAAGATCTCACCAAATGGTGCAGAGCCGCCGAAGCTGTGTTCCGCGAGCAGCAACTGAAGTCCACATTGCACGAAAAGGTTGAACAGCTGGAGAAATATAAAATCCAACGTGATTTAATTTTGCAAAAAGAGAAGGACATTGACGCCTTTGCCGATGCTGCTCACGCCTTGCTGAACAATTGCGGAGCTGAGAGGTTGAAGACATTGACTTCCCAGATCACCAACCGCTACCAACTGTTGCAAGTTCTGAGTAAGGAAGTCGTGAATAGATGGTCGAATTTGGTCGATGATCACCAATTCTATCAGGATAAATACAATGAGGTCGACCTATGGCTGCAGCCTATCGAAAAACAGTTGGAACATGCTGAAAAGGAAGATGCTTCCCAGATCTCGAATATTCTATCCATCTTGCTGTCAGAAAGAGAACAAGCAGAGACATTGTTTGCATCTTTGAATGCCGCCGGCGAGAAAGCCCTACCAGAGACTTCTACTCAGGGCAGAGAGAAATTGCGCAAGGAAATGCGCGATATTAGAGATAGATGGGATAAATTGGATGAAGGCATACGAACTCTTCAGAAGAAGCAGGAGGCCCAAACTGTTCAGCTCTCTAGTTATCAGGATATCCTCGGCCAAGTTGTCAATTGGTTGGACCAAGTAGAGAAAGTCGTACAAAATGAGAATCCATCTACGTGGACCAGTGCCCAAGAGATACGTTCCAAACTCTACAAATTCAAGGCAACCCAACAAGATATCAATTCACACAAGCGGATTGTAGAAGCGGTCAATGAGAAGGCTACATTGCTCCAAAGTTCTGCCTTGCCGGCTAATGCCGCAGAAATCAAACAGGCCGTCGATAAGGTGAACAAACGTTATGAGAAGGTGTCTGGTGATTGTAACAATCTGCTACAACAATTGGAAGAGGCCTTTGAAGTGTACCAACAATTCAGTGAACTACAGAAGGCTCAACAAGATTACCAGAAGAATTTGTGGGACCGTTTGACCGGCTACTCCGATTACTCGGGCAATAAGCCTGCATTGCAAGCTCGCTTGAACAAGGTTACTGAGATTTTGGACTCCCTACCTGAAGGGCTACAAAAACTTCAAACATTGTCGGATCACATTGACACCAATGCCAAGGTTTTGCCTCCCCGTTCCAAAGAGGCCATGACTCGGGACTTGAGCAACCTGCACGCGGACTTCGAAAAGTTCTCGGCTGCGCTTACAGACGTAAAGAGCGGTTTAGAAAATCGCCTCCAACAATGGGGCGATTACGAAGTGAATCTGGACCAATTAATATCTTGGTTGGGCGAATCGGAAAATGCTTTGAAAAATTACAATCCCAAATCTGCATTGGAGGAGAAAGAAGAGCAGCTTAATAAATTCCAGAATCTCGCCCACAATCTGCGCCAAAAAGAGGTGGAATTCGAAAAGATTAAAGACGACTCCTCTGAGCTGATTCAAAGTTCTGGAGAAACCCGTATCGCAGTCAACGTACAGCAGGTGACATCCCGATTCCAATCAATACAAGCCACCACTAAGGAGATTTTGAAGAAGTGCGAACAGGCCGTACAAGATCACCAGATGTTCAATGACAAATATAAACAATGCTCCGATTGGTTGGCCAGTGCCCAAGCTAAGTACGATGACAGCAGTGATTTGAGCCAAGTAGCTTCACGCGATGATCTTCTGAAGAAACAGATTGCAGTTCAGGAATTGTCAGCTCAACAGCCATCTGCCACTCTACTGTTGAACAATACCATCGAGTGCGGTGAGAAATGCTATCCATCTACCGCCACTGAAGGCCGTGAAGCCATACGTTCACAGTTGGAGGAATTGCAACAGACCTTCGATCAACTCTTCGATAATATCACCAGCAACTCCCGCAAGATACAAGACAAAATGTCTAAGTGGTCCGGTTTCGATGAAATCGCCGAGAAACTTATGAACTGGCTGGCAGAAATTGAAAAATCAGTTCCCTCGGAAATTGAACTTAAAACTACTTTGGATGAGAAACGGGCCAAACTACAAAATTATCGCGATTCTTTGAACGACATCAGCAATCATCAAGCTGAGATCGGTAATCTGCAAGAAATTGCCGCCAACCTTCCGGAAAAAACTGAACATGTGGATATGACCACGAAGGATATTGTAGATCGCTACAACAAGGTCCAGAAGAGAGCTCAACAATACGTGGAGAACTATGAACGGATTGTCAGCGCTCACCAACAGTACTGCAAAGCTGTCATGGATGCCCAAGAATTCATCGAATCGACTCATTCGACGATTGATTACTGGGGAGATTTGGACTTGGAACAGGTTTCCTTGCACACCAACTTGGATCGTTTGAAGAACTTAAAGGCTAGTCTGGCCGACGAATTCCCCAGAGTAGACCAGGTTAGAGCTTTGGGAGAAAAGGTCATACCCGGCACAGTAGATGCTGGTCAAGTAAATATAAAAACACAAATCGACAATACCCAGCAAGAGTGGGAGGGTCTGATAGCTGAACTCAACACCACAATTGAGGCCATTGAATTGCGCCTGCAACAATGGTCCGACTACGAACAGCTGCGGGATCAATGCTTGGCTTGGATTAGAGAATGTGACAACAAATTGCACTCTATTGACTTGAAGCCCAGTTTGGGTGAAAAGAAGTCTCAACTGGACGAATTGAAGGCTTTGCAAGGTGAAGTAAGAGCCAAGGAATTGGAAATTGACAATGTGTCCGAAAAGGCCCAACTATTGATGAAAGGTCCATCGGCCTCCAGGACATCGGGTCCTGAACTGGTTACCAAATACCAGCAACTATTCCACAAAGTCAAGGAGCTGAACAATCGCTGGCAGCAGTATGTTGCCTCACATCAAGATTTCGAGAATGGCATTTCTGAATGCACATCCTGGATTAACGGCATCAAAGAGAAATTGGACTACTGTTCCGACATGAGTTCCATGAACCAAAAGGAATTGGATAAGAAATTGGCAACCATACAAGACGTTATTCTCATGAAAGATGAGGGCTCCGCTAAAGTCTTGAGTATTGTAGAATTGGCTCAGAATGTCTTGGCCAACACCGCTCCAAATGGTCATGATGCTATTAACAAAGAATTGACCGATTTGCAAGATCTGTGGTCTGCTATAGCTTTACGCATCGTTGACGTTAAGGGTCAATTGGACGATTCTATAACACAATGGTCTGGTTTCTTGGAACAAGTGCAAAATGTTTCCAAATTCAATGACTGGTTGGATACCACTCTCAAAGAACTGTCTGAACACCAAGCCACCATGCCGGAGAAGAGAGCTCAATTGGATCGTGTCAAAACTACAGAAGAAAAGGTCCGCGTTGAAAAGATCGATGTGGATGCCTTGAAGTCCCAGGCTAAGGATATGATCGCCAGTGGCCAACAAAGTCAATCAGCCTTCCAGGCCCAAAAGGTACTGGATAGGTTCGATGAGTTGGCTGCTAAATCTCAAAAGTTACTATCCGAAAGGCAGGATGAGTACAGAGATCACCGTCTCTACAAAGAAGCCTACGATGACCTAGTCAGCTGGATCAGCAGAGCCAGAGAGAAGTTCCCTTCGTTGATGCAAAGCAGTCTCAGCGATAAACTGGCAATCGAAAACGCCGTCCAAGCCACTGAAAATATGTTGAACAAGCAAGCTCAAGGTGAACTCTTGGTTGAGCATTTGACTCACACCGGTGAAGTGGTCTTGGCTAGCACCTCGCCTCAAGGACAGGAAATCATTCGCAATGACATTCGCTCCTTGCGAGACAGCTTCGAAAGTCTATTCCGTGATATTAACTCACAAAAGGAGAATCTCGAAGACACCATGACCCAGTGGCGTGCCTACAAAGAGGAATATGAGCGTCTCATTGAATGGTTGCAACAAATCGATATTTTGGTTAAGAACCATAAGCTTAACTTGCTACCCAACTTGGGCGAAAAAGAAAAGCAAGTTACTGACATGCGCGACATCATGAAACGTTTGGAAAAGGGCAAGGATGACATAGAGAAGTTCAACAAGTCCGCTGCCGGTTTATTGAAATCTCATCTGGACACATACGTCAACAATCAACTGAGACACCTGAATTCCGTGTATCAAGTACAAGTCAATCTGGCCAAGGATGTTCTGAAGAAGGTTGAGACTAACCGCGATCAACACAGTGAATTCAATGGCAACATGGAAGCCGCACATGCTTGGATCAACAATGCCAAGGAAGCGATTAGAGAAAGCAGCGAGTCTTCAAGCGCCGGTTCCAAGGAACTGTTGGAGAAACGCCTGGAAAAGATACAAGAACTCATACGCAACCGCGAGGTTGGACAAAATCTTGTCCACACCGCTATTAATAATGGCGAGAAAGTTGTGCGCAACACTCGGTCCGACGGACGCGATGCCATTAATAACGAAATGAAAGAGTTGCAAAATGATTGGGATCGCTTAGTCAAGAAAATGTCGACTGCCAAGGTTCAGTTGGAGACTAATCTTTTGCAATGGGCTGACTACAGCTCCAGTTACTCGCAATTGCAACAATGGATTACGGATCGCGAAGCCAAGTTGCAACAAGCATGTGAGCAGAAGATCATCAAGTCTAAAGGTCAACCTAGACTTAGCAGTGGTTTGAGCGAACGTAAGGCAAACTTGAGACAGACCAACAACATTGTCCAGGATATAGTGTCTTTTGAACCAATGATTCAATCTGTCACCTGCAAGGCCTCCGACTTGCAGCAAGGTGCTCCCGCATCAGAGATCTCCAATAAATACGAGACTCTGACCAAACAAGCCAAGGACTTGTACGAAAAACAGAAGAATACCATCGACCAATATCAGGCTCTAATTGACGCCGGCAACGACTTTGCCACCTGGTTGCGCAATGCCAAGGAACGCCTAAGCAAGTGCTCCGAACCAACAGGAGACAAGCAGGCGTTGGCTGAGAAGACGCATCAACTGAAGATTCTGCAAGGCGAAGTGCCAGAAGGCCAAAAGAAACTTGAAGCCGCACTGGCTCAAGGCGAAATCGCTTGTCGCAGTGCTGAACCTGAAGATCGTGAGATCATCGAACAAGAGGTGGCACTGTTGCAAGAAGAATTTGATGCCTATGTTGATAACCTCAAGAAGACCAAAGACTACTTGGAAATGGGTATTGTCAAATGGTCCGACTATCAAGATCAATACACAGAAGCTTTGGATTGGTTGACCAAAACCGAAGCTCTGGTGCAATCCTATAATAAACTGCAAGAGAACCTTACACAGAAGAAGGTTGTATTGGAAGAGTTCCAAGGCCATTTGCAAACACTGTTTGACTGGCAGAAGACTCTCGATCACCTGAATATGAAGGCGCAAATGCTGTTGGAGACATGCTCCGATACCAGAATCAGTAATGCCATCATGCAATTGACCACGAAGTACAATGCCCTGCTGACCTTGGCCAAGGAAGTCATGCGTCGTTTGGAAATGCACTACCAAGAACATCAACAACATCACTCTCTATACGAGGAGTGCCAGTCTTGGATAGAACAGACCCGCGAGAAACTGCAACAGTGTGAGGTCATTCCTGGTACCCTAAATGAGGTCCAAATCAAATTGAACACCGTCAAGAATCTGCGCCAAGGATTTGAATCGGGCCAAAACAAACTGCGCTACTTAATGGAATTGAAGGAGAAGGTCATCATGAACACCGAACCTAGTGGAGCCGTCAAGGTCCAAGAGGACACCGACGCGCTGAAGCAAGACTACGACGATCTACTGACACAAATGAACGATGTCAAGCAGAAACTGATGAACCGTTTGTCGCAACTGGAAGAGATCTTCAAGTTGTACAAACTCTTGCAAGAATGGTTGGAGGAAGTTGAACCCAGTCTGAAGACGTCAGGAGATTTCCTCAACGACCTGAGTGAAAAGAGAGCTGCTCTGGAGAAATTCAGAGCCATCCAAAGAGATTTCAATGGTCATAGTGATATCATTGAAAAGATCAACAAGCGATTGAATGAAGACAATTCTTTGGATCGCAATGACTTCAAATCGGGCATTGATAAGTTCGATGAACTGCAAGCCAAGGTTAATTCCATTATTGAATCTCTGGAGAATCAAGTAAACAACCATGACAAATACAAGCAAGCCTTCAACGAAACTCAAGAATGGCTTCGTAAGACACGAATGGACATCGAACAATGCTCAGACTGCCATGGCGAGAAGCAACAAGTCGAAGATCGCCTCAATAAGTTGGGAGACATTGACTCCACCATGATGGAAGGCAAAGCATTGCTAGACGCTTGTCAGGAGTTGTCTCAGGCTGTGATCAATACCAGTGGCAACGAAGGCCAAGACGCCGTGCAACAGGAAATCAAACACTTGTGCTCGGAATGGGAAGCCATACAGGCTATGTCACGTGACGCCAGATCCAATTTGGAGTCTTGTCTGAGTGTCTGGTCCAGTTTCTTGCAGAAATTCAACAAGATCAACAAATGGATTGAGGATCTCACCAAGAGAGTTAACCAAGCCAGCGAATCTGAAAACAAGACACCCGAAGATTTGGTGAATGCCAAGGTAAGTGCCACAAGCGGCAGAACTACAACTGTGACTATCATGCTTTTCTAGTAAACGACACTACTAACCCGCTCGTAAACTCAGAACTCCTCAACTGAAACACGTTCATAAATGCACCTCGTTATCTATATTCCGTAATTAACAAGTAGTTTTAAGACGAAAGTCCAACACAATCGTACCGCTAAAATATAATCCAAAACTATATCTCTACCTTCACCTAACCACAGCCTGTAAATTGAATTACTAAAGCTTCCATCCACTCCAAAACTTTTCCAGCTAACACCTAAATCAGCTTTGTGATCCTCGATGTTGGTTTAATTGCTAATCCATAATATTTTCTTTTTTTGTTTAGAAACTTTTGGATGAAGTCGTAGCTGAAAAGGATAATGTCGAAGACCTCAACGATGCCTGCGAATTGCTGATGGAACACAGCGCTTGCTCCAGAGTTAGAGATCAAACTGTTGATACTCAGGCCAACTACACTAAATTGTTGACCTCCGCTCAAGGTATGTTTCTTTTGTGGGACACATAATTTTATTCTACGGCGATTAATGCGCTCCTTCATCCTTCTATAGGTTTGGTGGCTAAGATAGAAAAGAATCTGTCTGATCATACCGAATTCCTCAACTACAAAAATGAAATGGATGCCTGGATCGAGAAGGCCCAGCATATTTTGGATGGTTGCAACGGAGAAGGGGACTTCCAACAAATTGTCCAGCAAATTGAAACAGTTAATGTAAGTTGAACATTGGAAAGAATTCAAAGTAGCCTTAATCATATTGTTACTTCTCACAGTCTTTGGCCTCCCGTCTGCCTGAGGGTCAGCACCTTTTGGGAATGGTTCAAGATGCCTACACCAAGGCATCCAATGTCCTGCCCGAAGACAAGCAAGAGAAACTACGCGATCTCATGACCAAAGTCCGTGAAGATTGGGATACCTTAGGATTGGCGGTCAAACAGAAACTGATTGATTTGAAACATGCCCAAACACGCTGGTCCGATTTCTCAGCCAATAAGGAAAAATTGGACAAGTGGCTCTCCGAAATGGAAAATACTTTGAAGACTATGCCCGACACCAAGGGAGAACTTGGTGAAATGAAGACACAATTGGAGCGCTACAAGGCCATGCAAAACGATATCAAACTGAAGGGTTCCGAATTGGAGAACCTTATGTCCGAAGCTAAGGAATTGGGTATCGATTTGGATGATGTCCATCGCTTGCAGGGTCGTTGGGATAAGGTCAAAAATGACTGCAGCAACCACATCAAGGAATTGGAGGGTGAAATTAACGACTACACGTCATACCATCAAGCTTTGCAAGATGTAGAGAAATGGCTGCTGCAAATCTCCTTCCAATTGATGGCCCACAACTCATTGTTCATTTCGAACCGCCAACAAACCCAGGAACAAATCAAACAACACGAAGCCCTGCTGGATGAAATTCAAAAGTACCAATCGAACATTGACGATTTGAATGCCAAGGGACAGAACCAAATAAAACGCTATGAAGGCACCACTCCCTCCATCCGAGATACCGTCGAGGCACAACTGAAGAATATCCAGGACAGTTATAACTCCCTGCTCCAGACCTCAGTTCAGATACGCAATCGTCTGCAAGAATCGTTGGCCAAATTCCAGGAATACGAAGACACTTTGGACAGCATCATGCGTAACTTGGAAGAATACGAGCCCATCATTCAAACAGAATTGGATGCTCCAGCCACCACATTAGAGATGGCCCAGAGCCAGTTGAAGTGTGCCCAGAACATGCAAAACAAATTGAATCATGAAAAATCAAGATTGGCGAGTGCAGTACAGGCTTGTGAAGCCGCCACCGCTTCGATCAGTCGACCCAGTTCACCTCTGGAGACTGCCATGCAGGTTATTCCCGAGCGTGAATTGATTGTGCGCGCTAAATTAGAAGATCTGCTGGACCAGGTAAGCCGACTAGCCGATAGAACTAACAATTGTTTTTATCTTTTCTGGTTTATATTCTAATTGTAGTCATATCGAAACCTGTAGTTCAAAGAGTTTGCAAATTAATTGGTTAGCTTTTTTTGATCTTACAAGATGTGAAAATGTGTAAATGATACTTCTACATGAGATCACAATTTTCACTTAAAAAAGTCGTTACACCTGAACCGAAGGATATACGTCTGAACAAAATCTAGACAAAATTAAGTTTATTGGCCTTTTTAGTTTTTCATTTCCTTATCCTGAACTACAAAATTCCAATACATTTTTTCAAAAATTATTTTAAATACTTAATCGCAACCTACGATGCTGGTATATGTGTCTAATAAAAGATGAGAATATGTATTAAAAATACATCAAATTTCATGCTTCTTCCTGTATTAGTTTAGCATTAACAAACATTTTCAGTTTCCCCCTTAAATTATTTAGTCTATTCATATTTTACTTTTTAAGAGGGAAAACTTGAAACTTACTAAATATATACAGATATAAGCTTGCACTTTGGAGTATTTTTAGCACATATTCTCTTCTTTGATTTGACATTTATACCGGTATCATAGTGTGCGAATAAGCATTTAAAATAATTCTGTTGCCTTCCAAAGGGCCGAGGAAATGAAAAACTAAAGACACCAATATATAAGTCAAATGTTCATCTTTTTGAAGTTAGCACTGTGAAATATATTCTATCAGCGTTGTTTTCTTGAACAACTTACGTTCTGCTAACACTTGAACTAGACTCAAAAGTGTGGATGTGGCTATTCCATGTTCTTCGTCTAAGATAAAGTTGTAATTTCTCTGATGAATTCATCCAGTAAAGAGTCTAAAAAATTCAAAAAGATATACAGGGTTTTCCAACAAGAGGTGTTATTTTGAATCACCCGGTATTTCGGTAGCTGTCACTTTTAAAGCTTTTATCTTTGACAAGTAGAAACTACGCCATTACTAAAAATGGAACGATACACGCTTCAATAATGCATTGAAATTATTAAAATTCATGAATGAAAATCATCCGGAATTCCATCGAAAAATCATCTTGACTGATGAGGCCCATTTCCACCTCGGTGGCTGCGTCAACAAGCAAAATTGTCGCATCTGGGGCTCGGAAAACCCAAGAGTTATTGTTGAGAAGCCTCTCCATCCTCATCGTGTGACTGTTCGGTGCGGTTTATGGTCCGGGGGCATCATTGGACCTTATTTTTTCGAAAATGAGGTTGCATCAACAGTTACAGTGAATGGATTGCGCTGTCGAGAGATGATTAATGATTTTTTATGGTCCGAGTTGGATGGTATTGATCTGGACAACGTTTACTTTCAACAAGACTGCGCTACGTGCCACACAAGCAACGAAACCATTGCTCTTTAACGGGAAAAGTTTCCGGACCGTGATATCTCTCGAAGAGGTGATCACAATTGGCCACCGAGATCTTGTGATTTTACACCTTGCGACTTCTTCCTTTGGGCCCACGTGAAAGATAAGGTCTATGCCAGCAGCCCAGCGTCGATTCAAGACCTCAAAGATAGAATGCGTGAGGCTATCGAGGACATAGGGCAGCCACTTTGCAATTTGGTTATGGAAATTGTCATGAAAAGGATATGGTCCTGTAAGCGTGGTCGTGGTGGCCATTTGGCTAATGTTGTTTTTCATTATTAACGGCATACCTTCCTCTTTATTATGAAATCAACATCCGATCATTTATCTCAAAAATGGCATTTTTCTTTGAATACCAAAATAACACCTCTTTTAGGAAAACCCTGTAGATTTAATTCGCTTAACTTAGACATTAATTAGTCTGCAAACTCGGCTTTATTTTGAAAATTTACTAATAATTTAAAACGTTTTTATTTGTTTTTCTTTTGTTTTTATTCGTTTTTCTTTTGTTGCTGCACTATTTAACGCACCCTAAAACCCATTTTGTGTTTTGCAATCAACCCCGCAATTCCTTAATTTTTGTTGTGCCTCTAACACCTTTAAAACCGTCTCAAACGAACCAAACCCAACCAAATAAAAAATAAAACTGCTCCCCTAACAACCCAACACCACCAAAAATCCAACAACCACGTCTACAGATACCCAGTAAAACAACTCAAAACTCAACTCAAGACAGCGATGATCTGATAGACGTTGAGATTTCTGAAGTTAGTGACATTTTACTGGACGCAGTATCACACGAACGTATACAAAGTTTCAAATCGATAATACGTTCGAATATAGTGATTGTCCGCACCCTGTACGCTCTTAAAACTAAGGTAAGAATACCAGTGAGGCCGCCGCCCGCGGATGGGCTCTTAGTAAATGCTAATTAAGGGACAAACAAAAAAATGGAATGTTAATGGTGTTGGTTCTATGTAGATTGCTTTTTCTAATTGGTCTTTATGTTTTGTCTTGCACTGCCTCCTCTCTTTGGAATATATTTATTTATTGTATTTCAAATTGATTTCAATTTAAAGGTTCAATCTCACTTGGGTGGATTGATTGCTTCCGTTAGTGAATTGGAGCAACAGCAGAAACAACGCGCCGAATTGGGTGACTGGATTAAGAAGCAACAAGGCTCGGTGTCTGACTGGTTGACTCGTCCTTGCAAGCTTCGTCCCGAGGCTGCCAAGCAAGAACTGGTCACCATGAACGATTTGTTGAACGCCATCGGAGACAAGCGATCACAGTTGATGCTTGAAATGACTGGATCACGTAAGTATATCTTTGAAGTATCTACATTTTAACCAGACGAGTTATTCTTAATCTATTTATAATACAAACTGAATGTGGATTTTAGTATTGTTCGGATTAATATCGACTAATCGTTTAGTTGATGGGAATTATTCGTTATTCGAAAATCAAGATTTTTCTTTATTCGATATTTGAACAAAATTATTGTTCGAATAATTTTTTTATATAGCTTACTTACTTCAAGACTGTCATAAGTCGAAAAACGCGATTTTTATTTAAAGTTGGAGAATTAGTCGCTACATAATGTCTCACCTTGTATAAAAATGCATATCAAGTCTAATATATTGACCGCTTGAGAAGCGAATTTGTCGTTATTTTTTCTCTAAGGTTATGACAGTCTTGAATTAAGTGAGCGATATTATTTTACATCTCTTTCCTTTAAAAATATCCTAATTTGAAAAACTGCAAAAAAACATTTAAAAATTTAAAAAATAATTTGAAAATTTCTAATTATAGACAATAAACTTTAATTTCTATTTTAAAAAATATAAAATAAATTAAGAATATAAACTATAATTTCTAATTATAGTTAAAATGAAAATATTGCAATTTCCATTTGAAATGAAAAATGTTCTAGAGGAAATATTCAATTTGAAATTAAAAAAAAACATTTGAAACAGACAAGAAACTATAATTTCTATTTTAAAAAATATAAAGTAAATTAAAAATATGAACTATAATTTCTAATTATAGTTGAAATGAAAATTCAAAATTTCCATTTGAAATTTAAAATGTTCGCGTGGAAATTAAAATTATTTGAAGTTAAAAAAACATTTGAAACCAAAATAATATAAATTGAAATTTAAAATATTCATATTTTTTTTAGTTTTTTCGTTTGTATTTTTTTTTTTTGGTCTGTAATCAATATTTGATTTGAACTGGGATATTGTCCTGGCTCAAGACCATTTTGCATCTATATTTAATAGAATGCAAATTTATTTACAAATGGCATGGTGACATTTATTACTTGGCTGCAGACTACCACTATCATGATTTCCACCCTGTCTAAAGGTTTCATTCAGGTGGCTTCGCAGCGACTTTTCAACATCAAACCCGGCCTCTATAAGGAGATGATTTTCACAAACGAACGAGAATCACAACTCACTTGCCGAATTTGCGTTTAAAAATCGCACCAAGTAATAAAGTACGCATGCCATCTTACAAGCATCTCATTGAGTTGCATATGTAAGTATGTGTATGTGCAGGTTTAGTTACCCAGCAATACCTCTGCCGTGCCAACGCTCATTTGTTTTAGTTTTTTCGTTTGTATTTTTTTGGTCTGTAATCAATATTTGAGGCCGGGTTTGATGTTGAAAAGTCGCTGCGAAGCCACCTGAATGAAACCTTTAGACAGGGTGGAAATCATGATAGTGGTAGTCTACAGCCAAGTAATAAATGTCACCATGCCATTTGTAAATAAATTTGCATTCTATTAAATATAGATGCAAAATGGTCTTGAGCCAGGACAATATCCCAGTTCAAATCAAATATTCATATTTTTCAATGTAAAATATCATGTTTTGAAGGCAATTTCAATTGCTTCTAAAATATATTATGAAACAACATAATCTTTTTGCAGTTTTTATTTAATTTTCAAAATTATTATTTTTATTAGATTATTTTAATTTTAAATTCCTCTTCCTAGACACCTTTGTTAGCGACTGTGTCAATTTGGCAGTGGTATTTAAATTTGTTATGATTTTTTTCAAAAAAAAATACAACCAAAATTTCTGAGAATGTACTTGGAATAATCAACAGAATGTTCATATTTATTATCACAATGAATATAGAGTCTAAATGGAAACTGTCTTACTTGTTTACTTTCACCTCCATTATTTATTTTCCATTGCCAGTTGCTGAAGACGACACAGATCTTGATGACAACATCGACAAACTGGAATCATCTCTAATGGATGCTATTGCCAAAAAGCAAGCTGGCCAAAATGTCATCGACAACTATCGCCAAGGCGTGCAAGATATGCAAAATTGGATCGATGGCCTGATCAAACGTATGGATGTTCTCGACAAGGGATCCGGCTTGAATTGTGCCCAGAAAATGGCTGCCATATCGGAAATCCGAAATGAGTTTAACCAACAGGGACCTCAGAAATTGCAGGAGCTCAAGGGCAAAGCAGCCCAGGTGGCCGAAGTCATTAGCAACTTGGATGGCCAACAAGTGGAAGAACAAATGAAATCCTTGGACCGGCGTTATGCCGATCTCGGCAAGAGGTTGGAACGCAAGGCTCAGTTGCTGGATGTGACCAACAAGAGTGTTGGCGGTGTCAAGGGAGAAATCGATCAACTTCAAAACTGGGTCAAGGAGAAAATTCAAGAATTACAGGCACCCACCACACTGGGCTTTGAACCCAAATCAGCTGAAGCTAGACAACAGGCCATCAAGGCTCTGATGAAGGATGCCGAAAGTAAGCAGTCATTGGCTGATGCTTTGGAGAAGAGAATTGCCAACATGCAACCGGAGTTGGAACCTGCTGAATATGCTCAGCTCGAGTCGGCATTGCGTAACTTGAATACCGAACAAAAGAATCTGTCCGGCATTCTTAAGTCTGAGATGGAAAAGGCTTTAGATGCTGCCAAGGCCCGCAAAGGTTTGGAGAACGATTTGGAAAAGGCTCGTGCTTGGTTGAAGTCGAAGATAGCAGAAGTTAGAAAACTTCCAGTCTACCATCCTCTGACCTCCACCGAAATTGAGGTCAAATTGCAGGAAAATAAGAAGTATGACGATGAAGCCAAACAATTCAGTGACAGTGTCCTGAGCGATGTCCAACGCCAAGCTGCCAATATCATGAAGGATTGCTCGGACGCCGACAAGGCTGCCCTCCAAAAGATTCTGAATGAAATCGATGCTGACTACAAGACTCTGAGGGACGAAAGCTCTAAGAGAGCCAAGGCATTGGGTGATCTTTTGCAAGGCCGCAAAGCTTTCGAGGATTCTATGAAGAAGATGGGCGATTGGTTGAATGAAATGGAAACTGCCACAGAGGGTGAGTTGAGAACCTCTAGCCTCCCCGTGCTGGAAGAACAGTTGGCTCATTACAAGAAACTCATGGCAAATGCTGACGGCATGGGCGGTTTAATGAATGACATTAACGAACAGGGCAAGAGCGTATTGCCCACCCTCAGCAATCCCGACAAGCTCAAATTGAACGAAGACATTAAAAACATGAAAGATCGCTACAGCAAAGTCAAGCAATGTCTCGGCGATCGTGTCAACACTTTGGGCGACCACATCAAGAAATACAAGGACGCCAAGAGCAAACTCACCGAATGCATGGACTTCTTGAACACTGTGCAGCAACGTCTCCGAGATCTCAACAAACCGGTGGGATCGAAGATTGAAGATGTCCAGGAACTGTTGGGTGCCTACGAAGGCATTCTGAAGGAGTTGAAGGACAGCAAGGCAAAGATGGGTGACATGAAGGTGGACGATCTGCCAGAACTGCAAAGTATTTTGGCCCAGCAAGACGATATGATCAAACTCATCGAGGATCAGTTGGCTCACTTGAGACAATTACTGCTGCTCCGTGAACAATTCATTGCCCTGATCAACGAAATCATTTCCTTCATTATGAAGTACACCGATGTCATCATTGACATTGAAAACGCCCCAGTCAGCCTGGAGGAGAAGATCAACAAATACGATGATGTCATCGATAAGATTCAGGAATGCGAAGGTGTTTTGGCTTCGGCCACCGACAAGGGCCAGAAGATCGCCTCCGAAGGCACGGCAGCCGACAAGAATTCGATTACCGAACAATTGCAGTCGTTGAAGAACCAAGTCGGCAATCTGCGCAAGGCTGTGGAACAGCAAAGGCAGAAGCATCAAATCCAATTGGAACACCACAAGAAGATGGCAGCCGAACTCTCAGAAATCCTCGATTGGTTGCACAGCAACGAGGGCACTGTCAAGTCGAGACCCCTGCTCGACAGAGATCCCGATTCAGTTGAACGTGAACTGCAAAAGCATCAAAATCTGAGCTCTGAAGTCAAGAACTATCTGGACAAATTCAATAAAATCAATAGCGGCATCAAATCCGAAGTGGGCATGCCCAGCTCCTTGGTAGAAATGTTGTCCGAAGGACGTTCCCTGGTCTCCTCCTTGCCCCAGGAATTGGAAGACCGCGAGAAGTATCTGATCAACAATCGCAACTCCCGCGTGGAGTACATGAAGCTTGTCTCCCAATTCAAGGATTGGCTACATGAAGCCGAAGATCGTTTGCAATTGGGCAAGCACGGCATTGACTATGAGAACCTCATACGTGATTTGGAAGACCACAAGGTCTTCTTCGGCAACGAACAGCCCATACGCAACTTGGTCCACAAGCAAATCCAAGATGCTGCCGACAAGATTTGGCCATCGCTGAACAACTATGAACAGACTGAATTGTCTGGCGAATTGTCGCAGTTCCAAACCAAACTCACCAACACTCTGTCCCAAGCCAAGACCCAGCAAGGCGAGCTGGAGAAAGAGAACGAGCTGTGGCGCGAATACCAACAATCTGTGGAGCGTGTCAAGGCCACAATCGATCGTTCCAAATTCAACGACGAACCAGTGCAAAATTTGGCCGGTGTTCATTTCAACATCCAAAAATTATCACACGCCATTGGCAACGTTCAGGTGAGTGTTCAGAAGTTTTTTTAATCATTTACTACTCCACCACACATAAGTATGTATGTATGTTTTATAGTAGTTCAAGGGAAGGGCCAACATTTCGTTACGCCTTCACCATTTAAGGACACGCATTTCTTGCAAACATTGAATCTGGAAATAATTAAAATAAAAGTTGGTAAATGCCATCAATCATGCAAATGATTTGTTCGTTTGACGTTTGACAAGGCAAACATTAATCGATTCCAAACGAGAAATGTAGTTCAAGGAACTTTGCAATTAGCTTTAAATATTCTAAACTCTATTGCGACGATCGACGAGTGATCGGAAAATCGAAATGCACACAACGGCCACATTTACTTGCAATCCCATCCATAAAAAGGCAGTGAAACTCAGTGAACAAGTTTTTTTTTATCGAAGGCAGATAGCCAGACGGGCAGCCAGCCAGTCGGTAATCTTTTTGGCCACCGCATAAAAATACTTAACCCCACATAAGGCAGACATGCTACGCTCACACACAGCCAGAGTCGCCCAAAAGGCCGGTAAACTCTCAATAGTGGCTCATGTATTTATCATTTATGTATGTTTGTATGTCCACAATCATGTTTATGATCTAGGGATGTAGGTGGGGGGAACTGTAGTGAAAAAAAAATAAAAATCGCCAAATATGGGGGAGAGTATGATACGCGATACACGATAGAGGACCTCAAAATAAGAAGATCAATTGGTGGGTATATGGATATAGTTATCGAGTTATCGGACGTTATTTACGAATAAATATGTATCATATTTCAAACATATTGCGTTGTTTACCCCTATTTCAAACAAGTTCCCACATTTTTCGGGAAAATGTAAAATTTTTCGAGTTGTCGTATATCTCAAAAACTATTCTTGTCATCGAACATTTTTATTTGAAGTTTTCTATAAAAGTGAAAATTTCCCGATATTTTTAGTTTCGATATACTTGATTTTTCGCTATTTCAAATAAGTTCATAATAATAAAAAAAGTAAGAAGGTCGTTTTATAAATTTTCCATAACCTAGATAGGTATTGAGATTAAACAAAACATATTGTTTATTTTACTTTAACGTCCAATATTACAATAAACAATAGATATGGATATTGATAACATTGATATTTTGGCCTTCTAAATTCGAAAACGACATTAATTTTTTAATGGATCCATTTCTTACTAATATTCTGATTTTGGAAATATAAGTCCGATAACACCCTTTTTTAAGACCAATTAAAGGTAATTATGATGCGAGTTTCACTTTCACATAGAAACAGTGGTTTAGGGACAATCTCCAAAAATAAATTGAGATTTTTTAATCAAAATCTGTTTTTTATGGACGAAAATATATTTTTTTAATAGTTAGAAAAGATCTATGGTTAAATATAGAAGTTATTACCCTCTAAATTCAGTTAAAAAAAACTTCATAAAAGTGACACATTTTTTGAAAATCCCCTTCATAACTTCTACATTTCATAACTTCTACATTTAGCCGCATATTTTCTTCAAATATGCATTGTTTTCTTCTTTAAGCTATTAAAAAGTTTTAATTTTAATATTCTCTTATTAAATATAAACAAGTAAGGAAAGGCTAAAGCCGTGGCCTCCACTTTCTATCCGAATACAATTTAATTCAGTGAAAATGTGTAAACGGGAAGGATTTTTGTATCCTGTAAATGTTTGACAAAAAAATGTTAAATCGGAAAGGACATTTGTATGGGGGTATATTGAAATCTGGAACGAAATAGGTGAAATATAATATGTATAGTTTGCCCAAAATCGGTTAATCATTTGGAAGCAACTATATCTAAATCAGAACCTATCTTACCCACTTTCACCATAGGTTTTTTAACTTGGATTATAAGCTGTTATGCCAAATTTGAAGAAAATCAAGTACAATATGTGGTTTCTAAAGCGGCAAAATTCAAATCGGGAGCGACATTTGTATGGGGGCTATATCTAAATCTGAACCGATCTTACCGAATTTCTGCATAGGTTTTTCTAGTTGGATTTTAAGATGTTGTGCCAAATTTAAAGAAAATCGAGTATAATATTGGGTTTCTATAGCGGAAAATGTCAAATCGGAGCTACATTTGTAGGGGGGCTATATCTAAATCTGAACCGATCTTACCGAATTTCTGCATAGGTTTTTCTAGTTGGATTATAAGATGTTGTGCCAAATTTAAAGAAAACCGAGTGCAATATGGGGTTTCTAGAGCGGAAAATGTAAAATCGGGAGCGACATTTGTATGGGGGCTATATCTAAATCTGAACCGATTTGCCTCAAATTAAATAGCGTTCGTCCTTGATCCACAAAACTAATTTTTGTTAAGATTGGACTATAATTGCGACCTGTAATTTGATTACAACAGTAGATGGACAGAACGACAGACAGACAGACATTGCTAAATCGACTCAGAAAGTGATTCTAAGTCGATCGGTCTATCTCGCTTCCTTTTGGGTGTTACAAACAAATGCACAAAGACATAATACTCTCGTGGAGTGTATAAAAAGGGGTTTGAACAAATTGAGAAAATCATGATTTTTTAATTATTTTGCGTCTCCAAAGAGGCTATTAAAAAACAAAACAAAATATTTTTTCCATTCTTTTATTTGTACGGTTGTTTCGTGCTAACAAAAAAGTTTTTTTTTGTTTAAAAAAAAAATAATAATTTTTTGCTAAAGTGAAATTCACAACATTTCTAACCATCATAATTACCTTTAACCGTAAATATAAGCGGGCATTATCGGGCCTATATTTTTAAAATGAGAGTACGAAAATCGGAATTTTAGAAAAAAAAATATATTCATAAAATGTATTTGTGTTGATTTTATGACTCAATGCAAACAAAAAATATGTTTTAGGTCACGAACACAAATTTTTTATTTTTATGGATAGTGCCCATCAATATTTCTTCTTATTTTGAAGTCCCCTATCCAAAAATATAATCAGATCCTGGGGCCTCGGACACCATACTCTTGCCCCAAATGTGAATAAATAAGACATACCTCGATATGCAATAACCTGGAACGACGACTTCACATTGCAATAATAGTCTTAAGTAGACGAACTTTGCGAAGAAGTATCGAATCCGGCCTGAAGAGCCTATATCGTAACTCAAAGGTACCCACAAATGATTATTCCAGGATTGAGTCCAAAAATTTAGGGCACATATCGTCACCTAAAATGCAAAATTCTAAAACGCACGAATCCGGCCTGAAGAGCCTATATCGTAACTCAAAGGTACCCACAAATGATTATTCCAGGATTGAGTCCAAAAAATTAGGGTACATATCGTCACCTAAAATGCAAAATTCTAAAACGCACATTTTATAAGTATTCAGGAGAAGTAAAAGCCGTTCAATCATGAAGTTCGTGTTGTGTTAATAGATTAAATATTTTTTGAAGTAGATAACTACTTATAATTTTCGGTATGTAGTTCAGTCATATAAATACTAGTATAAAAAAACTATAAAATGTCACAATATCGCTACTATAATAAATAAAATATTTATAGAATTTCGTTCTAAAATTTCTAGACGAAGAAGTTTAAAATTTTGCATATTGTCAATTTTAATTAAAAGTCTCATAATCAATTTTTGTTGTTACGCCTTAATAAATGTCTGGCGACGATATGTATATTAAGCTGGCATGAAAAATAATTCCAACTGGTTTCAGGAAAAAAATATATTTATTTTATTTTTCGAGCCAGTTTAGTTTTTTGCTATTGAAAAATTTCCGTATTAAAGGCATTTCATTAATGTTTTTGGTATTTAATAATTAAATAAATCATTAGCTCTTCCGTGGGATATTTTCGTACTACGCCTATTTTAACTTACGATTACAATATGAAGTCGCCATGGCGTGATATCCTCTTAATACTTGTTTTTCCACAAGTTCCTCCAACTTATTATGTTGGAGGTTCAAAAAACATGCGATTTCGCTAACACCATAAAATAAATCTACGAGTTTTTTAAATTTCCGGTACAACCATCTACCACGTGTGTTGTTGTTTTAACGAAATTTTGTCGTTGTACTTACCAACTTACATAGTCTTGCCCCCTGAATCAACTGCTATTCTACTAGAATGCTCAATTGTAACTGTAATTTCCTCGGCAATAGCATTTCCTTGTAAAATTTAGATTTATGTGAAACATTTCGCAAATCCCGAAATGTCCGCATCGGCATCTCTAGTATGTTTACACACTCATATGTACACATATTAACAGCAGTAACTACATCACTCATATAGCCATGTGCTGGAACATTCAGTGCGTCAGCCTCAGCCAGCCAGTACAAGACGGGCGACACAGTAACTGAGTATGTGTCCATGAAGTTATACATGGATGCATATCTATTTACGCACGCAGACTTTGGCAGTGATGTACGAGATACGAGTGGTTGGTCGGTGTGTATCTCGGAGATACATTTACATTTTGACTTTTGGTCTCTTTCGAGACTCACACAAAACAGCTGAGTTCTGCGTCGCCATTTGAGATACAGACCGGCCGACAGCAAAAGAAGGCAATGGTAGGTGGTGTGTGTGTGTTTGTGATAGCGGTCAAAGAGATTGAGCTCTAAATTCGTGTTCACACCGAATTATCTCAAAATTCTCATTGTTTATGATGAGAGTACAGACATAGATACTCTCTTAATGTCCCTCTCAAATGTGGTAGTTTTTTTCGATGCTTGTTATATTTCTTTGTTTTTGTTTTCGGCTTCTTACTGCCGACTACTGATGATGATGTCATTGTTAATTGTAATCGGAAAATAACGTGCAACGTGCTCATTTGCCGTCCTGCCCTGCCTCTCTTTATGGAGAGAGAGATAGAGAGTGCTGTATGTGGAACCGGTGAAATGCATCTCTAAGAGAGCCGGCCTTTGGCGACTGTGATGAACTGAGATAAGTTTCCATATGGGCACATTTCCACAATCAATGAGTTGACTTTCTGGTCAACTTTTACCGGTAACCGGCAGACGACGACAACAAACACAAACAAGTCATGCCACTGCATACCTGCAACTGAAAAACAAGTCCTTGGACTAATCAAATATTCCATTTGTGTTGCTTTTTTCCGTTGTTAAGGAATTTATTGCAAACACCAGCGCACATATGTACGGATGAATGTGTGTATATAGGCTTGCCAAAGAAAGAAACTAGTCATGTAAAATTGGCATTCAAAATTTAAACGACCTGTGAATTTGATGCGCGATTTCTTTTCCAGTGAGAAGTCTGGAAGTCAGTACAGAGAATTTCAATTATTGAATGTTTCGCCGACAAACAAACAAATGAATAAAATGTTGAACTTTGCCTGGATAATTATCCAGTGTAAGTCTAACTAGTGGTTATAGAGGCTAAGGCCAAAAAAAGTCAACGCAATTTTTTATTGAAAATTTGATTTGATATAAATATTTATGTATATTGTAGTTGGCGACAATGTGAAAAATATGTTTTTATTAACGTTTTTGCTATTGCAGCTTGTCATATCGGCTTAAAGAAAAGCGGCCCTAGTACCGTGTTTAATGCACACTGAAAGAATTATCTTCATAATATTTACGATTTTGTCATAATGGCAGTGAAAGAATTCATAAAAAGTCGCTAGAGTTGCACTTCATAAAATGTATGAAACATGTTTCTTTATTTAATATTTTTTTTTCATAAAAGTTTTGTATTTTTTATAATATAATTTATGAAGATTGTTTTTATAATGAAACTTCATTATTTTTATGAAAAAGTTTTATAAATATTAATCACATCAACTGAAGTTTTCAATATAAACAAAAAAGGCCTTACTGATTTAGTTGCGCGAAGTTATGAAATGTTACATAAGTGCAACAAAATCTTTCATTATATTTATGACAACATTGCAATACTCAAACATATTATAAGTTATGATCTATTGCATAACCTTTAAGATTTTTTAACACATTACCACCCTCTGTCCCCATATGAGGACACCCGAACAACGTTTTCTTTAATGGGTTAATACAGAGAAAATGATGATCTATGATCTTATGAAACTAAGTTTCACTAATTTAACAATTTTATTTTATAAAGTAGGAAATGTTCAAAGAAGATTTATGATACATTTAATTTTATTTATGAAATCACACGCAGTAAGAAACAATTTATGAAAAACTTTTTATAAAATCGCTTCATAAATATTATGCAGGAAAATTACTTAATTCAAAAATCATATTTTTGCTCTAAAAGATTCCCAAATTTAAATCGATAAGGTTTAAATGAATAACTTTAGACCTAACAGCCGCTGCACAGGCTCGGTGAAATTTGAGTTTGAAAAGGCTATAAGTATATTTAGACCAAATCCTTTTTAATGAGTTTTGAGGCATCTGTGTCATGACCGAATGTCACTTGACTGCTACATAAATGACCCTATAACGCTGTTTACACTTCAAGATTTATTGTACAACTTGAAAATAGAATATGACGAAAACTTAACTAATTTAACATTTTCCGATGGCTTAGATTTACTAAATAAGATTATCTGAAAAGCCTTCACGGAACTAGAATCGTATTCAAGGTTGTGCAATAAATCTTTATCTGTCAACAACGATTAACTGATGATTTGTTTACAAAAATTCAGAAGTCGTCAACATTGAAATATGCTAATTAATCACAATACGTGATTACGTGACCGCTCACACGGGAGCATCAAGTAGAGCCTTAAGATACCGTTTTGAATAAATAATCGTGGTACCTGTCACGATCATTCTGGTTAGTCCAGTTCCGTTTTAGAATCCATTGACACTAATCCCCCCACAATGAAGTTTGAAATATCTCCCCATCTTAATGTATGCACATTAGGCTGGGTCACGAAAAAAATAGCTGCGGTCAACCCCAAGAAATGAAGACTGGGTTATTTAATGATGATCTGTAAAATATTTCATAACTGGTTCAAGTCGTCTGTGAGCTAAACGCTCCTGAAAACACCTCCAATTATTAGGTTTTTGCCCTTTAATTTTCTGTATGTTTTGTACGCATGAAAGCACTTTAAATAAAAATTTTTATTCTTGTCTTAGAATAAGTCACTGGTCGTATTATTGCAGGCTTAGTGTAATTTTTAAAGTGACTCATATTTATGGAAATTATGAATATCACCGTACGACAATTTTTAAAAAAAGTCGTTTCACTTGAACCGGACGATATACATATGAAACTATAGGCAAAATGGAGTTACTGGACATTTTTAGTTTTTCATTTTCAAAGGATACAATTCTTCATAAAATATTTTATTTACTTTTTCGCACCATATGATAATGGTATTAGTGTCAAATTAAAGAAGAGCATATCTTTTAAAAATACTTTAAATATCACGCTTCTACCTGTATTAGTTCAGCATTAACATATATTTCAAGTTTATCCCTTAGTTTTTCTAGTTTATTCATATATTGGTTTTATATACTTTTTAATACTAAACTATACAGATAAAAGCTTGAAATTTAAAGTATTTTTAGCATATATTCTCTTCTTTGATTTGGCATTTATACCGATGTCATAGGGTGAAATATTAAAAATATTTTTTTGAAATTTGTATCCTTTGGAACTTTGTAGTCCTTTTAAGGGGCAATAGGATGAGAAAATGAAAAAATAAAAACTCTATTTCACCTATAGATTCAGATGTCATCTGGTTCAACTGTAATATGGACTGTCAGACATCATCATTTAGGCATCATTCGAAAGGAATTGATTGTAGTTATTTATTTTTTAAAAAATAAAAAGTTTTTAGCTGTCATTTGCAAAAAAAAAAACACAAATACTTGGGCTGTTTTTCTTTAAGCCGGGATAACAAGCTGCGATAACAAAAACGTTAATAAAAATTTTATTTTTTGTTCAAAATAAAAAATCATTTTTTCACATTGTCGCCAACTACAATATAAATAAATATATGTATCAAAAGAAATTTTCAAAAAAAAATATTTTGTGTCGATTTTATTGGACTTAGCCATCATTTTTACTTACACTGGTTAATTATCCAGGCTAAGTCAAAAATTTTTAACACAAAATTATTTTTTCAAAATTTGTTTTCACCCTCACATTGATATTGCTTTTGGCGACAATTTTAAAAAAGAATTTTTTATTTTGAGTGAAATTTTAAAAAATACTTTCGAAAACCATGATTTTTTGTGGTGTTTTCAAGAGCGTTTACCTCACAGACTAAATATTAGGGACGAACTTTATTACCGTGGGTGATTGGAAATTATTTTTTATTGCGACCCAGCCTAATGTACAGACATACATAAGTATGTGTATCCTTTTTTTGAATTTATCTAGCAATTGTCACTACCAAGACCTAATAGTGGGCGTAGTCTTTACAAATCCCGTTTTTGTAACTATCGTATTCTTCTGAGACATATGAGTCGTGCCAAAATAAAACCGGTAAACGAGAGGCTTCTTCCCCAAGGCAGGAGAGTGGTGGAGTTTGATAAACTCTACGCATTGCGAACGGTTTTTAATACGAACCATTCATATAGGCTTAGAGAGTAAGCCACCTTCATGCTATGTGCATATGTATGTATGAATTGGTAAATGTGTAATGTGTGGCCACCAGCATCCGATGGAAATTGTCATCTCTTTGACATGTCTGCCGCAGCGTGAACATTACACAAATGTCTTCTGCTCGTGGGGAAATTCAAAGATTCTAACAAATATTTTCTAAAGCAGCTGCGATGCATACAGTCAGTCAGTCGTCTGCGGTCTGCTCTTCCATGCCATCCATAGCATAGTAGGTATAGACGGGCTCCACCTTAAAGTAGTCAAACGAGTGGTGTGTGTGTGTGTGCCCGGCCGTTCGTATGGCAATGCAAAATGTAATTGATGACGTTAGCAAAACAGAAAGCAGATGAGAACAAAAGCAAAACGTGTTTTTCACGAACTCGTCCATTTGTACTTACATATGTTGGCATGTGCCTATGGTGTGTGTATATTCGAATTCTCTCTGGCTCTCTCGCTCTTCGCTCTTGTTGCGGTGTTTTGTTTTCAATGCTTTGCCGGCTGTTCTATCTGATGCGGCGGCAGACGACAGCCAGACTCTTCTCTTAAGGAAAAACACTTGTTCGGTGTGATAGTGTGTGTGTGTGTCCATGCCTCCACCCAACATACAGCACACAGTCATGCACACTTGTGTATGGGTTGGGAGTATCGAGTATCTATGTGAAGTCGTGTAGTGGTGTCCGTGTTACTGCTGCAGCTTTTGCCTCGGCATGGCCAGAGTTTGGGTTTCATTTCAATGTGAGCTTTGATAGACGTCGCATTTGTATAGAATTTTGTTACGAGACAAATTTCCACGTTGTTTTTAATTCGGTGTTTGTGTGAAATTTCTTTATTTTTCATTCCCTGTGAAACAATTTCAATTTGTTAATAACTAATGTAGCAACAACAACAACGTGAATGAAGAAACTTATCTTTGAATGAAAATACAAACAAACATATTGTGAAATTTAGGCCTAGACTTTTCTGGGCTACTGGCTACTGGAGAGATAATAAGCGAAACATACAAACAAACAAGCCACCAAGCCAGCCAAGCATCCAACAACTTTTAAGTTGTGTTTTCGTTAATGTTTAAACAAAATCGAAAACAAATTCAAATCGACGTCATTTTCAGCTAAAATCATAAGAAAAAAACAGAAAAAAATAAATAGAAGGTGAGTGAGCGAGGAGTGACGGGAAATTTTGGACGATATTGTGAAATTAGTTTTGCGTGGACTTTATGTGACCTCTTTTACCCTTGAATTATCCCTTAAAAAAGGCGACTGCCAAGAACGTGCGATACAAGATACAATTCCAAAGAGAGTCGGTCACATCTCACTCAGTTCGTTCGTTCGTGGTGTTCTCTACGTGTCGTGCTCCTTATGTCAGATGGAATAAAAGGGCAAATAAACAAAAACAAAAAATACTTGTGGGATTTTCGATTTTCTTAAATATTTCTAAGACACAAATACATAAATACAAACAAGCTACCAAATTGTAGTCATTATTTAAAGTTACAAAATAGCTACCCAGTGAATCGAAATGTAATGTAAATTTAATTCGTTTCGTCTCCTCCATCTATTACAGAGTCAAACAAGTGACATCACTTTAGCGAATCAACAAGCTCAAGGACTTTTGCGTCAAGCTGATGCCCGCAATCGTCAGCTGATCGAACAGGACAATTTGCAATTGAACCGTTTGTGGCAAGACCTCATCGCATCCTTGGAGAAGAGACGTGACAACTTGCAGGCGGTGGCCGAGAAGTGGGACGACTTCGAGAATCGCCTACTAAGCTGGGAAAAGGCCATTGGACGTTTGTCGGACAAATTCCGCAATGTCGATCCAGTGGTAAGATCTCGCCGTCATTTGGAAGATACAAAGCATGCCATCCAGGTAAGTCCTATTCATATAAATTACAATAAAAACAACAACAGAGAAAAGATTTTCAATTAACATCTTCTTGCGTGTTTATTGGTAAAACCAGTTGAGCAGACAGACGGGCGAAGTCAAGTAAAGCGTTGTCGCGTCGTCGTTTTCGCCATCCAGCGTTCGTTCACATTTTACCAATTCCAATCAGGTTTTTAGGCTTAACAAATATTCTCGCCATTGAAAGCAGCGTGGGCAGTTAGTTACTTTGCAAAATGTGTAACCATAAATTTGTGTGGATTTTACGTGTCTGCTTTTATTGTTATCCGTCGTTCCGTTCGTAGACAAGAAAGAGTTCAACTATGTACGTATGTACATACACATAGTATGTCATGTTTCAACTACTTCCGCTCCAGCACACATCAAAAAAGGAACTTGTTTTCTAAGCAGATTTGACAAGTATCTTCAACTGAAATGCAAAAGAATGTAATTATCAAAATACATTTATCGAATATCGAGCATTTCAATTATAGCGCCAATCCAAGTCTCCCCAAATTTATAGGTTTATTGTTCCTCCTCCGAACGAAATAAGGATTCCAGCAAATGATTTATACTGTCGATCATGTTGTCATCGTTACATTTGATTGTCACATATTTCTGAAGATTCGAAATAACTTCGATTTGGAGATTGTTTAAAAATCTCACGATTGAAATTCTTGGATCTGTTTTTGCTGTGCTCAAAAGCCAGTCAAACAACATTTCTCATTATGTTGATATCCGTTTTTTTCTATCACAATTTAAATTTCCATTTAAGTCTAACTTACCATAATCAGAATCAATTTAAATTGCTTAGCAGCAGTAGGCTTGTGAAGTGTACAATCTATGTGGCAATGTGATTACATACATAGTTTTCAAGCTTAACTTCTTTATATTTGGATTTCCAAGTCCACTAGCCTAGGTCAACAACAAGGTTGTTTACACTATTTCAGAGCAATATTTCTTAAATGGTCTGATCTCACAAAACGATTTCGCCGCGACGTACGAATCTTCGAAAATAAAAGCGTTATAAACTGACCTTTTTATTTAGTTACCACAAATCAGAGAGCCAGAAAAGGGACATCTAGCGGTACATATGTAAATTTTATTTCATCTTCAAAATAATGAAATCCAGCGATATCACTTGTTTTTGTTCACATATGTATTCAAACTTGAAAATGCACTCGACTCTGACTAATTCGAATAGAAATAATAATATTTGAAGCAATTCATATTAATTTATTTATTATAATAGTCGAGTTTACACAACTTTCATTATTTTATCCGTTCTCCAAATGCAACTCTGTGCTTTACTTTCAACTTAACGATCTTTATTTGAATTTAATTAAATGGAGCTCTGTTATTTTATACAACTCTGTACTTATTTGTAAATTTAACTGATCCTTCAGATAATTTTTAATTAGTATGATGTTTTGCCATGAAAGTACAACATGTTTGTACGGTTGATATGAAAGGCCGTACTTTTGTACAGATATTTTCATTAGGAAAGGTTCTTTGTCCATTAATTGAAAAATTCTGGTCGAGGCCTTCTTGAAAATCAGGAAATAATAAATAAAGTGCGAATTCCTTTAAAGCGGAAAATTATTGAATTATTTTATATTTTTTCAATGAAAATATATAGCCTAGGAATTAGGCTGATTCATACTTGTTTTTAATACCAACGGAAATATGTAATAATGATATAAGGCAGCGTAAAAGTTGTAAGTGCAATTGGCACATATATTGGTTTATTTCCAGCACTATATGATATACAAACCGATTCTTGAAATAAAATATTGATAATGTTGCATTAATTAAAATTTTAGTTGCATTAACAAAACTTACCATTAGAAGTGAGACAACGAAATGGTTTTATTGATAACGCGAAATCTCTTTAAAATTGTGAAGTTTTATAAGAGACTAGTATTTTGTACCCGGCGTTGCACGGGCTCATTTTTCCCTATTCCCCTACTTTGTATGTTTTGGAAGATAAAATGAGTATTTTTTGATAGTTTTAAAATATTTTTTGTGTGGGAGGTACCACCCCCTTTGACCTATCATGACTTAGTATATCCAGGAACCATCCTCAGTCCAGAAGATAGATACAGTAACATTTTGGCGTCCTATACGCAACATGCAGACACACATTGATTTTTATAAATTTAGATATAGATTTTGTTATATTAAAGTTTTCAGTGCTGATTGAAAAATAAATTTGTTACGAATAGGAATGTCAATGATCTCTGAAAAATCTTAAACCACTCTTATTCTATATTTCCAAGCCGAAGATTGGGACTCACATTTATTATTCCACATCATTTTGAACCACTTTATGCCTAATATGATCCAGTCGGAAACCATGAAACTTTGTTTAAGTTATTCCACAAATATTTCATAAAAATATATTTTTATGAAATAATAAAACCCTAAATAAAATATTCTTATTTTTTTAAATTGTCGCCAACAGCGCTATTAATGTGTGTATAAAAACAAATTTCGAAAAATAATTTTACGTTAAAAATGTTGGACTTAGCCTGGATAATTATCCAGTTTAAGTCAAATTTATGGTTATCGAGGCTAAGTCCCAAAAAGTTAACACAAAATATTTTTTTTTGAAAATTTGTTTTGATAGCGAAAAATGTGAAAAAAAATATTTATTTATTTTGAGCTAAGAATTACATTTTTATTAAGGGTTTTGTTATCACAGCTTGTTATCCCAGCTTAAAGAAAATCTGCTCTACATAATTTCAAATTGCAACTGAGAAAATTCCATTTGGAATAAAGATTTTCCATTTCATAATGAGAAAATTCCAATTGAAATTGAAAATTTCCATTTATAATTGAGAATTTCCATTTATAATTGAGAAAATTCCAATTGAAATTAAGAATGCATTTCTCAATTTAAAATGTAAATTCTCATTTTCAAGTGGAATTTTCTCAATATTAAATGGAAATTCTTAATTTCAATTGGAACTTTCTCAATATGAAATGGAAATTCTCAATTATAAATGGAAATTCTCAATTTCAATTGGAATTTTCTCATTATGAAATGGAATTTCTTAATTTCAATTGGAATTTTCTCATTATGAAGTGGAAATTCTTAATTTCAATTGGAATATTCTCAATTTCAAATGGAAAATCTCAATTTCAATTGGTATTTTCTCAAGTTCAATTGGAAAATCTCAATTTCAATTGGAATTTTCTCAACTTGAAATTGAAAATCACAATTTCAAATGGAATTTCTCAATTTCAATTGGATTTTCCCAATTTCAATTGGAAATGGTGGATTTTGACCTTTGATTTTGCAAAAAAATATTTAAAAAAATGTAAAAAATAGAATCCATCATTTCACCACTTCCAAACTCTCACTACTTTAAAATTTCAAAAAAGATTAATGTAATCAGGTCGAAAATCAAAATAAAAGAAATAAATTTATAAAAGCTCTAACAAGGTCACGTACATTAAAATCGGTAAAGTAAAAGGCGATTGTGATCGTGAAAAACATTAAAAGCATTATTTTTTCCAAAATACGTATAAAATATCCAAGCTATCGAGATTAAATATCGTATTGCTTAACATGGAATGACTCATATACTTTCTAAGAATAGCTTTGGAACTTAGTTTCCCAATACAAATTCCATTTTTTTGTTTGGGTCGATACATTGTAATTGACGAATGCAATTATAGGTCGTTGACAATCAACTGGTGTACTCGCTATGAAACTTCTTCTATCACAATGTAAATATTTCAATTTAATCTGAGGTATGCCCTGGAAATCCATTTAAGTTTTCAGAATTATTGATATGCGATTGTAATCAGTTGGTAATACAAAGTGAGAACACTCATTTCGATGTTAAATAAATTTCTTTACGATTTAAATGGTTAGTTCAGATTCGATGTTCAGGTTGTAAATAAGATCTATTTAAGCATAACTACATAAGCCCACTTTACTACTTTGATTCTGGTTTATTTTTCCATCCGATTCAGCAGAAAATATTGCATTGCATTCGTATGTCGTAGAGAGATATACAGCATTTACTTCGCCTTTAGTTTCATCATTTGAAGATTCTATTTTTCCACTTGAAGTCATTGTGGCTCATGGTCACAATCGACCGTTTTTTATTGTGTTTTTTTTTACATCAGCACCCAAAACAAAAATGAAAGCTAAACTTTTAATTGAATAAAATAAGCCACTACTGAACTAAACTGAACACGATGATTGAAACTATTATATAATTAATGCTAATAATTATTTATGCAATTCCTAACACTTTTCAGCAATTTTCAATTACAAAACTGTGAGCAGGCTATTTTTAGACGCAAAAGACGAAAGCGTGAAAATAAAAAATATTCGATTCACGCAAATAGCAACTACTGCCACTCGACCAAATATATAGACAAACAGACAGACAGACATGCGAGTGCTCTATCATCGCTAAGCACTACGTTATAAAATTCATTATATTTAGAGATAATTGAGCTTCCAATTAATAATAGCAAAATATATACATATATGTGTATATGGACGTAGAAGAGTAGAGTAGAGTGATCGAGTGACCGACCAACCAACCAACCGACCAAACAGCTGTTACCATCATTTCCAAACGAGTGATAAGAAGGAAGGTTTCATTTTTAATGAGTCATAAAATTAAACAGGGGGAAAACTGAAATTGATACACGTTCATAATTTAAATGGAAATATAAATTTGTGTTTATTATCTCGCAGCACATCTAATTGGGTTAATTTGTCAAGTGAGCTGTGCTAGTCGTTCGCTCTATTTACGGATACCCGTCGTGAAATGAAAACTGAAATGTCTTCATCCATTCACTCACATTTATTCTGTGAAAAGTGCAATGAAACTGAAAGTTTTTCCTTGGAATGTCTCGCGCGCTGCTCTGTTCAGTTCAGTTCTAAATTTGTATCGCATACAAACAATCAACGATTATCGTCGACGAGGGTAATGCCCAAAGTTGTTCGTTATCGACCACATAAATATGTATATCAGTCAGCGATCGACTTCCTGCTGCTAATTATGATTATAATTTAGTACTACACCATTTCCAAGTGTAATTCAGAAAAGATCAATTGTAATTTAGAATTTCCATTTGAAATTCAGAACTCATCACTTGATATTCAGAAATTCCATTTGAAATTCAGAACTCGTCACTTGATATTCAGAAATTCCATTGGAAATTCAAAATTCATCAATTGAAAATCAGAACTTGTTATTTGAAATTCAGAACTCATCAAATGAATTTCAGAATATTTCATATGGAATTCAGAACTTTTCATTTGTAATTCAGAAGTTATCAATTCAGAAATTATATTCTACGTATGTAAATTTTTTAAAAAAATATTTACATACAATCTAAATTATTTATTAATTACGGTTATATATATTCTTAGCTTTATAAATCGTATGAATTAAATCATGTAAATCTCTTAATACAAAGAGTAGAATGGTAACACTCAAAGATCGTAAAATTACAAATGAAAAGTTCTGAATTCTATATGAAATATTCTGAAATTCATTTGATGAGTTCTGAATTTCAAATAACAAGTTCTGATTTTCAATTGATGAATTCTGAATTTCAAATGGAATTTCTGAATATCAAGTGACGAGTTCTGAATTTCAAATGGAATTTCTGAATTTCAATTGATGAGTTCTGAATTTCAAATGGAATTTCTGAATATCAAGTGACGAGTTCTGAATTTCAAATGGAAATTCTGAATATCAAGTGATGAGTTCTGAATTTCAAATGGAATTTCTGAATATCAAGTGATGAGTTCTGAATTTCAAATGGAATCTCTGAATATCAATTGATGAGTTCTGAATTTCAAATGGAATTTCTGAATTTCAATTGACGAGTTCTGAATTACAATTGATCTTTTCTGAATTACACTTGGAAATGGTGCAGACATGTATGTATATATGGATGTATATAAGAGTTTACTCTCATATAAATATATATACGAAGAGGGGTTATTTTTTAAGAAGGAGTCTTGTTGAAGCAGGACTCTCCCATAGCCTCCATGCAAATGAGCAGCTATTAAATCTAATCTATGGATAAATGGCTTTCTTGTGGAAGTACATGCCATCTTCACATGTGACTAAATCAGTTTAAATTGCAATTTCATAAAATCACACATTATTTTTTAAATTTCCTTTACTTCTACAAAAAGGTCATAACTTCTACATTTATTCATAAATTTTCTTTAAAAATGCTTTGTTTTCAAACTAAAACAATATTTTCTTTTATATAATTAATATTTAACAAATCATGATTTTAGTAAATATTCTGTTGCGTATGATAACGTCTACATTTATCCATAGATTTTTTTACATATAAGCATTGTTTTTTACGTTATTTTTTATTTTTTTCGTGCCAGCAAAAATAGATTTTTTCGCAAAAAAATAATATTGTTTTAACAATTTTTTGAGGCTGTTCTTAAACCAATGTGAAAGTTTGATTATCAACATTTGAATATATCATAATTACCTTAATTAAACATTTAAGCGGGTGCGATCGAAACAATTTAAGAAAATTATTCATAAAAAATTGTTTATGTTGATTTTATGAATCAATGTACCCAAAAATTATATTTTTTGTATTTGTATATTTGACCAAACCCCTTCAGTCTATAAGACAAGAAAACTCACTCGTTGTCTGTTATATCTGAAGCAACGTTGAGGGATAACAGCGAATGTTGATTTTACAGCCATGTTATCATGTTAAAGAAGCAAATGTTATCCCTGCAAATAACATACAAATAGCGAGGTTCAATCTATTCTACTTTTACGCTCTTTGATTGGAGTTTCATATCTCAGAAATAACTATTTGTAAACTCTCATGATAGAATGACTCGGCTTAATAAATTAATATTCATAAATACGAGTTGAGACATTTCCTCGATTACTTTAATAATATTTTCACTTCGTACTATTTGCAAACATCTCTTTTGCATTTTGCTATGTTTAATAAAACTCTTGACCCTTGACCTTAAAATATTCTCAATATGCTCATCATGCTTATAACAACAAACTGATGAATGAATATGCGCATTATTACTATTCCTTCTGTAACCACCCCTCGTACCATTTATTTATCATTTGCATTAATTGAGGAATTTCAAATCGTGCATACTCTTGTACTTACTTACACAGTTGTTGTTGTTATTTGAAAATATTTACACGATTTTTATTTTTAAATTCAATTTTTCTTTTACAAATTTGTTTATAGCCCCAGAAGCCGGGGTACAACGTTTGACCGTGAACTTGATTGTTGTTGGTTTTTGTTTTGTTTTTGTTTTCCACTTTTTTGGAGAGGGGATTTTGTCGCTGTTGGATAGGGCGCGTGTGTTAGAGAGGTGCAGTGCTGCCAAACAATTCTATTGAAAATCGCCAGTTCTGTTTGAAGTCACCTTAAAGCTCTGTCATACATATACTTAATATCAGCTGAAGCCACACATTATCTGTGAATGTGTGTGAAAACTGTAGAATATATTTTCCACTTTTCAATTTCCATGGACTAGGAGAATTATCCAAATACACTATGCAACAAAAATTTTGCCGAAGGGCAAAAAATATTAAAAAAGAATTTATAGTAAAGTTTTTTTATTTTTTTTAATTCTAATTTTCATGGTAGGTGCATTTACTATTTCGACAATAGTTTTTGAAGTATAAGCTTGATTGAGCCGTGTTATGCGTTTAAGGTAATTAAGCCCTCATAATTACCTTAAACGCATAACACCGCTCAATCAATATATTTGTCAGATTTCACATCTTTGGTTTAGTAACACAAATATGAGAAGAAATGATTTTTAAAACTTATTGCTGGTACAAAAAATCATAAAAAATAGAAAAAAAGAAATCAAACAATTTTTGAAAAAATAACAGTAAATGATGCTTATATTGAATTCGCTATATGTGCGAATCCTACGAAACAATTGCTAAATTGTTAAAATATGGATTTTTGCAAATTCTCTTACTTTTGTCAAAACCTCGATAACCATAATTTTGACTTACACTGGATAATTATCCAGGCAAAGTCCAAATTTTTTAACACAAAATTATTTTTTCAAAATTTGTTTTCACACACACATTAATATTGCTTTTGGTGACGTTTTTAAAAAAGATTTTTTTAATTTGGGTGAAATTTTAACATTTTATTTAGATTTTTGTTATCGCAGCTTATTTATCCAGTCTCAAATAATAATATAACAGTCATATTAATTTCTTCGCTAGGATGCTAGTTTTTAAAAAATTATATAAAATATTTTTCGATTTTCTTCGATTTTTCATGTTTATTCGTGTTTGAAAAAATATATTTTGAAAAATATACTTTTTTATTTTTTTATAAACTGTAACTAAACCACTGTTTCTAAGTGATAGAGATATTTCCAAAATGTGTTAATAGCTTAAATTATAACGTATAAGTCGACCTGAGCGGACCTATTCTCCAAAAATGATAGTGCAAATACTAAAGATACCTTCGATGATAGTTTTTTTTTAATTCTATTTTTGGTTTAAATTGGAACAGTACACAAAAAAATGGTTTTTGGATAATGATATTAGTGCTGCTTTTCTCTAAGCAGGGAAAACTGAGCTGCGATGACAAAAACGTAAATAAAATTTTAATTTTAAAATTTAAATTCCATGTACTTGATAACATTAAGAGTTGTTTAAATTCGAATACCTGCAATAATTACCACTTCTTAAGTTTCCGTTGCTATTACGCTCAGAGTTATTTTAAATTAATTTTGATCTTATTTCAGAAAATCTTTAAAAAAGTTAATAAACATTTTTCGGCTCTCATGCAAATTCTCTGAAAAAGTTATTTTTTAGAAAGTCGTTAATATAACGAACATCATATTCCACAGTTGACAGCACTGCTCGTATCTTTATCAAAAGCTTTTTATCGTTTCTCGCATTTTTTGTAACTTTTCGACATTTTTTTTGTTTTGTTTGGGGTTTTGCTCTTTGATAAACACATTTTTTTCTCTGTCGAATGTTAATAAACCTTTTATCCGGCATTTTTTTGGTGTTGTTTGTGTTGATGTTATTTTTGTTGCGTGTATGTGTGTGTTTTATTTTCGCAACCGGTTCCATGTGTCTGCTGATGATCGGAGGTTGATCATGTACGCTCTGTCATGGAAATAATAATTATATCAGACACATACATACTACATGCGGACATATGAACTTACTAAATACATATGTACATTAAACCGGGTCGGGTTTCCGCGCCCAACATGTAAGATCACATTTTGGATTAATGAATACCCCCAAAATATTTCGACTATATCTTTTACATAACCTTTAAAATTCAAGTTTTTTTCTGAAAAGGGGCGGTTGTGTTTCACTTTTGGACTACCTAAAGAGAGGGTACTAAAATAATCTATTTCTAACTATCATTAAAAATTAAAATAAGGACAAAAATGAGAATTTTATGAAAATTTCTTCTTAAACTTAATCAAACGAATCACTCATATTTAATTGTCATACCTTTCATTTGGCAAAAAAACTGATACGCACGCTACATTTTTAAGAAAATCATGATTTTTAGAGGTTATGTAAAATAGCTCTAGCTACTCAAAGGCAAATGATATAAGCGCACTATTTTGGGAGTATTAGTAAAATAAAGCAAGCTTTCATTTTAGGTGCGGAAATGCGCAACTTTTCTTCTTCCATACAAACCGACCCACTTTAATTTACATTGGAGTATATATGAATGAATGGAAACAAAACGACGATTAAATTTCGTTAGAGCAAAACGGGACATTTATTCTTTTATTCATTCATATATCGAAAATAAGAGGGAATTTTTTGTACATGGAATTTTCAATTACCATTCAATTGGTAATGTGAATTAAATTCGGTAGTTCGTTAAAAAAACTTGTTCTCTGGGAGAACTGGAATAAATTCCCCGGGACAAATTTGTCCACGATAAGAGTGATTACAATTCGAGTACGTTGAACCCAGATGTTTTAGCAGATGTAATAGATTCACGCTTGTTTTCGAGATATTTCCAATTTTAAATTATAAAAAATACCAAAAATAGCTAATTTTCTCATTGCACAACAATTTTTCAAATCTATGTATGTATATTACGATGGCTCGCGAAAATAAAATCGCTCCTAAAATTAATGTTTTCTTGTAATTTTTATTTTGCACTTTTGATCATTTTTTCTCAATAATTGACCCTTGAAGGCGCCATAAATATATATTTTTTCTGTCTTAGTTTATTGGTAGAATTATACATCCAAAAATTGTACTTATCAGCTATTCTAAGAAAAGAATTAAAATTTATATTTAATGCACTTTCAAAGATCTATTAATTCATAAAATAATTGGAAAACAAAAAAATTGACAACACAAAAAATTACAAGGGAGGTATTATCAGTAGTTGGGTGTGGCCGCAACATTCTGTTTTGTGACCCAGCCTAATGTACTTATATGAATGGTTAGTCACATTTGGCTTTGATTGAACATTGTTTATTGTTTGGTCTTTTGGGTGGAGGTCCAATGCAGTACAGTCACTTGTTGCAAATCGCAAATTATCGGCTGTCAGAGATGACTTTGGGCGAGGAGCAACTCAATTTTAAACTGCAGAATAAATAATCATCAGAGTCAATTGACATTTAAATAAAACGAATGTTTAGTTCAATGATGAAGATGCAAGTATCCAATTGGAATTTAATTCAATTTGAGAACTTTTATTATTATTTTTTTTGAAATTTATTAATTTATGAATGATGATTGTTCCAAAAATACAGACGTCCTTATTTGTTGGTGTTGTTTTTGTTTTGATATTAAAATAAATTATGATCATAAACAAATCACAACGTACATTTATTTGTTTTGTTTTTGTGATTTAAACTCTTTTGATTTCAAAAAACAATTAGTTTTTTATGGTATGGACAATCAAATTTATATTAAGGTGGGGAAAAAATACAATGAAAGTCAATTTATTTAAAAGTGCATCAGATTATGAATGCGAATTCCATTCGTAGTCGAGCATAGCCTACCTTAAGTCAATAAACGAAATACACAACCCTCGATTAGGGATCTATAAATCGACTTTCGACGAATCGACTTTTGGGAGGAAAAAGTCGAAATCGACTTTTTTCGACTTTGTGCATCAATGAATTTAAGTTATTGAATACCGATTTTGCTTTTTTCGCTCTAGAAAACACATCCTTTATCCGATTTTCTTCAACATTGGCACAACAACTAGAAACATCTATGCAAAAAGTGGATAAGATCGGTTCAGATTTATATATCCAATATAATATAAATGTGTCTCGATTTGGTTTTTATTCGGTCTATTCCCCTTTTCATTAATTTGCAATGTCGTCTTTTTTATTTATTTGCAACAGTCGAATTTTCAAAATTCGATCTTTCAAAAGTCGAAAAATCGATTTTTCAAAAGTCGTCTTTTCATATATTTGCAAAAGACTAAAAATCGACTATTCATATATTTCCAAAAGTCGAATATCGACTTTTTGCTCCAACTATACATCCCTACCATCGATTAACTGCAAAACCTGGCTCTCATTTTACTTCAGTTTAGTAGCAGAACTGAACATTTCTAATTGAAATCTAAAATTTTATCCAGGAAAAATGGTTGCCTCGGTTATCGCAACTGTTGCGGTTTTTGAATGTGCCAAAATTTATATTAATTGCTTTAAGCGAGGTCACACTGGATATCCATTTTGCATGTGGTTTGCATAAAATGGCCCAAGAAAACACCGTTATATGATTACAACGTGCTTAATCAAAATCTGTGTGTTCCCGCAATGTTGGCCCACACTAATGTGTACATAATACGAATTTAATTTATATTAGTCTCTCAGTTCGGCGTAATTATTTTTTACTTAACTGAGATTACGACACTTAATTTGCGACTGAGACGGAGGAATCGTGACTTTGAAGGGGTGCCTCCCTCCACGCGTTCAAGTTATTTTTAGATTTGAAAAAGTGAGCATCAATTTCTCAATGAGGCGAATTCATATTTTCGCTTTTTTGTGATTGTTGTTCATGCCAATCTGGCATCAACAACACAATCGAACACACCTAATAACTCTATGTTTTTCCTGGTGGATTAAATTATCAAAATAATTTGACATCAGAGCTGTTTGGCGGTGGAAACCTGTTGACCAAATCACACGTCAATTCAATTGAGCCTGATAATCTAGCAGATCAACAGATAGATAAACGCTCTTCGCAAAAATTTGAATACTGATATTTTCAGTTTGCTGCCAGAGCATACCAACCGGACTAATTGCAACGTACATAAAAGCACACACACATGCACACATCCATACATGTGTGTGTTTTGGTGCACTGATCATAAATGATGTTCGAACTTGAGATGTATGTTTGTTTGGCGAAATTGTCAATTTGCATTGAGGCAGCTCCTCACTCGGTATCGACCATTTTGTTGCCCTTCGCCGCAATCTTACAACAGCCATAACAACTACAACTACAAACATGTTCTGTTATCATTATTAAACGACGCGATGTCGCGAGTAGTAGTTTTTCATTATTTCATTTTGATGGTGTCATACTTTAAATAAAACGTTTTTCGTACTTTCTGTTCTCGTTCTGTTCGTTCGTCGCCCGTTCATTCGTTCGTTCATTCATTCGTTGGTACATTCCAACGGCCATAAACAACAAACAAATGAACAAAACGTACAGACAGACAGACATTCATCCATCCATCCATACAAGTATTTAAGCGCTATGATAACAACAACAATGGCGCAACAACAACAACACTACAATGAAAATGACAATAATAAATAAACACAATTTTACAATGTTGTTGCTGTTTTTGATGACAACATCACGGCAACGGGAACCTCTGCCGCTGTCGCCGCCACGACCGAGCACACAAATTATCTGCGAGAAATTCTCTTGTCTCTCACAACGCATGCCTCTTCCTTCTATTACAATTCTCCTCCTCTCAGCGAAACTGTTTCTCCTTCTTCTTGTCCATTCAGTGCTGTGCTATGGCATATTGAGTTTTAGTTAAAGCTGAGCTTTCAACATTCTGTTGTGAGATTTTTAATTTAAATTTAAATTTTACTTTTTGTTTTGTTTTGCTTTCCTCGTTTGTTATGAATGTGCGGCGCAGCGCTGTGCTGTGCTGCGATGATGACGATCGCACTGAAATCAAATATACACATTTTTCGTTGTCGACCTTCGAAAGTCTGGTCGAGAATATTTAGTAGTTTTTGTAGTTTCGTTAATGTTGCTGTTGATTTCGCATTTTTGGGCGATGTTGAATACATAAAGAATAGTATAGATACAATACACAAACATGCATACATAGCTATTGTATTTATAGGATAAACGGATAGAATAGAACAAGTTGACTTTTGTGATTGTAAACCTGATTTGTATCTTGTAATTCGACCAAGCATGGTTTTAATTTTGTTATTCTGTAACAAATACGAAATTGTCCACTGCTTATAAAATATAAATTGTGAGTTTAGCCGTATTTAATTAGAATAAGAGTAGATCGATGTTATTATGATTGTTAGGTTGTGCAGTTTGAATTCATTTGTATGTAATATTAACAGACCATCAGAATTAATATATCAATGCCTAATACATACATACATTGTTGATAAGCAAAAATGTGCATATATTTCTTTGTAAACGTACCATTGTATTAATAATACCTTTTTTGCGATGAATATCAATGCAATAAATACTTCATTTCATTTCATTTGGAAGTACAACGAATTGCACAGTTTCATTATCTGGGTACTGGTGGCGTATGTGTTATGTTTATTAAGGATAACATAACTCATCCGCTCAGGGGGACTGACCATAAATCCAAATTCATAGATCTAATTTGGTTTCAATTAGCTTCTTCTCGTTATATATTCGGCGAAAAGTTGTCCCTTCAAAAAATGCTGTTTTTACCAACGTAGTGTCAACAACACATAAGAATAGTTCAGTCACAATAAACATGAAATGGAAGATAAAGCAGCCACGAAAAGATGATACCTCATCTGCATACCTCTGCATTCAGCGTATGTTTAACCTCGAGCCTCGAATGCTTAGGCATATATTTTACACATACTTTCAATATTGGTCTACCTTCACCTAGCTGATCACAATTTGTGAAAGTGATTTGTGTAGTGCGCTCTCCCTTTCCTTGGGAAGTAATCAATCATTTTTGTTTGTAGCTTAAGTTCGTTGCTAATGATAGGCATGTGTTTTTTTTGGCACAAAACAAATGCAAAACAAAATAAGAATTAAAACTATTAGTTTTTATTATTATCTCTTTTGCGATGTTTTTATTGTCTTGTTTTTGTCGTTAATTTTCTTAAACAAACAACAGATGACAATGCAAATTGTTTAGAATGATAAAAACATTTCAATTATTGAACTGTGTTACATTTTAAATCGTTTAAGGTTTCCGATATTTATTCATTAAAAAGCCAAACACCTCCTTCAGTTTCAGAGCTGAAACAACGACGATAACACAAATGATAATTTAGTGGTGTCATGCATTTGAAAGCCATAATTGATGACAGCTTAATGTAGATTAAGGAAAGGAAGGAATTAAATGCAATCTTTCGCCATAATTTCCCCTCTTAAAAACAAGACTATATAGAAATTAAACTATAAGTCACCAGTAGCAAAACCATACCATCGGTTTTTATTATTTCCAAAGGGTAATATCTATATTGTAATAATTTTGTTTCAAATGAAAAAAAAAAAAATGAAAATGCTTATATATGTTTAAAATAAGCATTAACAAATATTTCAAATATTTTCCACTTTAAAAGTAAAACACGAATAAACTAAGTAAATAAGGGGGAAAACTTGCAATGGTTGTTAGTGCTAAACTAAAATAGATAGAATAGAGATTGTTATCTTTTATTTGATACTCAAATCGCCACTGTAAGACTAGCAAAAGTATGAAAATAAATTATTAGAATATCTATATCCATTGGAAATTAAAAGTCTGTAGAAAAAAACGTTCACATTACTACTGAAGACCTATCGTTTAAGTTCTTTTCTAGGAGGAAAATCGTGTCACATGGTATCATTATACAATTCCGTTATAATGTTTGAGGATTACAAAGAAATTGTCTTTCAATCAGGTTTTGTTGGACATAATCATATTTAAATGACTTTCATTGGGTTTGCCAGATTTTCTTCAGTTTTAGATATAATCAAATATACTGGTTAGAGTAATTCGACAAATCCAATCATGATCTCCGACCTCGAATTACTAGGAAATTACTCATACGACAGTGTCTGGAAATTGATTTATTTTCGACTTCTTCGAATTATTATTTTGTAACTTCGGTTCTATTTGAATTTCACACAGTCAATGACGACGTCTTTTCTTGATTCTGAGTTACAGGGCCTCGATGTTGGTCACCTCGGGTGTGAACAAAATTTGAATGCTCGTAGAATCAAGAGCTTTCATTCGATTTGGGTAATATTGTAATTAAAAAAAAGGTTTTAGATTTTAAATATTTTTATTATCACCTCTAGTTCAGATACAGAAATTCTTCCATTTCCCCCTATCTTTATTAAGTATATCATAATTGATTACTGGATTACTTTATTTATTTAAAGGTCGAATACAACACAAAAATATTATTTTTAAAAAACTAAATCAAGATCGTGGATTATAGGAATTTGGAAAACTTCTCGTCTACAACTGTGTGACATTTCAAATAGAACACAAGTTACCGAATTATTTCCGAAATATGTAAATCAATTCCAACCACTGTGCGCACTCACCCCTCTCGCTAAATTACTAATTTTATGTCGTAATTTCGTGTCCTCCCCTGACGTAAGACTAGGAAATACTTTTGCTTTTAATGCTGGCAGAGCCAACGATTTTGAATTCCTTTTCTAAGTCATGCTAGAATGTATCTGCTCGAAACTGCGTTGCTTAGTGTTAGTACGAGTTTACTCTAGTTTTTTCCTGTTGCCGGAGACCATTACATTAGCAAATACGAATGCATAATTAACACAAATTAGTCAGAAATCACTGAAAACCAGAGTATGCAAATGGAATTTAAGAGTCTGTCGAAAATATTAGCAACAACTGGTTTACCACTACCAATCAAACACGCCGAGTTGGGTATTTGTTTCTTTCTTATTCTTCTGCTTATTCTACGTATTGTCTAAATTCCTTTCACTAGCAAAAAAAAAACAATAACAATTTATTTATTTATTCAACATGATAACGCCCGAAGATAACGTAATTAATTTCGATTTTATCGATAAATTCTTTTCTTTGATATCGCAAACAGGAAATACTCGGTGAATCGGAAGAACTTAAATCATCACATAAAGATATTGAGGCGCTCTCAAAATCAATCGTCACATTCCTTGGGGAAGTACACAAACCCTCGGCGGAGGCCATACAGGCCAAATTGGATAACTTAGTGAAGCAGCAGAAAGAGTGAGTACCCATTTTACCAATTTTCTTTTATTTCTTTGATCACAACAAACAATTTAAATTATTGACAAAACTGACCAAAACCAAAACCACCCCCATCTAATCAACAATCGATAAAACAAGTCGAGCGATCGATCGATGATCGGTAGCTGGCAATGGTATGTTTGGAGTGGTATGTCTGGCCGGCCCACCGGTCTTTCAATAGCATTTGTTAATTGTTTATGGTTTTATGGCATCAACAACCCCGAAAGGCTGATTAAAGCTCAATTGAATGGAGAAGAGAGACTACCCGGTGGAATGGTGCTGCTTTGGTTGTTGTTGTTTACATTTGTTTTTACACGCCACTTTTACACCGGAAATTGGTGCCCGTTAAAAACCTGGGATAGTTGGAAGTTGGTCTGGTCTGCTGGTGTCATCCAGCATGGACATGGGCATGGGTCGCAGGCGACTATTGCAATTGTGTGTGGTGCAATGGTCTAATTAAATTTAAAAATAGAAATCGTAACGGTTGAATTCACCACACAGTGAATTGCTTGCTCTCTGTCGATGTTGGTTGGTCTCGCCCGCCTCGGAGTCGGAGGGTGTTCTTTGTAGTCTCTCGAAAGCTGTCTGTGCTGCTTACTTTAGATACGAGACGCCGCTTTTTTATCTCTCGATTACCGCCGGTTGCAACTGTAGCACATGTTTTTTAGCCATATACACACATACATATGTATATTGCCTTACCTTTTTCTTTCCTCTGCCGTTAAAACAGTTCATGTGTCATTTTTCTTTCGTCTTTCTTTTTTCGGATTGAAATTTTACACATTCACTGACTTTTCATTGTTGTTAATTTTCTTTATTTTTTGTTACCCTTTTTTCTTTAATTACATTTCTGCTTTAAATGTTGTAAAAAAGGTGGAAAGAGGCAGGCCGCATTAAGCTGTGCAGTGGTGCACGCCGCAGCGCATCGTGCCGCACCGCTCACCACAATCGCTTAACGCGTTGATTTCTTTACCGTTTTTTTGTGGTAAATTGTTCATTGTTCTCTGACTGGCTGGAATAATGAGGCCAGCTCGAATTTATCATATATCATCCCATATGCATGTATGTGTGTGGCTGTGTGTGTTGGGTTTTATTACCAGTCATTGCTGTTACAAGGTCTTTCCTTTGGCACCTACCTCACTCCACACAGAATGAATGCACTGTGCTGTCTGTGTGAGCTAAAGACCACGACCAAGATCATCTGGCAGAAGTTCCCAACTAAATGAATTTATGACCGACGCCGCCTTAGCGTGGTGTGGTGTTAAATCCATGGTTGTGACTATGAAAATTCGATTCTAAGCGTTGGATTCCGTCATTGGTTTGAAATTTCCTGTTGAGGTGCGAGTATAAATGTATATAAGTGTGTGTGAATGTGTATAGGTGTTGCGCAAAACAAAAGCAGAGACCGCATTAACAATTTTATATTTAATTAGACGAGCAACTGTGTATGCGCATTATAGGGTGTACCGAAGCTCTGAACAAATGTCAGACTTGTTTGGTATTTTATTAGTCACATATTTAGTTTAATTGACATCGAATTGAAAAAATTAATTCACAAGAAATAATAATAAATATTATTAAATTTATTGTATATTAAAACACCACTTGATACAAATTGTATATCTGATCGCTTCGCTCAAGTGTCATTTTAATCTATCAACTCAAGAAAAAAATTCCAGAAGAAAGTCGCAAAAAATAAGTTAAAATTTTAGAAAATCTCCATAAAGATAAAGAAAAAAATTAAAAGGTGTTAAGTTCGGCCGGAGCGAATCATATCTACCATGCAGTGTATTCCACAGTAATAACGGTTGTCAGTACCATTACCAGTTTGGCACCCGTTTATCCCATTTTGTACGAATTTCGAAAAATCCGTTTTATTTCAAGCATTTATTCTGTTAAAGAAATTCGAATTTTCTGATTCGATCTGCAGCAATTTAATTGGTACCATTTTTGTCCCCTTTCGCCCCGTTTAGAATAAAAACATTAATGTTCAAAAATTTAATATTCAAGAATGTACACGCCGAAGTTTATGATTCCAGCTGCAGGCATTTGGTCGGTACCAATTTTATTCCTTTTTTCCATTTTGGTACGAATATCGAAATATCGTAGACTACGCAACCAGAGCGAAGTAAACACCGATTTTGATAACTCCAGCTGCAGCCGTTTGATTGGTTTGATTATCTCCTTTCGCCCTGTTTCCCCCGAAAAGAACAAACTGCGAAAATTATCTTTATTTTGTACGTCTGTACAGCCGTTTGCTTGGTACCACTTTCGTACCTTTTAATCCAATTTCTACGAATTTCGCAAAATAATTCGCTTCATTTTGAACATTTATTCAGTTAGAGATATTCGAATTTTTTTGATACTATTTTCAGCCATTTAATTGGTACCATTTTTATCCCCTTTCGCCCCCTTTTTGACTAAAAGTACAAATATCCAAAAATGTACGGACCCTTTATCCCTTTTTCTACATCTCCTGCTTTAAAAATATGAATTTAAAAAAATCACTGAAAATCACGATACTTGCTGTTGTCGTTTGATTGGTACAAGTTTAATCCCTTTTGTCCCATCTTACCCCCTAAATGTATGGACCACTTTATGATGCGCATTCACACTATAAAACTACTGAGTTTACCAAATATGAGATAAATACAAGTCGGAAATGTGCTTAAATACTCGAAATATTAGGGGTATTTCCAGTCCTTGTTAGGAAGAAATGTGTCCTCCTCAGGGCCGATTTCGCCCATTTTCAATCCCAACCGATTTACAGCCATTAGACGTATTCTTGGATGTAAATTTGGTCCTCTGGACCTACTTCCGTTAAGATGCTTGTGTGTTTTAAACAGACATAGGTCGTCTTCTAATTTTATGACAATCAAGAATATATATATTTACTTTATAGGGTCTTAGATCGATATTTCCAGGTGTTACAAATGGAATGACGAACTTATGGTGGAGGGTATAATAACAAACACCAGTTATCGGTTAGTTTCATATAAATTGTGCAAAACTTAACAATGCTTGTTTTCTGAAGTTCTGGAAGCCGACTTTATCTCGATTATTCGCAAAATAAATTTTATTTTTTTAAATGTTTTCTAGACCTAATCCACATTAATGTTGAACTGTGATAAATAAGTTTTAAATTTGGCCGATTTTTCTTCTAACCTACGAAATTTACTTTTATCATCGACCAACAATTTAATTCAATTTGCTATTAATTCGGTCTACCCTTATATGACACTCAATGCATATTTGTACTTTAAGACGATGGGAGTAAAAAAATGCGCTCATCAATTAGGGAACGTGAAAAACAAAAATATTTTAAAAATATAAACTGAAACTTTATGTGAAACAAAGAGCCGTCCGTTACCGCCAACGAGTTTCATTGTGGTTAGACTCCACAGCGTCTCTAATAAATTACATTAGCAATTCGTAGCCTAAGTGGCTCTAAGCAGTGGGTCTCATTTCTCACTGTAAGGGAGGAGAAGCTCCAAAGGCACCATCCACGCCATTCCACATCAAATACTTTCAGCATATTGTTGCAGATATAAAATTTAAGTCCAAATATTCATTCGGCTTAATCACTGACGTTGAGGAAGAGGGTGAATATAAGTCGGTTCAGTCGACTACTATTTTTATATTTGTTTTGCTTTCGGCAATCAAACTTTATTTGTTTCTTAATTTGGCAATCGTGATTGCTAATAATAGATACCACAAACATGATTTCACAAATACACTTATATATTAAACCGGGTCGAATTATGAAACTACGAGGTTTTTCGAAGGTCCATAACTTCAGCATTTATCCAAAGATTTTCTCCAATTAGGAGAAATAATAGTATTTTATTTGATTTTAAAAAGGGCCGTTTATGAAATAAAAAATCGTATTTTTTAAAAACGTGTCATAACTTCTGCATTTATCCGTAGATCTTTTGCATGTAGACATTGTTGTCTACGTTAGAGTGTTAGCTATTTAAAAATAGAACAAAACAATTTCTTCCGATTTGTTTTCCATTTTTTTATAATTTGTTTCGTGTCTAAAAAAATGATTTTTTGAAAAAATCTTTTTTTCCAATTTTTAGAAGACTGTTCCTAAATCACTGTTGTTATGCGAATGTGAAAATCACAAATTTTTGTGGTCATCACATTTACCTTTTCCAATATTTCCAAAATGAGTGTACAAAAGTTAAAGATATCTTTGGTGAAGATTAGAATTTTTCAATAACGTGTTCGAGTTTGGGGATTTTTTAATAATATTTCAACCCATCATTACTTTTCGTCCTGCACCTATTATTCCCAAAATATGGAAATCGTTTTGAAAAACAGCTCTAATTTCTGATATCTGCAAGATATCAGAATCTGCGAATAAAATAAGCTAAAATATATAAAAAATAAATAATAAGTTTGACATGAATTTCAAGGATTATGCGTATTTTTTGACTCTTTGAAATACAAGCACCTTTCACCTTTCTCTTATATTCGCAATGTTCATCAACCTAATATTATCTGCAAGGAGGAGTATAAATACGAATAAGAATGGATCGCGAGAAAATTGCTGCGTCACTCTCAGGAATGATTATTTAATGGTGATCTACAAAATATGGGTAAAACGGTCTGTGAGCTAAACGCTCCTGAAAACACCTCTAAAAATAATCACATATATTCTTATGTGTTTGGCTGGTCGACATCCGCCTGTGGAATCTACAGCATTGCTGTGTCGTAAAATTAATTACAGTCTTTGATAAAAAAGTTCTATTCTCGGGTTAGATCACTCTAAGTTGGATGCGAAATCATTCACACCTTATTTTTTCGTCATTTTTAAGAAAAACCTGATTTTAAGATGTTATATAAAATCGTTTATCCTTCGCATAGCTAAAATTGTTTGGGGTATTTATACAACACACCAAGCTTTCATTTTTTCGCCCATACAAACCTACCCGGTTTATTATAAATATTTTAAATTTGGATTCCAAACACTTGATAGAATTCAAATTTTTGAAGCGTTTAATTAAATCGCATAATCATTTGAATTACTCATCGCAAAGGCGGTCGTACATGACAAAACATCACATATCTATTCGAATATACAAACGGGCGGGTGTTCTACAAAATACTTTCCCTTTTGTCGCTGCAACCGGAATGGTTTCATGGGAAATATTATTATTCACAGGGTTGAGCTTAAGCCCGCTTTAGTTATGACTCTGAAATGATATTCAGATGAGAGCAATGAGTAACAAATGCCAGCAAAAACATGGTGGTGAAAGAAAACACATTTTCCAAATGTACATTTTCAGGGTGATTTAGGTCAAGTTGAAATTCGAGTGACATTCGGGAAGATGATCGGCGGTGCTGGTAGATCGATTTGTATCGAAATGGAAATCAAATTAAAGCTTAGAATTGAAATTGATGATGACAGACAGACACAGTCCAGGCCAGTCCAGTCGCTGGTATACTGCGTCGATTCGTTCGAAACGTGTCGCCGTGTCATGATTGAGAGACACTTGGCAATTTATTTACAATAAGACGTTTGTTGTTTGCTTTGCTTTCTGCCATTTTGGTGCGCAAAAAGTCAGATGAATAAACAGATTCTGATGAATATATGATGTCATAGCTGGCGAGTTTCTCAATGGCTCGCCATACTATTTTTATGGATTACTACATTCGAAATACTTGTTTAGTTTGTTTTGTTTATTTGTTGTTGCTGCTGTTGTTGTTTTTGCGTGTTGCCATTTTGTCATTTTGCCATTGTTGTTGCAATAATTGACTGAAGAATGTACGGATTACCGGCCAGTGCACACATATTCACATACGACGACGACACTCGAATCCTCCTCCTCGGACATTGTTTTGACTCTACGGCGCAAAATATTAGAAAAATGTTTCTCATTTCCACCAACTACAATGGCCAAAGAAAATAGTCAAAATATAAAGTTTTTTATTTCATTTAGTAAAAATTTCGGCTATTTTGAGGTATAACACAGTGGAACACAAACAATAACAAGACTCTGTCAACGGATTCCGATAGATGGGGTCTAAAGAGCAAATATGTGTATCGGATTTTTGCAAGTTTACGCATTCCTAAATTTGAGTAAAATCCATACTCCAATTTAGTTCAACAATTTTACTCCAGTTTAGTAAAAATTTCCTTAAAAGTAGGAAAATTAACTAAGTATGAGTAAATTTTCCTGATTTCAAAGTCATAACAAATAGTTCATTTACTAGAAACAGGGTAGTAAATTTACTTAAAAATATTTCATTGAATCTAATAAAAAATCACTTGAAATTGTTTAGAAAATTCTTGAATATTAATCTAAGAAGCAATTCTCGTTCGTTTGCAGAGACTTATTTTTTAAATAATGCAAGTATTTTTCTTAACAACCACTTCTAAGGCGCCTATCTTGCCTTCACAGCTATCATGTCAAGTCTTTATGGCAGAGGTATCATGAAACTTTTGAGAAATATTTCATGTTGCCATTTTTTGTACTAGTTTTACATACTCTGAAGCAGAATCAATTGTTTGAATTTTTTAGTTAAATTGAACTTAAGTAGAATTTTCCTCAGTTTAAGTAAAAATTTACTTGGTTCGAGTAAAAATTTACTCAGGTTTAGGAAAATTTTACTTAAATTTAGTATAAATTTACTTAGATTTTGGAAAATTTCTATAAAATTTTACTTGGTTCGAGTAAAAAATTACTACGTTTTAGGAAAATTTTACTTAAATTCAGTATAAATTTACTTAGATTTTGGAAAATTTCTATAAAATTTTACTTGGTTCGAGTAAAAATTTTCTGCGTTTTAGGAAAATTTTACTTAAATTTAGTAAAAATTTACTTAGATTAAGGAAAATTTCAGCAACATTTTACTTTGATTTAGTAAAAATGTACTTGGTTTGAGGAAAAACTTACTGGATTTTTTCTCAGTTTGAGTAAATATTTACTTGGTTTGAGGGAAATTGAACTAGAATCAAGCTCAAAGCATGTACTACATTCAAGGAAAAGTTTGAACTTGATATGAGGAAAAATTGCTTTAGCGCTATACGAAGTTCAATTTTCCTTAATTTTAGTTCATTTTAACTCATTACAGGGTTCAGTTTTTCTGCATGTATGGTGGTCATTTTAGAGGGCCTTTTGTACATGCTTATGATGAATCGGCCTAGGGATCCTTGTGATCCTTGCATTTTAAGTATAGGATGTGTTCAGCAATATTACTTATAAGACAACAAGGAACATTTTTGTGGAACAGGGGTTTAACGTGTCAAAATGTTCGACAAAAATATTTGCCATGAAATTCTACTACAAGACTCTGAATACACCAAAACTCAAAACTCAACTTAAATGCCAGAAATAAGTCAAAACTTAAAATTAATTTTAGCGTTAATTTCGTACTTTTTACGATTTTTTGCCAAAATGTCCGAAAAAATGAATTTTAGGGGGGTGGTGTGAAGTCCTTACTCAAATTTCTCTGTAAGGGCTACAACAAGAAAAATTTAAGAAACAGCCGATATACTTTTTAACCCTTTTTCAGAACTTTTTCACTTTTTCCAAAAAAGTTTAATTTTGTTCCACATTTTGTTCGTCACAAAAATTAGAATATTTTATCACATAATAACAATTAGTAATCAAGATTTATATATCTACATTCTTAAGAAATTGCTCATTTTATTCATAACAGGGGTCTAACCATTCGAAATCGATAAAGTTGCAATCGACATATTTTTTTTATTTATTGTAAAAAGGGTATAAGAGTTTGGTTTCAATGTACGGCAACATGGCTGAAAAAGAACTTTTCCATAGAAGTTAATATTTTAAAACATATAGAGTTCACACTTTTGTTGTTGTCTAGTGTAATTATATGCTACGTTGGGGTGTCACCACCCATTTTTCGACGGATGACTGACTGACAAATGATTTGCATTTCAACAACTCTTTTTAATTGCGATTTTTTAGCGCTAATTATAATCAAATAAAGCACCGAATTAGCGATTATTGGGTGAAGCTATTCGATTGCAGTTGTTGTTGTTGGTTGGGCGTTTAAGCTGGCAAAATTTCGGTTGGCCGGCAAATAAACCAGTTTGTGGCTGCATCTTTTCCGCATAGTTGGTAAAACACACGATGTTGAAGTTGGATTTTAAATGTTTTGTGATTTATATTATTGATTATGAAACACACACACGCGCGCACACATGAATGAAATATAAGAAAATGTTTATTTCGATTTGAGTTCAGGGCCTGCCTCCGTCGCTATTGTGTGCGTCAAAAATAATGAAAATTAAAATGCACCATAAATGTATACAAATGATGTGAGACTCGCTGAAGGTGTCGCTTCATCATCGTCATCGTCAACATCATCAGAACCCTTTGCCAGCTCTCCCAGCAGAGCTGGCAAATTTGAAATGTCGTTGTAATTTTAGACACGTTTCGGTGTTAATGAAGGCTACGGTACTTTCAAAGGTCCAACTTAACGAAAATGTAAAATAAATATTGTTTTTTGAATGAACAAATTTGCGTGAAATGTGTATGTACGCGTATGTATGTATTTAAATATTCATGACTTGGCCTATCTTGATGTAAATGCCGTATGTGGCGTAAATTGTTATTGTAATACATCGTATACACCATTTACGCTGTCATATGTGCTAAAGTTGGAAATACCTCAACAGCAGCGTACGCACACTCAGCCTTAAAGACACTAACTTGCTGATTGCTCCACCTCGACATTTATTTTGCGATGAGTTACTATCACCGGCAATAACTGGTTATGGCAATGAGATGGTGCGGTTAACCAATTTGAACTAATGGATTCCAGAAATTTCATAGAACATTTTCCATTTTTTGGAAGATTTGTTGTTCAGATCGCAAAACACGGTAGATAGCCACAGTCGGTCAATAGCAAATACAATTGCAGAGAATAGTTGACGTCATAACAAAACTTTTGACTCGACTGAAATGTATACTTTTTAAACAACAAAAACCGCATTACAGCCGCAACTTTCGGATCAGATAAAAAATCTATCAAATAGATTTGTATGAGCCGCTTAAACGAATATACCGCTTTTTGTATTTTATTCGTATTTTCTTTTTTTCTTTTTGCGGAATTAGTTTAAGTGTTTATGATACTGCTTATGTTACTTGCATTGCGTATGAGTGTGGAATTCCATTAAATACTTTCTACAATATTACGATTCCGACCAGCTAAGCACTTATTGTTCGGCAAAGTCTACATAAAATGAAAATTAAAAAATATGGAGATCTCATTAAAACCATAACTACTGAAATTCCTTGATTATGGTAAAAAGTCGTGAATTTTAAAAAAGATACAGGTTGTAAAATTGTAGTCGGCTAAAACGCCTTATATATGTATGTACATTAGGATGGGTCACGAAAATAAATTGCATCCGAACTTCATCCCCAGATATGAAGATCGGATTGTTCAATGATGATCTGCAAAATATTTCGTCACTAAACACCCTTGAAAACACCTCTAAAAATCAAGTTTTTCCTTGTAATTGTTATGTTGCATTTAGACTTTAAATAAAATTGTTTATTCTTGTCTTAGAATAATATTATTGGACGTTTATATTGACTTTTTGTGAGTTTTCAAAGTGACAGCTAAAAACTCATATTTCTTGGAAAGATTTTGTGTTATGAAAAATAAACAGAAGGAATTAATACCAAGTGATGCCTAAATGATGAATATCGGACGAAAAATGACGTCACTGACTCCATGTTTATGAAATAATTTAAACAGGAGATGCTTTTCAGGACCAAAACTTTCAAACTCGTTATACAAAAATGAGCGCTGCGGCGTCAATTTCATTCAATTCAATTTTTATCATTTAGGCGGCATTCGAAAGGTATTGACTGCACCTATTTATTTTTTATAAAATACTACTACTAAATACAAACAAGTTTTCAGTTGTCACAAAAAAAAATAGTAATATAAACGTCCAATAATTCGACAAACAAAAATAAAAATGTATATTAAAAGTTCTTTCAAGGGTCTATTATTTCAGAAAAATACTTTTGACAAAAATGTACACAAAAAATATTACACGGGAAAAACATGATTTTTTTATATTTAAATAACTCACAGACGGCTTGGTATAGGAATGAAATATTTTGCCATCATTAAACAATCCAAACTTTTTTTCATGGGGTGACTGGAAATCGTTTTTCCATTTGTATGGACCTCGAACCAGCCTAATGTACATTAGGCAAGTTTAGAGTGATTTGCAAAGTATTTCGTTCCGTTTTGTTCAAAATATTTTTCTCAATTAGCGGATCCCTGAAAACACTTTAAATATATTACACTTCAGCATTAGACAATCCAATCTTCATTTCTGGGAGTTGAATGCAGACATTTTTGGTCGACTTGTTACCGATATCTAGCTATAACTAATCGAGTTTTAGGACGTTAAAGTTTGAAAAACTCCTTTCAATGGGCTTATAATGGAAAATAAAAAAAAATCTATTACTTTTTTAACTGTCGATAAATGTCATAGTTAGTAATCGATTGTAAAAATTCTATAAAAATTATGTGTATTAAAGCTAAATTAAGATTTACATCCAATAAAAAGGAATTCAATAAAAAATAATTTCTACATGCGTCTCAAGAAAAAACTAACTAATTTTTAAAATATCGCATATTTTTTCGATATTTTTGTTTTGGATAACTCCAAAGTTATCGAAAATTTGTATTCTAGTTTTCATTCAAATGAATAAAAACTCGATTTTTTAGTTTCGATGTTTCGATAACTAAGAAAGAAAGGAAAAATAATTTTAAAAAGATCGCGCACTATGCGCGCATAGTTTCGATGTTTCGAAAACTAAGAAAGAAAGGAAAAATAATTTTAAAAAGATCGCGAATTTTTTCGATATTTTTGGTTTCCCCGGTTTTTTTTCGCTTGTTCATTCAAATGAGCTAATAATAATAAAAAATTTAAAAAAATCGATTTTTCGATGTTTCGATAACTGAATTCAATAAAACAAAATTATTGCAACATCCACCTCAAGAAGAAAACTAAAAAGGAAAACTAATTTTAAAAGAACCGCGCTTTTTTTTCGATATTTATGGTTTTGATAACTCTAAAGTTATCGTCAACTTTTACCCTATTTTTCGCTTTTTCATTCAAATGAATAAAAAAGATTTTTTAATTTTCATTTTCGACATTTCGATTACTAAGAAAGGAAAACTAAAAAAGGAAAAATAATTTTAAAACTATCTCGATGTTTTTTTTTTTGATATTTTTGGTTTCTCCATTTTTTCGCTTTTTTCAAATTCAAATGAGTTAAAAATAATAAAAAAATCTATTTTGTAAATTTAATTTTCGATGTTTCGATAACATTCACCTCAAGAAGAAAACTAAAAAGGAAAAATAATTTAAAAAAAGTCGCGCATTTTTCCCTATATTTTTGGTTTTGATAACTCCATTTTCATTCATGAAAATCGATTTTTTAATTTTCATTTTCGATGTTTCGATAACTAAGAAAGAAAATAAAACTAATAAAAAGTAAAAATAATTTTAAAAAGATCGCGCATTTGTTTTCGATATTTTTGGTTTCGATAACTCCAAAGTTATCCGCGTTTTTCGCTTTTTCATTCAAATGAGCTAAAAATAATAAAATTGATGTTTAAATTTAATTTTGTATTTTTTCGTTTCTTTTTGAACTCATTTTACATTTTTAAAATTTTTCATTTTAATTTTTTTAACGTCCTATATCTCGATAACATAGTCAGGGGCATAGGATATATGAATGTGAACGCCATATTAAAGTAAATGTCGTATTATTTTTCTGTTCTGTCTGTCTGTAGTTGTTATCATAGTTTGTTTCAAGAAACAATCCCTACATCGTGTTCTGTGTCTTCTGTAAAATAAGATCAATTGGGAGTTCTCTCTTGACCCCATTAATTAAAAATATAACTGAAGGGCATAGATTTGCCTCGTACAAGTACAGACTCGTGTACACCATCGCCATCAACATCGGCAGAAAGTGTGAAATCATTTCGAAGAAATTCATTCACATTTGCCGGCAAAATATCAAAATATTGCTCATGTGCATGTGCATGTGAGTGAGTGTATGCATTTGGCATGCATGAATGTGTGCATTTGGTGCGATACAGGCACAGCAACAATTCATCATGTCAATGGTGGTAGTATCTGCATTAAATAAAATGTCTGTATGTATGTATGTCCGTACGTGCATATTGTGTAGATGTCTTACGTTAAATACATTCGTATTTAATATTATGAATAGCGGTCGATGATGGTGCTATACGGACGACTATACACATGTTTTGTTTGCATTTGATTTGTTGCTGCTGCTGTAGTAGTAGTTGTTGTTGTTTTATTCTCTTATTATTTGTATTCGAATGAAGCAGAAAAAACGCAAACAAAACAATTTTCAATGTTTTTTTTTGGTATTTATTTGTTGCTTTTAAAGGCAATGAGGTAATCGCGTAATTATAAATTTTATTTCAAATTTTTCTCGAACATAAAAAAGAGTTGTTTTGTTTCAGCGCTTTTTATTACTTCTGGTTTCACTTGTCATAATGGGGAGAGAGTGAGCGTGTGTGTGTGTGTTTGATTTTAATGACAGTTTCACAACTTGGCGATTTTCTTGACACTGAATTAAGCGTTTTTTGTGCATTCGTCTTCAAAAAGGGAAATTTAGAAAGAATTAAATAATTCCTAGACGAACCTGCAATTTTGAGAAATTACGTACTTCGATATTATTTTTGTGGCCTGTAATGTAACAAGACTGTTGGGGGGACACTATTTTGTCATCGACAAAAAAATAAAATTTTTAACCTCAATGTGTAAAATGCGAGAAAGGCTGAGACTTGTAGAATGCAAATTTATTTATTACTTGGCTTCCCACTACCTTTTTCAATTCAATTTCACATCTCCATGAATTGTGTGGATTATTACCACTGTTATATAATACAATATTTAATAAATATCAACAAATATTATATACTTTATATTCCAATCCGTAATGTGGACAAATATAAAACGAATTAAAAATATGTCATTTTGTAATTTACGAAGAAAAAAAGTATTGCTGACGAATGTTTGCTTTTTTGCACTTTGTCCTGAAACTGCATTTTTGTTTTAATTTCTTAAAAAATCTAACCGCATTCTTTCCGAAAAATATTTCCATCTGAAAGGGCGAAAAACTTGAATTTTCGACCTCTATTTGATCTAGGGGTCACAATGTCGTCTTATAAAATTAGTTTTTTTGTGGAATTAATGTCTTCTTATTATTTAGAAGTTTCCTTACATTACGAACGTCGGCGTTTTTTGTGGTTCCGGGGGTTTTAAGTTTTCAATAAAAAGGCGACATATTCTAATGATGCGTTTTGAAAATGTTATGATGAGTCAAGGCAGCTTTTTTCTTCTGAAAAGAAAACACCATTTATATTAGCGTATGATTAATATAAATACGTTGCTCATATTAATCATACGCCAATAATAAACATGGCATAAATTTGGTCGTAACTTCGACATTTATTCAAATTCGAATAAGAATATGAATAATAATGATTTCTATTTTTCTTATTCTCCTAAGAAAATCAGAAAACAGTTTTTAAAATTGTTAAAGTACATTTGGAACTGCGGAATGGGATTATGTTCAATTCGAATCGATTATCTGCATTTTTGCAAACCTTTTGAATAACTATGTATATTTGAAATAGACTAAGTAATACAAGTTAATGGCTGGTCTTGGGTGATGACCACTACGGCAAATTACGTGAATCCATAAAAGTCAAGACAGCATTATAATCATAATCATATTTGATAACTATTCACTTTCTTTTTGTTGTTGTTTCAAGTCAATGGATTTTGCAAGTGAGAGGTTGAGTCATATCGTAAGCGCGCTAAGTAGGTAGATTGTAATTATACACAAAACCATAGAAAGTTGATTGTATGTTTATGTGTGGATATCAACGAAATATACATAAAAAACAACAAAATCATTAATAAAATGCAACGTAATGCAAACGTAGATTAAAGAGGTGAAGTCGTTCATTCAAAACTAGTCATGTTTCATGACGCATTTAAAACCGAAATGTTCGGTATTTAAGACATTTCTCGAAAAATAAAACAACAATTTCCATTTTCCACACTCTAAATAAATCGATTGCTAAACGATAAATAGAAAAATAGTTTTCCTTCGAGGTAATTAACTACACTTCAATGGGGGCATTTTCCATGACTTTTAAAAGTTAACCACTTGTTGTGTTTTTCTGAGAACAGAGAATCGTGATGTTGACATCACTGCCGATATAATAGAGAAGACACACCGCAATGAGAGTACTTCGAGCTGAGAGAGCATTTCAGCGGAAACTCACCACGAAGCTTTCAAAAAGCCAATCTCACTCAGCACTGGTGGTCAGCCACAAACTTGTACATACATACATACAATGTACATAATTACCGGCATTTTTCTTCTTATCGGCGAAATTATGGTATTTCGCGTTCTTATCTAAGGAACTGATAAATCGACATGGCTTTCCTGGCCGCAAACACGTCGTAACGTCGTATACGTTGTGGTACGGACAGCACCAATTCTGCCGCACCGCAAACAATGTTTGTCGCCCTCAACATGAATGAACATGAACATGAATATAAACACGAACATCGGTATGAGCATGAATATGAGCATGATTTACTACATCTAATTGCGATTAAACACTAAAATAAGCCGAATGAATAAACAAATTCGCGGCGGGGCAAAGGCAACCACTGTTGTGGCAACAGCGGGTGAGAGTTGGAGAGGAGAAAGAGTGAGAGAGAGAGAGAGAGAGCACATGGTGCGAGTTCTCTGCAAGACGAAAAGCTTTGTGGTGAATTTCTTGCGTCTTAACGTGTTGTGTTGTGTTGCTAGTTTAACACATTTTAAGTTATTTTTGCCAAAAATGAAAAAATGTATGCGATCGTTATTTCCGTACTTTTTGGTCGCGGTGTTCAGTGTTAATATAGTCTTAGAAATAAGCAGACGTGTTTTTACTGGATGGCTGGAAATTGAAAGAAAAAATACACACAGAAATTGAATAATTGAAAGAGGAGCAAATTCAAAAGAATATATATGCAAAACGAAGACAACGACGACGAAAAAGAAAGATAAAATTAAAGTTTTATACCAAAGTGCGATAAAGAAAACCAAGGAGCGGTTTTCACTGGATTCATTTGTTACAAGACAACAAGTATACCAGCTTTGCCCTTTTTTTCTTTTGTAATCATTTCACAATTTTCTTCTATCACTTAGAGAGAGAGAGAGAAAGAAAGAAAGATTTCGGTGGGCCCCGAAAGAAAGAGGAAATAAAGGATTATAAAATATCCGCTGCTGTACAATCATACCCGCCTGCTTTGTGGATTACCAAGGCGTATGATTGATATTGATTACCAGAATTTTGAAATAATTTTGAAATATTCGACAAGTCCGATTAGACGTGAAACGCAAAGACTTGTCCCCCACCCCCCGTTAGCTATTGCACCGGCACACTCCAGCCTTTTTTCGCCAAGAAGAAGGTTGAGTAGTTGTGCACAGTTGGAGGAGACGCAAGGCCTTCATTTCAAACACACACAATTACCACAATAACCTACGTTCGATAATAATCCTTAGGAATTGTATTGCGAAACTACACAAGAAAGACGTCTACAGAACAAGGTGGGTCTCAAAGCGCAGAACAAAACTAAGCTCTGCTCTGCGTAAACAGATTAAGTCATCTTCTATTTTTTTTTTCGAGCGAGACTTCATTTAAAATTTATATTTCCAAAACGACAAAAACAACCAGCAAGTGATTAACAGAAGAAAAAAAAAACGAGTTAAAAAGTAAAGCAAAAAGAAAAACAACAACAAGCTAAAATCCCGTTTAGGCGAGAGGTCATTTACTTATGTACCGCAACGCGACGCAAATGTTTAAGCAATCTTTCGCCTGGCTTTTCAGGCCCGCTTTCTTCACTTCACTTCCCTTCCCTTCTTTTCTCGGAAAATTCTCTGTTCACCAGCAATAGCAATAGCAACAGCAATTTTCTAATTTTTCTTTAGTTGCCGTCGTAAGGCAAACACCACAATTGACCTAAATTTGTGTGCGTTTTTTCGGCATTTCTTGCGGCGTTCAGTGCCATTCACTTAAATGTTGAGGTTGCCATTGCCTTCATGTGCTTCTTTATGCAAACGAAAAGCGTTCATTCGAAAGAAACAAACATCTATTAGCAACGAAACACTCAACCAAACATTGATCAAACTCGGCAACTGAAGTCAAATGAACTGAGGTGAACTGAACTGCTTGCTTGCTCACCAACAACAACAGCCAAATTCAAATGTATGCGCACCACCAGTGAAATTATGTACTTCGAGAAACCAGTACCATCCCACTAATCGAAAAAGAAACAAACTTTCTTTCGGCATTTCATTGTGAAATTTCGACACTTGAATTTGTTATATCAGCCAATGTCCGATTTTGGAAAAATCACAATTTTTATAAAATTTGCAGTGCTTTTGGGCAGAGCGCAGCGGCGCTTATGGATTTCTTTCTACGCACAATTGTAAAGAATTGTTGCATAAATTTTCAAATTTAAATATTTCTCAAAGAAATAACCACTTTGGTTATAGTGAAGGATGGAAATGATTTGATATTTAAATTCTTGGCCGATTTTAGAATTAATCAACTCATCGCATTGCGACTTGTTTGGATTTGAAATATAATTTTCCAATTCTTGTTGCCATTTCAACCATTTTGGAAGATCTCTTCAGTTGATGATTGCTGGAAAGACTGGCTGCAAAAAAATATGAAACCTCAAATTCACAACAAGTTATGTGTGATTTTCGAAACAATGGCTGTGTTTTATTTACGCGCCAGCAAATATGAAATTTAAAAATTTTGAATGGAAAATATTTAATTTTTATTTTTTTTACAAAAATTATTTATCGATGCGTAATATGAAACATAGCAATTGTTTCAATGTATGAAGTTCTTTTCCAAATAAATATTTTTACCTCAATTTAAAGTCAAATACATGGCAAACATTTGGCAACTGTTGACAGTTGAAAGCATTTGAAAGAAAATTTTGTTTGTTTGGGTTTCGAATGAACAACTATTTTTCTTTCACTAATTACCGAAGCAAAACCATGAAGAGATGGACAACCATTAAATAGTTTTTCGGGTGCTGAAGAAATGTCATAAATCTATACGAAAGGAATTAACATGTGAATGTCGTTCTTTGATATTTTCGTGGTGCGTGAAAAATTACGCCGTTTTATTGTTATTATTTTTATTTTTGTTTGTATTTCCTTAATGTACTAAATACGTTCTACATACATACATATGTATGTATAAGTTGAGAACAATAACAAAGTGTTGGCTGTTCTGTTCTTATTGATTTCTGGCACGTTTCCAATTGGAATATTTCTGACGATATTTTTTTGGCTAATCCTTTTGGGCACACACAAACACACACAGAGACGTGTCACACGTCGCATCACAAGTTTTGACAATTTCGTTCTGAAATATGTATGAGAGACGAGGAGGTTGCAGTCGTTAGTAGACTTGTGTCACTATTGCAATATTTTCATTTTATTTTGACTTTTACGGGAAATTCGCGTGGATTCCAATTCCATCTTACACTTCTTTAGTCGAGTCGAGTCGTCGTAATAATCATCATGAAAGCGACTTTCGAATACGGCTTGAAATATTTCCAGTCCATTTAAAAAACTAGCTGGTCGACTTGCGGAACAGCCATCCATATCCATGAATAGCTCCCAAACAAGGTGTGCCTCATGCATTTCATTGATTTATTTGTGAATAAATCCAAGTACATACATACATAGTTATATGTGTATTTTTGGGGGAAAATGACGTAGTTCCTTCTCTCGCCCCATAAATAATTTGTGCTCGGAATTAATGTATTCCCAGCTGATTCATCCATCGCCAACAGCAACGATGAAGCTGAGCGCCAGCAGCGAGATATGGAATAATGATCAACGCTCGCTCGCACATTGTACTCGTCCAAAATGAATTCTGCATTGAATTTTGAATTTGTATTGAATCGTAACGCCTTTTCACGCGTTCTCCGACGTTTCGACTTGTTTTTGGTTTTATTTTTGCTTCGATCGTGCTGATCACATGAAGAAATGACGTCACTTTTCTTGTTTCAGAATTTTTTGAAAACTGTACGAAATTGTTGTAAAAAGCGTTTTTGTATGTGTATTTTTGAAATCAACTTAAAATAAATTTCCCAAAAACGCATATCAAAATAAAAAGACGAAACAACAATAAAAAAAAACTCAAACCGAAAATTATCTAAAAATAATCGAAAACACACACTACAATTCGTGGTGGTGATAATGGCGATGATGATGATGTTGGGGCATGGCGGCTGAAAATGAGGACGGCATTTTGTGTTTTTTTTTTCTTCAAAATATTTTCACAAAACGAAAAACTACAACAATGAGATTGGAAAGCAACATAAAACAACATAAGAAAACGGAATTAGGGGAGGAGGATGGGGTAACAGAAGAGGAAATAAATAAAAATATTTAAATTTTGTCGAAAACCGAAGAAGAAGATGAGGGGCGAGGGTTGGTAGGGAGATTACTGCTAGAAGATCATCCGTTAAAAAACTATTGAGAAATCAAAGCAAATCGGCCATAATCGGCAAATAAATCTAACTAGTTTCAACCAAAGCAAATGGAAGTGTTTTCAGAAACCTTCAAGAAATCAAAACAAACGTTTTGCTGGATTTTGGAATTTTTAAATTAAATATTTTAGCGATTAAACTACATATATATGTACATATGTATATAAAATAAGATTGAGAAATCTTTTGTTTTGTTTTGTTGACTAAGTAAACAATCTAGTTTGTCTAAAATTATTGAGTCCAAGTAAAAAAGATATTAGAGTCTCACATAGAGAAATTAGTAGTTGCTACTAGGGAAGGAAAATCCCTTTTCACGAATTTGTCTAGAAACCTCGCGCAATTGCAGTCCAAGTACTCCAGTTTGCGCACAATCTCTATTGAATCCCAGCAACAAACAACAATCTCACAACTTGTGAATTCTTCTCGGCGGCGGCGAGACATGTAAAATATTTCAATACAATTCAAGATGTCCCTTCCACAGTCCATGCTCTCCACCTATCCCTCCAAACAATGAGAGACGTTTCGAATATAAGAGAGGAGGCAGCCCCAAAACAAGAGTTCGTTTGATGTGCGTGCGCCCCGCTGTTCTCGCGTTCTCGCATCGTTAGCGTGCTTTTGTTGTTCGTGAATGAATCAATGATTGTTCGAATTTCGAAGAAATCTTCGAATAATTTTCTTTCTTTGGCTGTCTGTCTGACTACTGTTTGGCTGGTCTGGTCTGGTCTGGCCCTTGTGTGCGAAATATTGCGCTGTTCACTTTGAGTAAAATCTCGTAGCTAAACGGCCGCATTTACTTTTTCCACGGCAATCTTCACAGCCTTCAGTTTCTGTTGATCAAATAAATATTTTTTTTACATATATACACAGCGATATTTGTTTGTTGTTTTTGTTATAATATACAAAACGCAAAACATTTAAGAAGCAGAAGAAGAACCAAAAAAAAAAAACGAAATAATAATAATAAAAGAAAGAACACGGAGCAGAACGGAAAACACATTGCCTGGCCATAGTGTGTGGCTAGAGTATCACCGCAGACCGACCGACATCCATAAGCCAAAACCGCCAACAATCGAATCCATTAAAGCGAATATAGTCGCTCGACGTCGGCCGACGTCATTGAGAATATATTTGAAAACCAAGAAAAAGAAATTAAACTGAGGGAACCCGACCGCGTGGTTTTGCTCTTGGAGATCCATTGAATTTCGCACTAATTTTCGCATTTGTTTCTTTGCAGATTGAACGACTCTTTGCACGATAAGGATCGTCAGGTTGGTCGTGATTTGGAAGAAATCGAGGCCATCTTCCGTAAGGTCTCTACATTACAAGACAAGTTCAATACTTTGTTGGAGGAGATCCAAGGTGTTCATGCATTTGATGAGAATATCGCCAAGATCGAGAAACAATTGCAAGATTTGGATAGCGAAGTTAAGAAGACCGTAAAGGAAAGCCAGTCCCTTGTAAGTACGACCAAGGAGCTGTACTTGAAGAAGCAAAATCTCGTACCCAGTGATATTGACCAAGAGTTTACCGCACTCGAGCTGCTGTCGGAACGTGTACAGGGCAACATGGAGTCGAAACAGAAAGAATTCAAACGTGCCAAAACAGTACGCACAGACTATACGTCCGGCGTGGACGACATCCAAGGATGGCTGATGCAAGCCGAAGTCGAAGTCCAGGATCGTAGCCTGGCACCGGCACAGATGAAAGAACTCTTGCATCGCATCAATCAGGAAATCACCGGCATTTACGAACGTTTCACAATGGTCAAGACCAATGGCCAGCTCATTATCGACAATTGCCGCAGCAGTGATGAAAAGCTGCTGGTACAGACGACCATCGATCAGCTCGCCCAGCAATTGGGTCAAGTGCGCTCTTGGCTGGACGAGAAGAAACAACAGGTCGGCGATAGTTTGGATGCATGGACCCGGTTCATGAATCTGTATCAGATAGTCATGGCCTGGGTGGCGGAGAAACGTGTATTCCTGGATCAAAGTATTGAACTGAAGACATTGCCCGAGGCTCGTAGTAAACTGAATGATTACATTGCGGCTGTGAAGAGTATTAAGCCTATTGTGAAACATTTAAGCGAAATGGATAAGGAACTGGAACACATAGGTCAGGTGACGACAGTTGGCGATCTCAAGGATAAACTACAAGAAGCCGAGGAAGCGAAGGTTGCTGTGGAAGCTGTATTATTAGAGAGGGTATGCTATACACGACACGACGCGACACATCACCTAGTCGACATCGGTTACGTGGGGGGCCGTCCTCCCTTGGCGTGAGCCGACATCGACTTGGTGTTGTGCCTTCGATCATATAAAGAAGCCTAAGGCTGTGTGGTCATCATGTATGTATGTATAAATTGTTTTTGAAATTATGCCTCTGTCCCCCTAGAATGCATTGCTACAAGAAGCCTGCGAAGAATGGGATCAATGTGAACGTAAAATTAAGGATATACGCAGCTGGATAGAGAAGACCAAGCAGTCTTTAGAATCACCACAACACAAGAAGAAACCCCTGAGGGATCAATTGGGCTATTGCGAGAAAACAATGGCCGACATCAACGTACAGAAGACCAAATTAAGACTGTCTATTGAAAAATTGGAGGTAAGTCCAGGCTTTCTTCCGACGCCGGCTACAGAGCTCTTTTTACTGAACTTTTTCCACTTCCCACCTCTTTCTCTCCCCTCTCTCTCTCTCTATCTCTCTTCACACTCTTTTCATATGTTTTCCAAAAGGTCCACTTTAAAAACGGCATGGGCGGCGACCCACGTCTGAGTGAGAACGTCGACGATTTGTTGAAGGTTTTGGAGGGTCTGGGCGGTATGGTGAAAGCCAAGAGCTCCAGTCTTGAAGAAACTCTCCAACAAATCGACGTTTACCAACAACAAATGCAGACGCTAAGGCAAAAGATCATACAGGAGGAGCAACAATTGCGACTGGTCATGGCACCCACATATCTGCCTCACGATCGTGAGCGTGCATTGGCCGAACAACAGGTACGTACCTTTAGACTTACTCCGTAGATAACCACAAGCATAGGAATATTATTTTGAACGATTCTTCTGCATATGTGCATATCGGACTGGTTACAACCAGTCGATTGCATAAAGAAAAAGGAGTCAAAGGAGCCCATAAAAGAGAGTTTATTTTCCATAGCTGATGAATAAATAGGCTACACAACTGTTGTTGTCCTAGGTCGTAGAGTGTAGGGTATCCATTTAGCATCATGTGCGTTTCCTAACCACGTATAGCGCTATCAGCAACATCATCCCGTGAATGTATTGCCAATTTGTTAACCCCACGTTGTGGTTCAAATCGAACAACCACTACCTACACATATCGAACTAACTATGTTTTGAGATCGAAAGGAGCTCTAACACAAAATAATACGGCATTAGAACTAACTAATAGTGTGTCGAAGCGAATGAAAATCAATTAAGTGATGAAGACGTTCGTGTTCGTATTCGTATTTCATGCACGGTGGCTGCGTTGAACACAATTTGTTAGAAATTATATTTCGTTTCATTTCCTTAGTCGACTATTTTGTTTTTTCTTTTATTATTATTATTATTTTGCGACGTTTTTTTCTAATACCGTGGCGCAGCCTTCATTATTTTCTGTGTCTAACACTTTGTCATACCCACGATCGCAATGATCACCATAACCATAACCATGCCATCGTCATAATCATCTTCATCATCATCATCGTTGTGTTGAGACACACACCCAGCAATAATACATACATACACATTCACACACATGTGGTCATTGTCATGTTTAAACATATTTTTGTGAATATTTTAACATATCCACCATCTTCACTAAAATCAGATGTGTTCAGCCCAAGAAACACTCCCCCTCTTCCATCACACACATTCTAGTCCATTGCCATTTTAAATTGAATTGTCTTGAATTGAATTTGGGTTCTTCTCATCCGCATTTCAACCACCTCCCCCCATCACCCCTCTTAAATAGTAACTCATACAAAATAAGACGAAAAACTAATTCAAATATGACTTGAATGAAACAAGAAGGAAAATCTCATAAAATGTAGAAAATATCACGTGGCACGTGCCACCGAAGAAAGCCAAATAAATAGATTTTCATCGAGAACTCAAGAAAACGCCTGACGACAGATTTTTTTTTGGGCCGACTAGTTTAGGATGCCACAGCGATGAGTGTGTGATTTGTTTTGTTTGTTTAAATATAATTTAACCTCCAACACTCTATATATATAAATTCATATACATAAATATACTATATAGATACTACCACAAGCATACATACACACACAGACTTCACCTTGAATAGGTTGAGTTTCCACTAAAAAGTATTGAAAATGATTCCACCATGGCATATGTATGTATGTATGTATTTGTCGAAAGAAATTTTGAATTATGGAAGATTTTACGATTTTACGAAACTGTTAGAATTTGCTCATAATATTTTATAACTAGTTTAAGTTTTTACATATATTGCAAGAATTTTGCAATCGAATGGTAAGTCATTTTGATTTGTTCTTTTTTCTTAACATTTTCAATTATTTAAAACTCTGTCAATCAAGTTTTCAGGTCGAACGACCCTTAATTTCGCCAACAAAAAAAAATAAAGTTTTAGGACAAGAAAAGTTATATTTGAGTCGTATTTTCGAGATAAACAGAAATCACCACCTACCCAACTCACCACCTACCACACATCACAGTTCACCAAGAAAAAGTAAAAGCAACAGTTTCACCTCATTTTCATTTCACCTAAATATACAGAATATCTTCTTTGTCATTGGCCATTTCATTCGAAACCACCAACTTGCACCATATTTCACATTTCGTTATTCTCGCCACACACAGAGTGTGATGCGAATGGAGGAGAAGTGAAATTTGGCCAAGGCTTGGTTTGTGTCTGTACTACGCACCACTCACTGCTTTTATCTTAGTTTTGGTTATGGTTTAAAATTTGGCTTCTGAAGCATTTGGTAGTTTAGTTATTCCATTATCCATTACCATTGCATACTTGTCATTAGTTTCATTGGGAACTGACAAAGAGAAGTTAATATTGAGAACTAAATTGCCAATATCAACTTCTCTTTGGAATTGGGAACTAGTTTATTTGATCTCTCTCCTACTCATTTTTATGGGGCTTATGGTTTATTGTTTTAAGTTTTGTTTTATTTGGTTTTTATTTGACGTAAAATTTTCTCTTTTTTCTTTTATCGACATTTTCACTAAAAACTACATTCAAAAACAAAACTATAAAAAAACATCAAAAAATACATCTAAAAACTCCGGTGTTGTTGCTCTACTCTGCTAAAAACGGTATTGGTATATAAATATTGCTCTCCCTATCTCTCTCTCTCTGTGTGTTTCTCTCACATAAATACTCATACTAACTCTGATACATATTTGTGCTGAACAACTAATATATGCATCTCTGCATCTCTCTCTATCTCTGTCTGTCTGACTGTCATAACCCATGTCTTCCTCTGACCTGTGAATATTGAAACACTCTTGTGTGCTTTTACCTTGCTAACCCCTCTCTCTGCTAAAATAAAATATATTCATGCCAAAATGATTGCCTTCTTCTTTGTCGGGGTTTATATATATTTGCTTGTACAATATTATAATCTCTCTCACACACATACATACATACACGCACACACATACACCAAAATACGCATTCACACTATATTACCATTTGTAATCGATTTTGGCGTGACCCCTGCCCCATCCATATGTCTCGATTCTTATGATGTATGTCTAGGCATGTCGAGAACGTGTCAAGAACCTGCACTCAAAAATAACCGCTCGTAATGAACGAATCAAATTGATGATACATCGCGGCACTCCAGATGAAACAATATTAGAATTATAGATCTTTACAACACGTGTATTGTCCCTCCCCTAGTATAGGTTTAAGCCCTTAATTAAGCAGCCACCGCCACAAAAGTCACAAAGTCGGCAGAGCTTTTCTTGTTTAAAAATTTTCCCAAAACTCTTACCCTTCTTGCAGGCAAAACTCCCATTGTCTGGAATTGAAGGGTATCAATTTGGGAAAAAGCTTTCGACAAAAGCTCGACTTATGACTCTCTACTATAGCTTATTTACTATTATAGTTTGTATTATTTATTTAAAAAGAAAAAACAAAACGAAACCAAAGAAAATTTTAACATGGCCCCTAAGTACATTTAAAGAGAAACAAATAAAAAGCCAAAGAATTTTTAAATATATAAATACAACAGTTTTATTTCCACTCTCATACTCTCTTTGTGCATTTGTCACTCTCTCGCAAGGTGTTCTGTATAGGGTTATTGACTTAGCTTAGGTTTAAACCATATTTTGTTTTCCACCAAACCTAACGATTTTGGCAAATTTTTCCCATATTATTTTTATCGCAAATGGCAGGCTCTACGTGCATCCATTGATGATATGCAACAAAGATATGATGTGGTTGCCGCTTTGTCGTATACACTGGACCCGCATTCGGTGGTCGCAACATCATCTTCCGTTTCCATGATGTTGAAACCCTCCAAAGTAGTAGGTCTGACTTATGCGGAGGTACTGACAGGGCAGTCATCGCCAGAAACAGAAAAAATTTCTTCTGTCTCTACGACACCCGAAGTAATAATGGAAGTGCCCCGAATTAAACAAGAAACCACAACGGAAGAATATGTGGATGAAGACGGTATTAAGCATAAAATTACAACTACGACTACTAAGACCACTAGAGCATCCACCAGCATAACCTCAAGCAGACAAGATCGAACTAAGGCTCGCGACATGAAAATTGCCAAACAAACTACCACGCCCGTAACTACCACCGATACTACCGATAATGTGCCACAACCTCAGACAGTTTTGATAAGCGAACAGGAAGAGGAATTTGTTCAAAATGTTCCTATAACAACCTCAAGATCAGCAGCAACAGCAACACCAACCACAACAACGTCCGACGAATTCTTGCGACAAGAACGTAGGTTACAACCGCAGGTCGGTAAGACTCAACTTCGCGCTCCCCGAGAGCAGCGTAGAGGACGTTCGCCTAGAAGGAAGCAATATTCGCAAACTAAAACCTCAACTTCAGGTGAAGCTGAACTCGAAACTGAACATATGGATGTTTCTACGGAACAGCGAACAACGTTCACATCTCACTTAATATTGCCTTCTGAAGATAGAACTCGTTCGAAGAGTCCTATGTGGGTACCTGGCTCCACGTCCTATGCTGAGGTATTAAGAGGAATTGAGTTGGAGAGGCAGAGACAACTGTCACTCAGAGAAGCTGAAATGTGCCAAACACAGCAAAGCACAAGTCGAACAACGTATGGCACACGTGAAATTACAACCACAGCAACGACAACCTCGGAATATAAAATGGTTCCTACGCAAATGGTTACGGAAATGGCGCTGGCGCCACACCCAGAACCACAGCCACTATCACAAGAAGTTGCCGAGGTTGCTGATGCGCAAACATATTACACTGAAATCGTTACGGAATCTAACCCACAAATTTCAACGTCCTTCCGCACAAGACAAATAGAAACCACGGTTCGACAAAATGAAGATCAATCAATTGGAGCAGGGATCACTCCCATCACCACTTCGGCCACATACGTAAGTACTTATAATTCCGACATTCCCATGACGGCCGAAGAAATACAGGCTACGTATCTGCAACCTGATCCACAACTCTACCAGTCCATGTATGAAAATCTTGAAGATAGTGAGCAATGGGGCTATGTGGCACAATCATCGCCCGTGCAACCATCACCATCGGATAACTTTTATGAGCAAATGATGCAAGTGCAATACTCCCAACCAGGCACTATACAGGCAGCGTACACTGGCTATCAGTATCCAGCTCAAGCGCCGCAGTATCAATTAGTAACCACAGGCTACTACCAACCCGCTCAACAGCCGACAGACGCTTACCAGGGTCTCTATAATCCAAATGAACAAATGTACTACCAACAACCGGCAACGCAAGAGTACCAGCAGTACATTTATGAACAGGTTGCGCAACCGCAAGAACCTCAGCCTCAATCACAACAGCCTGTCCAAGAACCCTATGAAACAAGTTATACGATCACGGATGCCACCAACATTGAGACTTTGTCCAATGTTGCGACGACTCTAGCTTCCATGATACAACAATCAACCATAACCTCCACCAGCACGATACCCATACAAAGCCAGCCTGAATCAATAGCCCTATATGAACCTCAAGAAATACAGGTCGAGGAACCCATTCCCGATCTGACCTTCGGCCAATTTGCTATTAATGAAATAGAAAGTATACCGCAGGAGACAACAGTACAGTCAGCCGACATTGTAAATACGCAACAAACTCCGCCAGCTAACGTTCCTAGTGCTCCCGTTGTAAAACCAGCGCGCACAGAACCCAGAACTCATCATGAAGAATATGCTACATATGTTCATGAACCAATGCCACAACAACAACAAGCCCAAGTTGTGGAATCAACGAAGCCGCAAATCGCCGGCTCCACATATGCCGAAGTTTTATTCGGCATGCGACATGGTCAAAATTTCCAGCCATCCAGTCATCAACCAGTCCATGTTAAAGTTATCGCTACACAAAGCGTAATCAAAGATAAACCTGTAAATAATCAGACAACCAAAACGGAAACGACAAATACCGCAACTACAACGACGACGACTACTACGACGACAATAACGAAAACACAGAACAAATCAAAAGATCAGAGATTTAAATCACCCCGAGATGAAAGTCGACACAAGAAACAAAAACTAATGAAAGAAGAAGAACCTAGAAGCTCCCAAAGCGTGTCAAATGTTTATGGAGAGACCACGATTGCTGAAGCTGTCAAGCCACAAAAGACAGTCCATCGAAATGTAGCTCCAGCAGCCGTGGAAACATTTGAAACGCCCGAGGAAGTGAACAGTAAACCCAAACAAGTGAAGAAAACGAAAAGATCTCGAGAAGAAAAACCAGTCTTGTTGCAAGACTTTATCAACTATGAGAAACAACACTCGACCAATACGAAACCTAACTCAGAACCCAGAAAAGACAAAAAAGAACCGATAACGAAGAAGAAATCCAAAGAACTGACAGAAGAAAAACCAATTGAAGGTGGCAAACCTTCAATGGCCGAAATTGTGAAAGAACAAAAACCTAAAGAGGGCAAAACGAAACATGTTAAGGCCAAGGAAGCACCTCAACAGTCCCAAGAGCATCAGAAGTCGGAGGAAAAGCCTCAACAATCAGATGAGAAACATTCACTAGCCGATATTGTTAAAGGAGGCGTGAAGAGCTTTGTGGAACACCTAACGCCATCCAAGAAAGAAAAGAAGGACAAGACTAAGAAACAGGAAAGTGATAAGAGTACCACAACCAAAGTTACAACTATTGGAATTAAGGAGACCAAAACGGAAAACATCGATGTGCAAGCTAGTCAAAAAGACTCCAGTCTTAGTTTCATTCAATCCGAGCGTCAACACGATGTTCCTAGCAAAATGGAAAAGAAGCCTAAAAAGAAGCCCGTTGAAGAGCATAAGTCCGAAGAGTCTAAAGAGCAAAAACAACCCAAATCCACTGAGGAACATTCAAAACCTACCGAAGCTCCTAAGCCCAAGGAAGAGGCAAAACGCAAGGGACAGTCTAAACAAAAAGAACAACCTCAAGCTGTGAAAGAACCAAAACAGGAACAGCCAAAAACAATTAGTGCGACCAAACCAACGGAAGAACCGAAACGTACGGAACAGCTTAAACAAACAGAACAAAGCCAAACGGTCAAGCAGGTTGACCTACCTAAAGCCAACGTAGAAACAAAGGAGCAAACATCCAAAAAATCGAAGAAAGACAAGAAGTCTTCCGAACCGAAACCAGCTGAAGAACTAAAGAAAGAAGCAATTCAAACCATCACCAAATCGAAATCTACAGTAGAAATGGACTCGCCTACAGTAACCGTTATAGAAAGCGAACCTACAATTTCCGAAACAGTTTCAACCAACAGCGAAACCCTAGATTCGGGTGCTATTATCACGACCAAAACTATAACCAAACATATTACTAAGAAAATAGTTAAAATTATCGTTGATGGTAAGGAACAAATTGTGGAAGAAGAAATCGTCGATGATGTTCCCGAAGAAAACGTGATGGTGGAAAAGATAACTATTCCCGCCTCCGGAGATATCAATGAATCGACTATTTGCACCACCGTCTTACAAACTGGTGGTACACTGACAAAAACTGTTGTAACGAAAACGAAGAGATTTATCAAGCGCATTACGGAAAGTGGCGAGGAAATTGTCGAAGAATTAGCAGAGGATGAACCTGAAGTTGAACAGCAAGTAATCGTATTGCCCACAACTGAGGAAACTGTGATAACTAAAACACAGTTGAATGAATCGGTGCCAGAGAAACCCTTCCTAGCCCCCCTGCAACCCTTCGATGAGAATGTAGTGAAAACTTTCGAATCAGATGTTGAGAAATTCGAAGAATCAAGAACTTCAGTCAGTTCCGAAGTCATCAACACAAATATTACCGAACAAGCGAAAGTGGAAACGTTACTTTCCACTCAAGAACTGAAGGAAACTGAAGATATATCTTCCGAAAAACGTCAAGGCGAGAACAAAAAGTCGAAAAAAGGAAAAAAATCTGTGCAAAGGGAAACAGTGAAAGAACCAAAACACGTCGATGAACCCAAGTCTATTGTAGAACCCAAAGATACTGAATCGGAAGTTCAACAGCAAATTATAACATCGCCTACCACTGCGAAAATTGAATCGGTTCCACAAGCACCCCTGCAACCTTTCGATGAAACTGTAGTGGAACATGTGGTAGAGGAAAATAAATCAACAACCTTAGTCACTTCCGAAATAATTAACACCAAGACTACCACAGAAGAACTCAAGGAAACTAAGTCAGAAACTACTAGTATTCCCGAAGTTAAATCTCCCGAAAACCTTCCAGTTGAAAGCAAAAAGTCGAAAAAAGGAAACAAATCATCGGAGCCACTTAAACAAGCAGTGCCAGAACCAAAACATGTTGATCAATCTAAATCTGAGAGCGCATCTGAAGTTCAACAGCAAATTATCGTATTACCTACCACTGCGAATACGGTAGTGATGCATGAATCGGCTCCAGTCGAATCTTTGCAGCCGATCGATGAAATTGTAGTGCAACCTGTGGCACCCAAAGAATCAATAACTTTAGTCACTTCCGAAACAAGGACTACCACAGAAGAACTCAAGGAAACCAAAGCAATGCCAGAAATTACCAGCATGCCCGACGATAAATCTTCCGAAAAACCTGCAGTTGAAAGCAAAAAGCCGAAAAAAGGAAAGAAATCATCGGAGCCCCTCAAACAAACAGAGCAAGAATCAAAACATATTGATCAATCTAAGTCTAATGTAGAACCAACGGACGGTGAAAAGGAACTTGCACCTCAGTTACATGAGTCGCTTCCAGGAAAACCATCACAAGCACCCCTCCAACCTTTCGATAAAAGTGTAGTAGAACCGGAAAATAAGCCATTTGAAGCTGAAAACTCCAGAATATCGACAACCTTAATCACTTCCGAAAATGTATTGCCAACTGAAGAACACCAAGAAACTAAGGCACCCCTCCAACCTTTCGATGAAATTGTAGTAGAACACATAGAACTGGAAAGTAAACCTCTCGATGTTGAGAAATCCATTGAATCGATCACTACAAATGTTACAAATCAATCGAAAGAGGAAAATGTGCTGTCCACTGAAGAACAAACGGAAACTATTACAATGCCACAAGTTTCAGATAAAAACAAAAAGTCTAAGAAAGGCAAAAAATCAGCAGCTTCTAAAGCTGACGAGAAAGCCTCATTAGTTGAGGAACCGAAACAGGTGGATCCTAAGAAAGATGAGACACCTTCCGAAAAAATAAAACCTGTGGAAGAACCTATACTCGTCAAACAAACCAAGGAAATCGTTAAAAAGTCACTGACGGAACCGGTTACGGAAAATCTTCCAACTACAAATAATGAAAGTGTTGAAAGCATTGTCAAAGAGGACATCAAATCAAGTTTTGTTAGCCAACAAGTCGATGCCGAAGAAAAGCAATTCACTACGGCTGTAACAACTAGATCCACCATTACTTCGACTGGCTCTGAATCTATTCAAGAAACTATAACGAGTTCCGTAGCACCACAAAAACCATTGGCTGAAGAACCGTACTCGGTGCCACTTCAACCCTTGGCTATGGAAAATATATCGCAACCAGAAGTTGGCCCTGTTGTGACTTCTAAAAACACCACAATTGTAGCGACATCACCAAGCGAATTACACGATTCTGTTGAACATACAGAAGTACCTACAAGTACTACCGTCACACAAGTTGTACAGGGTGGTACTATTACCAGAACGTTGACAACAACTACGAAACGTATCGTGAAAAGAATTACGGAAGATGGCGAAGAAATCGTCGAAGAATTTTCCGACGAAGAACCTCATGTCATACATGATATCACCGAATTGCCTGTTACCACGCAAATTTCCGTTTCTCCTGTACCATTTGAAAATGCCAATAGTCAAGATACCACCTCTACCACAACTTCACAAGTGATTCGCGGTGGTTCCGTTACCCGTACTCTAACTACGATGACTAAACGTATCATCAAGAGAATTGACGAACATGGAAGAGAAGTCATTGAGGAAGTTTTCGATGAAGAACCCGTAGTTATACAAGAGGTTTCCGAGTTGCCTACGCAAACAGAATCCTATGTTATGCCAACTGAACTCAAAGAGGGTCCCCGGCCAATTGAGACAATGTCTGAAGCCATAGTCTCACATTCCGGAACTACAGCCCAGATTGTCCAAGGTGGCACTATTACCAGAACATTAACCACAATTACCAAGCGTATAATAAAACGTATCAACGAAAATGGCGAGGAAGTCGTTGAGGAGATTCTAGACGAAGAACCCTTGGTCACTCAAGAAGTTTGCGAATTGCCAACTACCACAAAAAATACTTTTGTTTGTCAAGAGCCTTCTAGCGAACAGGTTGCGGTCACAACAAACGAGCCTAACATAATAACCACTTCGCAAGTAATTCAAGGTGGAACCATCACCAGATCATTGACCACATTTACAAAACGTATTATCAGGACGATCAATGAAAATGGAGAAGAAATTGTGGAAGAAGTTATCGATGAAGAACCTCAGGTTACACAGGAGATTACTGAATTGCCTACAAAAACGGAATTTTCTGTTGTGTCTTCACTTTCCGATGAATCGGTGGATGTGACACCTCTTGATGATCAAACCGTAACAAAGACTACAAAAACTACTACCAAACGAATTACTAAACGTATCAATGAAAATGTTGAAAAACAGTTCGAAGCTCCTTTGGAGCCTCTCGTTGATATCAAACCAACTGAAGAACAAATGCCTGATGTTCCGATTACAGAACCCAAAGCCGAGCCCCTGATTGAAACAAGTGCAACAACAAAAACAACCTCCTCAGAAGAAGGTTATGAAGGTGGCGTGGTTAAAACCACCACGATACGTACTACAAAGAAGGTTAAACGAATCAAAAACGAAGAAAATCAGACAACGGAAGAAATAACAACGCCGCAACATCACTCAGGAGAGGTAGTTGAGAAACCAGTCGAAACCGTTGGCAATGCTGATGTAGTTCCTACAGTGGCAGTGAAAACTGTTGAGATCACTAAAGAATCACCAAACGAAGAGCTACAATCAGTACCTTCGGAATCATACGAACCTGATGCGGGTGGTGAAGTTACCAAGAAGACTATAGTTCGCACTACAAAGATAGTGAAGAAGATCGTACAAAGTTCAGAAACTGAGGCGACATCTAATAACGCCACATTCGAAGAAACATCCGATATACCTCACGAATCGGCTAATCAAGTTAAACCCATCGAAACAGAGCCTGTTGAACACGAACCTGTTGAGGATGCTGGTGGTGTAGTCAAAACTACGACAGTTCGAACCACAAAAATTGTCAAACGCAAATCACAAGACACTGAAGGTCTCGAAGATGTGTCCACTTCTTCACAAGAACCTGAAAGAACACAGACTATTATAGAAGAACCAAATGAAACGGTGAGCGTGACCACCAATCAAATGGATGGTGCTATCATAAAAACAACTACCATTCGCACTATGCGAATCGTTAAGAAAATTTCACAAGACGGTCGTATTGTTTTGGAAGAAACTGATGCTCCCGACGATGTTGTAGTCAAATCGACGATTGAAATGCCCGATCATACGAACACGGAAAATGACTCTATAGCCAAGACCACCTCTTCCACGACAATATCCCGTAGCAGCAGTTGTAGTAATAATGCTAGATTTGTAGAAGAGACCCCCAAACCCCATGAAATAGTTTTAAGCGGTTTAGAAGATGTTTCGTCATCGTCTGAAACATCTGCTACTGGCATTAAAGTTATCGGTATCGAAACAGTAGCTATACCACAAACACCTAAAACGACCACTATCACAACGACACAGAACTCACTTAACACAAATAATCAAGACTTTTCAACAACCACCACTACTACCACCACCACTACTTCGAAATATGCCACAATTTCGATGGCCCAGAGATGTAGTTTTGAATCAGAAGACGGTAAAAATGTCGTATATGTCGGTGATGGTATAGATGGTAAATATCCACCTGGTACCGTACAGAAAATTTCTCTCATTACTCACGAAGAGAAACATAAGACACCCATAGTGAAAATGCATTTAGATTTCCCCGAAGTGAGCCTTCAAGTCACTGAGACAGTAACCGAAAATTTAGAGGCGTCTTTGAATGCTTCCGAGCAACGGGAAGTAATCGACGAATCAGTTAGGGTAACCGAATCAGAAGAGACACCACAGATTAGTGACAATAATCAATTTATACATGAAATAGAGGAAGAGGTCAATGAACCCATTGAGGTTATTGCAGGCAAGAAAGAATTAGTTGTCAAAGAAATTGAAGAATGTGTTCAGATTATTGAAGAACATGAAACAGAACCCGAACCCGAACCCGAACTGGCTGATGAATCGCCAGAGTCTGTTGTAGTTGTAGAACATGTTCCCGAAGAACCCACTAAGGTTGCGGAGAGTGATCTGCTCTCTCCCCCTGACGTAGGTGAAATGACCCCAGAAGAAGAAACTCTTTTCAGAGAAATACAAAAACAATTAGGTAAGAAAGACAAAAAGAAACGCCCTGCCCTACCAGAAGAATTTATTAAGGCTGAAACAGTTAGAGAACCTTCATCCACTAAAGACCCATTAATTTTAACTGAACAAATCGAATCGCAAACTGTGGTGGAACACACCCCCACTCAAGAGTATCAAATTTGTCCCAAAGAAGAAGAGCAAATTACACATGTTTCTAATACTAATACTATTGTTGTTGATGTTCCTAAAGCTGATGCATTTGCTAAAACTGCTACTAGTTTGGTAAGCACCACACTGAAAGCTACAGAGCTTGCAACTAACCTACAAAGCGTTTGTCCGTCCGTTTTATTGTTTGAAATTCCCAAATACTACTTGCCACAAATGCTCTTCGCTGAATGCAATTATCACACATTAAGAGTAACCGAACAAAGCAACGAGCAACCCCTGGAAGCGCCAACGACGACAACGGAAATCATCGACAAGGTGCCGGAGAAACAAGAACCAATTATTGAGAAACCTTTCTCGGCACCTTTGCAGCCATTCCCAGAACCGGATCCAGAACTAACTACCCCCAAAGAAACGTCGATTACCGGAGTAGTAACAAATTCCGATTCCATAGTAATTGAACACGAAGAAAAGAGCTACTACAACTACGAAGTTCCCAAATTTAATGTGGTAGCTTTAAGTAGAGCTGAGTCTGAAATGGTGCTAAACATTAAACCTTTGGAACCTAGCAAGGATATTACTATGGATAACCAAAAAGTCAAGGAAGAAATTGTCCCAGCAATCGATGAGATTACTGAAACCAAAGCTCAGCTACCTGAGAAACAGATTGCAACTACTGTTCCGGAAACTGAAGAGGCAATTACGTCCGATGTAAATGTTTTAACGAGTTTGTCCACGACGACAACAACCACAACAACGACGACGATATCGAAAACAACTACAGATTTCAACGAGAGTTCACATTACAACTTTGAAGTTCCCAAACACAATATATTGGTTTTGAATAGAGCTGAATGCGAAATGATAAAAATACTGGAACCAGTAGACAACAATCAACAGCAGGAGAATATGATCCACGAACCGGCGAAACCATTCGATTCAAACCTGGAACAAATTATTGTTCCAATGGAAGAACCACTGACAGATGAGCTAGCGAAGGTGACAGAGGAACCCAAGAAACCTGCCTATGCTGGTTTGCCTCTTGACGATTCCACAAATGCTTGGATGGATGTTATGGACGAGCCAATGACATTATCCGATGATGACACAGAACCAGAGAAGTTGTTCACAGCTCCTTTAGAACCAGTTCAGTCCACTGTTACAGACGTCGTAGCTATATCAGAGGAAATTGAAGTGACACCCGTCGAATCCATAGTTACAGAAACCACAACGGTTGTTGAAAATGTTATCGAAGAATCAAAAAAAGTGGAAGATGTTTCTTCTAAACTTACAGAAGAACCTAAAAACGTGGCAGATGATCTACCGAAGGTGACAGAGGAACCGAAGAAACCTGCATATGCTGGTTTGCCAGTTGACGACTCCACAAATGCTTGGATGGATGTTATGGACGAGCCAATGACATTCTCCGATGATGACACAGAACTAGAAAAGCCATTCACAGCGCCTTTAGAACCAGTTCAATCCACTGTTACTGAGGTCGTAACAATATCAGAGAAAAGTGAAGAGAAACCCCTCGAATCTATAGTTACAGAAGCCACAACGGTTATCGAAGAGTCAACTAAATTAGAAGATGTATCTCCTAAACATACTGAAGAACCTAAACAAGTGACAGTCGATTTACCGAAGGTGATAGAGGAACCCAAGAAACCTGCATATGCTGGTTTGCCTGTTGACGACTCCACAAATGCTTGGATGGATGTTATGGACGAGCCAATGACATTCTCCGATGATGACACAGAACCAGAGAAGTTATCCACAGCTCCTTTAGAACCAGTTCAGGCCACTGTTACTGAGGCCGTAATTATATCAGAGGAAATTGAAAAGACGCCCGTCGAATCTATTGTTACAGAAACCACAACTGTTACTGAAAAAGTTATCGAAGAGTCCACAATAGTGCAAGATGTATCTTCTAAACTTACAGAAGAACCTAAAAACGTGACAGATGATCTACCGAAGGTGATAGAGGAACCCAAGAAACCTGCATATGCTGGTTTGCCTGTTGACGATTCCACAAATGCTTGGATGGATGTTATGGACGAACCAATGACATTCTCTGATGACGAAACAGAACTAGAAAAGCCATTCACAGCTCCATTAGAACCAGTTCAATCCACTGTTACTGAGGTCGTAACAATATCAGAAAAACCCGTCGAATCCATAGTTACAGAAGCCACAACTGTTATCGAAAAGGTTGTCGAAGAGTCAACTAAATTAGAAGATGTATCTCCTAAACATACTGAAGAACCTAAACAAGTGACAGTCGATTTACCGAAGGTGATAGAGGAACCCAAGAAACCTGCATATGCTGGTTTGCCTGTTGACGACTCCACAAATGCTTGGATGGATGTTATGGACGAGCCAATGACATTCTCCGATGATGACACAGAACCAGAGAAGTTATCCACAGCTCCTTTAGAACCAGTTCAGGCCACTGTTACTGAGGCCGTAATTATATCAGAGGAAATTGAAAAGACGCCCGTCGAATCTATTGTTACAGAAACCACAACTGTTACTGAAAAAGTTATCGAAGAGTCCACAATAGTGCAAGATGTATCTTCTAAACTTACAGAAGAACCTAAAAACGTGACAGATGATCTACCGAAGGTGATAGAGGAACCCAAGAAACCTGCATATGCTGGTTTGCCTGTTGACGATTCCACAAATGCTTGGATGGATGTTATGGACGAACCAATGACATTCTCTGATGACGAAACAGAACTAGAAAAGCCATTCACAGCTCCATTAGAACCAGTTCAATCCACTGTTACTGAGGTCGTAACAATATCAGAAAAACCCGTCGAATCCATAGTTACAGAAGCCACAACTGTTATCGAAAAGGTTGTCGAAGAGTCAACTAAATTAGAAGATGTATCTCCTAAACATACTGAAGAACCTAAACAAGTGACAGTCGATTTACCGAAGGTGATAGAGGAACCCAAGAAACCTGCATATGCTGGTTTGCCTGTTGACGACTCAACAAATGCTTGGATGGATGTAATGGACGAGCCAATGACATTATCTGACGATGACACGGAAGCAGAGAAATCGATCACAGCTCATGTAGATCCAGTTCAATCCACTGTTACTGAAGTCGTAACTCTTTCCGAGAAAATTGAAGAGACGCCCGTCGAATCTAAAGTTACAGAAACCACCACTGTTATTGAAAAGATTATCGAAAAGTCAACAATAGTGGAAGACGTAACTTCTAAACTTACGGAAGAACCTAAAAAGGTGACAGATGATCTACCGAAGGTGATAGAGGAACCCAAGAAACCTGCATATGCTGGGTTGCCTGTTGACGATTCCACAAATGCTTGGATGGATGTTATTGACGAGCCTATGACGTTGTCCGATGATGACACAGAACCAGAGAAGGCATTCACTGCTCCTTTAGAACCAGTTCAGTCCCCTGTTACTGAGGTCGTAACTATTTCAGAAGAAATTGAAGAGACTCCGGTCGAATCCATAGTTACAGAAACCACAACTATTATTGAAAAGGTTATCGAAGATGCAACAATAGTCGAAGATGTATCCCCTAAACTTACAGAAGAACCTACAAATGGTGCAGATGATCTACCGAAGGTGACTGAAGAACCCAAGAAACCTGCATATGCTGGTTTGCCTGTTGACGATTCCACAAATGCTTGGATGGATGTTATTGACGAGCCTATGACGTTGTCCGATGATGACACAGAACCAGAGAAGGCATTCACTGCTCCTTTAGAACCAGTTCAGTCCCCTGTTACTGAGGTCGTAACTATTTCAGAAGAAATTGAAGAGACTCCGGTCGAATCCATAGTTACAGAAACCACCACTGTTATTGAAAAGGCCATCGAAGAGTCAACAATAGTGGAAGATGTATCTTCTAAACTTACAGAAGAACCTAAAAACGTAACAGATGACCTACCGAAGGTGACTGAGGAAGAAGCTCAACCTGAATTAAGAGAATTTGTGCCACGAGAGTCCGTAGACCCTATGCATCCTATGTTTGTTGAACTTGCTACGGATCTACCGCAACAACAATGGACCGATACTCCCGATGAACCCATTGCGCAGCAAGATGAAAAAACAATAATCGACACTTGGTCCAGTGTTTTGGAGGATAATACACCTAATATTTCCTCCCTTGCTCTTACATCGAAACTTTCAGCCAATGCTCCTGAATTCACACCATCCTACTTGCGACATGAATATTCAGATCAGACACACACATTCTTGGCAAACGAACGAATTTACAATGAATTCATTCCAAGAAGCAAGCAACCTACACCCCGAAGGCAGCAAGAGAAACTCCAACCATCTAGTAAACCAAAGAAACAGCCGAAATCGCCTAAACGTAGTCAGGATAAATTGCCAAAACCAGAAAAGGTAGAGAAGTTCTCTGATGTCTTCGACACTGTTCCACAGCAAAAAACAGTGGACACATATGAACCCATAGTAAAGGAAGTTGTATCTGAGGAAATCAATGTTTGGCAACAGAATCCTAACGGGAAAACTTATGCTGATATAGTGCTTGAATCAAACCCTCTTGTCCAAGAGGTGGTCATTGACGAAGGCATCCAACGCGTGGAGGAAAAGGATATAAAAACCAAAAAGCAACAGACCAGAGAAGTACAAGTAAAACAAAAGAAAGAAAAGACCAAAAAGGATAGAAAACCTCTCAAGCAAACACAACAGGAACCTATTGTAGCGGAAGAAGAAGTTACAGAATCAGAGAAAGTGACAGCTATTCAACCGGATACACCTAGAGCGAAAGAAGAAGAACAGCCTCATGTATCTGAGTCTACCTCTACTAAGACCACAACAACTACAACAGAATTCTCATGGGCTTCATTGGTACAAAAACCAGGTGAATGGGTTGATGACACTTTGTTGAAGAAGCAAAAAACAGCAACAGAACCTCAGCCAGCAAAGAAATCGCTTGAAACAACTAAACCGAAGAAAGAAAAGCCGAAGAAACCCAAATCAAAGAAAGAAGAAAAGAAGAAACAAAAAGAACTGGAAACTCCCATCCAAACTACTTCTGAAGAAGATGAATGTGCTGATGAGTCGAAACTACCCATAGAACCACAGGACACTGTCAAATTAATTGAAACGACAGACTCGGTAACTGAGAATCAAGTAAGAACGGAAACAGTTACTGAAGAGAACACTTCAACATGGGCTGCATTGGTTAAACGCCCAGGTGAATGGGTAGATGCGATTACAGCAAAGGCCAAGAAACCTCAGGAACCTCTTGTTGAAAAGATAGAAGCAAAACCTAAAGATAAGAAGACAAAGTCTAAACGAGATCAATCTAAATCGAAACAAACCGATTCCGATGACAGTGACAAATTATCGAAAAAGCAAAAAGATAAAAAACCAAAACAAGAAAAATACGAGAAATCTGTTAAAGAAACTCCAGAAGAAACAAAACCGACTGTAGAAGAAGTGAGATTGCCTGAACTTGATAGTGTGCCACAAGTACAAACTAATGTCTTTTCCTGGGCTTCTTTAGTTAAGAAACCAGGTGAATGGATTGACGATATCAGTCAACGTAAAAAGTCACCAGACCGTCAGCAAGAAGTAGTAAAACCTCAAGATGTTAAGAAACCGGAGAAACCGCAGAAACAGTCAAAACAAACTAAGCCTGAGCCGAAACGTAAGCATGAAAAACCTGCTCAATTTAGCGATGATAGCTACGCTGAAATTCCACAAAAAATTGATATCTCTAAGCCAATTGAGAAACCTATATTGCTGGAAGAACCTAAAGAATCGGTTGAGGATACAAATACTCTAACTTGGGCTAAAATTGCTAGTCAAATTGACCATATGACAGATGTTGTCAAACCCAAAACAGCGAAGACTTCGAAGAGTACTAAGGACCAGGAAACTCCAAAGAAGAAGAAGGATATTCCAAAGAAAGAATCGATTCCAGTACACGTTGAAGATATAGCGCCTGAAAAGCAAAGACCTCACATTGAAGAAACCGTTAGCGTGGTTAGCAGCGCAACAACTCCTTCCTGGGCTAACGTTGTAAGCGAAACCACTACTAGCTTCCTTGCAGCCGAAAAATATGAAACTTCGCAAAATAAATCGGTTTCCGGTAAGAAAAAGATTAATACGTCATCTTGGACCGCTATGTTTGAAGATTCTGATGATGGTGATGAACCACAATTACCATTGCAAGATACTGTTAAAGAGGCAATTGACATACCATTACCTCAAGAAAGCACTGCTGACAATAATGTCCAAACGATACTTCGAACTGTCCGCACAACCATTGAAACAGAGGAACAGAAACCATTTACAGCGACATTGCAACCATTCAAAGAACAAGTCCTTGAAGAAACTACGACATCGGAAGAGCCAGTGACATTATCAGATGCATCTGTACAACTCACAGTTACTGAAGTTGACAGTTTACCAGAGAAAATTGAAGAGACACCCGTACAATCTATGACTACTGAAGTCACATCTGTTATTGAAAAGTTTATGGAAGAGTCAGCAATAGTGGAAGATGTATCCCCTAAACATGTGGAAGAACATAAGACAGTGACAGATGATCTACCAAAGGTACCAGAAGAACCCAAGAAACCAGCATATGCTGGTTTGCCTGTTGACGACTCCACAAATGCTTGGATGGATGTTATGGATGAGCCAATGACATTATCTGACGATGACACAGAACCAGAGAAATCGTCCACAGCTCCTGTAGATTCAGTTCAATCTACTGTTACTGAAGTCATAACTATATCAGAGGATATTGAAGAGAAACCCGTGGAATCTATAATTACAGAAACCACGACGGTAATTGAAAAAATTTCATCCAAATTAGAAGATGTATCTCCTAAACTTACTGAAGAACCTAAACAAGTGACAGATGATCTACCGAAGGTGACAGAGGAACCCAAGAAACCTGCATATGCTGGTTTGCCTGTTGACGATTCCACAAATGCTTGGATGGATGTTATGGATGAGCCAATGACATTATCTGACGATGACACAGAACCAGAGAAATCGTCCACAGCTCCTGTAGATTCAGTTCAATCTACTGTTACTGAAGTCATAACTATATCAGAGGATATTGAAGAGAAACCCGTGGAATCTATAATTACAGAAACCACAACGGTTATTGAAAAGATTACCGAAGAGTCATCCAAATTAGAAGATGTATCTCCTAAACTTACTGAAGAACCTAAACAAGTGACAAATGATCTACCGAAGATGACAGAGGAACCCAAGAAACCTGCATATGCTGGTTTGCCTGTTGACGACTCCACAAATGCTTGGATGGATGTTATGGACGAGCCAATGACATTCTCCGATGATGACACAGAACTAGAAAAGCCATTCACAGCTCCTTTAGAACCAGTTCAATCCACTTTTACTGAGGTCGTAACAATATCAGAGGAAATTGAAAAGAAACCCGTCGAATCTATAGTTACAGAAGCCACAACAGTTATCGAAAAGGTTGTCGAAGAATCAACTAAATTAGAAGATGTATCTCCTAAACATACTGAAGAACCTAAACAAGTGTCAGTTGATTTACCGAAGGTGATAGAGGAACCCAAGAAACCTGCATATGCTGGTTTGCCTGTTGACGATTCCACAAATGCTTGGATGGAAGTACTGGACGAGCCAATGACATTATCTGACGATGACACGGAAGCAGAGAAATCGTTCACAGCTCATGTAGATACAGTTCAATCCATTGTTACTGAAGTCGTAACTCTTTCCGAGAAAATTGAAGAGAAACCCGTCGAATCTATGGTTACAGAAACCACAACGGTTATTGAAAAGGTTGTCGAAGTGCCAACCAAATTAGAAGATGTATCTTCCAAACTTACTGAAGAACCTAAACAAGAGTCAGTAGATCTACCGAAGGTGATAGAGGAACCCATGAAACCTGCATATGCTGGTTTGCCTGTTGACGATTCCACAAATGCTTGGATGGATGTTATGGACGAACCAATGACATTCTCTGATGACGAAGCAGAACTAGACAAACCATTCATAGCTCCATTAGAACCAGTTCAGTCCACTGTTACTGAGGTCGTAACTATATCAGAGAAAATTGAAGAGAAACCCGTCGAATCTACGGTTACAGAAACCAAAACGGTTATTGAAAAGGTTGTCGAAGTGTCAACCAAATTAGAAGACGTATCTCCTAAACATACTGAAGAACCTAAACCAGTTCCAGTTGATTTATCGAAGGTGATAGAAGAACCGAAGAAACCTGCATATGCTGGTTTGCCTGTTGACGATTCCACAAATGCTTGGATGGATGTTATGGACGAACCAATGACATTCTCTGATGACGAAGCAGAACTAGACAAACCATTCATAGCTCCATTAGAACCAGTTCAGTCCACTGGTACTGAGGTCGTAACTATATCAAAGGAAATTGAAGAAACTGCCGTCGATTCTATAGTCACGGGAACCACAACGGTTATTGAAAAAATTACTCAAGAGTCGTCCAAATTAGAAGATGTATCTACTAAACCTACTGAAAAACCTAATCAAGTGACAGATGATCTACCGAAGGTGATAGAGGAACCCAAGAAACCTGCGTATGCTGGGTTACCCGTTGATGATTCTACAAATGCTTGGATGGATGTTATGGACGAGCCAATGACATTATCTGACGATGACACCGAACCAGAGAAATCGATCACAGCTCCTGTACCAGTTCAATCCACTATTACTGAAGTCGTAACTATATCAGAGAAAATTAAAGAGAAACCCGTCGAATCTATAGTTACAGAAACCACAACGGTTATTGAAAATGTTGTCGAAGTGTCGACCAAATTAGAAGATGTATCTTCTGAACTTACTGTAGAACCCAAACAAGAGTCAGTAGATCTACCGAAGGTGATACAGGAACCCAAGAAACCTGCATATGCTGGTTTGCCTGTTGACGATTCCACAAATGCTTGGATGGATGTTATGGACGAACCAATGACATTCTCTGATGACGAAACAGAACTAGAAAAGCCATTCACAGCTCCATTAGAACCAGTTCAATCCACTGTTACTGAGGTCGTAACAATATCAGAGAAACCCGTCGAATCCATAGTTACAGAAGCCACAACGGTTATCGAAAAGGTTGTCGAAAAGTCAACTAAATTAGAAGATGTATCTCCTGAACATACTGAAGAACCTAAACAAGTGACAGTCGGTTTACCGAAGGTGATAGAGGAACCCAAGAAACCTGCATATGCTGGTTTGCCTGTTGACGATTCCACAAATGCTTGGATGGATGTTATGGACGAACCAATGACATTCTCTGATGACGAAACAGAACTAGACAAGCCATTCACAGCTCCATTAGAACCAGTTCAATCCACTGTTACTGAGGTCGTAACAATATCAGAGAAACCCGTCGAATCCATAGTTACAGAAGCCACAACGGATATCGAAAAGGTTGTCGAAGAGTCAACTAAATTAGAAGATGTATCTCCTAAACATACTGAAGAACCTAAACAAGTGTCAGTTGATTTACCGAAGGTGATAGAGGAACCCAAGAAACCTGCATATGCTGGTTTGCCTGTTGACGACTCAACAAATGCTTGGATGGATGTACTGGACGAGCCAATGACATTATCTGACGATGACACAGAGTCTGATAAACCATTCGCAGCTGCTTTGGAACCAGTTATGAATGAACCAATGTTATTCGCTGACAATAACACTAAATCAGAGAAGCCATCCGATGTTCTTTCGAAACCGGATCAATTCGAAGCAACGGATAAAGTTGCCCAGGAATTATCCCACTTTGATGTTTCACAAGTCAAAACTGTTACTAAGAAAGTTGCTAAAGACACCACTGAACTTGAAAGTGATCTGCCAAAACTCTTAGAAGAACCTACGAAGATTAAAACAGAAACTAACGTTTCTGGTATTGTAGATCGTGCCGTATCTATTAGCACTGCTTTCGATTTGCCACAATTAGATGTTTCTTGGAAAGAAGATACTACGATTGAAGAAGGAAAGGAAGCCACAGCCGATGATATGACAACATCAGTTAAGTCGCTGTCATCGTATGCTGATATCCTAAAACAAACGACAGTATTTATTGACTTGGAAAAGAATAACACCCACAAGCAAACTGAAGTACTGAAAGTCGTCAATCCATCTGACACTGATGAGCCGAGAATGAAAGCGGATAATACGTCCAAGGACGAAGAAAAAGTAAAGAAAGAAAAACAAAAGAAAGAAAAGAAAGAAAAAACCAAGAAGAACGGCAATCGTAAAAACGAAGATATAATATCTGATGAAGAATTGCATCCCGTTGTAGTCGAGGAAACTAAAGCAACTGTAGAAACCGATGAAATCAACGCGCCAGAAGTACAAATAGAAATTTCTACCACCATTGTCGAAACTGGTACTACAACATCAATAAATAAAATGTCGTGGTCTTCCATACTTCAACAAGCCCCAGAACCGACGACAGAAGAAATAAAGAAACCCGATATTATTGCTGAAATTCTGAAACCATCAACGACAACTCAAACAGCAGTCCCCACTGAAACTGAAAAGATAAAACCTGAACCTAAAAAGAAGCGTGAGAAGAAAGATAAAAGAACAGAGGTTGTCAAGCCTAGCTTAGAAATAAATAAACCAACAGATGACGATGTTACTGAAGCTCCGCTAGAACCAAAGTCAGAAGAAGTACAAGTATCAGCACCGATTTCCATTGGTTTAGAGGAAACTGAAGTATCCGATATTCAAAAGGAATCGGTAACTACTGCAGAAATCGTAGAAACATCTGCAGTGACCACAACAACAGCTGTTACAATGCCTTCATCGCACGCAATGAAAATGTCATGGTCTTCTATACTCCAACAAGCCCCAGAACCAGTTCCCCAAGAAGTACAGAAAGAAAAGTTAAAACCATCTGTGGGTCAGCAAACTGCTGCCTTCATTGAGACCGAAAAGGTAAAAACAGAACCTAAGAAGAAACGTGAGAAAAAAGAGAAAAAATCAGCTCCACAAAAACCCAGCTCAGTAGAGCGCAGCATTGTTGAAGTTACGAAAGAGACGAACCCAGAGTCATTGCACGTATCAGAAACAGTATCACTCGTTTCTGAAGAACCTGTAGTATCTATTATTGATCAGAAATCAGTCACTACTCTATTGGCCGAAGAAACATCTGATGTGACCACAACCACAATTGTTGAAACTCCTTCTTCGCAAACAACGAAAATGTCTTGGTCTTCCATTCTCCAACAAGCTCCAGAACCAGTTCCGAAAGAAATGAACAAACCTGAAAATAGCGACGGAAAACCAAAATCATCTGTGGTTCATCAAACTGAGGTCTTCCTTGAAACTGAAAAGATTAAAACTGAAGTTAAAAAGAAGCGTGAAAAGAAAGACAAGAAACATAAATTTATCCACGAAGAAGAAAGTCCAAAAGATGACCACGTAACTGATGTTCTTGAAGACTCAAGAGCGGCTTCAGAAAGTAAACACGCTGTTCATGAGTACATTGAACGTCCAAGTATTGATACAGCATCTGTAACCGCTATTGATGTTGTAGAATCTACAACAGAAAAAACCACAGCAGCAGTTGAAATTCCTTCATCTCAACCAACGAAAATGTCTTGGTCCTCTATACTTCAAAGCGCTCCAGAACCAACAACAAAAGAAACACCCACACCAGCTGTAGTCCAAAAGAATACAGTGTTCTTAGATGCAGACAAGTCTGCTGAAGAACCTAAGAAGGAAAAGAAAAAACCCGAAAAGGTTAAGAAACAATCTCGCAAACAAATTCCTGAAGCAGTTGAGCCCGAAGATGCTGTACCAAATGTTACAGACGAACCTATACCGGAAAGAAAGAATGTACCACTAGCTCCAATACTTATATCTGAATCTGTTGAGCCGCGTGAAGCCGTACCAGCTGCTGTAGAAGATATTAAATCAGAACCACTTAAACCAGCTAGTGACTTAACTGTATCTTGGTCTTCAATTGTTAGTCAGACCACAACAACAGTTCCTGCCTTTTCTGTAGTTGATGTGGTGCACCCTCAACAAGATGTTGTTACGCAAAAGTCAACGGCTAAACCGACCTCTTCCGATTCTGATACAGTCGAAGTAACATCTGATGCCAAACCTGCAAAGAAAGATAAGAGGAAGGTGAAGAAAGATAAGATATCTGTAGTTCATCCGATGGAAGAAAAGTCGACTTTCGACATTGAAGAAGTTGAAGTCGATGCTAAGAAATCTGAAGATGAATTTGTACAACCTGCTAATAAAGAAGAGGTTAAGCCAACCGGAATGTCCTGGTCAGCTATTGTTAGTCAAACAGTAGTTGATACCACTGAGTTATCTGAGCCAAAGGTAATGATAACTCAATCAAAGAAAGAAGTTGTTCGAAAAGTACCTTCAATTCCTTCGGATTCAGAGGGTCTCAAACAGTCTCCTAAACCTAAGAGGAAAAAGAATAAACAGTTGATTGAACCATCAAAGGAATCTCAACCGGAGTTGAAACCTCTTGACAAATTGGTTGGTATGCCACAGATGGAAGAAGACAGTATTTTGTCACAGACAAGTTCAAATCCCATGTCATGGTCATCTGTCGTTTGTACAACAGTTACAACAAAACATGTTGAGCAGGATGGTCGTATTGTCGAAGATTCATCGACCATCAATATTAGCCCTGAAGTTGTTCACTTGATGACGGAACCTCAGCAAGAATTTAATAAACCATGGTCAGTTCCCGCCAGCGAAGATGAATGGGAACCCGAAGCACACACAACTCAAACTGTAACTGAAATTGTTTCATTAGATGAAGAGCTACCACAAAGAGAAGATAATAGGGTAGAACTTCCTAGCGGAACTCAGAAGTCTTGGTCAGATATTTTGAAAGAAAATATGAATCAAACTTTTGTTGATGTCGTCAAAAAGGATACTATTGATGCAAAGAAGAAGACGCTAGATTTCATTCAACAGGAGAAACAACAGACCTCTACGATTACTGAAAGAAGAAATCAAGAACGCAAAGCTGAATTAACTAAACAAGTAATTATCACAAATGTTGATACTACAGCCAAAAAGCAAAAGAAGGATAAAAAATCGAAGAAATCGAAACCTGTTGCAGAAGAACCTCACAAAGATGCTTCAGACATCAGAGAATCTTCCACTTTGGCTCCTATAAACACAATTCCCACGGAAGTCATACCCAGCACAGAAGACAGTGATAAGAACAAACCTTGGACTCCAGTTGAAGAAATAGAGGAGCCATGGGAGATGGATCATAGTGAAACAGTCTATACGGAAACAATTGCGACAAATATGGGAGTACAATTAACAGATAAATCTCCAATTAACGAAGTGGAGAAACCTAAGGAAACACAAACTACAGAAGTCACAATGAATATTACAGAAACAACCCAAACTACCGTTACCGTTTTAGATACTGAAAATGTTTCCACAACTCTAGTTCAAAAAGAGAAATCATGGACTTCACAACCAGAACCAGAGGAACCCAAGGAGGAGGTCGTTCAGAAGGAAAGGAAATCTCAGAAGAAGAAGAAGGAGAAACAAGTAAAGGATCATAGACCAGAAGTCGTTGAAACTCCTGAAGTTACACAAGATTCTAAAATCAATGAAGACTCAGTCATTGCGGAAACTATAGTGGAATCTACCATGATTGTCGATGAATCTAAACAAGTTCCAGATACTGAAAATATTGTATCACTTCCAATTGACCAAAACGTTCAAAAATCATGGTCCGATTTGCTTAAAGAGGAACAACCCACTTCGAAACCAGAACCTGAGAAACCTAAAGAAGAAGTCGTTCAGAAGGAAAAGAAATCTGAGAAGAAGAAGAAGGAGAAGCCAGTAAAGGATCACAGACCAGAAGTCGTTGAAACTCCTGAAGTTACACAAGATTCTAAATCGACTGTAGACTCCGTCGTTACAGAAACTTCCCAAACTATTGTGGAAACTACCGTGGTTGTCGAAGAATCAAAACAAGTTTCAGATACTGAAAATATTGTAACAATTGACCAAAACGTTCAGAAATCATGGTCCGATTTGCTTAAAGAGGAACAACCCACTTCGCAACTAGAACCTGAGAAACCTAAAGAAGAGGTCGTTCAGAAGGAAAGGAAATCTGAAAAGAAGAAGAAGAAGGAGAAGCCAGTAAAGGACCATAGTCCAGAAGTCGTTGAAACTCCTGAAGTTACTCAAGATTCCAAAATCAATGAAGACTCAGTCATTACGGAAACTACAGTGGAATCTACCATGATTGTCGAAGAATCTAAACAAGTTCCAGATACTGAAAATATTGTAACACTTCCAATTGACCAACGTGTTCAAAAATCATGGTCCGATTTGCTTAAAGAGGAACAACCCACTTCGCAACCAGAACCTGAGAAACCTAAAGAAGAGGTCGTTCAGAAGGAAAAGAAATCTGAGAAGAAGAAGCCTGTAAAGGATCAAAGACCAGAAGTCGTTGAAACTCCTGCAGTTACACAAGATTCTAAAACGACCTTAGACTCCGTCGTTACAGAAACTTCCCAAACTATTGTGGAAACTACCGTGGTTGTCGAAGAATCTAAACAAGTTTCAGATACTGAAAATATTGTAACAATTGACCAAAACGTTCAGAAATCATGGTCCGATTTGCTTAAAGAGGAACAACCCACTTCGCAACTAGAACCTGAGAAACCTAAAGAGGTCGTTCAGAAGGAAAGGAAATCTGAAAAGAAGAAGAAGAAGGAGAAGCCAGTAAAGGACCATAGTCCAGAAGTCGTTGAAGCTCCTGAAGTTACACAAGATTCTAAAATCAATGAAGACTCAGTTATTACGGAAACTACAGTGGAATCTACCATGATTGTCGAAGAATCTAAACAAGTTCCAGATACTGAAAATATTGTAACACTTCCTATTGACCAACGTGTTCAAAAATCATGGTCCGATTTGCTTAAAGAGGAACAACCCACTTCGCAACCAGAACCTGAGAAACCTAAAGAAGAGGTCGTTCAGAAGGAAAAGAAATCTGAGAAGAAGGAGAAGCCTGTAAAGGATCAAAGACCAGAAGTCGTTGAAACTCCTGAAGTTACACAAGATTCTAAAACGACTGTAGACGCTGTCGTTACAGAAACTTCACAAACTATTGTGGAAACTACCGTGGATGTCGAAGAGTCTAAACAAGTTTCAGATACTGAAAATATTGTAACACTTCCAATTGACCAACATGTTCAAAAATCATGGTCCGATTTGCTTAAAGAGGAACAACCCACTTCGCAACCAGAACCTGAGAAACCTAAAGAGGTCGTTCAGAAGGAAAAGAAACCTGAGAAGAAGAAGAAGGAGAAGCCAGTAAAGGATCATAGACCAGAAGTCGTTGAAACTCCTGATGTTACTATTGTGGAAACTACCGTGGATGTCGAAGAGTCTAAACAAGTTTCAGATACTGAAAATATTGTGACACTTCCAATTGACCAAAACGTGCAGAAATCTTGGTCCGATTTGCTTAAAAAGGAACAACCCACTTCGCAACCAGAACCTGAGAAACCTAAAGAGGTCGTTCAGAAGGAAAAGAAACCTGAGAAGAAGAAGAAGGAGAAGCCAGTAAAGGATCATAGACCAGAAGTCGTTGAAACTCCTGCAGTTACACAAGATTCTAAAACGACCTTAGACTCCGTCGTTACAGAAACTTCCCAAACTATTGTGGAAACTACCGTGGTTGTCGAAGAATCTAAACAAGTTTCAGATACTGAAAATATTGTAACAATTGACCAAAACGTTCAGAAATCATGGTCCGATTTGCTTAAAGAGGAACAACCCACTTCGCAACCAGAACCTGAGAAACCTAAAGAAGACGTCGTTCAGAAGGAAAGGAAATCTGAAAAGAAGAAGAAGGAGAAACCAGTAAAGGACCATAGTCCAGAAGTCGTTGAAGCTCCTGAAGTTACACAAGATTCTAAAATCAATGAAGACTCAGTTATTACGGAAACTACAGTGGAATCTACCATGATTGTCGAAGAATCTAAACAAGTTCCAGATACTGAAAATATTGTAACACTTCCAATTGACCAACGTGTTCAAAAATCATGGTCCGATTTGCTTAAAGAGGAACAACCCACTTCGCAACCAGAACCTGAGAAACCTAAAGAAGAGGTCGTTCAGAAGGAAAAGAAATCTGAGAAGAAGAAGGAGAAGCCTGTAAAGGATCAAAGATCAGAAGTCGTTGAAACTCCTGAAGTTACACAAGATTCTAAAACGACTGTAGACGCTGTCGTTACAGAAACTTCACAAACTATTGTGGAAACTACCGTGGATGTCGAAGAGTCTAAACAAGTTTCAGATACTGAAAATATTGTAACACTTCCAATTGACCAACATGTTCAAAAATCATGGTCCGATTTGCTTAAAGAGGAACAACCCACTTCGCAACCAGAACCTGAGAAACCTAAAGAGGTCGTTCAGAAGGAAAAGAAACCTGAGAAGAAGAAGAAGGAGAAGCCAGTAAAGGATCATAGACCAGAAGTCGTTGAAACTCCTGATGTTACTATTGTGGAAACTACCGTGGATGTCGAAGAGTCTAAACAAGTTTCAGATACTGAAAATATTGTGACACTTCCAATTGACCAAAACGTGCAGAAATCTTGGTCCGATTTGCTTAAAGAGGAACAACCCACTTCGCAACCAGAACCTGAGAAACCTAAAGAGGTCGTTCAGAAGGAAAAGAAACCTGAGAAGAAGAAGAAGGAGAAGCCAGTAAAGGATCATAGACCAGAAGCCGTTGAAACTCCTGAAGTTACTATTGTGGAAACTACAGTTGTTGTCGAGGAATCTAAACAAGTTTCAGATACTGAAAATATTGTAACACTTCCAATTGACCAAAACGTTCAGAAATCATGGTCCGATTTGCTTAAAGAGGAACAACCCACTTCGCAGCCAGAACCTGAGAAACCTAAAGAAGAGGTCGTTCAGAAGGAAAAGAAATCTGAGAAGAAGAAGAAGGAGATGCCAGTAAAGGATCATAGACCAGAAGTCGTTGAAACTCCTGATGTTACTATTGTGGAAACTACCGTGGTTGTCGAAGAATCTAACCAAGTTTCAGATACTGAAAATATTGTAACACTTCCAGTTGACCAACATGTTCAAAAATCATGGTCCGATTTGCTTAAAGAGGAACAACCCACTTCGCAACCAGAACCTGAGAAACCTAAAGAAGAGGTCGTTCAGAAGGAAAAGAAATCTGAGAAGAAGAAGAAGGAGAACCCTGTAAAGGATCATACACCAGATGTCGTAGAAACCATTGGAGTTACTCAAGATCCTAAAACCAATGAAGACTCGGTCATTACAGAAACTTCCCAAACTATTGTGGAAACTACCGTGGTTGTCGAAAAATCTAAACAAGATAATTTAGATACTGAAAATATTGTAACTCTTCCAATTGACCAACATGTTCAAAAATCATGGTCCGATTTGCTTAAAGAGGAACAACCCACTTCGCAACCAGAACCTGAGAAACCTAAAGAAGAGGTCGTTCAGAAGGAAAATAAATCTGAGAAAAAGAAGGAAAAGCCAGTAAAGGACCATAGTCCAGAAGTCGTTGAAACTCCTGAAGTTACACAAGATTCTAAAATCAATGAAGACTCAGTCATTACGGAATATACAGTGGAATCTACCATGATTGTCGAAAAATCTAAACAAGTTCCAGATACTGAAAATATTGTAACACTTCCAATTGACCAACATGTTCAAAAATCATGGTCCGATTTGCTTAAAGAGGAACAACCCACTTCGCAACCAGAACCTGAGAAACCTAAAAAGGTCGTTCAGAAGGAAAAGAAACCTGAGAAGAAGAAGAAGCCAGTAAAGGATCATAGACCAGAAGCCGTTGAAACTCCTGAAGTTACTATTGTGGAAACTACCGTTGTTGTCGAGGAATCTAAACAAGTTTCAGATACTGAAAATATTGTGACAGTTCCAATTGACCAAAACGTTCAGAAATCATGGTCCGATATGCTTAAAGAGGAACAACCCACTTCGCAGCAAGAACCTGAGAAACCTAAAGAAGAGGTCGTTCAGAAGGAAAAGAAATCTGAGAAGAAGAAGAAGGAGAAGCCAGTAAAGGATCATACACCATATGTCGTAGAAACCACTGAAGTTACACAAGATCCTAAAACCAATGAAGACTCGGTCATTACAGAAACTTCCCAAACTATTGTGGAAACTACCGTGGTTGTCGAAGAATCTAAACAAGTTTCAGATACTGAAAATATTGTGACACTTCCAATTGACCAAAACGTTCAGAAAACATGGTCCGATTTGCTTAAAGAGGAACAACCCACTTCACAACATGAACCTGAGAAACCTAAAGAAGTCGTTCAGAAGGAAAAGAAACCTGAGAAGAAGAAGAAGAAGGAGAAGCCAGTAAAGGATCATAGTCCAGAAGTCGTTGAAACTCCTGAAGTTACACAAGATTCTAAAATCAATGAAGACTCAGTCATTACGGAATATACAGTGGAATCTACCTTGATTGTCGAAGAATCTAAACAAGTTCCAGATACTGAAAATATTGTGACACTTCCAATTGACCAACACGTTCAGAAATCATGGTCCGATATGCTTAAAGAGGAACAACCCACTTCGCAGCAAGAACCTGAGAAACCTAAAGAAGAGGTCGTTCAGAAGGAAAAGAAATCTGAGAAGAAGAAGAAGGAGAAGCCAGTAAAGGATCATAGACCAGAAGTCGTTGAAACTCCTGATGTTACTATTGTTGAAACTACCGTGGTTGTCGAAGAACCTAAACAAGTTTCAGATACTGAAAATATTCTGACACTTCCAATCGACCAAAACGTTCAGAAATCATGGACCGATTTGCTTAAAGAGGAACAACCCACTCCACATTCACAACCAGAACCTGAACCTGAGAAACCTAAAGAAGAGGTCGTTCAGAAGGAAAAGAAATCTGAGAAGAAGAAGAGGGAGAAGGTGAAACAGGTAAAGGATCACATCCCTATTAAAGAGACTTCTCAAATTGTTGCCGAAACTACCGAACCCATAAAGGAACTTGAACCATTGGAAGATTCTGCAACGGTGGAATTAACGCAAGTTACAAAAACTGTTCAAAAATCTTGGTCTGACATGCTTAAAGAGAATCAAACAACATCACAATCATATCACGTCAAGGAGGCTGTTACAGACTTCATTCAAAAAGAATCGCAATACAAACCTGTACCTCAAGTACACAAAGATCCAAAGGGGAACAAATCAGACATACCTCAAAAGGGCAAATCTGCAGAGATTACATCAGAACTGTCTCATAAGGAAGAGAAAACTAAGAAAATTAAGAAATCAGATTCTGAAACTGTTATTGAACCTGCTGACAATACCAAATCAAATGTGGACACAGTAGTTGCGGAACACATTCAACCCCAGCCACCAGCTCAAAAATCTTGGTCTGATTTGCTTAAACAGGACATAACGGAAACACTCGACATTACACAAACTGAAACAGAGGTCGCTCCTAAGGAACGTATTGAAGACATTAGAGAAACCGTTACCGATGTTGAAACTTGCGATGTTCAAAGCTTGGTAGGATTGCAGACTGAAGAAACACAGGAAATAAGCACAACTATGTCTGTCGTGTATCCAGAAGAACCGACATCATGGACAGACACAATGGAACATGAGGTTGAAAAGCCTTCCGTTGTGGACAAAGATGTTGAAAATAAACCAGGTAAAAAGAAGAAAGACAAGAAGGATAAGAAATCAAAGGCAAAGGAAGAAAGGCCAGCTAGTCCCCAAGGCCATAGTCCAAAAGAGATTAAAACGGAAACCCGACCTGTTGAACTTATCACAGCTATCGAGGAAACTCAGAAACAGAAATTTGTTCCTCAACCACCTAGTCTACTTAAGTCGTGGTCTGCTGTTTTGAAAGAGAATCTGGATGTAAAGCAAACGACCACAGCTTTTGTTCGACATGAAATGCAACATAATGTACCACAAGAAGAGACTCCCGCTCATTCAATGCAACAAGTGTTTACTGAAACTGCTACAACTACTTCTGAAAGCCCGTCTGTTTCAATCGTAACTATCGAAACTGTTGATGATATTTCTGTCGCTGAAGAATTGGTAGAACCAAAATCGCACACCCCTGTACCTGAGGAACAAGTTGAGGATAGTAATGTGGCCTCATGGGTTTATGTGACTGACGAAGAAGTTAAATCCATTCCTTCCAGTGAACCAATATTGGAGGACATGAAGGAGATACCCGCTATTTGCGAAGAAATCGCATTTGTTCCCACAGTACAACAGAAAGAATCGACAGACGAAACACCAATTAAGACGGAAACACCGATGGAAGTTGGTACTCAACCTCAATTTGATGATACTCAATTCCTTGTACCAATACCAGCTACAACAACGCCCTCAGTATGGTCCTTATCCGAAACATATGCTGAAGTAGTCAGGAAATCTGGGTTAATCGAACCTGGCAATGTACGCTATTCACCGCAACCTTCAAGACGCGTTGACATTAGCAAAGTGGAGGTGCAAGATACAGTGCCATCACTTCATACAACGACCAAAACTGAAGTACCAGAGCCAGTGGAACCTGACTTTGTTGAATCTACTGAAATGGTAGCCGCCATTGAAAGAATTGTAACTGATCTCGAGGATAATAGCTGGGTCGAAGAACCAACGTCAATGACTTGGCGCGAAACAGCAGAATCAGATTCTGAACCGCAAACACAACAAACAATGCCTTGGTCAACTGTCGTACAAACAGTAACTCCGGAGGAAACTCTAGAGTTGGTCAGAGAATCAACTAGTACTACCACAACATCAAGAGTTTCTCGTAAACAACAACGTCCTATTATTGAAGTCACTGAAGTTGCAACAGAAGACGTGGAATCTCATAAACCATCGGAATGGCTAACAGTTAGACCTGCATCCCGTTCCAGGTCTCGTTCAAATCAATCTCGGAAGTCCGACAAGAGAACGAAAAAGCAGCAGCCACAAGATACTGTCGTCATTCAACAGAAGCCCGAATTTACTGCTACAGATGAACACAAACATGAACTTCCTCAGAAAACTACGGAATCGGATAATATTGAAGCTCAATTTGCTGTCAATGTTGTCACTGAACAAGTTGTTACTTCTCAGGAAATTATTCCGGAACAACCCAAAACTGGCATGTCATGGGCAGCCGTCGCTGCTCAAAATGTACCGCAGCCGGCTCAAAAGATCCGCGTTATTACTGAAAGTGAAAAATCGGTGACTCCCGCCCCAGAGCCTGAACAAATATACGATCAACATAAGACCCTGATCAGTGTCAAATTGGAGGGCGAGAAGAGAGAAAAGAAACCTAAACAAAAATCTAAAAAGAAGTCAGACGTCAAAAGTGAGTCTCCCAGTGGAAACGTATTAAAGGAAACCGTTGAACAACCTCCCAAAGATGACGGCTTCGTATCACAGACCTCATTTTGGTCTGCCACTTTGAAACCTGCCAACATAAATGTACCTTCTCCCGAAGAAATTGTCGAAGAAGTTCAAGTGCAATCACCAACAGAAACGCCTAAATCTTGGGCGGCTCTTATAAAGACGGAAGAAAAACTATTCTACGAACCAAGTTCTGTGCCAACACAAACTATTGACGAAAAGCCTAAACTCGTAGAAGAAACAGAAAAGACACCAGTTGAATCAGTTGAAACATTAGAAGAAGTCGTGCAGGAAAAGCCAAAACTGGAAATTCAGGAACACATCAGTTCTCCGACAACCTCAGCTGAAGCCGAATTCCTTTCAGAAACATCTTATTGGAAAGCCAACTTGAACCCCGAAAAGATTAAAGTTACTGACCAACAGGACGTTATCGAAGAAATTGTCGTTCATTCGCCAACTGAAACACCGAAATCATGGGCTGCTCTTATTAAAACGGAAGAAACTGTCTTTGTGGGAGAACCACAGCCACAACCAATTTCAGATCCGAGCACGATTGTGGAAGATTCTATAATGGTAGAAGAAACCACAGCAATTGTTCCAGATACTGTTTCTGAATTGCCGCCAACAGCTCCTCAGGTTTCATGGACAGAGCAATTCCTTGAATCCGAAAGACAACCAGAAATATCTGACGGATTTGTGTCAAAAACTTCTTATTGGTCTGCCACATTGAAACCGGAGAACATAAACGTTTCCAAATCTGAAAAAGTCGTTGAAGAAGTTTCAGTACAATCCCCCACCGAGGAACCAAAATCGTGGGCAGCTATTATAAAAACCGAAGAGAAAATTTTTGAAGCACCGGAAACAACTGATGTAGTTTTCGATTCTGTCACCAAAGAGTCTGAACTCACATCCGTGGATCAAAGCCAACAAGACACACCAAAATCTTGGGCAGCCGTTGTTCAGACCGAAGAGAAAGTTTTCGTCGAAACTAAACCAGAGGACAAGTCTGAAGTAGCTGTTGAAAGTGTTTCTAGTGAAGTTAAACGTGAAACTCGTGAAGATCCTGTTAAACCACAAACTGCAGTTGAAGAAATGAGTGAAGTGCAGCCCAAAGATGTTCCCCAATCCCAGCAGTTTATTGAATGTGAAAAACAACAACAAGAAGCTGATGGTTTTGTGGCGCAAACATCCTACTGGTCAGCCACTTTAAAGCCAAGCAAAATTGTCATTCCCCCAACTGAACAGGCTGTCGAAGAAGTGTCAGTTCAGTCACCAACAGAAACACCGAAATCGTGGGCAGCTCTTATCCGAACCGAAGAGAATGTATTTGCCGACCAACAAACCACCAAAGGAGCCCATGTTACTCCAGATGCAGAACCTGTCGCATGGTCTTCGGTAGTTGTCAGTAAAATCACCGACTATCAAGATCCCAAGCCACAGCCAGATGAAACAGACGATTCTCAAATGTATTTGACAACCACTGTTTTCACTCACAAAGATTTGCCGGTGGAGACTAAAGATGAATCGTCCTCTTACGTAACCACTACTGTGACTACCCACAAATACGAGCCTCATGTAGGTGAAGAGGAACCAACTTCGTATGTCTCGACTGTGGTTACAACTCACACCGAATCTGATATTAATCCAGAACCCGAGTTGTGTACCGTGGTTGACGCCGAAGAAGTTAAGAGGATACACGAAGATGAACTGAAATATAATCTTTACCAGGAAATCAACAAATATTGGACAACCAAATATGAAACATTTGAAAATGCTCTCCAAGTAAGACAGCAACCATCTGAATCAGTCCAGGCTGAACCCGCCGAAAAAACTGTGATAATTGCCGATTCTACGCCTGCTACTGAAAGTAATACTCAATGTGTGATAATTGATGATAATGATTCCAATCAGGATCAGTTATTCTTGAATTTAAGCATGGATTTGAAATCCAAATTATTGCCTTCCTTCCAGTTGTATGAAACTCAATGGGTGTTGGCCAAGCGGCTTGCTTCCGCCTTCCCATCGATTCCTACTACGACTCAGGAATCTGACCTTCTAGTGTCCACTACTTCCACCACAACCTCAAGTTCGGTTACCTCTGATGAGTGTAAGCCCATCATTTGTGTTTGTCCACCTGATCCAAGTGTGATGCAGGACCTTGAAAGCGTACCTGCTTCTTCAGGTGACGATTTCTTAGTGGACAATCTTCATAAAGACAATTTGCCTAAAATGGTTACTGATCACTACCAAATACTGCGACATGAAGGCTCTCTGGTTCAATTAATTGAACCACAAGAATCTCCTAAAGATTCTTCGCCTAAGACTGAAGAACCCAGATTGACCTCTGACTTGAATGAAAAGACTGATCGTGAGCCACCCAGCTTACCCGTTAGCATTCCCCCCAATGAATTCGGCGAGCCTCCAGTTACTGACCTGGATACTTTGTGTTTCAATTTGTCCGTAGATAATTGGTCCAACAATGACCTGAAGAGCAATGAAGTACAAAGTGTCTTGCAGCAGACAAATCTGGGGGTTTCTGTTGATTTGGAGAGACCCGACGAACAGCTCCCACAAACAAAACAAGATGACTTTGATAAGTCCCTTAAGAAACCCGACATAGACGACAATACTAAAGATAATGACGACGATGACGACGACGACGATGACGATGATGACGAAGAGGGTGGAGAAAATGCCACTACCATTCCCGAAATACGCAAACCTAAGGATGACGACGATCATCAAGGAGGTGGGCCTGGTAGTGATAGTAGTGGTCATGTTACACCTACACCTGAACACGACATGAACAAGGGCAACTACGGCTCTTGTTCATCACAATACATGTCTACTGATTTGCCGGGAGGTATTGGCCATTGGCGGGACCAAAGTTCTTATTTAGCCTTAGAAGAGGGTATAGATAGTAATGTTAGCAAAGTGGAAGAGGTAGAAAGAATAACAACCGTAACCGTATCGGAACAAGAACAATTCGATACAAAAGCTACTGCTACCCCGCCACAAAGCATTCCCCCCGAAACTAACGTAACTACCCCCCAACCCGAATCCTCTCCCACTTCCCCGGGTTACCCCGATTCCTCCACACCAAATGTAAGTCTCGTAACTAAACTAACACCATTAGCTAAAGCTACTACTACCACTATAATAAATGCGGCGGCTCAAGCGACAACGGCGGTCCATTCAGCGGCAGCAACAGCAACATCACTGTTGCCCACCGTCGTGGCAGCTCTAGCTCCGGCAATAGTAGGTGCAGTAACAACAACATCAGAGCAGCAGCCACCACAGACAGCAGCATCCACGGCACAGGAAATCAGTCCTGTTCCTACTACCCCAACACCAACCACAGCCCCTACAACAACAACAACAAGAACAACAGAGTCCATAGCATACACACAGGAAGTTGTGCCTGCAACCATTACAACAGTGACAGAAACGCAGGAGCGTGTGGACGCCCAAGAAGTGTCAGTGTCAACACCGTCAACACTACAACAATCCACAGTACTAACAACAACAGCAACACCGATCACAACAACACAGACAACAACTACAACTACAACGGTCACTGATGAAGTATACAATCCGATTGTCAGCGATCCGAATGTGATTAGACGCACCACAACCACGACCACCACCACGGTCACAGGCACAGGCACCACTGGCAACGGCACGACGTCCATGCAACAGCAGCAGCAGCAACAACAGCAACAGGCGAAGGTGATAATAACGTTGAGCATACGTACTCTGCTAACTATAATAATAACCGCTTTTCTATGTGGTTTTGGTCTATGTTTATGGCTTTTAAACGGTTTTAATTGGTGCGATTGGTGCGACTGAGCTATCATCAGTCTGAGTCTGAGTCTGATGAAGATGCACCCCCAATTAGAATTATCTTTTACTTACCCCAATGCTAAACCTAAACGAAAAACCAATCGAATCATGCATTTACTTAATTCCGTTTCTGTCTATGTTTTAACTGCTATCTATCTATCTATCTGTCCTTCCACTTATCACATAATTTACTCCATTATTTTTTTAAATTATATTTTAGTTTTTTTGTTTTAAATTTTCAAAAAAAAAAAAATACTGAATGTCTTCACGTATTGGAAAGAACGAACGACGAACTGAGTTAAAGTGTTCGTGTGCGGCTGCCTAAATCTCTCCTCTGGTAGTCGCAGTGCTGGACTCTTTTCAGCTCGTGAAGTAGCCACGCAGTACTTTTTTTAAAACTTATGATTTTATGGAGAATTTTATCCTTAGACAATATTACTCGTATGCCATTAAACAACATTCCAAATGTTATTGTCGTCCTTATTGTTGTCCTAATCATGATGTTTTGCACTAATTTTTAACATGTTATTTATTATTATTATTATTTTATTGTTTATGATTTTTATTTTGGTTTTAAGTTTTTTTTATTTTATTTTCCCTTTTAATTGTTAGTTTTGGTTTTTTGAAGTTGGTTCAACTAAAAATTTAATTAACCCTTGAACATAGATAGAATGACAATGAAATCAGTGTCCTTATTTAATAACTTACTTACTTAATTAATTAATTACTAAATAGTTGATAGTTACAAAGCAAATTAATTATTATTAATAAAAACTAACAAATACAAAAAAAAAACAATTAAGTTTAACACAAAAAAAGAAGCGCATGTTTACTTAATCCATTCCAGTAGCTAATTCCAGTACTTACATACGTAGCCTAGCCAAAGGTGATACAGACCAAGCGCAGGAACCATATCCACCATATTTGACATACACACAAACACACACACACGTACTCACCTCCAAATCCAAAATATTTCAAATTCAAACATTGCCAACACTTACACACCTGAAGTAACGAACGAGCACTACTTTTACTCAATCTTGCACCTCAATTACACCACAACGATCTGATCTCTTGAATCGAAAAAAGGCTGAAGCTACAAAAACAAAACTGTAGGATAATACGACGAGGACGAGGGGTTCATGAACTCTTGTGGAACACACAAAAATGCATGTTCTGCCGGCAACATAAGCCTCAACTACTGGGCGTATGTATGCGAACGTATCATCAGCTAAAATCCGAAAGGTCGTAACAGGCAAAACTCCTAATGCGGCCCTTCGATTGATGATACATGTTTGGCTGGCTGCCTCCAAAATATTACAGAGAACATGAGGACCTGAATACATTCACGGTTCTTCTCCTTATTTTACTGCCGGCAAATGCAAGCATCTGTTATACCCGTTGGCATGTCAGCCATGCTGTATGTTTTGCTGTTGGCCAATTTAAAAATAGCTCGAAATATTTCGCTCGTCTTGTGGCTGCACCAACTATAAAGATATGTGCAGCCATTTCATTTTTGCATTTCAGTCTTCAGACACAACTTCAGAATTGCGAATCTCTCTGTCATCTACCAGTGAAATTTTTAAAACTATTTTGCAACTGATCGCCGAAGTATTTGTATAATTTTCCATAGAAAAGGGCAAGCAGAGCAAGTTGTTTTTGTAAGTGTTTGAATAGAAATATTTTGTGTTGACCATTTGCCATGACAATGTGAAGTACATATTAAAAGTGTTTAAAGGTACAATTGTGTTCAAAATTCCTGGCGTCTATTGAATGCCGTCCTATTTGTAAATATCTGCAGTTGATTTACGCTCCCCGAATCGAATTCATTGACAAGTAGACCAACAAGAGTCATTTTAGAGACATCCAATATGGCCATAGTGTACGACAAAGTTTAATTAATAGATTTTTTTAATAATAGACAGACTGGATTTTTGATCACTAAATCGTTGATGCCACAATATAATAAATACCAAATAAATACCAATATTGTAGTATTAATCGATTGAATTAGACGCAATTTGGCGTACCAATCAAAGTACATTCAAGGAATATTGTATAATTTACTTATTTTCCATCGGCGACATAACATTTGCTGTTTTTTATTTTAAGCGCCGCAAAAATCAATTTAAATTTTTTTGTGTGCTTATGATAAGCGGCTCTTTAAATTTCTGAAAAAATCAAAAAAATCGTTTTTTCAGCGTGTAAAATAAAACACAGCGAGTGTACTGAAAACGGATTTACACATATCGGCTGCTCTGCAATCCGAATTTGTGTTCGGATTCAAATTTTTAAATTTGGTTTTGCGCCAACGAATGTTGAGTTCTTCATATAGACCAAAAATGGAATTCAAGAATCACTCTGTGTGTCGCTAGAAATCGATCGAACGATTATTCTCGACTTTAGTATATGTTCGCCTTTGGACATTTGTTTGCAGCATATTTTGTGTTGTAAAATTCATTAGATTCAATACCTAGACATTTTCAATAGTTTTAAATGACTTCTCCAGTTCTTTGTCGTTGTTTAAATCATGTCATGTACTATGACCTCGAGCTTTAAAAATATTAATTATTTATTTGGAATGTTTTTGAAACATTTGAATAAACTACGGGTTTGTCTCTCCTTGAAATTTTGTACGTGATGGGGTAAATTTCAAACTAAACGGCTCATGCGTAATAAAATTACGTTGTTTAAAATGCGAAAAATCTCCTTTCTACAAGTTGTTTAGAGAAATTACAAATTTAAATTTGAAATTTTCGAAAATAAAAATAAAATAGCAACAGAATTTGGTTGAAATAGAGTTAGTCCATTTGTCAATGGAGCCACCCACCCTTACAGACTTATTAAGTTTCTGCAGATGTTTCTTTGTTATCGTTATTGGAAAACAGAAACAGTTTAACGTTTCACGCAGACAATGGCTGCGATTATTGCCAGACTAGAATTTCAGCCAGGGTTTCCGCCTGTTGTTTTAATATCACCTATTCCCAGGAGGACTGTATGACAACATGTATGAGACATGTTAAATGTTTTCAACTCAATTCGTGTCGTGTTGGACGAGAAAAAACACGCACACACACACGACAACCATGCCTGTATATATTGACTGTGCGAATGAATTCTTTTTTTTAATATATGCGCATGATTTCTAGATATAATTTCATTATATTCCTATATTAGCATTTTGGTCTTTGTATGCGTTCTCTATCGCAGCATGTGGGTCTCTAATTAAGTATTGTACATACACACATACATACATGCATAAATATACAAGCGTATAAATATGTGTACATATATACATAGAAATTATTTTATATACCCGTTGCCCGTTTATATCTCTAAAATATCTCTAAGGAATTATGCGTGACATTCTCTTGTTAATACTGTCTTGCTTTCCAGTTATCTAAGTTATCTATTCATTATTTTAATCGTTTTTACCATTTGTTCTTCTGTTTAAAATGTTAATATGCCCAAGAGCAAAAGCCACTCATATTTTGTTCGTTTCAAACATTTTTGATAACATCCCAAATCTCTTATTTTGTTAATATCGAAAATCATCATGAATACAGGATGTTATAAATCAAGAAGTTGATGAATTGCTTCAATCGCTAACAACGGTCGAAGGAGCCATTGCATATCTGCCGCAGCACAGTTTGGATGGAATGCTGCAGGGTCTCAAGGTAAGTAATCACCAGCTCAACAAATTTACCACAAATATTACCAAAGACCCATGATCACAGAATGTCCACACACACGTTTCTTACTTCCTTTATTTGCATACATATTAAATTGAACAACAAACACAGCATAATGACAAATGAAATGCTTTCTTTTTTATTTTTAAAATTAAACATACATAAAATAAAATAATGTGTTAAATTATGTGTTTATAATGCTAACAATCCCCCCACCAAAAAAGAAAAACAAAGTTTTGTAATGTGAAATTATCCTTAATACAATCGATCATTTACATAGCAATGGGAGTACCACCCTCCAAATATTAACAATATCATATGCAGCACACGCATTCGTACTCAGTTTCATTCCTTGAGAGAATTTTGGTTTCCCTTAGGATTTATTGATCTGAACATATGGAGGTCTTATGGTTATACCACTGATAGATTTTGTACAATAAATACCAACAAGCATATTTAAGCATTCGATGGTCGGAGACCTTCTAACATTTACCTTTTACTTGCAACTCCAACAGCTAATCCAGGAAAATCTAGAGTATCAGGAACAGGAAGCTCAGCGATTGAAGGCAATCAGCCAATCTTTGCCTACGGATCCTGCAACAGAGCGTCTATTGAATGAGATCACCGATCGCATAGATCTTCTCTTAAGGCGCACACAACAGGGCATCACCATGATAGCGGTAAGTAGTTGTGGAAATATGTATGGATATTAGTGTGGCCCCAAAACACGTAGTATACGATTATGAGAATGAAGATAACATGTTGTTATTATTAATAATATTATATTATTAATAATACCATAATACAGAAATTATGTTCTTTTTAAATTTGAATAGTCCTTGTTTTCATCGATTATGAGAATGAAGATAACATGTTGTAATTATTAATAATATTATATTATTAATAATAGCATAATACAGAAATTATGTCCATTTTAAATTTGAATAGTCCTTGTTTTCATCTATATCCAAAACACAATGTAAAATGACTATATGTCGGTGATTTATTTGGGGAACGAGCATCATTCTAATAAATTCTAATGACAGCATCACAAATGTTTATCTATTTATATCATCTTATGACTCCCCTCATTATATCCCCTCACAGAGCGCTGTGCATGGCCAGAAGAAACGCACCCAAGAATTGGAGGAATACCAACAGCACTTAACACAAATCGAAGTGTGGATTCGCGAAGTTACCCAAGAGCTTATAGATCTCGAATTGACAGCAGACAGTCCCACGGATGAGCCTACATTGAAATCGCATGTTGAAAAGAGTCAACATTTGTTGCGTACTCTCAAGGAGAGGCAACAGTCTTTGGAGGATCTTGTGGAGAAAACAAAGCCACTTTTAGCGCACGAGGATGTGGCGCCTATGGCCAATTCGTTAATAGAACAGCTGCAGTATGTCATCACCATATTGAGGGAGCAGATCACGGTAGCCACTAAACGCATATATACCATCGAGAGCAGAATTGTGGAGCTCAGAAGAGCTAAACAAGACGAGGAACAACGCAGAAGAATTTTGGAAGATCTGGCAATCCAGCCACCCACAAGCAAAGGTGATGAATCTGTAGCATCAAATGATAGCACAGTGGGTTCTAGCCCCATGCCTGAAGAAGAAACAGTGCCAGTCGTCCACAATGTTGAGACTCAGACTTCAGCCAGTTTGGATAGACATGTGGAAATTCCGAAAGAAAGCGCTACAGTGGAGGCCCAGACCAGTTTACCTCTGGAAGTCGAAACCGCTGAAACTGCTATGCAAACGCAGAAGGAATTGAAACCTACCGAGAACATTACCATTACTCAAATCAAACAGTACGGCCACGAAACTATCAAGATTGATACAGTTCAAAATCCAGAGGTGTCGGAAGTACCCGAAAACGTCGAAATAGAGGCTCGTTACCACCAAAAACCCCAAGGCGATATTGAGAGATCAACTGAATTGGTTCTGAAGAATGTGCCACAAGTTTTCGAAACAACTTTTGTCGAACCCGACGATACCACCACTGAAGTGGTGGTTGGTCCTGATGGTACGAAACACTTCGTCCTAAAGAAGGTCACACGCAGCCGACAACAGATTGTGCAACAGCAACAAGTTAGCACAATTGCTACTGTGACCGATGCCGATGGCAACATTCAGGTCAAGTCAACTGATCAGATCAATTTGGAAAACATACAAACCGTTGACACAACAGGCGACGATAAGAAAGGCTACAGCACAGTAGTCACACAACAAACCCGCGGCACTCTGGTCGATGGCTCAAATCCCGAGACAGTGGTCATTCGAGAATTTGAAACTCCACCTGTTGTCGAGACATACGAAGAGTTGCGCGAAGGCGTAACTCTTGTGGATCCCAGGCAGTTGGAGCAACTACACACTGTGCAGACAGAAGGAGTTAACCAAAGTACCATCCATGCTGTAGTGCAACAAGTTACCCGTAAGATTATCCGTAAAACACGCAAAATCATCAAACGTATTGTGATAATTGATGGAAAAGAACATGTCACGGAGGAAGTAGTTGAAGAACCCGAAGAAATTGAAGTTACCGAAGAGGAAATACCGCCAGAGATTAATGTCAACATAATACGCACCGTCAATGGCAAAGTGGTAACGGAAGAGGAGTTCAACCGCTTGACACAAGAACCTGGAGTTGTTATACAGGAGATATCTACTGATATAACAGATGCTGGACCTCATTCGTCCTCGCAACAGGTATTTGATATTGATTCTACTACTATTATCACAACCAATACAACTCCAACCACAAAACACGAAACACAACAACAGCCAATAGTTGAAACATCAACAACAACAGAAACTCCAGAACGTCCAGTTCAAGCACCAGTAGAAATTATTGACTTGCCAGCACATAGCGTAGAAGTTGAGAAAGTTGTTGACACAGTAGAAAAACATGAACCGACAGACGTCGTACCAACATCCAGTTCCACTGTTTCAGTCCAACTAATTGAGGAACCGGAGGAGCCCAAAGTACAAGACCTCCAAGATATATGGCCTGTAAACCACCATCTACAGCCTACAAACATAGAATTCTCTCAACACACTGAAACACCTGCCCAACCCACTGCTGCAGTAGCAACGCCTTCATCCACCGATCCCATATGGCCCTTGAGTGAAGAAACTGGCTACCCAGTGTCACTGGAAACATATGAATTTGATAAGATCACTCAGGCTGAGGAGCCAATTGTGACAACTACTGAAGAAAAGGCAGAAACTCTACCGGTCTCCAGCGAGGTTGTCTCTTCTGAAAAGCCCAAAGATATTTCAACGCAATTCCTTGAATGTGAAAGACAGCAACCCGTTGAACCAACTGCACAATCACCACCAGAAGTAATTACTGAATCATTGACACAATCTGAAGAAACTCCAGGTACAGCCACCATTACAATAGTTAAAACTATGGTGGAGACTACGTTACCCGGTGTGCCGAAGCCCATCTCAGAGGCAGAAGATATCTCTCATATTCTTACACGACAAGAACCTTACGCTGAAACTCCAGAACAATCGATGTCACAACCAGAAAGCATTGACACCGAAGTATCCAGCGAGGATCAAGTCATTTCAAAGCCAAAATTGGATATCAAATCTACAACGCAGTTGTTCATCGCTGGAGAAGCCACTGCTTCACCCATAACCATGTCGGCACCATCCATTGAACGCAATGGCTCAAGCGTACTCAAGGTTGTTATGACTGAAACCGAGGATTCTCGCGAAGCTGCTGGCCAACCAAAGGTTACCATGACAATCATTGAAACCGGCAATGTGTCAGCTATCCAAGAAGATGATGATGACACCAAACGAAGTAAAAAGAAAAAGAAGAAACCAAAACCCACTGTAGAAGTGCCAAAAGAAGAAATACAACCATCTCCAGTTGCCGAAATCGCAACTGAAGAAACTCCAATTGGAGAACCTGAAGAAGCATCTACAGTTTCTGAATTTGGTTATGAAGCTGAACAACAAGCCGTAGATGAAGATAGTGATTCCCAAGGGGCTAAGAAGAAAAAACGTAACAAGAAGAAACAAACTGTTAAGGCCGTGTCCGATGATGATAGCCATGTACCACACTCATCCTTGGAATATGACAACAGCGCTCGCTCCGATAGTCTACAATCCGAAGGTAAAGTACACCAAGAAACTGTGGTAGAGCTTAGTCCTGAGAGTGAAGCTTCAAGCATATCCATGGAGACAACGGTCAATGTTATCGAAGAGGCTGTAATTTCTCCAGAGTCCGATTCTCCCAGGGAACCTATCAAGGAAATAGTATTGCCAGTCGATGTCGTCGAATTAACTTATGTTCAAGATGAACAACAACAGACAACGCCTCGCGATGAACCTAAGCCAGTAGAGATTGTTGAAGTTGAAAAGGATGTCAAGGAAGTGCAAACTTCCCCACGTCCGCAAGTCGAAGAAGTTGGTCAGCAAACTAGTCTCGAAATTACACCAGACAATAAGGAATCCGAATCGCAAACTATTACAATTGAAGTTAATGAGACCGAAGTTCAAACAGAACAACCTTTGGAAGAAGTAAAAGAACCCATTCCGGCAATTGAAACGTCTTCTGAACAAGTTCAAACTGAGGAAGAACCTAAGCCAGAAACAAGCCACACATTCAGCCAAACCGTTGTTATTTCCACACTCGAAAAAGAATTACAAACTACTCCTCGTGAATCTCCGCGTGAACCCCAAGTTTCTGCAACTGATATTATCAATCCTTTGGTAAGAGAAATAATCGACGACTTTACGATTGATTTGCCGGAACCAAAGGCTGAAATGTCCGAACAAGCTACAGGTACCGAAGCGAAACCAACACAAGAGTCATGCGTTCAGACATTAACACCGGAACCCGAGGAAGATGATAGGGTTCCAATTGAACAAAAAGAACAACAGACATCGACATTCGAGCTCATTTTAACATCCACGACTGATTGCCAAACGTCTCCTCGCGAGGAACAACCATCATTGGAGGCTGCCGAAGACTCATCCCTATCTTCTTCTGAACCCTATAATCTGGAAATTCAAACAACTGTTACCATTCCAGCCGATTCAGATACATCCGAAGCGCAACCCGTGGTATATGAGCACATCGAAACTATTGAGTTGCCCAAGAAAGATAAGAAATCGGAAGACAAAACTGTTGATATTTCATCGGCCGATTTGCCCGAGGTTAATGTTCATGTTGAAATTGACGATGAAAGTGGAATGGAGCCAAAGATCACAGTTCAACCATCTGAAAGAAAACCTCAAACTGTCCAACTTCAAATTACCAAGACGACAGTCATTGAAGAGTTCCCCGATTTGCCAGCACATGTTAGTGAACAAAATAAAGTCAGTATTTCCGCTCAGCAAACATCGAAGCCACGATCAAGACCAACTTCTACCGTCACCATAGAGGAAGTTACTTCGCCGATGGAAGAAATTGTCGTTCCAATAACACCAGGTCCAGACAATGAAGAACCTGTTCGCAGCGAAGAAAGTCTTTGGATAAATGCCACTTCTAATATTCCCAAAGAACAGCCCCCCAAAGATGCTTCACAGGCGCTGATCATGTCTGAAAGCCTTTTACATTATCCCGGACAACAAACAATTATCATTGAGAGGCCAGACATCTGGAAAGAGGCTAAACAGTCGATCGGAGGTAGAATCAAACATCTGAAGGATGCTGAACCTTCCCAAACACCACTTAGCAATGTTCTGCATCTGGCTACACTCTCTCAACAAATCAAAGAGGTGCCCACAGAACAAAGAGTGCAGGAGGTCAATGAAAGTTTGAATCAACTGGAGAAGGCGTTGAACGATGGCAATGAAACCGTAATACAAACTACAGTTATAACCGTCATTGAAAGGATTTCAACCTGGCTCGAGACCATCGAATATCGTGTCTACTTGATACGCCAACAAACTAACGATGGTCCTTCCGAGGAGAAATTGAAGAACTACAACGACCTCAATGACGAGTTGACAATTATAGGCCAAAGTGTCAATCAATTGGAACACCAACTATCGCACTCTGAGAAACTGAAAGAGCCTGAAGTCCAACAATGCCTCGATACTCTCAAGATGCATATTAGCGCTGTCGAGGAGAAAACTCATGACAACCAGGATCAAGATGTTAAAGATCTAGAAAAGTGGAATAATTTCGTTGCCCTGGTACATCGCATCTCGGGACTGTTGGATGATTTGCAAGAACGATATGAAATAATAACAAACCAAGATGGAACTTTGAAGCAAAAATTGTCCTCTCTGGATGATCTGGAATCACAGAACAACTCCACATTGGCCCAAATATCACAGCTCATGTTGAACGCCAGAGCCTTTCAAAGGGACTTCCCCGGTAAGAAGGTGCCACAAGATATTTATAACGCCCACGAGTTCTGTCGTAATATCAACAATAACGTCATAGCCGAAAGAGACCGTCTTTTGCAGCTGCAGGCTTTAGCTGATGAATATGAACAGACCCTAAAGGAGTTTACCAATATCACGGTCTTAGCCGATAAACTTGTCGATGGTCCAATAGTCTCTAGCAGTCTGGAGCAGCTGAATAACGAAGTTCAGAAACATCGTAAATTCTTTGTTAATCTCAGTCATTGCAGAGCCATGCTTGAATCCCTGGAGGAGAATATTGACAGTGAAACGCGTGAGAAACATTCCGAATTGCACAAAGAGCTGTACAACAGAGCTACGGTTCTTCTGGAGAAGGCTTCGGAAAGGTCATCCAAACTCGTACAGGCTGCTTCGAGGTGGACAGTTTTGGAGAAAGGCATGAAAGATGAATTACAATGGCTTCAAGTGGCCCAGCAAAGAGTACCTGATCTCTCAGCCGTTACTTCAGCTGACTATGATCAATATACTACTCTGTACCAATCCCTTAGCCAGGACATCTCTCATCACTACGTAAAGATGACACACATATCCAACATTGCCAATAAGTTACAAGATTTGGTCCAAGCCCCCAATTTGGTGGAAGAAACCAACGAGGCTCTCATAGTTCTCCTCAAGTTGCGCGAAGAAGTATCCGTATACTTGCACCGCTTGCTCGTCTTCAAGGATATCTGGACACAATATGTCAATCAAACTGATAAAATGGAAGCATTTGTCAGGGACAGTGAAAAAGAATTGAAAATGATACATATTCCGGAATATCCTTTAGAACAACCCATTGAACATATGCGCCAATTCTGGGAAATCAAAGCCCAATTTGAGATGCACAACAATATACGCACAGAAGCCGGCAACAGTTTCGAGAAGTCCTTACAGGTTATACCCCTCGCCGATGAAATGTTGCAAAGGCAATTCCATGCCCAATTAGAGGACAGATGTAATGCCGTCGCTCAGAGCATTGAACGTATACAAAACCAAATTGTTCGCTCCCTATCGTCCGAGGATGTGGCTCCTGCCGACAAATTGAAACTTGTTGAAAGAGAATTGCAGGAAATCTACTTGACCATGACCAGCATGAAGGGAGTCATCAAAAACGACGAGGAACTCAGTCTGTATATAGAACGCATCCAAGTACTTAGAACCCGAGTCGGCTTCATTGGCAATGAACTGGGCAGAATCGGTCTGCAAGAGCCTGCTATAGAACCCGAAAAGGTCGGAGAGCTCTTCGCTCTCTCCCACAAGATCACAACTCAAATTGCTGAGGAGCTCGAAGGCGCCGCCGTTCTCAGACAACAACTGCTGGCCATACAAGAAGGCATATCAAACCTGCGCAAACATCAAGCTAAACTTTCCGTTATCTTGGACGAATGCGAATGTGCCGAAAAGCTGGGCTGCGATGCCATTGAAAAGGCCGTCGTCGACTGTCAGTCGGTGGGCGAGGAACTCATTACGGCCTGGCAGGAGATTATGCGTATACGTCAAATGTTGCATACGCTGCCGATGCGGTTGAAGATGTCTGTGTCACCGGTTAAGCTGGAACGTGATATTTCACAGTTGCAGGACGACCATGCATTCCTTGAGAGCAAATGTACCAATATTATGACAATATTGCGTAATCGCTTGGCTCTATGGATGCGTTACGAACGACAACTGGAACTGGTGCACAATTCTGTGCAAGAGACCGACTTTATGATGGAGTTGTTGAAGGTCCATGGGCAAGTCGATTACGAGCGCTTAAGAAAGGCCACTGAACGTCTAGAGGTAAGTGAATATATCTGATACCCAATATATATCCGATACATATATTTTCAATTTCTGTGCGTGTGTAACTATAAATTTCATAAATTTAATCAAATTCGGATTACATTCGAATTTGATCGAATTTGAAAGAGTCAATTTAAACGCGGACCACTTCAGCAGCGCTATCGCGGCCGCCGTAATCAATTACCTGACCTAACACAAGCCCCTTTTTAAACGGACGGGTTTGCTGATAGCGTTCGGTCACACACCCAGCTAGTCTGTGATGTGGTCGTGTTGTTCGCGAAAAACAAAACACTCCTTTCTCCTGTACTCGGCTAACGGTCGTACCTGCTGTTCGTTGTTTTCGTTCGTATTTCGGCCGCTGTTGTTAATGACCTTATTTACGCTGATATGTAAACACATACATGCATACATAGCTATTTATTTATTTACTCATAGAACAAACAACGTATTTGCTAATAGTTTGGTTCGCGAGCAGCGATGACGAAAACGACGGCGACCGTGCTAGTATCGCCCACAGTGTTTGGAAAACAAATCTTTATAGATTTTAGTTAGGCCCTTGTGTGCTTTCGAAAATCCTTTATATTGGGTTCTGAGTGCTGATATAAACATTTGCTTAGTTTGTATTTTTAAAGGCCACTACCGATGATCGGTCAGAAAATACCTAAGCTAGTTATGTGTTCATAGAAATCTTTAACTTGAATAACAATAATTAAAAAAAAAACAACATTTGCTTAAGAAGTATCCCATAAATAGCTATTGTAACCAGAAATTTGCCATAGCATGAAGTTTTTCCAATCCTTGCATAAAATAGATTTTTTAGTGTGATTTATTATTATTTCGTAAGGCTAAGCTTACATCTGCTTTACGCAGAAGTTTTACAAAGATTCTGATAGTTTTTCGTTTAGAAAATAGAGAAGTTAAAAATTGAGATATTATAAACTTAACCCTGAGTCCGAGTTCGAGACATAAATTAAGGTTTTTGTTGAGCAGTTTTTTAACTCCGTTAGAAAAAAATATGTATTTATGCATTTTATTTTATATGGGGATTAAAATTACAAGTCATGAAAAAATAAACAAATGATATGAAAATGAATCCGCCGGACCAGCGTGGACTTTTCAGGATTAAGATAGGAAAAATTTTGCAAAATGGGTGATATATATAACATCTCTCTTCTTTTTGGAAAACTTTAAATGCAAATAGGCTCCTAAATAGTATTTTGGTGGAAAAATAAATAACAGATTTTTTCACACAAAACAGAAACGTTTTCCAACCACTGTGCGATGGATGGCAGGCAAATATCAGCGATAGGCGTTGAATATCTGCGATAAGACAAAATATGTTAAAATCATCCAAATATGAAACACAAACATTAACTTTGTTTGTTCGAGCGCTTATAGCATTTTCGGTTAAACCACGACCAAGATGATGCGGAGTGGGTGAGGGAGTAGAAGTCCGAGAATGAGTAGGTACATAGTATTAGGTAGCTAGATAGGTATGCGACCAAACACCATATTCCCTACCTCTTGCACGCTGTCAATGACCATTCATTACACGTTGGCCTGGCCATAGTCAGGAAGACCTATAAGTAGCGATGACCAAATGAACACATGAAGTAATTTTTTGTAGGTCGCAGACGAACAAACACGTACGTACAAACAAACACTCGCGTACATACCCTACACTTAGTTTCTGTAATTATTTATAACAAATTAGTAAAGATTAAATAAAAGCGGACATAATTCTGTTATTGTCGACAAGTCGCACTCTTTTTTGAAGACATTTCGATTTACATTCATTTGGGGACGTGATAACAGCACCAGAGGCAGCAACGGCAGCAGCAGACTCTGTCGCAAGGGAAAAGCGCGAAACTGTGAGCAGAGTAAGGAGAGTGTGGTTAAACTTAACAAACGCTCGTTGTTCGTTCGTTTACGACAGAGACCAATAAAGCGTTTAGTTAATACGAAACTTTCGAACGATAGAGTCGCGTCGTGTCGTGTCGTCGGTGTGAAATGGAAATTCGAATCAAGAAAGTGTTGTAAAAGTTGAAAAGTTATACAAACGAGTACGATTACATATATACCACAGAAATTGAAAGTGTTTTGTTTTTTGTTGTTTTCGCATATCAAAAGAAATTGAAGTGTACTAATCCGTAAAATATACTTTTTTCTAAAAAATAAAATAAAACAAAAGGGACTCGCTGGTGATTTACAAAATCGCGAGACTTTGTTAGATGATTTACAGACATCGGCAAAACCTCTAATCGAAACCTGTGATGTTCAGATAGTTGAACAAATCGAATCTGCCGTCCAAGAAGCTGTTGTGGCCTGGAATGATACATCCGATAATCTGCAGAATCTATGTACACGTTATCAACGTGCTGTAGAACTTTGGCATAAATATCATAACGCCTCAGCCCAAGTCAAAAACTACATCGAACAACAAATGGATACGGTTAAGACCTTCAAACAACCCATGGAATCAATGCAACATGCCAAGGTAAGTGCAACAGAAGCATTAACAAATTAACATTGAAAAATAAAAAACAGCAAAGCTAAATTCCGCAGTTTTCCGGAGTAATCACTTATCTCCAAAATTTGAGAAGTCAATGAAACTAATATCGAGAAAAAATGTTTATAAAAACTTATATATAACATAAAACCTCCCACTAGAGAAAACAATTATTCCTGAAGACGTTGATGTTTTAACTCCCTTTGTGTTTCACAGTGTCTTATCAGCATTCAAGTATGTATGTACAGACGAAAACAGTTCTTTTCTGAAAGAGAAAATCTTAAAGATGTCAGTCATTAAGAAAGCTTATCATATATTACTTCTCTACATTGTTTGTGTTTGAAACAAAAGTAAAAATATGATATCCCAACCGCTTTTCCTTAAAAGATAAATTTGCGTAGACTGAGTCGCACTCGGTCGGTCATATCATTGTAAAAAGGCCACGAAGAAACAAAACGAAAGGGGGAACCTCCCACTTGACAGTGGGGGAATTCTATTTTCGTTGTTTGTATTCACAAATGGAAAAATTAACAAAAAAAAATACGACAATTTTCATAACGGTTTCATTTTTCATGTGAAGTTTTGTGGTCATTTTCTTTTTGTGATTTGTATTTGCCGATAAATGGTACACCGAGAAAACACTGTCCAACTAAATTTGCTTAAGAACTTTTTAAATGGGCTCAAAACAATTTATATTTTTCTGTTAAAAATATGAAAATTAGTCATTGAAATATAAGAGCTGTTAAATTATCGACACCAAAATCGACATCATAAAATTAGGACAGATATTTTCACTACTACAAATTTGTCCAATTTGATATTTACGCTTTCTAGAAAAACTTTACCAAAAATTTTATTTTGCACCAGAATTTTTGACTAATTTTCGATTGAATTCATGGTTAATAGTTGCAAATATTTCAATAATATTTTTCTAGAAATCACAAAATAAATTCAAATTGGAAATTTTCAATTCAGAATTCCCCTAATCGAGTTTTGTCCAACGATTTTAATCTTATAGCCTAAGGAACAGACTTAAGCAAATCCTATATAGGTATCTGAGAGTATTTTCTCATGCTACATTCGGATATAATCCAATAACAACTTTTTCCGGATTTTTTAATCCATGATAAATCCGCCTGATTTCCCATACAAAATTACTTTTACAAAATCTATTTATTTACAAAAATACTAGGCAAAGTCAGACATTATCTGGCTCTACTCAATGGAAATAACGTTGGAAATTCTATCTGAATCAGCAATGTCATATAGCCCTGTCAGACTGCATGCGAAATTTATTTGAAATGACATAAGGTCGATTTTCAAATGTCAAATTAGTATGGGATCTGACATTTGTAAATCGACCATGTGTCATTTCTGCAAGATTTCGCATGTAGTCTAAAAAGGCTATTATTTGAAAGTCTATAAAGAGCCGTTTACATTTTAGGATTTATTGTATAAGTTGAAAGTAGATGATGACGAGAACGTAACTTTTTTTGATGAAAAATATGTTTTATTAGTATCTCAATGAATTAAATATTAGGGCTGTTTTTCATTTAAACTGGATAACAAAGCTGTGATAACAAAAACCTAAAAAAGTTAATCCACTCAATATAAAAAAATATTTTCTAAAATTGTACCCAACAGCAATACCAATGTTTCTATAAAAACAAATTTAAAAAAAATAATTTAATGTTAAAAATGTTGGACTTAACCTGGATAATTTTCCAGTGTAAGTCAAATTTATGGTTATCCAGGCTAAGTCAAAAAAATCAACACAAAATATTTTTTTAAAAAATTTGGTTTGATACGAATATTAATATTGTAGTTGACGACATTGTGAAAAAATAATTTTTGATTTTCAGTAAAAAATTAAATTATCCCAGCTTAAAGAAAAACAGCCCTATTGTTTAGAAATATAGCAAATGATACAATATTGTTCTATCTGAAACGTCTTTACGGAACTAGAAGCAGTCAGACAGGATTTTCGAGAGGAAAGGATAAAATGTAGCAAAATTTCTCTCGGTGCTGTAACGTGTAGTGCGTTAGTGTGTGTTGGAAATGTAGTCCACAATATCGTGTAATCTAAAGTGTTATAAAGAATTAATGTAATAAGACAAAAACCACAATAAATATTTAATATGTACATAGTACATATTAATGAATGTATAAAGGTACATACACATGTACATATATACAATGTACATATCCATACGTACACTTAAACATACAGATTGTCATGTTGAAATGGAAACCAAACACACGATACCTACTCTTACTCTATTCACACAATACGCACACCTTCCCTACCACTGGCCACTGGATACTGGCATGACTAGAGGTAGGTGACTGACTTGCCGCTGGTCGATTGACTCCCATGTGGAGGCACAGCACAACAAAAATCGATAATATTTTAATTAAATATTTGTGAAACGACGACACCACCAGCGGCCAGCGAGCGAAGAAGTCAAGTGAATGACATGTGAATACGTTTTTCAAACGAGAACCGAACTAAACTAAACCATCGCAACACCACAACCCTTAGAGGTGATGCCAAAAAATCGGACATACAGAACTTTCACTTTCGCTGTCCGCGAGAAACTCTGAAAACAAAGTATTTATAGTTCTGACGGGTGAACCAAATACTATTTAAACCAAATGCATTGACTAAAATTAGCCCAGTGCGAGTGATGCATGTTTTGAATTTTCTTTTAATTTTATTTCATTTCATTTGCTTCTATTTCTAATTTTTCTCTGCGCTATCTGTTTCAGACCTGCCAAGACAATTTGAATAACCAGGATGACAAACTATTGGAATTGCGTGATATGGTGACGAAAATTGCCGCCGATATTGGTTTGGATGCCTCGAACTTTATGCATGGCGAGCTGGAAGAGCTGGGTCAGCGTTTGGAGAACTGCAAAGAGACCATAACCACATTGGCCAATGTGGCCGAGGCACAGGAACGTGAACGCAAAGAAGTTGAAAAGAACTGTACCGACGCCAAGCAGTACTTTAATAATGTTCGACAGGTATGTGCTCCTACATTCACTTTGTAATTAGTATGGGGGGATGGGGTTGGCGTTTGGATGGACTAGTTAACTCTTCTTTTGGGTGTAATCGTTTACAATACATTTAACGAGACATGATTATTGTGGAGTTTGGAAATAACTTTGCCATGATTGCTCTCGGCAAATGTAAAAAATCATCAGCCAGGGTTGGGCTATGCAATTGAGTAATTCTAATCCTTGGGGGATTAGTGTTGCTAAAAAGTCTACAAATAAAGCGTTTTCATAATATTTGAGGAACTTACATTCCGTAATATTACTATGATTCAAAGGATTTTAAAATTCGAAAGATTATCAACATGTTGCTAGAAAACTACAAACGATTGCAGTCGTTGGGGGAGCTTTATGCTTAAATATACCATGGCCTATATAAAATATTATGGTGCCAAGTCCCTCAAAATTCAAATGTATTTCCTGTTAGTTATACATATTTAAAAAGAAATCTAAATAAACTCGTACTGTCCTTGGCCAAATTCAACCGTCCATTCCAATTTTCCATTCCCCTAGTCCTTTAACTATCGCATTCATCGGTTTAGTTTCCCAAACCCTGATGACGTATCGATACATTATAAACGCTACAGTTTTTAATTCGTCAGAACAACAAAAGCCACAGCAGCAACCACAAGAACAGAAAATTACACTTTCGGTGAAATTACTCACAGGCGCCCTCGACAGTGGGTGAATGGGCGGATTGGGTGTGCGGTAGCTTCAGGTTTCCCATGAAGAAATCACTGTTAACCTCAGCCGCGAAAAACTGTATAAACTTAAGTGAAAGTGTAAAATGTGGGTTAACAATCTAAGTTGGGAACTTGCAATAGGAACGTCACCATTGTCCTACAAAAAACGGACGTGCTAGCATTCGAACAGGACGAACAGTTATATAATTATATTCGACATTATTAGATATACCAACACTCCCCACATACATAACCAAGCCCTTAGATTAGTCGCCAATGTAGGGTGTGGTACGACCATATGAACCCGTGCATACGCACCGACACGAACAGAACCCACAACTGTCAGACCCGCTCAGTAGGGAATGTTTCTTTTCTGTTTCACATCAAACTTTACCTTTTGGGTGCTCACACGCACACGCACATACACTGAGCGGTGGGGGGGGGTTAATATTGATTTCAGTGCAAAATTATGGATGAGGTCATTGTCAGACTTCATTGGTGTAGCTGTTGTTTATATGTATACGACTGCGAAAATACGATGTACAGGAAGCACTAGTGCCACAATATCAAGTGGCAGAGTACTTAGTATGCGAGACGCATTTGTTGAATATACACCAACACTTACGACCGACTGACCAACAGACCAACCAAATACTCAATTAAAATTCATGCAGAAAAAAGTATAGTATCGCTGTGTCCATTTCTATTTAATTTTTTTCATTTCTTTCTTTATTTTTTAAGGACATCGGCCAGGAATCACGAACGCCTAAGGAGAGCGAAGAACAACTGAATATATTGAGAAATCATTTGCAAACCTTGGCCCGCACCGAAGAACAGCTGAAACAGCTGAGGGAACGTGGCATAAACGGCTCATTGCCCGTGGAAAACGGACAGCCTCGTGATGAAACCTCCATTATTGAGGTCTTGGAGCTGTGGCAAAAGATATTCCAAGACACGTTCCAAGAATACCATCGTCTGTCCACGCGTTTGGTGCGTTCTCAGAACTCGACGGAGGCATTCCGCTTGTGGCGCCAATATTTGCAACATGTCCAGTCCTTCCTGTCCTGTGCCATACCTGAAGATTATACTGCGCTGAAGGAACAGCAACATCTGTGCGAAATTCATCAGAATCTTTTGGTTTCGCAACAGAATGTACTGGCCTCTCATACGGAAGCCGAACAGCAACAGGAACCCGAAGTTAATGAACAATTTAAGCAGCTGACAAACATGCACAATGAAACTCTGGCACGTATCATGCAGCGTAACGGTGAATTGGAACGACGCATGGACGTGTGGAACGGCTACAGACAAGACCTACAAGTATTATTGGAATGGCTGAAGGAGCGTGAAAAGGAGCGCAGCGCCCTGCAACTGAGGTACATTCACTTGAAGCGTTTGCCGCGTTTGCAACAGCGCATGGAGATTCTCATCAACCAAATGCCAGTGGGTGAGGAATTGTGCGCCAAGCTGAAGAGCGAACAGCAGGAGCTCTTGAAGTTCTGTGATGATGCTCTGGCCACTTCGGTACGCATGGAACAAGCCTCGGTGGTGCAAAGAGTTAACAATCTCAAGGCTGCCCTGGAGACATGGTCTGGATTCCTAACGAAAATCAAGAATCTGGAACAACAATATGAACAAAGAGTGGCTGATGTCCAAAATCAATTGGCCACTGCCCAACAACTGGTAACCAAGACTGAAGAAAACCTACCGATATCCCAGGAGGCCATACAAGACTGCTTGGGTCAATTGAGAAACCAACGGGTTGTGCTGTCAAAACTATCCCCCGCTTTGGAAGGTCTTAATGTGTTGCAAGAGGAACTCAAGGAATGCATAAGTCCCTACGACATGAAGTCCATCAGACAATCAATTTGGATTTTATGGCAACAGCATTCCGACATCGACTATGAATTGTCCACACTCATCAACACCATCGAAGAGAGACTAATGCTATTGTCGAACTTCCACAATCGCTATGAGCGGCTGTCGAAGTGGTTGGATAAACTGGAAGAGCGTTTGGAACGATCATCGGACATCTCGGCCATTGCCAATCCCGAGGAGTTTGCCAAACAGCTAGAGAAGCAGATCAACACAGAACTGACTCTCAGAGAACGTGATCGTGAATGGTTGTTGTCATCGGCACGAGAAATTATGGAATTGTATGCAGATAACACTCCTCATGGCGAATCGGTCAGGTCTGAGGTCCAAGAGAAGTCTGACATGTTGATTGACCGATGGGACCGTATCAAGTATTTGTGCAAGCAACGCACTAACAAAATCAATGACCTCAAGATGACCTTGCTGCGATTGGAGGAGCGTATTGCTCTTCTCCGATCATGGATGTTTGAAGTTGAATCGGAACTGGGCAAACCATTGACATTCGATTCGTACACTCCCCCCGTTATCGAAGCCAAGCTGAAGGAGCACGAGAAGATTCAGCGCTCGGTAGAACAAAAGAGCAGTAATGTCGGAGAGGTTTTGAACTTAGTTGAAATGCTACTGAACGATGCTGACACTTGGAGGACACACCTTAATACGGCCAATCTTGCTCTGGCTGCGCAAAATCTGGAACAGCGGTGGAAACACGTCTGCAGTCAATCGGCTGAAAGAAAACAACGTATCTTGACTGTCTGGAACATGTTGCAGCAATTGATCAAATTGACCACCGACCACAAGGCATGGTTGCAAAATCAAGAAACTGAAATAGCGGCCCTAGAAAGAGATCTGAACAAATTGTCGAAAGAGCAAGTCCAGGAAAGACAGCAAGCTGTGGAACAAAAACTAAAACTGCTGGAAAGCCATGAGCCAAATGTAAAGCAATTGGAACAAATCTATGCTAAGTTGACTTCCAGTTCGGGAGTAGATCCTGAGAATATCCAGAAACTGACAATGCCTACCAAAGTGATGCTGACAAAGTGGAAACAATTGTCCGCAAGATGCCACGGCATTACCGATACCATCAACAAAGAACTGGCCCTCTATCGTGACTTCAAGAAGGCTCAAGACGAAGCCGTCCATAGCCTGACCGTAATACAAAAAGACATTGCCAAATTAGCAGAAAATCCTCCCAAAACTCCAGAGGAAGCCAAGGAGGCACTCAGGAGAATAGACAGTTTTGAGCGTAAACTTCAAAAGGCTGAAGCTCAAATACAGAACGCCGATAAATTAGCTGGCGAAGCTAAGGGTAAACTTAAGAAACAGGAAGACCTGACCACCATCATAACATTGATTACTCAACTCACCACACTGTGGCGTGAAGTGCAAATCAGCGTGACGACCATAAAAACCGAATGGTTAACAAAAGCTGCGGCCCTGGGCGCTGCAGCGGCCGAAGCCGCTATAACAGCCACCCATGTACGCGAATCGGAAGCTGCTGTTCAAGTTGACACTCTGTCCAAACGCAAATTGCGCAAAGCTCCAATGGTGCGTGAAACCTCTATTACAGCTAAAGATGCCTACATTATGGAATTGGAAACGGCCATCACAGAATGCCAATCGAACTTGAATGATCTGCAGAAGACCATATGCGACAGAACCAGAAAACCGGGTCCCCAGAAGATGTCGAAACTTTTGGGCAATGCTCAGTCCTCGACTGAATTGGTGAAACATTTGAGTCAACTGCTCCTAAGCGAATGTAATGCCTCCAAAGAAGACGCCCAAACGGAAACTGTGGCAGAGCTGACGCTGCGTTTCGCTACATTACAATCACAATGGAAGGCGCGTCAGCAAAACGATCAAAATTCAAGGTAAGTCCCGATCCGCTCCATCCATCTCCTCTTCTTGTTTTTAACATGGTGTTGGAAATATTGTTCAATACTAACTCCAATTTCTTTGTATTTCTATTCAATGCTTTGTTCTTATCACACATTTGTTTATAACACTAAACGTTTTGTAAACAAAAACAAACAAATATCAATTTATAAACATGCCAAAACACGCTTTACATTCGGCCCTAATGCAGCAAATTGCCAACTGCTTATAAATACAAATGTACACAGTAAGTTTAAACTCTCTCACGCATTATGTTTGCCAAACTTAAGAACGGAATGGTAATTGGGAACAGTTGTTGTACAAACACAGGCGCGACACAGGCGACTTCTGGTGTTCCCAATTATTAATTCACTTTCTTAAATTATATTCATATGTATGTACTTGTCTGTTATGTCGTAGCTTTTGGGTTTGGATGTGCCAAGTTTTCTTGTGAACATCAATTAATTTGTTTTTCTTTCTACTACTATCACCCTTTATAGCGAGATCGGTCGACTAACGTGTCCGCTCTGTACACAACGCAACTGGCAACAAATCGACAACGATCTCTGGCGTCTCGAACAATGGCTACAATTCGCCGAAGGAACACAGAACGCACAAACCTCGCCGCCCTCTAACATTGAACTGCTCGAAGATGTGGTCCAAGACCACCGTGAATTCCTTCTCGATCTGGAGAGTCACAAGTCCATAGTATCCTCTCTGAATGTGGTGGGTGACCATTTGGCCACACACACCTTGGACACCGAGAAGGCCCGCCAACTACGAGATCGCCTTCAGCAGGATAACGAGAGGTGGAATAATGCGTGCATAAATGCCACCAAATGGCAGGGACTCCTGCAAACAGCTCTAATGGGTAATAGTGAATTCCATTCGATCATTGATGAACTCTGTGCCTGGTTACAACAGACAGAGGCCAACATTAAGGCCTCCGAACCGGTAGATTTAACCGAAGACCGTGCCATACTCCAGGCAAAGTTCGATAAATTCAAAGATCTGCGTGGCGAGCTGGAACGCTGCGAACCGCGAGTGGTTAGTCTGCAAGATGCTGCCGACCAGCTGCTCAAAACGGTCGACGGTTCCGAAGAGGAGTCCTCACACACGTACGCAAGGTAAGTGATCCATATGCCGAAGCCTGAGGGCGGCACGATGAAAATTTTCTAAATGGGATTCAGCATAGAAATTGTAAATGTTTGTATGTCAACATGTGTGTAGACTCTTTGTGTTGACGAGTGTAGAATACTTAGAAACAACTAAAGTAATTTGGGCGTGATTTATGTGCCGATTCGCTTATTAAGCTCGATTTTTGCTAAAAAAAGAACTTGAAGACAATTGAACGCACCGTAACCATTGTTCCAGCAAATTTTAAATATCAAAATTTGAGAAAGTAATGGTTTCTGGCGTCTTTTTTTGCCAAACAAATGTCAATGAGCTGTAATCAGCTATTCGCTTAACAAGCGAATTGAGCATAAAATCACACCTATCGTAATAGTAGATATTTGATCGTAGTTTGAAATTAATTTATTCTATCGACTAGGGGGTCTGAACGAATTTCGATTGTTTTTTTTTTAATTTGTGCATTTTGTATAATTTTAGGTTTTCTCTTCATTGCGAAATGCTATCGTAATACGTCTGTATATCAAGTGATTTATTATTTTCTTTTACTATTTCAAACCAAGTCAGATCCAAGTCCTTTGTCTCGAGACAAGATCACAATTGACAGTGATTATACTCGTGGCAATTTTCTTACGTAGTTTCTACATCTCATCCAACTATTAGCCCCTAGGATGTCATTCATCTCAGATATCTTTGCTAAGGCTTGGATTGAAATACTCTACACAATATAGACATCTTGCTGAATTCTACTCGAGTGAAAATTGAAACTTTTTTGGAAACGTTTCACTTTCAATGTGTGTTGGATGGATTTGGATTTTTTAAAACGACGATTAGTTTTCGATAATTTGATATGTTCAATTGAATGAATAAAATAATTCAACTCGGCGAAACAAGTCGAACAAAATACGCTATTTGCGAGGAATAATCATAGATATCTATAAATATCTATCTCTGAAGTTGTAAAGATTACGATTTGGGAAGTTTTTCCCAAAACTATTCATTCAATGCGATGTTGTAGACCAGCGTGAATAATGTGAACGATATTGATATTATTGTGATCACCATTCGGTCAAGATCATCTGAATGTATTCAGCTGGCGAGTAAAGATACTCGGGATGCTTTTTCGTTTGGTACCAGCTTTAAACATTCAACTTATTCCGCTGTGAGAGAAGTGCCCTTCTTTTTCCATCTGCTGGGATAAGTTTTTGTATTCGTATTAACGTCGAAACGTTCATAATTATTATCGAATTCTGGATCTGAGATCAAAGACAAGTTTTTTCTTCAAGCACACGGGTTAAAGATTTCTATGATATTTTTACTTACACAGTCGACATCATTCATTATATTCATATTCGATAATGTTATGTAATTTTAATTTGAATTGTTAACCCTATACATACATATCGCTACCAAAATGTAAAAAAGACTCAACTAACATTTTTTTGCAAATCTATATTTTTGTTTATATGACCGAAGTTGTTGTGTTTTGTTAAAAGAACTAAAAATCTCGATTTGCAAAAAATGTTAGTTGAGTCTTTTTTATATTTTGGTAACGATATATACTATATGAATGAATAATTACCAAGAACAGCAACCAACCATCCATTATGGAGATCTGTTTCAGTGCGCTTTTCATTGAATTTTGAAAGTAACCCCACCCACGATTAAATCTATTCATCCTACTCTCTTGCATTTATGCCTCTTATCTGTCCTTCTGTCTCACCCACCCTGTCATGTTTTTTGTTCTTTCTCCAAATTTGATGCTTTTTATATCGAAATTTATGCATATTGTTTAGTTTGTTCACCCTTCCGGAGTTGTTATTTCATTTGATTTGCAATTTTTTTGTTTGAACTCGAAATTTTTTCGTCCGCCCATGCTAACCCTTCATTACCTTTAACCTCAAGAGCTTTCCAACTCACACACTAATTTGAAGAACCCTTTCCAGATTGACAGACCTGCGTCTGCGCCTACAATCGCTGCGCCGCTTGTCCGGCATCTACATTGTGAAACTCGGCGCTGTCTTGGGTGTTGACGGTGACCATTTGGGCGTATCGCTGCACATGCTGTCGAGCGAGGTAAGTTTGTTTAATTTCGTCCATTTGTCCCAATGTGTATTTTGATTTGGAAGCGAAAGAATTGACAAAATATTTCAAGCACTGTGAGACATAAACTAAGTAAACAAACATAAAATTGGTAATTTATGAATTTGTTTTGATTATCTATCCATTTACAAGTGAAACGTCTGAAGACAGACAGACATTCATTGTATACTTTATTTGTATTTTGTATTTGTTCTTCATGATTATGATTTCGAATTTATTTATTTGTAACTTTTCTTTTATGTTTTTTCTTATGATTTTTTGAAACAGCTTTTGGATCAATCTGTAACGACATTACCTTCTTCCTCTTCTATGCAGGCTGCCGCACCAAACACTGATAATGCAAAGTAAATATTGTTGTCTTTGTAGTTGTAGTTGTAGTTGTAATCTAGTGTAGTTTTAGTTTAAGTTTATTTCTTCGCCTCATTTTTCTTCCGTTCTTGTCCAAAGTTTTCGGTTACTAGTTCTTTTCGTTTGTTTTATTTCGGTCTGTAATCAATTTGAATTCGATTACAAAAAAAAAAAATAAATATTTTATGTTTTTTTTTTCTTCAAAATTGCACGCTGTAATACACCCATTCTATGAAGCGAATAATATGCTTAACTATTTAAATTTATTAAAATGTTTTCAGAATCGCATACGAGCAATCCACGGACTTATACTCTGGTTGAAATGCAGACAAAACTTGTAATTTCTCTGAACTGGCTTCATTTGCCTCAATCCAAATGGACTTTTATTCTGAGAAGAAGTCATGTTTTGATTTCAATCGAAAGTGGATAATTTTAGGATACTGCGATATGAAGTCTTTGACAGAATTCCAAATATTGAGAAATTAATTTTAACAATATTAGCAGTGTTTTATTTGTCACTAGTGGTTTTCCCCGCTTAACTTTGGATTATAGAATAAGATAAACTAAAATTATCCCACTAATGCTTAGTATATTAGCGGAATAATTTACTTTCTTAAAATACAAACCCACAAGGATTGACAATTTAAGCTGGAAAATCCGCTTGTGGTACATGAAACACACCTACTGTCGATCTGTATAGATATAGATGTTTCCATTACCTTATTCTGAAAACATTTCGCTTTTTTCGGCTTTATTCTCCGTATTAGGATTTTTATGGAAAACTTTTCAGGCGAGCCCTATTAATTTGTTGTATTTTCTTTTTTGCTTTTTCAAATTGTATAGCAATCCCGATGGCGATGCTGTCGATGGAGATGTCATAAATACCACCGTACTTGCCAGAGGCGCCCGATTCCTCGGCCGTGTTGCACGTGCCTCACTGCCCATACAAGCGCTCATGTTGCTGTTGTTGGGTGTTGCCACACTTGTGCCCCACGGTGAAGACTACACCTGCATGTTCTCGAACTCGTTTGCGCGTAGCTTAGAACCGATGTTGTCATATCCTCATGGACCGCCGCCAACATAAACCACAAATTGAATGTAAAAGTCCAACCGTACTCCCCCTCCCCCCAATTTCCAATTTCCCCCATTATATAAACTATAAATGTAAGATAAAAAGAGAAAATGTTGAACATTTGGAGTAATACTGAACAGAAAAAAACAAAAACAATTATGTAAAAAGAAAGATTGCAAAGATCTTTCTAATGTATTTATAAAATAAAACCCAGTAGTTAGTTAGTTGTATGTATTGTTGATAACAAAAAATGTGTGACAGTGTATTGACAGAATTCAATATTTTGTAAATTTTTGTACTTTTACGAGAAGAAAGAAAGAAAGAAAAACCAACCCCACATAGACGAACAAATTAAAAAGTTATAATAATTTATGAAAGAATAAATTATTAAGAAAATTAAAAGAATAATTTAATGTACGAAACGCACATGAAACGATATAAACAAAAATAAAGAAACATTTTGATATTTAACGATTTAAAAGAGAAATGGATCATCCCTTATTTTGAATACACTTATCGTGGAACATGCGTGTATTCAAAATAGGTGGACGATCTTTTCACACCAAAACACAATCAACACAATACGAGCGGCGTTCAGCGGAGCAAACCCAGTAGTTTAGTCAAATCTAAGATCTTTTCAAAATTCTCTCCAGCCTAATTTAACCATGACCCGTTATTGTTATTTTCCATTCAATTAAATTCGAAACCTTAACAAATCTCCCAAACAATGTTCTCAGAGGTTTCGCAATTTAATTGCATTGAAAATGTACACCAAATTCCAGAGCAACAAGCTTGGGACATTTCCTGGCCATACAATTATGGAAATATCGAAGCGATCAAATACAACATCTCTCCCCGTATTTATTGGTATTCAATGACATTTCGTTAATTGCCTGTGCCATTCAGTTTCCCAAAGCTTTTGCGAACTTTCAAATAATTATTGAATTATTTTAAACACAACATTCCCAGACATTTTTGCGTAAAAACTTCAGTGATATTTTATATTTTAAACATTGTTTGCTCCATGGCCCGTGTGTATTGTTGAAATAAAAAAATAATAAATCAAAAACTAAATAAACGAAGCAGCAAGTGTCCTATGCCGGTGCTAAACCAATAAAAATCTAAACAAATTTTTCTCTAAAACAAAATATAAAATCGAAAAATATTACTATACATAAATACAAACAAGACATAAAAAACTATATGAAAAACCAATAAAAGGTTATGTGTAAAAATTCTCTTACGACAAGTTTCCCTCCATTATTATTTTATTATTTTTAAGTTGAAATATTTTTTTGTTGATATTTTCTTGACTAAGTTGTTATTTATCCTTTGAGCGTTAAACGAAAACAAAATCTTGCTGTATTTTTTTATTATAAGTCCCTCAAATATTTCGACCATATTTAGTTTTGTGTTGTCTGATGAAAACGCAGTTGATATTTTTTTCATACATACATATATTATTTGTATTTTCTTAATTTTTAAGTGTTTAATTATTTCACTTGTATTTCGTTAATCCCTTTTTGTCTTCTTTACTCTTGTACCTATAAAACAGAAAATAGTAAACTATCAATCCTTATTATTGCTTTTATTATTTGTATTTGTAATTATTATTATTATTGTTATTACATATTATTATTATTCTCATTTAATGAATGCAAAAGAAAACTTAACATTAAACTTTAAGTTTCACTATACAATTAAAAATATTCAACTATATTATATATATTATAGGAATAACAAACAATTATACTATAAATATATATATATATATATACATACATATATATGAACAAAATGAATTAACATGCAAAAATCATAATCACATTTTCTAAAAATTGCAATAAAAAATACATATATAAATATATATATATTCGGAGCAAGTGTTTCATTTGGAAAATAATAATTTAAGGCGGGTGTTACCAAAGAAAATTATTTGCATTCGGCTGAAATGAGTTGAATGGCAATCGAGTTTTCTTCTAAAAGATATTCTCTAACCAACACACATAATTCATAATAGTGACCTAAATGTATACCCCTTAAATTAGATTGAAAATCAAAATTTTGTTTCACTGTAAATGTCCATTTTTTACGTTGGAGATGCCAAATTATCCCTTTCGCAATGCAAATGACCAATTTTGGTGTTGAGGATGCTTTTCAATGCAAATGTTGGCAGTGAACAAGTCGGCGAGAATTGAGCGAACATTTGAATTTTTTTCTTTGAAAATAGAAGTCAGTGAAAACCATCAACTTGATGTAACTAATACAAATTGAGTTGCGTAATTTAACTAATACAAATTGAGTCAGTTACGACTTCAGTTTTCTGATTGAATGAAATTAATAGCATCTAGAAATGCAAGTTATTATTGAATTTATGCATTGAGGTAATCGCTACCTTAATTCTAATAATCTGTCATAATATGTCGTTGATACACACATTTTTCGAAGTCGCAGTTTTTATATATTCCGATAGAAAATGCTGGAATAAATCGGAATATGTAAAAAGAGACGATTTCAAAAAAATTTCAGTTACTCCCTTTTAGAACGTGACACAAGAACTTTCTAAAAAATATGTTCTTCAATTTTTTCGTATTTGTTTTCGATATTACGTTGTGTGGAAATCACTTTACATATGTACATTAGGATGGGTGGCGAAAATAAATTGCACCGGTCACCTCCCAGTAATGAAGATTGGATTGTTTAATGATGATCTGCAAAATAGTTCGTCACTGATTCACCATTTAGGCATATTTCGAAAGGTCTTGACTACAGCTATTTCTTTTTTATAAAATAATTACACGGAATACGAAAAATTGTTTAGTTGTCACTATGAAAAAACATAAAAAATTAATATAAAGGTCCAATTATTCGACCAATAAGTAACTCTAAGACGAGAATCAAAATTTATATTTAAAGTGCTTCCGAGGGTCTATTAATTCAGAAAGAAAATTTGGGCAAATATGCAACGTAAAAAAATTACACGTGAAAAACATGATTTTTGGGGTATTTTCAGGAGGGTTTAGCTCACATACGGTTTGATCTAAAAACGAAATATTTTGCAAAACATCGTTAAACAATCCAAAATTTATTTTTATGGTTTCATTTCATTCACGGCCCAGCCTAAGGTACATATTTGTATGTTGTTACCGTTGTGCTTTGACCTCTGCAATTGAAAAAGGATAAACTGTGATATGTTTAGCACACTGAAAGATAATTCATACCAGCAACATATTGGCAGCTGCTCTGCCAAGTTAATACATACGACTAATCCAGGTAGGCCACAGTTAATATTATTCAGTTAAGTCGTGTTGATTTAAAACCATCCAAAATTTATATTCTTTGTATAGTCTTTTTAATTAATCTTCCATTAATTCGATTGTAAATAGTGCAAAGGGATCTATCAATGGATAGTATCGTGTTGCTACACATAAAATTTCACTATTCTTGCAAGCAATGCAAGTGTGCATAACACACATAAGGGTTTGAAGGGTAATGAGTGACAAAATAAATGTTCATAAATGCAAATTGTTTGACACATAAATTAATGTTCGATTAAATATGTTTAAAGAGCTTTACACGCATTGCATGTAGCGATCCCAGTTTATTTTGACATCGACCAGCAAATCGCTTATCGAAATTCGCCAAAAAATAATTCAATACGCCAGGAAATACAATAGCATATAACAATTTATCATCTTATAAAGAAATAATGTAGAAATGTTAATTTTTACACTTTCATTTTCTACAGTTGAATAAAAATGCCAATGACTACGGGTGAACGGTTTTACACGATATATTCAATTAAAATTTTTTCTCTGCCTGAGAAATTTATTTTTGTAAGTAAGAGATTTATAAATCTTAAAATATGCGGACAGAATTATAATTACTTTATAAATTAGAAATATTTTTCATTTAAAAACAAGTAAGGGAAGGAAATAAAATTGGGCAGTCAATTAGTATGAAATAAAAAAATAGATATGCTAAATTTAAATCTGTTCAGTTCTCTAATTTAAGGACGTTTAATTTGGCATTTATAAAAATGTACCGTTTTATGCAAACTAATTTGAAAGTGGTCTAAGTCACACTATATCCACTGACACTTGTATTGTAATTTGACAATTTGAATAACGTATAAAATAAAATTATTCGATAAATAATAATTTCAATATAAAGTTTCTAGATAAGGGCCCGTTTCTGTAACTTATTTTTGATAGTCATAAACTAACAATCTAAATCTATAAGCCAAAGGAGTATACAATTCGTTGTGTCTATACAAAGGAATGTAAAGAGCTCGAAGCTAAAATATTTCTTATCTGCGTTTTATAGAATTGAAGTAATCTTTAGGTGATTTTTGAGCGTTCGCCGTAGACCTACGAATATCAGTTACAGAAATAGGCAAAAAGTTATATTTATTTTTTTAATTACTGTCTTGAAATAAATAGTTTTCGAATTAAAATCAAATACTTTTTATTTATTTGTTTTGTTTTTCGGTTATCTCATTTTCAATTGTTTAATTTTGAGTAGAATGAAAGTGGTCTATGTCAATGCATCCTCTGAAAGTAGTGTTTCCCTTAGAGGTACCAGAGATTTCGATTTTTTTATAAAAATTAATATATTTTCAACATATTCATTAGTCTTTGTCTCAATTAGTTTATAGTGTTACAAACATTTGTCATGAAATATATGTGTAAATCCGGAGTCGGTGTCGACATATTATGAAAAGTTGGAGTTGGAGCCGTCCTCTTAAATATATAAAATGTGTTCGAGTTTTTTGTGCTGATAAAATCAGGAAATTGTTTTAATGTTTTAATATATTGTTTATCTGGCACGATAAAAAACATATTAAAACCAGGAAGTATAAGATATTTTGTATGGAGTAACGGAGTAACCAAGTCTGGTTGAAGCAAATCTAAATAAATCAATCAATCAATTGGGAAAATAAGCTAAATTTCACGTTTTAAAGAAAATGAACTGTTAACAGCAAAATTTGCTCCAAATGACTTAATATGTCAATGGAGCCATTTGTCTCTCGGTCTGTAAAATTCATCTAGCAAATACTTCTAAAAGACTTAAATGTATACCCCTTAAATTAGATTGAAAATCAAAATTTTGTTTCACTGTAAATGTCCATTTTTGACGTTGGAGATGCCAAATTCTCCCTTTCTCAATGCAAATGACCAATTTTGGCATTGAGTATGCTTTTCAATGCAAATGTTGGCAGTGAACAAGTCTGCGAGAATTGAGCAAACATTTGAATTTTTTTCTTTGAAAATAGAAGTCAGTGAAAATCATCAACTTGATGTAAGTAATACAAATTGAGTTGCGAAATTTAACTAATACAAATTGAGACAGTTACGAGCTCAGTTTTCAAATGGGAAAATAAACTAAATTTCACGTTTTAAAGAAAAAGAACTGCTAACAGCAAAATTTGCTCCAAATGACTTAATATGTCAAGGGAGCTATTTGTCTCTCGATCTGGCTTCATTTGAGTATAGAAAAATAAGGAACATGATTTTTTTATTTTTTTTTTCTACAAAAACATTCACAACTTCTACACTTTTTCTTCGATAGGATGTCAGCTATTAGAAAATGAAAAAAGTATATTTTATTTTCTGGTTTTAATGTGGTTTTATCGTGCCAAGAAAACGATATGTTTAAAAAGACATAATTTTTTAAGATTCTCTTGACACTTAGCTATTAAAAATTGGAACAAAATAATTTTTTCTATTTTGTGAGGTTTAAAAAAATATTTTTTCTCATTTTTCGGCGATTGTTCCTAAACCACTACATATTTGTTAAGGGTATAGTCAGAATATTTATATCACTTACCACAACCTCCTGGGGCCGCATTTAGGCATTCGTGATCGAGTGAGCTTTCGTATCGTACACAATTTCGTCACATATCGAATGAGCTTGTTACGGCAGTCGATTGCGCACGTATCGAAATTAATGAAAAGAAGTAAGTAAGTTTCAGTCGGTTAAACCGACTTATATCCTCACTCTCAGAATCATAATTCCAATCATTTGTTTTTTAAGAACTCTTACATTACTTAACGGTGAACTATTTCTGCCAGAGATGGATTTCAGATACCGGCATAGAAGTTATAAATGATTTAATTTTACATAGGATAAGGACAATTGTGTGGTAGGTACTAGAAGAGGCGTGGCAAAAGCATACGTCTTTTATTGGTTTAAGTGATTAAAAACATTTTCAAATATAAAATTGCATATGATTTCGAGTATACGTATGGAAGAAATATTAGTTTTATCTTTACCAGTGCTTATGCCAATATGTGTGGGACGTACCACAAGGGGTGTGACAATATCGCCCATATTCGGAGTGGACATAACGATTATAAAAACATTGTCAAATATCAAATTTCACAGTATTTACTATCATTCAAGGCGTATTTATACAGGTAATAGCAGCAGAGCAAAAACAAATTCGGCAACAACAAAATACAATTAATTTTTTGAATGGTGAGCCATACTGTCAAAGCAAAATATATGGTATTTGACAGTTTCGGTTTCTTTTGAATGGACAATATTTCAGTCAGCTGGGCTCCTGCTATCACCTTTATAAATACGCCTTGCTATCATTCTTAAAGAAGTTATAAGAGCTTTAATAATAATAATAGAAGGGGCGTGGAAAAACCCGTCATATTGTGTACACTTCACGGCTTCACCTGGTACAGCCCGCAACATATTTGCTCGAATCCGATTATATTTGAGACAGACTTAAATTATTATTTTTTAGAAACTATGTTTTCCATACATTAAATTAATTACTTACGCAGAAACGTATTTCGTCTACGTGTATATATATTTGAATGTAAACATATGATAATAAATATACACCTCTGGCCCGACACTTGAATATAATACAATATCATAAAAAGCATAGTTTTGACAGCATATTTTTTTATTAATTTTGACTGTATTTTTCTATTCTTTGTACGGAATTTCTCTAAAATGTACAAATGCGTGAACCCTTTCGGAAATTCCGTTTGATAGTGAGCGTTCTCTTGGTATTGGAAGTTGTTCTCGGATTGGCGATCGTTGCTGTTACCGCCGCATATCAGAGTATTTTGGGATCATTTATGACCCAGTGGGAAAGCAAAATGCTGTCGTCGAAATTGTTCAACATCTACATTTTGGGTTTCGAACTTATTGTCTCGTATCTGTACAGCCTGTACATGTGGAGGAGTGTCTGGTTGCGAAGATATTCGCTGAGTATTCAGCTGCTACTGAGCATGTGGCTATTTTTCGGTTTTCTGATTGTCATCTGCGGCTGTGCCACCACATGGTGCCTGATGGATAGTGCCGAAGTTTTGAGCGAAGATGTGGCAATGATCTTGTTCCAGGGCATTAATGTGTATTACATGAATCCCGATTGGAAATTCTTATGGGATCAGCTGCAGTACAGCCGTGAATGTTGCGGTGTCAATGGCTATATGGACTGGATGCATGCCTCGTGGATGCCTCAGGTGGTTGTAACACCGGTTGGTCCAAAGGTGTACAGATATGCTGATTATGGATATGCCTCGGGCGAGGAGGCGTCAACAGTACGAATTATCACAGATTGTGTGGGGAAGGAGCAGTATGCCCATGCATCAGATAAACCGCCAACATCACATGAAAGTGGTGCGGCATCAACAGAATACGAGGGAACTACAGAGACTGGCAGAACCAGTCCACAAGAAGGGTATTTTCTGATTTAATTACATTTAAAGTTGACGGCACAACGTTTATTCCAGCGAACAAACTCTTGCTCCCTACGCTTGTTGCAAACATGACAGCATGACCTGCTATCAAAACTATCTGCCCAGGCCAGATGGCTTCGGCAGTATACCTCAGTTGAATTTAACCGAAATCAACACCAAAGGATGTTTACCTCTTTTCAAGGAGTACATGTGGTGCGCTGTGAATATTCTTCTGTTCCTAATGTTGGCGGCCATTTTAATTGATGTAAGTGAGAGTGAGTGGCATCGCACTCGTTCAATTCAAAATGGGACGGTTAGCTTTCGATCAAACAAAAACTAGAGGCATGTTCAGCCCAGTCGCATTACTAGCTTACCTTTTGTGTGGAATGTACTCGCTAAACAAGAAAGTAGCTAGCCACTCTCTTAATGATGCTGCCAGATTTTCATGTTGATTCATTTAAGAACAACCAATGGATAGCACGCTGCTACCTTATCAACTTTATTACTAGCTTAAAATTAAGAGACTTGATAAGCTGACAGCATGTTTATCCATTGATTTTACTTAAATAAATCAGAGATAAAAATCTGGTACCATCTTACTCGGTAACTAAGAGAGTAGTAAGTTACTTTCTTGCTAAGCGAGTAAATTCCTAGTAAGTCCAATCGAACAGGCCCAATAATAAGTGTCGGCGATTCCACAACCAAGATTATCCAATTCAATGTCTAATTATATCAAAACGTGGAAATTCCTTAAAATGGCATTAGAACTAAAGCACTGAAGACTCAAGTAATTTAATTTCTATTACACTTGGATATTCAATTTTCATATCGCTCAGCCGCTGGTTTTTGGTTGAACAAAAAGGACGACTTTATTTTTAGAAGTTATACCAGAGCACACTAGCTCATTCTTGGCAAAAGTTATTGTCGAAATATGTCTGATTTTCCCGCTTACCAGTATTTGTTAGATAGATTGCCAATATTTTAGAATGTAGAAATGGCTAACTAATCTCATTTTATTTTCTTTTCTTCAAATTTTGTTATATATAATTTTCAGATATGCATATGTTGCCTTACTAAATATCTGATGATGAGAAGCGATCTAAACTCTTACAGAGAACTGGACAATGATGTTTCTTTTTATGATGGCGATGGCAATGCTTTAGTGGTCGTGAGATGCCCACCAAAGGTCAAGTGTATTACCTTGGAAGAATCGAATTCATATGACTCGGATATACCCAATGTTTGCTCAGATACTGAACCATGCATTTGTTGCTGTGATTACGAACGCAGTCCCCTCGATGATTGTAATAGTCCGCCCACTGGTGTGGGCATCGATGGCCCGACCCAACGGGCCGATGTTATATTACATTAGATTTTAAGACTTAATTTATCTCTGATATCTATTATTTTTAATTTATTTGTTAAGGCTTATATTTCGTTTGTGAATTTATCCAAAGAAATCTTTGAGATAGATTTTCGATGGTTTAAACTTCGGGCACATCAACGGTTTTTATTGCCGAAGCTGTGTTTTTCGTTAGCAAATTCAAAATACCGGAATTTGAGAAAAACGCTGCATCGAAAATAAAAAGCGTTGGTGTGACCGAAGCTATATTTGTTTAAATGGTTTTAGTGGCAGGTAAGCCAAAATGGCGAAAATTGTGACGTTGTGAGATTTATCTTAAAGTAGCACTTAAGTGAGTGGAAAACAGGAATGTTAATATTGCAGCCATGTTAGGATGTTACAGCAAACAAGAAAATAAGAACAAGTAAGGAAAGGCTAAAGTCGTACGGCCCGACTATAAGATACCCTCCACTTTCAACCCATTACAATTGAATTTGGTGAAAAGTGATAACGGGAACAATTTTTATATGGGTACCATAGAGAGCGGCATTTGTATAGAAGCATATCTAAATCTGAACCGATCTAATCCACTTTCGCCGTAGATGTTTCCAGTTGAATGATAAAAGGTGCAGTGGCAAATTTGAAAAAAAAAATCGGTTAAAATATGTGGTTTAAAAAGCGGAAGAAGTCAAATTGGGAGCGAAATTTGACTCACTTTGACCATAGATGTTTTTTGTTGAAATATAAGGTGCCGGGGGCAAATTTATTAAAATAGGTGGTCTCTAGAGCGGAAAAAGTCAAATCGAATCTACTGAACCGATTTGGCTCACATTTTTATTTACTGCTTACAATATTGTCTATCGTCCATCGTAGGGCCTTTGTGATTTAAGGTCCTGTGCAAAAGTTGAAGGTGATTCCATTGGAACGGGTATTACACTTTTGCTTAATTATGTTTAAATATCTCCCATATTCATTGACTGAGATTTTTACTATATTGCCAATTGAAAAAAACGTCAGGTTAATCGGAATATTATTGCAACTATAAATAAGTCTTAGCGTTTTAAATATGAGAGATTTTAGGAGTAGTAATAGAAATATTGTATGAATATTGTAATATACAATATTCTTAATACAGGTGTTTGTGCAGTGTTTTGTCTCTTTTTACTTTAAAATTTTATAATATAAAATTCGAGTAGTCATTCTTAAAACAACTTCTTCTATTATCGTTATATTGGAAATATGTCCGATGCAGCATTTCTTTAAAGACCTTCGTCTGTTTTTATTTTTGTTATTATTGTCCGGCGATTCATTGGGAACTTAGAAATTGTTATTGTATGCTCTTTTATTATTTATTTATTTTTTATTTAATTATTTATTTTTGTTTAATTACTTATTTTTATTTAGTTGTTTATTTTAATTTATTTATGAAAATGTTCAGTTTAAAATCATATTTAATTTTTTATTATTTTTTTAAATACTATTTGTTTGTAGTTAGGATCATGATTACTTGTAGTTAATTGTTTAAATAGTTTAAGACATTTAATAAATGTAATTTCTTGAAGAATATTGTAATTCAATTATAATTGGCCACTTGGCTTGGAATTACAAAGAAATAAATGAAATGAAATGAAAACATATACAAGAAACTAGAGCGTCACGGATGTGACCATAGCTTGAAGAAAATCTTGAAGTTTTACTTATTTTGTTGAGTTCTGTAATGTTGTCCCATTACACAACTTTATTCACTTTTTCTAATCAAAAGAGTAGTTCAACACTTTCTTCTAAATTATACGTTGCAGACATCTCTTTATGAATATAGGATATTTAAATTGTAACGGGCGTGACATTTTGAAATTCTGTTACGACATCAGCCTATATCGGGGAAAGGAAATTATGAGATATATTGCTGTTTTTTGAAATATAATCAAAAATATGTGTTATGAGAAGTGTAAACATTTCGAATGTTTATTTGTATTTTTATTAATTCTAAATTGATATTGAAATTTTGTCGAAAAAAGGGTGACTTTACCTTGAATCATCCTTATGCAATATCCCCCACCTACATGTTTTCAAAAAAAATAATAATAGAAATTCTACGATGAACGACAGCCATAACCTTCTGGAATCCTCTAATACCTAAGAGTGCCTCAAGGCACTTATCACTAAAGTCGAGTTTGAGCTAACGTTAAAGATTGTTTTGATTAAAAGTTGATTCGGTGCTATCGTGCACACACTTAATAACATTTCAATGATCTACAAGTTTTCGTTTAAATTCTACAACAAAATTTAGTGAGTGTGGTCAAAATGAACATAAAAACTTCGATGTCGCGAAGTTATATTTTCAAAGACATATTAAACCGTTTTATAATGATTGAAGCATAGTGGATATTTTTTTCCTTGAATGGTATGACATTATATAAGTTAAAAATGTGTGTTTTATAAGTATAAAACCCTTCACCTTTCCTCAACTGGCGGCAAAAGGAAAAGTGATAATGGATTCTGGATGATTTTTTTTTTGTAATTTTCTGGCTCATAATTACCACAGAAAAAATATGCAAACACTTTGTACTTGTTTAACAGATTTGGGTCTGCGCCATTTTGTACCTTTTCCAAATGTCATTTATATCAAATATTACCCAAAGTGTCTTCTAAAAGTTTTTTCTAACTATATAATTGCGGCACAATAAAAATTACTTTTTATACCCTCACTCTATAGAGTAGGAGGCTATATATCATTTGGGACAGAAAAAAGTGTAACGCATTGAAGGACTGATTTAAGATCCTAAATATGTCGCAACCAAATCCGTTTCAAGACATTTTAAGTTGTTGGAGACATGTCCGTCCGTCCGTCTGGCTGGCTGGTGTACATGATAACTCTCGAAAGGTGCTAAGGAATCAATTCAAACACATGGTAATATTTTCCGCAAACTTAGTTTAAGTTCGAAGATGGGCGAAATTGCCACGCCCCATCACAAATGATCCTTATTCCTATGTTCAATTAAAACGGATATTCGGAATCAGCTCTATTTTGGTAGATGATAATGTTTATATAATCACTTTAAGTGCACTAAATATGGCGGGTTTTATATATGTAAGTTACATTCGCATGGAATATGGGCGATGTTGCCACAACCCTTCTGGTACCTCCCACACAAAGTGGCACACACTTGGGTTACAATAAACCGACATAACATCCATACGGATAGTCAGACTTATTAATTTGATTTGATATTTGTTCATGTTTTTACATTTTTTTTATAAATGTGGAAGCTGGGTCCATTTGCCACAAACCTCACACAAAAATAATCCGGCGCTAAGCAAAATTTACGTTCTTCCAGCCACAGTCTCTGAGATTGAGGGTATACATAAGTCGGTATAACCGACTGAAACTTACTTACTTGTTATGTCGGTTTTTTGGACTGCCAGGTTGATGTAACCCCTTAAATAACACTTTTATTCTTGTTGTAAAGTGATGAGGGCCTTAGAACGGCAAATGTTTCGAAAGTAGTGAATCGATTGTGTCTGTCAAATTTGTATCGATTTCACTTTGATGGAGTCTTGATTGGCTTTTATTCTACAAAAAATCGATTGAATGCAGAATCGATTGTGTCGACAGTAACGTTTCACATGCTGCCGCCCTCTTGTGCAACTAGCAATCATTGAATGATTTGAGTCTATGGTAGAGAGATAGAGGCACCAATTTATGTTCACCTACTTTACACAAGAGGGCGGGCAGCAAGTGGAAAGTATACAGAATACTTCAAACTGAAATCATAGATAGATGGCGCGACATTGGCAGTCGGAGATTGCAAATGCAGCCCTGTTTTTCAATTTGAAAAGTGGTTGTTTTCTGAACGTAAACATTAAATGAAAACTCGCCAACAAGTGTTTTCCGAATGTTTCATAGCAACGACAACCTGTGAATTTCTCTAACAACCTGTTTATCGGATAATAATAAACATTCATTCAAAGTTGTCACAAGCTGGGAAGCACTTTAGTTTGAAGTGAAAATTTCAGTTAATCGAGAATATTCAAGGAATTGACAGCATTTCTATTTCCATAGAATAAACTTTGTCAACGAACCGAAGACGATATAACGCAATAATAAATATAGATTTTGCCGCAATATGGATGAAAATGCTGGCGCCGGAGATCAGTTGGATCAATTGAGCAGCTATTGTTCTTCTGGCGAAGAGGGTAAGTTTAATTAACACGTTAAAATTAGAAATGTAAGAGCTGCACATATATTCAGTCTTGTCATTGCTACGGACCGTGCATAGCAATGAGTTGTTATTGCAATCAAACCTCTTCACAATTACAAGTGTGTAATTGGGCAGTCGGCTGCTGATCTTTGGTCATCACACAAAATATTTCAAAAATATAATAGGAATGTGAAAATGTTCTATTACTCTCATAACGCTGATGGCGAAAACTGTCAAATCAGATCCCATGGGCCTAAAATATATTGTATAGATAATTTTTTTATACCAAGGAGTATTTATACAGGTGATAGCAGCAGAGCAAAAACAAATTCGGCAACAACAAAATATAAGTAATTTTTTGAATGGTGCGCCATACTGTCAAAGCATTATATGTGGGATTTGACAGTTTCGTTTACTTTTGAATGAAAAAAAATCAGTCAGCTGGGCTCAAGGCGTATTTATAAAGGTGATAGCAGGAGCCCAGCTGACTGAATTTTTTTCATTCAAAAGTAACCGAAACTGGCAAATCCCATATATTTTTCTTTGACAGTATGGCTCACCATTCCAAAAATTACTTGTATTTTGTTGTTGTTCTAGTGCTATCACCTATATAAATACGCCTTGGCTGGGATCATACATTTTTTGACATCAGAATCTTGTTAGCATTTGGATTGCGCTAGTTTTTGCTTATTTTGTGTAATTTTCAGTAAATAATAAAAAGTTTGAATTCGTTTTCTGTGGCAAAAGTCCAAGCTAAACAGATTCATTCTGCATTGCTGAAATACTCCCTCCTCTCCTAGTCTTATAGCCTTGTCACAGTGCATGCGAAATCTAGCAGAAATGACACAAGGTCGATTTACAAATGTCAAATTTGTATGGGATCTGACATTTGTAAATCGACAGTGTGACAAGGCTATTAACAAATTGTGAAAACTAAATCCAGTCAAGGTGTATTTATATCAGGTGAAAGCAGGAGCCCAGTTGACTGAAATTTGTTTCATTCAATAGTAACCGAAACTGTCAAATCCCATATATTTTGCTTTGACAGTATGGCTCACCATTCAAAAAATAACTTGTATTTTGTTGTTGCCGAATTTGTTTTTGCTCTGCTGCTATCATCTATATAAATACGCCTTGAATCCAGTTTATGAATTATAGGATTCTTACAAACCCAATTCGTCAAAATGCTTACGTTTTAGCTGGGATCTAATCTCTTACTTAACCTTTGTTCTACTTTATTTTTTAAAATTCACGAATTGAAATGAAATATTATTCAATTCAAAGAATCAATAAAGACATTTGCAAATCTTTTATTGAACTTATTTGCATATTACTACGATTAATTTGAAAGTTTTTGTATGTATTCTTTTCATAAAAATATTGTATACGTATTTTTGGAAAAAATAGAAAAAATTTGTCCACGTTATCCAGTTATGTCCAATTTAACAATGAAATATAAGGTGTTGTGCCAAATTTGATCAAAATCGGTTAACTTATGTGGTTTCTAGAGCAAAAAAGTCAAATCGGGAGCGACATTTGTATGGGAGCTATATCTATATCTAAATCTGAATCGATTTGCTTCAAATTAAATAGCGTTCGTCCTCGATGTGCAAAAATCGTTTGTGTAAAGTTTCGTTAGAATCGGACAATAATCGTGATTACAAGAATAGATGGACAGACAGACGACGGACATGGCTAAATCGATTCAAAAAGTGAGTCTATCTCGCTTCCTTTTGGATGTTATTAGGGTTTGGGGTCCGGGAATTCCCGAATCGTTTTTGATTTCCCGGGAATACGGGAAATATTAAATAAATATTTTATTGATTATTTTGAGCATTAATTTACATTTACTATATAAATTAGAAATTTTAGATATATTTCAAATTCATATATTTACATTACTGACAATAATAATGGGTATTTGTTTATTACTACAAACAGAACATTTTAAATTCGCTAAATACCTATTTTTTGCGAAACCCTGCTAGGGGAATACAAACTTTTTGTGAGTATATTTGCGTGATCTTTATTGTAAAAAGATATCAAACCGACAATACTATGGTTGACATAATGTCAATTCGTATACACTCATACTGGTTATACTTTAAATTTCTGGTTTTCTTAAAAGAATTGACAAAACAAAAGGTGAAAATCTTCTTAAGTAACAATTAACTTTACATATGAAACCAGTAAGAAATTGTTAAAAATTCGGATACATTTAAAATTTTTCACTTGGAAACTTTCAAGAGAAATAAAATATGAATAGAAATATATTCTACGGTTTTTTAAATAACCCTTTGTAAGAACTAATTTTTTTACTTTTACATTTTAGAATAATTTACTTTGTTTCTGTATTTTTTTTATATGAATCTCGTAAATTAATTACGTAACAACCATCTCCGTGTTATTTGTTTCCTTAATTTTGAATCTAGTATAGTAGACTGTGATTTAAATGTCCAATTTTATGACGCCTTTAATTCTGACGATTAGTCTAGAGTAAAATACTTGTAAAATGAAAATTAATCTGTAAAATATTTTGACAAAAACATTCATCTAATTTGTAATCAGTATCAGTATTTTAACCTATTTTTTATTTATTACTACAATAATAAAAAGTATTTATTTTTAGATTATTATTATATTATATTGTCCTTCTCGATCACTTACAATTAAGAGACTTGAGAAGGTGGCAACATTTTTATCCATTTTTTTCTTAAATTAATCATCAAGAAAAATCTGACAGCAACATTATGAGAGTAGTAAATTCCATACAAAAAATAAGCTAGTACGCCCGACCGAACAGGCCTATAGTTTAATAACCAGGATTACATTCATATTAAAAGCTATCAAAAAGTACGAAAACCTTGAAATAGTGTACACGGACGTGTATGGTGGGCGTTAATAGGTTAAAATAACACACCAGTTACTAAATGTTGACATTTTAAATCATATTGGACATACTTGAAATAAATTATTTTTTCCCGGGAATTCCTTTGAAACTTTCCATTCCCGTTTTCCCGGGAAATGAAAAAAGTCCGGGAACCCCAAACCCTAGGTGTTATAAACAAATGAACTAAGGCATTATACACTGTGGTGTAGGGTATAAATACTACTTTTTTCATTAAATCGCCTGTTATTCCTGAAATACTTGACCGACTTTAATGTACTATACCTTGTTTTGAAGGTACATTCAATTACTTTTAAAATGTTTAAGTAGTACTTTATAGACGGATTAGATTTTTTAAAGTTTTTTACAATTGTAATTCATTTATTTTGATTTTCGAAATGATTACATTAGTCCATTTTTTTGAAACCTTAAAATTAATATTCTTTGGTCTCTTTTTAAGCGACTGTGTGAATTTGAAAGTGGTTTTAAATTTTTTTTTTTTTGCAAAAAACAGAATTTCGGAGAAAATATATCAGAATGCTAATTTTTTCAAAGTTTCGTAAACACGAAAAATGAAAAAAAATAGTTAATGGCAAAAATATATTTTTCTCTGATGGTGCGTGCATACTACTAAAAATGAAAAAAAAATCCTTAACCTATTTTTTTTGGATTTTCATTGTTTTTATACCTTGGGTTTATGAAATATTGAAAAAAATATTATTCCGATTTTGCTTGATATGGAATGACTCATATTTATTAAAATAGTTATGAGAAAAGTTGTAGAAAAGCACGCAAAGAGCTCTTTTCAACAATTCAAATAAATGATTTTTCGAATACTTTTGTTTTACTGCAACAAATTTTGTCGTTGAAATTATCTGGTGGACTTTTTTCTCTGCACAACAACAAGAATATTTACATACTTAATGGGACATACTTTATGTTTCAAACTTTATGTTGTTACAGCAGATATATCTGCTGTAGCGAACTATTTTAAAATACTTGTCCTCTTTCGTCTGCGACTCGTTCTTATCATCAGACCCCAACATTTGTTTTCGGAAAATAATTTTATGCAACATCTTTTTTCATGGATCAGACGAAAATGTAAAAGAGCTGATACCTCAAGCTCCCGAAATACCCCGCCCCACCTACACAGATGAGGAGTTGATTAAACTGGTCGATTTCATGCAACGCATGACAACGCTCTTTGCTCTGGACCATCGTGATTGGAAAGAGGAGACACTCGATATGATTAGGCGTTGGCTGCTGGAAGTCGACGAACCTCTGCTAACACTCTTCTATGATGCCAACAAGTTGACAGCTTGTCTGGGTTTCCCCGTTACAGCCGTGTCCGACTTAAGCTATTTTAATCGTCCCCCAAATCATATTTTCACCGTGGATGGTTTCCACGATGAAGTCAACTTCGGTACTGTCCATGAAGATGTCGATGGTTGCCTGTTGAAGGTGTTGCAGTTGGTCTATGCTCCAGTATTTCGCAATTATTCCGATTGGAATGAAAATGTCAAATCGAGATTTTCTCAAGCTATGGACAAACTGCTGGGCTATCTGACGAGTCTCAATTCGAAAATGGCGGGAATGACTGTGCTGTACGTTCCTTATGTGGTCCAACAGATGGCTCGCGAAAACGTTGCCCACGACAGAGAGTTTGTGAAGAACATGGAATCCGTTGTTGTTTTCTGGACCACCCAGATCAGGACACTGTTGTCCGACAAGGTTTTAGTAGTGCCACACGATCTGGTAGTGCCGGAGGAGGAATATGAGTTTTGGCTTTATCGATGTGAGTGCGTGGGGCATTGCTACTCCGGCTTTCTTTTATAATTTAACGCTATTTTACTTTGCAGTTGAAGTCCTGCATGGCATCAACACACAGTTGGATCAGGACGACGTCCAGGATATAATCAAGGTGCTGCGGGCTTCGCACTCTGTGTACATCAAACAGATCGATGAACTTATTAACGAGTGCCGCTTGGAGATGGCCGAGGCCAAGTCGAACATCAAATATCTGCATTTGCTGATCGAACCCTGTGCCCAGATCGACAAATGCGATAGCCCGGCCACCGTGCCGGGCGTGTTTCCGCGCATTATAAATTTCATTCGCTATGTTTGGCTTAATTCGCCATTTTACAATCGCAAAGACTTGATTACAAACCTATTTCGTGACCTTAGCAATCAAATTATACGGTTCTGTGTGTCGAAAACCAACGTGGACACCATTCTTCGGGGCAATTCGCGTTTCGGCATAAAGATGTGCAATATGTCCATCGATTGCTGTCTGTCGTACAAGCTCATATACGAGCGCATGTCTAGGGAGTTGGCCGATAAACAGCCACATGCCGGCTGGGACCTGGACAATGCCATGATATTCAATCACGTGGATGCCTTCATCGAGAGATTGCATGATCTGATCGACATATGCGAATCGATGATTGTCTTTGCCCGCTTGGACGAGGACGAGCCGATACCTAAGCCGCGTTTTGGCGGCACTAATGGAGCGGAATTCGAAAGAACCGCGGAGCGTGTTGAAAAGGAGTTCCTTCAAATCCTGGCATTGCTCGCGAGTGATTCGAAAGATTTGATTCTGAATGTCCACAAGAATAGTTGGTACAACGAAGTTCTGAAATATAGGCGAACCGTTCAGAGTTTAGAGGAGACCATACAACGACTAATGGCCAATGCTTTCCAAAGAGTGTGCAACATTGAGGAGGCGCTGGAGGTGTTGCATGCCATTCTCTTCTACTCCTATCGAGCAACCATTCGGAAAGCATACCTCAATATGGTCAGCGAGGTGTGGACCATGTTTGCCACAGAAATGAATAGCACCACCAAATCGCTAATGGACCGCGTTAAGCTCCACGAGTCGTGGCTAAACTATTACGCATCTCGAGCAGTAGGCTACCGCATTAACTTGGAACGTTTGCAGTGGCTGAGAGATCGACTCAAGAATTCCGATTGGCTTCCAATAGTACCCGAAGCTAGTATCGTCCTGGCCAAATTCGATGCTCTGAAAAAGGATTTCGAAAATGAAATGCGGAAAGCATTCGATGAGTGGGTTCGAAGTTGTGGCAGTGCTACTCTAATGGAACGACTCGACCGCACACTCCTGGTTCGAAGTAAAGTTAAGAAGGGTCTACTCGAGTGCAATATCGATCGTTCTGTGCTGAGCATCTGTCAACAGGCTCAACACTTTGAACAGTTGGGTTTCCAAATCGCCGCGCCAATACGGAAACTCTACGAAAAATACGCCACTCTGCAGTACGTTTACAACAGCGTCATAACCGTATGTCTCGATTACAACCGAATACTGTCGGCGTTGTCGGAAGAGGAACGTAAACTGTTCCGTGCCTTGATACATGCCTGCGATCGCAAAATTGCCCCGGGACTATTCAAATTGACGTGGGGTGGTGAATTGAGTGATGCTTACATAGCGGACTGCGCCAAACATACGGCCAAGTTGCAGGAATCGCTGGACATTTACAAGCGAGCCAATCGTCACATCGCCCGGACCTGTGAACGAATCTGTGATACTCCGCTGGTGAAATTTACACTGGCTGGCGCCGTCGAACTGGCGACTTTTGAAGCGAATATTACGTCGTTTAATCGCCGAGCTACAAATCAAATTCTGAACTTGTACAACACCATAATTGAGTTGCTCCACGCAGTGTTCAAGGAATTCCAGTATGTCATAGAAGAGGTGAGTTGGCTAATGTCCGCAGAACACACTAATAACAGAGCCCATTTTTCAGATGGCCTCGGAGTGGTATGGTTATGTCAATAAATTTGATGAAATGTTGGCTGAAGCCCTACTGATTTGTGCTCGTAACTCACTCAACAACGTTTACCATGCTTTGCGATCTGAGGGTGACATCAATCCGGCCCCCATAATTATCATATCAATTGATATTCACGATCAAAAACTTACATTAAATCCCAGCATGGAGTCCATAGAAACCCTGCTGATGAACATGCTTAGCCGCATTTATGTCAGTTTGGAGAGCATTCCGAGAATAGCGCAAAAATTGGAACTACCAGCCGCATTGTGTGGCCCGCCCTTATCGCAATTGATGAAAAGCGATGCCATGGTCGCAGACATCCAGGAGAGGATTAGTATCGAGGTCGACTATAGCAAAGAGGAAATCGAAAAATTTGTGGCAAGTTGGACAAGTTACAATGACATCTGGGAGTGCACAGAGGACGAGTTTGTGCGACGAATAGAAGAGACAGACCAAACGGCCGACGTCTTCGAAGACAGCATCGAATCCTACAGCTCACAGGCTGAGTTTATTGTCATGAAGGATGCCATTGTCAATGTGTACTTCATTATGGCCAATCAGACGGCTCTTAAGAATACCATAATGGACTATATCGAAAAATGGCAGCTGCTGAACATCAAGCTGCTCACCAAGAGAGCTACTTCGAGAATTAAAAGTAAGTCCATTAATACACACAAATACTCATCTGTAACAACTATTTGCTTGGTGTAGGTGTCTATCGCTATGTCAAACGCAATGAGAAACGCATTTGTGTGGTACCCAGAACCTTGAAGGAGGCTCGAGAGGCAACTGAATTATTCAATCGTTTGAGGACCGAGGTCCCGCTGAAGCAAGAGGAGTTTCCCGATATTTTGGATCTTTTTAAAGTCCTGGATAAATATCAAATTGATATAACAGAAACCACCAGATTGTTGGTTCTCAATTTGCAACTGACATGGGAGACATATCTGAAGAGACTTGCAGAAGCTGGTGAAATGTTGGACAACAACAAGGAAGAATTCAAAAAGGAACTCTTATTACAGGCCGAAAAATTCCGAAACGTCATGAAGGAGTTTCTGGCCGACTTTATGCTTAAACTACCCACTTCCTCACAAACGTAATTTGCAAATTGCACATCCCTAATCCTCATGTCCTTTATTCTACTCCTCCTCCCTAGAAATCCTAAAATAGCTTTGAAATATCTAAAAATAATAGCCGCCAAGGTGGCGGATTGTTTTAAATTTGAAGAGAGTCTTATTAACGACTTGGCCATCTTCCACATAAATCAACCGGAAAATTTAGATTTAAAGAAACTAGAGTCGGAAGTGAAGATAGTGCGAAATATCTGGGAACTGATATTGGAGTGGCAAAGTGCCTGGAATGAATGGCGAGTTGGCAATTTTTGGATGATCAACATCGATCTTATGGAGGACACGGCACTATCGCTGTACAAACAATTCAGTGCCCTCAACAAAAGGTACTACACCCGCAATTGGGACATGCTGATAACAACTACCAAAAATTTGGACAGTTTCCGAAGGACACTGCCGCTTATTACGGCTCTGAAGAATCCATGTATGCGTAGAAGACACTGGGATCGCGTCAGGGATCTCATGCAAGTGTAAGTCCAAACAGTTATTGGTTTGTTCAGGTTCAGCACTCTGTTCCTCTGTTGCTACAGGGATTTTGATGAAAATTCTAACAACTTTACGCTGGAATTAATCATTAAACTCGATTTCCAAGCCTATTCCGAGGACATTCAAGATATTTCCAATGCTGCCACCATGGAGCTGCAAATCGAAAACGGCATCAAAAATATCGCCACTATATGGCGACAGCAGTCTTTTGAAATGGTTCCTTACCGGGACGGCATCTATAGAATCAAAAGTGTCGACGAATGTACACAGCTACTCGAGGAACATATGGTTCAGATATCGGCCATGAAGTCAACACGCTTTGTTGAACCCTTTGCCGAGGTGGTGGACTACTGGGAGAAGACTTTGTCGTACATCTCCGAGACACTGGAAAACGCCTTGGTGGTACAACGCCAATGGTTATATTTGGAGAATATATTCGCTGGAGAGGACATTCGCAAACAACTTCCCATTGAGGCGAAACGTTTTGTCGCAATAACGGATGAATTCGCAGCGATATCGGCCAAGATGTTTGGCGCAAAGACTGCACTGCGCGCTACCCATTTAAAGGCACCTCCTTTTCTGCTGAATCGTTTTCAGAAAATGGATGAACGATTGGAAGCCATACAGAGGGCTTTGGAAATATATTTGGAGTGTAAGCGCCAGTTATTCCCCCGTTTTTACTTCATATCCAATGATGACCTCTTGGAGATTCTGGGCAACAATAAGAGACCCGATTTGGTTCAAGTACATTTGAGGAAACTCTTCGATAACCTGGTCAAATTAGAATTGAAGCGAGTAGGCAAGACGTTATCCCGTTGGCAAGCATTGGGCATGTACTCCGATGACGGAGAATATGTCGAATTCCTAAATATCATCTACATCGATGGCCCCTCCGAGAAGTGGCTGGCGTCAGTGGAAGATTATATGTTTGCCGTTATGCGTGAACAACTGAAATTGACCAGAGCTTCGCTCAAGAGACTTTCGTCAAATCGTGAGAAATGGCTGTCAATGTGGCCTGGCCAGTTGGTGAACACAACTTGTCTGATCCAGTGGACCACTGAGTGCACCCGCAGCCTGATCCATTGCAAAATGGTGGACCAGAAGAAGCCTTTGCGAAAATTGAAACGCAAGCAAATCAAGATCTTGGGAAAACTCTCGGAGATGAGTCGTAAGGAGTTGAACATAATTATGCGGCTCAAGGTCAACACCTTGATTACGGTCGAGATTCATGGCCGTGATGTCATTGAGCGGATGTACAGAAACAATTGCAAAGACGTATCGCACTTCGAATGGTTCTCGCAGTTGCGATTTTACTGGCATCGCGAATCCGAGTCGTGCGTGGTGAGACAGACCAACACGGAACATTGGTATGGTTACGAGTACATTGGCAATTCCGGAAGATTGGTGATTACGCCTTTGACCGATCGCTGCTACATTACTTTGACAACCGCTCTACATTTGTATCGTGGCGGCAGTCCTAAAGGCCCAGCTGGCACAGGCAAGACTGAGACCGTTAAGGATTTGGGCAAGGCCTTGGGTATGTGGGTGATTGTTACAAACTGCTCCGAAGGCTTGGATTTCAAGAGTATCGGGAAAAATTTCTCCGGCTTATCTCAGACCGGATCGTGGGGCTGCTTTGATGAATTCAATCGCATTAACATCGAAGTGCTGTCTGTAGTTGCTCAGCAAATCATGTCCATCTTATCGGCTCTGTCTGCCAAATTAACGGAATTCAATTTTGAGGGACAGAATATCAAGTTAGTTCCCACTGTTGGCCTATTCATTACCATGAATCCCGGTTATGCTGGGCGCACGGAGCTGCCCGATAACCTGAAGTCTATGTTCCGACCTATCTCCATGATGGTACCGGACAATGCCATCATAGCCGAAAACACGTTATACTCGGACGGTTTCACCAACACACGCAGTCTGGCTCGCAAAGTGTACACTTTGTATGAACTAGCCAAACAGCAGTTATCCAAGCAGTACCACTACGATTTTGGTTTGCGCTCCATGGTGGCCCTGCTCCGTTATGCTGGACGGAAGCGACGTCAACTACCTAATGCCTTTGAGGAGGAGGTTGTCTATTTGGCCATGCGCGACATGAATGTGGCTCGTTTAACGGCCAACGATTTGCCTCTGTTCAATGGTATTATGTCGGATATTTTCCCGGGCGTTGATGTTCCGCTCATAGAGTACAGTGACTTCAAAACAGCCATAGAGGACGAACTGAGAGAGAGCGGACTGCAAATAATAGCCAGCGCTGTGAAGAAAGTGATAGAACTGCATGAAACTAAAAACTCCCGCCACTCTACGATGATTATCGGTGACACAAATACGGCCAAATCGATAACATGGAAATGTCTACAGGGTGCCTTTGTCAGAATGAATGCGAATAAGAAGCCAGGATGGCCGGCTGTGGTGGTGCATCCAGTTAATCCCAAAGCTCTGAGTTTAGCTGAACTATATGGTGAATATAATCTGGCAACGGGTGAGTGGCTGGATGGAGTCTTAAGCTCCATAATGCGTGTGATATGTATCGACGAAGATCCAACGCAGAAGTGGCTGCTGTTCGATGGTCCAGTCGATGCTGTGTGGATTGAAAATATGAATTCTGTCATGGATGACAACAAAATTCTGACGTTGGTGAACAGTGAGCGCATCACTATGCCGGCCCAGGTCTCCTTGTTGTTTGAAGTGGCTGACTTAGCTGTGGCTTCTCCTGCCACTGTTTCCCGCTGTGGCATGGTTTACAACGACTATTGCGATTGGGGCTGGCGACCTTATGTGAAGTCATGGCTGCAGCATCAAAAGCCTTTGGAGTATGTAAAACACGTCACGGAATATTTCAACGATTTCATGGACAAAATACTGGCATACAAACATTCGCAATGCAAGGAAATTGTTGAGACCAACGAACTCAATGTCATTAAGTCGATGTGTCATCTACTGGAAGGATTCGCCACCAAACAAAACGGAATTGTTGTCGGCGATGAGGAGCTGTTGCAGACCATGAGCAAGCTGTGGTTCATGTTCTGCTTGGTTTGGTCTGTATGCGCTACGGTGGATGAACAGGGAAGATTAAGACTAGATGCGTACATACGGGAGCTTGACAGTTGCTTTCCTATCAAGGACACTGTCTACGACTATTATGTGGATCCCATCCAGAGGTGTTTTCTGCCGTGGGAGAGTAAACTATCAGATACATGGAAGTACAACGAAGAGTGAGTGTGGTGGGTATGGAGCCGCTAAATCCGTTGCTTACTCTTGTCCTCTTGCAGAGAACCATTTTACAAGATTATTGTGCCCACTGTTGATACGCTGAGGTATGAATATCTGGTATCGAAACTGTTGCAAGACAATCATCCTGTGTTGCTGGTGGGTAATGTGGGTACAGGTAAAACATCAACGGCTGTCAGTGTGATGGAAGCCTGTGACAAAAGCAAATTTACAGTGCTCTCCATAAATATATCAGCTCAGGTAAGCTCAGGTTTTTGTGGTTTTCCTTCGGTTTGAAGGGTTGTATTCACAAACACCGGAAACTTGCAGACCACCGCTGCTGGTTTACAAGAGACTATAGAAAATCGGACGGAGAAGAGAACAAAAACACACTTCGTTCCCATTGGTGGGAAAAAGATGATCTGCTTCATGGATGACTTTAATATGCCCGCCAAGGACTCATACGGCTCCCAACCACCACTCGAGCTGATACGTCAGTGGATCGATTACAAGTACTGGTTCAATCGGAGAAATCAGCAGAAGATATATGTGACCAATACCCTACTCATGGCTGCCATGGGCCCTCCAGGTGGCGGTAGGCAGGTGATTTCATCCAGAACTATGAGTCGATTTTTCCTCCTCAATATGACATTTCCCACGGAGGCGGTCATAATGCGTATTTTCGGAACTATGCTTAGACAAAAGTTGCAACCATTTGCCAATGAAGTTCGCGAACTGTGGCACCACCTCTCGGCCGCCACCATTCTTCTGTACAACGATGTGGTGATGAAAATGTTGCCCACTCCCCACAAGTCACACTATCTCTTCAATTTACGAGATATTTCTAAAGTTTTCCAGGGCTTGCTTAGAGCCAACTCGGAGGTTCATGTGAAGAAAGCGCAATTTCTAAGACTCTGGGCCCATGAATGCTTCCGGGTCTTCTGCGACCGGCTTGTGGATGACAATGATTGCGGCTGGTTCATCAACGAAATCAACGATGTTCTAGGCAAACATATGGAAGTAACATTCCACAGCTTGTGTCCCAATAAGGTCGTGCCCATTTTCGGGGAATTCATGAGTATGCAAGGCTTCTATGAAGATCTACAATTTGAAGGTCTCCGCACCTACATTAACGAGCAGATGGTTGAATACAACAATTTCCCCGGAATGACTCGCATGAATTTGGTGTTCTTCAAGGAGGCCATTGAACACGTCGCCCGTATCATTCGGGTGATTTCACAACCCCGCGGCCATATGTTGAATATCGGCATTGGAGGATCCGGCAGACAGGTGCTGGTAAAACTTGCTTCCTTTATATTGGAGATGGGTGTTTTCCAGATCGAGATTACCAAGAAATATAAGACCCAAGAATTCAAGGAGGACCTAAAGAATCTCTACAAAGTGACGGGAATAAAGCAACGGCCCACTGTCTTCATATTCAGTGGCGACCAAGTGGCTGAGGACACATTTCTGGAAATTATCAACAACATGCTGAGCACTGGGGAAATCAACCTCTTCAAAGCGGATGAATTTGAGGAACTAAAAAACGAATTGGAGCGGCCCGCTAAAAAGGCCGGTGTCCAACTCACCACCGAAGCGCTGTATAATTTCTTTATGAAAAATATACGTGACAATATGCACATTGCTCTGGCCATGAGCCCCATAGGAGATGCCTTCAGATCGTATATACGGCAATATCCTGCTCTTATTAACAACACCACACCCAATTGGTTTAGGCCATGGCCTCAGGAAGCACTGCTGGAAGTTGCTTCCAAATTTCTATCGGAGTTTAAAATTAATGTGCGCGTCCCTGGAAGAGAAGACGAAAAGCACAGAGATAGTCTGGTCATGACGACCGAAGAGACCCTGCAGAGAAACGTGGCCTATGCGTTCTCCGTGATACACTCGAGTGTGACTGACATGTCACGCATGATGCTTTTGGAAGTGAAGCGACAGAACTACGTGACATCTTTGAATTATTTACAACTGGTCAGTGGCTTCAAAGAACTTTTGGAGCGTAAAAGAGTTGAAATCTCTTCCAGTGCGAATAAGCTGCGCAATGGCTTATCAAAAATTGCAGATACTCAAGAGAAGGTCAGTGTAATGTCGGAGGAGCTGAAAGTTAGCTCGGAACAAGTGAAGCTTTTAGCCGTAGAGTGCGAAGAATTCATTGCCATTATTGAAGAGCAAAAGGCCGAGGCTACAGAACAAAAGGAGAGAGTCGATGCTGAGGCGATTGTCATAAGAAAGGAAGAAGTAATTTGCTTGGACTTGGCCGCCACCGCAAAGGCTGATCTGGATGTCGTCATGCCCATGGTTGATGCCGCTATCAGAGCTTTAGACGCCCTCAACAAAAAGGACGTGGCTGAGGTGAAATCGTATGGACGACCTCCGATGAAAATTGAAAAGGTCATGGAGGCTGTCCTTATATTGCTATGCAAGGAGCCAACCTGGGAAAATGCAAAGAGAGTCTTGGGCGAAGCCACATTTCTCAATGACCTCAAGAACTTTGACCGTGATAACATTTCGGACAAAACTCTAAGACGCATTGCTTTGTACACCAAGAATCCTGAACTTGAGCCCGACAAGGTCGCCGTAGTCTCACTGGCCTGCAAGTCCCTAATGCAATGGATCATGGCAATAGAAAATTATGGCAAAGTTTACCGCATAGTGGCGCCCAAACAGGAGAAACTGAACAATGCTTTGCGCTCCCTGGCCGAAAAACAAGCTCTCTTAGCAGCAGCGAGAGCAAAACTGGAAGAGCTCAATGCACGACTGGCTGAACTCTACAGACAGCTCAATGAGAAAACGGAACTTTTGAATGAATTGCGGTTGAAAGAAGAGCGACTGAGGAAGCAGCTCGAAAGAGCCATAATTCTGGTGGAGTCGCTGTCCGGTGAAAGGGAGCGTTGGATTGAAACCGTGACCAACTTGGACAAACAATTCGAAAAATTGCCGGGCGACTGTCTAATTTCTACTGCCTTCATGTCGTATGCGGGTCCATTTGACACGAAATATCGTGAACTTCTACTTGAAAAGTGGAATGCGCTGATAAAAGATAAAGTCATACCAGCATCTGATGACCTGAAGATATCGGGTTTTCTTGCCGATGCTGTTACCATTCGAGAATGGAACATTCAAGGTCTACCAGCGGATGACTTCAGTACGGAGAATGGCATGATAGTTGCTCGCGGCAGTCGTTGGCCACTGATTATTGATCCACAAATGCAGGCTAACACATGGATAAAGAACTTCGAAGAAACTAATGATCTAAAGATCATTGACTTTGGTCAGTTGGAGTACCTGAAAACCCTCGAGCTAGCTTTGCAAAATGGCAATCCAGTCCTGTTGCAAAATGTCGGAGAACACATTGATCAGGCCATAAATCCTATTCTCAGGAAGAGCTATACCATGCAAGGTGGCCAGAAGCTCATTAAATTCAATGACAAATTTATAACATACAATGACAGCTTCCGTCTGTACATCACTACAAAAATGACTAATCCGCATTACCCTCCGGAAATATCCTCGAAAACAACTATTGTTAATTTCGCCTTGAAACAGGACGGCCTCCAGGCCCAACTGCTGGGTATTATTGTGCGCAAAGAGAAGCCGGCTCTGGAAGAACAGAAAGACGAATTAGTTCTAACCATAGCCCGCAATAAGAGAACACTCATCGACTTGGACAACGAAATATTGCGGTTGTTGAACGAGAGCAGAGGTTCCCTCCTAGAGGATGACGAACTCTTCGCCACTCTGCAAAAATCTCGCCAGACCTCCACTTTGGTCAAGGAGTCTTTGAGTACCGCCGAAGTAACAGAGATTGAAATAGATACTGCTCGCCAAGAGTATCAACCGGCCGCCGAGAGGGCCTCCATTCTGTTCTTTGTTCTCATGGACATGTCGAAAATAGATCCCATGTATGTCTTCTCTTTGGCTGCCTACATACTACTCTTTACGCAGTCCATCGAGAGAAGTCCCAAGCATCAGATAGTGTTGGAACGCATCATGAATATCAACGATTACCACACATATGCGGTCTATAAGAACACCTGTCGCGGTTTATTCGAGAAGCACAAGCTGCTCTTTTCCATCCACATGGCCGCTCAGATTTTGGCAAACGCTGGCCGATTGGTGGAGGCAGAATATGATTTCATTCTGAAGGGCGGTATTGTCTTGGATAAACAAGGACAAGCCCCGAACCCGGCGCCTCGTGAGTACTGCCAGTTGCGGTGTTGATTGAGGATAAACAACCTTTGTCTTCCATTGTAGATTGGATCAGTGAGCAGGCCTGGGATAATGTCACCGAATTGGATAAAGTGTCTGGTTTCCATGGCATCATAGACTCATTTGAACAAAGTGCCAAAGCATGGCAGGGTAAGTCAATGTCTTGTATAGCTTCAATGGATATTTACAAAAGCATCACGATATGGTGAATTGTTATTATTTTTAAATTCTATATATTTCATAGTTTGGTATGCCACCACGAATCCCGAAGTTGAAGATTTGGTCGGAGAATGGAACGATAAACTTACAGACTTTCAAAAAATCTGTATTGTCCGGTGTCTTAGAGCAGACCGCATACAGTTCTGCCTCACTCAGTTCATTGTCAATTCACTGGGTCCTCGTTTCGTCGAACCGCCGGTATTGGATCTGAAAACAACGTTTGAAGAATCCGTATCACAGACACCCCTAATATTCGTGCTGTCTACTGGAGTAGATCCCGCGCAGTCATTGCTCACTTTGGCGGAACAAGTCAAAATGTCATCTCGCATGTTTTCCTTGAGCTTGGGCCAAGGCCAAGCTCCAGTAGCGACAAAGATGATAATGGACGGTGTAAGGGATGGCAACTGGGTTTTCTTGGCCAACTGTCATTTGTCTTTGAGCTGGATGCCCACTTTGGATAAAATTATCGCCACCATGCAGTCAATGAAACTGCACAAACGTTTTCGTCTTTGGCTCAGCTCAAGTCCCCATCCGGATTTTCCAATTTCCATACTACAATCCAGCATTAAAATGACCACCGAGCCTCCGAGAGGCATTAAGGCAAACATGAAGCGTCTCTATAATAATATCAATCAAGACAATTTCGAATTGGCTACTGATCCCTCGAAATACAAGAAGCTTCTATTCTCTCTGTGTTTCTTTCACACTATACTCCTGGAACGGAAAAAGTTCCTGCAGTTGGGTTGGAATGTTGTCTATAGTTTCAATGACTCAGACTTTGAAGTTTCCGAGGTACTCCTGCTGCTGTATCTGAATGAGTACGAAGCAACTCCATGGGGTGCTCTGAAGTATTTGATAGCCGGTGTTAATTACGGTGGACATGTCACCGATGATTGGGACCGCCGACTGTTGACCACGTACATCAATCAGTATTATTGTGATGATGCCATAAAATTGTCCAAATATAGGTGATATTCGATCGTGGATGTGGTTGATACGCTGAGATTATATGATTTCACATACTTCCAGGTTGTCTTCTCTGAGCAATTACTTTATACCGCAGGATGGCGATGCCCAGTCATATTTGGATCACATACAACAATTTCCCACATTCGATAAACCCGAGGCGTTTGGTCAACATCCTAATGCCGATATCGCTTCGTTGATTGGAGAGACCCGTCTGCTCTTCGAGACCCTAATATCCATGCAGATCCAGTCCTCGGCTTCGGTGGGAGAGAGCAAAGAGAGTAAAGTCTTGCGTTTGGCTCACGATATATCTCAGAGTACCCCGGAAGAGATGAACTACGAGCAGATTGCCAAACTCATAGGCCTAAATCGTACTCCACTTGAGGTAGTGCTGCTGCAAGAAATGGAACGTTACAATGTGCTCTTGAGAAACATGAAGGTGCACCTCAGAGATCTTCAAATGGGCATTAAGGGTTTAGTAGTGATGAGCACAGATCTGGAGGACATATATCAGTCGGTATATGAAGGCAGGGTTCCACAAGTTTGGTTGAAATGTAAGTGATCCCACAAATAAAATGTAATCTAATGATCAACCTTATGTCGCAGGCTATCAGTCAGAGAAGCCTTTAGCTTCGTGGTCCCGTGATTTAGTCCTTCGCATAGACCATTTCGCTCAATGGGCTAAAACCCTGAAACCGCCAACACTCTTTTGGCTGTCGGCCTACACTTTTCCAACTGGCTTTATAACCGCTGTGCTGCAAACCTCAGCCCGAGCTAGTCGTACGCCCATCGATGAGCTTGGTTGGGAATTCTATGTTTTCGTAGAGGAGGACGCTGCAGCAGCGCGAATTGTGCGAGAGGGTGGCGGTGTTTATGTCCGCGGCATGTTCTTGGAAGGCGCCGGATGGTTACGCAAGGGCCAGTGTTTGACTGATCCCTTGCCTATGGAGTTGGTCGTACCCATGCCGGTTATACACTTCAAGCCTGTGGAGCAGCTGAAGAAGAAAACCAAAGGAATATATTCGTGTCCCGCCTTTTATTACCCGCAACGTGCTGCCTCGTACGTTGTAGCGGTGGCCCTGAAAACGGGCGCGGAAAACGCCGACCATTGGATAAAGCGCGGCACTGCATTGTTATTGAGTTTGAACACTTAATTATTATTAGTTTTTGTTAATGTGTTAATTAATAAACGATCATAAAATGGAATCCGTATTCGTCACATTATCCAATTTGTTGGCGAATGACACAACAATGATGATTCCTGTTCAGCACTTCAACAGGGCACTTGGTCGGCCTTCCCTGTTCTCCCACAAGACACAAGAGGCTTCCGTTATTTTCATATCTCTTGTATGAAGAGCTGGTTTGTTCATGCACTTTAACGGGCCAATTGGTCGGCCTGCTCTGGTTTCCCTGTTGTAAAAGAGCTAAATAGTTTTAAGTATTATTGCATTTTAATTACATTTAAATAGCAGACGAATGTCTCCCTCAAATAAGTTAAATAGATAAAAATGTTTAAAAAATCACTCAACTGTTTGGAATGGCCAACGCCAACGCCACTGACCACTTTTTCTGTTATCACCTAAACACAATGATTGATTGTTAATTACCTCTAAACGCCGGAGAAGTATTTCAAAAAGCGAAGCATAGCTAACATTTCGGGGAATCTAGTTATTCGAAAAATGTATTTGCAACTGGTCACATCGTTTCTGTGGGTGGCACTAGGCGGATGGAGTTGTCAACTAACAGACGCTTCACAGATATTGGCGCTGTTCATCAATGGCCACCGATCCCATTTGATGGTTTACACGTCCGTCATCAACTTGTTGATAGATCGCGGTCACAGTGTCACTGTGGTTACGACAGAGCATGTACGAGACTTTTCTTTGGCGGCAGATAATTTGCGATGGATAAAATTACCGGAGAACTACACGAAACCTAGAGTTGTAACGAAACACAGCGCTTTGGATGCCATTGAAACCATGATGAGCCGTATTGACAAAACGGCAGAATTCTTGAATGATCCGATTTGGCAGAATTTCATGCAGGAGACTCATCATTATGATCTCATGATATTGGGTTATTTATTCAACGACTATCAACTGGGAGTGGCGGCACACTTCAAATGCCCCGTTGCGGCTGTATGGACTGGGCAACCTATTGGTTTCGTACACAGTTTAATGGGCAATCCGGAGGAGAGATCGTACGTTCCTCAGCCCTATGATCGGCATCAGTTCCGGGGGTTGAAGGCCATAGCATTCGGATGGTTCGAAAAGTTTGTCGAAATGTTGGCGTTGTAAGTTGATTTCTTAGGGGGCTTTTCTAAGACATTCAAGTTATCGAGATCAAACAGAAAAGATTGGTATAAATTTCGAAAGACTTAAGCACGCTGAAGTCGAATCTGGCATCGCAGTTAGAAATTAAAATCCGACCCAGTACAGATTTATAATATTTTAGTGCAATTTTTGATGCATTTTTTATAAAAACCGCAATGAGTTCGATTTATGTTTTTAGGGCCTCGTTGGAGAGGTCTTGATAACCAATTGCAATTTTTAGAATTTTCTAATCCATTAAGGGCCGCAAATTTTTTTCATACTGTTAAAACTCAATGTGTTAAATGTGAAGTAAAAACTGAAATATGGGGTTATTTGCATCGTAAACACATTCTAGTCTTATATAAAGCCAATTTTGGGAAAGAAATTCAACCATTTAAAATTTCCCCCCTTAAAAATTAAAACATGAATAATCTACATAAAATTTTTAATGGGGAAAAATTGAAATGGTTGTTAATGTTAAATTAATTTAGAAACCCGCATGAAATTTAAAGTATATTTAGTAGAAGTTCTTCTCTTTCATTTGATACCCATATCGTTATTGTATGAAACGCAAAAGTACGAAACTAAATCATTGAAACATTTACATCCTTTGGAAATTAAAAGACCTGTAAAAAAGACAATCGACCATGAAATAAAAAACTGAGTATGAGTTTTCCTATTAGTGACCTATAGTTTCATTCTATATAATCTTGTTCTTGGGAGGAAAATCATGTAGCACGGTTTTATTGTAACATCTTATGTGAAGTTTACCTCCCAATTTATCCATAGAAAGACCAAAATTTCAGATGCTTTTTTCAAAAATCAGCTTTTTGTAAGACTAGAATGTGTTTACGATGCAAAGAACCCCATATTTCAGTTTTTACAACAGATTTAACCAACTGAGAACCAACAGTAAGACAAAAATTGTTGGCCCTTAATGGGTTAGGAAGTTCTAAAAATTGTATTTGGTGATCAATAGCTCTTCAACGATCCAACAAAAACAGAAATCGAACTAAAAATATGGAAGTTATTGCGGTTTTCATAAAAAATGCAACAAAAATTGCACAAAAATGATAAAATTCCACCCTCTATTCTGGGTTAAAATGCAAGTTTTTTTTTTGATATGGTTTGATAAGGCTCGGACCAGATTTTAATTTCTAGCAGGTTTTATCTAAATACCATTCTCACCGTGAATTTTATTCAAGAAAAACCTGATGTATAGAGGTTGTATTTTGAACGCGTCCAGGTCACGAACGGACAATGATAAAAGCGAAATATTTTGGGAGAACACATAAAACAAACTAATCTTTCATTTTAGTCGGGAACATGCACTACTTTTATTTTGAAGTCACTCTAATGTGCAGACATATTTCGTTCATTTTTTGTGATTTTCTTTACTATTGTGCCCAGAAATTTGAAAGAAAACGTGTAATCGATTCAAAATTACCCCATTCTTTTGACCAACTAAAGTTCAGTTCTAGAGTTTGAATTCGCTATCATTTCACAGAGCGAAAAGGAACATCTTGTAAATTAACAATCATTGGGCTTAATGTAGAAGGACCATTTATTTATAGGAGAAGACAAAACTTAACAAAAAAGGAAAACTGCTGACACAGCAGTTGTAATAGAAACAGACACCAAATTAAATTATGAAACTATTTCTTTTTGTGCATTAGTTTCATAAGATCAATGAAAGATTAAAGATTATGAAATATGTCATAACCAATAAAATATATGTGTTATGAAATGTCTTCATAAATATAATGAAGGACTTTGGACATTTTCAACTAGATTTTTGTGCGTCGACATAATTCGATTGAATGCTAGCAATTTTCATTTCTTCAATGTTAACTTTGACATATGTATATATGTAATGAATAGGTCAAAGACATATTAATTGCAAAGATTCTCGCAATGATGGAGTGTACCGGCTGGTTAGTCACAAAGACAGACTTTTTTGTGTTTTTTATATATTGGAAACTTTAGTATAAGTTATTAATATTTATGAATCTTTTTCATAAAATTAATGAAGTTTCCCTATAAAATCTATGACATTTTTCATAAATCATATTATGAGTAAAATTCATCGAATGAAGATCTGCATTTCATAGCTTCTAAGAAATGTTTCAGAAATTCTACGACACTTTTCATTGATGTGTGCTTTATGAAACATCTTTCATACATTTTATGAAGTGTTTCTTTGGCGACTTTTTAATGAAATTTTCACTGAAGGCAAAATCATAAATATTATGAAGATAATTATTTCAGTGTAACTGAAATTGACAAAAATCGAGATATGATGATCAAATACACAGTTTTTCTACAATCTTCAGTTTCATATGCACATTACGATGGGTCGCGGTCCATACAAATGGAGAAACAATTTCCAGTCACCCCTCGAAAATAAAGTTTGGGTTGTTTAATAATGATTTGCAAAATATTTTGTTCCGTCTGTGAGCAATTTGTGAACAATTTTTCGTATTTGGTGCTTGTATTTTAAAAAATCAAAAAGCAGCCAATACCTTTCGAATGATGCCTAAATGATGAACATTGGAAGGAAATTGTCATTTTTGTAAAAAAATTAAAAATGTTGGTTCTGTAAATCCTCCTTTGTTAAATTAATTTACAAACATGGAGTCAGTGACGTCATTTTTCGCCCGACATTCATCATTCGAAAGGTATTGACTCCTTCTATTTATTTTTTATAACACCTCTTACACTATTTTTTTCAAGAAATGTGAGTTTTTAGCTGTCACCTTGAAAACCCAGAAAAAACAATCTAAACGTCCAATAATACGACCAATGAGTTACTCTAAGCCAGGAATACAAATTGTTATTTAAAGTGCCTCCAAGGGTCTATTAATTCAGAAAAAATTGGACCAAAATGCAAAATGAACAAAATTTAATAGAAAAACATGATTTTTAGAGGCGTTTTCAGGAGGGTTTAGATCACAGATGACCCAGTGATGAAATATTTTGCAGATCATCATTAAACAATCCAATCTTCATTTCTGGCGGGTGACCGCTCTAATTTGTTTTCGTGACCCATCCTAATGTACATATGAAACTAAAGATGCGTGTACTATGTTTCCCATTTGGTAGTTTTTTCCTTTTTACAGGACTTTTAATTTCCAAAGGATACAGATGTTGTAATACTTTTTTTTCGCACTTATGCAAGACAAATAATACCAATAAGGATGGCAAGGAGAAGAATATCTATTAAATATACTCCAAAAATGATTGTTTCTATCTGTATTAATTAAGCATTAAGAAGCATTTCAAGCGTCTCCCTTAGTTTATTCATAAACTAAACTAATACAGATAGAAGTATTTTTAACAGATATTCTTCTCGTTCATTTCACTCAAAAATAATAAAAGAAAATTATTAAAACATCTATATCCTTTGGAAATTATAAGTCCTGAAGAAAAAGAAGAGATCACCAAATGAAAAACTGAGTACACAGTTCTTCTACATACGATCTTGAGTTTCAAATGTATATGGTCTTGTTCAGGCCCATAAAGTACTGTCGCACAGAGTTAATATATCGCTAATGCAGTGAAATATTTATTTAATTTATAAATTGGAGAAAGCTTTATATACAGACTTATCCTCATTTTTATCATGTCTGGTTAGTCTAACGCTAAGCGACAGTCAGCTGTCATGTGTGAATTCTCACATATATACCTGTTATTAAATCTAAAATCTGCTGTGTATACTTGATGATGGTAAACAAATTTACTTGAGTCAATTAAATTATTTATTAATATGAAGAGAAATAATAGTACAAACGTATTAAATGGATTTTTAAAATCTTCTAGCGAACACTTCCCAGAACCGCAATATCCATCCTTCTGGGAATTGCGTAGAAATGTATCGCTGGCCATATGCAACCATCATTCATTGAGCGAAGGACCCATTGCTCCCTTTGTGCCGGGAATTATTGAAGTCGGAGGTCTTGAATATCGTCGTCCCCAGCAAAAACATCATGTTAACGAAATAGAGCTAGACAGCAAGTCCCCAGTCATATACTTCAGTTTCGGTTCTAGAGTTAAATGGACACTTTTGGATCCGGCTTTAGAAATGATGTTTGTGAAAGCGTTCAAATTATTTCCCAATCATACAATTATATGGACTTATGACAAAAATTGCACCCAATTGCAGAGACATTCTTCAAATATCAAATGCAAATCCTGGTGGCCGCAATCTTCGATACTGGCCTCCAACAACACTAAACTATTCATTACGCACGGCGGCAAAGGTAGTATTTCGGAAGCCTACCACTACGGCAAACCGGTCTTGGGCCTGCCATTCTTTGGCGATCAGAGGGCAAATGCGGCGAAGCTACAGGACAGAAAAGTTGGGTTGAAATTGAATGTATATAACCTTACCTTGGAGGAGCTGGTGGCTGCATTGCACCAACTCTTGGACAATGATGAGTACGCGAGAAATATGGCTAAATTCGCGGTGCTCTATCGCGATAGACCGCTGAGCAGTGAGGATAGTGTCAGTTATTGGCTGGAATACATTATACGCTACGGCGGAGCCAGACATTTAAGAAGTCCAGCTTTGGATCTGAATTTTATTGAATACTACAGCCTGGATGTGTACATGGCAATAATGCTGATATTTTTGGTCACAATAAGAGTGTGCAATTGGTTGGAACTGAAATTAGAAAGAACTTCCTCGATATTCATCGAATAAAAAACCACTAGTAATTGTCGTCATATGACTAGCTTTATTATGTAGCATTATAAAAATATAATTAATTGTAAAAAACAACAAATAAAAGGTATAAACCTATCGAAGTACATATATAATAATAAAAAATCATCATTAACATATATAAGTTATTAATTAAGGAATTTCATCTTCACTCCCACCCGCTTCATCGATCTCTTCCTTATTCAGATCATATTCCCTTGGCTTTGAGTAATTCGATCATAAGCAGAGTATATTTCCATTAGAGATAAATTATTTAAAAGTATATTTATGTTAAGTACATACTGAATGTTGTTATATTTAGAATGTTAGTACAATACTCTTCATGTATATATATATATATATTTATATAATATCGGCTTATGTACAAAATGAAATGTAAAAATATGAGTTTCTCTAAAACTATGTATATATATCACTTACATATCTATAAATCAGAATATATTCCATTTCAAAAGAATAGTCGTCCGATCACTGCATACTTTTCGTGGCAAAACTTAGATTTCAAAATCACCAAAGATGCGGCTCATTTTGTTTCGATTTTCGATTCTATCATAAATCAAATAAATCACCACGTGCTTGGGATAAAATAACATTATTAACCTTTTTTTGGACTTTCAAAATGTAGATTTCGTTACGAAACGTGTAGTGAGCGATATTGGGCCCCAGTTTTTTATTTAATGAAATTCGGTATTTCAAATTGCTCCCTTCCCTAGATTTGATTTGATAATTCTCTAATAGATTTTGTCAACCCCGTTTAATAATTCTGCATTTTGCCGCCTTTCAGGGGTAAGTATATCAGAGGATCAAAAAAAGTGAATGAATTCAAGTCGTCGACCAACGAAAATCATCCGATCAGACAGACATCGATTTATTTTGCAACAAATATTTCCGACCCAACTCCGAATTACATCTCCCGCAGTTCTTTTCCGTTTCTAGAAATATCATAAAGCAGATGAAGAGTTTTCGTATTAGGACAGGTCGGTTTTTTTGATATTCAGACACTGCTGCAAAATCTGCACATCCAAATGAAGAAATTTATTATGAAGATGAGTGTTCTTTAGGTCAAATGTTGCTCCCCACTTTTGGCCGAATAAATATCTTAGCGACGTGGGAAAATTTCGAATGAATGGCTATGTCCACCAAAACTTAATGTTTGGTGCAGATTATTCTTCCATAATTGATGTGGGTGATGGCCACATGTCAACGGCAAACGCTATAGATCAATTACAACCAATTTCTTATGGCCTCTTAAACTCAGCCTTAGCTATGCGGCAGATTTATTGAAAATTTATCCGCTGACATTTTCAAATAAAAAAATAATTTCGCTAATACCTGCAAATTTCCAAACCAACCAGAGCACGATGGGGCAAAACACCAATTTGAGAGGCAAAAAGTCCATTTTGTAGCCAACACTTTAAAATGGCAAAATATAAAAATTTGGAACCAGGTGGCAACTCCATTTTTTGAAACCATGACGCCAAAGTTACAACTTTTTCTCTTGTTTCATTTTTGATATTTCAACCTAAAGTAATAAAGAAAACACGTCTGTTGTAAAACGATAAGGCGCAAGCTACTATTTTTTTGTAAATTAGAAAACACTAACACAGATATGTAAATTAATCGAAAATTCAAAAAATTGCAATACCGTTATTGCAAAAAGGAATGCACTACGATAAAGTGTGTTGGGCTTTTTCGTGTATGTTTTCGAGTCGTTCCTGTATTTCTTGGAATAGAACTTTGTTTATCCGGACGTATCCGCTGAACCATATATATATGAGAAGAAAGGTTAAAAGGTGCACTTTAATATGCCGGTAAAATGGGGTGCAGTAAACTGCCATAAATTATGAAACTTACATATGCAACTCAATGAGATGCTTGTAAGATGGCATGTGTACTTTATTACTTGGTGCGATTTTTTAAACGCAAATTCGGCAAGTGAGTTGTGATTCTCGTTCGTTTGTGTGAATTATCTCCTTATAGAGGCCGGGTTTGATGTTGAAAAGTCGCTGCAAAGCCACTTGAAAAGACTTATGACATGTTCGAAATCATGATCGTGGTAGTCTGCAGCCAAGTAATAAATGTCACCATGCCATTTGTAAATAAATTTGCATTCTATTAAATATAGATGCAAAATGGTCTTGAGCCAGATATTTTAAAATTTCGGTTAGAAAATGGGTGAAATGCTATTTATCTCCACGAAATTTTGCAGATGTGTTTGTAATTAATGTATAACATCAACTAACCAGTAAGAAAAGGCTAAAGTTTGTCGTGGCCGACTATGTGATACCATACATCACTCGTTGCGCCTATAGCAGGTTTTAATAAAAACGAGTGTTTTAATATCAGATATACCGTCAATATAAATTCATATTTAATCAAATTTAACGAAATATATAAAATTTTAGGAATTTATATTTTTTTGAAACTCCTACATAAACTCCAATTTTTAGGCAAAAATGGCAACAACAATTTAAAATCACCAAAAAAAGGAAAATTGGAACCAGGTGTCAACTGAATGCTTGAAAGGATTAGCAACACCATCATGATAACTGCAATATATTTCAAAGGCCAACATGTAAGTGGGCTTGGTAGTAGTTTGATCAACTTAAAATTTTGCTAGACAACTTTGGTAAGCACCATAAGTACATGTTCGGAATTTAAAAAACCAAATATCAGCGCACTGTAAGTTGTAAGCGTAGCAGTAGCTTGCAAAACTATTTTTTTTTTTCTAAGCAACTTTTGTAAGCAGCATAAGTACAGGATTTTCCAAAAAGAGGTGTTATTTTGGTATTCAAAGAAAAATGTCATTTTTTGAGATAAATGATCGGATGTTTATTTCATAATAAAGAGGAAGGTATGCCGTTAATAATGAAAATCAGCCAAATGGCCACAACGACTACCCTGACATGAAATGAAATTTTCCATAACCAAATCGCAAAGTGGCTGCCCATGTCCTCGATAGCCTCATGAATTCTATCTTTGAGTTCTTGAATTGACGCTGGGCTGTTGTCGTAGACCTTATTTTTCACGTGGCCCCAAAGGAAGAAGTCGCGAGGTGTTAAATCACAAGATCTCGGTGGCCAATTGTGATCACCTCTTCGAAAGATAACACGGTCCGGAAACTTGTCCCGTAAAAGAGCAATGGTTTCGTTGCTTTTGTGGCACTATGTCCAGATCAATACCATCCAATTCCGACCATAAAAAATCATTAATCATCTCTCGATAGCTCAATCCATTCACCGTAACTGTTGAACCAACTTCATTTTCGAAAAAGTAAGGTCCAATGACCCCGCCGGACCATAAACCACACCAAACAGGCACACGATGAGGATGGAGATGCTTCTCAACAATAAGTCTTGGGTTTTCCGAGCCCCAGATGCGACAATTTAGCTTGTTGACGTAGCCACCGATGTGGAAATGGGCCTCATCAGTCAAGATGATTTTTCGATGGAATTCCGGATCATTTTCATTCATGAATTTTAATAATTTCAATGCGTTGTTGAAGCGTGTATCGTTCCATTTTTTGAAATGGCGTATTCTCTACTTGTCAACTGTCAAAGAATAAAAGTTTCAAAAGTGACAGCTACCGAAATACCGGGTGATTCAAAATAATACCTCTTGTTGGAAAACCATGTATTTGTATAGGAAATTTAAAGGTTGTATCTGTCTCCTAAGGTATTCTTTTTCAAAACAACTACTACCGCCCTACTGTAAATAGGCGTGGCAGTAGGTTGAGAAACTTAAATTTTGTCTAAACAACTTTTGTGAGCAGCATAAGTATATGTACAAAATTTAAAAGGTTTCCTAAGGTATTTTGCCTCAAAAAATCTACTACCATCCCACTGTAAGTGGGCGTGACAACTCAAAATTTTTATAGCACCATAACTATATGTACGAAATTTCAAAGGTGTAGCTGCCACCAATTCTTTTTTGCCTTTAAAACTGGTCACCTGTCCCATTGTGCAGAGGTTAATACTGCCTTAGCAATGAGCTGGATTCGATCAAATGTCGGCTGCCAGTTACTGATTGCACCATCCATCCATTACATTCTTCTTTCCATCTTCCGCAAGCAGAGCAACTGAAATTAGTTCTTTTAGTTCCCTAAGAGTAAGTCTAAATTGAACAAATTCAAATTAACTTAATTAATTAACCCCCCGCCCATTTTCAAGTAGCTCCGTTTATCTAAAGCATTAGCGCTGACCGACAATTATCGATGTCCGTTTTTTTGTGGTATTTGGGTTGGGGCGTTATTTACGTAAATAAAGTGTATATAAATCGTAAATCTAAGTATGGATGTACATATATCATGCAGATGGGGATATCTTCAGCTTATTCTATTTACGGCTGTCTACGGACTAAATATGGGATATTTTCTTATGGCAAGGTAAACAAATTTCTTTTTACAAAACATAAATCTTCCGCCCGGCATTTCTTCGTACTATTTCAATTGATGAATATGACTAATTTTGAAACTTAGAAACTAAATGTGTGTGTGTGTGTGTGGAAATTCGTTCGTTGCTTAAAACTTCGGTTTACCATGTGATCGATAGCTGGGACATCTGCCCGACTGGACATTGTAATCGCCAAAGGAACACACAGGCGGCTTACAATCGTGTTCACTAATACATCTGCAAATAAAGAGAGGGGGAGAGGTGGAATAAATCAATGAACGAATGTATTCAAAACTAAGCTAAAAATGGAAGAGTGAGAGATAGAGACAGAGAGGGTGGTGTGTGATCTTACTTGCGATCTTCCAGTGAAAATCCCTCCTCGCCATGTTTGAACCGCAGACACGTCTGGTTATTCGGCAGACAATCACAGCGGCATTTGCGCGTGAAGACCGTGTGTGGCCGAGGAAGATGAGCGTAGCGTTCAACATCCTCTTCCAAGGCACTAAAATGTCGAGGACAATGACAACTGAGCATATTCTCCGAATGATGTTGTGACTGCGGCTGTGGCTGCGGCTGCGTTTTCATATCTGATCGGGGCACTGATTGCTGCTGGTTGTTGTGGCTTAATGGGTACTGGTGCTGGTACTGATGATACTGCTGTGTCCTCGGGAGTTGCTGTGGCCGATGATGTTGCCAAGATCCAGAGCGTTTACCACGTGGCGTCGAATCGTACTGCAAACTGGCCCGATTGACACAATGACACTCGGTGTGATTCTGCATGGGCAACGCCTCGATTTCTTTGCGATAATTAAAGTCGTAGGACTAAAAATAAAAAGTATACGAAACAGCGGAGAGAGGTAAGACGTCAAATAAATAACTCGAATTGCTAAATAAATTCAAAAGAATCATACCTCCATACATCCGCACACACACACCACACCGTGCATGCCTCAACAATCAGATCCTATTAAATCCAATCGATGAATTCACGTAGTCTACTCGAAATACCGGACAAACGTGTGATGTCATCAACGAGGATGGTATGATAAATTATAGAGTCTTTAGTTTGCTTCAGGATCACCAATGAACAACTATGGCTCAGGGTAGAGTTTGGAGACGAAAATATCGAAATCCGTAGAAAACAATTTCTTTGGATTGGTCAAGGGTATGGTCCAATCATTTTATCAACTTTATCAATTCAAATAACTTTATAGAATTTATTTTAAAAGCGTTCAGCTGTCGAACGGACAGTGATAAAAACGAAAAATTTTGGTAGAACGGGTAAAACTAATCAATCTTTAATTTTAGTCGCAAACATCGATAACTTTTATTTTGAAACATCTCTAAATTGCAGCGATCACCCCCCAGAAATGAAGATTAGATTGTTTAGTGATGATCTACAAAATATTTCGTCACTGGGTCAAGCTATATATGAGCTAAACGCCTCTAAAATCACGTTTCCCCGTGTAATTTTTACACCCTACACCACAAACGGAAGGGAGGTAGAAATCTTTTATTATACCCTTTAGCCCTGTCCGTCCGTCCGCCCATCTATTCTTGTAATCACGATACAGGTCGCAAATTTTTGTCCGCTTCTAACGAGACTTGACACAAACGATTTGTGCACGTCGAGGACGGACGCTATTCAATTTGAAGCAAATCGGTTCAGATTTAGATATAGCAATGTTGCTCCCGATTTGACTTTTTCTGTTCTAGAAGCCATATAATGTAACCAATTCTGGTCATATTTTGCACAACACCTTATATCTAAGTTAGAAACATCTGTGGTGAAAATAGGTCAAATCGTTTCAGATTTAGATATAGCCACCCTACAAATTTCGCTACCTATTTGACATTTCCCGGCCTAGAAACTGTAAATTTTAACAGATTTTCTTCAATTTTGGCGTAACACCTTATATTTCAACTAGATATATTTCTGGTAAAAATGTGTCAAATCGACTTAGATTTATATATAAATCCCATACAAATGTCGCTCCCGATTTGAGGTTAACCGCTGTAGAAACCACATACCTTAACCGATTTTCTTCAAATTCGACAGGACAACATATATTTACACTAGGAACATCTATGGTAAAGTGAATGAGATCGGTTCAGATTTATATGTCGTTCACATTTTCACCGAATTTAAACGTAGTGGAGTACAAAGTGTAGGGTATCATATAGTCGGCCCTGACTGACTTTAGCCTTTCCTTTTGAATTAATAGACCCTTGGAAGCAATTTAAATATTTTTTTTTATTCTTGTCTTAGAATAACTCATTGATAGAATTATGGGACGTTTAGATTGATTTTTTTGTGGTGTTTAAAGGTGACAGCTAAAAACTCATATATCTTGGAAACATTTTGTAAAAGGTGTTACGAAAAATAAATAGAAGAAATCAATACCTTTCGAGTGATGCCTAAATGAGGAATATCGGAAGGAAAATGAGACCGCTGACTTCATTTTAAATAATGTAATGGAGTCGACGAAATATTTTGCAAATCATCATTAATCAGTCCAAACTTTATTTTCGTGGGATGACGGGAATTTTTTTACATTTGTACATACTGCGACCCATCCTAATATACATATGTAAGTCCATAAACATGTTTTGAGCATATTACACAGTAGGCTTCTTTGTCTATTAGTTCAGCATTAACAACCATTTAAAGTGTACCCCTTAGTATATTTAGTTTATTCATAATTTACCTTTTAAGGGGGAAAACTTGAAATTGATTTTAATGCTAAACTAGTACAGATAGAAGCTTGCAATTTGAAGTATTTTTAGCACATATTCTTTTCTTTAATTTAGCACTTATACCGGTTCCATAGGGTGCGAATGAGTATTTAAAATAATTTTTAAAAAATTGTATCCTTTATCAGGAAATGATAAACTAAAACGACAATTAGCTCCATTTCACCTATATTTCAAGTGCAATAGGACTGCCGGACAGTGTTGTCAAGGATTCAAGGATTTTGCTAAAAATAATAATTTTGCTCAGAAATCATTCCCTTCACTTTCCATACCATCCCCGAGTGTTTTAGGGCCAAAGTTAAACTATATTTCTGAATGAATTACCATTATTAACGCTCAAATTCTGAATCGAAGAAGTTTTCGAACGTTCGACAACAAATAATGCAACAGCAACAAAAAAACGCTTTTGTTTTTTTTTCGTTCGAAACTTGTGTCTTTAACATTGAAATTTATGACGGTGGCCGCCGTGTGTTTTGTTTTTTGGTTTTGCCTGTGTCGTCCTCTGCCAGCTTGAACAATTCACAAATCAAATTCTTAATCTCTTTACACGGTGCCTTCTTTAGAGTCCATAAGCTACCGAACACACCCACCTTAATAGGCTTCCAAGCATTTTGTGGCCGGCAATCCACAGTCATACTTGACACCTCTTCTTCTTATGCATGAATGTATGTACGAGTATGTACGTCCGAAGAAGTCTTCATGCCACAGGCGGATTTCTCCTGCAGTAGTAGTCCCTGTAAATCTGTGGCCGATCGTGCTTGTGACGCGCTATACTATTGCCGCGATGGCTCTGACAGCAGCTGATGGTAAGTTATGGCTCAATAAACTTTGGGCGTGTTCGACGAGGTATGGCCTAAGTAGTGTTCTTTTGCACCTTGTAATTGTTGTTTTTTGCGTCTTTTGATTTGCATATGAAACAACGACGACGTACATCCTTACAATGAACCAAAAGTCGATATATGTATTTGAAATGGCTCAATAGTGGACACCATCGTATGACCAGTAACCTTCACTAAATAAGTTAATAATTATTTCATATATAATTATTGATAAGTGAGGCACTGAAATAATTATCTTCATAATATGTATTAGTTTGTCTTAACCTCAGTAAAAATTTCCATTAAAAATTCGCTAGAGAAACACTTCATAAAATGTATGAAACATGTTTCATAAAGCACAAATCAATGAAAAGTATCATATAATTTCTGAAATATTTCATAGAAACTATGAAATGCAGTTTAATATTTTTTAATAATATGATTTATTGAAATTTTCATAGATTCTATAAAGAAACTCCATTAATTTTATGAAAAAGTTTCATAAATATTAATAATTTATTGACGTTTCCAATATAAACAAAAAAACTAAAATAATTATGACTTGTTGACTAATCAATCAATACATACATAGCGAGAGTCTTTGCAATGAATATGTCTTTGACCAAAATCAGGGTACATATTTATGTCAGAGTTAAAAAAGCAGAAATGATAATTACTAGCATTCAATCGAATAAAGTCAAAACACTAAAAATGTAGTTGTAAGTTATGAAACATTTCATAAAAACTACGAAATCCTTCATTATATTTATGAAGACATTTCACAAAACAAATATTTTATTGGTTATGACATATTTCATAATCTTTAAGAATTGTATAACATGTTTATGAAAAATTGTTTGAAACATTTCATTTCATATATGCATTTTTCATACTTTTTCTTTTTAAGAAAAAATTCACTAAATTTATGAAAAATTTTGTATGCAATCGCTTCTTAAATATTATGAAGGGAATTTCTTTCAGTGAGGGTCTGTATAGTTTGGGTGTTGCGCTGTCTATCGTCAACGGTAAACACTATATTACATGCCAGTGGTTACGTGCAAAATTTCATCAAAATCGAAGAAGGTCATAATCCATACTGGGTCAAACTCTACACAATTGTAATTCAAAAGATACCATTTAAAATTTAAATAAAAATATCATTTGAAATTAAAAAAATATCAATTAAAATTAAAAACTCGTCATTTGTAATTCAAAAGATAACATTTGAAATTCAAAATACACCATTTGAAATTCAAAAGACATCATTTGAAATTCAAAATTCGTCAATTGAAATTCAAAACTCATCATTTGAAATTCAAAAATTTCCAAAATGTAAACAAAACATTTTAAGCAACATAAGGTGGGTGTACCATTTATTTATTTCTGAAAATTTGGATATTCTGCAGTTTACAAATCACATTTGGTACTTTTAAGTGGCGAGCAGAACAAAAAGGGATAAAAGTTGTACCAATTTAAGTATTGCAGCTATATTTACGAAATTTGGAGTGTAAGTTCCTCAGCCAACGTAGAAGCACAATATGAATGGATTTTTTTGAAATTTGTTCTTATAGGGTGAGCGGGACGCGAAACATAAATGGATATTTCAAAATTTGTACTTAAAAAGAAGATACGGGACGACAAGGAATACATGTGTTACCAAATAAAGTACATATTTTTAGGGGAAGCAAAAACACAAGTTACCTATAGTGAATGTGTACTTTTTGGAAAAAAGTTGCAAAAAGTTACAAAGTGGCTAGCTGAATCTAAAACATGAGATCGAGAATATAAATGGTTTTATTTTTTTGTTCAAACTTGGTAGAAAATTATACATACGACGTAGTTCAGCTAAAATAGTGCATATCGACAAGCACATTCCTTTGACTGTGTGTGAGTGCTAGCTAATAGGAGGTTTCCAAATTACTATTTTAAATTTATCTATATCCACCAAAAGTTAGTATCCAAAAAAAGAGACGAATAAAATTAACATATAATTGGCTTTTTCGCGTGCGAAGCAGCGGGTACTGCTAGTCAATCAATATAACAATATAGAAGTTATAGAAGATCTTATTTTACCAAGGATAGGAACAATTGTGTGGCAAGAAGGCAGTGGCAAAATAAAAATATATCATATTAAAATTATAGCAATTGTATTTTAACCAAAGCGTATGCCAATTTATATTTGGGGGTACCACAAGGGCATAAATAAATGGTACCCCACCTAATACACATTTTGAGTTTCAAATAACGGTTTTTGAATTTAAAATGGTGTCTTTTCAAGTATTGAGTTTCAAATGATATTTTATGAATATTTATATTTAATTTTATATTTAATTTCAAATGGAATTTTTGAATTTTGAATTTCAACTGATTTCTTTTGAATTACAAATGACTAGTTTTGAATTTCAATTGACATTTTTTAAATTCAAATGCAATTTTTGAATTTCAATTGATTTTTTTTAATTTCAAGTGAGGTCTTTTGAATTACAACTGAAAATGGTGCAGTGAAATTACTCAATATTGATAACTTATGGCATTGGATTCTACATGTACAAACATCTGTTCCGTTTTATATTTCACTGAATTGACTCCGACAAATACAGGGTGCGGCAAAAGTCGCGAAGGAATTTGAAAATTAATAACTTTTCTAATTTAATTTGTCCCCCTTTTTCTTTTTAGGACTTGCAAAATAAATCTGGGAGATTAATCATGGAAAGTTACAACGTTATTCAACGAACCAAAACCATAGAATTTTATTTTGAACATCAATTTTAACGTTTAATTTCCAACAATTCAGCATTTAATTGGCCGGCCGGATTTAACAGCACCTGATTATTTCCTTTGGGGATATTTAAAAGAGAGGGTGTATATCAATAAACCCAGAACCCTTGAACAGCTGAAGGAGAATATTCGAGCCAAAATAAGTGCGTTGCAGCCAGATACTCTCATTCGTTCATGGAAAATGCTCTTGAAAGAGCTCAACTTTGGTGGTCACTTACGTGACATAATATTTCATGCATAAATTTAAAAAATCTACCGATATTATATTTTATTATTTTGTAAGAAAAAAATTAAATTAAACATTAAATAAGTTATGATTGTTTTAAACCCCTTTGCCGCACCATATCCCATTTTACACGTAACTCTATTCTTAATACATTTTCCTCCGTTTTCATTTGAAGTCTTCATTTATTGCACCGTACGACAATTTATAAAAACAAATCTTTACACTTGAACTGGATGATATGCGTCTAAAACTGTAGGCCGAATGGAGTTTTTATTTCCTTATCCTGTTGCTCCTTAAAGGACTGACTACAAAGTTTCAAAGGAAAACATTGTTTCAAATAACTATTTTGAGTACTTGTTCGATATAAATGCCAAATTAAAGAGGAGAATATCTGTTAAAAATACATCAAATTTCATGATAATATCTGTGTTAGTTTAGCATTAACAACCATTTCAAGTTTTTCCCCTTAGTTTAATTATTAGTTTAATTAATTCATATTTTACATTTTAAGAGGGGAAACTTAAATGGTTCTTAATGCTAAATTAATTTTATACTTTTATATAAAATAAAAGTGTTTTTAACAGATATTCTCTTCTTCAATATGACACTTGTATCGATATCGAAAGATGCGAATAAGTATTCAACATAATTATTTGAAAAATGTTATCCTTTGAAACTTTGAATTTCACCTGAATAGCTATCCAGCATCTGTGTGATTCGTAAATATATTTTTGCAAATTTGTTTTAAAATTTCAATTTTATCAAATATGGTCTAATTTTAAGGTGCTTCTTATCGCCGCTTAGACAATACGGCTTAATCAAAAAAAGGTGTGAATGTACATATGTTTTATAGTTTCTTTTTCCTCGTTATCAGCATCACATAATTAAACTCGTTCCCATCAGCCAGTCGTGGCTGTCCACCGTCCACCGTCCACCGTTGAGAGGTTTCACTGTTTCACAATAAAATTGTTCCCATAAGTCAAGCGGTTCCGTGCGGAGACAAATCTTAAGAAACTTATTTATATGAGAATGTCAAATGTATTGAAATCTATGGCTTTTTTGAACTGAAAATATCAGTTTATCCTATCCCAACGCCTCCGGTGTTTTCAATTCAAACAATTTGTCCTATTTATGCAAGCGTGTGTGAGCGTGTATGCGTGTGTGTGTGTGGAACGTGGTGTCGCTGAAATGGAATAAATTGAAATACTTACGAATACATAAACCATGACAATTTCTTGTCTTTTCACGGTGCAGACACTGGCGGTGGAGCCGCAGCAGCCCGTGTCCTCGCCGCAGCGGTGCAGAATCGTCGCATATGGCTCGTAGCGCTTGGATGTGTTGTTCGATACGGGTATAACGCGTGGCATCGGCTTGCGACATTTGGTGGCATGTATCATGCGTTGCCAATGCTCGGTGGCCAGTTCGTGTGGAGTTCCTGCAAAAAACAACAGAAACACAAATAAATAAATAGGAATATGAGGAACGAATAGAAAAGGGCACAAGAACATTCACTAGTAATCTTGCAGAGTTGGCACCTTTTCCATGTGCCATATGGAACTTTGCATTCTCCGGAGCCACTTGTGGCGTGGAGGAGTTGCAACAACTCACTCACTGACACGCTCGTTCAGTCAGTCGCAGACGTCAACATAACTCATCTCAATAGTCATTGGCAGCGAACATATTTATGGCTTAGCCTGGAAATTACCTTTTCCACGCGCATTAACCACAACGACAACAACAACTTTATTACGAGCATTGAGCACTGAACACTGAGCACTTAACAATGAAGTCCCTTGCCACGGCAGCGGCAGCCAACTGTAGCTATTCTTAGCAATTCATGCGAAGTTTATGTTTTTCTGGCTTAAAGACACATTGGCAAGGCAGCGACAGCGACTGCGTCTGCGCCTGTCCACTACACACTACATTATCGCACGGCGCACGCAGGCGCTTTAACGGCCACAATATCATTTGCATTTTCCAGAATTAGCTCCTAGATGCACTTCTTCTCCTCTTCTGGATTTTTTATTTTTAAACGTTTCGGCTGATGTGGAGGCGGTCATTTATAGAAAATTATGCATTAAAGTGAATGTATGCATGTGAGTGAGTGCGAGCGAGTGTGTGTGTGAGAGAGAGGAGTGTGTGTTCATGTTGCAATCATTGCGTGTCTAGCAAAGTGGACGTTCGTTGGGTTCCTGGTACTGACTGCAGCAACAGCAACAGTCAGTGATCGATTATGCATTTTGTCCATGGGGTTTGCGGTTTCATTCGATTCTCGCATCGGCGTAATTAATTTCTAACAGTAAATACCTTTTATCCGACAAATGTAGTTAATGGCCGAGGCGGCTTTAAGCCGCAGTTTATAGCCTAGCCGTCTAATTCAAGTTTGTCCAGCAGCAAAACAAACATGTAACCACAATCGTTACAACATGTTTTGTGGCCAGAAAACATGGACAAGTTCAAGGAATTTGAACTCAGTTGTTCTTTTCCCAATGCTAGCAATGGACAAAAGATATTAGAATATGAGAAGTTTTCCTGGAGATATCGGAAAGGGATCCTGTTGTCCTGTTGTGTTGTGCTGTGTGTTTAACAACAACACTGCTCATCTTACTACATATACAAGGTAACTACTTACGATGATTTGTTGTACCCTGTGTTGATACTTTGTATTGATTATTATTATTGGAATATTTATTAAGCACTCAAAATTAAATAGATGGCACAGTGGTTGTAAGATCAGCATCGAAATATGTCAAGAAAGACATGTACAGCATCGATTTGTCCATAGACGTCCAACGTCGTTATAAGAGACAATTTTTTCTTTTTTTATTTGACCCCACTAACTCAAAAAAAAAAAACATATTTGAGTATTTCTTTGTAACACCCAAAAGGAAACGTGTTAGACACGTCGTCTATTATACAGATCGACTTAGAATCACTTTCTGAGTCGATTTGCAGACAGACGGGCAGTCCATCTATTGTTGTAATCAAAGTACAGGTCGCAATTATTGTCCGATCTTAACAAAAATTGGCTTTGTGGATCAAGGACGAGTAAGATCAGTTCAGATTTAGATATAGCCTCATACAAATGTCACTCCCGATTTGACTTTTTCCGCTCTAGAGAACACATATTTTGATAAATTTTCTTTAAATTTGCCACAGCACCATATATTTCAACTAGAAATATATATGGTGAAAGTGAGTCCGATCGGTTCAGATTTAGATATAGCTCCCATACAAATTTCGCTACCAATGTGAATTTTTCCGCTTTTATTTTAACCGGTTTTCTTCGAATTTGCCACTGCATCTTATAATTCAACTAGAAACATCTATGGTGAAAGTGGATCACATCTGTTCAGATTTAGATATAGATATAGCTCCCATAAAATGTCGCTCTCGATTTGACTTTTCCGCTCTAGAGACTCATAGCGTCCATCGAAACTTCGCAGTCAACTTTTAGCTGTAACAATAAAGGTCTCACTTTGCCTTTTTGCTAATTTTTAGTTCTGCTAAAGACTTCAGCACAACGTTTGGTCTTAAACCAAAATAAATGACAACACAATTTCAATTTTTTATAAAAAAATATCAAATAAATATTACTTTTTTCTCTCAAACAATGCAAACGATTCTCCTGCAAAAAATGTCTCAATCTTTCATGAAACAAAAGACCTTCGAAAATTTCTCTCCGAACGTCTTGGTATGGAAATAGTGATGAAGGAATTTAAGGTTTGCTTGGCTGAAGAAAGAGAGTTTGGAGTTGTGGGCAATAACGTCAACCAAGTTGGTGGATGTAGTGGACTGTATTTGCGGTTGGGAATGAGATTAACTCCAGAGCTTCATAAAAAGAAATAGAGTTTATTCAATTGAGAGACATAATTTCTCAGTACATGAGAAATTATGTATAAATGTGCACTTGAATATAGACCAACGAGAAAATGTATGATAAAAAACAACAAAACAGAGTTAGTTCAAATTCAGTGGTTTTATTGGGGAATGAGATGCTCACCAGTTGATAGTATATGGAAAAGTGGAAGATTTTCCTTTGCGAATGTCAAAGGAAAATTCTGTTTTCATATTTCATTTTGAATCTTTTCTAAGTTACAATTCACAATAGTGTAATTTCGAATTTAGTTATCGATTTACAATAAAGGTTAGATACAATTTAATATGGTTACTTCAATGTTGTATGGTTACAATGTTGTAAAAATTCAAATCTTAAAAAGTAATAAGTCGAAACTTATGAAGTTTGGACAAGTGACTTGTTTCGACGGATGTTGGCACGGATTGCCGTGGTTCTAAGTACATCAAACTTTAGTTGCGATTGTTTTGACACCATTCAAAACAATTAGATTGTATTCATTAAAAAATGTTTTTGGGACACCCTAATGTCCATGGGTATTTCTTATGGTAATTAGACCATTTGAATACCTAGGTGATACATAACATTTCCCATTCGTACATACTGAATGAATTATCTTCATAATATTTTGTCATAACCTCAGTGAACATTTCCATTAAAAAGTCGCCAAAGTCGCCTTCATAAAAAGTATGTAAACATTGCATAAATATTATGAAGGAAAAATGTTTCATTGTAGAATTCAGTAGTATCTGATCCATTAAAGTGGCTCCAATCGTGTTGTCGGCATAGAAGAACTGATACAAATTACTTACTTACTTTCAGCATATTCCACATTCCCCTAGTATAGGGTGGGACATGTAAAATTTTAAATGTGAACTACCAATTATTTTGACTTTGAAAGGACGCTATACGCTCGAACAAAATTGGGGAATATTAGAAACTTATTTCTCATCATTTTCATCTCTGTGGTTATGTCAATAAGCAAAATTGAACCCACACGTGACTTTTGAGAAGCCAATGCATCCACAGCGAGTCACTGTTTGGTCTGGATTTTGGGCTGTACTAAATACTGGATTTATCGGATAAGGCTCGACTGTAACCAGTCGTGGTAGTCATAAGAATGATATTGGGTTCCATTATTAAATGACAAAGTTCAACATTTCCAATAAAAACAGAAGTTTGAGAAAATAATCAGTACTTTTTTATAGCCGATTCCAATTTAAAATTTTAAATGGCGCACCCTATACTTCAACATAAAAATCACTATGATATCTTACTTTTTTCAATAATCAAGTTCCATTCACTCTAGCATCAATCATAACATCCGTTCTAAAATATTCACAGTCTACTGTATAACGAGTGAGAAGATGTTGTGTTTGCTGACTGCACTTCACACCCATGGACCCGCACTTACATTCAATTTGGCGTTTCGAAATGTAACTTGTTCATTATCGACCAATCAATTTATAATGAGTTGCCTCAAACCACGATATTAAATTCCAAAAAAAAATGATCTAATGTCTTTCGATTTACATACACCATTAAGAGATACGAAGTAATAAATTCATTTGCATGCAGTGATACAGAGATTCGGCCGGGTTGAGTCGGGTTGGGGGAGTGATTGCTGGCAGCTACCAGTCTAATATACACAGATTCAATCAGTATTGGCTGTGAAGCATTCTGCAGATAGACTTCACTGGCCAGGATACGAGGGCCGTTCGAATAATAGGGAAATATTTTAAATGTAAATTTGAAGTGTTGCAAAATCGGAATTTTTGGAATTACAATAATATAGACGCCAGAGGATATCTACTAAAAGTATGTTTCCATAAGCATGTCCTAGTGGATTATGTAATCCTTTCTAAAATCATAGATTTGCCTTCACGGCCAATGATTCCTCGCATTGGCCGGGAGTTACTTCATTTTTATATACACTTTATACATTTTGGAAAGAAAATTTCTACCATAAATTCGCTCAGACGGATTCTAGTGATAAATTTTAATTAATTCTCAATTTCAAAAGTTAAAATTTAATTTTATCCACGGACATAGTTGCTAAATCAAATTTATTCTTCTGATCCTCGATCGAAATTAAGGAATGTCGCTTATTTTTCTAAAAAAACATATTTTGGGATTTATTTTCCCCGTTTTTGTAATTGGGGAATTTTTATATCGATTAATATTTCCTTTTTACTTTGGTGAAAATTTAAATTTGCCCCCACAGTCATAAGTTACGGGTAAAAACCCTTTGTACACTAGAAAGCTTGTTGGCTATCAACCGATTTTCAAGAATAAACCTGGAGCTTTCGATCAATATGTAGCTTAGAAACTCTAAGAAAACTTAAAAAATCGGGGTGCTTTTGTCCAACAAACACATATTTAAAACAATTTGTTAATATTTAAATCCGTTAGTATTGACTGAATTATCTATATATATATAAAAGAGTTGCGTTACTGACTGACTTATCATTGACCAGTGCCCAGACCAAACGACTGAAGCCAAGGTCATGCAATTTTCAGGACAGTTCGCAAATATGACGTAGACGCCGATTACGAAATTCGTACTTTTAGGTGGTAAAATGGGACAAAAAGGGATAAACATCGAACCTTCGTCCTGCCTAAACGGCAGTATCAAGAAACAAGAAATTCGGTGTGTTCCTTGTACTGAAATTTGTACTTTTAAGGAAGGAAAGAGACAAAAAGGGTTACAAATGGTAACAATTTAAGTAATGCAGCTATGTATATTCTTAAAAATCGGTATTTACATTTCTCTGACAATGTAGACTTGCAACACAAATGGATTTTCCGAAATTTGTACATTTAAGGGGCGAGCGGGGCAAAAAGGGATACCAATGGTAACAACTAAAGTATTGCAGTTATAGTCGTGAAATTTGGTGTGTTAATTCATCTGACAACGTAGAAGCGCGGTAAAAATGTATTTTTCGAAATTTGTACTTATAAGGGGAGAGCTGGATAAAAATGGTACCAACTAAAATATTACAGCTAGAATCGTGAAATTTGTTATGTAAATCACTCTTACCACATATAGGCGTAATAAAAATGCATTTTTGTACTTTTAAGGGATGAGCGGAACAAAGAAGGATAAAAATGGTACCAAGTAAAGTACTGCATCTAGAATCGTGAAATTTGATATATAAATTCCTCTGACCATTTAGAAGCGAATTAAAACTGGATTTTCGAAATTTGTACTTTTAAGGGGTGAGCGGGACAAAAAGAGATAAAAATAGTGTACAAACCTTAAATTACGAAAAAGCGGAACATAAATGGATATTTCAAAATTACTTATATTTAATTACTTATATTTATACTTTAATTACTTATAATTATGATACGGGACGAGAAGGGATAAACGTTGTACCAAATAAAGTACATTGTTTTTAGGGGAAGCATAAACACATGTAGGAATCAGTCTCTATATACAATACAGGGTAACGGACTCCATAGACTTGACAACACAGGGAGTTTCTAGATATGAATATCGGTTGGAAGAGAGACAGTGAGCGCGAGAGAGGATAAGACAATAAGTTGCCATAGTATTACGGACGGAGAGACTTCTGCAGACTTTGACGATGTGAGAGGAAAGAGTGTAGAACTTTCGATGTACGGCTTCTGAGAGTTTCACGTTGAAGACAAGAACTTCGAACAAGAGAAAAAATATCGGACTGTCTCATTATATATTGCAAACCATCAACAAGTCTCACTAACGACCGATTAGTTATTTTAAGAAAAGTGTCACTAAAGACTAAATAATTATTCTAGATATTAGATATTTACATGAATATTTTGTAAATAAATAAACATTAAAACTGAAAAATGCATGTGCGTTTAATCTCAATAAAGATCAAGCCTACACACATGTAATGATTTTTCAAAATGTGTACTTTTTGGGAAAGGGGTGCAAAAATCTATAAAGTGGCCGGCTACATCTAGAAAAGGCTCTGCGGTTGTAACTTGTTCGAAATTGGGTAGAAAATGATACATACGAAGGGAGTTCAGCTAAAATAGTGCACATCGACAAGCCCATTTGTTGGCAGTATGAGTGCTATAGGAGGTTTCCAAATTACTATTTTAGATTCATCTATATCCACCAAAAGAAAATTAAATAAATACTATCCAAAAACAGAGACGAATAAAATTAATAACAAATACTATATAATATACAAGTTTTTATAATACAAAGTGTTTGTATTATATACATTTTTTAAATGTTTCGATTTTACATTTCTCATTATTGTACGAATTGAAGTACAACATAAATACAAAAAAAAATCATCAAAATATTAAAAAAATGTTAAAAATGCATGTCGACCATATTAATAAAAAATACCCAATTTTGGAATACATTTTCCCCACTTTGGGAATTTGGATATTTTGATTATTATTTGTTTGATTGATTTTAATTTCGAGGCGCCACTTGATATGTTTTAAGATTTCGTTCCGACCTCGCACATTTGCAAGTTTGTATTTATATTGTGGATCACGAGATCCCCTCGAGCGTTTTAGACAATAATTCAAACATGATTTGATTTTGATATTTTTCATTCAGTCTTCTAATCACAGTTGCTAACTTGCAGCAAGTTATGGTTATTACATGCTGCTCACACAGCCACAAGAGTAGTTGCGTTGCTATGGTCGTTTAGTTCGACAATGGCATAATTGAGGAAATTTTCGCCAGCGCCTGCGTGTGTGTGTTTGTTGCAACAAAATGATGGTGGCAAATTCCTGTGACTTGGGTGGCATGCAAAATAATGGGTGGCAGAGATCTAATGAATGATTTTCAAACTATCGATCGCCATCTAACAATTGATCGATTTCAAAGATTGCTGCATCGCCGTTTGTCCACATTTATAATCTTTCGAGCAGCAGGAACAGCAAAAGCAGCGTCTACTCTCCACTACGAGTGGTTGCGTGTCGTTAATAAGCAAGAAGACCGCCATAACTCACAATTTCTCCGTCTTTAGTTGAGCGATACAAACTAATCCTTTTGGTGAGATTCGTCATTTTGCTCAATCTGTTTACAGGGATTCCCTTCCTTTCCGCCGTGGGAATATTTTGAAAAATTTACTACTGCATTACGACCTATACGGCTTGGAATATATTGAAGTTTTGCCAAAATGAAGAAGGAAATTTTCCACGTACGACGGTCTTTTCGCCAATAGACGATTTGAAGTGGACGCTAAAAACGGCTTTCTCTAATTTGATTGAGCAAGACGATCAAGCCTCGCACTGGCAAAATGGGCGGTTGGTCTATAAAGGTAATTGAGGCATACGCTCCACACTACACACTCCACCATGCAGATGCGGCCGGTTAGCCAACATGTTGTACTGCTGCATTGCTGGTTCTGTTGACTGTTTGCAGCGAGTGTGCGCGAGCGGCTATTTGAACAGGCAAACAAACGCGTCTAATACGTGATAAGTGACGTTTTATGACTTTATTTTGCTACGAACATGAGCGTCGGCCGATTGCCTGACTGCCAATCCGATCCGATCGGATCGGATCGTTGTTATAACATAAATTATTACAGGCTCAGCTGATAAATGGGACTTCTTGCGCTGGTACTGCCAGTTATGATATCGCTGGTCGACTATTGTCGTGGTTGTCTAGGTTGTCATGGTATCAGCAGCCACAGACAACAACGTTTTTTTATGACGATCATTTACCTATCACCGACCGGGTAGCGAGGCAAACATCCACACACACACTGCCCCCATATACTAGCGGAGTAGAGTGACACACAAACGCCGGCCTTAGTACCAATTTCATATACATTTGGGTGTACGTACGTATGTATGTCTCTGTACTTATCGTTACAGTGACAGCGATTGTAATTAAAAGGATTACTTAAACGCCGAACGAACAAATACAAATCTCCGTCGTTTTCGGTCACTCCATCTGCAGCCATAACGGTAGTGAGGGGGGGGGTTAAAAATTTGCGATATCAAATTTTGCAGTGCCTTGTTACTTCTGACTGTCATGTCAGCGTGAATGATAACGTCATGGTGATGCATGCGAACAGCCCGAATCATTAAATATTGCCACGGCAGACATTTGGGCAGACATCTGTGCAAAGAAAGATGATTTTCCATAATGGCAGGCAGGTGAAAAGTAAAATTCTCTTTGTTTGTCGTCTTCCTCCACCAGCGAACGACGTACGACGAAGTAACCCACTTTGGTGGTGACATCTCTTTCGGTAGCAGCAGCAGAGCATGGCAAGTTCATTGATATGTTGCATGGAGCCATGCCACTCGTATCTATCGGTGCATGTTCATGTGGCATTCGGTTGGCAAGCATTTGTGTTGTCACTGGCGAAGAGTGTGACAGCACTTGCATGTGACATTACCCAGTGACATACATTATGAACACTAGGGCGTATCGCTAAACAAAAAACTAAAAGACTGTTCCGTAGCTGGAAGAGGAAATCAATGGCATGTTAAAATAACGTTGTGCTCGACTCGGGGACATTACTAACCCCATGTTCTGTATTTCAAGTCGATTTGTATCCAACGACACTCACTTGGATTCTTGTTTGAAACTTTTATTTTTCTGCGTCACAATTAACTTTTCTACAGAAACTATCTTCAACTTTCGATTACTCACATCAACAGAAAGAATTGAAGCTAGAATTTACAAACATGTGAATGTTGTCGAATTCAAATCGACTCGAATCTCAGGATGCGGGGGGAAATACTCTGGGGTAAGCCTAAAAGCTTTGGAGATATCCAAGATTTAAAATACGACAGTACAAAAACTCTGGGAAGTGATATTAATTATCTGGTAGGTACTGTCGAGTAGAATAAAAGTCTCTATTTGTTTTTAAAAATTGAAGTTTTGATTAATACTAATTGTTTTTGCAAAAATACAAGTTTTGATCATTCCCGTCCACATCTCTCAATATTTTCCGAATTGAAGTCCAACAAGAATAGATAAATTCATCAAAACAGATAAAAAAGCATGGTGAGCATTTTAATAAAAAATCCCCAATTTTTGAACATATTTTTCCCATATTGAGCATTCGGGTATTTATTTTAAAAATTCCCAATTTAAAAAAAAATAGTTTTTTTAAAATAAACTATATATCTGTCGAAAGTTCCAGGTTTTATTCTTTTTAAATCCGAAGATAAAGTGAGAATCGGTTGATATCCAATTAATTTACAGGTTTATAAGTGTGTAAAGTTACGAAAAACCGGTTTTTTAGCCTTAACTCAAGATTTTGTGGATGTCTGGGAAATTTCAAATACAGATTATTGTTCTACTCGACAATACCTACAAGAAAAATAATATCGCTTCCCAGAGTTTTCTACTTTTTGCAGCACAGTGTTATGAACCGGGGACACATCCATTCTAAAATTGAAGCGTATGAGTAATATAATCCTCCAAAAATATAGCTCATACGCCACCAATATGATGATAGGAGCATTGAACTTCCACTCAATTTGGAATGAAATCTGGGGAGTAATTATGTAACTCCCCCTGTTGTATAATTCTAATCGTCTATTCGAAACAGTTCCTTAAGGCACTACTTGACGCTCCCGTGAGAGCGCCTACGTAAACCATAATTGTCGATAAGCATCGACTATTATCGCTATAAATTCGATAAAACAATCAATAATTCGAATTTTATCAACATTTCTTTGGGCAAATCGACAAGAACCTTTTGAGCGTTTGTGGACTATAAAATATATGGGAGTGGAACTAAAGCCCAAGCTATCCACAATTTTGTAACGTTCTTTCAATAACAGTTTCCGCAAAGCATCATTGTTTGGGGGAACTACAACCTATATTGCACGACCTTCATGAAATGAATCGAACAGTCAGAGATGGGGAGTTTAAAGAAAAATAAATATTCAATTAAAATTATACATTATGTATCAACAAACAACAGAGCCAACCTGCAGTTGTTTTTAAGGTACTATTTTAGGAATTGTTTACCTTCAATTTGAGCTCGCATGCCACAGAACCTAACTAGAGTTTGCATCTCGGAATTTCCCGCGGGAAAATTGCCGGGGATTCGCATATTTTTTATTTCCCGAATCCTGGATATTCGTACGGGAAACCCGCGGGAATTCACTAGAAACATTTGCATATTTTCCCAACATTTCCACAAAATAAAAATGTTGTACAATAATTTAGGTCATATCGGTTCGTATTAGGTGTGCGAAATATTGCAGGTGAATGACAAAATATTTTAAGCTGTCGGATTTTTCCTGTCAAACTCCTTATAAAAAGTTTAAAATCCGGAAAAAGTAGATTTTGGTCGTGCGTCCGAACGCCCAACATAAACAATGTCAGTAATTTGAATATATTTCAAGCTATGCTATAGTAAACGCAAGCAACAATGTTGTATTTAAGAAGTCATGATCTCTGTATAAAAAGGAAAGTTTTCGAAGCGGCTGGATAAAGAACAGACAACATGAACATTTTATTTAATGCTCCACTGACTATTAAGCCTACATTTTTTGAATGTGAACGATCGTCCTTCGTCGTGTCCAGTTTTTCCAATAAAATACGAAATATCTGATGAGGCCATAAATGAATTGTCTGCTCTTAATTGAAATATACACTTGTACATACATTTAATTGATTTTGAAACTTGAAAATGTGTTTGTTCTGTAATTTTTTTAAATAAATATTTGTTTTACTTTAATAAAATGTGAATGTTTCATGGAAAAGTAATTTTAACTCATGGTAAACAATGTGTTGGCGGTTTCCCGTGCTGTCCCGGGATGCCGGGAAATTGAAAAAATAATTCCCATTTTCCGGGAAATAAAAAGTGCGGGAAAATACAAGCCCTAAATCTAACGTCCCTAAACAGAATTTTCTTTTTAAAATGTACTAACCAGTGTCTTAGGTTCATCAATATCGGTCGGCTAAATAAAATACTAAAAAAATACTAAATAAATGCAACGTCTGAAAAGGAAAACGCAAACGTGATTACACATTTTTTAATGCAAAATAACACCTCAATAGCTTCTGTTTTGCATGAACTAAACGATACATGGTTTCCGAGATACATCCCAAAACGAACCTCTAATGTGATGAACTTTAGAACTATTTTAACATTTATAAATTTTAAATGCATTCACAGCAATGCATTATCCGCGATATCGCTGCAATATATTAGTGAAATATGCTTAAGTGAAATGTTTTTTTTTTGCAGAATTCAATCAACAAAGTCTAGATTTGGCCGCAGCAAGTTTGGGAGTTTTTGCCGCAGACGGAATTGCTCACAAACCGTTTCATAATTATTAAAAACTTTTATAAAAAATAGATATGAGATCAATTCAAGTTCAAATGATCCAAGGATGAAAGAATAATTTATATATTTGACATGACATTTTCAGGGTAGTTCCCAAATATGACGGAGACGCGGACTATGAAAGGATTCTATGAAATTCGTACTTTTAGGGGGTGAAATGAGACAAAAAGGGATACAAATCGAACCTTCGTCCTGACTAAACGGCAGAATTGGAGTTTTCGAAATTTGTACTTTTAAGGAGTGAGCGAGACAAAAAGGGATAAAAATGGTACCAACTAAAGTATTACAGCTATAAACGTGGAACAATTTAATTGCAGTAAAATTGGATTTTTCGAAATTCTCACTATTAAGTGTTGGGCGGGACAAAAAGGGATAAAAATGGTACCAAATAAAGTATTGTAGCAAGAATAATTAAATTTGGCGTGTACATTCTGACTACGTAGACGGACAACATAAATTGATTCTAAAGAATTTTTATTTTTAAGGTGTGAGCGAGATAAAAATGGTACCAACTATTACAACTAGAATCGTGAAATTTGGCATGTAAATTCCTCTCACGGCATAGAAGCCCAATATAAATAAATTTTTGGACTTTTAAGGGGCAAGCGGGACAAAAAGAGATGAAAATGGTGCCAACTAATGTAATGTAGCTAGAATCGTGAAATTTGGTATGTAAATTCCTCTGACCACATAGAAGTGCAGGAAAACTTAATTTTGCGAAATTTGTACTTTTGAGAGGTGTGCGGCACAAAAAGGGATAAAAATGGTGCACAGCCCTTTAAATATGTAAACGCGGAACATAAATGGATATTTCTAAATTTGTACTTATAAGAAGGATACGAGACGAAAAGGGATAAATGTGGTACGAAATAATGTACATGATTTAGGTGCAAAAAGTTATAAAATGGCCGGCTACATCTAGAAACATAAGATCGAGGAAATAAAAGGCTCTGCGGGAACATTTTATATCCAAGGGAGTTCAACTAAAATAGTACACAACGACAAGCACATTCCGTTGACTGTGTATGAGTGATATCTAATAGGAGGTTTCCAAATGACTGTTTTAGATTTATCTATATCCACCAAAAAAAAATTCAATAAATACTATCCAAAAACAGAGATGGACAAAACTGATAACATATAACTGCGGGTATTGCTAGTTAAGCATATATATGTATGCACATATTTTAAAATAAGAGTTTTGTAAAATCTTTTTTAAAACAGACAATGCACTTTCTACAAACTCAGCCGGTAGGAAATGATATTGCACATTCGACAGATGTAATATTATTTGTTAGTAAAGCATTAAAAATGTTGAATTCTCAGTTCCTTTTCCTGTAGCTTCGCAAACCCGAAATTTCTATTTTGAGACAGCAATATTGTTATTTTTCAATTTTTTCATAAACATTTCCTATTTCATAAAACAAAATTATTAAATTAGTGAAACTTAGTTTCATAAGATCAAAGAGATATTTCATTGTATTAAATAAACAGTTCTTAAAGATTATGAAATATGTCATAACCAATGAATTATTTGCGTTATGAAATGTCTTCATAAATATAATGAAGGATTTCGTAGTTCTTAGGAAATGTTTCATAACTTACAACTACATTTATTTAGTTGCTTTATTCGATTGAGTAGTACACTACTAGCAATTCTCATTTGTCCGATGTTAACTCTGACATAAGTATGTAACCGAACGGACATAAGTATGTAACCGCCACGGAGGTGTGTATCGACTGGTTATATAGGAAACTTCTGTATGAATTATTAATATTTATGAAAAAAAGGACTTGTATGAAAACAGTTCTTTGTATGAAGAACTGTATTGCATAGTTTCTAAGAAATGTTTCATAAATGACACTTTTCATTGATTTGTGTTTTATGATACATGTTTTATATATTTTATGAAGTGCTTCCTTGGCGACTTTTTAATGCAAATTTTCACAATTCTTTCAGTGTAGCTGACACATATCTACGTAGATCAAAAGTGACCTTTGTTTTTGTTTGCTACTTTTAACAATGCCGTACTGAAAATATGGTGAAAAATATACGAACGGTAAAAGTCAAATTCCCGCGGGTTAAGGCAAATAGAAATATGCAAATTCCCAGTGTTCCCGGGATGTAAACTCTAGCTACCATAGAGATGTACATATATACGAATATATGTATATAGGTGCCAGAACCTTTTTGGCTGTCGATCGGTGTTGTTGTTGCAGGTACCTTTTTGAGCCGGAAAAAAGTCTGACATCATTGGGCAGACGACTGGTTTGTTACGGACGGACGTCTTTGCGAACAAACATGGAACATGTTTACAAGTGCGTATTCTCAGGAGCACGTAGCTAGCTGTTCATGTGCAATTACTGACATTCATTCACTCAGCCATGCAGCCATTCATTCATTCATTGATACATTGTAGACCATTGAATGGAGAAGACACTTAACTTGACTCTCGCAGCAACGAAAATCTTGAAAATTACTTGGCAATTATTTTCGGTTACAAGTTAAAACATCCACAACGACAACGAAATATTTTCTGTTTTGTTTCGTTTCTCGGTCCATTGTCAATAGCATCCAATTGGCAAGAGCAGCGCACGCTGGCAATTGTCAACTCATAGAAGCGATTCACTAGCGCGCATACGGTACACGGCTCCACCACCAATACCGGTAGTGAAGTATTCAAGTCCCAATGATGTTGATGTTGATTTCGAGTGGAGTAATTTCTGTGGAAACAGATACTCGATACATCATCATACTCGTACTTATGCTGATGCTGATGCTGCTGCTGATGATGATGATATGACTCCATAGGTGGGTATGTTGGTATTACATGGCTCTGCCGTATGGGAGTAGTGTGAAGTTGGCAGAAAAAAAGTTAAGCCAAGTTAATCATAATGTTCTTGTACTGGCTTCACTCCGGTGTGGTTAAGAGACATATGCCAAAGCTTCTTAACTTGTTTCTTTCTTTCTTTTGCTTCTCTTCCTTGGTTTGCTACTTCTGTTCAGCCCAGCTCAGTTCAGTTCAGTTCATAAAGATGTTAGTTGGCCAGATGTTCGTTCCTTCTGGTCCCCAGTATTGTGATCTCATGACTGATGGGAGGAAAACTTGTTACAAGACGAGCTATATGAGTGTGTCTGCGTGTGTGTGTTCGCTTCAGCAATATTGCAACATTAACGGTTTGTTCTTTCCGTACATTTTCCGATTAATTGATATGAGAATGCGAAGTTTGCAAAACATTCAAGTGAATGGTGCGAGAAGAAGATTGCTTGAAGCTCGCCAGTTAACACTGCCTCGAAGAATTTCACACTTTCCATGTGAATTTCCCGGAGGCAGTGTTCCAAAGGTATATTAACTTTAATATTCAAATCACCGACATTATTAATTGAGACATTCCGGAGGCAAATGAACGTTGAGATAAATCAAATCAATATCCAAGGAGAGTGAGAGTTTCGCCCACGCCCTGTTATTGTTCGAGCAGGAATATCATGACCGCACTTCCCATCTTCAATCCAATAACCGCTAGTCCTAGTGTCAGCAACAGTTTCCGTCTAAACTTTATTGCGTTTCAATTCCTTTATTGAATCGAACACAGATGTCTATGCAATCAATTGTCCTGAACCCTGAAGACTGATCTGGGGTACCATTTGTATCCCTTTTTGTGCCGCTCACCCTTTAAAAATAAAGAAATGAATTTATGTTGCGTTTCTATGTGGTGAGAGGAATTTAGATAACAAATTTCACGATTTTAGCTGTAATACTTCAGTTGGTACCATTTATATCCCTTTTAGTCTCGCTCGTCCCTTATAAGTACAAATTTCGAAAAATCTATTTAAATTTGCGCTTCTACGTTGTCAGAGCATTTTACACACCAAATTTCACGGCTATAGCTACAATACTTTAGTTGGTACCATTTTTATTCCTTTTTGTACCCTTTAAAAGTAAAAAATGCTTTTAAGTTGCGTTTCTATGTGGTGAGAGGGATTTATAACCTAATTTCACGACTATAGCTGAAATACTTAATTGGTACTATTTTTATCCTTTTTGTCTCTCTCGCACATTTCGAAAAATCTATTTATGTTGCAAGTCTACGTTAACAGAGCATTTCTTAAATTTGTACCATTTGTATCCCTTTTTGTCTCCCTTAAAAGTACAAATTTCGAAAAATGTAGTTCGTCTGTCTGGTAAGTGTAAGCCATACACCGAATTTCATGTTTCTAGCTGCTGCTGTTTAGTCTAGACGAAGGTTCGATGTGTATCCCTTTTTGTCCCATTTTACCCCTAAAAGTACGATTTTCGTAGAAAAAGGCCTGTTAACTTCAATGCGAATATTGAAAGAGTATTATGAAGACCTCAGCATTTTATAAACCGTTCAAGAGCAGCGAACTTTGTTCTATGGTTGTTTTTTTATTGAGAAAACAAATGTTTCTCCATATTCATTGACATATGTGTGTGTAACCCTGACATTATTATGTTGCAACAATTTGAGACCACTCCGTCTTCATTTTGTTCAATTGTTCAGCAATAACATGTATAACATGTAGCCTCATCATTAATTTGAATATTCCCAATTAAGATGGCATTCTTCTTCGAATCGCAGCCACTTGCTGATGGTGTGAATAATAAATACAATTTCTGCAGCGACGACAATTAATTTGTTTTTAAATGAAATGAAAATAACAATAAATTAATGCGCGACATGTATGAATGCACGGTTGCACGCACGCATCGTTCGTTCATCCATTCTTGTTCTTGTCGGTATGGTGGTGTCCACCAGTCGCATCGATACTTACTTGCCCTCTTTTGTTGTTCCTGGATGTAGCGTTCCCTGGCCTGCTGCACAGCCTTTTCATTGCCAACCTCCAGATATTTTTGTTCGGTGAGAACACCGGGCGGGGCATCACGTTGCATTTGATCGTCGACCGCATTGCGATAAGGTTCGTCGTCAGCATAATCATCCTGCAAGTGAAGGAGACAAGGAAAAATAATCAATTACAATTGTTGTATGTATGTATGTATGCGTCAATGGCAATCTCAACTGGACTTGGAAGAGGCCAGACGCAGAGGCTACAGCCCGCTGCATTTCAATGACACATTTCTGTGGCAAATGGTAGCAACACTAGAGCCTAGTGCTGCATGCACTCCGAATCATAGCCATCGTTATGATGGCTTCTATGAGTAATGATGGCAATGCCACCGCTTCCTTCCCTACTCTGTGGGGGCAGTACGGTGGGCAGCACTTTTCTACATCTGATAACGAGCTAACAGCGATGCGATAAAATTCCTTTCTGCCACCCAACGTGACCCATTTATTGAGTTTCTCCATTCATTGCCAGATAACTTAAGCGAGTGGATATTGTGATCACTTGAAACAGCGATTGCCGTTTCAATAGCAACAGCAATGGCAGAGGCAAAGGCAAAGGAATATACGAGTGTATTATAACAAATGGGAATCACAAGTGGGAATGTGCCAATGACTTCCATTTGTTGGCCAAAGTGGCTTTCAGTCACACGGTATCCCAACTAAAAGGTTGTTGGATTAGTGTTTCCTCCTTTTTGCTTTTGACTGAAAGCAACCAGATAGCTCTCATTCACAAGAAATCAGTCACAATGGGAAAATATTATATTTGTTCGATGAAAAAACCTACACATCCTCTACTCCATTTATGTAGGCTTCTTCATCCAACAAACATAATATTTTAATTTAAATTATATATAACAACATTCACTCTACTCACTAAATATGAAAGTTTTTTTAATGATTTCTGAATTTTTAAATATCCTTTTTATACTTTCACTCTACAGAGTAGGAGGGTATATGTCATTTGGGACAGACAAAAATTATAATGAATTAAACGAGTGACTTAAGTCCTATGTATGTTTGAACCAAATCCGTTTCACGATTTTTTAAATTGTTTGAGCCATGTCCGTTCGTCCGTCTGTCTGGTTGGTATACACTATAACATTCGATGTGAGAAAATGCCACGCCCCACAGTGGAATATTTTCGTACAAGCTGTGGCAAAAATTAGAAGGAATAGAGCTAGGACCTTCCCTTATATACTCAAATTAGATCAAAACAATTTTTTGTTTAAATCCGCCCACAACCACGCCTACCTCCCATGTACCAACAAAACCAACACAATCCATTTTACACCGTTTTATGGCCTCAAGCTGGACAATATCAAAATAAAAAAATAAATTTCTTATTTAAATATATATGTTAATACAAATCATTACCAGTGATTTCATTTTCATTAAACGAAAACTGTCAGTGCCACGCCCAACGCCCAAATAAAAATTTTAGTTTTTTACGATTTTTCAAATTTTTGATAAAAATTATTTTATTTTTTAATCGATGACAAACGGCTAAATCGATGACAAACGTTATAAATAACTTAAGATTAATATCGGTCCAATATTTACATGCGCTCGCATGCCATAAAACCTTACATCCCTAAAGTATGCTTTAAATAAATTTTCCAAAATACCTCAACAGAGAACAATGAAGAAAGTATTACTTCATTTTTGGCTTAGAAGGTTTTACCATTTCAGTAATGAAATCGATGTTGGTAGCTATAAGCAGAATATTCTTTTTAAAATGAATAAATAAGACAATAGTTTAACAGTTTTTGTAAATGCCGAGGCATCGGTCGGCCTCGCGAATATAGTTTTATGCTGTACAGAATTACCAAGACTGAATAAATACAACCTTCAGGTAAACCTGTGTCTGAAAAGGAAAGCTGAAACGTAATTACAAGACAACACCTCAAGAGCTCCTATTTTCTACGAACTAAACGAAATTTCAATACGATACATGGTTTCCGAGATACATTATAATAATTCTAATTTTATCAGGTTAAGTTAACCGCGATATTTGCCAAATCTTTTAGAATATTCCTAATAGGAATGTTCTTTGCAAAATTCAATCAGTAAAGTCGAGATTTGGGCGCATGAAATTTGGGAGTTTTTGCCGCAACCACACAAATCAACCATATTACTGTGTTTAATTAAAACCAATGTAACTTCGACACGGATATTCGGAATCAGCTATATTTTGATATTTCTTAAATTTATAATTGCTTTAAGAGTACCGGTCCTATGTAAAATTTAAGTCCTTATAAATAACTTCCATACATATGTTCTCTGAGAGTGAGGTCGGTTTAGCCGACTGACGTTTTCTTATTTGCTTTAATATCACTATGTAACGACAAAGATGTGATCCAATAACCACCATATTTTCTGAATGTTTTATAGTCTCCCAAATACAAAATCAGTCAAAATTTTGGATAATTGGAAAAATAGTAAAATGTTCGATTATTGAAAATTCATAAGTATATAATATTACTCGAGAACGTTTTGTCACTTGTCATTTATTCACTCAGACTACAGTTTCCAACATTGACGACCTTTGGTCAGGTGTATAGATTTTCACCACTAGGGAATGTACAAAGTCGGCTATTTTTTGCGTTGCAGTTTTCCCCGAGTGGACCGATAGTTAATATTAGAAACTTATTAACATTATGTAAAGCATAATGAAGCACTGAGCATTATGACACTCTTTGTCGACGCAAAAAATTTGTTTAAAACATTATGATTTTTTTTTAATTTTTATAAATAGCACTATAAAGTAATATTTTATTTTGTAATACCACGAATTTCATCAAAGAAAAGAAGGCCTAGTTGAAAACAAGTAAGGAAAGGCTAAAGTCGGGCTGGGCCAACTATATGATACACTCCCCTTTCTACCCGAAAACAATTCAATTCGGTAATAAAGTAAAAACCGGAAGGATTTTTGTATCCTGTAAATGTATGTGTTTGACAAAAAATGTTAGATCGGAAAGGACATTTGTATGAGAATATATTGAAATATATATAATATTTGGCCAAAATCGGTTAAACATTTGGGAACAACATTTGTATTGGGGCTATATCTAAATCAGAACCAATCTTACCCACTTTCTGCATAGGTGTTTCTAGTTGGATTATAAGATGTTGTACCAAATTTAAAGAATATCGGGTTCAATATGTGGTTTCTAGAGAGGAAAATGTCAAATCGGGAGCGACATTTGTATGGGGGCTATATCTAAATCTGAACCGATATACCTCAAATTAAATAGCGTTCGTCCTTGATCCACAAAACTTACTTGTGTCAATTTTTGTTAAGATCGGACTATAATTGCGACCTGTAATTTGATTACAACAATAGATGGACAGACAGACGGACATTGCAAAATGTATTCAAAAAGTTATTCTAAGTCGATCGGTATAATTAACAATGGGTCTATCTCGCTTCCTTTTGGGTGTTACAAACAAATGCACAAATACATAATACTCTCGTGGAGTGTATACAAATTAATGGATGAATGTAGAAGTTATGGACCTACTTGTAGAACATTTGTAGCCGTCATTACCTTTAATCGAAAATATAAGCGGATGTGGTCGGACCTATATTTCCCAAATGAAACTACGTATTTTAGTGAAAACATTAAAAAATAAAAATAAAATTCATCAAGTAAACTATCTGCATAGACACAAAAAATTAAATTCACATTCAACTAAAATATTCGCAATTTCAATTCCAAAATTAATGAATGAATTAATGAACAGTAAGAAATACTGTTTCATTGAGCTTGTTTTATTATTTATTTTATTCAAAAACTATTATTTTATTTTATTTAAAAATATTATTTTATTTTAAATAAAATATACATAAATAATAAAACAACATCGCCAGTTTTTTCGTGGACTCAAGCTGAATCAATTAATAAGAAAATTAAACTAACAAAAAGTAAAGAAGAAGAAAGATAAGAAGAAAATCACAATATCATTGAAATGATGATTAAAAAAAATAATTGAGAATGTTATGGGTTTTAATTGATTCAATTAATATTTTTTTAATTTAGGATGAATGATGCTGAATGATGAGGATTCTGTGCTTAACAAGAAAATATTTTTGGAAGTTGACTCCTACGCCGCTGTTGTTACACTCTAACAATGAAATATTTCAAATTAAAGTATTATTTTATTGAGTTTCCTAAAGCATTCAATCTAAACACTCAAGGCCTGGGGGTTAATCACGGCATTCGAAATCGAGAATGCTTTTTAATTTATTGTAAATACGGCATAAATTTCGACAAAAAAGATTCACAATCTGGATTAGTCAAGATTAGTTCCAATAAACGTTATAGCCTATTCACAATGTATGCGAAATTTAGCTTAAATGACATAAGGTCGATATACAACTGTCAACAACTGTATGAGACCTGACATTTGCAAATCGACCTATTTCTGCTAGAATGCAGTGTGCCAAGGCTATTACCCCAAAATCCAATTTTTGTTGTTGAAAATTTATACTTCTTTCGTAGAAAATATAAATTGATTTCGATCGTCATTTCTTGATAACGAATCCATCATTAGTCCCCTGTACTATCTATTGGGATTACATGCTTAATTTTTGTATGGAATTTACTCGCTTAACAAGAAATAAGCTTTCTTAGTGATCCTACCATATTTTTTCTTGTTGGTTCATTTAAGAAAAACCAATGGGTACCAATGTTGTCACTTTATCAAGCCTCTCAATTGTAAGCTAGTAAGCTCAATAGATCAGGACTACCACACTTTAATGTAAAGCAAAATAAAAAAGTTATTTTTTGTAAGACGACTTACCATACCAATTTAAAAACTATTAAAATCAATTACAAACAGTGGTCAATTTTATTAAAAGAACTACTTAAAACAATTAAACATAATGATTGCAACAAACAAAAATTCCATACCATGTTTGAGAATATTGAGGCAATAATTTTTTATGTGTATCAATGCTTTCATTTCATCGAAGCTCGGTTGACATAGTTCCTTATGGCAATATGGCGAGTTAGTCCTATAAAATCTCTAAAATCACATATTTTGCTGAATTAATAAATTTTATTCTCGTTTACATAGGTAACAAAGATTATTCAAAAGAGAACCAACAAATTTGGTAACTGCGTAGGAAGACAAAAACAAAAGTGAAGTCTCAAATTTCAATTATTTGAGTATGTTGTAATTAAAATTGTTTAGATTTTGTTCTTATTTTTATAGGATTTCTTCGAGTGCAAGAAAAACTCTATTTGTTATTCGAAGTGATACATAATAAAGATTTTTAAAATGAAGAAACAATTCAAAATATGATTTTTATTTAACCGGTATCTACAGTATAATGATATTAAGAAAAATCTCGTAGTTCATGTCCTGTATGAATTAGAACCCCAAAACTCTATATAAATCATATTTAGACCCATACATCATCAAAAAGCAAATCAAATTTTATATGTTTACTAAGAAGAAAATTCGGTCATGAGAGGGTTAAGAGTATGAGCGACATTTCTTCGAGTTAACGTTATTTTCAATAAATCAAAAAAGTTTTTGATATATTTAAGCATTGAAAAGAAATGGAAGTGAGTTTGTCAATGAATCGTCTTTGTTCAAAACTATATACAAATATCCTTCTTTGGGTTGGGAGAGACTTATCATGGTCCACAAATCCAAACAGGAGGACGCGAAAGCTCGTTGACATGATTCAACTGTCTAACTGGCCGAGTCTTCTTCACAATATGAAACGTACTTCTATGGCAACTATAAGTCATGAAGGCAAGATCGTAACAATTTCAACCTTGGTTGAACGACCACCACTACTGCGGCAAAATTTGCACTTTTACTTCCATCATAAATTCGCATGTACCCCTTCCATTGGGTATAATTATTTTAAAACTTAATGGCATAATTAAAACCAAAAGGCATCGTCATTAACTACTTATTTCAAAAGTGAAGGAAAGTGAAACAATTACCTCTCTTCGCGCATACGGAAGAGCAAGGAACTAACCCAGAATTTCCTTTTTTGTACTCTTTCTACAAACAATTTGAAAGTGAATGTCTTCTTTGAAAACGAATGGCCTGCGAGGTAAAATGGCGACAAAGCTGAGCGAAAACTAACATTTAATGACGTCACAATTTGGCCCAGTTGCAAATAACCTGCGACAGGATACTCTCATACAACACGAATGCATCTAATGGGCACAACGTGTGAGGAAACTTTCCAACTATTAGTAGAATCGAAACAGTTCAAAACAAAGTTTTTTTCTTAATTAAATATATTAAATTATTTATATTTAACATGCTGTCGCTCAACACTTAAATTTCACTAGATCCGAGTCATTCGAGGCAAGACCATACATTGTTTGCAAGGGTGCTGGTTGTGCTTTGGTAGGCTTGCATATCCGCCGGAAGAAGTAAAGTAAAAAGTGAAAAAAATAATTGTTTTTTCTTGCAGCACTAAAGATGTTATTAAGGATAACAAAATGATCACAGTACTTTGCAAATTTGGAAGAGATGAAATGAAATATTTGCGAATAGTACTTTCACAAGTGAATGGTAACGAATTTTTAGTGCGGGGTCACAGAGGTAAGGTGTCCGCTTAGCACCCAGAAGGTCTCGGGTTCGAATCGTGGCTAGGGAAAAAACTTCCTTTTTGTTTTTTATTGCTTTTATAAATAAACATTGTTTAAGTTTGTATAATTTTAACAATTTAAAAATTGTTGCTTAAAATACAATGTTATTGCTTTATTATTGTACTTCATTATTTCATTTCTATATCCTCACTCTACAGAGTAGGAGGGTGCACATCATTTGGGACAGAAAAAAAGTGTAACGCATTGAAGGAGTGACTTAAGACCCCAAGTATGTTTGAACCAAATGCGTTTCAGGACTTTTTACGCTGTTTGAGCCATGTCCGTCCATCCGCCCGTCTGGTGTACACCATGTCTGACTGGTGGTGTCGAAAGGAGTTAAGGAACCAATTCAAACTTTGCACACGTTAATATTTTCCCAAACTTACTTCAAGTTCGAAGATGGTGGACATTGCCACGCCCCTTCTGGTATCTCCCACACAAATTGTCTATATTACTATTTAAATTAAAAGTAATATAACTTCCAAACGGATGTTCGAAATCAGCTACATTTTGGTACTTCTTAAAGGTTTTTTAAGTAATTATTAAAGAGTACAAAATATGACGGATATTGCCGCGCCCCTTCTAATACCTCCCACGCAAATCACACAAAACTAGGTAAAATTAAAGCTGCTATAACTCCTATACAGATGATCGGAATATTCTGAAATTTGATATTTGACAATGCTTTTACAGATGTTCTGAAATATTTTTATAATCACTTTAAACCTAAAAACAAGTAAGGAAAGGCTAAAGTCGGGCGGGGCCGACTATATGATACACTCCACTTTCTTTCCGAATACAATTCAAATCGTAAAAAAGTGAAACCTGGAAGATTTTTTGTATGTTTCCTAATCATAGGCTAATGTGACCATGACCTGACTTAATTTGTCAAATCCAGAAGAATGTTTGTATCGGAGCTATATCCAAGCATGGAATGAAGAGACTCACTTACACAAGAGGTTCTTCCAGTTATGCTCAATTTGAAGAAATTCGGTGAAAATACGAGGTTTCATCAAGCCGGGAGCGAAATTTGTATGGGAGCTATATATAAATCTGAACCGATCTGACCTATTTTCACCATGGGTGTTTCTAGTTAAAATATAAGCTGTTTTGTCAATTTTGAAGAAAATCTGTTAAAATATGTGGTATCTAGAGTGAAAAGAGTCAAATCGGGAGTGAAATTCGTATGGGGCTATATCTAAATCTAAACCGATCATGGGTGTTTCTAATTGAAATATAAGATATTTTCCAAGATTTGAAGAAGATCTGGTAAAATATTTGGTTTCTAGAGCGGTAAAACTCAAATTGAGAGCGAAATTTGTATGGGAGCTGTATATAAATCTGTACCGATCTGACATATTTTCGCCATGGGTGTTTCTAGTTGAAATATTAGATGTTTTGCCAATTTTGAAGAAAAGAGTTAAATCTGGAGTGAAATTCGTATGGGGGCTATATCTAAATCTGAACCGATCTGACCTATTTTCACCACAGCTGTTCCTAGTTGAAATATAAGATGTTTTGGCAATTTTCAAGAAGATCTGTTAAAATATGTGGTTTCTAGAGCGGAAAAACTCAAATTGAGAGCGAAATTTGTATGGGAGCTATATATAAATCTGAACCGATCTGACTTATTTTTACCATGGGTGTTTCTACTCGAAATATAAGATGTTTTGCAAAATCTGAAGACAATCTGATACAATATGTGATTTCTAGAGCGGAAAAAGTAAAATGGGGAGCGAATTTGGCTATATCTAAATCTGAACCGATTTTCTTCAAATTAAATAGCGTTCGTCCTTTTCCCGAAAAACTTCGTTGTACAAAGTTTCGTTTGGTTCTGGCTACAATTGCGACCTGTATCTTGATTACGGACGTCTGTCTGTCTGTCCATCTATAGCTACCTCGATTTAAAAAGTGATTCTAAGTCGATCGGTATAATTAACAATGGGTCTATCTCCCTTCCTTTTGGGTGTTACAAACAAATGCACAAAGACATAATACTCTCGTGGAGTGTATAAATATGTATGCTTTAGCCACGCCCCTTCTAGTACCTCCCACACAATTGTCTGTATCCTAGGTAAAATTAAATCCTTTATAACTCCTATAACGGTGCCTGAAATCCATTATGACTTCATATTTGATCATGTCGTTACAATTTACAATCCGACGCTAAGTATAATTTAAGTCCTTCTATAGACATGTCCTCTGAGAGTGAGAGTGTCGGTTTAACCGACTGAAACTTATTTACTTGTTTTATTAACAATTAATACTACATATAAAATTAAGTAGTGTTACTTTATTTAATAGTAATATAATTTAATATCAATTTGCTATATATATTAGTTCATATTAAAGAAATATTTTCTTAAGTTTTCTATTGTCAATTCTAGCGAACAATGGTTCTAGCGAATGGTTTGCTTCAGTTATTCAGCACTCACAGCAGGGGATAGCTGAGTTGGTTAGAGTGACATAGAACCAGAAGGTCCCCTGTTCTACCCCCAGTAGCGGCTGATTTTTTAAAAAGAAATGTAAACTAGTGAATATCCCAATTTTCACTACTTCCGAATCACAAGATGAACTTCTTTTTTACTTCTTTGGGTGCTCTCTTTTTGCTGGGACATGACAACAGGCTACGTCCTAGAGACACGCACATGGAGTGGATGAAAATGTTGTTACATCCGATCTTATTCACTTTGGCCGCTCACTCACTCTTCCCACCCAGGCTTCGGTGAATGGAATCTTATTCGGATTTGGTGAGACATACAAGACATCTCTGGCATGTTGACAAATTATTCGTTGTTCAACAATTTGTCAAAATGTTTCTACACGAATTACGACGAGTGTCTAACACACATTACATTTTCATGTAAATTAAACGAGTTACAAATTAATTGAATTTCAATATTTGAGTTTATGAATTATTCAAAAGTGCATTGTGTGTGTGAGGCAGTTGTTGTTGTTCTTGAAGCATTCACAGTGAAAACACCCACCATTTGGCAGCAACAGCAACAACAGCCGGCAATAACACTGGTCGGCATAGAGTCCATCGATGAGAAAATAGGCCAGACTTTCATCAAGTGGAAGATGTAATTTGAACACTTTTAAAAATTCGCGAATCGGGAACCCACCTGATCCCTATTTCCGATGGAGATTATATTACATTTCATTGGGAAAAGTTTGCAGGCCTGTGTAATTAAACATTGTTCTGGGATAAACTGCACCTAAAACTGCTCGCAAGTTACACACATCCGAACGCCTTCAAATGCCAATCGCATTAAAAGGCAACAACGCTAAAAACCAAAAGAAATCGTTAAAGAATTTTAAAAGCCACTTTTCCATACAATTGCTGCAATTGTATGCATTGCCAGCGAGCGACTGGGTTCCTACACCATCGCATGCAACTTTTTACGAGTGCCGCGAGTGAGGAGAACTCTGTCTGTCTGTCCGTCTGTTTGGCATTTTTAACAGTCACTTCATGATCCTGTGACAAACCAGCAAACAGACGAACAAACAGACAAACGAAAAAGGTGTTCGAACATTGTCTAGGTGTGGTTGACGATGATTGCATGTCTGGCGGTTACTTTGCTTTCTTAAGTTGTAACAAAATGTTCATCAGCAGAAAACACAAAAAACACAGAAATTAACAGAAACCCGTAAAACTGACATAAAGTTTTGTCCAAACATTTAGGCCACACTTCCCGCAGAGTGTAAACACCTAAAGGGCTAGCATTTCGCTCACTCTCGCAGTGCAGTTGAAAATGTAGTGATTTCCCCAGTATTGGTCTATCACAGTCGAACGCGTAGAACTTTCTGAGGTGTGTCCTTCGTTAGTAATTGGTTATCCTATCGAGTAGTACGATTGATGGTGAAAAAAACTCCATGGAGTCCTGTTAGAAGTTTGATTTTTCGAGTTTCGTTTATATATCACACCTGTTCCACAAAAGGGCAAAAACTCAAAATTTCTAAACTATCCTTAAAACCACATACCGTTATGATTGTCTTGTCGTCTCTTTCGTCAAACGTTATGACCCCACCGTGTTTTCAGATTAACTCCTCAGTTAAATTTTTACATCTGAACAAATAGTATTAGTGTGGGTGGTAGAAGAAGTTGAGTGTCAATTTCGCCCATTTCCGAACTTAAACTAAATTTGGGAAAATAATAGAGTCTAATACAAACTGTAACTGTCGCAGCTTCCCAAAGTACAACAATTACATCTAAATCTATATACATTGGTAAAAAAATTGCACCGTGGATAAAGTATTTGTGGTGGAATTGATGATGGTTATAAGGGGTAGCTGGTGTATTTTTTGACTTTTCCAATGAATTTGACTTAGCCCACCATGGTATTTTGCTAAGGAAGTTAAGTAATATTGGAATTACGATTGAAACCATTATTAAGGATTACCTACAGAATATGTTGCAGTACGTCCAAGTTGGATCGTCGAGTAGTTATATGTTGTCAGCTGCACATGGTGTCCCTCAGGGAAGCGTTTTAGGTCCATTGTTATTTAAGATTTATATAAATGACTTAAAAAATATAAATTTTAATGGAAGGCTGTATTTATTTGCTGATGATGTATGTCTTACGAAAAAGTCCTTCAAAACCAAATCGAGTACGATGCCCCAATTTTGCCTGAATTTTCTCGCATTAATAAATTAGTTCTAAACGCCGAAAAAAAAAAATTTATAAGAACCTTACATTAGCTCAAATAATGGTGAAATGGTAATTCATGAGGAGGGAACACCAATTGCTGAGTTCCAGTGCGTGAAATATTTGGGTATGCATTTAAATCATAATTTGATATGGGATCTTCATATTAATGCAATTCTACATAAATTTAAACATAAGTTGAGTACTGGCGTTACGATGATTATATATCAATCACTTGTCCACTCGCATCTTACATAGTTGACTATGATATATAGATCTGCATATATAGGTATATCTGGTATATTCACAAGTAAGATAAGTATTCATAACTAGGGGGACACGTGATAACAGTCGAAATTCAACCCCTGTCAAAACTTTAACAAATGACAACACAGGGCACCAAAACTAATAAGGTATACAGAATAATAACTTGTATCCCGAACTTATATCTAGATTTTCTACAAAGAAAATATTTATAAACTGAAAAAATCCAAAGTTGTGTTTTGTGCATTTTAGCTTTTCATTTCCTCATCCTCCTGCCCCTTCACAGGCATACAAAGATCCAAAGGATAAAATTAAAAAAAAAATGTTTTATATACTTGTTCGCACCCAATGATAGTAGGGCTGTTTTTCTTTAAGCCGGGATAACAAGCAGCGATAACAAAAACGTTAATTAAAAATTATTTTTTTGCTCAAAATAAAAAATTCTTTTTTCACATTGTCGCCAACTACAATATAAATATATGCGTCAAAACAAATATTCAAAAAAATATTTTGTGTTGACTTTATTGGACTTAGCCTCGATAACCATCATTTTGACTTACACTGGATAATTATCCAGGCTAAGTCAAAAATTTTTAACACTAAATTATTTTTTCAAAATTTGTTTTCACACACACATTGATATTGCTTTTGGCGACAATTTTAAAAAATATTTTTTTATTTTCAGTGAAATTTTAATATTTTATTTAGATTTTTGTTATCGCAGCTTAGTTATCCAGTCTTAAAGAAAAACAGCCTTAGTATTTAGACAAATTAGTATTAGTGTCAAATTAAAGAGGAGAATATCTATTAAAAATACTTCAAATATAATGCTTATATCTGTATTCTTTCAGCATTAACATTTATTTGAAGTTTACCCCTTAGTCTTTCTAGTTTATTCATATCTTGCTTTTTCAGAGATCATTTTAAATGGTTGTTAACACTAAACTAATATAGATAGAAGAAATTTAAATTATTTTTAGCACATATTCTCTTCTTTGATTTGGCTTTTATACCGGTGTCATAGGATGCGAATAAGTATTGAAAAATTATTTCCTTTTTAGTCCATTTAAGGGGCAACCGGATGAGAAAATGAAAAACTAAAAACACCAATTAACTCTATTTTAACTATAGTTTCAGATGATTGTAATCTGATTCAAGCGTAATATTGACTATCGGAGAGTGTTATATAATATCAAAGACCACGAAAGGAAGGAGATATTATTTGTTAGCACACATGTACCTGTAAGAAGAAGCCAGCTATTAAACATAAAATAAAATATCCTCTAATCTAATTTGTAAAGTATTTTTTCCCGCTATTTAAATGAAAATTTAAAAAAATCATTTAATCTACATTTACCCATACATCTTTTACAATATACATTTTTTCTTCATTTGAATGTTAGCTTTTAAAGATAAAACATTTTATTTTATTTTTAAACATTTTTCCGGTTTTTTAAGTTTTTTTGTGCCAAAAAATGTAATAAAATAAATATCGGACTTATATTTCCAAATTGAGGGTACAAATATTAAAGGTACCTTCGGCAAATATTGCAATTTTAGTAAAAAATTCAACAAAAAAGTGAATTGATTCTGAATAAGCAGCTTCTAAAATTAGATAACGGAGATTGGAGGAGTGTAGTTATTAAACAAGATAAGCAAAAATGTAGTTCAGATAATTAATTCTTGTCAAAAAATGAAGCAATTGCAAGATAAGCTTTAAAAATATGATTTCCCTTTTTTATGCAGCTTCGTATGTGCATTTGTTTTAAAAAAGAAGAAGTAAAAAGAGAAAGTGCAAGTGTCAATACAGCATTACATTAATATTAATTAATATGCACACATACATACACAAATTTTGTGTGAAGAGATAAATGAAAAAGGTCAAAAGAAAAGCTAAGCAAACGATAGGCAGTCACTCACTTTCGCATCAAAAAGCGACCCACCAGCTTGTGACTTTTCAATCACAAATCAACTGCTTAAGTTTTCTTTCGCTTTGTCGTTCTTATGCCTGTCGCGTACGGGTCGCGCAAATCAGCTGTTTGTCGTATAGAAGCCAAGCAAACATTGTTGACGATCGACATTGTGGGCCCGGCTGTTAATGTGTTGACAACATCGGTTCAGATGTTTTGGCGTATTGCGGAACAAACGAATAGTCAAACCATTTGTGTCCCTTGTATAACGTAATCTGCAATTATGAGTATCTCATCATTCAGTCGGAGAACCACTTTCAGCTCATAGCCTTTACAGACTGCATTCGAAATCTAGCTCTCGATCTCGATTTTAGCTAGCTTTCGCATGTAGTCTGAAAAGGTTAATTTTCAAATCTCAGATGTCATTCAAATTTGACCTATGTAAATCGACCTAGGGCTGAAATCCCTTGATTTCGCGTGATGTCTGAAAAAGCTATTAACTTTTTCAAAAAAACGGCAACTCTTTTTACCTTTCTCTCCACAGATGGAATTGAGAGAAATGCAGTTGAGCCGAGTGTTGTATCTCGTGTTGTCGCGAAATTTCGCTCCTTCGCTTATTATTAACGCGAAAAATAACCAAATTCCTGTGTTTAATTTGTATGTAAAAAATACCAATGAAATGCAAAGACAAAAATTAGCAATTTCCTGTAAATAAAAGAGAAACCTCAAAATGTGAACAAACACTTGTTCGCAGTGACATTGGCTCGCATTCGTTTGGTTTGTGCGTCGTCGTTGCTCTTTCCCACGATGAAATACTCGGTACTCGTCGCGTCGCGCAACAGTAGTTGCCTCCTTTAAATTCTGTTTTTGTCTATTCAAAAGAACTTGTCATCAGTTCATTTGTTTTGCTTATTCCCTTTCAAATAAAGTGCGCTTGTTTATGCGCACAGTGTGCTGCGTACAGTGTGGAATGCACGTGTGACAATAAATAAAGAAAAGTGAAAATGTTTAAAAAATTAAAAAGCTGGAAATTCTTTAATGCAATTAATACGTTGCGTTCTTGACGTTCCTAAATTGTACGTACATACTTATTAAAATGGAAAATATCACTTTATAGTTCATCTTTGCTAAGTTAAGATATTTGTGAATATATAATCCTTTATAAGATTTATATAAACCCAAAAATTATATTGTCACACTGAATGCGAAATGTAGCTGAAATGACATAAGGTCGATTTACAAATGTCAGATCCCAAAGAAATTTTACTTTTGAAAATTAAACTTATGCCATTTCTTCTAGATTTCGTATGAAGTGTGACAAGGCTATAAGGTCGACTTTCAAATGTCAAATTTCTATTGGATCTGACATTTGTAAATCGACCTAATGTCATTTCAGCTAGATTTCTCATGCAGTCTGAAAAGGATATAAAGTAGCGTGAGACCGACTATGAGATAGTCTCGACTTTCTATCCCAATATAATTTAATCCGTTCTTATCCCGAAGAACTTCGCTGTGCAAAGTTTCATTTGAGTCTGACATCAATTTCGACCCGGGGCCTAATTCACTCATACGACAGGTCGTAAACTGCTATCGTAGTGTAAATGGTACATCAGTAACAAATATTTGATAACAATTACATTTAGAGTGACCAAAAATCCGGTTTACGGATTTTCGAAACCCGTGATTTCAAAAAAGTCGGTTGCCCGTTTTTTTTTTTGTGTGGTTTTCTTGAAATGTGGAAATTATTCATATATACTCGTCTTGGGTATAGGACAATTCTAATGTCATCATCAGATTCACTGAAATCTTTCGAAATTGACTCCATTCCAGTCTGTATTAAGCATTTTGGTCCATTGTCAACTTTTTTAATAATATTAACCCATCATTATTTTTCGTACTGCATCTATTATTCACAAAATATCAGTTTAGAACAGATGTGAACACCGTAAAAACTACTCTTTCAAATACAAGGACCTTTCACTTTTTTCTTACATTCACAAAGTTCATGAACCTCACGTTACCTACACCTAGGACGAGTATAATATACGTATAAGGCTGGATCGCGAACAAAATTGCTGCGGTCACCCCCAGAAATGAATGCTGGATTATTTATTGATGAAGCCAAATATTTCATCCTTGGATCAAACCGTCTGTGAGCTAAACGATCCTGACAACACCTCTAAAAATAATCACATATGTATGTTCTTATGTGCATGGCTGGTCGCAGGTCCGCAGCGGCAAATGGTCAACGGCGTAGATTTTTCTTCTGCCTATAAGCAATGCATGTGAAATATGGGACGAACTTCGTCATTTTAGACTCACAGTATTGCTGTATTCGTAAATTTGTTTAGTTAATTTGCGGTCCCTAATAATAAACGTTTTATGAAGCTTATGATAATATAAAAATTGGCTATTATAAACAAATTAGCACCAAAAAAGCGACTTTTTTGCAATGTGAAAACCGGTTGAGACCGACATGAAAAACCCGTGTTTCCCGGTTTTCCAAAAGCCGCGATTTAAAAAAACCGGTCTCAGATGAAAAACCCGTTTGAGCCGGGTTTTGGTCTCGGGTTTGATCACTCTAGTTACATTGAACAAAATTTAGACCCTTTACACAACAAACTAAAAACCATTACGATATGTCGTATGTGTGTACAGTCAGACATTGTTAAATTAATATAATAATGTGATTCTAAGTCGATCGGTATATTATTCCTTTTACAAACAAATGTACAAAGCCATAATACCCTAGTGTGGGAAAATTCAAGAACATTTTGCATCGAAATCGAAAAATATTGTAGAGGGCTTTTTTAAAAATCCTTCGGCACTGTGCGAGGTTCGTATGGCATTTTAGAAAGGATCGTCAATGTATTCAATGATTTAATAAAAGTTAAAAACGGTGTTTTGTTAATATAATAAGTTCTGAGTCTATACTTAATTGCAAGAATTAAACAAAATCGTTCCTTGCCTTGTCACACTGCATGTGAAATCTAGTTTAAATGACATAAGGTCGATTTTTAAATGTCACATTTGTATGGAATATGACATTTGTAAATCGACCTTATGTCATTTAAACTAGATTTCGCCATTAGATATAATAAATACTTGCGTTTGGATATACAGCCAAATTCCACTTTTTCCGAATTTTCGATTTTTTTCTGGCGAAATCTGGTCAAGCTGGATTTTGGGTATGTATCTGAACGAAGCACTAAAGGATCGTCAATGTATTCAATGATTCTAATAACATTTAAACACGGAGGTTTGTTAGTCTGGCCTAAATCCGGTACACAGATTTAAAATGTTTTGAGTCTGTACAAGCAAAAATATGGCTTCGTGCCAAGAATTAAACAAAGTCCCGCAGGAAAAGAATAAATAGTTGCGTTTGGATATACACCCTTTTTTCTCCAGATTTTCGTTTTTATTTCGATATGGAGTTTGACTGGCAAAATCTGGTCAAGCTGGATTTTGGGTATGTATCCGAACGCAGCAGTGATTTCGTCATTAAATATGGTTAAACTTGATTTTGGCTACATATCCAAACGCTGCATCAGTTATTTCGCCATTACTACTCCTAACAGCCTTTCCACAGGGACGACCAAGTTGAACTCGATTTAAATTGTAAAATTTGTACGGGATATGATAGTGTAAAATAATCTAGGAGGAGAGGAGATCCATGGGCTTTATGGGATCATTGTTTGCTCTACAACAATCTCTGTTTCACAGAATTTAGTTAAAAAGAACACAAACCAAAAACTAAAAAGTCACACTACACTTCCTTCGTATCCTTCCAACTTCTCTGTAAATTTTTAAAAAGCGGCAACTCTTTTTTCTCTTTTTTCTGCTTTCCATCATCTGTCACCATTCATACATCAGTTGATCCGTGAATTTTATCTCGTGTTGTCGTGAAATTTCGCTACTTTGTTTGCAAATCAAATAACAATTATTAAAACCGATTATAATTCCGCATAAATTAGATAAATGTGATATTTAGTGTGTGTTTAACCAAATGTCAGTGTTCAATTTGTAAAAATCAATGGAGAAATAGCGGAACAGCCTGAGCAACCAACCAAAAAACTGAGTAATTTCCTGCAAAAAAATAAAAGAGAAACCTCAACGTGTCAACAAACCACTTGTCGTTCATGGTGGTGGTGGTGGTTGCTGACATTGCTCTGATTCGTTCGTTCGTTCGTGTGTTTGTGTCTCGTTCCTGTTGTTTCCGTTCCGTCGTTGTTGGGGTGGTGGTTGGCGTGATCACCAGCCAACAGAAGCTGACTTTTGTTAAATTCGGTTGCTTTTGTTGTTTTTGCAAATTCAGGCGTTGTCGTCAAGTCATCGCGTTGCGTTGTGCGGTTCGATTTTTTCGTTTGTTTTGATTATTCCGTTTCGAATAAAGTGTGTGAGAGTGTTGGTGGTGGCTGTGTTTGTGAAGTACAAGTGCACCCAATTAAACAAAAGTGAAATTGGAAATTGCGAATAAATTGAAAAAGTCCAACATATCGATTAAAAGAAAACGCGAAAATGAGGAAGTGCCAAGAGTCGGTGGTGGTTGTGAAGGTTGTAGTGGCTAGAATACAAATCGATTAGGGTGTGAATATTGGCGTATCCCAAAAATGGCTTGTTTCTTCGATTCGTAAGGTAAGTTATTTATTTATTTGTGATCCTTAAGAGCTTAAGGCCGTAGTGGCTATAGCTCAAAAAATGTATTAGTATATAACTTAAATTGTATATTAATCTTATAAATAAATAAACTATTTGTGATCCTTCACCTGATTCCATTCAATTTTATTTTTCAATTATTGTGATATGTGTGATTCGTTGTTATTCATTAAACATATTTTTATTAAATACAGTTTTTGTTAAAGAAAATGCAAATTCCGATAACTATTGAATCTAGAAACGTCCCGAACCGGAATCCTGGGCTTGCAATAATGTATAGGCTTTTTTGGTCCAGAGGAAATGGTCCGAATTATTGGGATAACTTTTCATTATGAATAAATGTGAAAACGCCAAAATAAGAATGAACACCTCAAACCGAAAATGAAAAATCGCCTTAATAATTTTCCCATACATTACCAAAACATCAATTACTCTTTCCAACAAATAAAGAATTCAAGTTTGGAACAGAATAGCAAAAATAAGAGTGAAATAGAACAAATGTTGGTTGTAAAGTAAAAAAATGTGAAAAGTGATTTAAAAAAACCTTCGTAACTTCCTATCATACAGAGAATACAATTGCAGTTTTTTTCACTACTGACTAGATATGTGCCAGTTAAAATGATATAGTCAGACTATATCCGTTCTGAGATATACAATGATTTATGTTTGAGTCAATTGAATAATATTTTTCCACCGAAGCATCATTTTTTCTTAGAATATCCTACTACTATATCGAACTTTTATAAAAAAATTACAACGTTGGTACCTCTAAGGGAACCACTACTTTCAGAGGACGCACTGACTTAGACTACTTTCTTTCTTCTCAAAATGGAAAAAATTAACACACTCAATTTTTAATTTTTTTTCGCAAAAGTAATTTTTCCGTACCAAAAATGAAAGAAAACACAAAATATTTGGTAAAAAAATTAAAAAATATATAAATATTTACAGGAGTCTAGAAAGTGTATATTATAATTATTTTTACTCTTCAAATAATTTAATTTTATATGTTATTTATTGGACATTATAAATAAAATGGACGTTATAAGTAAAAAATGTTTGCTTGCATCGCCGCACATCAATATTAGTGTATATAGTGTGACTTTCACTTTCAAACAAACACTAAAGTAAATTTTGGTGTGCATAAAAGGAGAAATGTCATTGTAAGGGTACATTTTTTATAAATGTCAAAAATAAAACTTTTTAAACTAGAGTTCTGATCAAATTAAAGAGAAAATTTGGTATATCTCAATATATTTTAGAATTTTTGACTAGACCACTATCATTCTATCTGGCACATATATGTTACAAGCAACATTGGTTCTCAATACAAATGCAAAAAATCCGCCAGATCCGTCGCGAGAAAATTAAAAAACAAAATCATTTTAGCAATATATCCCGCGAAAATGAAAATTTTCCAAAAATATTCAGTTTGTCCTTTTGTTTACTGTGCTCTGCCGAAATACTCACATCATTTGTCGAAAATTACCGATCTTCAAAAAAAAAAATATCAGTGGATTTTAACCCTAGTAAGAGCGTGAAGAGCTTTATTTACAACTTTCACACTTTTTTCGTAGAACATTTTAGTCTTAAAATGCCCTTCTTGAAAGGACTTTTTTTTTTGATTTTCTCGAAAAAAGGGTCTAATTGACCTATATAGAGGAGTTGGTGGGTTACGATCTCCCACAAAAATAATCCTCATAAAATTAGTTCTGACAATAAGAATTCTCCCAGGCAAACTTTGATCCACCTGCTGGACTATACTTTTATTCTACAAAAATGATCTACTCAGCATACCTTTTCAGAATTATAGGGTCGCTACTCTATTCCAGAAATGCTGTTGGACAATGTTATTATCATCCAACTCAAAAATTTTAATTATTTTAAGTGTTTCATTGGCATTGTTTTCACGTTTGTAAAATAAATCTGATCAATTCTGATGCGTTTTCAGAAGGGTTCAGACCTTTACTCGGTGTAGCCTTCTGTGGACATACCAAATTGGAATCCTCTGAAAAGTACAAAGAAATTAGCGGGTGAAATGGGACAAATGGGATAAAAATGGTACCATTGATTCGACAACAGCTAGAAACATGAAATTCGTGTGTACATCCTTATAATTACGTAGACACATAAAATAGATAGATTTTTCGAAATTTTTTACTTTTAAGGGATAAAAATGGTACAAACCCAACCGCTGAAGTTAAAATGGTGAAAGTCGGTGCATGCATTTATCTGACTGCATAGACGCGAAAAATAAAGATTTTTTTCAAATTTTGTACTTTTAGGCGGAAAATGGGGAGAAAGCATAAAAATGGTACCAATATGAGGGTTGTAGTTAGAATAGTGAAATTCGGTGTGAACATTGCTGTTACTGCGTAGATACGAAAAATAAAGATATATTTCGATATTCGTACCTTTAGGATCAAAACGGGATAAAATTGGTACCAAGCAAACGAATGAACCGAGAATCATGAAATTAAATGCGTTCATTCCAATATGGGAGAAATCGGCCCTGAGGAAAAATGTTTCTCCCTAGTGACGACTGACAATACACCTAATATTTAGAGTACATTTTTAAAGATTGTCCCCTCATGTTCACTTTGTGATTACTATTGTAGTTTATATATCGTAGTAGACTATTAATATTATAAAATGAAGCAATGAAATTTCTTTAAAACAGTGCGCATAAGTATACGTTACAGTAAACAAATATAGTAATGCGCATTAAAATATAACAATTTTCAAAATATGTTACTTCACTTCTTTGTAAAGTCGAAATCCTCTAATCTAGCGGTAATACTGAGGAATGCACTCCGTGGTGGAGGGTATATAAGATTCGGCCTGGCCGAACTTAACGCCTTTTTACTTGTTATCTCTGATTAATTCAAATAAAACCAATGGATAAATATGTTGCCGCCTTATCAAGTCTCTTAATTGTAAGCTAGTAAGTCCAATCGAACAGGCCTAACATTTTGGGACAACTTTTAATTTTTGCGTTGGACCATTTTTCACTTGATTCACAATTCTCATGCTGTACTCGTATAAATATAATAACAATAATATAACACTGTATAAAAACTATCCTAAATATGAATTATCCTTATCCACAATGAAAATGACTACATTTGAAAAAGATTTGCTAACATTTTCAGCATTCCACCGGAATTTCAAAAAAAATTCCACGCGGCAATCCCTAAAAACCGCTTGTCGCTTGAGCATCCCATGCCAACAAATCAATGGAACAGTAAAAACAAACATCTCGTTGCGTTTGAATAAATATGTATAAATTATAATCTAATAAAAAATCTTTAAAAAGTTATTTTTAATTTGCCCAATTAATACAAAGTAATAAAATTTAGACTGACACAAAAATAAATAAATTATGAATTATCGCCGTCGTCTGTGTTATCAAATCGCAGTCTCAACACGTTCACACTGCCAACGTTGAGCTGTCATAACATTTACGCCTAGAAGCGATTAATTTATACTCTCCCGACACTCGTTGGTCGTATGTACCGATTGTATCGATGACTCGGAATTACGTGAAATCGAAATAAAACTAATTTATGAGAACATCAAACACTTTTGAACGACCCATAATCACATAATTAAGACTATTTGATACGATCATTCTGGCGAAGGCGTCAGTCAATTCAAAGAATTCAGTTCAATCCGAATAAACACTTGACACTGTTGTACAAGTGTGCTCTCTGTGTTGCGAGTGCATTTCGATTCGAGTCAATACGTTCCAAGCACATGGCTCTTATCAGTAGCTCACTTGAAGAAATCAGGAATCTGAAATCAGAAGCTTATCGCCACTTACTAGGCACATATATATATATACACGTATATACTATAGACAACAAATAAAGTTCAAGTACGTTGATGTTTGTACCCACAACAAGAACAAGCAACGATATCATCCGAATGGAATCATCACCAGACATTCTCTTATGGCGGGGATTTTTGCTTTATATTTTCTATAGAAGAAAAAATACGATCTTTTCGAAAACAAACAAAACCGCTGGAAAGAAAATCCGCCAATAGTCACAACGAAAATAATCGTTTATAAGAGTGAAATAGGATAATTGTTGAAAAGTGCCTTTGGAAACCCCTGCGTAACTTTCTATAATATTATATATATAATATTATAATATTATTTCTATCTTTAATGTCTATGGCGTAAATTCATTCTATTGAAAATGGGCATAGAAATTTTCTATACAAAATAAACAACTAGATTCTAACAAATAAAAAACGATTGAAATGCCTTATTATTTAGATTTAGATCCTATTGTATGAATTAATATGTCCCGGGATGCAGGCTTGTCAGACGTGGGGATTTGTCCCCAACCATAGGGATTTTATGGTGGTCAAAAGGACAAAAGTGGGGACAGCGAATTTTTGTAGGAATTTCAAAAATTGTTATGGGTATTTTGTGGGGATATTAGAAGTAGTTTGAAAAATATTTATATTTGATTTAATTGGGAATGAAAACTCCTATTAACATTCGCTTTCATCCAACAAGATATCACCCGACACAACACGATATACATGAAATGTTTTGTGTTCTTATTTGGTTTTCCTATTGTTCCTATTCCTATTCCTATTGTTCCTATTTCCAATGATTCGAAAATATTGCATATAAACACAAGTAAGGAAATGGTAAAGTCGGACGGTGCCGACTATACGATACACTCCACTTTCTATCCGACTACAATTCAATTCGGTAAAAAAGTGAAAACGGGAAGGATTTTGTATGTTTCCAAATCATTTGACCCAATTTGTCAAATCGAGAAGAATGTTTGTATCGGTGCTATATCCAAATGTGGAAAGTATAAATAAATGTAAATACGTGGTTTCTGGGGCGGAAAAAGTCAAGCCAGGAGTGAAATTTGTATTGGAGCTATATGTAAATCTGAATCGGTCTGACACATTTTCTTTATGGATGTTTGTAATTATATAAAATATAAGATATTTTCCAAGATTTGAAGAAGATCTGTTAAAGTATGTGGTTCCAGAGCAAAAAAAAAAAGTCAAATCGGGAGCGAAATTTGAATATATAAATCTGAACCCATCTGACCTATTTTCACCACAGCTCTTCCCAGTATAAATATAAGATGTTTTGCCAAATTTGAAGACAATCTGATAAAATATGTGGTTTCTAGAGCGAATTGGGAGCGTATTTCGTATGGGAGCTATATATAAATCTGAACCGATCTAACACATTTTTACCACAGCTGTTCCTAGTAGAAATATAAGACATTTTGTCCATTTTGAAGAACATCTGTTAAAATATGTGGTATCTAGAGTGAAAAGAGTCAAATCGGGAGTGAAATTCGTATGGGGGCTATATCTAAATCTGAACCGATTTTCTTCAAATTAAATAGCGTTCGTACTTATCCCGAAAAACTTCGTTGTGCCAAGTTTCATTTGGTTCTGGCTACAATTGCGACCTGTACTTTGATTACAAGAATAGATGGACGGACGGACAGACCTACAGACGGACATTGCTAAATCGATTCAAAAAGTGATTCTAAGTCGATCAGTATAATTAACAATGGATTTATCTCGCTTCCTTTTGGGTGTTACAAACAAATGCACAAAGACATAATACTCTCGTGGAATGTATAATTATATGTAGTATTCATAGCCAAACACCCACACTTAGAATTTTTCAAGGGGAAATTTATAAAAATTAACTCAAAAATATTTTTATTTACTCATTTTAAAAATGAGTAAAATTTGTAAACGACTATCAAATCAAAGTATCAAATTTAAAACATCACGTATGCATCAGTTGCAATAGTAGACCACTGTTTCATTGTCTAGAACGAAATTACTGCAATTTTAAGTAAAGAGCTAGCTCGCGACATAGGATGATTAAAATATTCCATAGTTGTTGACGACTCAAAAAAACATTCATAATTTGTTTTCGTTTTAATCAAATTCTTTAAAATAAAGCAAGTTATTTATAATAGGTATTTTGATACCCTCACTCTACAGAGTAGGTGGGTATGTATCATTTGTTATAGAAAAAAAGTGTAACGCATTGAAGGAGTGACTTAAGACCCCAAGTATGTTTGGACCAAATCCGTTTCACGACTTTTTAAGATATTTGAGCCATGTCCACCGTCCGTCCGTCTGGATGGCTGGCTGATGTACACGATAACTCTCGAAAGGAGCTAAGGAACCAATTCGAACTTTGTACATGGTAATATTTTTCCCAAACTTAGTTTAAGTTCGAAGATGGGCGAAAATGCCACGCCCCTTCTGGTACCTCCCACATAAATGACTCATATTCCTATGTTAAATTAAAGCCATATAACTTCAATATTTGGTAATATTTTTATAATCACTTTAAATGTACTTAATATGATGGGTTTTGCCACACCCATTCCAGTACCTCCCACACAAACCACCCAAAACTAGGTAAACTTAAAGCAGTTATAACTTCTATACAGATGATCGGAATACTATGTATACATCTATACATTTGATATTTGACAATGCTTTTATATATGCTGCATTCATGTGAAATATGGGCGATATTGCCACACCCCTTCTGGTACCTCTCACACTAAGTGGTATAAGCCTTGGTTAAAATATAACCTCCATACGGGTAGTCAAAATCAGTTGAAATTTGATATTTGAAAATTTTTTTATAATCACTTTAAACCAAAAAAATATTAACGGTTTAGTCATGCCCCTTCTTGTACCTCTCACACATTATCAATATTTACCAAGAATATTGATTAAATCATTCATAAATTCTATACTGGTTAATGGAATCCACTATGACTTGATATTTGATCATGTTTTTGCAATAGTTTTATAACTGTGGAAGCTAGGACCAAATGTCATGCACCTTCTAGTACTTTCCACACAAATCATCCGTAGGTAAAATTTACGTAGGGTAAAATTTAAATTATTATAATTTCCATAGATATGTGCTCCGAGAGTGAGAGTGCTAAGTCGATTTAGCTTTTTTTTACTTGTTCATGACTATTTTTGGGACAAATATGATCAAAATAATCCAAGGTTGTTGACGAATCAACACTTGCACTTTCATGCATTGTTTCTGTTTTGGTCGAATTCTCTGAAATAAAACAACTTTTTTCTATTTTGGGTATAATTGGGTTTTTTTCATAAAAATTTTGGGTACAAGGAAAAAAATTATCTGGCAAGCCTGCCGGGCTCTACGTGAGTGGTATTATCAGGGTTCGTCCTTAGTCGAATCTGATCTAAATTATTTGCCACCTGTAACTATTAACCCAATTTTCGTGATGACAAATAATGGACAGTCTGTGAGTTGAAACCTCAGAAGCATTCAAACCATCTGCAGCTACAGATATCTATCTCTGAAAAGACATATCACAATTGATTATTCAAGCATATTTGGAAAGTAAACAAAATTGTCGCCGAGGATATTATTGAATGCTGGTTTGAATTAGATTGAAATTTCCTCAGTTACCAGTAGAAACGGAAACCGAATTTCAATTAAAAATTTGAAACAAATCAATTAAAATATATTTTTTATTGGTGTTGGTAAATATACCAAGTAATTCAATTGATTTTTCAATTTAATTCGATTAAACCGTTCCAATTTTTATGCTCGCTGTACAGCGAAAGTTCTCAAAATGCAATGGTTTCCCGCCATTCAACTGCCTGCCACTCCCCAAGGAAATGATGCAATTCGAATTGTAAATAAATAAATTAAGAACTTTGGCATTTACAAATCGACAGATCGGGGTAAATACCCCCATTTCATTGATAATTGTTGTACCAAAAACCTACCCATTCACTGGCTGTGCATATTAACAGTGGGATCACAAATTAATTTTGAGATCTTTTTTATGGTTTTTTTATTTTCTTAAAAAGCTATAACAGAACTAAACATTACGACCGTTGCATTAATAAAAGTTTTATGAAGACGGAAATATATCATCACGGTCAGGGAGTGCATTTTGCTAGAGCATCCATCCAACCAACCATTCATCGTGAAATTTTACATCATTTTCGTGGTTGGCTAAAATAAACAAAATTAAGCCGTACTCGAGATTTCTAGATCTGCATCTGAATGCTAGTAATCAAACTTGGCCATGAATTGTTGTTGTTATCGTGTTGGTGGTGGTGTGTGGTGTTCGAACAAGTTCCGATTGCAACATTGGATTATCGGATGAACCCCCGGGTCAATTAGACAAATTGTTCATGTGTCTGGTAGCTCCATTCGATTGAAGAAACGTTTAAACAAACCATTAACAGCAACACAGGCGAGTACAATACGCGATGGTGGTGGTGATGGCGGTGGTGTGATGACTTTGTTATTTATGAACTTGGCGACAAGTTTACGATTTGGTTGTATTCAGATGACCGACCTCTCCCTCCCCGGGAAGTGGCGTCGATGACGACGACGACAACGTCGAATGAACAAACAAGAAAAATTCATTAAAAATTTCATTATTTTTTTATTAGAAAAGCGCACAATGCATCGACATTAACAATGATTACATAATTATCATGATCTGTGAATGAGTGGCCAAATTCATAATCATTTAATGAACCGTACAGCCGGAGAAAAATGTCCATTGGAATGGCTGGAAAGTACTTTGTTATGGAGCAACTCATAATTAATTTCTAGACTAACTTCTAGGTGCAACATGTATTTCTGAAATACATTTGTAAGAAGTAAGAAAATGTCAGTCGGCTAAACCGACTTATGTATACCCTCACTCTCAGAGATCATATCTATGGAAATTATAAGGACTTAAGGTTCGTGGCATATGGTCCTAGATTCTACATTAATAAAACAATTGCAAAACCATGATCAAATATCAAGTCATAGTGGATTCCAAGCACCAGTATGAATGTAATGAAGGATTTAATTTTACCTAGGATAGGGACAATAGTGTAGGAGGGTACAAGAAGGGGCGTGGCTAAAGCGTAAATATTTTTAGGTTTAAAGTGATTATAGAAACATTTTTAAATATCAATTTGCAAATGATTTGGACTACTCGTATGGATGTTATGTCGGTTTTATTGTAACCAAAGTTTATGCTACTTTGTGTGGAAGGTACCAGAAGGGGTGTGGCAATATCGCCCACATTCCATGCGAATGTACCCACTATAAAAGCGTTGCTAAATATCAAATTTCATAGTATTCCGATCATCAGTATATAAGTTATAACAGCTTTAATTTTACGTAGTTTTGAGTGATTTGTGTGGGAGATACTGGAAGTGGCGTGGCAAAATCCGTCATATTATGTAAGCTTAAAGTGATTTTGAACACTTTATCATATTCCAAAATATAGCTGATTTGGAATATCCGTTTGGAAGTTACATTGGTTTTACTTTAACATAGGAATATGGGTATTTTGTGTGGGAGGTACGAGAAGTGACGTGGCAATTTCGCCCATCTTCGAACTTAAACTAAGTTTGGGAAAAATATTACCATGTGCTAAGTTTGAACTGATTCCTTCCCTCCTTTCGAGAGTTATCGTGTATACCTGCCAGACGGACGGACCGACATGGCTCAAACAACTTAAAAATTCGTGAAACGGATTTGGTCCAAACATACTTAGGGTGACTCCTTCAATGCGTTACACTTTTTGTCTGTCTCAAATGTTATAAACCCTCTTACTCTGTAAGCTTTTATTATTTGACATTTGACAAGTAGAAACTATGCCATTACTAAAAATGGAACGATATACGCTTCAACAACGCATTGAAATTATTAAAATTCATGAATGAAAATGATCCGGAACTCCATCGAAAAATCATCTTGACTGATGAGGCCCATTTCCACCTCGGTGGAGCAAGCAAAATTGTCGCATTTGGGGCTCTAAAAACACAAGAGATATTGTTGAGAAGCCTCTCCATCCTCATCGTGTGACTGTTTGGTGCGGTTTATGGTCCGGCGGGGTCATTGGACCTTACCTTTTCGAAAATAAGGTTGGATCAACAGTTACGGTGAATGGTTTGCGCTATCGAGAAATGATTAATGTTTTTTATGGTCGGAGTTGGATGGTAGTAATCTGGACAACGTTTACTTTCAACAAGACATTGATTGCTCTTTCATGGGAAAAGTTTCCGGACCGTGTTATCTCTCGAAGAGGTGATCACAATTGGCCACCGAGATCTTGTGATTTAACACCTTGCGACTTCTTCCTTTGGGGCCACGTGAAAGATAAGGTCTACGCCAACAGCCCAGCGTCAAAGATAGAATTCGTGAGGCTATCGAGGACATAGGGCAGCCACTTTGCGATTTGGTTATGGAAAATTTCATGAAAAGGATATGGTCCTGTAAGCGTGGCCGTGGTGGCCATTTGGCTGATGTTGTTCTTCAATATTAATGGCATACCTTCCTCTTTATTATGAAATCAACATCCATTCATCTCAAAAATGACATTTTTCTTTGAATACCAAAAAACCCCTCTTGTTGGAAAACCTTGTATTACATTCATTTCATTTTTCCTAGTTTTAAAAGTTCTTTTTATTTTAGTGGTAGTCTGCAGCCAAGTAATAAATGTCACCATGCCATTTGTAAATAAATTTGCATTCTATTAAATATAGAAGCAAAATGGTCTTGAGCCAGGACAATATCCCAGTTCAAATCAAAAAAAGTTCTTTTTATTCTTATCCACATCTAAATAAAAGAGATTTTAATCAATCGATAGATTCTTGAAATACAATAAAATGTTCTCTCCAAGTTTCGACTTTTTACTGGGCTATTCACTAAGAACGCTTGAGTTTCTCCGCTCCGCTATTATTTGATGGACTCTTTTGCCGAGTGTATTTGTTACTTTTTTGTTGTTGTCGTTGAAGAGGCATGATAGACAAGAAAAAAGCTTAGATTTTTTTCTCGTTGCGTTATTAACATGTTGTGTTTTTATTGTGGATAATTTACGTTTTTTCCTCAAACATTTTTTCGGTTTCTGTTGCAGTTGTTTTTTTTCTCTCTCTATTTTGGAGAAAATAAACATTAATGTAAATATTTACATTGCCACGGCGCGGCGGCTGTTGTTGGGGCAAACTATTCCCCAAGATTTCATGTTGATGCTGATGCTAAAGCTGATGTTAGTTGATGTCGATGCTGCCGTTGTGCTGCTGTTGTTGTTTTGTGTTCTATTCGACAAACAATTAAACAGACAACAACAACAACAACTGTACAGCATGTACTAGTATGTGTGGCTGCATGCATACGTGTGGCTGGCTATAAGCGCGCACAGTTAGGGTCAATACTACTTTGTGTGTGGTGGATGTTGCCATCTTCCATCTGCAGCGAATATTTGCAAGATGACTGGGTGGTGCTGGTGCTCAGATATCAGCAACATCTACATCAACAACAGCACCAGCACCAACAACAACTGCAAAAGAAGGAAAGTTTTATTTCCGGCACGCAGTGCAAATACTAAACCATTGTCTATGGATCGATCACAGCCAACCGCTCGGCATCAACAGCATTGTTGGCTCCCTCATCACCATCACCATCTTCCTCTTCTTCTCGTTCTTCTAGTTTTATGGCAGCATTTGCATGGAGAGTGCCAAGAAATGGTCATAAATCGATTCAATCATTCATTGGAATTTCGGCCGATTAAAACGGTTTCGATTTATTTTGCACAGCGGATAATTTTTTATGGGCGCTTTAAATATTAGGCGCCTGCGCTCCATTTCATCGATAATTGTTTATAATTGTGGTGGGTTGCCTGGTCGGCTGCTCGGCTTTGAGTTACACATTTATGGGCGAGTGAAATTTGGTATTTAACAGGAAGTCTAGGAAGTGTTATAAACTTATGATGAATATTACTCAGGTTTGGTCGAAAGAATCTCTTGAAAACCACACATAGACGCTATTAGGAACATCGCTCGGTCGATTATGTCTATAATGGCCAATATTGAGATGGGGTCTCAATCTACAGACAAAGGCAAACATCTGGTCTTTTGAATTTGGCGCCTATTTTTAAAATTAATGACTGTGCTTTAGACTAATTTGAAATTGAAGATTTGGCTGTTAAAGCATTAAGGCATTATATACCCACCACCACGGAGAGCGCAGTAATCCAGGTAGATTACAGGCCGTCGACGATACATAAGGGAAGTTGTACATTTTAAAATGCAATTATGACATTTATATATGATACAATTGGAATATTGGAGTTCACAATCCAATGTATTTTGTATTTTTGATAAATTTTATATTTTTTAGTAAATTTTGTATGTTTACAAAAACCAATTTCCTTAATTTTGAAATACAATGATGTGCCAAAAAATACAATGATGTAACCCTAATGTATTTGTATCGTATTTTGATCTATAAAATTTATCATGTTTTTCACAAATACATCAGACCATGAACTCCGCATTTTTTGTTATTTTATATACAGTAGGCTAGGTCGCGGTACATGCAAATAAAAAATAATTT